>OX467087.1:9524993-10789230 GCA_950106755.1 Climacium dendroides | reverse complement strand
TTGGGTCCTACAATTCGGTCCTGTAGTTTTTACAGGTTTTTGTAACTACCGATCCAAAAACGTCGTAATTGCCAATCCAAGAGCGTCTACATTTAACATACCACCTGCAATTTTGTCCCTACAATTTCAACCCGTGGAAAGAGCATGCTCCTTCCATCCAGATTACGTAGTAGGCGCAGGCACTAGTTCTCCACCGTTACCGAGACAATGGGAAACTCAACATGGCTGGACCAGACTGAACCAGCAAGACACAAACTGGGGGTAGCGTGAGCTACCCCAAGGAACCCTGTCGAACCCGATAGGGTTCCCTAGGGTAGCTCACGCTACCCCCATTTTTGGTTTTCCAATAGTGTAGTGTCATTGAAATTTTCCACAGGGTCCTTTAGTTTTTACAGTTTTTTGTTTTCCATTCCTCCAGTCTCGTCATGAGGGTTCAGTTGGGTCCTGCAGTTCGGTACAACATGCTCCGATAGGAGTAGTTCCTTTGCGGTGTTCGACAACACTACCTGACGTAACTTCAAGTTCATTGAAAAATTCATTTAGAATGCAGACGTCGTGGACCTCAATGCACACGCCATGAAAAAGGAAGACAAGAACCAAGGGTAGCGTGAACTACCCCAAGGAACCCTGTCGGACCCTATTTTGGTGCAAATTTCAAAATTTATAAATATTTGGTATTTCTACTATAGGAATGTTGGAAATGGAAGTCAAGTAATTTTGGGATGTCAAGTTTTGTTTTTAATATTGATTCTTTCTTCCTACTTTTTATTAATGTATTCTTAATATTATTATTTGAAAATTTTATTCCATTCTGATTGACATTGGCCTACCTCATTATTAAAATGCTTTTGTAGATGGATACACATGAGAGTCTGGATGACCATGCCTTTTTACCAGTACCTTCCAATATGGCAATCCATATTGCAGAGGTTCCAGGAACTTCGGAACCTAGGACTCCAGAAGATAAGAACGTCAACATTGTTAGCCAGTCATTGCCTCATGAAGACACTGACTTGGTAAGCCTTGGAGACATTCTTGATGCTTGTGACCGAGCAGCTGATCAATTAGATGAACCTTGTTGCAATAGGTTCAGTGATTCCAACAAACAAAAACGAAAACAACCAATGTTCTCTACTGAGAGTTCTGAGACTGAGTATAGTAGCTGTAATTGTCAAACATCAATCTCCATTTCTAGTCCACCAGTAGAGGATATTAGAGGTAGTGCTTGCAGCTTTAATTTGGGCACGCACGAAATTGTCCTCATCCACTTGAGTTCTAACTCAGATGCTAGTGTAGAAATTGATTGAGTTTGAAAAGAATAGACACCATTCCAGTGTTGCAGCATTTGTATTACTTAGTCATTGGTGTTATCATAAGACGTTCCATTATGTATTACTTGTATAATCCTTTGTATTGAGGAATTTTTTACCATCATAGTAAAGATTTGGTTTATAAGTTGAATTTGGAACTTCATGAGGACTTCCGTGTATTTCCTAATTGACCTAAGAAATGTACATGATCTTGCAAATGGAGGAGTCACCAATTAATCTGTCACAACCAGAGGAAGTTCATTCAACTCCACCTACCAGTGAAAGAGGTCAACTAGAAATTGGCACTGAGGAAGAAGGAGATGTTGAGGTGAATGATGTTGAGGAGGAGGAGAAGGAGTTGCTAGAAGATGAACTCCGACGGTTGCAGAAGGTAGACTCCGTGGCTACCATTGAGAGTTTGAGGATGAGGCCTCAAAAACACTCTCGAATGCGCATACCTTTGTGCAGATTGGTACCCATGCTAATGGTTAGGCCCACCCTCTCTTGTGATCTTGTAAAACTTGAAGAAGAATTTGTTCATGGATATCGGGATGGAGCCGCAGGTTTTTACGTGTCCACAACTAATGAGGCGGGGGAGTCTTCGGAATTCTCAAGAGATGAAATAGATGCCTGGGGTCCTTTGTGGAAATCGGAGAATGATATCTTCAATGAGTACTTAGATTCTTTGCTAGAGTTGAGTTATTTGAAGAACTCCAAGTTTTTTGTCTGTGATGGAAATCACCGTCACTTGGCATGGATGAATCATATATCAAGGCTGCATGTGGCGAAACGGGCTTGGCACATTTCAGTAGACAACATCATTTTGGACACAAAAGGGAGAATAGAGCTTGTCATGCAAATTATGCATGACATCAACAAGTAAGTAAGAGTGTATCATATAATGTTGCTTGATTGAATATAATCTTTGACTTTTAGTATTTTGAGGTTCAATTTCTTTATATCTATGAAATGAACTTATTGTTTAATGTAAATTGTAGGTCGACGGAGGATTCCCATGTGAAGACCAATCTAGTTCACACTCTTTATTGTGTTCAGAAGTATAGGCTTCTACCCATGGAGAAGTTCAATGAAATGTTGAGACCTTCTGAGAGGAAACGATGTGGTACGCAATCAGTGAGAAAAACATGGTACTCAATGCCAATGGAGGTCTTCACGGCATTTGTTTTTCGGGTAAGAGTGAAAATGTTCTAATTGTTTTATATATCCTTCATTTTATGTCATGATAATATAGGAAAGGATGAAGAATGTGCAAATTTGGTATAATTGAAATTTTGTTGATGTTATTTTATAGCAAGAGATAGCACAAGGAACGGATGCCGCAGTACGAAAGTACAATGAAGTGACAGCAACTGAAGATAAAAGTGATCAAGGGGTGGCTAATGCCATGAGGGTTGGAGCTAAGGAGAAGGCGGCAAAGTTGTATGTGAAAATGGGAAAATTGCTTGCGGTGGCAAATCCTACTTACGGTCCAGGATTTTTGGAAGAGGTGATGGACAATTTTGATGTAAAAATTGGTTGTCGTATTTTTTGTTATTATGGTTTATTTATTGTTGATATAGTTCTATTTCATTTTGAAGGTTGAAAAGCATTGGACCACAAATGAGGTTCCTGAAATGACTTTGGAAAAGCTCCAAATGATAGCTACTTGCAATACCTCTATAGCACAGAAGACAAAGTTGTTGAAGTGGTGGAACTCATCCCTGCCTTCACAGGATGCTAGACGTTTCCCTCCAAAGCCAATTTCCGAAGAGAAATTGGGGCCCTTCCTCAATAAATGGGTTTGGTAGGCAGGGGTAAGTGTTTATATTTATTTAAATGACTTTTCATGTATGTAATGTCAAAATCCTGAAGTACTACATTGTAAAGTTTTGTTTTTTCATGTATATCGAACAACAATGAAAATGTATTGACAAGAACATAATGCAGATTGAGGATAGTGCGGTAGAGTATTTTGACAATGTAGTCAATAAAGATAGCCTCAAAATCAATATGGCAGCCCCGCTTCAACCGGAGTATCTTCCAGAGTATATAGAGGGATGGAGAAGGAAGATTTGGGATCAAGGTTTTGGCCAGGCTTTGAAGGGATCAAACCCTTTCAAGAAGTCAGAGACCTTCTCGAATTTTGGTGGATCAAATGACACTATTCGTAGAGTTATTTTCCGGTACATTTATGTAAATATAAATTTCATGTTTCCTTAATTTCTTTGAAGGATTAGCATATGTAGTTATTTGTTTAGTGAATGTGTGTTTTTTGTAACAAGGAATTTGGCTATGTGATTGCCACTAATTTTTGTAATATTCTTATTGTAGGTATTTCAAGTACGAGCTTTTAGGGAAGAACGCCATCCCTAGGGAGGATCTTCCTCCATTTCTAACCACATAGTTGGACCGGAGTTCTGAAGAGTGCATGTACACGTCAAGCCAACTAAAGACATTCACGACAGCTCATCTCAGTGGTGGAGCGTGGTATCTAGATTGTCCGTTGACATTCACTCATCCATCAGAAGTAGAACTTCGAAAATCACTAGATGGTCTCGGCGTCATTGACTTGGATGTTCCCCAATTCAACAACTACACTTATCAACAAAAGAAGAGAGTAATTGCAAGGAGAATGGTTGCTGACAAAAAGAAAGAGAACAAAAAGCAAGAGATTCGTGAGAACAAGGACAAAAAAGAAGCGGAGCATCTTCTCAAGTTGGCAGAGAAGGAGAAGGAGAAAGAAGAGGGTAAAGGGAAAGGCAAAAGCAAGAAGAAGGAAAAAGGCAATAAATGAGTACTAGACTCTTCAACAGTTGATCAAAACTCGCACATACAAAGTGGATCCCAAAGTGGATTGAAGAGGAAGGCGATACTTCCAGATTTCACAGAGGACATCGTGACACAAGGTACTCAAGTCATAGTTCTTGGTGATGATGCAGACGTCACTTCAGAGGAATTGATCTTGAACGACTCTATTGTCGACGTGATGGATAACATGGAGTCCGACGTGCCTACGTGCTATACTGAAGTGACAACTTTTTTGAAAAAGGTAACCATGATGTTTTGTCTAAAACTAATAATCCTTTATTTTTTGGACCTTTGAAAAAAAGTTGTATGAATAATTGATTGTTTGCATAAATTCGTTTCTGCAGTTGGCACTAGGGAAGCCCCGTATGTATGGAGGTAAAGTGAGCCGAGCACCTTTAGTGGACCTCATCTTTTTTGACTGCCAAGAAAATTTACCTGTCCCGGATGTATGTACTCCAGAGAAAGCAATACCTTCATGGAATTCAGATCTAGAGTATGAGGCCATTCAATCGGCCTTCTTCTTTGCAGATATGCACTTACAAGACCATAGCTGCATGATATTATTTCAGTCATGGTGTGCCGATTCAAAGGGCATTATTGCAGGATTGTGTGAGTCTTATCCTTCACTGGTGAAGAAGGAATGGTTGGGCATCAATCGTATGCACTTAACTTCAGCTGTGGATGACTCGGAAATGGTTAGTGTTTTCAAATATTTTCATGATTTTAATGGAAATTGACATTCACAAATGGTTGTATTCTTTTCTAATATATAATTTTTTTTATGACTGTAGACTTTGAAGTTTGGAATCACTCTCTTGGTGAAGGACCTCGGTGATAAAGAGAAGTCAAAGTTCTCTTTGAAGCGGTCAGAAGCAATGCAGAAGGCAAAAGTAGACCTACGCAAGGATGATACATTAATTAACTACACAATTGAAGAGAGCATGTTGGTCAATCCACAAACCAAAATTCCATGGCGAGGGCCTCACGAAAAGGATACTAGGCTCTTCCAATTCCTTATAGAGGGGACAACTGAAGAAGGCGACTTGGTTTTGGATTGCACAACATCCACTAGTTAGTTTTCATTTCAAGAATTGGATTTTCATATATGTATTGATATAGTGATTCATTGATATGAATTGCATTTTGTAAATTATAGGTGCATCAATTACAGCATGTCGCGGCACAAGACGACACATAGTGGCTTTAGAGGAAGACAATAGTGTTTTTCATGGCGTTCTTGAACCCATGAAAAGGAACACTCAAGAAGATGTGATAATAACTGAAACGCAACCGCCAATGCCGGTTGCATCTTTATAAGATCCGGACGCAATGACTATGGTTCCTCGAAAATTTCCTCGCCGAACTAAACCTAGTAAGTAAGTTTTTCATATTTTTGGAGTGTTCTTTGACTTCCTACTTCTTCTATTTCGTGACTCTAATATTCTATATTTTTTTTAGGTGTCAAAAACTAATGTTCGCAGATGTATTGAAGAAGAGACGCAAACTAGTACTAAGTCCAAAAAAGTCTTTTGATCTCCCAGTTTATGCTGAGCAATTAGCATCAGCATTTGCAAACTTTGGTAGCTTAGAAACAAAACGTAGAGAAGATACATATGCTCTTAATGTTTTGCAATTCATAGATGGATCGGCATCAGAGGGTAAAGAGACTTCAGAGTCTGAGAGTAGCTTGGCGTCTGCAACTGAGTCCACTACAACCTAGATCTATGAGATTGACATATCTCATGAGTCAAATTGTTATGTATTCATTTTCAATATGATTTGATTTGATTGTGTGTTTTATGGCTACATCTTTAGTATGATTCATTCCCCTTCAAAATTTTGCATTTTATGTTTTCTATCCATGTTTCTATCAAAATTAACTCTTGAATGTCGAGCTGGTTACCGTGGAAATCAGTGATTCTAGAACTGTATGTCATCATTTACTTTAAAAATACCAAAAGAAACTTATTGGGAGTCAAAGTACTATAGAAGATCTCTCTTTCCCACCCTTAATTATGTGGATGAATAGTTGCAGTTACGTCTTACATATGAGATTCTTTTGTCATTCATTAGACATTTGACATCGTCCGCGGCGTTTATGGGTTAAACACAATTGGTTGTTGCAATTTTTTATTTCATTTAAGTTTGTAAGTAATTTAAATTTTTGAAGAATGAGCTCACATCTTCAGAAAAAATAAGACACTTACATCCACGGTCATAGGTCCCCCACATTTTCTTAATAAAAAAAATTTCCCGCTTATAGGCTCACAGGCTCATGGGCTCATGCTCACAAGCTCGCCTACTAGCAACCCTACAAAGGGTGCCAAGGCAACTTCCAATTATGCTTTAAAAGTAACTTTAAAAAAAATGAAACTGATTTTATAAATTTTTATATACATAGAAAGCTATAAATGATTCCATTTTGATTAATGAGATGAAAGTTATAAGGATTTAAAGTTTGAATGTAGTTATGAAATCTCCACTCTAAAATACACTTAGAAGTCCTTTATTTGGTTCAATTTTCAATACTTTTGAAAAAAAATAAAAACATTGGGTGTAGATTATTTATTACCACATGACAACCATTGGGATTGGCATTTTAGAATTATATAAATAAATTATTTTCAATTTAGTGTCTTGAATCATTCAGGGAATCATTTTGTACTTCTATCTATTTACTATTTTTTCCCTACATGTTGTACATTTCTAAATGATTTTAAATGTTTCAAGACAATATAGAGACAACTTGCCTTGAAAAATGAATCCGAGTAATCATCATATTACCCATTTTTTCATACATATGTGATTATGTGAGCTTGTGAAGCATAGCTACCCAGTTTTTTGAAGGGCCAAAAAATGGATATTTGTCAAATCAAACCTTACTATCTTGCAATGTACATGGTGAAAGATTTTGACATTTTTTCCACACCTTTTCAAACCAACTTATTATAAGATCTTACGATTACATGTGTCCAAAAATGGATTTCCTAAATATTTTTGTACTTCATTGTACTAGAAATGACAAAATTGGAGTGCTTTTAGTGAAAACAAAGTAAAAAATCTTGACAAAGTAGATGTTTTTATTTGGAAAATTACAGAAGCAGATACATTTCAACATTGTAATTGGTTTTTTCATATTTTTCAAAAAATTATATGTCAACAATCAAATTAAAGAGTAATTATATATTAGTAATTTTTAAAATTAATTTCTCATTTATATTATTTTTATTAATTTTTTTCGTTTTATTTATTTTCTTCTAGAAGAAAAAAGAAATTAATTTTTTTTATCCTAGTTCATTTTGGAATTGTTAATTCAAATATTAAAATAAAAAAAACATAGAATGTAAAATCCTAAACCACTCATGCATTGATCAATAATTGCATCCAATCTTGCCATTTTTATCTAAATTCATATGGATTGTAATCATCAAACCCTTTAATTACATATTCAATTTCATTCAAAATTTTATGTCAGTGATGATATTGATAGTGTATTGCCTTATGATTAATGCTATATTGTTATAATATATCTTCTCAGTACTTTTTTGCAATACTAAATGAGTATGAGTATAATATTATTAAAATGCAATACTGCAAGAGGATGAACGATATACTTAAATTTTGAGTTACCATAACATTATTTTTGTAGTATTGCAAAAATATTAGTAAAAGGATTGTTAAGGTACATATTGCAATTGATATATAATTAGATAAAAATCAGGGTTTTCATAGTGGGCGGACGTCCGGTTCACCCGTCCGTCCAGTTTGCCTGTCTGTCCAATTCGCCCGACAAGGTGTGGACGCTGTAGTCGGGGCGCGGACAGAATCGTCAGGGCGTGGACGCCTGGACGGGATCGTTAGGGCGCGGACGTCAGGGTGCGGACGGGATCGTCAGGGCGCGGTTAGGGCGCGGATGGGATCATCAAGGTGCAAAACTCTCAAAATTAAAGCCGTTCAGACCGTCCATCCGTCCGGTCCGGTTTGCCCGTCCGGTTCGCCCGTCCGCCCGGTCCGATTCGCCTGTTATGACAACCCTGATAAAAATAACTATAAAATCATACTACTAAAATCATAAGTCCCTTTGTAATATCACAAATGCTACCATTAATACTAGGGGCTCATGTTTGCTATGCTACGCATTCATTGTATCAGATATTAGTAAAAATTTGATATATTTGAATAGAATGCATGATAATGATTTCAATAAGTCTTTAAAATAATTATTTAAAATATTTTATAAAAATACTTCCAATCATGCATACATAGAAATCATATTTTCACACAATGAGATATTACTGAAATAAAGTAGTAGTTCACAATCACCTTTGTAATATTACTTTTTACAAAGGGTGATGTTATAGAAACAATATAGTTGTTGCAATTGAGGTGATATTAAAGAGGACCAATATGGTGATATTATACAAGTAGTAATTCCATTGCTTTTCTTGGTTTTATACTTCTTTGTACTTCTATGATTTTGTGCTTTTGTGAACTTTGAGCTGTCATGATTTCAATTTTCTATTGCTACTACCAAATGATTTTGAGAAATTTATTCAATTGAAGCGATTTTGGATTCCACAACAATTAAGTTGTTCACCAAGTTTTGAGATTTATAAGTTTTTCTTTTCAATTCTTCAATTTGAATTGCAATTTTTTGTAACAATTGAGTCAAATTTCTAAATGCATTCTAATGTATGTGTATCTTTTACCGTATTCATCATTGCATGTATTTCATTCATCATTCATTAAATTCTATTGTTTATTTTAGTATATGTTTATCTAAAGATTTATTGAAATTCTTACTCTACATTCTATCTAATACATAAAAAATTTTAACGAAATTCTAATGAAATTCTAATGGTGAATGCGTAGCATAGCAAGCGCCAACCGCTAGTCATCATACTACTAAAATCATAACTCCCTCTGTAATATCACAGATGCTACCATTAATACTAGGGGCTCGTGTTTGCTATGCTACGCATTCATTGTATCACATATTAGTAAAATTTTGATATATTTGAATAGAATGCATGATAATGATTTCAATAAGTCTTTAAAATAATTATTTTAAATATTTTATAAAAATATTTTCAATCATGCATACATAAAATGATAAAAATCGTATTTTCACACAATGTGATATTACAGAAATAGAGTAGCAATTTGCAATCATTCCTGTAATATCACTTTCTACAAAGGGTGATATTATAGAAATAATATAGTTGTTGCAATTGAGGGGTGATATTAAAGAGGATCCATAGGATGATATTGTAGAGGTAGCAAATCCATTGCTTCTCTTGGCTTTACACTTCTTTGCACTTCTATGATTTTGTGCTTTTGTGAGCTTTGAGCTTTCATGATTTCAATTTTCTATTGCTACTACCAAATGATTTTGAGAAATTTATTCAATTGAAGCAATTTTGGATTCCACAACAACTAAGTTGTTCACCAAGTTTTTGAGATTTATAAGGTTTTTCTTTTCAATTCTTCAATTTGGGTTGCCATTTTTTGTAACAATGGAGTCAAATTTCTAATGCATTCTAATGTATGTGTATCTTTTATAGTATTTACCATTGCATATGTTTCATTCATCATTCAATAAATTTCTATTGTACATTTCAATATATGCTTACTTAGTAAAAAAAATTATACAAAGATTTTAGTCTTTTTTATTTGAAGATTTATTGAAATTTTTGTTTTGCATTCTATCTAATACATAAAAAAATTTATAAAATTCTACTGATGAATGGGTAGCATAGCAAGCGCCAACTGCTAGTATAATAATAAAATATTAATAAAATACAAATACAATATTGAATTTTTTTCTTTAAAATAACGATTGTCTTTGTATTACTGCATCATAACATTGCTAACTGGGCTCCTTACCTCCCTAACACATGAGGTATAATTCCCCCCAAGATGCCTGGGGGGTGAATTTAATTAAAATGCAGAATGTAGATTGGCTTACGGAACAGTGTTGGCCTGTAGTACCACATCAACTCTCACCACGTAGCTCTTTCAAGAAGCTTCCTTGCTGGGGGCTCCCACTCCCTGCGGAAGCAAAAGGGAAGTCCCCCAGTCTGGTATACAATGTTATGAGTACTCTTTGCAGTATTGCAAAAATACTATACTTTACAGCTCTTGTTCCAGTACTGCATCAGTACAACTGAAGTGCGAGGCGGGGGGGGCACTTTCCTGATGTACTGACGGGTGTTTGTTTGGGTATTAAATTAGCCAGCACCTTTTGGAATGGTCTAAAAGTTAGATGTGAGTAAGCGAAATCCGAGTTTCATATTTTGTGGGAGAGGATCCTGTGCGGGATATGACTTGTAGGTGTAACTCGTGATGTCTATTGCTCAGCTATGGCTACAGAGATGAGCCGATGAGGTCAGCCACCACCATATCCTCCTTCGGACCAGCAGAAAACAAGGTTGACTGGAATGGCGGATTGATTTTGTTCGAAGCTCCAAAATCTGCACGAACTTCACATGTTTGGAGATGCGGTGAACTCAAATTGAACCTGTGAACTTTGAAGGGCTCTCAAAAACTCAGTACATCTTGGATTGATCCAAGAATTTTACCAGTGAAACTAGACTACTACACGCAACTTTTCCAACTGGTTTTTGTTGAATTCGGACATTGGATGCAAAAGTAACAGCACTTTGAATTGGACTGCCAGACAATGTGAGGGCACTTTTCGTCCCCTCCGGCGATGCAGCAGCGATACCAACTTCCGAGGAGCGATGTTACTGGAGCAGAGTCCAATCTAGCCACAGACAGTGTGACAGCAGACCGGTCACCCTGAACTTAGTTGTGGCAAAGCTGGAATTGATTTTTAACCCTGTAACGTTGCTGCAGATACTAAGTGTAAGTGTTTGATGGAACACCAGAAAAATCCTTCTCTGGTACGAGTACCTATTTATGATAACTTCACCCTTTAATGTCAACATTCACGTTTGACCTTAGATGGATGACAAGGAATCTTTCTATAGGACAGAAGTGCAACTATTCATCTTTGGAATTTTGTTGTAAAAAGGGAGGGTCTTCTCTAGTAGTTTGACTTCCAATGAGTGCTTTCATGAAAATGGTGAATAATATGTGACTTTGACATCCCACAGTTCAGACCAAGCAGTCTGAAATCTAATACACTAATAGATTTCAAACCACCCGATTTGAACTATGGAAATGGCACATGGAATATTGTCATTTTAATGAAATTCCCCATTTTTGCTATTTCTTAAACCATGTAGTCAAAAGTTATGAAAATTGTTGGGTTTAAAAGAAAAACCTCGTCCCCATGTTGTGTGAAAATTTTAAAGAAGAAAAATAAAAACTCCATCACTAATGAGCTACCTAAAATCACTATGTTACCCAAAAATGTAGCTTGGTCCTTCAAGGGGTAATGGTACATATTAGAAACGAGCCTTCACAATTACTTTAGAAATACTTGATCCCATACCACTTAGATTGCTTGTATGATTTCTTGCATGCCTCTTCACCCCATTGCAAAAAATCTTTGATTATTTTCCACAAGTTCTCTATGAAATGGTAGATAGTGAATAAAAAAAAATCCCAACTATTGTATGATTTTAAATTATTCAATTTTTTTTGTTGCAAAGTTCAAGTGCAATTCATTGCAATTCCAATACAATTTGTAGTTTCAAAATGGGTTCATTTTTTAGCATGCTAGAGCTTCTTGAAGTTAATGAACTATCTAGTGAAAACTGACTGAGAAAGTTGTAAGTTTATTGGACCCTATTGTGCATGCCAAGTGAATGATGAGTGTTTTGAATAATCTACTTCAATTGATTCCTATTTGGGGGAGTCTCAATAGGGAGTCTGGGAATTTAGGAATCCATGAGAACTTAATATTGAACTACTATAAAGTATAGAAATACCTAAAGCCAATCATTTAAACTAATGTGCATAAATGGAGTGAAAATTACTACTAGATGTTTCTTCTCATTTGTAGACAAATGAAAATTATAAATTAAGAAAATAAAAATGAAATAGAATTTTGGGATTCATATTTTCTATGAATTTTCAAATTGAAACTTTAGTAAAGTATTCTATAAATGCATGTTTGAAGTGCCTTTAGAAAGCCCTAAAATTTTCACTAGAGACTCAAAAACATTCATTACAATCTTTATTGTAACGTATTTTGCAATCATAGTAAAACATGTGTAAAGTTGAAGGCATCTCACATGGATGGTTTAAGGTCATATTTAGAACACTTCAAGAGATCCCTACATTACATAAATGAGGGGCAAACAAAAATGGGTACAACTAACTTACTCACCATTTTGATTGAAGAAGAAAGTTTAGCAAATTTGTAGAGCCGCTCATGGCTTGCCATGAAGAGTTCAACCAACTTGTTGGATTGAAGTTCCCCCTACTATGACTCCTATTCAGTGTAGAAGCTTCATAGAAGATTATGAAATACATCAATAGAGGAATGGCTTAGATATTTGAGAATTGATCTTCTTATTTTTATTTTTAGATTGAACACTTGGGGTTAATAATTACCTTTATGATGGCAACAAGACCCATCATGTAGCTCAATAATTTTTAAACCCATGTTACAAGTCACTACATTTCCATAAAAAATATATACAATCTAGTAAGGGGATCCACATTTTTCTATACAAAGATATAAGCAAAAATGTATCAAAATCCTAAAAAGGATCAAGGCATTTAAGGGTTTACCCTTGTAGATTTGAGAATCAATTGCAACCAAGGTAGAACCACCCATAGTCGACCAGTTAAGGTATTGCAAACATGATTTGGAGTGTTGTGAGGCAAGAAGAAAATTTTCATGATTGCAGACATAGAAATGAGGAAGATTGCCAAAATTTTGATAATTTTTCACTTTGATATGAAATTATTAGGAATTATCACTAAGAAGGTGCCAGAGGACCTGGATCCATGTCCAAACTATAGTCACACAAAATCGCTCAATCAGAGAGACTTTTTCATGTTAACTTAGGCATAAAAACGAGACACATGTGTCATACAATTTGGTAATGAGAATGCCATGTGTCATGTCATCCAACTGAGAAGCTTTATTAAACCATTTCCCCCCCCCAAAATCTGAAAAGATTGTCAACTTGTGCTACATTTCTCCCACTCTACTGGTTGGTAATGAGGTACTGGTTAGTAATGGATGGTTCTACCTTATAAGTCCTCTCAATTTTCACAGCATTGAATGACCAAGCATGGAATTGAGGAAGATTCCCAAGAGCCCCAACTCCCAAGGAAGCGACTGGCCAGTCTATATGCTTGGATTCAAGCACGAACTCAATCTAGAAGTATCCAAAGGATTTCAAAGTTTGGATTGAATAATCATTTTTAATGCCCAAATTCTTTTTTGAATTTTTGCACATTTTTTTTTGCTTATATCTATGCAGAGATATAGTATTCATATCAGATCATCATCAAATCAAATTCATCGTAAAGGAAGGTTGTTTTTGCAAACAATGTTTGGACAAAACATGAGCTCTCTAAGGTTCACACATAAACATCAAAGCACTCTGCCGCCTAAAGGATGATGATCGCCCGAAGAGAGCAGAGCAGGCCTGAATTTAGTACTTCAAAATCAGATGAACTCCGCAATAGTGTACAAATTTGGTGCACTGAAGCATTCAAGTATTTCCTTGAAACTGCATTGAAAAAGAATCGTAGACCTCAACATATGTACATGAGACCCCTCAGAATTAACCTAAATACCCACGATACCCGAACGTCGCAACTTCAAATAATCTAACTTCTATTGCTAACCTTCTAAGTCCAATTTCCAAAGCGTTACCTCTATACAGAGTTTTCAGTAACCTAATTACAGACCAATTCGTAGCTGATCATACAATCAACCTTCCAAACTGCAATTGTTACTTCCGTTTGGACAATTGAAAGAATTTCCTGGCCAGACGTATTACATCAAATGCTAAAGAGTCAATTTCCGAAGTTAATCATCAAGAGCACAATGGTAGCAACAACCCCAGACCCGGAAGCTGAGCTTGGTAAAAGCTTAGTCTTGTCTGGAACATGAACCCCGAAATCTGATTCCCAAATTCTGAAGGCTCCCCAAATTCTTGATTTCAGACAAGAATTTGGAATTCTGACGAGAGTTTTGATTTCGGAGCATCAAATTCTCGTCAGAAGCAGTCGCCCTCGCCAAAACTTTTGAAGTCTGCTTGCAGAATCATCTCTTCTTGAAGGAAGCCTCCCATCACTAACTGATAGCTTTGCTGAATTCAAGCAACTCTTCAAAAACCCCGAAAATTCCAGCACAAAACGAGATTCTCTTCAACAAATTTGCGATCGCAACTATCGGATCCGAAACCGACGCTGACGCCAGCACCACCAGCGCTTCATCACTTTGCTTCTTCGATTGCCAGTTCCCAAAGCTTCTCGACGATTTCACGGTCACAAAATGGCAAAACACAGGCCACGATTCGCCATAACACTTCATCGCACTTGCTGCGACGTTCCACCCTCGAAAGCAAAACCGATCATTTTCATGGCTCACGCCCACCAATAGTAACGCCCCGTGCCGCACCGCGAGGTAGCCGTACTGCATCCCCGGCTGCCGCAGCGTCGTCACGGGGCTCCACCGCCTCGTGGTCACGTCCAAAGAAGCCGCCATCCCCGAGTAAATATGCAGCAGGTACAAGGTCCGGTTACTCACCACCGCCGTGACGGACCGCGACGTCGCGATTCCCTGAAACTCTCGCGGCAAATCTTCACATGAGCTCCAAGTTTGCGACGCGGAATCGAAGATTGAGACTGTGGAGAGAGACTCCTTGCTTGTGTCTGATGGTAATAACCCTCCTGCGACGATCACCTTGTGCGCACCGTTTGAGAGATTCTTCACAGCCGCGACAATGGGGAGCGTGCGGGGAAGTGGGAGCGCTGGGGTTGTTAGCCATTGGGGATCCAGTAAAGAAAGCTTGTACCGAATCTGTGAGGAGGTTTCGGAGAATGTGTATGCTAAGCCGCCGGCGCCCCAGGAATGGTTTGAGGATTCAGGAATTGAAGGACTGGGAGAAGAAGTGTGGTCTGTGACTGTGTATCGGAATCCGTTCACGTAAAGCCAGCTCTCGGATTGCTCCTGGCGCTCGCTGTAGAGGGTGAGGAAAGTGGACGAAGTGGCTAGGGAGTGCCATCGCTTGCTCACGCAGCGCGTGGCGGGGACGGAGGGAATGGGGAGACAAGCGAGAATGGATTCTAGGGCGTGGTCGGGAAGGGCGTCTGTGGGATCCGAATGCTCGGAAAGATGCGTCATGGCGGAATTCTTCGCCGCAAAAGCAGAGAAACAGGCACAGAATGGAGCGAATTGGCAACCAGTACATACACTCCGTGTTAGATTCCGACTCTCACAAAAGTGATGCTCTCAATCTCAAGCCAAAGGCAGTCGAGCTCTGTACCAGAATCTTATGCACGAAAACTTTTACTCCGTAAAAGGATTCACAATCCGAGTATGTAGTGACGCCCAGACTCATACAGTGAACGTATGCGTGACGCGACACCCTGAACTGATTTCAAGTGAAGCCCCGATGCATAAATTCACAGAATCGACACACAAAAGGTTGCTAGAAAGTTGGTGGACAACGGACATCGCTCTACTCTCACCTCTAAAATACGAGAAAGAATTCACAGAAAGGATGGAACCAATTGACAACCACTCAAGCAGCAAGCCAAGTGACGTCCAGCAATGACGTTCTCAAAGTGTATCAAAATCCAAAGGCTCGACTGTATCAAAACACCTCTGCACAAGATTCCCAAAGTGGGGGGTGTATGCACATAACAGTGTCCCACCATCCTTACGAACGCGTGACCAAACCCCAAAACGGATTTCGAGTGTGGCTGCGACACTGAATTCGACCACGGGCGCATAACTGCACCGAATCTGGTGAGGCACTGGACGGGAGAAGCTCGACAAGGAGAATGGTGACGGGCGTTGCGTAGTGTGAAATCATCAGCCCTCACAGGATGAGAAACGATCGCGCCAGAAACGTGCAGTTGTCGGGAAGTTCACGTGCAGTTGTAAAGGGAAGTTCGCGTGCGGTTTCCGATTGTCGACGACCGCGGGTGCACGCGTGGCCGGCGCTTCCTCTGAAGCTGGCCGCACAATAGTGTTGGCAACACTAATTAACCCTTAAAGGACGACGGGGTGACTTTGGAAATCATCAATTTTTATGACCATGTGAAGCACTGGCTTAAAAAATTGTAAAAACACTCATTGCAAGATAAACTACTACAGAAGACTTTCCCTTTTCTTGCAAAATTTTGAGGATGAGTAGTTGCACTTTTGTCCAACATAGAGAAATCCTTTGTCATCCATTGGACGCAAAACATCTCCCTCGATGTTTATAGGTTAAAGTATTAGAACAAAAAAATTCAATAAAAAATCATTTAAAGAATAAATTTTCATTGAATTCCAATAAATCAACAAAATATGTTTGAAACTTCAAACAAAAACAAATATACTAAACCCTAAAGTTCCTTGACTTTGTTTTCACCAAAAACACTCCCAAATTGTCATTTCTAGTACAAGTACCAAATTTTAGAAGGAAAAAAAATTGAACACATGTAAATGTAGGATATTGTAGTATGCTAGTTTGAAAAGATATGGAAAAAAAATTTAGAAATTTCCATCTTGTGGATTGCAAGATATCAACGTTTGACATGACAAAAATTCTTTTTTTGGCCCTATGAAAAATAGGGCAACTGTATTTCACAAGGTCACATTTGTACCAAAAAATGTTCCAAATGGTGGTGCTTTTGTGGATTCATTCTTCAAAGCAAAGTTGGCTGTATGCTTGAAAATTTTCAAATCATTTGGAATTATAAAACATATAGAAAAAAATAGTAAGTAAAAAAATAGTAAAGAATGATTCAAAATACAAAATTGTTAAGAAGTTTGTTATGGAATGAAGAATGCCAATCCCAATGGTTGTAATGTTGTAATAAACAATCTACATCCTGTGATTTTATTTTTTCCAAAAAATATTGACAATTGAGTTAAATAAAAGACTTCAAAGTTTACTTAAGAATAAAAAAATCCATAACTACCTTCAAACTAAAACTCCTCACAACTTTCATCTTGTTGATCAAAATAGAATGATTCAAAGCTCTCTAAGTGTACATAAATCTAGAAAAAAAATTAAAACTTTTTCTTACAAAAAAAGTTTTTTTTTTGTTTGCCTAGAGTGCCTAGTTTAGGGATAAAATACTTTATACAATAATTTTTTAACTATGCAATCAACAATTATGAAAATTATTGGGCCTTAAGGAAAACCTTGTCCACGTATTGTATGAGAATTTCAAAGAAAAAATTCCATTTGTAGTGAGCTTCCAAAAATCGCTAATTTGCCCTCCAAAATGCAATTTGGTCCTTTGAGGGTTAGTAAAGCCTATATAATCAGTCTATAAAAATGTAGGTGCTACTAATCTATCATGATCAATGTGAATCTATGTCCAACGCAACTACTCTATACTACTTCATGCCAATTTAAATATTAAAAATATTAGACTAATCTACAACTTCAAATTTTTTTTATATAAGTTAAACCCATAACTGCATCCAATGTTTTTAAGCTTCACCAAGCTTCTTTGTTCATTCTTCTTGAGTTCCAATTTTATTTTGATTACATATGTATTCAACCGCTTACCAAGATTTTGTCTCAAACCTATAAATATTGTCAATCATACACTCATCTTCAACATCAAATAGGTATACAACTGATAAATTTACTCAAAACTAAAAACCTAAACACTTGTACAACTTGCTTCTATAGTTCTACTTCCAACACCTAAGATATAAATCAATAAGTTCCAATAAGCAAAACCATGGGTCTCTAGGCCTCTTATTGTGCACTTGTATAGTGCTAACTCTAAAGCCCTTCTTTTATCTATTAGCTATGTATTGTACAAATATTTATAGGTCTGAGACAAAATCTTGGTAAGCGGTTACATCCCTTTGGCCTAGACCTGCTTTAATTGCCCACCTATATATATATATATATATATATATATCATATTTTCAACAATCCCAAGACCAAGGCTTTAAAATTGATACTCTTAGGAGCCCTTCATTTGGACTTCAATTTTTAGACTAGGCTTCTAAGTGCAAGGTCACTATTTTTTCCACCCTCAGCAATTGTAGGGTCAATATTGTTTTGCCCTTCATTTGAAGGGTACTCATCTCCCTTTATTTAGAGGCTTTTTGCAGTGTTAAAGGCATCACAAACTTTAAAATATAACATTGCAAGTACCCAACTAGTATTATCCCTAGAAGAACGCTCTATATCCAAGGTAGTCATTTTAGGGTTTTGAATTTTGAATTTTAGTTGAATTCTTCATGTTTGTGGTTTCCTTAAAATTCATTCGTCATATACATTTAGCCCTCTACATTCTTACTAAGTTATCCACAAAAAGATGAAACTTGTGATCAAAGTAGTTATGATTCAATTCTTGAAGGAATGGGTGCATTCTTTGTTTCTACAATTCCTGAGAGTCATTTTGTGGACACTTTTAGTGCAAAGTGTCCTTGTTGGATTAATGGGTTAATAATTCAATTATTAGATGTTTAGCAGTATTTCTAGCAACTTCAACTAATTATTGAAATTTAACATTACAAGAAAAGTGGGGCCTAAAGAGGACCGTGAAACTGGACCAGCAGTGACGTCACCTGTTGAATTTTTTTTCTTAATAATTCATAAAAATTATTAAATTTATTTTATTAATCACAATCTTTGCTGACTAAAATTTGATTAGCTAGGCATTAGGAAAAAATTGAACCCCCAAAAGAGGCCGCTTCATAATGCTAAAGCTTGGGATGGAAAGAGCCTTCTCAACTCACTAATTGGGCCAAGAATTGTATGATGAATTCAAAAATTCATCATCATCATCCAATCCATCTCCACGATCTCATAAATTTAAGTGGGAAGACCCTTCTCAACTCACTAATTAAGCTATGAATTGCACAATGAATTCAAAAATTTGTCATCATTATCCAATCCATCTCCATGATCTTATAAATCTCATGATGGTTCCATCATGAAGAATGGAGCACACGCCAAGTGGTGGTTCTAATGAGGATGTGGCCACCTTCATATTCATTCAATTAGTATAAAAATTAGTAAGAAAACTCAAGGCCTCTTTGTGGGTTCAATTTTTTTCTAATGACTGTCCTTTCTTAATTGGATATTTTTGCATTGGGGACATCACTGCTAGTCCAGATCAATTGGGGGCCTTCTTGAGACCCCATTTTTCTTGTAATGGTTTGGGATCACTGCTCCTAGGCTGCTTGCCTTAGTGCGGGTGGCAATTTTACATTGAAAATTGTCAAAAGGATGAAGATAAATGTGTGAAAACTCGGTCGGAAAAATCTATGGGGTCCAATGGGATGATATTTTTCCACACTTTGTTAAAATAAATTATTTCAATTTTATACGGTTGAAGTTTCAAAAAAAGTTTTCAACTTTCATTTTTGAATAACATACCAAAAAAATGCAATTTTTGACAATGTCTCCTTGGAAACCCCCTTTTGGTCCTGTAGGGATTAAACATAGTTTACTTCTTTGTTACAATAATGGATATTTCAATCACAATTTTAGGAAATTCATTTGCATTCAAAACAACGAAAGTTGATTAACGTAAACAAAACAGTGAAATTAGGTTGCCTTAACAAATGGGTTGCCATACATCAAGAAAGTTACTTCATAAGACATCAAAATCAACAAATATTTTTAAAAAAATACTTTCATTTGTATACTTGAAAGTTCATGAGTCCCAATTACAATAATATTTAATTCAAAAGTAGTGCATTTTTGTACAATAACTAAAAATATTTATATAGTGTCAAATGTCAAGAAATTAGTATGGGACAACCTAATTTTATTGTTTGGTGTAGTAAAGAATATTCAAATATTATCCTACTATATATGCTCTATAAACCACTAATGGGAAATGTCCCGTTCATTCTCTATGTAGATTTGGAAGCTCAATTACGGTTTCCTTGCTTGATATACATTTTTGCCCCATGTAATCAGACATAATGCGTTTTTCAACATAAAATGTTTTGTTCATCCAAATGGAAGATTCATGCTTGTCATTTACGTCCGGCAATGCCGCTCATCATCAAAGATTTTGTATAGAGCAATGCCTCTTATTGTCGTGCATTTCGGGGAAAAAAAGGGCCGACAAGGAGGGCAGAGCCCAACAAGGAAGCACTTTTTTTAAACCCAAAATGCACAACGACGAGAGGCATTGGTCGACATAAACTATGGCCAGGAAATCGCAATTGGATGAAGAATGGATCCGAGACGAAAGTCACGGATGAAGAATCCATAATCCATGATTACACATGGAAAACCCACGTCACCAAATAACCTGCCCGGAAAATGAGATGGAGGTTTGTTGGCAATGATTTACAAGGAAAAAAAAAAGAGTGCCTCCCCACGAAGTTCTACACACCTCATCAACATTTTGCTTCCATGTTGCCTTAACTCCAGAAGAGTCCAAAAGCCCATTGCAACCCTACAATATATTATGAATATAGTGGTATTTGACCAAAAAAATCATTGACCCAATTCTATTTAGTACAAGGTAAATTAATGATCGTGGTAGTATGTAAATAACAATGTATTACCAATCATATAGCCAACCATGATTGGAGAGTTATAAAGTTATAGAGGGACCGCAAGGGCCTTTCAAGGGTTAACTTATCAATACGTGACATTCTTCTTTGTCTCAATCATTTCCAATATCATGTTCTGAAAGTTGCAGGGTCTCACATGATTGAGAGGAAATGATAGAAATTGTGCTCTTGTAGTGAGGCCGGGCAGTCCAAGTTGCACATCACATGACCACCCACCCACTTATGAAATTGTTCCTGTACAAAAACTGAGTGAAATAAAAACAAAGGCATACATATATAATACCTTTGGCTGCTCAGATGGAGGGGCACTCCACTAGTCAATCCTTGAAGCTCATAATGCACCCCCCTTGTCTGTCAGTCAGTGGTGAGAGTGGGATCCTCCTACAATGAAACTGAAGCTGGATAAAATCACCTGACATCCAGTAACTTAAAAACAGATCAAAATGAATTATACTGTATCCAGTAAAAACAGATAAATGAATTATACCATAACCGGTTGTTGATTTTCAATGCTAATGTGGCACTGTCCCATTGGCAACCCATCACCATTGTCATTACAAGTTGCAATTTGTAACCTTCTTTCCTTTCAACTTGCTTTCTACACCCATGAAGGTTATGATTGAAAAATGTACAACCGGTTATGTATTAGATTACTGATGAGCCGCTAGTGCAACTCATTGGTTCTTTAATACATATGTGGTTTGGCATTTAGTAAAAATAAATAATGAAACTACCCTCACGGTGAAATTCCATTTCCTTTCTTAAAGAAAAACAAAAAAACAAAAAAACACCTTCATGGGCTTTTGGCCAGAGAGTAGGACACTAAGGTAAAGACACCCATTCCCATCCCTTGTACCTAATTCCGTCATGATGTACCAAGGATGCACATTTTCTTAGTAAGAATGTACTTTATTGGTACATCATGACGGAATTGGGTACAGGGACAAGAATGGGTGTTTTCACCATAAACGTATCCCCACAAAGTGAGTTTGGTAGGGTGAAAATGCAAGAATTTTACCTTGGAGAAAATGCAAGAAGTTTTAATTTTTCATACATGAAAAGATTTGCCAATTTTGAATTCATATTTGGAATCAGAGACCTTGGTGATTGCTTGCCCTTCTTGTTTGTTGGTCCTATCTGTCTTGGTTCCTCCCACCAAGCCTCTTGTTGTTGGTGAGCTTTGTATTTTGCCCTTCCTTTACAATGAAATTCAATTTCATTTGTCTACCCCCCGAAGGACCTAATTGCATTTTTTTGGCAACATAGAAATTTTGGATAGCTCACTACAAATGGAATTTTTTATTTTTTATTTTTGGAATTTTCACACAACATGTGTCCAAGGAGTATCTTTAAGGCCCAAGAATTTTCATAACTTTTGATTTCATGGTTAGAAAGTTGTTGTATGAAATGTAGTTTTTATTGTTGAGTAAACAACCGGGCAGCTAAAAAAATTCTTTTAAAAATCACTTTTCTATGAAATAAAAATTTGAAATTGGTTCTCTAGATTTGTATATGTGGAAAGATTTGAACCATTCCATTTTGATTAATGAAATGAAAGTTACGAGGAGTTTTAGTTGTAGGTAGTTACAAGTAATTCTACAATAAACTTTGAAGCCCTTTATTTTTAACTCAATTTTGAATATTTTTAAAAAATCATAAAGTTGTAGAATGTAGATTGTTTATTACTCCATACAACATTACAACCATTTTTCAATTCCATAAATAAATTGTTAACAATTTAGTATTTTGAATCGATCTCTATTTTTTTTCTAATTACTTTTTTTTCCTATAAGTTATACAATTCCAAATTATCTAAAAAATTTCTAGCATGTAGCCCCATGGGGATCACTCTTTATAATTCAAGGTATATACCTGAGTTAAGAGGGTATTTAATGAGAGGCTATTAACCTTCATTATTGTATTTAAGATGATCTTATTTTATATAAAAAAACTAACAAGGGCATATTTTCAATACCCTATGATTTTTTTTATAAATTTATTCATGCAGTTTTATAGTTGGACTATTTTACATATAAAACTTATTCGTCCAATTTTTTCATATACATATATAATATAGTATGCATCATAAACCAATGTTTTACATTCATACTTAATTTTTTGATATATGCAATACTAGTACTATGGAACAATTTCAACTGATAGCAAGTAAGAATGTGCAATTCAACCCTAATTTTGGATATTTCTAAATTCTATGCCAAGTCTTTTGAACAACCTAGTATGGAGAGGAACAAGCAACATCATAGAAGCATCAAATATGGTCATGACGATGAAACTATAAAAGGCACCAATACCAATAATAGAACGTGAACAACATGAAAAATTGACATTAAAAAAACACTATAGATTCACACAAAAACAGTGACCTTTATTATAATATAGAAAATATATATTTAATCTATACATATGCATTTGCAATGGTTTAGAATTTAGGATTAAAAAATAAAAGATTGTTTATAAAACTCTAGCATAGAGAAGATGATTTTAAACATTTACAAGTCTATGTACAAGGTTAACCCCTAAAGGATTTTGACTATGTTTTCACCAAAAATGCTCCAAAATTGCCATTTCTACTACAAGTACTAAATTTTTGAAAAAAAAATATTTTTGGACACATCTAACTATGGATATTATATTACTTTGGTTTGAAAATATGTGGAAAAAATTTCAAAATTTTTCACTATATAGATTGCAAGATATGAGCGTTTGAAGTAACAAAAATCTTTTTTGTCCCTGTGAAAAAATGGGTAGCTGCACTTCACAAGGTTAGATCATTATGAAAAAGTTTCCAAAATGGTGTTTACTCTTTGAATTCATTCTTCAAGGCAATTTGTCTAGATGCTTGAAAATTTTCAAATCATTTGGAATTGTACAATATATAGGAAAAAATGGAAAGTAGAAAGAAATAGAAAATGATTCAAAATACTAAATTGTTAATAATTTAATTATGGAATTGAAAATTTCTAATCCCAATGGTTGTAATGTTATAATAAACAATGTATGCCTAATGTTTTTATTTTTTTTCCAAAATATTGAAAATTGAGTTAAATAAAGGACTTCAAAGTTTATTTTAGAGTATAGATTCCATAACTACCCACAAACTACCCACAACTAAAACTCCTCATAACTTTCTTCTCATTAATCAAAATGGAATGATCCAAAGATTTCCACCTATATATAAATCTAGAGAACCAATTTCAAATTTTTAATTTTTTTAAAGTGATTTTCAAAGAAGTTTTTTTACTGCCCGAACTGCCCACCGCATGTTAAAAATTACATATCATACAATAACTTTTTAACCATGTAGTCAAAAGTTAAAATTCCATTCGTAGTGAGCTATCCAAAATCACTATGTTGCCAAAAAATCACCATTTGGTCCTCTAGGGGTTAAGCCACATCTTTGATGTCGCATATTCAACTCCAATGTTAGCCAATTCACAATAGTCCATCTCCTCCCTAAGATAAACTGCCTACACAACTTCATCAAGTTGTCATTGCTTCTAACTTGATGAAGTTGAAGGGAGAAAGAACAAAGCAACTTGATGAAGCTTGATAGTTGGGGGCTAGCACATAAGCTTGTGTTGTTTGTAACTTTGTACTAGCATGGTAGCAACTACCCAAGAATGAGACTTTGTCGACCAATTTATATCCTACTACACGTAACACCAACAAAGCATCATTGTCAAGCAAGACAAAAGTCCTAAGACCAACCCTAAATCCTAAACTCCAAACATACTCAACACCAAAATTCTTAGGCCTACACAAAACTTCTAACCCCAAGTAATCGCCTTGCAACCTTAAATTCAAAACTACATTAGAAAATTGCAAAAATTGCAAAAAGCCATGTCTACCATCCAAAGGAGCAAAGGAGCAAAGGAGCAAAGACAACAAGTCCAAAGTTTGAACTAACTCCACCCGCATGGGAGTAACCTAAATCCTAAAACAAGTCTTTAATAAGTCATTTAGGTGAACATAAATCCCCAACATACAGCCTTCATTGTAGATTAATCATAGTTTTTTCACATAGTAGATTCTTACATGCCTTCACTTTATTGGCACAATTAAGGAGGGATTGGTTCAAACAGGTTGGAATTGCCTAGTACCAACAACAAATTGTCAAAAAATCCTTAGATTTATTTGATTGTATGCATTTTATTATCTACATAAAACTATTTGTCTACATCTACACTCACCCTATTAATAAAAATTTACACAATCCCTATTTGTCAATGGAAGATTGCTATTATGTAAGCCTAGAAGCATGAGCCTAGAAGACTATACACCTATGTTACAGGTGTCTATATTTTAGAAACCTTCTATGATTATAGTGCAACTATGCTATATGTACCTATATTATAGATGTTTACATTAGGGATTGTGTAAATTTTTATGATGTTGATTGATCCTTACAATCCCTATTTATAAAAATAAGAACAAACAACGTTGATTGATCCTTACAATCCCTATTTATAAAAATAAGAACAAACAACGTTGATTGATCCCTACAATCATTTTATTTGTCTTTCAATTGATGATTGCATAGATAGAGGAAGAACTGCTATTTAGAGTTATTTTAATAGCCCCATAAAGCAATCGAAAACCAAATTTGACCTATTCCAACGTCACAAAAGTGCAACAAGAAGATCATTTTGGGACAAAAATAAATTAAGGTCAACAAAAAGTCATTGTGGGATGGAGTATAATATAGCATATAGCATTTCATGGACCTTATAGTAGCCCTACATATTATATAAATTTTTTAAAACTTTGAATTAAATAGACCCTATCTTTGAACTCACATAATGAATCCAAAGAATAACCACCATTTTGGAGATTCTACCATACAAATGTAACCTTGTGAAGTGCAATTGTCCGATTTTTTGTAGGGCTAAAAAAAAGACTTTTGTCACTTTAGACGCCAATATCTTGCAATCTACATGGTGGAAATTTTTGAATTTTTTTTCACATCTTCTCAAATCAACGTACTACAAGATCCTTTGGTTACATTGTGTCCAATTTTTTTTCTCTAAAATTTGGTACTTGTCCTAGAAATGGTAGTTTTGGAATATTTTGGCGAAAACATAGTAAATAATCTCTAGGGGTTAAAAAAATAAAAATAAAAAACAAATTATGAATATTGTACATGAAGTATTGATTTGGCACTTAGGTGCCAATATTGAATTTCTATGACAGATTGTTTAGGGTCCATGTTATTTCACAAAAATCACAAGATGACATGTGGAACTTTCTTACAACTTCATATTTCATTTTTATAACGTACCTGAAAAAACTTTAACCCTTGATTACACATGTGATAAACTCTTATTCTACATGTGTTCTAAATAAGATGGATTCACATTGGGCCATACCAACAAATGTGTGGTTGTGTTGCTTAAAATTGAAGTATTATGAAAACATACCTTGACCCTTAAAACTCAAAAGTTTTACGCATTGTAGATTTTTCTATTAATTTTTTTACATTTCTAATGTATAGATCTCTATAACTTTTCTTTGCAAATTTATTCTACAGTTAAGGGGTGCAAATATGTTTGATTTTAAAATGTAAACTTTTCAATTCTAAAAATAAACCTTCCAAAAAATACCTAAATAAATATGAAAATTTAAAAAATCTTGAAAAATCACCCATCACCATAATCATAATTTAAAAATATGAGCTTAAAGGGGAAAAGAGGTCTTCAAAAAATTATAAATATATAATCTATAATCCATTTTTGAAAGGAATTTTTTAATTTTTTAATTTTTGGAAAACATTAGTTAGTGTAGCAATTCATTTAACTATATGAATATGATCTATGAATCATATTTTATAACTTTTGTTTCAAAGCCATCATCAAATTATTATTGCGAGTTGTATTTTATAAGACATCTCTACAATTTTTTGATTATAAACCGCTTGCTACATATGGCAACAAAAATGATACAATGGCCATGCTACTACAAATTTCAATGCGAGATTTTTTGTGAATATTTATTGTATCATTGGATGCCACCCACCGAAGTGATCTCCCAAAACTTCACACCTTGATTTTTTAAAATTGAAATAGTTCTACACAAGATATTATGATGTTGTTGACAATGTAATTCCTGAAAATTCTCCTTACTATGGCAATGAAGGGCCTTGTAAAAAATTGTCTATAATATGATGTATACATTTTCCCAATCAAAATGGCTCAAGTTTCTAAATCGAGTGAATTGAGGCAAAAAAAATTTTGCATTTGGCCATATTTGATGGATATGGTGGTATACAAGAGGAGCTCAAGGGCCATTCAAGGATTAAGGGACTAATTCCAACCCAACTAGTGTCACAATTAGTTTTCCATATCTTTCTATGTAACAATTGCAACTTTTTTGTAATAAAATGGCATGCCAATATTAAACTCCCATTGTAAAAGTCATGTACTCCAACCACCTTGGCTCCTCCCCTACATACCATAAAATCATGAATGAACCTTGTGGATGACACCTAAAGAGAGCAAAAGGCAACCACTCTTTGAGCAAATAAATGAAATGTTTGGTAGAGTTGTCAATCCCAACAAAGATGCAACTTTTTTTTATCCAAAGAGATCATTTGGAGGATTTCAATATTTAATTGTTTACTTTTTTATTGTCCTATATTTTGCTAAATTAGTCACTATGGTTTTAGAAGTATGAAAAAAATGTTTGTTCAATATAACTTATGAAGTTACTCAAAGCAATGACAATAATGATCTTCAAATAAGTACAAAGTACAACAACCATTGTACTTGTCTATATTGAAATGTTTTCTTTGCATAACACAATACATCAATAAGCAAACAAAGTTTTCTAAAATAATTAATATCACATATTAAGACTAGTTTTTTTTGACATTGTTTTAAAAAGGTGGGGAAGTGCTAGCATGCAAGTATAGAATCTATGAGCCTATGAGCCTATAAAGCTATACTATAGACACCATTTATAGTTATAGGTGTTTATATTATAGATATGTATATTATAGATTCTTTTCATATCATAGTGTACCTAAGTTATAGATACATATATTATAACACTTTCAAATAGTTGTAGGTTCAAGACTTGTAGGCTCACATCGTTGCACTCATATACTAGCGTCATTATAAAAAGGTAAAGTGATCAAAGTACTATCCAATAGAAAAGTCATAGGCCACTAGTCAAGCTACACTATAAGAACATGGCTCCAAAAGTCTATATAGGCATCCAATTGGTGTTCGTAGAACCATGCTCACAAAATGTAGTTTGGTGCTATTTGACCAACTTTCTATTTGTGTATCTTTAGGATGCATGATGAATTGCACAAATTTGTGATTGATTGTAATACAACATTTTGTAAAAAGTATTCATCTTCAGTACTAGAAAATAGTATTCAAGTCAAGAAAAATTTGACAATTTTTTGTTGACTGGGATATTCTATTGACCGTTTTAACAATTTTTTGTTGATTTAGTACAAGCTAATAAAATATTCATTGAATTTTTATTGATTCAGATAGTACAACGTTCAGATTAACAAAAAGATTAACATTTTTTTGTAAAACAGACATGCCTTTCACTTGTTGGTGATAAAAGAGAAGTGACTTTGGTGACATAAGAGAAGAGAAGACAAGCTCTTTATACAAATGGGGTGATAAAAGGTTAAACAAACCATATGAGATATGTGAATCATTCATAGTCTTAATTCACATATCCCATATGGTTTGTTCTACCTTTTACCACCCCATTTGTATAAAGAATTTGTTTTCTGTTCTTTTCTATCACCAAAATCACCTCTCTTTTATCACCTCTCTTTTATCACCAATCTTCAAGTTATGAGAAGTTTGTCTTATTTCTTCTTAATAAATTATAAAGTTTAATTTTTTTTAAATTAAATTTTAAAGTCTAATTTATAGTCCTATGTGGTGATTTGTATTGGGCTGGTTTTTGGCTTGCAACATGGTAGCCATTCATTGAGCAAATTTATAAATGAATTAATATTATTATTATTTTTGACTTGACCACCATAACAAAATGAACAACAATTTTTTGTTAGGTACTGTCCAAGACAATGCAACCAAAGATACAAATGACATCAACACTTTTTTGTTAATTTTTTCTTATGGTGGTCATTGTTTTTCTACATTTGCTTTCATTTAACTTGTATGAGGCACTAGTAGAAACATGGTCATGGTAGACTCAACGTTAAAATGCACCTCAAGTCAAATTTGTCATTTGATGATGAACTTCACTCAGGTGGGTCTTAATCTCTAAAGTTAAAAAGCCTTTTTTCATCAAAAAAACACTTGAAATTGCCATTTCTATGCAAAGAGCAAAAAAATTTAATTTTTTTTTATATCTAATGACAAGATCTTATGCTAGAATTTTATGAAAATGTGTGTAAGAAATTTCAAAAACTTTGATTGCATAGATTGCAAGATATTTGCATTTAAAACTAAAAAAACAAGTTTTTTTTGTACCTTGCTTAAGTAGATTTTTTGGCTTTGGATCAAATAATTTTGATTTTTTAATTTCTTATGTTAAAGAATTGAGTTAGAGGTCACAACGTGTTTTTTTAAAAAAGGCACTTGATTTTCATTCTAAAAAAAAGTTATAAGTAGAACTAAGGTAGAAAAGCCTATTACCACCCTCATTTGAAATTTGAATATCTTAGGATCAATTTCAAGGAGAAACATATTTTTCTAAGGTGTGCACTTGTTTCCGAGCTTGTTTCATGAAATCCAAGAGGAATTATAATTTTCTCATTAAAATTGTAATTTTTGTGAGTTTTTGGAGTGATCTACCTTGAAATTACCAAACTACCTATTGAGTGACATTATAAATGTCTCATAAACAATCCATAACCACCTTTCCATGAATTTAATGGCATTTAAGTACTCACCAATAAAAAATTGACATGTTATCCCTTGTTGGTTTTAGTGCACTAATTTTGTCAAAAAATGAATAGATTTGGATGTTTTTCTAAACGGAATTTTGGCCAAAAGTAGAGTAATAGAATTGAGTTGGTCTACCTTAAGTGTCAAATTGAATGAAAAACTATTTTTTAATAGCTCTAAAATGGAATTGAAATACAATTATTTCAATGGTGAGATTGTTCTAATAAAGAAATTTAACCTTGTCTCACAATTTTTTTTAAATTATAAAATTGCATTTAAAATTGCATTCTACAAGTTATTTTTTCGAGAAGATCCTTAGATTGTCCAAAAAATAAGACTGTCTATAACTTTCTCATCACTATTCCAAATAGAATGAATCTAAGTATTACATGTAGACAAAAATATAATCTCTGAGAAAAGAAATTAAAAATTAAAAAATTAAACTTTTAATGTTTTTTTTACCCCTCAAATGACTTTTGGACTAAAGGTGACAAATAGCATAACTTTTGCTCTTGGGCACAAATTGAAATAAATATTATATTCCAAAAAGTTAATGTGGTTTCCCATCTTCAAAAAAAGTTTTAAAAAATCATGTCAAAAATAGAGGCTACATATGTCTATTTGAAATCTCAAGAGTCTCCACATAGACTTTTAGACTTCAAGGGTTACCGTTGAATCTATGAGGATCATGTTTACTAGGACCATGTTTCTAATAGTAAACTTTGAAACAATAGAGGTCAACCTTCCAAGACTAGGCCACTTTTCAACCTTTGAAATCAATCTAATTTTGTTGATTTATTAGATGTGAATTTAAAGTGAAGCCACCCATAACCAATCAAATTAAGCAATTGTAGACATGATCTAGAATAGTGCAAGGCAAAACCTATTTTTTGGGAGGTACAAAGATAGAAATGATGGAACTTACCAAAAATTTGGTAATTCTATTGTTTGAATTGAATTTACTATTAATTTTGAAAGGCAAAAGTTGATCCAATATATAGATTCTTCCAATTCCGATCATTTAAGAACTACTTTCCAAGCTCATTACTTTGGGACATGTGTAATGACCTTATTAAGGTGGAGCCCTCCATTATCAACCAGTGCCCCATAGGCAATCAATAGGGTGTCTCAAATCTAGGAGAGGGTGAGACTCATTTGTATTAATTTTGAATTCAAAGAAACTAGGTTTTGTAACCAATGTGGTCTCAACACTACCACAAAACTTGTGCCTCTTTTTGTGTGCCAAAGTTACCTACAAGTACTCTCCCAATGATCAATTTTGTAAGACTCTAGACATTGAACATGGGTCAAGCCCAACTTCAAGCTTACATAATTTGTAGTAATTTCAGTTCAACTTGTAAATTCACCAATTTTTTTGCTATCCATGCCATTTCTATCTTTGCACTTTTGTAAATATTTGCTTTGCCAAATATTGTTGCAAATCATGTCCACTATGGCTTAAGTTATTGGTTATGGGTGGCTCCACCTTAGTCCCATTCTTGAAAAGGAGAAAAAACACATTCCAAGCTTTGGTTAGAAATTTGTTCTAACTTTGGCTGGAAATAACTACACCCTACAGGTTGGGAAAGGGTGGTTACTCCTACCTTTAGTTACTGCTTGTCTATAGTTTCGACCTGCATCATGCTTTGCATTGAGGATTTCATCAGTAGCCCAGATTTTCAATGTGAGATTTCCTGAGATCACAAGCTTGTGCATGTGAATCGAAATCCCTCTAACTTTTGTATGTTTCTCAATAAATTAGGCACTTGTGCTACTCACCATTTTCTGCAATCCCTGCAATTCATAATCCCCGCAGAAAGTTATACTATCCATTCATATCAAACAGTGACACATCCACCATGCACTTGGCTTCAATATGCACAGAAAGTGGGTGCACTTTCACTTCTCCTCTACAATCAGTTCATCATTTCCACTCAGCAAGATGACTGAACCAGCTCCGCACAACACTCCCAGCTGCCGAAGGAACCACGCGCTCGCAACAAGAGAGCAGCGAAGTCGGCTTAATAATGCAAGCGGCATTGGGTTCTACTCCGACTCTACGAAGTGGATTTTAACAGACAACGTGGATTTTGCACCTCCTTGCACACGTGAGCTTCATAATATTGCTACCTTCATCTCTCGAGCCAGGATATTTCTTCTACCGACAATCGACACACTTGCCTACTGGAGTTCAGCGTGAGAAGCCCACGTACTCAGACTAGCGTTGAGCTCAATCCGACGACTATTCAACAGGATCTGCAATTTCCAAACAAATGCAAGCAAAATCCCACAACAGGGGAACACCGGCAAAGTGGTTTACGAGTGCCTAAACCCTTAAAAACAGAAGTGCCATGCTCAAGCGACTAACGTAGTGAGTGTCACAAAAAAGACCTTGACGTTCATCTAATTGAAGTTTTACATAATTTCTTGTACCCCAAGTTCTATTAATGGCTGCCGTCCCTCACTGGTGTTTCTCTATCCGTCACAACTGGCTAATTAATTTAACCAAATTGAGAACATGTATTGAAGAATGCAACAACCACACTAAACCAGTACTCAAGACGCACAGACCATGGACAAGTAACATTCAACCTCGATTGGTATTACTGTGGCATCGCAATTTGCCATTGTCGCCGAACAGAGAATCGCTCACAGCTTCAATGAGTTTTGGATTCTTTCTCAAATCTACGCCGCAATTGCAAAACCTTGTCAAAGACTCGCATGTCCCTCCCATCCACGTTTCGGCCCACTCGAGCTTTGAGCGTGAGATGCTACAACAGAAAACCACACGAATATAAATAAATGGACGAAACCATTTCATAGCGACTGGGAGAAATGAGGCAACTACAATGTGTGTGATTTCATTTCCGGGAGGATTTTACCTGATGGAGGGGATTTATCTCTAGCTCCCCGACAAACTCAAACAAGGAGCCAACGCGCAGCGGGAGCTCGCGCAAGTGCTGGAGGTCAAGGCGGAGCGAAGACTCGCCATCCGTAAGGATTGCGATTCCGGAGACCGCATCAAATCGCTCTACGGATCCTACGACACGGAGAGACTGGTTGGGGACGATGAACGGAGATTCGGGGGGGTGAAGGTCCCGCACTCGCACCACTAGTCCTGGGTTTGGCGTTCCGGGCAGCATAGCCAGAAAACGTTGGCAACGACGAGAAACCCTAACTCTCAAAAACAAGTCCTCTCCCCGAATGCATGATTGTTCCGTCTGTTGGACCCCAAACCCCAAATTCAGAGCCCTATTTCCATTATCCGTGCCAGAGTAAGTGCTGGACACCGAGGTACACTTTGGGTAGACGCGTCAGGCTACAGGATCGGAGTGCACCGAGGTCCCAAAACAACAAAATCCTAAGATGAAAAATGCCACAGGTCGGGTCTAGCCCGAGAATCGCAAGGGTAATAAAATTCCCGAAAAGAATGAAGATTGCAGACTACCCTGCTAATTGACCTTAACAGATAGAATCCGACAGGTACAAGGTGGTCAGCCAAAGCAAGGAGCTTCCTTCCACGTAAAGCCTCATAACCTAGAGCCCTAATCGACGTTTTAACGACGATATCTGTATTCAGATCGCTTACAAACGCTCGCCGGTGGATCGAGAGTCTCGGAAGAGAATTAAGCAAGCACCTCGCCACCAAAAAAAGAGAAAATTCAAACGCATAAGGCTACAACATACCCACTCGAGCCCATACCGCAACAAATCCTACGATTAAAACATGTAAAAGGTTGGATCAAGTCCGAGGATCACCAGGAAAATAAAGTATCACACACAAGCATCGTACACTACCAGCGCATCTATGCGCACCGTCCACCGAAACCTAACACTATGGCAACAACAAAAATCTCTCGAACACAAATACGCACAGGAGAATTCCGCTGTCTGTTTTCGTCAAACCCCCTGTCACACGTCCCGCTCGTCCCTTGTCAAGCTCCAACAAAGCGATCTTCAACACAGAACAACTAACCCCAACGACCTCCGCCACAACCTCCCCTGCGAAAGCATGCAGAACCCAAACCCGAAGAAACGAAGGCTCCACAATTGAAGGCAGGTCCCCCCCGCGCAGTCTCCCTTCAGATTTTCCAGCTCAAGTCCGTTTTCAGAAATCCTGGCGTGCCTGTCTCTCGCTTCTTCAGTCCTCGCTCTCCCTGTCTGCCCCACCACAAATGTCTGCACGCACAACAGACAAGTCGGGCTCGCAAGAGAGAACTAAGAACTTGTCTACGACAAAGTGGTCGTAAGTTAAGGAAGTTATGTTGGCAGTCCACATTCCACAGACAGCGGCAAAGGAAAGGCGAACAGTGGGTTTAAGGTCTGGCAGAGCTGCAGTGCACAAACTGCGCCAGAAGTCAGACGTCACCGACTCCTTGTGCTGCCACTGCCGGTCATCAGATCTCCCGTCACACTATCAGCACCACAAAACGAAAAAGAAAATCGTGGCTTGGCAATGAACTGCAGTTTCCATGAGTGCTTTGCAGTGGTTTCAAAGCTGAACCAAAACGAAATAAAAGTATGTTAACCCCTCAAGTTCTTTATGATGTTTTCAACAAAAACGCTCCAAAACTACCATTTCTAATACAAGTACCAAATTTTGGAAAATAAAATAAAATTTTGGACACTTGTAACTATAGGATCTTGTAGTATACTGACTTGAAAACATGTGAATTTTCTTTTAGAAATTTTCACCACATGGATTGCAAGATGTGAGCTTTCAAATTCAGAGAATTTTTTTTCTGGCTCCTCGGGAAAACTAGTTAGCTGCACTTCACAAGCTCACATTTGTATGAAAAATGTCCATTGCAAAATGGTGGTGCTTCTTTGGGTTCATTCTTCAAGGCTGGTTGGCTACATGTTTGAAAAAAATTCAAATCATTTGGAACTCTACAACATGTAGGAAAAAAAAGTAAGACGAAAGAAGTAGAAAAATGATTCAAAATACTAAATTGTTAAGAATTTAGTTATGAAATTATGGAATTGAAAAATGTAAATTCCAATGGTTGTGATATTGTGATAAACAACCTACATCCTATGATTTCATTTTTTTCCAACAAGTACTGAAAATTGAGTAAAATAAAGGACTTCAAAGTTTATTTTAGACTTCTTTATTTTATTCAGTTTTCACAAACTAAAACTCCTCATAACTTTTGAGTCATTGATCAAAATGATATGATTAAAAGCTTTCCATGTATATATAAGTCTAAAAAACCATTTTCAAAATTTTGTTTTTGAAAAAACAATTATCTACCCAGATTGCCCATTTACAAAAAAAAGTAATACATTAAGCCATAACTTTTGATTCATATTTCTAAATGGCCTGAATTTTAATGCGCATGAAAGACATTCCTTGTCCACACCTTTTATTAAAGTTTGGGCCCAAAACATGGAAATCTCTAGTCACACATACCTACCCACAAATGCTATATTGCCAAATTTAGCTGGCTGGTCTTTTAGGGGTTAAATTATAGCGGAAATACTAAACAAAAGAATCATTCCTGTGAAGAAGAACAAGTGGTGATGGTGCACAAGATGTGTGAGGTGGAGATGGAATAGCCAAGCAATGCTCGTTGCCATAGTCAATGTATCGTCTTGGACGAGGTCGTGGATGATATGCATGACCTAATCAAGTTAGACTTGTGGCTCAAGGATCAATAAAAAATAAATTGTAAATTTTCTTGCAAGTTTTGCAAGTTTTTTTAATATTCCTAAAAAGATGAGACCTATCACCAAAGTACTTTGCCAAAAATGATCTGATTTACTGACCAATAGATGTGTTCTTCATTTCTATCTACACAATAATCTTGAAAGCCATCAATCAACCACTTTTGGGCCTATGCAATGTTTTAAAGTTTAAACTTATTTAAACTTAAAAATGATTCATACTTAATCCTCAAAGGATGCTGCAGACCTACAAACTGAGGTGTGGCCACTTGAAGTTCGTCATTTTATGATGAACTGGACTCGGGGTGGATCTTAATGTGGAGTTTACCAGGACCATGTTTCCACTGGTGAACGTTGAAATAGTAGAGGTCAATCTTTCAAGGCTCGCAACTTTTCAACCTCTTGAAATCAATCCAACTTGCTGATTCATTAGCTGGAAGCGAAATAGAATCGGTGTGAACTTACTGCTTATCTTGATAGTTTCGACCAGGATCATGCTTTGCATTGAGGATTTCATCAGGAGCCTAGATTTTTCAATGTGAGAGGTTTCCTGAGATCACAAGCTTGGTACATGTGATTGAAAATCCCTCTTTTGTATGTTTCTCAATAAACTAGGCACTTGTGCTACTCTCATCATTTTCTGATCATAATCTCAATGAGAACTTATAATTTTCAGGTGACAGGTAGCACGGTAAGGTTAAGTTCTCACTAATTGACAGATTACGGTACTCGCTCGTATTGATTCAACGGTCACTCAGATATCAATCTCATTCTCCCTCAACTCCACTCATCAGACCAATACCACTCTAGCGACATGAAGATACATGGAAACTTAGCCTAAACCATGACCACTCCTCTCTTTCCTAGTTTTGGAAAAGCACATCCTTAGCTAGCCAGCTTGTGAGGTTCAACAAGTCATGTACTCAGAGTATTATTTTCCAATACCAATCTCCAGATTTTGAGCTACCTTGTACTGTGCATAATGCTTAAATTTCTCTTTCATTTCGTGGGGAATGTAAAGTCTCCAAATGAATTGCATCTTGATTCCATTCGGGAAACATGCTTTGAAGATGCACGCGACTGAGAAATGTCTTTCTGTGATTGAAATAAGTAGTGAAGCATGGAAGATTGTGCTCCTCACATTCGTTGCATGAACAAGTCGATTGAAAACGAAGAGGAGAGTTTAGAGTCAAAATCCCATCCTCCCCACACTGAGAGATTCATATCTTTAAGATCTTGATTTCAATTGTTACGTCCGATAACTGTCTGATTATCTACTACATAATCCCTGCAATTCGTAATCCCCACAGAAAGTTACACTATTCGCCATTCAGACAGAGACACTTCCACCATGCACTTGGCTTCATTATGCACAGAAATTGGGTGCACTTTCACTTCTCCTCTACAATCAGTTCATCAAATCTACTCAGTAAGATGACTGAACCAGCTCCGCACAACCACTCCCAGCTGCCGAAGGAACCACGCACTCGCAACAAGAGAGCAGCGAAGTCGGCTTAATATTGCAAGTGGCACTGGGATTCAACAAAGTAGATTTTAACAGACAACGTGGATTTTGCCCCTCCTTGCACAGGTGAGCTTCATAATATTGCTACCTTCATCTCTCGAGCCGGGATATTTCTTCTACCGACAATCGACAAGCTTTCCTCCTGGAATCCGACGTGAGAAGCCTCCCGGTAAGTACTCAGACTAGCGTTGAGCTCAATCCGACGACTATCGAACAGGTTCTGCAATTTCCAAACAACTGCAAAACGCAGGTAAAATCCCACAACAGGGGAACACCGGCAAAGTGGTTGCAAAATAAGATTTAGGATGGGATCATCCGTCATCAAGTTATTGAAAAGTACTTTAATTTCACAATTGCATCACCTTGCTGTAGATTTTAAACTAACGTTGCTCCGAAGTCAAAGTGTTGCATTATCAGCAAAGCGATTCAGAAAGCGAGCAAATTTTATGCATGCCAGGGTTGTTGTCGATGCCCTGTTGTTTCGAGGATCGATTTGAGAGAAATTGGTGCAGTTTCAGTCGCCCGACTGAAACTTCAGATCTATACCTGGCCTAGTTCTTAATTAGAGATCTAGGCGCTAGAACTTCAAAAGACTGCCAAGTCGTGATTTCGAGGCAGCTTTGTCTGTCGATCAGTGGAAGGTTATTTTTCATAATCATGTCGCTGAATGGGAGCCCTTCTACGATCAACCAGAAGCACATCAAGTGGAAGTTTGTGATTCTGTAGAACTACTCGGCTGTTTCTGATAACCACCCTGCGCTTTAAGGTTAATACCCAGGTCAGGTTTCATTCAAATGCCAGGCTATCAGGATTCCGGTTCGATCGAAGTTTGCAAATTTTAGCGAGCAGTGCAAAAGGAGCCTTATGATCTATCTAGTCCCGTTGCTGTTTGTTTACGAGCAACCACTTCAATTGTCGGTAGTAGAAGTACTCCAGAATCCAGATCGAGATGTAGATGTAATATGGAATGGCCATTGTTGGATTGTGGAGTGTAATCTGCCGTTCCGGCGGGAGCCGCGAATGGGGAACGGCAGATTACACAATGGTCATTCCATTGCGTAATCAGCCCCTTACGAGGTATTTTCCAACCATCGGTTGCCGACCACCTCAGGGTTTCGTAATCTTTTTCAACGCTATTTCTTGCAATTCATTTCTCCCTCGTCGACGCCTGCTCCGCTTCCGCGTGTTGCTCTTGTCAGGTTGTGAGTTGTCGTTTGTACGTTGGCCTAAGCTGCTACAGGTGCACGCTGCTTTCTCGTTGTAGTTTGCTGTAATTGTAGCTACCAGCCTACGTACTGTGTGCAAGATTCCTTGCAAAATTTATGGCAGAATTCAAGCAGCAGATCCATCGGCAATTATTGTTTTCACAAGATCATCAACTGTCGATGCCGCATTCTTAGGATCTGTGACAAAGTAATCCATGTCTGCACGTCCCATTCTCCAGGAAAGAAAAAGATCAGACTCGTTTCATTACTTGACTCTCCTGCGGGCTCTCCTGGTCTTGAATCTGGTTGCAATTTAGCTCCAGAGATTCCATGGAGCTCTGCAAGCAATTGCAAGCAGAGGACACTGTGACAGTCCACACCTTCGAAGACGCTACTTTCTACACGCGTCTTCGATTCTCTCTTTTAGCCAGCAATTGGCTCCCTCGACCACTGGGTGTGCTTCTATGGAGCCTCCTTCACATCACCCTTCTCTTGTGCGTCCCTCTGCTGCTCTTGGTAGCAGTAATCCTAGTACTACTAGGCCCATTTTCTTGTGACGTGTTGTTCATGATCATTCGGCTGCCAGCCCTCGTTCTCTGCGTGTCCGGGGCCACAGCATTTGCCCCTATCTTTCTTGTAGTTTGTGCACTCGATTGGTTATGGCGTGTGGCAACCGGCCAGCGTCCCACTGTGCCTGCAACGGTACGAGCACAGAGTGAGCCGGAAATTGCACGGCCTCCTCGCCAAGTTGGACGGGCTCGTGGGTTAGGACGCAATGCTTCGCTCAGCGATGGGAGGAGAAGAGACGATGATGTGGATTGTGTGGGGGATGTAATTTGCGCGCCTTTCTTGACTGTGGCGAGTGCTCAGTATTTGGTGTCAGCGTGGGGGCCCTATTGGAGATTGAAATTGGGGAGCTGGTGTCGAGAGATCGTGATCCTCGACGACGCCATAGCCATCTGAAGCTCAACCTTCAATTATTGTTGGAGTTCTTCACAACATTCTTCAGCAGTTGGGACGACTCCCCTTCTCAACTACAGATCTCCAATTCAAAACATATTTCATTTTCAATTCTGTAGGGGCTGTCAATGGCCGGGGACCCAATTTTATTGGAAGACAGATGAATTCGGCATTGGATAACCTACATCCGAACTCTCCGAATTCGAAGTACACCTTGCATCATGATGAGCCAGCGAAGCAGCAGTTTGAAACGGGAAGATGAACCAGACGAAGCTTTCTTGATCCAATGATGTCAGGTACTTCCTGCTCAGCATAGGGTGCTAATTAGTTAGAGTAATTCTTAGTAATTTCAAGTCAAGCTATAAAATTACCAAAAAAATTACAATCTTGGCTGTGATTTCTATCTTCTTACATGAGAGGAAATTTACATTGCCTAATATTGCTCCAGAACATGTGCAGAATCACTTAAGTAGTCAACTACTATAGGTGGTCTACTATAGTCCCAACCTTGAAAAAGAGAAATGATTGAAGGCATTCCAAACTTTTGTTGGAATTTTGTTTCAACCTTGGTTGGAAATAGATGCACCCTATAGGATGAATATAAATCCATGGTTGGGAATGGGTGGTTGTACCATATATTTGGTAAACTAGCTATAGTATACTGTGTAATCAACATGGTGTAGAGAGGTATATCAGATATATTTGTTTAATGTATGCTTGTATTAAAGTTTGTGCATGTACTTGCTAATGCATGCTTTAGTATTTTGTCAATCTAGTTACAAAGTAACTACGCCTAAAATGAACCACTTCTCAAAATTGACCCCCTTTTTTTGTAAGGGAAATTGAACAAGGAGGATACCCCAAATGAAGTGCATGACAAGGACAAATGTAAGGTGAATTTTGAGTAGTGTACAAGCTCTATTTATAGTAATATGGAGGTGGCAACCTTAGAAGTGAAATTTTTTTGGTACACTTTCAGTTGCTTTACCTTCTTTTTTAGTGTCATTCTTCATATGCATCAAATGCATTCTAGCATCACCGACATGACACTTTTAGCACCCTACACTTTGCATCTTTGAAAATTTGTAACTAATTCACAATGTGTCCAAAAATTATGGAACCACTTGCATTTTGATTTATAGTCCTTCACCAATGTGCAAAGTTTATTGTTCATTTTCTAGAGCACATTGATAATGCCACAAAGCTTATTTGTACGATTTTAGGTGTAGTTATCTTAGCATGCCATTCTTGTAAGTTATTTATTGTTCAACACAATTGATTCTTAATAATGTGCTAGAGTATACTCCTCTCATTGAGAACTATCACTTGGAACTAAAAAAATCCTAAATTATTTCATATCTATGAATCAAACTCAAGATTGTGTTCAATACAAATCTAGATTTTTTCTTGAATCAATTCCAAGGGTGTTCAAGTCATGAAGCCAATTCTTAAAAAGGTTTTGATGGTGATATAAAGACTTTGAAATTAGATGGCCCCATATTTAACTAATATTGGTTTACAATTGGGTTCATAGTCCACACTACAAAGGTAGGAAGACCTTGAACTAACCAACTTCTAAATGCATCCCCTAACTAGGAACTAGTGACATTTTCCTTAAAATATCTATGATTGTCATTGATGGAGTAGGTATACTTTAGGGAACAATTTATGGACCTCCTACTTTAAGGCACTTTGTTTGGGCAATTACAATTCTACAAAGTATGTCAGCTGAGGTGGGGGCATTCACAAACATAGCTGAAATGTTATTTGAAAGCACTTAACTGAGTATAGCCGTACATATTCCTGGGTCGCAATTATTCATCAAATCAAAGAACACATTCAGAGAAGAAATATCAGTTGTAGCAGCTGCTACAGAACATACAACACAACAGTTTGTTCATCCCCATGTGCTCACTTACTGCAATGTACTGTACAATTTCAAAGATTACCAATACTAGTCGAAACTGTTGTCATTAGAAAGCTCACCCTATTCCTTCGCCCAGTATAGTTGGAGTAGTGACATAACCAATGTCCCTAGACGTAATAATGTAATATACATTCGAATAGTAGTCAGCTACAAAATAACCCCTGAGATCCTAATAACACTACACAGAAGTCTACGGACTAATATTAATAGAAGTACAAAAGGTAACCATGCTATCAAATCTGTACCCTAAGGATGACACACTGGGTAAAACATGCCACTCAGTCTTGCACTCCTCCAGAGAGATCGCTCCCATCACCCATGCCCCATCTTTAGTGTATGCCTTGGAGACGTATATCACATTCTCATTCATTAGAAAATTCAAGGTTGGCACTTCTGAATTTCTCCCCAGCGAGGCAAATACTGGGCCTGACATGGACCCAATTTGAAGCAAGCTCTGTGTGTTGGGGTCCAGTTTCCAGAGGTTCAGAGCATTTCCTTCTGGCTGCTTACATAATCCAGCCACTACCAGCGTTGCACCAATAGCCATGATGTGGTGGTATATCAAACCCTGAGGACGCTGCAACAGGACGGGAGTCCATTGCCTAAGAGTCAAATCCATAGCGTAAAATGTCCATGAGCGAATCAACGTCATGTACAGCTTGTTGTCACACACAACTCCTGACATCCAGAGTCTGGAGCTGTTTCCTGAGAAGTCGTCTGGTAAACTACCATACACCTCCCAGACACCTGGCAATGCATACAAATGGCCATAAGTACAAACCTTACAATTTCCTGCTCTTAGTGAGCAGGAATGCATACTAAGGACTCCATCATGTTCAGTATCAACTCTTACGTTTGCATATGAAATCCCTCCACAGCCATAGCTTGAGTTCCGACCCAACTCATCAAACCATTCAACAATATACTTTCATTCACCTTGGACATAGTAAAGAGAGTATGACATTTGCAGCTCTAAAAGGAAGGTCAGCTTTTGGTTCAAGATATACATCTCACAATGTTCAGCACCAACAGTTCTTTAAGGATTACAACCGGACCTCTTTAATCTGACTCCCACAATAATAACTATGGCACAGCTTGAATGTGCAAAAAGTGAGCTACAGTCAATCATAATGTGACAAGTGTACAAAGTATTCCAGAATGCCATTTTCAGAGAACATCGGCATAGCAGTCTGAATGTAATGGAAAAATGATTAGGAATATCTACATCTACAAAGCTGACAAATCGCTAATCGCTGAATCATGAAAAATTTACACGAGTGGAAATCATGACTATTCCAGCTAGGGAGTCCACTCAACTTGGCAGGAACTGGTCGTTAGTGACCAATTCCATCCAATTTGAGTAGACTCCCAGCCTGGGATGGGACATTATTCCCACTACTGTTAAACTTCGCTCCAAGTCACCCAAAATTGAGAAAGTAAACTTCAACTAATAAAAAACAGAACATTTCACCAGACGAAGAAAATCAGAGCCTAGTGGTGGGTGTCACAGAAGACCATTTTCTCATTCCCAGAATAGGAGAATGCTACACTCAAACCCATTAATTACGACCTCCTCTGAAACGACATTCTAGAATACCCTGCACAGTTGCCACTCTAGCACACTTCTCACACATTCAAACAATGTCATACACATCCAAACCTACGATTCCAAGTGGTAAGATCAAAGAGGTTAGATTCCAATGGTAGCATTCTCCCGTTTCAGGCAAAAGATTATCTACGGCATCCCCAAGGGAATGTGATCCCCTTACCAGTCTCAGAATCAAAGACTTCCACCGCCATGTGCTCAGGCTCATAATCCGGCACTCCACCAGCCACCACCACCTTATGTCCGTTCCCCTCCTTCCCTGTCCCAAATGCCACACTCACAACCGGCGCATGCCGCGCAAACCCCATAGCCGGCGTGTGCTCCCACGTCCCCAAGAACGACGACGGACACGACGCCGAGCTCGTGAGTTTGTACACTAGCTTGTTATCCCCAGGGCCAGCAATGGCAAACACCACTCCATTCGCGGACGCCAGAGAGCCGTAATTGTGACTCGGAAACTCCATGGGGGGGAGAGTGATCCAAGCGCCCGCATCTTCCTCGTACGCAAACGCTTGGGACTTGCTGCGCACCAGGTGGTTCGTGCGGTAGCACACCAACCGCGCTTGCTGCTCCCCGAGAAGACGGTGAAGAGTGTCGAACTCCGGGGTGCTAAGGACTGATTCCCATCGCTTGCAAACTTCTTTGCAGACCTTAAGAGGGAAGAGAGGCAGTCGCGCTAGAATGTACTCCAACATGTCATCGCTAAGGAGCCGCCATGGATCCTCTGGGGTCTGCTCCTGGGAGACGAAGGTGGACGATGGGGATCGCTTCGAAATTTGTCGCCCTAAGGGGTCCGAGAATGGTCTCAATAACATGAGATCATCGCAGGAAGAGTCCATGGAAGGGTGCTTTAACAATATTAAGCCTACAAAGACAGGAATCCTCGTCCCTGGAGAGAAATTCTTTACGAATTTATATCCCCTGCTGCCAAATTAGGGTTTGGGGAATGTGGAACTACGCGATTCCAGCTACAGAAACACGAAACCCTGAGTCACACTACCTAGAAAGTGGGAAAATCGAAAGCGATGCCCATGCCGTTCTCAGTTACAATCTTCTGCCTTCGAGAAATTTCGAACTTGAAGAGAAATTCAAAGGGTCTTAAGAAAACAATCGGAGGCAATGGTGAGCTCACACTCTTGAGCCCTGCAGCCGAATAGCCACAAATTCGCACTCATAACAACAAGCAGCGACAGTTGTGAATCTTTACAAAAGCTCGCAATCGTGGATTCCGCAGATAGATGCGTCGTGATCTCACGCGAAGCCAGCTCCTCCTCCTTCACGAGAAAAAGGAGGGTGCTACGCTACGTGGAGGTCCCAAGTCATTTTTAAAAAAAAGTGCCATATGTCATCTTATGAATGGTGTGAGGTAACGTAAACCCCTGAGAATCTGATGTGGAAATTCAATTTCGATCCTGAGAGCTGAATTAGATTGTTGTATACAACACAAGGTAGGTACACCCAAAACCGCCACAAATTGGGTTGTGGGTAATTGAAAGTATAAGTAGTAAATAGTGAATACAAGACAATGAAGATATGTGTAGAAATCAAAGAGGTGGACAATCAATTTTCAGATTCTGACAAATTTAAGACCACAGTAGGGGTACAAACTTCTGAAACTAGAGTACTTATAATGCACATAGGCCACTTGAAAATGAAGTGGTTGCATTCAAAATTCTCCCTCCCAAGGTGTTAGAATTGAAAGAAATAGAGGCGAAATCACACTATTATTATGGAGAAAAATAAATGAGTTCATAAACCAACAAGCAACAGAATGGTTCATCAAGGATGTGAATGCTTAGTCATGTGAGCTTTGAAGCCTCTAACATGTATCTAAATTGCCATATTTCAGTCATTTACAATTTTTGAAATTTATTCACACCATTTTTGGGCTAATTTTATAGGGCGGTTAGGCACAGCGCAATTTTAAGTGTACCTACCTTACAAGAGATAATTATTTCTCCAAACTATGACAAATATATACCACACAAAAAATATTATATTTACGAAAATTCATGATTTTTAATCCCAAGGAAAAACTTCTTTGCAGAATTGAAATCAAGATGCTCTTTCATATTTTCTAGAGTTGGAATGGCCTTTGCCAAGTTCCATTGTGCTATTATTTATATGAGAATAGAGAAAACAATGACTATATTTTAGGAGTAATTTTATCTTGTTGTCAAACTAACAATGGGAAGTGCAAAAGGTGTCCTTATATTGGACAATGAATAAGCATTGTTAGGGTCAATTGCAATTTTTGCATATCTACATGTACCTCCAAAGTATGTACACGCAAAAGACACCCTCCTAATAAGAACCAAAACATTTATGTCTAATGTTGAAAATTGGAAACTTATTTCCCCTAGTTTTCACAAGCCTCCTCCCAAATCTGTGTTGAATAACAATTTTGGTTCTTGAAAGCAATTGTTGCAAACTTCTAGAATTTATTTTATCTTGCATACCGGGTTTCAATCAACTCCTATTGTATAGAAGTTCCCTCTAAGAGACCCTAGTAGAGTGATGAATGGAGATTTGAAATTATTAAGCAAAATTAAATTATGGTATAAAAATAATCTAGAGATAAGATCAATTTTGCAAGTTTTCCTTTGCTTCTTATTCCTTCATGAGATGATTTAGATCCATGCACAAAAATTGTGAAGCACCCAATGTGACATTGTTGAAGAATATACAAAAGTTGTTTTTTCAACATACTTGAATGTACTTCATCTATTTTTAGTAGCTTCTACAATAAGTTCTTGAAGACATTGTTCGTAATCCATCCAAGAGACACCATGACTCTTTGGAATTAAACAAGAGATACCATGATTCTTTGGATAGTACATTCATTTGTATGTAGTGTAGGGTTTTGAACAAATGCATTCATCATTCACAAGGCCTCTTAAACATTTAACATCTGAATCCATTCTTGTATTTTACAAATTCTTATAATCTTTATTAGCTTCAATTCATCAAATTAATCATAAGGATTTATTATTTTGGACTCAAACATTATTTGAAAGGAATGAACAACTATTTGGCCAGGAATGAATATGGTGAGGTACTTTGCTCATCATCTAAAATATGGATTTGTGAGTTCTTTCTCAATTATACTAGAATTTAGTGGTTTGAAAAAATGCTCAATTACACTAACTAAATTGTAGTAAAAATTCAAGTGTCTTTAAGTACTAGAAATAGTACCTCAGTTGAATGATGCATCAATTATTACAATATAGAATTATTCCACTAGCTTATCCTTCGCATAACCCCTAAAGGACTAATCTGCATTTTTTTGGCAATATAGTGATTTTAGGCAATACACTACAAATGGTATTTTCAATTTTTTCTTTGAAATTTTCACACAACATATGGACAAGGAGAGGCTCTAGGATCCAACAATTTTCATAACTTTTGACTATGTAGTTAAAAAGGTATTCTAAGATATATAATTTTCAATGATTTGTGGACAACCTAGGCAATCCAAAAAAATTCTTTAAAAATCATTTTTTTAAGAAATCATTTTTTTAATTGATTCTCTAGATTTATATATACATGGAAAGCTTTGAATCACTTTATTTTGGTTAAGATAGTTGTAAGGTCCTTTATTGAACTCAATTTTCAATATTTTTTGTAAATAAAAAATCACATGATGTAGATTGTTTATTGCAACATTACAAATGACATTTTTCAATTCCATAACTAAATTCTTAGCAATTTAGTATTTTGGATCATTCTCTACTTTTTTCTACTTACTATTTTTTTATATATTGTACAATTCCAAATGATTTTAAAAAATTCAAACATGTAGCCAACTTGCCTTTAACAAACTTCTTTGGATGCAAAGAAGCACCACCATTTTGGACACTTATTCATATATATGTGACCTTGTGAAGTGCAAGCTACCTCATTTTTTGTAGGCCCCCAAAAGGATTTTTGTCACTTCAAATGCTAAATAATATCTTGCAATGTACATTGTGAAATTTGAACACAAGGGCCCTTGAACTAGGGCCCTAGTTCTTATGGAATCTTGATAAATTTTTGAATCACAATTTGAACATTCATTTTTTACATTGAAAAATTTGATAGAATTTTTATACAATAGATTTGAGATTACTTGTTGTCTTAAAGAGGCAAAAGTTCATCATTAATTGGTCATTTGAACAAGCTTCATATTTGCCCATATTAGAAAAAATTTCAAATCCAAGTTTGATCTGATCGTACAACTCAAAGGGACAAAACTCCATGCCCTTCTATAACCTCAAATGTTGCCAAAGATAAAGGAAAGACGTACCAAAGTGCCAAAATTGCTACCGGTTACATAAGTCAAGGTTTGAAATTATTACCGAAAGCTCATAGCCCATTTCAACTTTGTTGCTCTAAGTTAATCATCCTTTCTGGACATGTAAAGCATGAACCATTGACTTATTACTAACAAGTAGTTTCTGTAGCATTGGCTTGCAATTGAATAAAGTAGCTACTGAAGCTTCCTCAAGAGAACTTCTGTCAATGCAAAGCCTCCTCCCCTCGTTTCAAAGTTAATAAAATACGTTACTTGAACATTCGTGGTGGGTATTGTTGAGCTCACATACTGGTGAGTGACATTTTAGTGACATAAAGGGCCTTTCGCACTTGCTGTTAAGGGAGTTTTAATTATTGCAAATAGAGGGGGTCCCGGTGAATTCACCTGCAATTGCCTCGCCCCATGGATGGACAGGCAACGAGGACTTCTGGTCCCTCTGACTGTTACCTGGGGTCTGTCATTTTTTTGTTGAATCAGACCTGGGTACAGCAGCCCATTCTTTAAGTTTTCTTTGCTTCCACACAAAAGCCGGAAAAAAAAGAACCTTCTCTTGTGTAAACAACATTGAAAAGTTGAAAGTGCTAACTCACCAATTTCTATAGACAAGTAAAGCAAACTTCACTAAAATCAAGAGAAATTAATGGACAAGTACCTTCAACTTAACTTGTGGTCAAATGAGAATGGGAAGCTCTTTACATTCACAAGGGTGGTAGGAAGTAGAGCAACCCATGTGGGATATCTAAATTAGGAGGAGGAAGAGTTCCACCGCTCATAGTTAAGTCTAAAGTACGAATTGTGGATTTCAGACCCCATTTAGGCATAGTAAAACATCTTATTTTTAAGAACTTTGAACAAAGAAAAGTTGGAAAATCAATACATCTTTCATCTCCAAAAATCCGTTTGAGATTTAGTTACTCCAATCAAAACTTATGAACAAATTTTAGAGAGGGATTGGAAAAGGAAACTTCATTGACATTTTCAAGTACCTAGTCAAAATGGTCATAAATTAAGGCATTTAAACTTACATATGGACTTGTTGTCTTTAAAGCATAATCATTTACAAATTTTTTTTTTCTTAATTATAAAAGTTTAGATTTTTACATTTCAAACTATGAGCGGTGGAGCTCTTCCTCCTCCTACTTTAGATATCCCACATGGGTTGCTCTACTTCCTACCACCCTTGTGAATGTAAAGAGCTTCCCATTCTCATTTGACCACAAGTTAAGTTGAAGGTACTTGTCCATCAATTTCTCTTGATTTTAGTGAAGTTTGCTTTACTTGTCTATAGAAATTGGTGAGTTAGCACTTTCAACTTTTCAATGTTGTTTACACAAGAGAAGGTTCTTTTTTTTCCGGCTTTTGTGTGGAAGCAAAGAAAACTTAAAGAATGGGCTGCTGTACCCAGGTCTGATTCAACAAAAAAATGACAGACCCCAGGTAACAGTCAGAGGGGCCAGAGGTCCTCGTTGCCTGTCCATCCATGGGGCGAGACAATCACAGGTGAATTCACCGGGACCCCCTCTATTTGCAATAATTAAAACTCCCTTAACAGCAAGTGCGAAAGGCCCTTAAGCTTCGAGATTTGTTGTTTCTGCACCACAAAATGGCTAAGCTTGGGGGTGTTGAAAATGTGTAAAGATATCAATTTGAAATTCATGAAATTGCTGATACGGATTCAAGCTAGGTTCAGGTAAGTTACTGCAGAATGGCATTGCGAATGCTTGGGCCCATTGTACCTGACCACCACCAGCAGATTCGTATGGAATGTTAAGGTGGAATGGTTGGATCCTGGCAGCATGCTATCTTACATGACGTTAGCATTTGCATTTAGAACCACTACTTGAAAGTGACCAAGTCCACTGTTTTTCTCATTTCATGGCACCGGAAATAGACAATTACAACTTTGCAATCAATGTCCCAAGAATTAGCTCTTAAATATTTTATTAGCCCTTAAATCTTTTATTTTATTTAGTCATTGTGCATAACAGACTGTAATGCCTATCCTAGAGGTCCATCTCGTACCAGTACGTTGGTGGAAACATGGAATTCATATTCATATTGATACCAGTTTTTATCTGTTCATATAATTTCCAATCTCAGTACCCTCTTTCTCAATGATATCCAGTACCCAGCTGGTATGTTGCAAACATGACCGACACCCAGCACTGGTTTCTACTACTTTAAATGGCGCAACCTGGTCCCTCATATGCAGGTAAAATTACAAGACAGGTGCCTCAAAGAATATGAGAAGGGCTCAAACAGTAAGACGTCACATTCACAAACTTGGAATGAGTTATCAAATGCTCACTTTCATGAAAGAACTTGCATGGAAATGTCACATTCTCACTGAAAAGGCCACCTCAGTAACTAGATTACTACCCACTACTTCACATGGCACACCATATGCAGACAAATTTAAAGGGATAGGTGCACAAAAGAATAAGAAAAAAATGTACTAACCTAAACGTTGTAGTTTTCACAGTACCATTTATAGGTCTCCACAAGCCCTTCACGGAGTTGAATTTTGGGGCTCCATCCTAGGTTAGCAAGCCTGTCGCTGGAGATCAGCTTCCGGGGAGTTCCATCGGGTTTGGAAGTGTCCCATGTCAGCTGCCCTTCGTATCCAACGACCTGCTTCACCATTTCAGCAAGCTCCTTGATGGAGACCTCGGAGCCACTTCCCATGTTGACATGCTCATGCTCGGAGTAGTTTTGCATCAGAAACACCGCTGCAGAGGCCAAGTCATCCACGTGCAGAAACTCACGGAACGGGGAGCCGGTTCCCCACACCACCACTTCCTTGGCTCCGTTCACCTTGGCCTCGTGGAAGCGCCGGATCAGGGCGGGCAGAACGTGCGAATTGTCAGGGTGGAAGTTGTCGTGAGGGCCATACAAATTGGTCGGCATGCCAGAAATAGCATCGAACTTGTACTGGAGTCTGTATGCCTGCAAGTACATCCCAACCACCGAGAAACCATGAGTGAGATTCACAACGTAAGGTAGACATACCATTCATCACACATTACACCTCCTCCACGCACTAACCACACACCAAACACGCAAAATGGTCGCAACGAATTTCCGATCTTACTAGTAAAATTGGTTTCCTTCTTGTGCACATTTGATAGATTAGCAAGAAACTTTACTGTCTCACAAACTTCTTGCTCTTTTAGGCACATTTGCACTAAAGCTCAGAAGTACCACTAGTTCACTATTTAATTAACAAAACATGAGTCCTTAATTGCCATCTTACTCACCTAAAACGCCCAGATTTCGTGACATTTTTACAACCAAAAGTATGTCACTCAATTGTAGCTTCTACGATAATCCAGAGTGGTCACTTGCACACTCAAATAATGTCACTACCAAATCCCCCAAATGGCCATTGTGCCATTTATTCAACTATGTGAGGTGACGGGAAAGCACTTGCTTTTAGTGAAACTTTGGATTTTCATCACGAAATGCATCATAAATCATATACTGCGTGAACCATGTTTCTTGTGGAAGGTTTAGACTCCATCGTTGAGAAGTTTTAATCATTTAACACACTTTCGAATTTGCTAAAGTCATTTAAAACTCGAGATGTGCAGCAATGGCATGTTTGCTATATTTCCTGCTTCCAAATCAGACATCAAAAATCACATCGGAGGGTGACCATGACCATAGCCCTCACATAGGGTTTTGCAACGAGAAACCAACCTGGCACATCTTGATTCCAGCAATCTTCGCCACCGCGTACCACTCGTTAGTAGGCTCCAGAGGCCCTGTCAGCAGCGACTCCTCCACAATGGGGATTTCCGCAAATTTGGGGTAAATGCAGGACGACCCCAGGAACAGGAGCTTCTTCACACCCGACTTGTACGCAGCGTCAATAACGTTCGTCTGGATCTGCAGATTCACGCCGATGAACTCCGCCGGGTACGTGCTGTTGGCGTGGATGCCGCCCACTTTGGCCGCTGCCAAGATCACGTAATCAGGCTTCTCGGAGTTGAAAAACTCTTCCACGGCTGCTTGGCGGGTGAGATCCAACTCCTTGTGCGTTTTCAAAACCAATTTGTTGTACCCTTCCTTGTTCAGGGCACGCACAATGGCAGCGCCGACAAGACCTCGGTGCCCTGCCACAAAAATCTTGGCGTCCTTGTCCATTGTCATGATGGCGATCTGCGAAAAGACCAACACTTGCTCAATCTCCAAACAGAAAACGATTGCGCTTCTTAAACGTGACACGCTATCTAACAAAACAGACTACTCAGCAGTGACCTTAAACCCTAGAACACCCCCACCCCCACCCACCCCATAGGAGGATCTTACAAAGAAAACCGCATTCTGGATCTATTCAAGTGTAATATTCGAGTGAGCTCGTTCAGATTGCATTAGAAGAAGAACATTCCTTCACTCTTCGGTGTCCCCTCGAAATCCACCAAACGAGGAATGGAAACGTAGCTTCACCAACGACATCAGATCTCGAGAAACAACAACCATGAACTACTTATTAATCTCTTATACGAATTATAGACTATTGATTCTTTTAAAGCAGTCGAGATAACGCCAGATTTCTACCAAGGCGCATTGTATTCTCGAAAAAAACATTGAAACCCAGCTATGAACTTGAAGCCATAGAGAAAAAAATTCAGACGTTCATTAACCCAGCCGACCTTGCAAAACTGAACACTATTTCTTGCAAAGAGAGTGCATGAACTGCATCTCAGATCTACATATGTACAGAAACTCAAATCGCGAACCGCAATGCAACCAAGGTAGGTAAAACCCCAACCCTGTCCGCTGGATCCCGTAGCCACAAAACCTCACATAAACGAACCTCAAATTCACCAAAGCGCGTCTGCACAAATGATAGCAAACCCAAGTCTTCTTCCGCCTACAGATCCGAAATCTCAAACCTTGGACCGAAAAGAAAACAGAACCTCACCAAGAGTTCAGATCGCCGCAACGTCAAATCTCCGCTGAATCGAAAAAGAGAAACCCCTCCTGCACCAAAGGTAGAGAAGAAATTTAAACCCAGTAAGCTTCCTGTGTGACACGAACTGAAATCTCTTGCCTATGGATGTGCAATTTGCATTTTGCAACATGCGTCTGAAAAAGGAGATGAATTTCTTTTTTCACTCACTTTTTTTTTTTTCCCCTTTCTTTTCTGGAGTATAGAGAACGTGCCTGCTTTTCTTGTTTTGGGTTTTTTGTTTTTCTTTGACACAAGCGTGTCTAACAACACACTGCAAGGGTAGAACGTGTTCTTTTCATGAGGAGCTTCGAATGAAACTTCGAATCTGGAAGCTTCCTTTCCCGAACTACGAGGGTGTGTCAGTTGCTTCAAGTCCTAATCTTCCCACTGACAGGCAGCCACCGTACAGTACAGCCAGTGTGTAGGTCATGTAAGACGTGAGCATTTCGACCCTGGGTTTCCATGATCAAGAAATTATAAACTACACTACAAAGGTGAAGGTACCCATAACCGATCAAATAAGCAATTTTGGACATGGTCTGGAATGTTGTGGGGCAAAGCAAATTTTTCAGAGGTGCATTGACTGAAATGCCAGGGATTGCAAAAAAAAATTGGAAATTTATCGCTTGAACTATGAATTTTGGGAGGCAAAAAGCACTTCAGACCCATAGACAATCACTAGACACTTCTAAATCTAATCTTAGCCAAACTACTTTCCTACTCACTATTTCTTGCTTTCATGCTCATCACTTTGGGACATGTCTCATGACCTTATTAGTTGAAACGCATTCCAAGGCTTGATTGGAAATTAAACCCAACCTTGGTGGGAAATAGAGCACCCTACAGGTTGCACATGGTATTTGATTGGAAATGGATACCTCCACCTTAATAATGTTGTGTAGTTTTTGCAACACTAATTACAAACTCTAACATTACGGTGTGACCACCCATAATTGACAAAATAAGAGTGGACTTCCATATGGAGTTGGGGGCTGGTGGAGCTTGTTGATCATTGGTGAAATGGGCGTTCCTAAAAAATGGGGACACCCATTTCACTAATGATTGGCAAGCTCCACTGGCCACTGACTCCATATCGGAGCGTGCCTCAAGCAACTATAAACATGATGTGGAATATAAGGTAGTGCTTTATAAAACTAACCCTCTCCTTCAAATGGATCCTATTTTTAGGGGGAGAATAGAGATGTGATGATTCTTGAATGGACTATTTTAGCAATTGAATGCATTCAAGAAAAATTATTATTCTATTGTAAGAGCCAATCATAGTCTTTGATTTTTGTACCTCAGTCTTTACAAATTGCAAGTGGACAAATTTTGGGAGACCTATGATCACACATAGGTGTCTTTGTTCCAAATTTTTGAAAATTTATAAGTAATTCACAAATGTTTGGAAAAATACAAACCCATTTGTGTTAGATTTCATGTCTATTTTTCTTTCTTTGAAAAATGATATTAAAATGTTTTTGTCTATGAAAACCTATGAAAAAGGTAGACTAGCCCTTAAATGGTTGCTTTTAGAGCATACTACTTTAGTAAGGCAAAGGAAATATTTCCATACGTGTAGAGATAGAAGTGAGGGGATTGCCAAAATTTGGTAATTATGTTTCTTGTACTAAAATTACAATGAATTTTGGAAGGCAAAAGTTGGTCTGGATCCATGTCTAGTGTATAGACTATTCCAAATGTTTTCATTTAAAAGACTACTTCTTGTTCACTTTAGCACTTCCAACCAAGCAATTGTGTCATGAAAAGAATAGAGGAATTGATGGTTGGAAATCAAAAACTCATATTTGGAAACTAGTCCATGCCTCTAGTGCATTTCTGCCCACTATTGAATGCTAATAGGATGTTGTTTGGTGATGGGTGGCTCTACCTTAAATATCGACAACATTATAGGTGTTAGAACATTGCCACCCATCCCCCAAAACAAGGTGAGGAAAATGGGGTGGCTTGAGCCATGCACCTTTTGGACTCCTTTTATCCCTTGAAATATCCTAGGCATCTAAATCTTTAAAAAAAATTATCTCATGCTTTAATGACTTAATAAACTGACAAACAAATCAATATGCCAATTGATTGTAACATGTAAAAAATGAAATATTGTGGCCCATAAATCAACAAACCGACAAGATCAAGCAACAATCAACAAGCATGGTGGGGAAGCTATCTTACTATTTAGAGAGAGAATTTTGGCATGACTAGGCTCTTTTGTCCTTGGCCAGTGTTGTAATGTGGATCGTCTACTAGTTAAAAGTTAGGCATCTTACTATATCCACATTGATTCCAAGTTGAGAGGTGGTTAGGCTTAGTGGATGGTTAGTTTCATTTTGGAGGTAGGGTCTTTGGGTAATTAGACTCTTGAGGTGGCTAATTTCATTTGGTGGCTAGGTTTTGGTTGGACATTTGCCTCATATTGTTTGTAGCTTTGAAACTTTCTTGGTTTTGTTTTGGAGGATCATCTTACCTTAGGTCTTGGTTTTGAGTGCTTTAGTTTGAGATCATTTTTTTAAAATATGTTTTTTTATAGAATATTGTAGTTGTGTTGTGGATTGCTTTTACTTTTGTATTCTTAGGAGGATAAAACTTTAGAGCTTGAGAGGTGCAATAGACAAATTTGAGAGGGATTCAAGTACTATTGCATCTTACAAGTTTTAAGAGTTGGCTTCTAAGGTTTGGATTGTAGGTGAGGGAAATTTGCTAAAACAGAAGCACTATTTCTTATTTGTTGAGGAACTAGGCTCTTTTAGATTCTATGGATTAGATAAGTGTTACATTAAGATATTTTTGAGTCTTTTTGCATTTCTTTTCCTATAACAAACATTTACCACAACCATGAGCCCCATGTTTTTCTAGATAGGCAACAAACCTCACAACACTACATTACAAAGTTTCCCTATCATGAAATGTCAGTAGTAATCATTGAAGTTGCATGATAGCTATGCATGATTAGAAATATACGACTTCAATGGTTTAGCGATGGGCATCTTACTTTGTGCATCATTAGTGCTTATTTAAGACATACAAAGTTAGTGCAATAATCACACAACATCATGTCTATGCATAGTTATTGCACTAACATTAAATTTTTTATCTTTCACAATTTCAATATTAAGTCAATTAAAAAGCAAGAATTGTGTTCAAAGTAGAAATTTAGACCTCATTTAGGTATAGTAGAATAATTTATTTCAAATAACTTTAAATGAGGAAAAGGTGTCAAATTAAGGTAAATTTTACCTCCAAAAAATTGTTTGTGATTTTAAGATTCTTGTCAAAAGTTATGGACAAAAATCAAAGAGAGTTAGCAAGGAACATTTTATTTGACATTTTCAAACATCCTCTTTGGTTTTTGTCCATAAATTTTGACAAAAGTCTTAAAATCACAAATAGATTTTGGGAGGTAAAAGTTAACTTAATTTGACAACTTTTTTAGTTTAATGTTTTTTTAAAAGGTATTATACTATGCCAAACTAAGGTCTGAATCTCTACTTTGAACAAAGTTCCTAAGTTTTCATCAAATTGACAATGAGTGCCGGTCAAGCTCTCATCTTCAAGTTATCCCATATTGTTTGAGTGTTCATTGAATAAATTTCAGTATAAAAGGACCTCTCCACCCTTCATTTTCACCCAGTGCCTTTGCAGTGAATTTTTCATTATATCATCAAGTTTCTTGGTGGCCTATTGATAGATTCAACTCAAGCTAAATTTTGATTCATTTACTATACCATCAAGTTTCTTTGTAGCCTATTGATGAATGTAGATGAAGCTAAAATTTGAAAGTCATTAGAATGTATACTAATTAGATGTTGATGAACAAAATTCAAGAAATTTAGTTGAGAAAAAATTATTGTTAATTAGAATGGTTATCAACAATTTAACATTGACAAAGTTTTTTGGAACATTGATACCATTTAATAAGCATTATTGCAATATAAATAGCAATGACATTATTGTCATGGATTGTCCATGTACTTTAATACATATAAAATGCACGACAAAAATAATAAATTTTCGTGTATAATTAGTATCTTTTGCACACTTGTGATTAATGTATAGAAGTCACATAGTTAACACCAATTACAAAGTAGTGCAAATTCTTTGCAGAAGTCGTGTGCATCATTAGAATGCAATAAATTATAAATTAATGTGCGCACCCATGAAAAAATAGTAACCACACAATAATCATTCTTAGGGGGGTTACTTAGAGTGTCCATTAAAAATTACGTGCAAACAAAACTTTGGACCCTCCATATACTTTTTTAATTTTAAATAAAATTAAATGAAAAAATATAAATAAATTTTTCTACTTTGAAAGTTTATGTTTTGATTATTGATATTTTATTTGTTAATAATAATTAATTATAAATTTTTGAAGTAAAAAGATACACTGTAGAATTGAAAAATAACTTTCACACCCCTATATTATATAAGAAAAAATTGTCTAAAAAATGAACAAATTTTTTCTAAAAATAACTTTCTATTGAAAGCTTGTTTTGAGTTGAATATTGATGCAATGGTCATCTAAATGTGTTCTCTAAAAATATTTGAGTTAAAAAAAACATGCCATTTTAGTGCATTTTTAACCTCTTCTAGAAATCATTCAATTCCATATTTTATTTGAGTTTGAAATTTTGGGGATAGAATCCTATAGTCATTAGTAGACAATGCTCAAAATTTGAAGTTAAAATTATAGTTTATTAGAAACCACTTATTCGCACGTGATTTGTTGTAGTAGAACTAAGTGCACCACCTGAGTAATCATTAACAATCCATTGGGTTTGAACTTTGTGATGTAGGTCCACGATAGAACATATATTGGTGGCTAGCTACATCCAAATCTAGGCTGCCTAGGTTTGACACCAATGGGGGACAATGCTCTAGATGCATCTGGAAAAAGTATACTAATTGTATAATGCCCAAGGCAATTTTTCTATCAAAATCACTCGAAACTACTATTTTTGCTATATTCACCTATGAAATTAAAAGAATTTAAGAAGAATTTAAGTATAAGATCTTGTTCTACACTTGTCTTAAATTGGGTGGTAAATTTTTTTTGGTTTTTGACCATATAGATTGAAAGATATTAGCATTCAAAGTAAAAGAAAATTCTTTCTATAGTTTGTCTTGATTACCCACAAAACAAGAAGCTCCAAATAACTCAAACATCACTAATCCAAATGGAATGAATCAAAACTTTCTATTTAGACAAAAATATAATCTACAAGAAAACAAAACAAAAAAATTTATTTCAATTTTTTGTGGATTTATTTGTTGCCTAATCTCCTTGTTTTGAGGTTTTTATGGCATGACTTTGCTACTGGGCATTGATTGATTTCTAGAAAGTTAATAAGTTTTTCTATCTTATGAGAATTTCACAAAGTTTCAATAAAAATCAAGATCATAGAAACCTACTTGAAATCCATTTTGTCCCTTTAACCCATGAGTGCCCCAGTGCCTCAAATATGGCCTCTCAAAACTCCAAAATCTCCTTGTTTGACCATTATAATTTTTTTAACGATACGGTAGAAGGACGTGTCCTTTTTCCTATAGCTCTGACTCTATCTCTACTCTCAATCGGTACAATCAATTTATGTGGATCTCATTTTACATGATAGTTTGATTGGAATGAATTGAGAAAGGTCTGAATTTTAGCAAATACAGTCTCGGCGCTCAGGGATTAAGGGACAACAAGACTTTAGGGGTTAAAAAACAAAACCCAATGCAACTAGCATTGTCCTAACCTACCCACATTGGCTCACCGTAGTAAAAGTCATGTTACTTAGACCTTTTCAAGCTTTGTTATATATGCTTGATTGAAAGTTCCTTTAAGTTTTGTCTTAAAAAGTCTTTTGTTAATGTAGAATCATTTCTTAGCTTTCTTTTTATAATGTGAAAAATTTCATTTCAGATTTGGATTGTTGACTATGCATTGAATCAATTTTTTTTCAAAAGTTGCTAGAATGGAATGAGGTCTTTCTATCTCCACTTCAAAACCTAGGTAGTATACCTATTCCCATCTCTACTTTGGGGATGCTCACATCATCACTAAATGTCAACATGAACATTATTTGTTAACTATTGTAATTTTAATAGAGCTCATGTTGATATGTAATGTACTATGTGATAAGAATACCACTAATGTTACCAACATTGAACATCAACACTATTTGTCAATTAAATGACAATTAGAATGAGTTTAATAATAGGATAAATAACATTGAATAATATTGTTATTAGTATACATGAGGTTCACATTTGACAAAGAGGTGCCAAAATTGTGAATTGATTGATTTGTAGTATCTGTGATTCATTCAAAGACGTTTTTACAAATTTCTAAATATATCCCAAAGTAGTAATCAATGGTATTTTCTTCTAAATGAAAGGAATTGAATTGGATGATATATCCTTGAAAATGGATGAAAACACTTAAAATTAGATTTTAAAAAAGTCAAATGAATGAAGTTTTTGGTGATAAAAAAATAAGATCTATTCCAAAATTATCATTTCTAAAAGTAAATTTTATCACTTTGGCAAAATGCTTCCTAAAAAGGATTGAATCTATTTGCAATTAAATTGTGTTAGTACTTGGGTGAATTATTCATACCTTAAATTTGTTTGTTTGTTTGTTTTGCTTGTTACGTTGAGATCTCCTGGATCATGCGTCCTCTAATCATGTGCTTAGTACCATCAAAAAGCCCTCGGCAAGGAGGGATGCAGGGGCTTGATTTTGTGGTACTTAAACCTATAGTGAAAAAGTTATGGATTTTTGAATTATTTTTTCTATAAAAAAATTAGTAAATTATTTTTATTTATTTTTTGGTTGTGGCAACAACACACTAGTACTAGTTAAAAAAGATTTGAACCCATGTGTAATTAAACAAGAATATATGCTATTGGTTGAATTACCAATTTGTTGGACATTTTTTATTTCCTTTGGGAATATTAATGTGATGTGAGATGGGCAATCCAACTATAACAGAGGTCACTAACCCCTAAAGAATCATTTGTCTCCTTCTGAGACAATTTGGGTCTGGATAGGTACCTAAAGTCTCAAATGTTTTTGAAACTTTTTGAAGATGTGTAGTTTTGTGAGAGCTTTGTAAATATATAATTTTTATTTCAATTGATGTCTGGGAGAAAAAGTTATGGCACTACAAAACAAAAATGGAGGTCAATAGGTAGCACAAAAAAATCACAAAAAGTCTAAATATTTTTCCTAAAATTTTATATTTTTGTATACATTTGAAGATTTGATTCATTGTATTTGGACTAGTGGTGAGAAAGTTATGGACATTCTTATTTTTTTGAGCAATCTAAGCATCTTCTCAAAAAATAACTTATAAGATTCATTTGTGAATGTAATTTATACAGTTTTCCAAAAAAAATTGTTAGACATGATTAGATTTGCTTTCTCACCGTTGAAATTATTGTATTTCAATTCCATCATAGAGCTATTACAATTTAGTTTTTCCTTCAATCTTGAACCTACTTCTACTTAATAAATTTTGAATGATTAAACATTGAGTATTTTTTATTGAATTTTTTTCCTTTTATTTGCAACTCAACTATTCAACATAAAAACTTAGAAAATCAAAATCAATTGTACAAAAAAATTCAGATAAAAAGATTCAAAGCCAAAAAATCTAGTCAAGCAAGTTGTAGAAAAACTTGTTTTCTTTACTTTGGATGCAAATATCTTGCAATCTATGCAGTGAAAGTTTCTAAAATTTCTTCTATACATTTTTGTACTAGTCTAGTATAAGATTCTATGGTTAGATATTTCATAAATAAATCTTTAATTTTTTGTGCTCTTTGCAATAGAAATGGTAGTTTTGAGTGTTTTTTGGTAGAAAAAAAGGCCTTGTCCTTTAGGGGGTAAATGACCTTGTTGTCATATGGAGGTTTGAGAATTTCTTAGGGGAAAGAACATGTCAATTCTCCAAACAAAGGCATTAAGGATGGAATTTGTCATCTAGGCCCATGGAGCTAATATAGTTCACCTTATCCTATGAGATGTTTTAGTTACAATGATCTTTTATATTGAATTTAACCTCCTTTCTTTTTGAGATGGGTACATAACATTGTTAACCATTTATACTTTTTTTTTTACTTCCATAGGGAGTAGGAACCTCCAACATGACAACTTTGTAGTGAGCCAATGGACTCTCTTGCAACTTTCCACTCATTTAATAAAATTAGCATAGTAACTTCCAAGCCATCTAATGTAAAACCCCAACATGGCAACTAACTAGCTAGCCAATGACTTTCTTGCAACTTCCCATTCATTCAATGAAACTAGTACATTTTAGGAGGTGGACACTTTTAGTGACCACCACATTTCAACTTCAAAAATTTTAAACTAATTCCACAAAGCTCCAAAAAATATGAAACAACATGGGCTACATCCAATTTCTATTTGTCTTCCAAAGAAAATTTACTGAAAAATATTTCAAGAAGTCTATCCCCTTCAAATTCATTTCCATCAAATTCATTTCCATCTCTTAAATGGGAGCTTTATGGACCTACCTTAATTGCAACCCTGCTGTTGTAACAGACCCTACAGATTATTGCTTCTAAACATGTACACCTTTTGAATATTTTTGAACATGAAAACCTAGGGTTCATTGTGACACTGTTGCAAAACTGTCTGCTATATATTCTTGCTTCTGAATATGTAAATCGTGTACATCATGCACAATACACCTTCTGCACATGAGCTTGGGATTGGTAATGGGTACATAAATAATCAGCACGTACAAAGTCCAAAATGTGTTTTTAAGAGAATCAAGAATTGTCCAATCAGTCAGTGTAGATTTGAAGCATATGATTACCTAATCATCCAGCACATATATTTATATTTTACCACCCACAAAGCATAAGCAAACATGACACGACCAACATTCACGCGAGTCAGTAGTTAGAAGCTCCCATGGTTCCAGTAATAAAATTTCAAGGTTCGACACCAAAATCACCAGACAATTCTAACCATGGCTTCTCCATGCTCTCCACAACACCCCTACTGTGCACTGAGAACCTCGATTTCAAACACAAGCACAGAATTCGGCATGATTCCCCATGCGGGGAAACCTCCAGCTCCATACGCATAGTCAGGCGTGCACTGTAACAAGACCAACACAAACTATTTCAGAGCAAATTTCCAACGGTGGCAAAGCGCAAGAAGTGTTCCAACACATCTTAAAATGTATTCTTTGGAATCCATATAAATAAACAGAGAATTTTTCAAAGTACTCATTGCAGAGTATCCAAATCAAACCCAGGCTCTCATGTATAGACGGTGTACACATCTTGGGCAAGAATTTACAGAGGTCACTCTTTCAGGTCCAAATAAATTGAACAGAGACGAGGATGTGAGTACGTACAGTCAGACGCGCAATTTCACCCACGCTCATGCTCAACACCCCTTCGTCCCAACCTGAGAAATCAAGTCGTTAGTGAAAAAAGCACCTTGGCTTGCAAGCAGTGGCAATCAACACTGTTACGTAACACTTCAGAAGATTTGAACAGTTTACCTACCTTTGATCACTTGCCCCAACCCTAACTTGAACTTAAAGGGCTCCTGGCCTGGATCCTTCGTACTGCAGGGATACAGAAAGCCAGACATCAGATTTGTCAACCTTGATGCCACCTCGAAAGGATCTCAACTTGACTCAATTCAAATGCGTGTATATGCTAATCGACACTACCGAATGTGCTTAACATTGCGACATCACAATCACCCAAACTAAGTTCAAAACCTTCTACCCAAAACAGGGAAAAGAAGTAGAAATAGCGTAAAAATGCTTCCCAAAGCTCTGTCCACAGAACTTTGGCGAACACAATGGACAATGGACTAAGGCATCTTTCGTTAAGAAATTTGTAAAAAAGGCTTCAACCAAAATAAATTACCTCCAGAACTTCTCCTTCAGATCCCTGTTCTTGCCTGCAACAATCAAACACAAAGTACAACACAATTACGCAAACCCTAGACCAGGAAACTCTGTTACAACACATGCGCAACCCTAAATCTCTTCCAACTCTCAAAAATTCCCAGCTCTCCTATTCCCAAAACTCCAACCCTAAACCTCGTTATCCCACAACTTTCGTGCAAAGCAAAAATCCATAGTTTTTTCTTTGCCAACAGCACAAAGAAGAGAGAGAGAGAAGCACAAACCATAGCCAGTGCAGTGGACGGTGACCGTTTGACCACGGTTAGGCTTGGTGCTGGTCCCAGCTCTGATGATCTCCTTCTCAAACCCCATGTTGACAACGTATCTGTGAATTACATTTCAAATATGCTTCAGAATATTACAACCACATGTATGCACAAAGTGTTACAATCTACACTAAAGAATAAGTGCACAAATGCAATTGAAGAATTACGGAACTCACCTGCGATTCTGCGAAGACGATGGTGTCGATAGAAAAGGAGTGCAGGGGAGGACGAAGACAGGGACTTCCAAGTCTACACTGATCACTGGATGGTAGCAGTAGGGGTTTACACTCAACCCTGTAATTGCACTGCCTTCAGTTTGGGGACAAATGGGACATATGGAAATTGTTCAATTAGATGTGTCCATGATATGAAATAGTGTTGGGACGTGCAATTGCAAAGTGTGCAATTAAAGAGGTTTGAGTGTAAGGTAAAGTTATCGAATAACCAACAAAAATAAGAAAATTGACATTTTTTTACCAAGTGATTACGATTGGTTACATTTAGACTTTAGAGAAATAGATTTGAGAAGGATTTTATATTTTTTAAAACTTTTTTCTTAAAAAAAGTTACCATGAATTTTTTGTGAAGATTTCATTCAACCTATTCTTGTTTTATAGGTCATCCTATTTTCAACCACAGGTTGATTACAAAATTGATTGTGCTTCAATATAAGTGGTTTTCAATGTACACCTTGTGATCATTGTATGCTTTTAATGTACACCTTCTTAACATTTGTGTTGCTTTTGCTTTGAATTGTTAGCATGAGCTATCATCTAAACCACAATTGATTGAAAAGGGGTGATTGGCTATCCTAAGTTTATCTATAATCAAAGAAATCAGAAAATTGACATTATTATATCCAATGGTTACCATTAGCACTCTCCATCAAAGACTTAATCTGAATACAAAATGTATTAGTATCCTAAATTTAAAGACATCAAATACAAAGTATACAACAATAAAAGATAGCATTGGTTTTTGGTGCATAGTTTGTTATTAGTGTACTAATTTAATTCTTCCCATTCAAGAGTGGTATCTAGTACTTGTTGTCTACATTCACATGCCTTAGTTAGAAGATCTTTAATGTTGAAAGTTCCTTATGAGATATTACTATTGGTAGAAATTAATGTGGATGAGTTTTCATAGGAGTTTCATAGGAGTTTAACTTATGTGTTTTCCTCTATCATATACAATAGAGGGCTTCAAAGAAAATTTGAAACAAACATGAGAGAAACTATTTTAGAAAATCAATCTTTGTGGGGTTATCATATTGTTTTAGGTTTCTTATAAGGTTTGTCATTTATAATATGTTTTTGGAATGTCTTCAAAAATGGAGAGAATTAATACCACAAATTTGGGAAATTCAAATAAATTCAAATTTCTTCCGTTTTATATTTTTTCCACTTTTTTTTCCACATTCTTTTTTCCACTCTTTCCTACATTTTAGATTTTTGTTTTTTTAATCAACAATGAAGTGTCAAACAATGAGATTTTTTTCGACATTTTTTTGATACTTTAGTAGTGAAAACTTGTCAAAAACAACACCCTTCTAGGTAGTGTAAACATTTTTTCTTTGATTTCAACGAATCTTTGCAAGTTGTAATTGCACGAAATCTTGATTTTTTCATCCATTCAAATGTTTGTAGAATCTTGCCATAGTTTTCTTACATTTGTATAATATAGATTTTCAAAACTTTTATTTGCAAATATTCTAGAGTTCAAGGGTATAAATATGTTTAACCTCCAAAAAATATCCTTCTAAAATGACTACACAAAATAGTGAAATTAGGTTGCCCATTACTAATTTCTCAATGTTCTATACAATATAAATATGTATTATTACTATAGAATGATGCAATAATGCAAGAATCCATGTGTGTTGCATGGGCTGGTACATTGGTTCATGGCCCAGGTTTAGAAAGTTGTATGTGCCTCCATGTGGACAAGTAGTGAGTTCTAAGGTACCTTTTTTTATAAGGCAACCTAATTGTTTAGGCAACCCAATTTCACTATTTGATGTAGTATAAATAAGTAAATAAAAATCTTTAAAAAATCACCATAATTATAATTTTTCATTTTGAATTTAAATTTCCCATTTTTTAGATGAAACTTCTTATAACATTAATAACTTATAATTTTCCATTATAGTCAATTTAAAAAAGAATTATTAATTTGATATTTCAAATTTTATTGAAAATTTTAGGTTTGTAGAATAGTTGATGTAACCATACGAATATATGATATACCAATCACATTTTAAACTTTTTGTTTGAAAGTATTCTTCTAAGGTGTATTTAATAATACATCTTCACAATTTTGGAGATCTATACTAACCCATAGTCTTTAAGTGGTTAATCATACTACTAAAATCATAACTCCCTCTATAATATCACAAATGCTACCATTAATACTAGGGGCTCGTGCTTGCTATGCTACGCATTCATTGTATCACATATTAGTAAAATTTTGATATATTTGAATAGAATGCATGATAATGATTTCAATAAATCTTTACAATAATTATTTTAAATATTTTGTAAAAATATTTTCAATCATACATACATAGAAATAGAGTAGCAGTTTGCAATCACTTCTGTAATATCACTTTTTACAAAGGGTGATATTATAACAATAACATAGTGGTTGCAATTTAGGTGATATTAAAGAGGAATAGGGTGATATTATAGAGGTAGCAATTCCATTGCTTCTCTGGCTTTATATTTCTTTTGCATTTCTACGATTTTGTGCTTTTGTGAGCTTTGAGCTTCTGATTTCAATTTTCTATTGCTACTACCAAATGATTTGAGAAATTTATTAGATTGAACCCATTTTGGATTTCACAACAATTAAATTGTTCATAAAGCTTTTGAGATTTACAAGTTTTTCCTTAAATTCTTCTATTTGGGTTGACATTGTTTGTAACAATTGAATTAAATTTCTAATGCATTCTAATGTATGTGTATCTTTTACCATATTCATCATTGCATGTATTTCATTCAACATTCATTAAATTTCTATTCTTTATTTCAGTATATGCTTATTTATTAAAAAAATTATATGAAGATTTTAGTAATTTTTATCTGAAGATTTTTTGAAATTCTTGCTCTACATTCTATCTAATACATAAAAATTCTTATGAAATTCTAATGGTGAATGTGTAGCATGGCAAGCGCCAACCGCTAATAATTGATAAAATATCACGTGCCATTTTAGACCAATTCTATAACATTCTAGACCAAATATTATGTATTTTACAAATTTTATTTTATTTTGTATCAACTCAAACATTAGAGGCAAAGAACAAGAATTTTGGATTTTAGCTTGGTCCTAGGTATTATACAATGGGTCATTTCTAAGCCATTCTAATGAGAGATTTCAAATCTTTTAATTTTCTTGACTTGGACTTATTATTAAAATAGTCACAAGATTGGAAGGAAATACTCTACATATAGGTTAGTTTTGTAAATAATTAGGGAAAAATTGGAGCATGTCTAAATAAGAAAAACTGTACAACTATTTCTAAAAATCTGAAAAAATTTCATTGTTGAAAATTTTGAGTGTGAAAAAATTATTCTTGAGAAAATTTAGAAAAAAGTTCACATGCACATATGAATAGAAAAATTCAAATCATTTCATCAAAGTGTTGAAAAATTAGGAAGAGCAATAGGCTTTAAGTCAAGAAAATGGGATTAGACTCTTGAATTGTACAAATGCCAAAATTAAATTATTTCAATACTAGTGTGTTGAATTTGTCTTGAATGTACAATAGTGTATAGAAGACAAGTTGCTCCTGTGATATAAGTAGGGTTATTTCACACCAATGAAGGTTATAAAACATAGGAGGTTAAGATTTCATATCCTATTGAAATATTTCATAAGGGAGTAAATCTTCATCCTAATCTAAATTTGTGTGGAAATGATAATGGCCTATATCTTAACCTTGAAGAGAGTCAATGCCTAATTCATAGATAACAAATGTAATCAAGATCTTACTAAAATGGATGATGTTCATCAAAGCAGTCATGTTATAAAAGTGCATTTTGTCTACTTCTGAGCAATGTGACTACATCAATAACTTGACGCTATGAGGAAGGCATTAAATTCGTATGTTTGGATCTGCTAAGCAGAGGACCTAGAACGTAATGATTCATACTCCACCTTTCTTCACCCTTGGTGTGAATGCACCATTACGGATAGCTGAACTGTACAGAAACCAACAATAGAGGATTATGTCATGAGCAGCAGCATCCAGATGTGTAGACAGTGCTCTTAGCCACATTGCAGCATGCATAAATTGGGTTAACGAAGTGCCCTTTGGGCACGGAAGCTCAATAAAAATCCACTATCTATTGTACACGTTTCTCCTTAGCTTACAGTAGAGAAACATCTGATACCAAAGAAGTGCTAGGGTGAGCTGTGTCCACTATTACTAAGACCTCTGAATTAAATGCACCCTAAACTATTTCGCTATTTCTAATATTTCTAACACGGTCAAAAAATTGGTCTGCCGACATACCAATAAATTCTCAAATCATTACGTTCTGGGTCCTCTGCTTAGCAGATCCATCACCTTTCTTTTTCTTACTCTTTTTCAATCCCCCCTCCAAAGCTCCCAATACGGCTTTCAGTGAGTCCGCAACAGTAGCACTCTCGACTTGGACAACTTCAGTGTCTACCACACTCTCTTGTTTATTCCGCTTCTTTCCTTTCTTCTCTTTCTTTTCCGCACTTTTATCACCCTTCTTCTCTTTCTTGTTTTTTTCTCCTTTCTTTTCCTTCTTAAAAAGAGCATCAATCTCATCCTTCTTCACAACCGCACCTTCCTCAGGCTCAAAGGACAATAGTTGCGGTTGTTGACCAGCAACTCTTTTCTTCTTATTGCTATGCGGGAACTTGCTGATGTTGAATCCTAATTGTGCCATAGTTCCATCTAACTCAAGCGCACTGATAGAGGGAGGCTCTAGAGCAACCCCTGATTCTTGCTTATTATGCGTTCTTTCCTCAATAGACTTCCTTTTCTTGTTACCTTCACCAGCAGATGGTACAGCTTCAGAATCAGGCTCAGGGTTTGATATATCCTCTTCTGCTTGGAAAATGTTCGCATACGCCTCTCGAGTTCCTTGTTTAGAACTTTCACGCATTCTCCATTGTTCCGGACCTTTGGCATATCTGTGCACACGCAAAATACCCTTGTGAATTCTGCACATCTTGAAAATAGTACAACCCTCTCAAGGAAGAACCAGACATTCAATGGAGAGGGTGGTCTTACAGCCACTTTCACACTATATGAACACGTAATATCAATGTCCAAGAAAAAGATAGGGATAGATCACGTACGAGGCGATGTCACATCGTTTAAGCAAGTATGGACCATGTCGGGTCTTTGAGAGTTCTGATTGAGACAAAGCTAGCTCAGCAGCAATCATCTCCTTCAGCTTTATGTCACCGATTGAGAAGCACTTCTCTACTGTGTAAGAACAGATCGGAGAAAGAGCAAGCTCTGCAAAATGTCCTTTTAACCTGCGGCAATGGATGATTGACATGAGGAGCCATAAATCTACCGAGAAGTAGGTAAGATGCGATCAATGTTTAAGGAAAATACTTCAAGCCAATAAATGGCGACATGATTATAGAACTAGTCGTAGACCACACAGAGTCGTCAAAATTCATTTGCTTAATAGCGCAGATGAAATAATATGTAGTTCTTCAGAAAACCTAGCCAAGCATCGGTTGAAAGCCCGTAAACTACAACTTATTGACAGCATAAAGAGGATGAAATTCAAAACAGAAGATATTAGCTGCAGGTAGAACACTCTTATTCAAAAACAAAGATTCTCTGCCTCCTGAAAAGCTTACTTAGATATAAGGCGATGCTTATGTTTCATTGGAGCAGCCACAGACGAAAGAAAAGCTTCAACTACTCGACTCCCTCCGGGATCCCTCACTGCCTCAAGGACGTCATTAGGCTCCTGAGCGGCCATACTTGCACAGAATTGCTGGCAGCAGTCCTGCATGAAATTAAAACACGTGAGTTATAGATCTGCAAAATATAACCGTCATATTTATGTAAAAAACAGGTACCGTAAATTTTCCTGGTACTTGAAAATCAGGATTACAGTTTTTAAAATTAGTAAATAATTTGTACCTCTGGATAGCTGAACGCAGTCTGTAGCATGGCACACCCAAGCACAGACATACGGGAGCCAAAGGGTGGCTTCCACTCCTCTGGAAACCTGCCAGTTCCTGATAGGCCTTCAAGAAATAGCATCCGAGGAACAATGCGATTTGGCGAAGGTGTGTCGGGATTGATTGCACGAGTAAGCGCTCTGCATACCTGCAATCATGACCACTCATAAGACGAAAACTCTTGCTCGCATACAAACAGACTCGACACAATAAAAAATGAGTAATGCCTGATATAAGATGAGTACAAAATATGCAACTCCTATAACAATGACCAAAACTAATGAAAGCATTTCACTTCACTCAGTGGCTGACGCTGTTTAAAGTACCTCACGCTGTTTCATACGAAACCGTAAGCAAGCAGCCAGGAGAGCACCAACTACTGTACCCCTGCGCTCCGCAAGAATCTCTGTGAAACTGTTCTCTAATTCCTCCAACATCATAGTCACCTGCATTATGCAATTCATCAATACTTTGCCGTGTCTTTCTAATTAACACCGTACAAGATTTCCAAAAGAAGGTAGTCAGGTTTACCGCAAGAACGTGACAAGATGACAGAATTTGGAGGGAAGGAAGGCAGCGGACCTGACCCGGATGCCGTGCAGAGGCAATGAGGGCTTGTATCACGAAGTTGGCAGACGAGTGCACGGATAATTGGAGCAGTCGGTGCCTAAAAAACCGTTGAAACATCTCCAGATATAAGGTATCAGAAGCAACTTGAAGCATTACCTGTATGTACAATATGTCGTCAATTTCGGCATAACTTACTAAAAAATAGAGATTTCAGTGCACCTAGACCAAACGACAACATCAAAAAGCCTCACATTCAACCCCAATTATCTGAAGTCAGCAGTCAATTCTAGACTCCTCTCATATCATCCAACTGACCTCCATTAGATGACTGCTGCTAGAGTCTTGTATCATGTCCACAATCTTTTCCACAGAAGCGTTCTCCAACACCAATCCCTCCTTTGGTTCATCTTCTCCAGCACACTCCAGCATCAGTTGTATACTATGAGTCACGGCTGCCTCGTCCCCTTCAAGAGCTCGCAGCATAAACTGCATGACAAAGACACAGATAACTATAGAAACTTCGAAGGGACATTCATATCAATTGTTTGCAAAAGAAAACGCATTCACATCAATCTTTTAGGGCCCTACCTGTAATGCTGGGCCTCCAGCTGAACTACACCGCAACTCCTCCATTTTACCTTCACAACTTTTCAAAAGGTTTCCCACAAGCAAATGCAGCTGGTCCCCAAAACGATGACCGCGAAGTCGAACAGCTCCAGCCCCTTTGAATTTTGATCCTTTGGTTCCAAGGCGTTCTGCGAGAGAATTATTCCCCTTCCCTCCAGCTCCAGATTTGGACAGAGTCTCAATAGGAATACCACTGCACAAAGATAAGAGCTGCCGAAGCACGTGGGAGCCATATCGACTAGTAATAAGATCAGATCCAGTAAATCCTTCTCCGAGGGCCTGCCACATCACATAGAGAATTCTGTTGGTTGAAATCCATACTAAAAAAACTGCAAATAAACTCCAACACAGAAAAATTCATGACCAAGAATTCATGGTTTCAAAGTGATCAATTTAATTAAATCAGTCATATTGAGAGAAAAAAAGGTCAAAGTTTATGTCAACAGAAACATTGCAAGTGTAGGTCAAAAAAACAATACTCCCTCCGTCCCATTGGAAACTTGCTTTCTTTTCAGTAGACTTGAGTGGGTACAGAGGCTTTCTTGGGCCCAATTTTGATTTAGGTTGGAATGAACACATACAATGTTTTTCAATTTCATTGATTATCCTAATATAAAACTTGAACCTTCTGAATACTGCATTCTCCAATACGATCAATGAAATTGGTACAAAAAAAAAATGAGGTTCCAATGAAGTTCCAATGCGGACACTTATTTCGGGACGGAGGGAGAAAAATGTACAAAAGCAAGTCTCCATATAATCTAATCAAAACTGGCCAAAAAAACATGAGACCAGATGTAATCCTGAGAGGTTAAAAGTAGGCTTACTCACACAATGTCATCAACGACTTAGGCAGAAAAGAAATCGTAAACCCTAACCCTACCTCGCAGATTCTGGACAACGTGCGCTCCACAACCGGATACCATTCTTGACTCCGCACATGGCTCCCTTGCATCGCGAACGCAATCGCTTTCAACGCCGCTTCGGCAACGTGCGAGCCTCCAGGGTCTAACGCCATGGGCGCAAAAAGCTCCGTGCACCTCTCCAGGAACGAAGCGGCAACACCGGTCTCGCAATTCATGAGCAGCGACTCCAAAACCCGACCGCAGGAGGAATGACAGGCCAATTGAAGCTCCTTGCCTCTCGCTTCGTCGAGAGCGTTCGCCATCACTATCGCGCGCTCCTCGGGATCCTCCACGGTCCCTCCGCCTTCGCCAACAAGCTCATTGATCTCAGCGAAGTACTGCTGAGTCTCGGGATCCACTTGGCCCCTGCCGCTGCCGCCGAAAGAGACGTGTTCGTCTGTGTATTCATCGCTGGTGTCCCGGCCATGACGACCTCGGCCGCGACCTCTTCCTCGGCCACGGCCTGGCTTGCGCGATGGTTCCGCCATGGCCACGGACTGAATTGCTTCTCGCAATGCACTTCAGGGTTTCAGGGTTTCAGGGTTTAGGGTTTAAGCGATTAGGGCTTCGGGATTTGGGGCTTATTTTAGTGGATGAGAATCGTCGACGATATCCTAATCAGGACATCCGTCCGTCCGAGTCACTCAACCCATAGTTGGATGAGAGGCATTGAAGACAGCCCTGTTATGACTTATGAGCTCTAATCCCAGCATCTTTTGAACACCACTTTTACATGCAACATTACTAGTTTCAATTTTATAAACCTTCATGTTATGATTTGCATTGAAGATACATCATTTTGGTATTTAAACCCTAAGCTATCCAACATCCATATTGTGAATGATGAACAAACTACTTGAAGAGAGTGTTTTTACCAATTATCTTCTCATTACAAAGATATGAAAAAAATGTGCTAAAATCCAACATGGATTTTGAGTTTACTAGGTTAGACTCCAGACTTCTTGGAACCTCTTTTGTAAGTTCCAATTTTTTATGAAAAAGTCCATTTTTTGTGAAGTTCATACTCCAAATATATGTCAAAGAATTTGCTAAAAAAATGTGGTGGCCAAGGATGATTTCGTGCTTTGAATCTAACCTGGGACCCTGCAAGTTCGAGTGCGCTGGTAGAGCTTTCTTCAGTTTTCGGATTCTACAATACCGTTGCATTGTCTCTCCACCTGTTTTCAAATTCCAGATGATGCCTGTCTCACAAGCTTTGCTTGCTTCTTCTTTCCGTCTCAGAAACCATTTCTCGTCGCAACCGACCCGCAGTGGTGTGATGGAGCTTTCCAATCCGCCGCCAATGTCACCCCAATTCTCGCAAAACCGGGCTCGCCATCACTCCTGCGCACGGAATGAGGGTTTGTGGAGCGAGTGGAGAGCTTCAATGGATTAGCACGAAATTAGGGTTGCATCTTCTAAACACGAGGTGCTGCAATTCCCTTGGGTTTGAGATCTCCCAGCCCCCGAGGATTTTCTCTTCGCAGGTGGACGTTCAATCGCACCTCTTTCTGCGGTTTTGGGTTCGTTTCTTCTTGCGCTTGCATTGGTTCTGATTGTTGTGCGGATTTTGTTGTGGGGAAGCTGGGGAATCGAGAGATGGGTAGTGGTGGTGGGATTGATGCGACGCTTGTGTCTAGATCTTTCAATTTTTGGCAGTCGCCATCCGTGGACAATAATTGAGGGAATCCTTTTACTAGAGTGAGAGTTTGGGTTTACTTGCTGGCTTCGGGCTGGGTGGTCGCTTCACTTTGGTCTTCCCACTGGCTGGTTTGTGATTTTCTTTCACTTTGAATGTAGTGGGCTTCGTCCCGTTTGTTCCTAAGAACATTTAAGCAGAATTGAAGTGAATTAGGGTCTAAGAACTGGAGTTTTGAACCAGGACAGATGGCATTAACTGCGGATGTGTGGAGCGGGCTTCCAGCCGAGGTCCTGGAACGGGTGCTGTCGTTCTTGCCGGCTCTCGACTTGTGCAGATACCGTCTTGTGTCCAAAAGATGGCATTTTCTGATCTGCGAGCCTTCCTTTGGCGCTTTCTGGCTTCGAAATGCGCCCCACCCGCCGTCCTTCATCGTAGCCCGCTATTTCCATTACGACCGAACAGGCACTTGCAACACGGATCCGTCCGAGATCGAGAGTGGAGTGAGTCTCTTCGATCTCACGACTCGGCGCTGGCACAAAGTCTCCAAGCACGGCACTCATCCCTTCCGTGACGGATTGATGTTCACTGGAACTTGGGCCATGGATGGCGGCTTGATCTGCCAATACAAGACCCTGCCAACTTTGATGGATAAGTCCATTGTGGTCTACAACCCCATCGCCTTTCAAACCAAGGACCTGCCACCTGCACCGATGCTTCGTGGATGGGGTTGCGATTATCCATTACTCAACATGGCTGTTGACTGGCATGGCTACAACGTTTTCCTCTTTTGCCGTCGTGAATTGCTGATGGAGACAACGAACTGGCCTTTGATGCTGATTTACAATTCAAATAGGAACGCCTGGGTGTGCTCCACCGATGTGTATCCCGTGGAACCTGAATGCATACAACCTGGGAGTGTTCGGTACGGGCTAACTTATTTAAGCAGTGTCATGTTTCGAGGTATGCTCCATGTTTTGGTCCGCTTGAATTCAGATCACCGGTTGTGGAGGTACGAGATTTCCCGGGACGTGTGGGAAGATGTGGGCGTGAGAATTATGGGCTGCTCGTTCTACTCGCCTGAACTCGTAGTCGCCGGTGGCCACTTGTTTCTGATTTCATGGTTGGTGTTGAAGGTGCGAGGCATTCACTTGGTCGACTCAGACTGGCGATTGGAAGTGTACGAGATTGCGTTCCCCGGTGGGGCTTGCAAATCGGTGTTGAACATGAGTAACGCACTCGTGTTGCAAGTGTTTGGAGCAGAGTCTGCAGGACAAGTGATCAACCGGGGTTACAATTATGGAAACCCGACTCTGAATGCGTTTGGGGATGGGGAGTCCATCATTTTGATGTCGATGAAATCAGGAGTGGCAATTGCGTACGACATAGCGTCACACTCGTGGGATTTGTTGCCTCGGAATCCGTCAGGACCGGTGCCTGGCGAGAAGGACTATACGTGTTATGGGAAGCAAATGAGCCTCAGACTGCCTTGTGTACAGTGGTAGCAACAGCAACCCCTTAATCATAGAGTTTGTGGCCTGGCAGCTTGTGTGACCCATTGGTTAGTGGAATCTATTGGCATAGTTTCAGGGCTCTCATTTTTTGTTGTGAAGAACGGCTCTATCAGGGTGTGGTATGTGGACTGCCTAACTCGAGATCACTACGTTGATGTAAACTAATTCGGTGAGACCGGTACTTTTTTCTGGCTTGAAGCATTGTTCTTCATGGAAGCATTTTGGAGCTCATGTAAGTTTAGCAATCATTTTGACAGTTCTATTGCTCTTTGGATTTACTGCATCGTGAATGTGGTTTGGATGCCTAATGTTTGTTGCAAACTTTGCGTATTTTGACATGTTTATGAATCTCCTCGGTTTATGAGTTCGTCACTATTTCTTTTGTACCTTTGAGATGTCGCTCAATGCATGCAAGTCCTACTGTCTATCAATGTAGAAAAGTAAAGGTTAGATTCATTTGTTAAGAGTAACTTCGTTGTTTCGCACTCAGTGATAAGTGTGCATGCCACTTGTAGTTGAATAATCACTTGATGGAATGCCACTCAGCAGTAGATGCCTAATTAACCCATAAACGACGCTGAGGACGTTTACCCGTTAGAAAGAATCTCTCCATGCGCAACAGAAGTGCAACTATTCATCCTCCAAATTTTGAGTGAAAAGCTTCTACACGAGTTTGGTTTTTTGAGTGAAAAGCTTCTACACGAGTTTGGTTTTCAATGAATGCTTTCGCATTTTTTAAGCCAACAAATCATGCAATATCAAAACAGATGATATCCATAGTCACTAGTCTGTCCTTTAAGGGTAAAATTAGAAGCACCAAAGCATCTATGTTTCCATTCTTGTACCCTAGACTACCACTAAATGTGACCCTACACTTTGGTTAATATGTCCTTCAAATGTTTATCCTTTAAAGGACAAACAAATGACCTTGGAAATCATCATTGATTTGTTGACTATTGAAAATTCTAATTTAGGGTCTACCTATATGACAAGTTTAGTGGTCTAGGGAGCTAACACTTTGAAAAATCATAGAAATTATATATCACATTTGAAAAATCTATTTTTTTTAATATTCATGCTTTTCACTTGCTAATACTACAAAAATATTATTTTTAGGTGAAGATGACTCCAACAATGCTGAATTGCTTATAATGATGGTTTTGAGTGTTTCCACCATAAGCGCAATAAAAACATAAACTCTGCTTTGCAGTACGCCACGATTCTCATGCTAATCTCACTAACCGGATTTGACTCCTGAAGTTGATTGAACATTTGTGATATCATAATATTTGAGAGCATAACTCAATCCCTGACACTTCTTGAAAAGAGAAGTCCTTCCTGGAGGTAATCATGCTACAGTAAAGCAGTACAGCACACAGCACAGTACTGTACATACACCACAGTCCGGGGAGATTTTTAGCTTAACCGGCTAAAATCCTACATTTTCTGAGACCAAACGGTTGCTTGAAGCATTCTCTCGGCTAGACCTTTATAAAATAGAGAATATTCCCTGATTTTCCTCTTAAATGATCGGTTTTTTCGAAGATTTTGAAATCCATTTGGAAATTCTCAAAATCAACCGGCTAGCTCGTAACTAAATGCCGGTACTCCCCGTACATTGACATACACTCAAATGAAGCATTCGATTCATATGTCAACTCAGCTTCCTCTGAGCTCCTACACTTGTACACAATACTCCTAAATCACTATGCTACTAACTCTAATGCTATCACATTCCCTAGCGAATAAGGTAGCTGACCCATTTCTAATCACTTAACCCTGAGCGCTCCAGCAACCCAAATCTGGCCTCTCCAATATAAAAAAACATTTGTATTTGACTATTATAATCTTTTGACTGGTACAAGTCCTTTTCTCCACACCTCCAAGTCTCTCTTGACTACCAATTGGTATAGTTGAATTATGTGTATTTCTTACTAGGAGAAAGTTTGAATGGAATGAATTTGCAAAGGTCTGGATTTCATTAAATTTGCTCTAGGTGCTCAAGAGTTAAGCAATTATGCATATTTAGAGCACAAGTTTATTGAGTGCAGAATTTTTTCCATGTACAGAAATAGAGTTTGGAAGGATTGTATATTTTTTCACAATTTTATTATACGAAATATAATTATAATGAATTTTTTAGTAAAAGATTCTTTTTGACTTGTAATGGTGCTATAGACCTTTCAATTTTTGACCATAGGCTAATTGCAAAATCGACCAAGGGTTGGTTGCAATATTGATAGCCTTAAGCCAATTATAATACACCACAACTGCTCCTCAAACTCCACCACAGCTCACGAAAAGAAAGCACCCACTAGATTGGAAATGGGTGAGGTTGGAAATGGGTTGGCTAATATACAACATGTTTGCATTGCACAGCCAGCAATTTCAGCCAACTCGGATAATTATTAGACGGCTACAGATATTTACACCCTAAAGCCTAAAACCTGAAAGTATTTAACAAAGGTGAAAACATATGAACAAAGATATTTCAGATGCTCCGTAAATCTACTCTTGAGAAACTACCAACACTGACATCAAGAACAGCTTTTCAGACCTTCAAAATTTGTGACGAAACAAGCCATAAGCAGGTTGGACCTTAGCAGTGGCTCTTCTCTTCTCAGCTGCTCCAAACACAAAGACACGAGCTGGGGCCCAAAGGAGAGCTGTCATGGCCACCATGCAGAAGCCTCCAGCTGCTCCAATTCCGAAACCCGGGAATGAAATGTAATCCGAGACCCTCATTTGGTTATGGACAGAATCCACATTTTCAACAACACATGGCCTCTGTATCACGTTTCCACACAAACCCGGATTCCCTGGCAAGTAATCGTTGCTTGGAAAGGAATCATACTGGCCTCCAGAGGGAATAGCGCCGCTAAAATTGTTAAGGAACACTTTGAATGTGCTCAAGGAAGACGGTACCGCTGGAGGAAGGGGTCCACTCAGATTATTTTGAGACACGTCAAGAGTTTCCAAGGCCGTCATGCTCTGAACAGCTGCCCAAAGGTTTCCATCGAAACTATTGTTCGATAAAGTCAGGTATTTCATACCAACCAGTTCTGCAATTCCCAGGGGAATCTCTCCCTGCAACGCATTTGAAGACAGGTCCATAAACGTGGTTGCCTGCAGAATATAAGAATATGTCACTGTATCTCCTCTGAACGTCAAATTTAACCTGTGGTTTAAAGTAAAAGATGCAGCTGGTGAACCTGAAGAGTCATTCACTGGTATTTTGTATCCGTCCAAATTACCGAAGTTCGGAGGTATGGAACCGCTGAGCTTGTTGAACGACAAGTCCAACACTTGCAAGCTCTTCAAGTTTCCAAACCATGAAGGAATGGATCCTTCAATCTCATTGTAGGAAAACAAAAGGACTCGAAGTTCAGAGAGATGAGAGCCATCCACCTGGGAAGGGAATCCTCCTGTAAACTTGTTTCGGCTGAAATCCACGAGCTGAAGGCTCGAGTTGATGCTCCCAAAGGAAGCAGGAATTTCTCCTGTTAGTTTGTTGCCTGTCACCGAAAAATATTTCAAACTTGGCCACCTGGTGAAGTTCACAGGCAGAGATCCATAGATATTGTTTGGTCCGACCATGAGAGTTTCCAGTTTCGGACACTGGTTAAGACTTGATAGAGCAACGGCATCGTCGTTGAGCGTATTGTTTGATAAATCTAAAGTCACTAGACTAGAAAAGTTGCCCAAAAACTTTGGAATACCACCTGTGAAATAATTGCTTGACAAGTCAAACTGATTCAAAGATACACACTCTCCCAAATCCTCAGGAATGGTGCCATTCAATACATTTGTGGCTAGTACAAGCCTCTGCAGCTTGGTCAGGTTGCCGAGGCCAAGTGGCAAGTTGCCAGTAAGGAAGTTTTGTGACAGATCCAACGTGGCTTGAAGGTTAGACAACTTGCCAATACTTCCAGGAACAGCTCCACTGAATTGGTTGTTTGACAACACCATGTCTTTAAGACTTGAGCAGCCTCCAATTTCAGTCGGAATGACACCAGTGAACATGTTGTATTGGAGATATAAAGTTTCAAGATATTGGAGTTTGCCCACAGTAGAGGGCAGCTGTCCAGTCAAGAGGTTGTTGTTCAATAGGAGTCTCCAGATGTTGAGGTTGTTCGTGAATAAATCATCCGGAATAGCTCCACTGAAGTTGCAGAACCCCAAATCAATGTCCTCCAAGGTTGTCAAGTTGGAAATTTCTCTGGGGATAGAACCGCTTAAATCATAATTTCTTCCCAACCACAGAGTGTCAAGGTGCTTTAGGTTTCCAAGCTCTCGTGGTATTTCTCCAGTGAATAAGTTCATCGCAAGACTCAAGGTGGAAAGGTTTGTCAGCAATCCTAACGCCGGTGGGATGGAACCAGTCAATCTGTTGGGATACCAACCGAGATCCAACCAGGTAAGGCTGCTGCAGTTTCCGACATCTAGTGGCAGCATCCCAGTCAGATTGTTTGAAAAGAGGGCTATTTGTTCCAAACTTTTCAGGCTCCATATCTCTGGGGCTATGCTTGTGAAACCACACGCACCGAGGAACAAGACTTCCAACTTGGAACACTTGGAAAGAAAGCCCGGAACAGGGCCCGTGAGCTGCCAGTTGTACTCAAAGCCGAACAGTGTGATATTGCTCAAGTTTCCAAGTTCTTTGGGTAAAGTTCCAGTGAGTTTGTTGTAACCCAACTTCAGTTTGACTAGGGATGTACAATTTCCCAGGAAAGGGGGAATAGGGCCTGTCAGATTGTTGGTTTTCAAATTCAGCACTAGCAACTCGCTTAGAGTTCCAAGGAACGGAGGAATTTCGCCACCGAGATTGTTTGCCTCCAGGATAAGCCATTGAAGCTTCGTCAGCGACCCCAATTCACTTGGAATGTGACCTGCGAACACGAAATGGTGTTTTGTGGATATTCGAATCACAGAAAGCAACCACAATTTAGCGCAGGAAGTATCAGCCTACTTTTGATAAGACCGAAAAACACTGAGTACCGTAGCCTATTAGCACCTTCGGCCACATCCAAATATTTTCCCAGAGGGAACTGTAAGTAATCCGATGCATCGCTGGCAATGAAATAATGATGTGAGGAATCAAGAAAGTAACACGACGACATCACAAAGGCGAACAAGTTAGAAAATTCCACTTGAAATCCTCCTTACAAGTCAAAACAAATGCACGTCGAGACTCACCTGAGAAGCTGTTGCTATCCAACCACAACTCTTGGAGCTGATGCAAGTCACCAAGAGCTGCAGGAATGCTTCCATTCAACTGATTGTTCGTGAACGATACAAGCTTCAAATTCTGACATTTACTCAAGCTGCTTGGAAGGGTTCCAGAGATTTCACTGTTGTCGATCCATAAGTTCGTCAAACTCTGGCATCCATTCGCATCTACAATTTCAGGAAGACGACCAGAAATGGCGTTATTCGAAAGCCACAGAATCTCCAGCCTCGGCAACGTGAAAAGCTCCGCAGGGACCTGCCCCCCGAGGGAGTTGTGACTCAAATCCAGCACCGAAAGATTCTGGCACCGTCCGAACGCGGAAGGAATGGCGCCCCACAAGCTGCTCCCACTGAGGTTGAGAGTCGCCAAATGCGCAAGGTCGCCTATCGAGGGAGAGATCGTGCCGTTCAACCCTAAATCTTGAAGCTCAATATCTGTCACTTGCCCATAATCGTCACAAGTGACCCCTTTCCAAGTGGAGCAGTGCGAGGCCTCGTTTTCCAAAGTCCAATTGGTTAGGGCTCCAGTGGGGTCCATTGGAATGGCGCTTCGGAAGGTGAGGAGTGCCTCCACCTCGGTGGTGGTGTTGACAGCGACGAGGCTCCTGCTATTGGAAAGCTTCCTGCCGTGAGATTCGCTGGCTATGGCAACACGCTTCGCTCGCCACTGTTGAGCGCTCGCTTCGGCGGTTTTTCGTTTCCAGGTTTGCATGTAATGAAGGTGCATCTTCTCGGGAGAGCTCACTCGCTCACCCGTCGGCAGAGTCTTCCATTCCATGAGGTGAGTTTCCAAATGGTGATCGGCGACGCCGGGTGCGGAAAACACCCCCGTCGTCGTTCTCAGCAAACAGAACAGAGAGAGCGTGATCAGCAAAGATGGAACGCCAGTTCTCTTCATGATGGATCCGTGCAAGTGAATGCCCTCAGGCTCAACTGCAACAGCGGTTGCAAACTAGTCAGGGAACAACAGCTACCGACAGAAATCAGACGTAAGCTCCGTCCCAGGGATTCTTGGAAAAGATTGAGGTCCCAAAGAAAACATGCCGCACGCAGCACGTCAATTGGATCGGAGTCAACTATGACCAGAGCGCGTCCACGGCCTCGACAATTGCGAGTTCTGGAAACTCTCAGCCGCAGAACCAAAAGCAGAATTCTATGACTTGTACGAACGACTCTTGACGCTGCATAACAATTCCGCTCTAAGTTCAGTTGACGGAAGTTCAGCAACACAAAAATTCGATCAAAGTTGAAAGTCGGTGTAACAGAATTCCTTGCAATTGAGATTCGTTTCAGATTGTGCCCAACAGAAACGTGAAGTGAAAGTGAGTGACGGCAACGATTCGTTAGAACTTTGCAAATTTAATATGCGAATCCACACTTCAGTTCGGGGATCTTGGAACTCCCGAAAGAATTTGTCAACCGGATTCCTAAGTCAGCACGTCGGTTATTGCTCCTATCACTCCATTCTCAGAAAGTTTCCGTGCAACACTTATAGGAGCACTTTTCAACTTCTCATCCTGTCGTATTGAAATTCAATGACTTCTTGTTTTAAATTTTCCACTGGTTTGGAAGACACTAGGCGCGTAGATCCGGGGGACGTCTGAGATGTCGATGAAGTCGGAAGCTGAGCAAGTACAAGGGAAGCCGGGGAAGGAGTTTCCGGTGAACATGTTTTTAATCTTTCTGGCACAGATTGAGTGGAGCATTGATCTGGCGCGGTCGGTGGCGCCTTGCTCTTAACTTGTCTGAACTACTGTACGTATTTGGGGACGCTGCTTTGAAATCACGCCGCAGTGAGATGCACTGCGGCTACTGAACAATGTGTTGAAGTTGGTTCTTCTGACAACGCGCATGATGGCTCGGATTTTAGTGGTGACAGGCAGAGTAATAAGGTCCGGTTTTCACCAGGGCTTTTTTCTTCATTTTTTTTTAATGAAGTGCCAAAATGAAGTGATAGAAAATGGTAATAGAAATTTCTAGAAGAGGTTAAAAATGCACTAAAGTGACATGGTTTTTTAACTCAAATATTTTTAGAGAACACATTTAGATGACCATTGCATCAATATTCAACTCAAAATGAGCTTTCAATAAAGAGTTATTTTTAGGAATTTTTTTGTTCACTTTTTAGAATTTTTTTTTAATATAATATAGGGGTGTAAAAGTTATTTTTCAATTATATAGTGTATCTTTTTACTTCAAAAATTTGTAACTAATTATTATTAACAAATCAAAATATCAATAAATCAAAACATAAACTTTCAAAGTAGAAAAATCTATTTAATATTTTTTCATTTAGTTTAATTTAAAATTCAAAAAGTATATAGGAGTCCAAAATTTTGTTCGCATGCTAACATCAAAAAAAAGGGAGTGCAGCCCCCAGAGAGACCAGGGGACCAAAGGCACTACAAGGTACCCGAGTTTGTTTACATGCTAGCATAAGAAGCAAGAGCCCAAGACAAAAATAGTAGTGACACTTTCTATGGACTTGGTATTATTAGATCTAACATTGTTAACCACAAGAACAAATAAATAGACAAAATTATTTTGTGATTGTAAGGTTTTAGCCTAGCATAGTCTTCTAGAATTCCATTACATCTACGTCAAAGAGGTGGTCAAGAAAAAAGCTCCTAGATATTGATTAAACATTGTCTACTTTAGCCATGTAAGATTCCAAGAAGACTTCTCATCTATGATAAATGGCACAAGCCTTGGCTAAAGTGTAAACCAAACTTGAATCACGTTTATTTCTCCACCAATCACTATAATTATGTGTTTAACTACCAACCCTAACAATATTCAAAATTTGTTTATTTGAATGCATTTACATATGATTACCATAATCTAATTACTTAGGTGAAGACCATATTACTAGTCAAATAGTTCAAATCCAAGACAAATTAGTTGTAGGCAACATTAGAAAAAAGGTTGCCAAGTTTGCACCTACTACGATGCAATTACAAAAAAAAACTAATTTTTTAATTTTTTAAATCTGATGTGGTCACTACTAGTGATACATCAATTCCATGTCAGATTGACTGATTTTTCTTTAAAACATTTTTTAATTTTTTTTTGTACTTGCATTGTCAGAGGGCCAAAAATAAAATAAAACTAGCAACCTTTTCAGGCCGCAAACTTTTCCTAATATTATAGTATAGCAAATATGGATTGCTTATAATTCAAAGTGTCATCTGATAAGCAGTTTGAATGAATACAAATTATTCTATTAGTGAGGGTGCAAAATGAGTGTCACTTTTAGAATTAGTATTGCTACCAACAAAATTGATAAAAATTATTGGTACAATATCTCAAGAAAACTTCAATATGATTGCCACTTCAAAGCATTTGGTTTTGTCCTATTGAGGGGTTGTTGCAAGAAACACCCCCATGTTTTTATAGCATTTGCATTGTACTTATGATTTTTTTATTACTTTAAAATTAGAAAAATAATTTTAATAAAACATTAAAAAAATATTCCAATGTATAAGGTAAACAACCCATGGTGGTCAAATGACCCATTGCAGTCACCTAGGAAACGACCATTGTGGTTTTTTTCAGTATGTGAGATGTGAGCCACAATACATGTCTTACATGATAGTAATGGAGTGAACAATGACCTCAATAGGAACTTTTGACTTTTTAGTGTGAAATTCCTTGTAAAAATTGACTTTTTAGGCCTTCCATAATAGAAAATATTGTGACTCCATTAGGTAGTAAGATGAGCATTATGGATTCAGATTTTATTGGTTATGGGGTAGTCTACAACTCTTTTGGGCCATGATGCACTTCAAAAATTCCTAGCAAATTCATACTCTATCAAAAAAAATTCAATTGCACTTTCTATTTCTCACACTTGTTCTAATGTGGGAAAAAAATTAAAAAATTTCAGCAATAAGATGTTGTCAAACTCCTCATTCTGACCGCAATTGGCTATTTTACCTTATACCCTCACAAAGGACCCTTGGGGAGGAAAATCATAGAAAAATTCTCTAAATAGGAGAACTAGGAAATTGCAAAATCTCCTAAATACTTTGACATTTTGATTTGTAAAAAATAGGAAATGCAATTTAAAAAACAAAACAATAATTGGCCCTTTGGGAAGAATTGATGGAATGAGATTTCACCAAAAGAATGATCTAAGAACCATCTTCAATGTTCTAAAATTGCTCTCAATGGGAGTGTTGTTTATACTCCTATGGAAGACATGCAATAATATATTTTTAGATTTTCTTTGGTAGATATATGCTTTGCTATTATGCAAATAGACCATGAAAATTTTAGCTTTGAATCATTAAATTTGGAGACTCCTAATGTAGTAAAAACTACAAAATTTCAAACTGTGATAAATTAATAAAAAAACATTTTTAAATATAAAATGATCTCTTAAATTTTTAAAAACAAAAAATTTGATTACCATTAAATTAGACATGTTGAATAGAAATTTCATGTTCATTAGACTTGTGCTTCAAAACTTATAGTAAATGATAATGACATCACTCCAATTATGGACTAGTATACTAGAAGAGAAAGGGGTGTTTAAGTGAGTTTTTAAGTATAGTCCTAGACATGAGATTATAAATAATAATTTTTTAAGAGATTTTTAGTAAAATTTTACTAAAAATACATGTATTTTTAGCAATTTTTTAATTAAAAATCTTCTTACAGGTCATTATTTATAATCTTATGTTTAGAACTAAACTCACTAAATCACTTCTTACTCTTGTAGTGGGTGTTTTTTGCAATGACCGAGACCATATAATTGCTCAAAAACAAACAACTGGGGGCAAATAAAGTTTTTTAAAATATTTACTATGACTACATTATTGAAAATATTAGAAGGCCAACTTAGATTTGGTAATAAGCCAAGATAGCCATTGAATTATGGTTCTTTGATCAATTTGGTTACGTTTTGAAGAAAATATTAAAGTTTGAAATGCATTTTTTTCTCAATTATTAAAGTTGAATTTTATAAATGCATCTAGGTACACTTTCACAACTCTTCTTTATACTATCATTGTTCTTATGATTTTATGTTATTTTGATACAGGCAAGGTCTAATTTTATACTTTCATAAAATCGTGAGTTCATATTATTATTATAAATCATAATTTTTTTTGAAAACCCTACTATAAAATTGAAAATGTTATATCTACTCAGACAAACATTGTGAATTAGCTATAATTCACATTTCAATTACCAAAATTTATTATAAATGTGAGTAACTTATTATTCATTAAAGATATAGATGACAATGGTAGAAATTATTGTATCAATGATATTCAAAAAATGGTTATTTTTAGAAATGTGATGAAAAAATCATAATCATGGTCAAGCATATTGCAAGGATGATAATACTTCTTTGATCTTACATTCTCCAAGACATCACTTGGTTTTCCAATTTTTTCAATTAGATTTTTAAAGTAGATTGGAAATAAGCCTTAGAGACATGTATTTTGATAGTTAACCAAAAAACAATGTTGTGAGTTCTAGAGGCATTTTCAAAGTCAAATACTAAACTTCACCTATTTCATGTTTTTAAAAGCAAATAATGTCACTACAAAATTATAGCTTCTAAATCAAGTACCTATTTTTTATTTGTTGATTAATATTAACATTTATTGTGTGCATTAACAAAGTGACAAGATATTCTCCATTTCCAAATGAATCAAATCACCACAATTCATCCTAGAAATAATTAAAGCACAATGAAATTACTGCACTTGTATAAATATATATTATATATGTATATTTTATATTTATATTAAGATGAAGAATTGATGTTACATTTGTCATCGACATATTTATGAATGTAAATTGCTTCATTACTTTAGTCAAGGTTGCAAGTTACAATAACTAGTGACACCTAATAGTGATCTATTTCTACAATATTTTCATGCTTGAAATGTACAACCTCTATTCAAGAAACAACTCTTTTTTTTCTTAAATGAGTGAACACTTTACTCTATTGAGAACAAAATGTCAATTTTGAATACATCTATTTTTATCACTTTTAAAATTTAAAATTTATTCATGCTTTGTCCAAAATATACATGTTAAGATAAACTACAATCACAGCTTGTGACTATTGTACTTGCAACAAGACACAATGAATCTTAGCATTAAATGAGATTTAGCTGGTCCATAGGGCCACAAGTTCTCTTGAATTCCTAGACTATGGGAATTCAACTATAATAGTAGTCTAATGTGGCAAAGCAACTGCCACATCAGATTTTAATATAAAATATTTTAAAATATTTAAATTTTAAATTTTGAATTAAAAAATAGTACTTAAAAATTATTACTATTTAAAAAAATTCTTGCTAGCAATATGTAATTAACATGAGAAATGGACCTGAAACAACACTCCAATGTAGGTGAAAAACATCTAATGGTAGTGTAAAACTAGGAACTAATTATGTTCCATTGCTTATTGGATTGATTTTAATCGCTATTGCCTTAAATTACTTCTTGAACTTAAAAAGTTTGAAAATAAAACCTCTAACTACTTGTATTAATAGAGAATTTAGAAAAGATACATAATTCTTGTTTCTAGTCACAAACAATGCTTGAAGATGCAATTTTGATATGCAACCGTGGAATTGAAAATGCATAAATTTGAGTCCTTTTTTGCACAATAATGAGACCTTTTAAGCCTCAAAGGACAGACTAGTGACTGTGGAAATCATCCATTTTGGTTTTGTGGAAATCATCCGTTTTGGTTTTATGTAAATCATTGATTTAAAAACATCCAAATGTACTCATTGGAAGTCAAACTAATGTAGTTCTAAGTCCTCTCCTTTTCATATAAAATTTGGAAGATGAATAGTTGTAGTTTTGTCCCACATAGACGAATTCCTTGTCATTCATTAGCCAAAAAATAGTTGCAGCATTGTTTATGGATTAATGCAAAAACGCACCTGAAATTGAGACCTTTTATTCACAAAAAGTCAATACTTGAATTTCAATTGATTTGTGAATTGGTTGAAGAAGAAGGTTGATTGTTGAGACCCTCTTGAAATTCCCCAAAAATTACATATCTTTTTTAGATAGTACATCTTTTGAATGCTGTCCCTCACCCCCTCCAAGCTTGAAACCTAAGGGTGTGTTTACACCAAAATATTTTGGGTTGGAGAGCAAAAGAAATGGGGTGTTCTGATTGGGAGATAGCTATGGTACCAACCCAAAGTTCCAATACTCCATTTCTTTGGGCTCCAACCCAAAATTTTCTGGTGTAAACAGGCCCTAAATGCAGCATCAATCTCGACCATCAATGCTCAGTCTATGAATGCGAATTCCGTCGACAATGCGCAGTCAGGACTACGCAGTACGTAGTACGCACTCACCAACTGGTCGCTTTAGAAACAATGCCCACTTCTGACAGAGCTTCTTGCAAACAATTGAACACCGGCCCAGCGCGTTGCGCGCTGTCAGTACAGCATTCAAGCCCTCGTGCTCGATCTCCGCTTCGCAATACAGACAGTTTCAACTTGTGCATTTGGTCCTGCCATGCACCTGCCAATTCTGAAGGAACACAGTGGCAACACGAATCTGGCGCACCCACCCACCAGGATGATCGTCGCTTGTCAGAGACACACCAGCTAGTGTACAGTCGGTTACGTACTCAGAGCAGCTCCAATGCAGCCCGTTCAGAAGCACGAGAACGGTGCAAACGGGTCCTGTAAACAGGGTCACGCGATTTGACAAGCACGGAACAATACTCCGAAAGCTGACCACGGCGCGCAAATCCGAACACCTCACCAAAGTGCGTTGAAAAGTGCAAGATTCACTTTAAAATTAAAAAACTCCTGTAGCGTTGTGTTTGTTGGGCCTTATCCCGTTGCCGCATTGGGGCGGATGTAGCTTGAGAGGCCCGGCCCGCCTTCTGATCTGCCAACAAACCCTTTCCGGACACTTTTCAGTGTCTCTTCTGCTCTCAAGCTGGCGTGACGGACTTTCACAAATGTCAATGGTACGCTGCGTGACTTTCACAAATGCCAATCTGGAAGATATTGTCAAGGAGCTAGTGAAGTGATTGATGTCAGGAACTCCATTAATTCACGTAGAAGGGAACGTGCCCTCCAGGGCGGAAATCCTGGAGTTAGCGTTCATTGGCGTTCCTCAACATTGGACCAACGTTCCAGTGCACAATCGGTTCCTTCGACCGGTGCATTCTGTCATTTCTGTGGATGCCTTGTCATGTCACACTTCTGTGAGGCCTTGTGGATGTCAATTGATCTGCAAACCAATTCAGCTGCAAACTGGCTTGAATCGCTCATGCACACTTGATCTTAACGACTGTTATGAAGCTGCTTTGGACTTGTAAACTTGCTACTCCTTCCCCTCGTCAATAGAGACGAGATAATACTACACACCCATTAGTGGCTTTGTGAATAAGGCAATATTTAACCCTGGAATGTCTGAGCTGCCATTTCGTGCCTGGTAAATGGAGACAAACAATGTCATAACTTACTCAAAATAGATTGTTTTCATCCCATTTTTTGGGTGAGTGTTTCTTAAGTACATGTGTGTGCAACTTTTGGTGCCCCAAATTGAGGAACTAGAGATATTTTAGTAGAAAAGACATCAAATCCATGGATAATAAAAGATGCCTTTTTAGTGTATTAGGCAACTTCTATCAATTTGATCTTCATTTGCATTTTTTCCATAAAAGTCAATATTTTTGGAATTTTAGCCCAACTAATGAAATGAAGCTTACTTTAGTCTAGTTTCTATTCCAATTTGAAAATTTGAAAAATTCTCCAAGCAATACATTTAGTAACCATTTGAACATTGGGTCTATTAGCAAGGTCTTACTATTGATTTTCTAATTAAAGAAAGGTATGGAAATTTGGTTCACACTTTGATATTCTACACCACAATGCACACCCATGGAGAAATTATCATATTTCTAAAACTTACTATATATTAGTATGGATTTTTTTTTATTCACCTTCAAAATTCAAAAGAATTTGAAGTTTTTTTATGACTTATACAAGACATGTCATTACATCTTAGAAAACTAAATACTAAATTCTTCATTTGAATTAGTTACAAAATGAGCCATACAGATCAAATGATTTTCATATTTGATCACATGGTCACAAGGTCCATCCTTTCAAGGTTAACTCCTTAACCCCCAAAGCTCCTTCACTATGTTTTCATTGAAAACGCTACAAAATTGCCATTTTTAGTACAATTACCAAATTTTAGATATTTTTTTCCTTTTTGACATATGTAACCATAGGATCCTCTAGTATGCTGACATGAGAACATGTGGTAAAAATTTCAGAAATTTCCACCGTGTGGATTGCAAGAAATAAGCATTTAATTAAATTCACTAAAATCATTTTTTTTAGCCTTGCAAAAACTAGGGCAGTTGCACTTCACAAGCTCACTTTCCTATGAAAAATTGTCCAAAATAGTAAATAGATAGTAGTAGAGAATGATTCAATATATTAAATTGTTAAGGATTTAATTATGGAATTGAAACATGCCAATCCCAATGGTTGAAATGTTGCATTAGGAAAATTCTCAGCCCTCCGGAAGCCCTCTCCACAGCAGCTAAAAGGACCCCATGATTACTTTTAACTTTGCTTGATGATTAATTTTTCCCCTATACTCGCCCACCTGACTGTCAAGGTTCAACACCCAAGTATAAGTAATTAAGTAATCAAAGGTTCAACTATCATAATCCAACTTAATATTGATTATTGCATATCTTGTTAAAAATCGAGTTATGAAAAAGAAGCAAATGTCAAAAATAGTTCAATGACATCTACCATCAAGCATTTTTTTGATGACATCATGAAAGAGACTACTCATTAACATTTGGTTAGAAGGATGGTGAAGAGTTTGTCTTTATAGTAAATCAATTGTCCATGGTGAATCGTCAAAGGACATGGGATATTTAGAAGATAGATCACTCATTGTCAAATGCAAGAATTATGTTCAAAGTCGAATTTCAAACCCCATTTAAGCATAAAACAATGATTTTTTTCAAAAAACTTTTAACTAAATAAAGTTGTAGAATCAAAATAGTTTTCATCTCCAAAAATCCGTTTGAGTTTTAAATTCTTCAATTAAAAGTTATAGACAAAATTCTAAAAGAGGTTGAAAGGAAAATTTTCTTTGACATTTTCAAACACCCTCTCCAAATTTTGTCCATAACTTTTTATTGAAGACTCTAAACTTCAAACGGATTGTTGGAGATGAATTTTAGTTTTATTCTTTAAATTTATTTGGTTTAGAGTTTTTTGGAAAAAATCATTCTATTATGCCTAAATGGGGTCTGAAATTCAACTTTGAATACAATTTCAGCTTTTGACTTAACTATGGGTGGTTGTGCTCTTCTTAATCCTAATTTACATATCCCACATGCATTGTTTTACCTACTACTATACCACTTGTATAAATAACTTCTCTCCTCATTTACTAATATCCTCATCTATTTGATAATTGGAGCTAATTGAAATATCTGAATGATCTCCAATTTCTTTGACATCAAGCTTCAAAGTTCACTTCCCTTTGCTTATGTTTAGTAAAATTGATTAATTTGTCAATTAATCGGATTAATAGAAACTGAAGTACTTGATTATTATACAGGTTTCCACTACACTCTCATTACTTGAGTCCTGACATCTTTGGCGAAGTTCACACAATCTGACCATGCACTGCCCCTACTAATTCCAGGACGGTTAATAGACTGGTTTGGTCACTGTGAAGGGGGCTTCCGGAGGGTTCAGAATTTTCCTAATGTTATAAACAATCTATATCTTGTGATTTTATTTATTTATTTAAATATTTAAATTGGGTAAGATAAAGGACTTCAAAGTTTATTTTAGAGTAGAGAATCCATACTACTGCTTGCAAACAAAAACTTTTTATAACTTTCATCTCATTGAGAATGATTCAAAGCTTACAAAAACTTTTTATAACTTTCATCTCATTGATCAAAATGGAATGATTCAAAGCTTTCCATGTAATTGTAGAAAACCAATTCCAAATTTTTGTTTTTAAAAAAAGGGATTTTTTTTGCTTTGCCCATATTGCCCAGTTGATGAAAAAAATAACATATTTGGCCATAACTTTTGACTTGTATTTCCAAATGTCATGAAATTTGGTACATTTGAAAGATATTCCTCGCCCCCACCTTTTGTTTGAAAGATATTCCTTGCCTCCACCTTTTGTTTGAAAGATATTCCTCGCCCCCACCTTTTGTCTCGCCCCCACCTATTGTTAAAATTTCAGTCCAAAAATATACAAATCTCTAGTCACATGTACCTACCCAAAATTTTTATACATCCGAAAAATGTATGTTGATCCTTTAGGAGTTAAGGTAGTATGGCCTTAAAGCGTTCCTCTTCTTCAAACCATCCTATAGCACTAGTAGAAAACAGACTATCAATGACTGTTGTTTATAACTGTGTAACTAGTCATTTAGGACACTAATGTCAATAGAATGACTAAAACTGGATTTTGGGCTCAGAATCATTTAGGACAAGTCATTACGGACAAGGCAGTCATTTGAGGCAAGAGCATTCTTTTTCATTCTATGCTAATGTGGAACTTCATTAGGGTGTGATTACATGGAGCACCTCCAATGGCAGTTTGCCACGTGGCTACAGATCTAACATGTTGAGTTGACAATTTTTTATTTGTTGGTATTGGAGTGATTCTATTTGATGTCAAATAGGTTGTTGGAGTCATATTATAGGCTGTTGGAGTCATTTTGCAGGTTGTACGTTGCAATCAGTTTGCAAGCTGCTGTAATCATTTTGTAAGCTGTTGGAGTCATTTCGCAAGTTGCTGCAATTAGTTTGCAAGCTGTTGCAGTCATTTTGCAAACTGTTGCAGTCACTTCGTAGATTGTTGCAGTCATTTAGTAGGCTGTTGTAGTCATTTTTCTGGTTGCTGAAGTCATTTTGTAAGTTGCTGGAGTCATTATATAGGCTATTGAAATCATTTTGTAGTTACTATGTAAGCTATGGTAGTCATTTTCAAGTGATATTCATTCCAAAAAATGATTAGTTCGGTCACAATATTGTAAGCATAAATGACTACATTTATACTATTACTACACTATGTTTGCACTATGACTACACTATGACTATACTATAATTGCACTATGTCAAAATCTGAATTGCTGAAGTTGCCTAAATTGCATGAACTACCTAAACTCCTTGAATCGCCTAAGTTGCTAGAAATTAGGAATTGCCTGAGTTGCTTAAATTGCTTAAATTTTCTAAACCACTTGCATTACTTGAACTATCAGAATTGCCTGAACTACCTGAATTGCCTGAACTGCCTGAATTGCCTGAACTACCTAAATTGCCTGAACTACCTGAATTGCTTGAATTACCTAAATTGCCTGAACTGCTTGAATTGAACAACAACAAATAACAACAAACAAGAAATAAACAGTAGAAAGCACTAAAGAAAAAGTAAATTGCTACATTCAAGAGATAAGGTTGGAGGTAGACCTAAACCTTCATTTACAAGCAAGAGGAATAAATGAGAGGAAGTTGATGAACAAGAAGCAAGAAGGAAACAAAAACAAGAAGAAGAAAGAAGCAAAGAGGAGGCAAAAGCAAGAAGAAAACATGAAAGAAGATGAAGCTTGAAGAAGAAGGCAAAAATAGGAGGAAAATATAAGAAGAGATGAATCTTGAAGAAGAAGGCAGCAGCAGCTGCAATGTGTGTTTGACAGTTGCAATTACAATATGCCACATGTCAACCTACATAGAAATAGAAAGGCGGTTGATCTAAAATCTAAGCCCTCTATTTTCTATCAAGATACAATCTTATCCATCCATTTAAAGTCTAAACTATTCATTTTCAAATTGCCCATCTGATTCCACCATTTCAACTGTCCATTTGATCCATCCATCATTTCATCTAAGCCGTCCATTTGATCCATTCATCTAAGCTATCCATTTGAAAAGTAGTTTGTGACTTAAAAATGACTACAATGCAATTAACATTTTATAGAGAAGCAAATAATAAATTTAATAAGTTCAATTTTCATGGTGTCCTATTGTCAGTCATTTTTTAGTTTTACTGTAGTCATATATTGTGCTCATTTTATGACAGCACAACTCAAATATGACTCAACAAAAACTGCATCAGCAATAAGGCTACAGAATACAGACTGAACTATGGATGACACTAGTTTTGGTCGTTTGTTTCATCTAGTCGCCATCCATTGCTCTGGGAAATCACTACTAAATGACTGCTGATTGAGACAGGTCAGCTTTGGCACCATTTCCATGATTGTTAGTCATTTTTCAGTAGCCTTTTAGTAACCAGTCATTTTTTGACTGGTTACATTTGACCCTGTTTTCTACTAGTGTAGGTAGTTATAGAGTGGATGCAAGGTAATCCTTGAATGGACCTCTTTGGTCCGTTAATGAATTCAAGAACTTTTTTTTTATTACAAGAACCAATCATTGTCTTTAGTTTCTACACATTTCTTTATAAGTGACAAGGGGACGGATTTTGGGACATCTATGGTTACAAATAGATGCCTATGACTTGATTCTTTGAAAATTCATAAGTAATTAAAAAATGCTTGAAAAAATACAAAATTATTTGTGTTGACTATTTGTGTTGTGTTCCGCATCTATTTTTCTTTCTTTAAAAAATGAGCTGAAAATCATTTTGTCCATGAAAACTTGTGGAAAAGGTGAATCATCTCTTACAAGGTCGCTTTAAGGCCATACTACTTTAAAGGACAAGCTAGTCATCATGAAAATCATTTGTTTTGGTACTATGTGAATTGTTGACTGAAAAAATGCAAAAACACTCATTCGAAGTCAAACTACTATAGAAGGCCTTCCCACAAAATTTGGAGGATGAATACTGCACTTCTATGCTACTATGCTACATGGAAAGATTCTTTGTCATTCATCTACCCGAAAGGACGTCCTCTTATTAACAACTTTGATCATTCAGTCGAACCTCTGTGTCGTTGTGTATTCTGTTGTATGTATCTGAGATCTCTGGTCTGTATTAGTCTTTGCCAATCTAGTGTATCAGTTCTTCATGGTATCAGAGCAAAGAGTATTATTCCTAGTATCGGTTGTGTAAGTTGTTATGGTAATACAAGTTTAAACGGCGATTAACAGGACGTTTGAGTTCTTGAGTTTCTGAGAGTGTCGAAACTTTGTACAAACTTGCGTATAGAAAGATGTCGAAAGATAACATAGTCTCCGATGAAGCGAAACTTGTGGGCTCGGCAAACTTCCACCTCTGGAAGTACTTGATGACACGGATTGCTAAGAAGGAGAAGTTGTGGTGCATCATGTTTGGAGAACCCAACGCTTCTGTCGCTTCATCAGCTTCCAAAAAACCGGTAGACCCCCAAAATCCAAAGCCAACAGATTCACAAGAATCTGAAGAAACAGAAGATGAGAGAATGGAACGATTGATGTTCATAATGAGTATGTCCATAAAGCCATTGCTTCTAGCACAACTGATCAAATATCAGAACCCGAGAGAGCTGTGGAACTTTCTCTGTAGCTCATTCAAAGTCAATAATGACAGCAGAAAGTTCGACTTGAAGAATAGACGTGCAATGATTCCATTCTTAGAAAATGCTGGTGTAGAATCTTATTTTGCTCAGTTTCGTCAGAATCTGGCTCAGCTATCAGCAATCGGGGTGAGAGTTCATGATGCCGACTTGGTCCAGATAGTGATGAAAGCTCTTCCTGATAGCTTTGATTATTTCTTGCAAAATTATACGAGTTCAGGGAGATTTCCAACTTTGGATCAAGTGCAAACTTGCTTGATGTTGGAAGAAAGCAGGCGTCAATTCCAGACTGCAATAACATCAACGCCGGAAACGGAAGCATTATACTTCAGAGGAGGACAACAACGATATTATGGACAACAAAATCGTGGTGGCTCCTCCAACTGACCACAAGTGCAGTATCACAACCAGCAAGGTAACACAAATCCCTCTGGATCGTTTCAGAATCGTCAGATTCGTTGTTACTATTGCGGAGGGCCAGGGCATCATAAAGACATGTACCCTGAGAGACTAGTAGACATTCGAAAACTAGAAGCCGATAGAAGAAACAAGCTAGGAATCAAATCTTTTTCGGCCAACATTGCTGAGGATAACTCTTGGCCGAACTCAGAAACTTATATCGTTCAGGAAGCTATTGAACAGTAGTATAACCAGAATTTTGAATTTTTTGAAGCAGCTTTATTGTCTTTGAATATAAACAAAAATGATTTTGGTTGGTGCCACCCAGCATGTTAGTGGTGATCGTTCAAACTTTACGAATCTTGGTTAGTTCAATGGCAGCGTCCGCACTACTGGTGGCCAGAGTCACCAAATCTCAGGCAGGCAGAGGTTCCTTATATTCCAACACATCAAGAAATTTGTGATCACTACCAAGTTGGAAAACAGACGAGAGAAGTGTTACCGCAAGTCTGTGTCAACAGAACTACAGAACCACTACAACTACTTCATGTCGACTTGTGTGGTCCTTTTTCAACACCGTCTCTTGGAGGATCTGAATATTTTTAATTATTGTGGATGATTATAGCCGGTATATATGGGTTCGATTCTCACGACGAAAATCGGAAGCGTTTGAAAAATTCAAGCAATTTAAGGCCATGATCAAACTTCAAATGAGGATGCACATACGAGCAATCCACAGTGATCGTGGTGGAGAATTCCTCTCCACTGATTTCAACAAATTATGTGTTGATGTAGGTATCAAACGACAGTTGACGAATTCAGAGACACCAGAGCAAGATGGTGTAGCAGAAAGATTTAATAGAAAATTATTGGAGACAGCACGAAGTATGACCATATTTGCAAGGACTCCATGTTTTTTGTAGACGAAGTCTATAAATACCGCAGTTTTTCTGATAAATCGCTCCCCAACTTTAGCGAATCCCCAGGTAACTCCCTTCCAACGCCTCTTTAGCAAAATTCCTGACATTTCATTCCTCCGCATATTTGGATCTAAAGTCTATGTTTGGATTGAAAAAGATCAATGCTATAAATTAGGTGCCAAAGCCAAACTAGGAGTCTTTGTTGGATATGATGATAGTATCAAAGGCTATCGTGTGTGGACATCGAGTGAGAGAAAATTGATAATATCTCGAAATGTTCGCTTTGATGAGTCAAGTATTTTATCAAAAGCACCTTTACAGCCTATACCACCCACGATTACTACAAACCTAGACTCTAGCAGTCCACAACAGAGCAGTCGGAGTTTATTGCAACCTACTGTATAATCCCCCAATACAGAAATAAGTCAACCACCAAATCCTCAAAATCAACCTATCTTACCGTCCACACAAATTTTGCTCGACCCACCATTTGATTCTTTTCATTATGAGAATGTGCCCCTACCAATCCTAGATATGCTTGTAGCAGAAACTTCACGTAGTAAGCTCTAGAAGAAACCCTTGTCAAAGTTGACGTATTTTTTTGGACATCATGTTACATTGAACGTCACTGTTGACATAAAAATATAAAAACATAGATCATGACATCCAATGTAACATGATGTCGTCAACTTTGATACGGGTTTCTTCTAGTTAAGTCTACTTGAAATAGACAACCTTATCTCAAACTTTGAGATAGTTACACTTACTTTGCAGAGTCAAATGAGCAAGAACCACTAGTCCCTCTATCAGCAGACTATATCAAACTTTTTGAACCAATCAAGATAAATCGTTTCTTTGGAGTCATGGACAAACCAATAGAACCTCTAACTCTTTGGAGTCATGGACGAACCAATAGAACCTCTAACGTTTTCCAAAGCCAACGCCCACCTTAGGTGGAAAGCAATGATGTCATCTGAAATTGATTTTCTCACAAAAAACAATATTTGGGAGCTTTGTGATCGACCTGAAGGAATCAAACCAGTTATGTCAAGATGGATTTATAAAACAAAAATTGGGGCAAATGGAAAGCCATCGAAGCTTAAAGTGAGACTTGTTGCCAGAGGCTTCCAACAAACCAAGGGCATTGATTTTGAGGAAGTTTTTGCTCCAGTAGCCAAGTGGAAAGCAGTGCGTATGGTAATTGCTCTTGCTGCTAGATTCTTGTTCATCTTGGTGTAGTCATAGCCTTTTAAAATGGAGACTTGAAAAAAATAGTCTATATGGAGGTCCCTGAAGGTTTTAGAAACAAGTCGACACAAAACAAGGTCTGTCGATTTAAAAAGTCCTTATATGGTTTACGCCAATCTCTAAGAACTTGGTTTGAGAAAATCAATGGATTTTTCTTTGATCAAGGATTGTCGCACACAAAGGCAAATTACAGCTTGTTTTATGTTACCAGCACCAAGGGAATAATTATTCTCATATTGTATGTTGACGATTTATTAGTTACAGATTCTGACAATGATGGCATTAAGACTTTGCAGCAAAAGTTCATGAATTGCTTTGAAATGATAGACCTTGGTAACGTGAATTATTACTTTGGAGTGCAATTTATCAGATCTGACTGGAATTTTCTTATCTCAAAAGACATATGCGACCCAAATTTTAGAGGAGTTTGACATGATAGCATGTACACCTACTTTTGTACCAATGATCGAAGGACAACATCTTGGAGGAGAAACTGAATCACCGAGTGTAGACCCATGAAGATATCAACGTCTGATCGGTATGCTCATTTACCTTGTAAATACGAAACCCGAGATAGCTTATGCCATAGGAGTACTGAGCCGATTTATGCACGATCCAAGGATACCACACATGGAAGCAGCAAATCAAGTTTTAAGGTATATCAAAGGAACTCTTGATTTTGGTATCTTTTATCAAAAAGATCACAGTTCAGCAATGATTGGATACACAAACGCAAACTGGGGAAATTGCAAAACTAATGGGAAATCGATTACAGGGTGGGTGTTTACATTTGCAGAAGGACCCATTTCTTGGTCCTCTAAGAAACAGCAAACTGTAGCTAAGGTAAAATAGCCCATGATTGTGGTCAGAATGAGGAGTTTTACATCTTGTTGTTGAAATTTTTCAATTTTTTTCCCACATTAGTACAAGTGTGAGAAATAGTAAGTGCAATTGAAATTAAATTTTTTTGACAAAGTATGAATTCACTAGGAATTTCTGATGTGTTCAGCCCAAAAGAGTCTGTAGACTAACTTAAAACTAACAAAATCTGAATCTGTAATGCTCATCTCACTACCTAATGTAGTCAAAATATTTTAATGCTCATCTCACTACCTAATGTAGTCAAAATATTTTCTATTAAAGGAGGCCAAAAAAATCAATTTTTACAATGAACTTCATATTGAAAAATCAGAAGTTCCTAATGAGGTCAGTGTTCATTCCATTGCTGTCATGTAAGACATGCATTGTGGCCCACATCTCACATACTCCAAAAAACCCACAATGGGTCATTTCCTACGCGACCGCAATGGGTCATTTGACTACAATGGGCTGTTTCACCTTATATCATCCATAGACACAGAAACAAAAGCGTTAACAGAAGAATTAGAGAAGCCATTTGGTTGAGACACTATCGACAAAAATCCACGGAATCATGCCGAATCCCATAACGATCTTCTGTGACAACCAGAGCACATTGAAAGCAGCACGAAATCCGGTTTATCATAAACAATCCAAGCATATAGAACTGTGGCTTCATTTCATACGTGAAAATGTAGTTACAGGAACAGTAGAAACCTTGTATATAGCAACACGCGATCAAATAGCAAACATATTTACAAAACCGATAGGCAAGCAAAGGTTTGTGAAACTTAGAGACGAGATGGGAATCAAGAGTATTGGATCATTATCAGAGAGCTAAACACGTTGCAAATATCACTCAGCATCTATCTGTGTTCGAAAGCTCTTGTATTTTGCGTTACGGAACCTTTTCACCTTTCTCTCACAGTCTGTCCAATTGAAATAGAGACCTGGCTTGTAACCTCATCTCACTGCATAAAAATTGCGTACTTCTAAACCCTAAGTAGAAACTCGATTCGTCAAGTACGGGACCAGTCTGTAACTCTCTAGTTGGTATACCTCTCAGATGAAGCATACGACACTGAAGAAGCAGCATCGGCAAACAACAGTCGAATAATCGCTGAAGAATGACCAAGATTGCAGCCGACAAGATCAACTCAACCTACAAGAAACGATCATCACAAGAGATTGAGATTTGTTCTTAGGCGCAACAACTTCAAAACTGGAAATCAATCATCTTATTGTCCACATCTCTGAAGAAAGAGTTCTGCCTGTTCGACTTTAGAAAAATCTGATCAATCTTGTACATTTTGTTAGATACCTTAGCGTTATCTTAGCATCTTGGTGAGGGAGTGTTAGTTGTAGACTGAAATTATATTCATCCACCTCGCTGATCATTCATCCAATTAGTCATCGATCATCTGTATATATTACCGGTCCTCGGACCTCTTATCAAAACCTCTGTGTCATTGTGTATTCTGTTGTATGTGTCTGAGATCTCTGATCTGTATCAGTCTTTGTCAATCTAGTGTATCAGTTCTTGCCGACGCTTGCCAGACGAGAACACCCACGTAGCTGACTGGGGAGCTGCGATTGGAAATTGGAAATTGCACCAGTCTTACAAGGTTGAACACAGGAAACTCATATTCAGTTCCCGGTGTTTAAATTCCCGGTGAGTCCCACTTTTCCCTTGTGTGTCGTACACTGGGAACACCGGGAAAACACCGGGGAAAGTGGGACTCACCGGGAAATTTAACACCGGGAACTGAATATGAGACCCCTGTGGAATCTTGGTTGGTAACTCAGCAGATTGACAGGTTTGCACTCCACCTACTTTCGGAATGCTGACAGACCTTACCGCACTCAGCCTAAGATGAATTGATTCACCGGAGGAATACCGACAGAGCTTGGAAATCTTGAGCACCTGGACACTCTGTGGCTTGCACAAAACTTCCTTACTGGAACCGGCCACTCGGCCTCGGCAATTTGACCAAGCTTCAAGAGCTTGACCTGTCCGCATATGGATTGAATGGTACCGTTCCCGTCGATTTGGATGGGTGTTTTATCGTTGGAACTGTTCGACATATTCAGCAATTGCTTCACAGGTGGTACAGTCTTCCAAAGTTTCTGGACAACTTTTCTTGTCTAGTGATTTCGGATATATCAAACAATACGCTCAACGACGAAGCTATTGCTTCATCGAGTCTTATCCAGTGTTCAAAACTGGAAACTCTCCTGGTAGGGCAAAACAGTTGCTCTGGATCTTTAACTGTGTACTTCACCAAGTGGCGAAGTTTGAAATATTTTTCTGTTACCAGCAACAAGATAACAGGAGGGATTCATGCTTCCTTTTGGAAGCATGAACTCTAGCCTTGTGCTCGTGGATTTTAGAAGAAACAATTTTACACTCGGGAGAATTCCTTGCCCGAGTGGATGGCTCTCATCTCTCTGAGCTTCGTGTCCTTTTGGTTTCCCACAATGAGATTGAAGGATCAATTCCTTCATGGTTTGGAAACTCGCGGAGCTTGCAAGTGTTGGCCTTGTCCTTCAACGAGCTCACTGTTTCCATCCCCCAAAACTTTGGTAATTTGGATGGGCCCAAAGTGCAATCCACTGACATCACAACTTCACCAGGTTTTGTTTTTTCCGCTTTTCCTTTAAAACAGAGCATGAGTTTTACACTGCTTTGCAATACGACACGATTTTCATGCCAATCTCAAAAACCTGATTGGACTCCTGAAGTTGATTAAAATTTTGTGATATCATAAGATTTGAGAGTCGAACTCGATCACTGGTAGTTTTTGAAAAGACGAGTCGTCCCCGGAGGTAAAGAGTGCAGGATTGTACAGTACATACACTCAGGTGAAGCATCCAATTCATATGTCAACTCAGCTTTCTCTAAGCTCCTACACATGGACACAATGCTCCTAGATCAGTATCCTAGAGATTCTAATGCTATCACGTTCCCCGAGGAATACAACATAATTATGTGCATTGCACAGCCAGCAATTTCAGCCAACTCTAAGAATTATTAGACAGCTACGCATATTTACACCCTAAACCCTAAAACCCTAAAATATTTAACAAAGCTGAAAACATATGAACAAAGAAATTTCAGATGCTCCGTAAATCTAATTTTGAAAAACACATTTGTTACATAAGGAAAAAGAAAAACTACCAACGCTGAACATCAAGAATAGCTTTTCAGACCTTCAACATTCGTTAGTTTCTCGGACGGAACAAGTCATAACCGGGAATGAAATGTAATCCGAGACCCTAATTTGGTTACACAGAGAATCCATAGAATCCCGGGAATCCACATCCTCACCAGCACACACAAACCTCTGTAATCACCCTTCCACACAAACCCGGATTCCCTGGCAAATAATATTGGGATGGAAATGTATCATACTCGCCCCCAGAGGGAATAGCACCGCTAAAGTTGTTAAGGAACACATTGAATGTTGTCAAGGAAGGTGGCAACGCTGGAGGAAGGGGTCCACTGAGATTATTTTGGGACACGTCAAGAATTTCCAAGACCGTCAAGTTCTGAACAGCTGCCCAAAGGTTTCCATCGAATCTATTGTTCGATAAATTCAGATATTTCATACCAACCAGAACTGCAAGCCCTACGGGAATCTCCCCCTGCAACGCATCTCCATACACGTTGACGGAAGTCAGCAACAGAAAAATTCGATCAGAGGTGAAAGTCGGTGTAACACACAGTTTTCTTGCAATTGGGCCGGGATTCGTTTCAGTTCCAAAAAAACAAATCGGAAAGGTGAAGTGAAAGTGAGTGGCGGCAATGATTTGTAAGAACTTTGCAAAATTAACATGCGAATCCACACTTCAGTTCGGGGAGCTTGGAAATCCCCAAGAATTTGTCAACCAGCTTCATATGTCAGCACGTCGGTTATTGCTCCTAGTACACTATTCTCAGAAAGTTTCCGCGAAATATTTAGAGAAGCACTTTCAAGCTTTCATCTAGTCGTTTTGAAATTCAATGATTTTTTTGTTTTCTTTTTCACTGGTTTGGAAGACACTATGCGCATCGATCTGCGGGACGTCTGAGAAGTCGATAGAGCAAATACATGTGATGCGGGGAAGAAGCTTCAGATGAACATTTTTTAATTTGTTTGGCACATATTCTGTTGAACATTGGCCAGGCGCAATGGTTAGAGTGCACTGGTTAGAGTTCCAGCAATTGGGGACGCTGCGTTGGAATCATGCCGCAGTGAGCTGCCGTGCTGCTATTGAATAATGTGTTGAAGTCGATTCTGTCAACGCACAAGGCTCGGAACACCCAGAGCTTGGAATTCTTGAGCACCTGGACACTCTGTGGGCTCTCGCAAAACTACCTTACTGGCAACCTCCCTCTCGACCTCGGCAACTTGTCCGAGCTTGAGCTTGACCTGTTCGCAAATGGATTGAATATTTGGGAGGGTGTTCATCGTTGAAACTGTTTGACTTATCCAGCAATTGTTTCACAAACATGCGGTGTTCCAAAGTTTCTGGGTAACTTTTCTGGTCTAGTGACTTTGGATTTATCAAACAACAGGCTCAACGGCGGAGCTCTTGTTTCATCGAGTCTTAATCCAGTGTTCAAAACTGGAAACTCTCCTGGTAGGGCAAAACAATTGACTTGAATCTTTACCTGTGTACTTCACCAAGTGGCGAAGTTTGAATTTTTTTTTCTGTTTACCAGCAACAAGATAACAGAGCGATTCCTACAACAAGCTCCACTACAAGAGAGTGTACAGTTTGCAACAGTTTCTGCAATGGTTTTGCAATGCCCGCAATTTTTTTTGAATGACTTTGCAATGGTTTTGCAAAGTGTGTATTTGCATTGGCACTACAATGGTACATCTACACTAGCGTTTGCAATGTCCCATATTGATAGTCAAGGGTACTATGAGGTTGAACACATAAGAGTTGTAAGTTGTCAAAATCCAGTAAAGGGAATTTCATCCATTTCAAGGTTTGGTGTACCATAGAATCTTTAAAATTTCGTAGTATGTGAAATTATGAAATTTTTAATTAAGTGAAATGTACATATTACTAACATTTTGAACTCTTGAAATCTAGAAATTGTCTAGATCAAAATTCTAAAATGTACAAATTATTGAGATTGAAACTTGAAATCTACATTTCAGTTAGATTTGAGACTCCCAAATCTAAGAATCGTATTGATTATATGTAATTACATATTTTTTTGCAATGATTATTGCAACACTTTTGCAATAGTTTCTTACATGATTTTGCATTTTCAATTTACAACACTTTTAGAATACTATAGCATGGATTCTTTGTCCAAGACTTTTACCATTCATTGATTACAAATTTGCAATGCTTTTGCAATGGATTATTTCTTTTCTAAGATCCAAACTAAGTTCCATTACACATCAATCCACTGCAAAACCATTGCAAATGAATTGCAACTCTGTTGCAATCACTGCTTTCTCTTGTAGTGCTCACTGTTTCCATCAATAAGCTCACTGTTTCCATCCCCCAAAGCTTTGGAAGCATCAACTCTAGCCTTGTGCTTGTGGATTTTAGACGATACAAGTTTACACTCGGGAGAATTCCTTGCCCGAGTGGATGGCTCTCAGAACTTCGTGTGCATTTGTTTTCCCAAAATGAGACTGAAGGATTAATTCCTTCATGGTTTGGAATTTCGAGGAGCTTGGAAGTGCTGGACTTGTCCTTCAACAAGCTCAATGTTTCCATTCCCAAAAACTTTGGTAATTTGGATGGGTCCAAAGTGCAATCCACTGACATCACACCTCCACCTTATGGACATTTGTTCAGAACTTGAAGGCCTTGGAAACTCTCGACTTGTCCCAAAATAATCTCAGTGGACTCCTTCGTCCAGCGTTGCCATCTTCCTTAAGCACGTTCACAGTGTTTGTCAACAATTGTAGCGTTGTTATTCCCTCTGAGGGCCAGTATGATACATTACCAATCAACCCTTATTTGCCAGGGAATCCAGACTTGTGCGGAAACCTGGTGAGGAGGCCATGTGCTGGTGAGAATGTGGATTCTCTCCATAACAAAATTAGGGCCTCGGATTACATTTCATTCCCGGGTTTTGGAATTAGAGCACCCCGTGGCTTCTGCATTATGGCCACGACAGCTCTTCTTTGGGCCCCTGCTCGGAACTTTGTGTTTGGGGCAGCTGAGAAGACAAAAGCTTGGGAATGTGAAGTCTGTGAATGTGGGTAATCATTGGATGCCTAAGAGAGTTTGTTGCAAATTCTGCAGAATGTTGGTGAATCTGGTCACTTTATGAGTTCGTCTCTAGTTCTTTTGTACCTTTGAGATGTTTTGCAAAGTCGCTCAATGCATGTGAGTTCTGGTGTCCACCAATGTAGAGAAGTATAATGATAGATTCATTTGTAAAGAGTAGCTTCGTTGTTTTGCAGTCTGTGATAGGGGTGCATGCCACTTGTATTTGAATAATCACTTGATGGAATGTTACAAAGCCACTCAGCAATAGATGCCAAACTACGTGCAAGAAGACCATAAATTCTGCTTTGCAATACGACACGATTCTCTTTATAATCTCACTAACCGGACTGGACTCCTGAAGTTGATTAAAATTTGCGATATCATAATATTTGGGAGTCTCACTCAGTCACTGGCAGTTCTTGAAAAGACGAGTCCTCCCCGGAGGTAAAGCGACCTATAGTACACTAGTAGAACATACACTCATATGTCAACTAAGCTTTCTCTAAGCTCTAACACATGGAAAAAATGCTTCTAGATCAGTGCTCTAAAGACCCTAATGCTTTCAGGTTCCCTGAGGAATACAACATAGGTTCGCTGCACAGCCAGCAATTTCAGCCAACGCGGAAAAATATTAGACAGTTACGGATATTTACACCCCAATCCCTAAAATATTTAACAAACCTCAAAACATATGAACAAAGAAATTTCAGATGCTCCGTAAATCTACTCTTGAGAAACACACTTGTTACATAAAGAAAAAGAAAAACTACCAACGCTGACATCAAGAATAGGATTTTAGACCTTCAAAATTTGTGACGGAACAAGCCATAAGCAGGTTGGACCTTGGCGGTCGCTCTTCTCCTCTCAGCAGCTCCAAGTACAAAGACACGAGCTCGGGCCCAAAGGAGAGCTGTCATGGCCACCATGCAGAAGCCTCCAGCTGCTCCAATTCCGAAACCCGGGAATGAAATGTAATCCGAGACCCTCATTTGGTTATGGACAGAATCCACATTTTCAACAACACATGGCCTCTGTATCACGTTTCCACACAAACTCGGATTCCCTGGCAAGTAATCGTTGCTCGAAAATGAATCATACTGGCCTCCAGAGGGAATAGCGCCGCTAAAATTGTTAAGGAACACTTTGAATGTGCTCAAGGAAGATGGTACCGCTGGAGGAAGGGGTCCACTGAGATTATTTTGGGACACATCAAGAGTTTCCAAGGCCGTCATGCTCTGAACAGCTGCCCAAAGGTTTCCATCGAAACTATTGTTCGATAAAGTCAGATATTTCATACCAACCAGTTCTGCAATTCCCAGGGGAATCTCTCCCTGCAACGCATTTGAAGACAGGTCCATAAACGTGGTTGCCTGCAGAATATAAGAATATGTCACTGTATCTCCTCTGAACGTCAAATTTAAACTGTCGTTTAAAGTAAAAGATGCAGCTGGTGAACCTGCAGAGTCGGTCACTGGTATTTTGTATCCGTCCAAATTACCGAAGTTTGGAGGTATGGAACCGCTGAGCTTGTTGAACGACAAGTCCAACACTTGCAAGCTCTTCAAGTTTCCAAACCATGAAGGAATGGATCCTTCAATCTCATTGTGGGAAAACAAAAGGACTCGAAGCTCAGACAGATAAGAGCCATCCACCTGGGAAGGGAATCCTCCTGTAAACTTGTTTTGGCTGAAATCCACGAGCTGAAGGCTCGAGTTGATGCTCCCAAAGGAAGCAGGAATTTCTCCTGTTAGTTTGTTGCCTGTCACCGAAAAATATTTCAAACTTGGCCACCTGGTGAAGTTCACAGGCAGAGATCCATAGATATTGTTTGGTCCGACCATGAGAGTTTCCAGTTTCGGACACTGGTTAAGACTTGATAGAGCAACGGCATCGTCGTTGAGCGTATTGTTTGATAAATCCAAAGTCACTAGACTAGAAAAGTTGCCCAAAAACTTTGGAATACCACCTGTGAAATAATTGCTTGACAAGTCAAACTGATTCAAAGATACACACTCTCCCAAATCCTCAGGAATGGTGCCATTCAATACATTTGTGGCTAGTATAAGCCTCTGCAGCTTGGTCAAGTTGCCGAGGCCAAGTGGCAAGTTGCCAGTAAGGAAGTTTTGTGACAGATCCAACGTGGCTTGAAGGTTAGACAACTTGCCAATACTTCCAGGAACAGCTCCACTGAATTGGTTGTTTGACAACACCATGTCTTTAAGACTTGAGCAGCCTCCAATTTCAGTCGGAATGTCACCACTGAACATGTTGTATTGGAGATATAAAGTTTCAAGATATTGGAGTTTGCCCACAGTAGAGGGCAGCTGTCCAGTCAAGAGGTTGTTGTTCAATAGGAGTCTCCAGATGTTGAGGTTGTTCGTGAATAAATCATCCGGAATAGCTCCACTTAAGTTGCAGAACCCAAAATCAATGTCCTCCAAGGTTGTCAAGTTGGAAATTTCTCTGGGGATAGAACCGCTTAAATCATAATTTCTTCCCAACCACAGAGTGTCAAGGTGCTTTAGGTTTCCAAGCTCTCGTGGTATTTCTCCAGTGAATAAGTTCATCGCAAGACTCAAGGTGGAAAGGTTTGTCAGCAGTCCTAACGTCGGTGGGATGGAACCAGTCAATCTGTTGGGATACCAACCGAGATCCAACCAGGTAAGGCTGCTGCAGTTTCCGACATCTAGTAGCAGCATCCCAGTCAGATTGTTTGAAAAGAGGGCTATTTGTTCCAAACTTTTCAGGCTCCATATCTCTGGGGCTATGCTTGTGAAACCACAAGCACCGAGGAACAAGACTTCCAACTTGGAACACTTGGAAAGAAAGCCCGGAACAGGGCCCGTGAGCTGCCAGTTGTACTCAAAGCCGAACAGTGTGATATTGCTCAAGTTTCCAAGTTCTTTGGGTAAAGTTCCAGTGAGTTTGTTGTACCCCAACTTCAGTTTGACTAGGGATGTACAATTTCCCAGGAAAGGGGGAATAGGGCCTGTCAGATTGTTGGTTTTCAAATTCAGCACTAGCAACTCGCTTAGAGTTCCAAGGAACGGAGGAATTTCGCCACCGAGATTGTTTGCCTCGAGGATAAGCCATTGAAGCTTCGTCAGCGACCCCAATTCACTTGGAATGTGACCTGCGAACACGAAATGGTGTTTTGTGGATATTCGAATCACAGAAAGCAACCACAATTTAGCGCGGAGAGTATCAGCCTAGTTTTCAGTCTAGACCGAAAAACACTGCGTACCGTAGCCTATTAGCACCTTCGGCCACATCCAAATATTTTCCCAGAAGGAACTGTAAGTAATCCGATGCATCACTGGCAATGAAATAATGCTGTGCGGAATCAAGAAAGTAACACGACGATATCACGAAGCTGCACAAATTCCACTTGAAATCCTCCTTACAAGTCAAAATCAATGTACTTCGAGACTCACCTGAGAAGCTGTTGCTATCCAACCACAACTCTTGGAGTTGATGCAAGTCACCAAGAGCTGCAGGAATGCTTCCATTCAAATGATTGTTCGTGAACGATACAAGCTTCAAATTCTGACATTTACTCAAGCTGCTTGGAAGGGTTCCAGAGATTTCACTGTTGTCGATCCATAAGTTCGTCAAACTCTGGCATCCATTCGCATCTACAACTTCAGGAAGACGACCAGAAATGGTGTTATTCGAAAGCCACAGAATCTCCAGCCTCGGCAACGTGAAAAGCTCCGCAGGGACCTGCCCCCCGAGGGAGTTTTGACTCAAATCCAGCACCGAAAGATTCTGGCACAGTCCCAACGCGGAGGGAATGGCGCCCCACAAGCTGCTCCCACTGAGGTTGAGAGTCGCCAAATGCGCAAGGTCGCCTATCGAGGGAGAGATTGTGCCGTTCAACCCTAAATCTTGAAGCTCAATATCTGTCACTTGCCCATAATCGTCACAAGTGACCCCTTTCCAAGTGGAGCAGTGCGAGGCCTCGTTTTCCAAAGTCCAATTGGTGAGGGCTCCAGTGGGGTCCGTTGGAATGGCGCTTCGGAAGGCGAGGAGTGCCTCCACCTCGGTGGTGGTGTTGACAGCCACGAGGCTCCTGCTGTTGGAAAGCCTCCTGCTGTGAGATTCGCTGGCTATGGCAACACGCTTCGCTCGCCACTGTTGAGCGCTCGCTTCGGCGGTTTTTCGTTTCCAGGTTTGCATGTAATGAAGGTGCATCTTCTCGGGAGAGCTCACTCGCTCGCCCGTGGACAGAGTCTTCCATTCCATGAGGTGAGTTTCCAAACGGTGATCGGCGACGCTGGGTGCGGAAAACACCCCCGTCGTCGTTCTCAGCAAACAGAACAGAGAGAGCGTGATCAGCAAAGATGGAACGCCAGTTCCCTTCATGCTGGATCCGTGCAATTGAATGCCCTCGAGCTCAACGTACTGGAACAAGGGTTGCAAACTAGTCAGGGAACAATAAGCTACCGACAGAAATCAGATGGTAACAAACACAAGCTCCGTCGCAGGGATCCTTGGAAAAGATTGAGGTCCCAAAGAAAACATACAGCGCGCAGCACGTCAATTGGATTCAACTATCACCAGAGCTTATCCATGGCGTTGGCAATTACGAGTTCTGGAAACTCTCAGCCGCGGAACCAAAAGCAGAAATCTGTGGCTTGTATGAATGACTCTTGACCTTAAGTAACAATTCTGCTCTACCAGTTGACAATGCAGCTTACATCGATCAGCAACACAATAATTCGATCAGAGGTGAAAGTCGGTGTAACACACTTCCTTGCAATGGAGACTCGTTTCAGTTTGAGCCCAAAAAAACAAATCGGAGAGGTGAAGTGAAGGTGAGTGGCGGTAACGATTCGTAAGAACATTGCAAAATTTACATGCGAATCCACACTTCAGTCCGGGGAGCTTGGAACTCCCCCAAGAATTTTGTCAACCAGTTTCCTAAGTCAGCACATCGGTTATTGCTCCTAGTATACTACTCTCAGAAAGTTTCCGTGAAATATTTAGAGAAGCACTTTCAAGCTTTCATCTTGTCGTTTTGAAATTCAATGATTTTTATGTTTTCTTTTTCACTGGTTTGGAAGACACTATGCGCATCGATCTGCGGGACGTCTGAGAAGTCGATAGAGCAAATACATGTGATGCGGGGAAGAAGCTTCAGATGAACATTTTTTAATTTGTTTGGCAGATATTCTGTTGAACATTGGCCAGGCGCAATGGTTAGAGTGCACTGGTTAGAGTTCCAGCAATTGGGGACGCTGCGTTGGAATCATGCCGCAGTGAGCTGCCGTGCTGCTATTGAATAATGTGTTGAAGAAGTTGGTTCTGTCAACGCACAAGGCTCGGACTTTGGTGGTGACGGGCAGTATAATACTCGGTGCTTTGCGGTTTTGCCAAATTGCTCTACTTTACAGGCAATTAGTTTAGATGTAGTACAGACAATTACTCTAGATGTAGATCCCCAAGAAAGTCAGTGATGCTTGAAGTGCTTTCAAACATTGGCTTCTTCTTTTAGTAGGTGAACGAAAAATATCAAAACAAAGTAGTGGTAAAACCTCTTTTTGTGCATCTTGAGTTAGTGCATAATTGTCAATTATGGAGCTTGTAAGGTGGTAGGACATTTTGTAAGGACATTTTTTGAAAACTAGTATTGGAAGTTGACATCTATTAGGTGACCATTCATTACACTTCTCTAAATGCATAAACCTCTCTTATTTCATAGTCTTGTACCATGCACTAAGTGAGTTTCTACCCTATAGTTTCAAAGCATTCCTTGTGGTTGCATAACATTCTTTAATCTCCTGATGGGTTGTGTTTTCCTCTCTTTGAATCCTCATCTACAAAGTTCATTATTCCACACATTATGGGGAATTAAAATAAGCTTTAGTACTAGGATAGTGGCAAAACATTTGTAATGCACCCCATATTTTGGTTAATTCTAAACCAAACAAACAAGTTTACAAATAAATATAAATAGATGGTTTATTAAAAATTCAAAGAATCCATTGAGTAACATACCAATGGATTTTATTTTACCATCCACTATCAAGAAAAAATTTGTTGGCAAAATAAAGGGATTGCTTCATTGTCATTTGTAGGAATGAAGGGTAAAGAGGTCGTTTTATAATGAAATTCATTGTCCATCATAAACCCTCAAAGGGCTAGGAACATTGAATTAGGCATTTTTGCACTTAGGGGGTGCAACATTGCACTTGGCTCGTACACCATGAAAAGCGGACAATTTCAAGCCTGAAGGATGGGGACAAATTTTTAAAAATTGAAAGCACTTTTCGTTGGAGAAAAAGTTTGGTTAGTAGACATCAAATTGCTCAAAGCTTTCTCATTACTTCATAAAAATCTTATACACTTTTCAATCTACACTATTTACAAGGAATGTTTCCTTGCAATTCTTCTCTAATACATATTCAAATCATGTTGCAAACGTTGGTCGTTAAGGTCCTCTATCTGCATCGCCATGTACTTCAGAAGATGTGGTTTAGCCTCTGGTGGAATGCTCAATACCTCCTCTGTTTGGACACCATGCACTACAATACTTCCACAAACTACGTGACCATTTCTTCCTGGACGTGGGACATCCAACCATGAATATATAGCTGCTTCTTTTTCAATCCAAAAAAAACTTTTACCAAACGATTTCCATGTAGATTCCATGCAATTTGCGTACCTCACTTTATTACTTCTTGCTTTGTTTTCAGTTCCGGGTCACAATGTAGGCCAATACCATAGGATTTTCATCTTTGAGGCCCACCTTCCTTGGCTAAACTCCAACACCTTTCCTAAATAGAAAGGTACTCCTCCTCTCACTTCACTTAATTCTACAGTAAAAGCCACAAACTGTCCTACCGTAATGTCATTCATTGAATTGAACGGAGGAAAAGGATCTTCATTTGCATCTCGTAGTACTTCAACTGCTGGCACACATGGAAAACATGTAGATGTTCTTATTCTCCTTTGTGGTGTTATTCACTTGAATCCTCAACGTTGGTGGCAATGATCATTTTCTTCGCTTCACATCACATATTACGTTCATAATCGATGTTATAACCTGATTGCTATCATGCTTGTGGTGAGTATCAATCCACACATCTGCATATAGGCCAATCCTATGCACTAGTACCCCACACAGATGAGTCTTCACAAATCGAGATTCAATGTTTTTCATAGATTGCCTCATCTTCGGTATCATAGTTGTATTCTGATCCATACCATCCACAATCAAACACATGAAAATATTTGGTGTAATCATTGTTGATCTCTTGAACAACCAATAATCTCACCTCTCCTCTATTTGAATTTGGATGTGGATCATGTATAATTCTTTTATCTTCTGTTTTGCTACTGCATTTGTCGTGGATTCCATTCCGCACTTATACTCCCAACAGTGATAGCACTTTGAGAACCTTGAGAACGGCGGGATTTGAACGTGTGGAAATTCCTTCCGCCAAAGCCGACGGAACGAGCTCACTGATAATTCAGAACCATCTACTAGCTTCTTCACTTCTTCATTAATATACCGAAATACATCAAGCTTGGTCGTATTCATAGGCAATGAATCAGTGGTAACATAGCATTGTCCATTTTCCTTCAAAGCGATCGATGAGGTTGCTGACATCCAGCTTCATTGACAAAAACATTGAGGCATTCCCTAGCAGCTAACATTTTTGCACTTTCTCTTCATTGACATGTATTTCCATGTATAGTAGCCACTCGGCCATATACAGCATGTGATGTCTTCAATTGCTTAAACCGTCTCTGAGAGTAACCCAATGCCGCGGCATAGCATGCATTGCAAACCACTATGCCATCTAACTTAGTCACATACTTGTCTCTTACCGAACCCTCCGTGCGAGTGTAAAAAGCATTCAGCATTTGCATCATCCATGTAGATCTCGCTTCGTACTTTTGTCCCCATGCCATATACCGTTGATTCAATACATATTTTGCATCGACAAGACGTAAGTAATTGCGTTTATATATCCCTTTCTCCTTTATACACAAAACATTGTCAAGAGTGACTTTCTGACTTGCAAACTCTCCCCGCTCTCTCGAACTTCTCACCCTTACCCTTCGATTTGTCATTGAATATCTCTTCTTTGGTGCACCTATAGAGATGTCTTCCCCTCTTATTCCATCAGGAGTGTTGCCTTCAGAGCCTTGTGTCATAGGAGAATTTCTTTCATTTGTGCTTCTTCCAATATAACTTATTGGTGTCACATTGGAATTGTTGGCGCTCTCTTCTACGTCTTGGAAATCAAACTGCGGTGTGTAAACAAGAGGGAAGGTGAAATTTTGCCCCTCCTCTGGATTAGTATTTGTTGTTCTCATTTCCGAAGGATGTGCCCAACGGATTAAAGATCGACGCCATCGTATGACTTTCTCTTTACAATCTCCAAGATATCTCCCTACCACCTCTTCGACCCATTTTCTTTCATCTACAACGTGTGTAATACAAACTGCAATTTCAAATGGACGTAATTTAATTTCATGAAGTTCTACACCACATGTAAAGCTTCCATCCACTTCACCAGCTTCCACAACGTCACCGTTGTCTCCAAGAAGTTGTACCATCTCATTTGTTGTTTCAGAGACATGTGTAGTTTCATGATTCTCTTCTTGGAAAAGTCTTCCTCGTATTATTAGCGTGAGCCTTTCTCCTATACTCCTTTGTTCCGTTCCAACCAACGTACTGTCTCGAACATTGAAGACCATTGGACTTCCAAATGCTTGTATTGTCATTTTTTGCAATCACTTATGCACTATCGTGTTTACATAGTCATAAGCTTTGCAATTGTCCTTCCTTCAAGATCTTATTTTATATCTATAATTCAAAATAATTACATAAAAGGGTACAATTAGACGTGTTTTCATTAGAAGAAAGAATACCCTACCAACATTATAAGAGATATCCATGTATTCACAATTTCTTACAAGAGACAATATGTACTGAATTCTTAAATTCTTCCTTTTTCTTATACTAGAACACTATGTAGGAACTACAATGAACATATTGGAATGTAGCATTGCATGTTCCATCTACCACTTCTACAATTCATTATAATTCTTGATAGTGATTTTGCAAGTACAGAAGTTTTTAAAGCCTTTGCCATTCCGAAAGATGAATATAGGGCTTGAAGACATTCTTTTATATAATCAAACTCTCATTCACACATTACTGTAATACTTAAATGTCCAATAGACGACCTTCACCGAAGATAAATTCCATGTAATTGCAAAAAATGATATTACTCTACAAAGAAATAGACAAACCTTTGCCCCAATTCAATAGAGACATTGAGGGTTGCAGGTTAAACCAACATTGCTCTCAGAACACCCTATCTTCAGAGCAAGTACTTAAATGGGCTTCTGCTTAGCATTAGCTTTCCATTTTCTCTTAATTTATGAAGCAATACAGTCATTCATGAATTTGTTGCTATAAAAATTAGAGAGAAATCCTTACAATTTGGTACTTATCCCATTGGTACCAAGGAAAACTGAATTTAAGAATTAACATATACCCAAACCATTTTAATTATAGGACTTTCAATTACTCAACAATGGAACAACACTTGGCTGCAATTAATGAAATGTAACTTAGTATCACTTGTCATGCATGCATTCATTCATTCATTAAATTATCCATTACAATTCTAAACAAATGTCTACTGGTAATGAACAAGAACTAGAGATTCACAAATCAACAACAATCATGAGATCAATTAAACCTCTAACAAATTAAAAAAACCTACAAACATAGGAAGGTCTTCAACAGTGTCAGCAAAAGAATAGAAGTATTCAATTAGCTTTTAAGGAAACTTGTGAAATGCATGTCGGTCTTATAGAATTGCGAGGGACCCAAAGTTCTGAATACACGTTCACATCTATGTAGTTCTCCCTAAACTACCCAAGGAATTTATTTTATGAGCTTCAACCCTATGTTCTTAAACCCTGAAATTCATAACCTCCAAACTTCTAAAGGACAAAGTCAACCTCCACCTTCTACCTTATGAACTCTTCTGTTGATTTTTTCTGGTCAATTTCAATTAGTTTGTGGCCACCATACGAAACCTTTTCACTATTTTTTGTGACATGGAAATTGGTCCTTTTAATCCCTACTAAAGAACTATTGTACCCTATGCCGTTGCATCAGTCAAAACAAAAGTAAAATTGATTTTCTTATTTTTTAGAACAAAAAACAACTCCAACTGTATAATTTTCTCATAGTGAGTGAGAATGCCACGAAACAACGCTCAAGGACCCCTCCCCGTCGAGAACTTATCAATGGTACAAAGATCATGCCCAAAATATGAGAAAAAGAAATTCTCTACTTTTATAGAACCAAAATTAATTAAAAAAACGCATAACTTTCACACCATACGTCTGAACACTATAAAACCAAGTTGGAGCACCCTTCCTTGCCGAGGGCTTTTTGATGGTACCAAACATGCAACGTGGAGAAGCACAGTCCAAGAGATGTGAACGTGACAAACAAACAAAACAATCTAATAAAACAAAACAAACAGTCAAATTCAAGGTATACACTACTATGCCCTGTGCCGCTGCCACAGTCGAAACAGAAGTCAAACGATTTTTCTAATTTCTTATGAACAAGAAATAACTCAAAAATCAATAACTTCTTTACTGTGAGTCAAAATGTCACGAACCCCAGCTTGCACACCCCTCTTTACTAAGAGCTTTTTGACAGTAATAAGATTGTGACCAAAATATAAGTGAAAGTACTTCTCTAATTTTTTAATGTGCCATATGCCATTGCCACAATCAGAACAACCAAAAACACATTTTCTAATTTTTTAGTTCATAAAAATACTTCAAAATCCAAAAAATTACACAACGTTAGTTACAAGGTCACGAAACCAAGCCAGTGCAACCCTCCTTGCCAAGGGCTTCTCGACGGTACCAAGACTGCAACCAAAATATAAAAAAAGGAATTTTCTAATTTTTTTGAATAAAAATTAACTAAAAAATGCACAGCTTTCACACCGTATAACTGAATGCCACTAAACGAAGCCGGTGCACCCGTCCTCATCGAGGGCCTTCCGAAAACAACAAGCATGTGACCCTAGGATGCATTGTCTGAGAGATCTCTATGTGACCAAAAACAAAAACAACATCCTATCCTAATAGAAGACATTTATTTCAAAACCATGAACTCTTGTTTTTAAAGAAGATAATCCCGCCGCTTTGACAGAGTGCACATATTTCAAATATACTATCGGATTCTTTTTTATTTCCAAGATGCTCGGAAGTTTTGTCTAATTGCTCATGATGGGTATGGAAACATAGATAACAGAAAGCTACGCTCGTGCTGTCATTGAAAACCGGCTAATCTTCTATAGTTAAGTGATTTTGATGAAAGCCATAGAATTACAATGTATGTTTGGAAGGGAACTAGTAGTGGTATAGTGCATTTCAATACCTTCGTTGTTGAAAAACTCTTTTTGAATCCAATGCGCACAGCAACCAATTACATTTCTCTGTACAAAAGAAGCACATTTCAGGTTATACTACAAGTTCATCAATTATTTATTTTCTTATGCAAGACACACATGAAGAAATAAAAAATAGTTATTTCCAAAAACAAATGACTTCTACAGTCAAATGTACGAGCAAATGACCACAAAGTGAAGCCTTTGTCATTGTTGTGCTCTTCATAGAAAGGGATGCCATTGGGTATAGGGACGCTTTAAGGTGCCTGTACCACAGGGGGGACACTCCCCGTGTATTAGAAACCTACATGCGGCGGAAAATGTAATACATGTAATACATCCTAAAATTTAAATTTTTTTCCAAAAAAAAATTATGAATAGATTGTGCTACTTTAAAAGTTTCTGTTTTGAATTATTGATATTTTTTTATGCTAATAGTAATTAGTTGTAAATTTTTAAAGAAAAAAGATACACCGTAAAGCTGAAAATAACTTTCACACCCCTATATTATATAAGAAACAAAAATTTGAAAAATGAAAAAAAAAATTCTATAGAATAGCTTTCTATTGAAAGTTTATTTTGGTTGAATATTGATGCAATAGTCATCATCATGTGATCTCTATAAATATTTTAGTTGAAAACCATGCCATTTTAGTTCATTTTTCAACCTTTTCTAGACAACATATCTTATGTTATTTGGAATTGAAATTTTTGTCAATAGAAACCTTTAGTCATTGTTAAACAAAGCTCAAAATTTTAGGGTGAAATTATAGTTCATTCCAAAGTAAATAGGGGGTCAAAAAATCACTTCGCTGCACGTGGGTACCCCGAATGTAATGAGAGTGTCCTCCCCGTGGCCTGTACCTTATTGCAATAAATTCCATAAACTAATTATGGGATCACTGCCTGTAAAACAATACTGTACAGCAAATAGCCAAGCCATTTCCAACCCTCCCTCCACTTCCAACTTGTACACTATGGAATTTGTTTCTAAGAGCTCTGCTATAGTTCAAGGAGTACTTTTGGTGCATTATGATTGACGACAAGGTTGTCACTACTACAACTGCTTCTATGCCAATTAATAATGTGGCAATGGGCCATTGTTTTTAAGAGGTTCACTTTTCAACATCCATCCATGAAGTTACGATGTACGTTTGTTTGTTTTTTAGATACATTGACATCTCCCAAGCTACGTGTTCGTAGTTGCATTCTTGTTACAATTAGAAAGCTCTAAGGATGGATGTAAGGCTCAATTTCATAACATTTGGACCTATGATTAGAAAATTATGGAATTCCAAAGTTTTTATGAGTAAGAAAATTAGAAAATAAATTTCTCTTTTGACTATGACAACAGCACAAAGCACATTAGTTTTTCAGACCTTAAATTTGATTGTTTGTTTTGTTTTGTTTTGTTTGTTAAAATGAGATCTTCTAGATTGTCTGTCCCCTACTTGCATTTTTTTGTACTGTTGGAAAGGCCTCATTGAGGAGGGATGCATGGGCTTTGATTCATGACATTTGGACCTATGTTGGGAAAGATATTTAATTTCAAAGTTTTTTTTAATGAATTAAGGTACGTAAACCCAAATGTGCCACTGACCTTTAACCACTGGTCAGATATTGAAAGCTTACAAATTCCGTTCTTCAGCCACTGAATTTTTTCCGAACAATGTGGATTATAATTGTTCTTTTTCTGGTAAGCAAAATTTTCACTACATCCTTACACAATTCCAATCAAGCATACCAAATTTTAGTTTCAAGACAAAAATTTCCTTTTTTGCTAAATTGTTAAAGTTAATTTTCATGGTTTCACAAAAAAATTTATTGAAAACAATTGGTGTTGAATTTTTCCAATTCAATTGCATGAATATGTAGGAAACACCCATATGCACATCTTTCATATTAAAAAACACCCCCTCAAGCTACAAAAATATAATCTATTACGAACTCAATGTGAGGTAGCATACGCCTAAACTTTTTGAAAAACATACCTTTATATTTTAACTAGATTTTGGCAAAGTAATTGTACTAATATACTAAAATGTATAAAACTAGTTACAATGTAAGGATCAAATGCCAAAATCTATTTAAAATATAGAAATGTCCATTTCATCAAAGTTTACTTATACTACATTTTTCATTGAACTATTCATTGATCATATTATGATTACTTAAGGGTGCGTTCTTTAATATGAAAGATGTGCGCATACATGTTCCCTATGTATCCATGCAATTAAATTCAGAAAATTTACCACCAATTACTTTCAACGAAATATTATGTAAAACCATAGAAATTGACTTAAAAAAATTTACCCAAAATGTAGTTTTGCATTTCTAAAATTGAAATTTGGTTTGTTTCATTAGGATTGGGTAAGAATGGAGTGAAAGTTATGCAAGACTAAGAAAAGCCTATTTTATTCTATATTATGTACAAATCTTTGAATGCATCAAAAAGGCAAATTTTAAACTTTCAATACCCGACTGCACAACTCCAAAATCAATTCCATACCTATGGGGAAGAAACACTTTCAAAACCAAACTTTGTTCCTTAATAACTTTTGCATAAAATACCTAAATGCCACGTTGACTTGCCAACGAGAACATATGAAAATTTGACCACTCTAATAATAGAATATAGGCTCAGTATTAAAAATTGGTGGTTTTGGGTGTATCTACCTTAGAACATCCCCACTTGTCTTGCAAAACAGATGACTTCTTAAGAAGGGCTTGCAAAAGTGTCCCACCCATCTTGCAAAATGGATGACTTATTAAAAGGGAAGGCTTGCAAGTCGCCTTTGGCTTGCAAATTGGGGTGGTCCTGCAAGCCCAGAACTTGGCTTGCAAAACAACAAGGGACAAAAAGTTTTGTCTTTCCGTAAGCTGCGCGACAATTGTTTTCTGCCTGCGCAACACTTCGTTTCACCTCCCTTCATTATTTTATTGAATTTCCAAGTCGGATTGGCAGGGTGACAACGAATTATGGACATTCAATTGAAATTGATCAAAATTAAACTAATCAGAATTGAAACGAAATGGAATTAAACTTATTAGAATTGAAATTGCTCGGAATTGAAATTCATCTAAATTAAAATTAAGCAGGTTTCACCGGATTTGATCAAATTGAAAATTCTCGGAATTGACATTCATCTAAATTAAAATTGACTAGGTTTTACCGGATTTGATAAAATTGAAATTGATTGGAATTGCCCCACTAAAAAATGATTGATCACAATTTCAAATAACAATTGATCGGTACAAATTAAAATAGAAATCGATCGGTACAAATTCACATTGACATTGATAGGAATTTAAATTAAAAGAAATCAATTCATTTTTTAACCTTCAGTTGTTCACATTTAGAACATTTAACTACTTCACAATTACAAGAATTTCAGAAGTTTTTCACCTAAAGTGTTTTATTTATTCCCATGTTGCTCGATTCACTCGACCTATTAATAGGTCATGGGTGGGCTGCACAACAACACCTGGCTTCCAAAACTGGATGGATTGGAAAAATGCTAGCCAAATTTTGCAAGACGAGTGGGATGTTCTTAGGTTTGAATTTCATTTAATTCTACCTATGGCAACGGCACACTACAATAGTCACAATTGACGGTCTGGGTCATGAGCCACAGATTTCAGTCCTAAAAAGTTCCTACCCGGGCAATTGTGACGAAGCCAACGATATCCAAGATGATATTTACAAAGGGTGGACTGGAAAAGCCATTGGATGAGATGACCGACGGCCACTCACTCTCCACGTTAGCATACATTGACTTTCATCCATTTCCACAGTGAGATGCATCCCACTTTCTGCAAAAACGGACTGCCAACGAATGCTCCTTCCAGCACTCTTCACTCGCAAGCCGAAAATTAGGTTTACAATTCCTTTCAAGTGGAAGTTTCTGCAATGTGCTTGCAAGCTCATGTGTCTAGCTTTCGTTCTACTGTAGCTCCTCTTCAACTTAAAAAACTAGAGGGATATACAGTGCACTTTTGCATGACAGAATATTACACGCAGGGAGGTCAGATCATACTTAGAGCTACTTCTGCACTTGAGTGCGTAGTATCCACTTCTACGTGCATCACAGTGTATTGTTCTGTACATGGGATCCCACATTAGTTTGTAATTCTCGCAGCCCTTTTGTTGTCAGTCCTCGAGATTTCTGGATGCAAATGCTTCGAAAAAAAGTCAATTAATTCATTGCTTTTCGTTTGGCATTGAATTGATTTTCGAGGACTTTATGCAGAGAGCAAATTACGAGCATCGACGGGGCAAATTGCGCATTCCCTAAGCTCCTGGAGCATTGTCACGAACTTGGGTTCCGATTTGGACATTGATGATATTGAAGTGATCAGCCTTAGGCCGTTTTACAGTGACCTCATCTCACTGCGGGGCACAATTGCTCAACTACGAAAACTACCTTCACCGACGGTTCCGAAGTCCCTCCGTTTCACTCCTTTGTAGCTGGAATTGGAAACGCCTGTGGTGGGTGCGGCTTTCTACAGATCGTGGACCACGAGACCCCTTCGAAGTTTCTGCAAGACGTACGGAAATGCTAGAAACTCTGGAAATCGATGACAGGTAAGCCTGAACTCTCCATTGCTAGTTTATATGGACATCTTTGGGAGACCTAAGCTTCATTCAACTGGACACATGTGAGCGGGGTTACGGAGAGAGGATTTCTTCAAAAACTGGGAGTCTACTCCTTCAAGAAAGAGCGAAAACCTTAATCGATGAACCGAACTCTGATTACAGTCACTTATTCAATTAATAGCATACTTGGTCATGTTCAACTACTCGGACTAGCCTATATCATTTCCGGAAAGGAGCTGCTGTACAAACCAGAACTTGTTGCACACTTCAATGACTACCATTTGTTTTAATTATTTTTATGCTTCAATTTGGTACACTGATACACTGGGGACTTTTAGTGCAAGAACATTTAATGAAGTACAAAGAGCTCCAAATTTTGCTCTCGCAATGAACAGTGAACGCCTGCGGATGCGGAAGTTCACTGTTCACTGCTATTATTTTGTCCTCTGAACAGTCAACGTCCGCACTCGCGGGTGTTCACTATTCACAAATTTTTTTTTCCATGAAAATCTCTACTACTTTGTTTGGGGATTGAATGGACAACTTTGCAAGCCTGACTAGATGAACGTGGTGACACAATGTGGAACCTTTCCAGCGGTCAGTTTAACGAAAATTGGGCGACCTGTCAATATTTTGCGGTGACCTTATCGCATGCCATGACCTCTCATTCTCCTGCGGTCACCTTATCTCATCTGTCCAGTCATTTCAAATTTTGAGATGCCCGTCACTCTCTCTATTGCTCGTTCGCTTAGCTCCCAACCAGTGAATTCATTATCACAGCTTCTTTGTGTACACTCCAAACTTGATTCTCAGAGTGCATCGGCAGGTTACATTTTGTTTAACGCTCAAACCATTTGAAGCCACTAATTAGTTTAAAGCTTTCAGTATCTGTGAAGAATAAATACTTTTCCTAGGGTATGACCACAAAACTTTATGGAATTGTTCACAGTACTACTCAAAGGTTGGGATCAGTTTCAATCGCAGATGCATATACAGTTGGAAACTCTATTTGATTACGTAGGTGCTACCTTTAGGACAACGAACGGGGCCTCACTGCAAACACACTCCAGAATTTCCAAGGTCCGCTTCACGGTTTTGCTTCAGGTATGTTAGCCTAACTGGAAACAGTTTCAACATTCTGCTTGTGAACTTAAACTTAAGACTGCGTTCTTTTCATGAAATCCACTTCATTAGCGTAGTTGCCTTCCTACAACGCATGGTAGGACTGGACTATACCGCCACTCAAGCAGGGTGGAAAATGGATTCAATGGATACGGGAATACAATAATGAAGACAGAGGAAGAGGCGTTGGCTGGTTTCTTGACAATCATTGGATCCAATTGACTTGTACTGGTAGTGTTTTGGCAAGAGCGACCGTGTCTTGTCGATCAATCGTGAGTAACAATGGCTTATTTTCCTAATTCTCGCGTTTGGAGTGCATTTGTATACACTGTATTCATAGTACAGACTGCTTTTGCTCGCACTAAACAACGAATCAACATTTCCAATTGTCTACGAGTTTTCAAGCTAAAATTGAAGCTCTCTACTGAAGCAGCATCTCTACAAAGAATATTCCTTGTTCTCAGAGTTTCCAAGCATTTTGCTGACCGCACTCTGAAAACCTAGAGCATTGTTGAGCCTTTAATTTAAGGATCTACATCCCAATAAATGTGTATGACATAACTTAAGTATCACCCTAAATTTCAAAGCTCAATACTTCAAATGGCCTTATCGAAATACTTGTATTTACTTCTAATTACTGCAGTTTCCGTGCACAGGACTTCGACCTTGGGGTACGCACCTAATATTCAGGAAGGTGACATCTTGGAGGGTAGAAACAACAACATCGTACGGGAGCAAAGGAGAAGAAACTTCGAGAAAGATAGAAGAGATTTGGAGGACTTACTACATCACAAACTATGTTACGCAACACCGGTTTCCGACTGCAGGGGTTGGAATGTGATCAGTTCCTGCTGCAGTGTCAACCTTGGGCGGTCTCAACTAAGGATTGCCGTGCACTGCTTTTTTAAGTTCACCTGCACAGTATTGGAACCCGCAGTTCTGGAGTACCCGCAAGGCTATGGTCGGAAGGCAAAGTCCTAAATGACTTCAAGGAAGCGCTTGACTATCACAATTGGAAATCTATCATCACAAATGAAAGTTCACGTGTATTAGGAGGAGTATGTTGAAAGGGCTGAAACCTAAAGGAATTCATAGAAGTCCAGTACAAGGAGTGCATGAGTAGGACGTCAGCTGTGACTTCTGAGATAAAAAAAATTTGGGATTTTGGCATGACTTTGTCCGCAAAGCTGAAACCATAATTATTCGACAGACAACGATCTAAGAGTGCATAGATACGACGTTAGCTATGAAGAGAAGACAGTTTTGGGGGTTTGGAGAGGAGTAAGGTAACATGACCAGAAATTGCTTACCTAAGAGTTGAAACTGAATTTTGGGAATGAGAAGCTTTTTAAATAAATTTTTGATAAATTTCCCTTGTGAAACAAGTGGAATTGACATGTAACAGAAGTTGTTTCATAATTTTTGGAGCATTGTTGAATTATTTATAAGAATTTGAAGTTAAAATGATATAGGGCTCTAAAATTGCCCACCTCCTAAAATCTATATAATTTCTACATTGTGAAAGGCTATGAGAAAGGAACATGATTGCACAGTGTACATTTTGAAGGTGTGGGCGGTTTTAGAGGTTGTGTGATTTCAGAGCTTGTTATCTTATGGTCACAAGTTTGAAACTTAAAACATTTCATTTAAGGACACTACCAGGAGTGCAGTACAACATGAGTATTGACTTAAATAGAGTATGTAACTTCTGATTTTGGTATAGTACATACATTGTGGCTTCCATATTGTCAGACTTTGACTTCAACGCACTATGTATGTTGTAGTATTGGTGGACTATGTAGGCTATACCTTTGGTGGACTACAACGTTCACTTGATTGCACTATGTTTTTGTTCTGAAGTTGAATTACAATATTATGCACTAGGAATGTATATATAGGACCGAGATATTTGCAACCTTTCAGCTAGTTATAGTACCTTCGTAAAAAGGGCAATCTTATTTGAATAAATTTTGTAGATTCAATTCAATTTCTAGGCTTAGTCAACTTCCATGAGGTTCAAAAGAATCAGAAGTGGTACATATGAACAACATATTGCAATTTAAAGAATGAAATCAATAGATCATGATGCTTCTAACCTAATTGATTGATGCACACATAGGTCATTGAACGTGAACCTCTAGAGTTTGATTAATTCAACAAAAATGCTTTATTTGTTTTGGTCCTATATAAAGTCAGTGGATTCGAGCATGTGTTGTGAATGGGTTTGCAGCATTGTACCACAAAGTAGTGATCTTCAATTTCAATAGATGATTTATTAGTACATACAATAGTATTTCAATATTCCATACAAAAGTTATAAAGAGTCATAGCATTATTTGTTAAATGTTTCAAAATTAGTATTACAATTGAGGAATGAATTGTTGAATTCAATTTATAGTATAGTAACCTAAACCCTCAATAGTCAAACCAATTCTATCACTAAAAAAAATTGCGAAATATATGAAATGGTTAAAATTTTCCATCTAAAAACATGATTGAGTGGTTGGAAGAGAGACTCATTGCTTGTTTTTTTCTTTTCCGTTTTATGGAAAACCTTGGAAGGGAAATAAAACTGGAAATGTTGATTGTGCATTTCGTTGTTGCAGGTGCATGAAGAAAAAAAAAGTCACATATTGAAGCATTTGAGTGTTGAAGCTTGATTATCAATTATACTGAACACAACCTCATCACGTATTTTGCAGAACGGTTTTTTCATTGGTAAGTTCAGAAGTAAAAGTATGCAAATGTCCTTTTTCAATTATATTTTTTGTATTGTTGTGAAAATGAATAGAGATCCAAAAATAGGAAATTTTCTTGAAAGGTTTCCAAATTCATAATGATGGTGTACTAATTCTAATGCCCTATTTTGTATTGTTTATAGTTTTTGTTTCACAATTTCAATATATTAAGTAGGTCTCATTATTCTTTGCTCGACATTGTCTAAATGTTTAGGAAAGTACATAGTGACTAACTAAGGAAGTAAGCACATAGTACGTATAACAAAGGATTTTTTTTTAAAAACAAGTATTACAAGAACTGTCGCTTTGGTAGTGTAAGTAACCGGGCTTCCTTGACCCATATGAATGATTCTTCTTAATTCAAACTTAGATGAAGGAGTGCTTCAATAATATTTTTGGTACTGATTTTCCATTGCTTTCAATTTTTTTCTTTAATTCAAAGAACAAAACTAGTATTTTCCAAGAATGTCATTCATGTTAATAATAAGTTATAATTTTTTTCGGTTAGGGATATATTCTAAAGGACCACTGAGGGGATGTATTATCACTAGTCTTCCTTGTATTACATGCTACATGCTTCAATACTTGTCGTAAATAGTTGCTTATATATTTACTACCTTTCTTGAAGGTAGTTAATCAAGTGTCAAACAATACCAATGAAAGTCTTGTACATGAATTTCAAAGTGACTTCCATTAATTTTATATTTTATTATTTTTAAATGTAGATGAAAAGTGGTCCTTTTCTTTTTGCTTCATGAATAGTTTGTTGAGGTCAATACATTAGAAATTAGTTAACCAATTATTTATTATGATTTCATTGACGAAGAATATTTTTCTTTCAAGGTGCATGTTCACTAGTTCCATTCATAGAGTGTCTATTTTTCATTGAAGAAGTATCTCTGTGTTCCGATGTCCTAATGGATCCTAGTGTATATGAGGAGAAATTTCTGTTACTATGTTTAAAAGAGACCTAGGTACATATAAATTACCATTTGAGCATATCAAATCCTATAAGTAAATTGTCTTAGAGTATTTGTTTTATCTTTTTTAAATTCAAGTCATTTTTTCAATATTTCACATACTTTTTTCTGGGACATTCTATGCGAAACTTTTAGAATTTTATTTGCTAAAAATAGTTTTTTAATAGAAAATTTCATTTCTTATGAATAGATCCAATATATTTTAGGCAAAAAGCAGAATCTATGAAGCTAGATTTCTTAAAACATTAGAAATTACATGTACTTAAGATAGTTTGTATTTCAATTTATAAACCTTTCACATGCAATTATTTTGTGAGCCTAATATGAATGGAGGAGTACATGAATTTGTACATCCATCTTATAGGTGTCTGGAATTTCTTATTTTAAAAAAAATCCAAGATTCTAGTGTAATTATGTCCCTAAAACCTTTAATATACTAGAAGTACCTTCAATGATTTTAAAGTATTTATTTATACATATACTAAAGGCTTGTACGCTCGCATTTCCATGTTCACGTGTTAGTGTTGCTGGATTTTCTATGGAGAGTATGCCTTGAGGACTACTTTGAAACAACAAATGAGAGATGAGACATTCTTTCTTGAATGCCTAAAGTCCCCTGGCCCTTTTCCTAGCAAAAACACTGGAAATTACAACTTCTAGTACAATCATGTGCAAAATAAATTTTAGAAAATATGTTTTATAATGTAACCGTAAAATCTTATTGTATACTTGTTTTAAATCATGTGTGAATTTTTATTGTGGTTTTTTACTATAATGATTGAAATATATTAGCATTGAAAGTGAAAGAAACAAAATTCTTTTAAGAAGTCGCCATGATTGCCCGCAAAGAGAAGAAGATCCATAACTTTCAAATCTCCAATCCAAAATTCCAAATGGAATGAATCAAAGCTTCCCATTTACAAAAAAATGTAATTTACAAGAAAAAAAGTATTTAGAATTTTATCTTTATTTTTTATTTTTTTTGTTGCTACCCTGTTTCCCCCATTCTAAGGTTATTGTTGCACAACTTTAGCTCCTAGGCAGAACTTCAAATAAAAATTATATTTCTAAAAAGCTCTTAACTGTTTCTATATTATAAGAAGGTTTAAAAAAAGTGTAGTAGAAATTGAGATCACAGGGGACTGTCCTAAATCCATTTTGTCCCCTATAGAGACAATGGGACTTAAGGAGTTAAAAGGTGTTCATTTAAGATGAATGTAAATCCTCATCTTTGAATGAAAATGTGTAAAATATCACTAGAATGAGCACATAAATTCTATGGCTCATAAGAATACTAAACACATAAGCTCAATACTTTATCTTAATAGGAAGGAAGTTCATTAACTTTTTGATTTTTGCATTGGAAAGTGCTAAGTTGGCTTGAAAATGAAGGAAAATAATGGAGTTTTTTTCCTGACAAATTCAAAAAAGAAAAAGTCTTACGAGAAATTACTACATTGTGGATGACAACTTCATTATTAATATGTGGCATGTGCAAAATTAATAGGACCACGAAATGTTTTGCAGAAAGTATAGACTTTTACAAGTAGTCTATGTTACATGAAATTGTGATGTGCAGTTGCATATGTTTTTCGTCATGTGCTTTCAAATGTATAGAGAAATGTTAATGGGCAACGACACTGACATTTGGTTTTCTATGAATCCAAATCTTTTTACACGCTGCAAATGGTGTATGTCTTTTTCATATCGTCAGTGCAGGACAAAGTGAAGAAATGAATTGGTAGTAGTTATGAGTGTGACAATAATGATCATTTTAGAGAAGTAGAGGATGAAAAAATAGACAATGCTTCCATAAATGCGCTACATTAAAATATAGTGAAAGGGCCGTTCATTTTGGAATGGATATTTGAAGTTTACAAATGAACACATTGTACTATTAGTTTCTTTATGAGTGAAGATTGAAAATTCAGTAAAGAACTTGTAGGTACAACAATAGCAATCACTTATTTTAATATTAATTAATCAAAATGTTGTACACATTGAACATGTGTGAAGGGATTGTTGAATGTATTTTGTTGCATAAAGTCCTTTTTTGTTCTCAAAATTGTGTTTTCTGTATTTTACATTTCTGTTTTTGGTGGTATGCAACTAATTTTGCTGATGAAATTTGTGTCCTCTATGTGTTTTGCTTGCCCAATACATATGTTGCAAGAAGTATTTAAGTCTCCAATTCAAAATATTCATATGGAAAAGAAATTTATAGCTGTTGCTGTTTGTTTTTTGAAAAACTTGAATACTTTATTTAAACACAAATAAAGAAGTGTACAATCATTGCAAAATAACCATACATTATGCAAGTTATATTGTTAAATTCATATGTCTACTTAAGATGTGGGAGGCATATTACTTGGAAAATGAGCACCTATAGAATTTAGTAGTAGTTGCATACAAGAAGTGTATCAATGCAAGTAGTGTAGGATTGTTTTCTCTCATGCATTTGAACCTCTTTTTTTATTGAATGTTTACTTAATCTTTTGGATTTTGAATTCTTATTTTTTTATTTTATTAGGTAGATTGAAAAACAATGTATGAAGGGAACAAGGATTGCATTATTCTTATTTTTTTTGAAATAAATGACATTTGAATTTTATAAATAAAACCGTAATTGACAATTTAGGATAGTAGATTGAGAACAAACATTGAAGTAGAATTTTTATCAATTAAAAAATAGTGTTTGTCTTTTGATTTGTAGGACATTATGGCACCTAAAGTGCATTCCAAATGGTTGGAACATGGATGGTGGATAGAGGCAAACAGTATGGAGAAGCCCAATTTATAGATTACAGATTTTTCAATTGAAGAAGGAAAATATTGGGTTTTTTTGGGTACATTATATGGAGGCATAGAATCAATTGCCGGAATTTCTGATGGAGGATTCACTATCTCAATAACTAACACTGAAACAGCCTACGAGAAGTACAAACTGAGGAAGAAGCTCATGATGGCACCTATTCCACTAGAACTCTTGTTAGTGCTTTCACCTATACATGGTTTAAAAACACTGGTGACTTACTGGAAAACCATGCCTCATGCATTGAAAGATCGAAGACAAGCTTGCATTAAAAAATTCAAAGATTCAACCCTTGAGCAATTATTTCGAGCGAGATCTATAGAGAGAGAGATTCGAAGGTATGAGAAACTTTGAAATACTGACCCAGTTGTTGCTAAAGAACAACCTCCCCCTAGAGAACTTGAGGATACAGACGATTTGTACCAACTTTATGCAGCTCATGTGCAAGAAAATTGGATTCTGATGCCTGAACGAAACCGGAAGCGTGTTGTTGTTGAAGAAGGACATGTAGAGCCTTCAGAACAGAGGGGTGTTTTTGAAAGGCCAAGAGCACAGCGCCAACGTATTGTATTTGTAACAATAGATATTGAAATGGATCCTTCAAGGATAAATGATACTGAAAGATATGAGGAAGCACTAGTAGAAGGGAGCACACCAATTTTTCTAGCATCTACGCAGATGGAGATTGGAGAGGAATCAATGCAACTAGATCGGTTGGCAACTGAAATGAATATACAAAGTGAAGTACAAGTAACTGTTGGACATGAAATTGAAACGGAGGTTTAGAATCGAGGAGGTGTCACAGAAGGAGAATCAAGATCTAGAGGTCAAAGACGTGGCTCAGGAAATCGCATATATAGATCAGAGATTAGAATGTCTAATATTCACGTTGGAAGATCAATTACTGGTAGAGGTCGTGTTTCTGGTAGAAGACATGTTGGTCGTGGAGGACGTGGTGCTTGTAGTGGTCGTGGAGGACGTGGTGCTTGTAGTGGTCGTGGAGGAAGTGTTGGAAGTAGAAGTGAACATCGATTTGTTACAGATGACATCATCGAAGAACAACAAACACTTCACACAACAGAAACACAAATTGAAGAAGAGCGAAGCATCCATACTCGTATTGCAGTCTGAAGACATCATCAAAGAATAGAGATGGAAGGACGTCCAATACAAGGGAATGATGGTGGACAGGAAATGGATGATGATGATTCAGAGGATGAAGATTCTGAGCTTGTACTTACGATTGTAGGACTACAAAGTTCTACCAAAAAACTATTGGTTTTTCCTATAGAAATTGAGTACAAGGCTGGGTACATATGGGGATATGATATGGTTTTCAGTGCAGACATTGATAGTATTTGCAATATAACAAATGTAGAGACAAACCATAGGACGTTAATGGATTGGCGAGTGAATGAGGTGTATGAACGTCTTAAGGGATTTGAAGCTGATGGAATTAGTACAATAACACTACGTCCCATTGCATATCAGTATGAGAGAACCAATGACGAAGGAAAAATGGAGAAGGCGCAAGTACCTTTTAGTCATGAAGGTGCTGCAGGTGAATTTGACGTTGCGTTTTTGACACATTGCCAAACTGATCCAGCTACATCCAAAATTACGGTGAGGACCGAATGGTTACAAAAAAATATTGTGTGGGAACCAGTGGATAGACAACACATTGTTGCTGCTTGTAAACGAGCTCAACAAGAACATGAAGATGGTAGCATGTCAAAGGAGGAATACCTTATGCATTTTGCAAGACGGAAAGCAAAGTTTGTGGTCTATAACAATCCCCAATTTTATATAGAAGCATCGGTTCAAATCAATGCAAGGGAATTCAACCGCAAATTCTTTACCACTTATTACAAAAATCTGATCAAGCTATGTGACATTTGGAAAGCCTATGGAAGTTCTAGTTCTGCTGCTCGAGTTGATGATGTTTACAGGGCTAAGGCCTTAACAATGGCAACTAGTGTGTTGCATTGGACTCAAGGTTTATCGCAAAACATGTCGTTGAGGGAGCTTTCAAAGAGAATGCTAGAGTACACATGACATGCATGGAACAAGGATGAAGAAGCGTACGAGGAAATTTTGCAGGTTTGTAAAGATTATGAAAATGGAAAGTTATTTTTCAATAAAAGATCAGAGGATCAGTGGAAAAAAATGGCAAAGGAGCAGAATTTGGACATCACTTTGGATAAGAACCCAAGGAGAAAAATGATGGAGAAGTCGTGGTTTAAGCCTTTGAGCAGAGTCTCCAAAGAGGTTTATTTGCATGTTGTGAAACAAATGGCAGCCAAAGACATGGTTGACGGAAAGCAACTTTCACAACAGTACTATTTTGACAATGTTAAGTCTACAAATCCCCTCAAAGAAACTGTTGCGTATGTCGTGGATCGATTGCAACGGAAAAATGCAGTGAAGAACTAAATTCAGTTTTTAATGGTAGAAATAGAGGATGAGAATTCATTATCTATGGATGAGTTCATGGCCATAGATGCAAGTAGGTTTGGAGATGAGGGAGGAAAACAATTCAGTTTGATGGGGAAGACATTGGATGTTGAATCAAAGACATTGTGGTGTGCACCATCTGTGAAGATAGTTCAATCGTTGAGAAGTTTTGATCACTTAATTCCACCGTTTGTTAGACAACACTTTACAGACATTAAAGCTGGACGAAGAGGTTTTGCTGGCTATGGTCGAGATGTAGAGGATGTGTCAAACGCTCGATGGGATTGGCAAGTTGCTGTTGGCATCATTGAAGATTAAATGACAGAAAAAACAATCCACATGAGGTGCAAAGGAGGGTTCTTTGAAAACACTTACATTGAACTTGGAAAACCTTATCTATGGATTTTCGATTGTAGACAAGGAGGTTCGAGAGGAGAAGATGCGGAATGGTCAAATGAAGACTATAGCAAAGTTGTTCCGCAACTTCAGAATTGGATGTCTTCCATTGTATGATGAACAACAATTTTTTTATTCCCTCCACGCGTGGAGTTTGATGAAGCAATGCAATCAACGATGGCCTTACCAAACAATTGTCATTGCTTAAAGGATAAATGGATTTTTGAATCACAAACTGTTTCATCATATGTACATGATTTACGTCATGGAGGACAACGTCAACGCAGTGTGCAAGTAGTGGGAGACATTGTCATCATTTTGCAATATCCAAGAGAAAGTGGACCTATGGAAAATCTACCTCATAGTTCAAACTCTCTAGATGTGAGTTTTCGGGACTGTTGGAGTGCAGATGTGATGCCACGAGTAGTAGACAAATTAGAGAGGACATTAATGGAGTTGAAGAGGATGGTCCAAATGTATCTACCACGGAATGGGAATTGGTAACAATGGGCATCACGGTGGCTGTGCTTGGAATTCTGGAGACTAGTTTCGTGGGCAATGAAATTATCATCATGGAAGGTGGAACAACCTGTACGCAATTTGTATACACTATAAGAAAACGGTGTCCGCCTGGACATCCAGCAAAAAACGATGTATATCCGCGTAGACACGATATGTTGCACGAGACGTTAGGGTATCAGGTCAAGAAAGTGGAGATTTTGCGATGATGTCTGTGTTAGCATTGCTAGATTGCAGTCACAGCATACTAATGCTACAAAAAACGTGCATGCAATGTAAGGCATCCAGGTGGACATCAGATGTTTCCCAGGATGTCCACAATAACATGTTTAGCCACGTCATCATCTTTGGTCAAACATACCTCACAAGTTTAGATAGAATTTTGGTGCGGTCAGAGGTAAAGTGACTGCCCAAGGCTAAAAAGAGGACAACGGGCAGGTGGTGACTCCTAAAAGCTTATGTGGCATTTGATGTGGCGAGATGAGGTGGTTATTGTGTGACGTGGACCGATGAGGTGGCGAGATGACGTGGCTATTGTGTGACGTGGATAGGGGTGATGACGTAGCATGCCACGTCAACAGCCTCGACCAGTCCATGTTCCGACTTGGGATGTCTCCATGGACACCACACCTGACGTGCTGACGTCCACATTGACATCACTTCTAGCGTTAACATTTTGTACTTCCTGCGACTATAACTTCAAACCACATGCTATCCATGGTGCGTTTCATTACGTCTGACTGGACGTGTGGGCGTTGTGAAAGCAACTGTAGGCGTCCACTTTGATGTCAAAAATGACTCCAAATGTTCATTTGAATGTTTACAATGACGTCAAAGAAAATATAACTAAGACATATAGATGTTCTTTTGAATGTTTACAATGACGTCCAAAAAAACATAATTAAGACATGCAGATGTTTTTTAAAACATCATTTCAGACATTATTGTATTCATATTCCTACTCATATTCTAGTTCTGTATATCCCATATGATTTGTCATGCTGTCTACACCCCACTAGTATAAAAAGCTTGTCTTCTTATCGATTAACAAGTGGATTTTTAAGCCATGTAATATACTTAATAAATATAATGTATTGTGTACATGTGTATGGCATATTGTATATATTATATTTTGTATGATATATTGTAATTTGTATGGCATATTGTATATATTATATTTTAAATGACATATTTTGTATGCTGTGTTGTTATATTGCATATAATATACCATATATTGCATATTTTATATTGTGTACAACATATTGCTATAGTCTTTTATAACATATCACATGATATAATAAAATATACCTCATGTCATTGTTGATGTCAGACGAGACATCATGAGAAGCATATAGTTGTTTCACCTGATGATATTTAAGATACTCAGATGTCCACATTGATGTCTCAAATAACATCATTAAATTTTAAAAAGACAGTTTAGGAATCTCTGAGAAATGCCACGTCAGCATCCGCGGATGCCATGTCAGCCAATTTTGTCATCACTGATGTAACACGTCACTGCCACGTCACTGCCACGTCATAGACGGGCAATGGATGAAAAAAATGACACTCTGGCTTTCCCGCGCCTATGTGGCAGCCACATGTCAACTTCCTAAACCCCCCGTTGACCAAAGTTTTTTTGGACATCACGATGTCCAGCCTAAAAATCTGCGTGGACGTAGCATGCAAAATGCATGTCCACGGCAGCGTGGTCTAATTGGATGTCCACCCTGACGTAGACACATCAAGCGCGATGTCTGGATGTCAAAATTGTGATGTCTCGGCGGAGACAGTTTTCTTATAGTGATATAATACATTGTAGGTGATGTATATAGAGAAAATGGTAATATTAAATAGTGAGCGCAGGACAACTGATAGAAGATATTCACAAATATTGAATACAAGAGACGAATCACCTAGTAATGATCCTCCTCTAACAAATGCAAGAGTTCCACGTGGTAGGCAGGAAAAGGTAATGCGATCATCAAGCGACTCATCAGATGGAAGAGGAAGGTTTTGAAAGAGGCAACAGAAAAAACAAAAGGGCAAAGAAATTGCAATTGACTTTGGGGCTTCTTCATCAAGCGGAGGTAATACAGATTCAGAACAAATGAATTCGGATGATTTACCTAGTGGTGGCCGAAGTCTTGGTTCAGTTGACACTGATGTTGAAAGTGATGCCCGTGAAGACCAAACAGACTTATTGGAAGTGGAAGAAGACCCTGATTATGCTCCTGTAGAATTTAACAAAGATATAGACAATACAAAAGCAAAGGATGTCGGAATTGAAGGTGGAGAAATCCAGAAGTCACCAACAAGAACAGAAATTGGAGTTCGAGATATAGAAACAGAAGATACAACAACGAGAACAAATATTCAAGCTGAAGGTGGAGAAGTACATAATACATCAGCACCAGCAGATGTTGTTGTTCAAGTTGGACAAATAGAAGGTATATCGATAGATGTGGATGTTGGAGTTCAAGGTATAGGAATGGAATGCATTGCAGTAGCCACAAATGTTGGAATGGAGTGTGAAGAAGTGGAAGAAACATTTACAACATCAAAACCAATATTAGCATTGTTGGCATTCAATATTCAAAATTTGGAGAGATTCACTTCGGGTGAAGATGGATATTATTATGATAAGGACCACATAAAATATATTCGCACGGGAAATGAAGGGTCTTACTATTACGAACGCATTGTTTCTGTTATTGAAGGAACAATTGGATCACCAACTTTGACAAAAGGGGTGTCAACGCCCATTGCAAGTGCTATGGTGGATAGGGCACTGAAAATGCCTCTCCGCCTCCATTAATTCCAATTGTTGAGCGAGATGTTCACAAATAAATGGAGGCAGTTGAAGGAGGAGAAATAGAATTGATACAATCACCAGAACGTGTGTTGGAAACACCAAATGTAGAAATGTAGTAAATAAAGGAGGATAATAGTGCAAGAAATAGTCGTATGTAGTCTACGGAAGTGTGGACCAACTATAGTTGTTTTGAAAGTGTTTGCAGAAGTTCATATAGATTTTCTTTGTCTTATGTGAATTATAAATAAAAGAATGGAAAAGCAGTGGATATGCCTTTTCATTTGTTTTAATTCTCTAAATAAGTTTTTCAATAATAACAATGATTCTATATTGTACATATGAAACACTACTAGAAAATTTCGTATTTCTGTTGTTTTGGTCGCGTTGATCCGGTCAAAATCTGACAGAAATCTGTTGGTTTCAACAGATTTCTATTAGATTTTGACCGAATCAACGCGACCAAAACAACAGAAAAATGAAATTTTCTAGTAGTGAAATGAGTATGAATACAATGTAATTTTGATGTATTTGGGGTGTATGATGCTTGAAAATTCAAATATAATAATAATAACAATGAAGGACATGAAAAAAGTGTATATTCTTAAATTGTTTCAGTTGAAAATATTCAGAATTACATTTTGGTAAGAATTTTTTTATATTCAATTGATATTCAACACAGTACAATGCAAGACCATTCTTTGAAAAAAGGTGAAGGGTATCCACCTTTGTAAAAACAAAATTCTTGTGAATAGTAGTGCATTTGGTTATTGCACTTGGCCAAGTGCAAAAATGTTTAATTTGGTGTTTAGGATAATTTGAAGATGAGAGTTTGACTATTCATTGTCAAATCAAAGGAAGGAGTGGTACATTGCAGGCTCCTATTTTAAATTAGTATTATAAATTGTTTGGATTTTAGAGCTAGCAATAAAATATCCACTTTGCTTTCATAAGAAAGTGAAACGGAAAGAATATAACAAAATAAAGGGAACAATTATTTTGATTTTGGTTCTCACTTGAAGTACTAAATACTCACACTATATACACACTTTAACTTATGAACTTGTTATGAACTTTTGAAGTGTAATCTCTAAAAGAATCTTTAGACTACCCCAAAACCAACAAAAGTTGTATTTATAGTGCTTATCTTCCTCACCGAAAATAGTCACAATATTTTTTAACATGGCTACAATATGAAGGCCTAAATAACCCATTTCATGCAACAAATTTATACTCCAAAGTTGGAAATTCCTATTGTGGATTTATCAAACAACAGGATAACGGCGGAGCTCTTGTTTCATCGAGTCTTAATCCAGTATTCAAAACTGGAAACTCTCCTGGTAGGGCAAAACAATTGACTTGAATCTTTACCTGTGTACTTCACCAGGTGGCGAAGTTTGAATTTTTTTTTCTGTTTACCGGCAACAAGATAACAGAGGGATTCCTTCAACAAGCTCACTGTTTCCATCAATAAGCTCACTGTTTCCATCCCCCAAAGCTTTGGAAGCACCAACTCTAGCCTTGTGCTTGTGGATTTTAGACGAAGCAAGTTTACACTCGGGAGAATTCCTTGCTCGAGTGGATGGCTCTCATAACTTCGTGTCCATTTGTTTTCCCAAAATGAGATTGAAGGATCAATTCCTTCATGGTTTGGAATTTCGAGGAGCTTGGAAGTGCTGGACTTGTTCTGAACAAATGTCCATAAGGTGGAGGTGGATTACACTTTGGGCCCATCCAAATTACCAAAAGTTTTGAGGATGGAAACAGTGAGCTTGTTGAAGGCCTTGGAAACTCTTGACTTGTCCCAAAATAATCTCAGTGGACTCCTTCGTCCAGCGTTGCCATCTTCCTTAAGCACGTTCACAGTGTTTGTCAACAATTGTAGCGTTGTTATTCCCTCTGAGGGCCAGTTTGATACATTACCAATCAACCCTTATTTGCCAGGGAATCCAGACTTGTGCGGAAACCTGGTGAGGAGGCCATGTGCTGGTGAGAATGTGGATTCTCTCCATAACAAAATTAGGGCCTCGGATTACATTTCATTCCCAGGTTTTGGAATTAGAGCACCCCGTGGCTTCTGCATTATGGCCACGACAGCTCTTCTTTGGGCCCCTGCTCGGAACTTTGTGTTTGGGGCAGCTGAGAAGACAAAAGCTTGGGAATGTGAAGTCTGTGAATGTGGGTAATCATTGGATGCCTAAGAGAGTTTGTTGCAAATTCTGCAGAATGTTGGTGAATCTGGTCACTTTATGAGTTCGTCACTAGTTCTTTTGTACCTTTGAGATGTTTTGCAAAGTCGCTCAATGCATGTGAGTTCTGGTGTCCACCAATGTAGACAAGTATAATGATAGATTCATTTGTAAAGAGTAGCTTGCAATCTGTGATAGGGGTGCATGCCACTTGTATTTGAATAATCACTTGATGGAATGTTACAAAGCCACTCAGCAATAGATGCCAAACTACGTGCAAGAAGACCATAAATTCTGCTTTGCAATACGAAACGATTCTCTTTATAATCTCACTAACCGGACTGGACTCCTGAAGTTGATTAAAATTTGCGATATTTGGGAGTCTAACTCAGTCACTGGCAGTTCTTGAAAAGACGAGTCCCCGGAGGTAAAGCGACCTATAGTACAGTAGTAGAACATACACTCATATGTCAACTAAGCTTTCTCTAAGCTCCAACACATGGAAAAAATGCTTCTAGATCCAGTGCTCTAAAGAGCCTAATGCTTTCAGGTTCCCTGAGGAATACAACATATGTCCGCTGCACAGCCAGCAATTTCAGCCAACGCGGATAAATATTAGACAGTTACGGATATTTACACCCCAAACCCTAAAATATTTAACAAAGCTGAAAACATATGAAAAAAGAAATTTCAGACGCTCCGTAAATCAACTCTTGAGAAACACACTTGTTACATAAAGAAAAAGAAAAACTACCAACCCTGACATCAAGAATAGAATCTCAGACCTTCAAAATTTGTGACGAAACAAGCCATAAGCAGGTTCGACCTTGGCGGTCGCTCTTCTCTTCTCAGCACCTCGAAGCACAAAGACTCGAGCTCGGGCCCAAAGGAGAGCTGTCATGGCCACCATGCAGAAGCCTCCAGCTGCTCCAATTCCGAAACCCGGGAATGAAATGTAATCCGAGACCCTAATTTGGTTATGGACAGAATCCACATTTTCAACAACACATGGCCTCTGTATCACGTTTCCACACAAACCCGGATTCCCTGGCAAGTAATCGTTGCTTGGAAAGGAATCATACTGGCCTCCAGAGGGAATAGCGCCGCTGAAATTGTTAAGGAACACTTTGAATGTGCTCAAGGAAGACGGTACCGCTGGAGGAAGGGGTCCACTCAGATTATTTTGGGACACATCAAGAGTTTCCAAGGCCGTCATGCTCTGAACAGCTGCCCAAAGGTTTCCATCGAAACTATTGTTCGATAAAGTCAGATATTTCATACCAACCAGTTCTGCAATTCCCAGGGGAATCTCTCCCTGCAACGCATTTGAAGACAGGTCCATAAACGTGGTTGCCTGCAGAATATAAGAATATGTCACTGTATCTCCTCTGAACGTCAAATTTAAACTGTTGTTTAAAGTAAAAGATGCAGCTGGTGAACCTGCAGAGTCATTCACTGGTATTTTGTATCCGTCCAAATTACCGAAGTTCGGAGGTATGGAACCGCTGAGCTTGTTGAAGGACAAGTCCAACACTTGCAAGCTCTTCAAGTTTCCAAACCATGAAGGAATGGATCCTTCAATCTCATTGTGGGAAAACAAAAGGACTCGAAGCTCAGACAGATAAGAGCCATCCACCTGGGAAGGGAATCCTCCTGTAAACTTGTTTTGGCTGAAATCCACGAGCTGAAGGCTCGAGTTGATGCTCCCAAAGGAAGCAGGAATTTCTCCTGTTAGTTTGTTGCCTGTCACCGAAAAATATTTCAAACTTGGCCACCTGGTGAAGTTCACAGGCAGAGATCCATAGATATTGTTTGGTCCGACCATGAGAGTTTCCAGTTTCGGACACTGGTTAAGACTTGATAGAGCAACGGCATCGTCGTTGAGCGTATTGTTTGATAAATCCAAAGTCACTAGACTAGAAAAGTTGCCCAAAAACTTTGGAATACCACCTGTGAAATAATTGCTTGACAAGTCAAACTGATTCAAAGATACACACTCTCCCAAATCCTCAGGAATGGTGCCATTCAATACATTTGTGGCTAGTACAAGCCTCTGCAGCTTGGTCAAGTTGCCGAGGCCAAGTGGCAAGTTGCCAGTAAGGAAGTTTTGTGACAGATCCAACGTGGCTTGAAGGTTAGACAACTTGCCAATACTTCCAGGAACAGCTCCACTGAATTGGTTGTTTGACAACACCATGTCTTTAAGACTTGAGCAGCCTCCAATTTCAGTCGGAATGTCACCACTGAACATGTTGTATTGGAGATATAAAGTTTCAAGATATTGGAGTTTGCCCACAGTAGAGGGCAGCTGTCCAGTCAAGAGGTTGTTGTTCAATAGGAGTCTCCAAATTTTGAGGTTGTTTGTAAATAAATCATCCGGAATAGCTCCACTGAAGTTGCAGAACCCCAAATCAATGTCCTCCAAGGTTGTCAAGTTGGAAATTTCTCTTGGGATAGAACCGCTTAAACCAGAATTTCTTCCCAACCACAGAGTGTCAAGCTGCTTTAGGTTTCCAAGCTCTCGTGGTATTTCTCCAGTGAATAAGTTCATCGCAAGACTCAAGGTGGAAAGGTTTGTCAGCAGTCCTAACGTCGGTGGGATGGAACCAGTCAATCTGTTGGGATACCAACCGAGATCCAACCAGGTAAGGCTGCTGCAGTTTCCGACATCTAGTGGCAGCATCCCAGTCAGATTGTTTGAAAAGAGGGCTATTTGTTCCAAACTTTTCAGGCTCCATATCTCTGGGGCTATGCTTGTGAAACCACAAGCACCGAGGAACAAGACTTCCAACTTGGAACACTTGGAAAGAAAGCCCGGAACAGGGCCCGTGAGCTGCCAGTTGTACTCAAAGCCGAACTGTTTGATATTGCTCAAGTTTCCAAGTTCTTTGGGTATAGTTCCAGTGAGTTTGTTGTAACCCAAATACAGATTGACTAGGGATGTACAATTTCCCAGGAATGGGGGAATAGGGCCTGTCAGATTGTTGGTTTTCAAATTCAGCACTAGCAACTCGCTTAGAGTTCCAAGGAACGGAGGAATTTCGCCATCGAGATTGTTTGCCTCGAGGGTAAGCCATTGAAGCTTCGTCAGCGACCCCAATTCACTTGGAATGTGACCTGCGAACATGAAATGGTGTTTTGAGGATATTCGAATCACAGAAAGCAACCACAATTTAGCGCAGAAAGTATCAGCCTAGTTTTGATAAGACCGAAAAACACTGCGTACCGTAGCCTATTAGCACCTTCGGCCACATCCAAATTATTTCCCAGAAGGAACTGTAAGTAATCCGATGCATCACTGGCAATGAAATAATGCTGTGAGGAATCAAGAAAGTAGCACGACGACATCACAAAGGCGAACAAGTTAGAAAATTTCACTTGAAATCCTCCTTACAAGTCAAAACAAATGCACGTCGAGACTCACCCGAGAAGCTGTTGCTATCCAACCACAACTCTTGGAGTTGATGCAAGCCACCAAGAGCTGCAGGAATGCTTCCATTCAACTCATTGTTCGTGAACGATACAAGCTTCAAATTCTGACATTTACTCAAGCTGCTTGGAAGTTTTCCAGAGATTTTACTGTTGTCGATCCATAAGTTCGTCAAACTCTGGCATCCATTCGCCTCTACAACTTCAGGAAGACGACCAGAAATGGCGTTATTCGAAAGCCACAGAATCTCCAGCCTCGGCAACGTGAAAAGCTCCGCAGGGACCTGTCCCCCGAGGGAGTTGTGACTCAAATCCAGCACCGAAAGATTCTGGCACAGTCCCAACGCGGAAGGAATGGCGCCCCACAAGCTGCTCCCACTGAGGTTGAGAGTCGCCAAATGCGCAAGGTCGCCTATCGAGGGAGAGATCGTGCCGTTCAACCCTAAATCTTGAAGCACAATATCTGTCACTTGCCCATAATCGTCACAAGTGACCCCTTTCCAAGTGGAGCAGTGCGAGGCCTCGTTTTCCAAAGTCCAATTGGTTAGGGCTCCAGTGGGGTCCGTTGGAATGGCGCTTCGGAAGGCGAGGAGTGCCTCCACCTCGGTGGTGGTGTTGACAGCCACGAGGCTCCTGCTGTTGGAAAGCCTCCTGCCGTGAGATTCGCTGGCTACGGTAGCGCGCTTCGCTCGCCACTGTTGAGCGCTCGCTTCGGCGGTTTTTCGTTTCCAGGTTTGCATGTAATGAAGGTGCATCTTCTCGGGAGAGCTTACTCGCTCGCCCGTCGGCAGAGTCTTCCATTCCATGAGATGAGTTTCCAAACGGTGATCGGCGACGCCGGGTGCAGAAAACACCCCCGTCGTCGTTCTCAGCAAACAGAACAGAGAGAGCGTGATCAGCAAAGATGGAACGCCAGTTCTCTTCATGATGGATCCGTGCAAGTGAATGCCCTCAGGCTCAACTGCAACAGCGGTTGCAAACTAGTCAGGGAACAACAGCTACCGAAAGAAATCAGATGGTAACAAACGTAAGCTCCGTCCCAGGGATCCTTGGAAAAGATTGAGGTCCCAAAGAAAATATGCCGCACGCAGCACGTCAAGTGGATCGGAGTCAACTATGACCAGAGCGTGTCCACGGCCTCGACAATTACGAGTTCTGGAAACTCTCAGCCGCAGAACCAAAAGCAGAATTCTATGGCTTGTACGAACGACTCTTGACGCTGCAGAACAATTCCGCTCTAAGTTCAGTTGACGGAAGTGCAGCAACACAAAAATTCGATCAAAGTTGAAAGTCGGTGTAACACGCTTCCTTGCAATTGAGATTCGTTTCAGTTTGAGCCCAAAAAGCAAAACAGAAAGGTGAAGTGAAAGTGAGTGACGGCAACGATTCGTTAGAACTTTGCAAATTCAACATGCGAATCCACACTTCAGTTCGGGGAGCTTGGAACTCCCGAAAGAATTTGTCAACCAGATTCCTAAGTCAGCACGTCGGTTATTGCTCCTATCACTCCATTCTCAGAAAGTTTCCGTGCAACATCTATAGGAGCACTTTCAACTTCTCATCCTGTCGTATTGAAATTCAATGACTTCTTCAGTCTTCTTGTTTTAAATTTTCCACTGGTTTGGAAGACACTAGGCGCGTAGATCCGGGGGACGTCTGAGATGTCGATGAAGTCGGAAGCTGAGCAAGTACAAGGGAAGCCGGGGAAGGAGTTTCCGGTGAACATGTTTTTAATCTTTCTGGCACAGATTGAGTGGAGCATTGATCTGGCGCGGTCGGTGGCGCCTTGCTCTTAACTTGTCTGAACTACGTATTTGGGGACGCTGCTTTGAAATCACGCCGCAGTGAGATGTCCTGCTGCTAGTCTGCTACTGAACAATGTGTTGAAGTTGGTTCTTCTGACAACGCGCATGGCTCGGACTTTAGTCGTGACCGGCAGAGTAATAAGGTCCGGTTTTCACCAGGGCTTTTTTCTTCATTTTTTTAATGAAGTGCCAAAGTGAAGTGATAGAAAATGTTATAGCAGTGTCCTAAATTTCAACATTCATCCACATATCGGATAGAAAATATCACATTAGTACATATCACAAGTCCATAATTTTGTTTTCATTCACAATTTGGCAATTTCATCCAAGATTTTTTTTTAATTCAAAGTTTTCTAGCAATCGATTTGTTGACATTTTTTATTCAAATTGTTTTCTTTTTTGGTGCAATCTAGAACCAAAAAGTCGAAATAAAAGCCCTAGTTTACACCAAGGTTAGACCAACAGACCAAGCCTGGGGGGTGCACTTAGTTCTACTACAACAAACCACATGCGAACAAGTGGTTTCTAATCAACTATAATTTTAACTTCAAATTTTGAGCATTGTTTACTAAGGATTATAGGATTCTACTCCCAAAATTTCAAACTCAAATAAAATATGGAATGATTTTTAGAAGAGGTTAAAAATGCACTAAAATGGCATGTTTTTTTAACTCAAATATTTTTAGAGAACACATTTAGATGACCATTGCATCAATATTCAACTCAAAATGAACTTTCAGTAGAGAGTTATTTTTAGGAATTTTTTTGTTCATTTTTTAGAAAAAAAATTCTTATATAATATAGGGGTGTAAAAGCTATTTTTCAATTCTATAGTGTATCTACTTCAAAAATTTGTAATTAATTATTATTAACAAATAAAAATATCAATAAATCAAAACTTAAACTTTCAAAGTAGAAAAATCTATTAATATTTTTTTATTTCATTTAATTTAAAATTCAAAAAGTATATAGGGGTCCAAAGTTTTGTTCACATGCTAACATCAAAAAAAAGGGAGTGCAGCCCCCCAGAGAAACCAGGGGACCAAAAAGCACTACAAGGTACCCAAATTTGTTTACATGTTAGCATAGGAAGCAAGAGTCCAAAACAAAAATAGTAGTGACATTTTCTATGGACTTGGTATTATTAGATTTGACATTGTTAACCACAAGAGCAATTAAATAGACAAAATTTGTGGTTGTAAGGTTTTAGCCTAGCATAGTCTTCTAGAATTCCATTAGACCTACATCAAAGAGGTGGTCAAGAAAAAAGCTCCTAGAAATTGATTAAACATTGTCTACTTTAGCCATATAAGATTCCAAGAAGACTTTTTATCTATGATAAATGGCACAGGCCTTGGCTAAAGTATGAACCAAACTTGAATCACGTTTATCTCTCCACTAATCACTATAATTATGTGTTTAACTACCAACCCTAATAATATTCAAAATTTGTTTATTTGAATGCATTTACATATGATTACCATAATCTAACTACTTAGGTGAAGACCATATTACTAATCAAATAGTTTAAATCCAAGACAAATTAGTTGTAGGCAACATTAGAAAAAAGGTTGCCAAGTTTGCACCTACTACAATGCAATTACAAAAAAAAATTAATTTTTTAATTTTTTAAATCTGATGTGGTACTACTAGTGATACATCAATTCCATGTCAGATTGACTAATTTTTCTTTAAAATATTTTTTAATCTTTTTTGTACTTGCATTGTCAGATGGCCAAAAATAAAAAAAACTAGCAACCTTTTCAGGCCACAAACTTTTCCTAATATTATAGTATGGCAAATATGGATTACTTATAATTCAAAGTGTCATCTAATAAGTAGTTTGAATGAATACAAATTTATTCTATTAGTGAGGGTGCAAAATGAGTGTCACTTTTAAAATTAGTATTGCTACCAACAAAATTGATAAAAATTATTGGTACAATATCTCAAGAAAACTTCAATATGATTGCCAATTCAAAGCATTTGGTTTTGTCCTATTGAGGGGTTGTTGCAAGAAACACCCCCATGTTTTATAGCATTTGCATTCATTTGTACTTATGATTTTTTTAGTACTTTAAAATTTAAAAAAATAATTTTAAGTAAACATTAAAAAATATTCCAATGTATAAGGTAAACAACCCATTTTAGTCAAATGACCCATTGCAATCACCTAGGAAATGACCATTGTGGGTTTTTTCAGTATGTGAGATGTGAGCCACAATACATGTCTTACATGATAGTAATAGAGTGAACAATGACCTCAATAGGAACTTTTGACTTTTTAGTGTGAAATTCCTTGTAAAAATTGACTTTTTAGGCCTTCCATGATAGAAAATATTGTGACTCCATTAGGTAGTAAGATGAACATTATGGATTCAGATTTTGTTGGTTATGGAGTAGTCTACAACTCTTTTGGGCCATGATGCACTTCAAAAATTCCTAGCAAATTCATACTCTGTCAAAAAAAAATTCAATTGCACTTGCTATTTCTCACACTTGTACTAATGTGGGAAAAAAATTTAAAAATTTCAGCAATAAGATGTTGTCAAACTCCTCATTTTAACCGCAATGGGCTATCTTACCTTACACCCTTACAAAGGACCCTTGGGGAGGAAAATCATAGAAAAATTCTCTAAATAGGAGAACTAGGAAATTGCAAAATCTCATATAGTAAGTACTTTGACATTTTGATTTGTAAAAAATAGGAAATGCAATTTTAGAAAAACAACAATAATTGGCCATTTGGGAAGAATTGATGGAATGAGATTTCACCAAAAGAATGATCTAAGAACCATTTTCAATGTTCTAAAATTGCTCTCAATGGGAGTGTTGTTTGTACTCCTGTGGAAGACATACAATAATATATTTTTAGATTTCCTTTGGTAGATATATGCTTTCCTATTATGCAAATATACCATGAAAATTTTAGCTTTGAATCATTAAATTTGGAGACTCCTAATGTAGTAAAAACTACAAAATCTCAAAGTGTGATAAATTAATAAAAAATATTTTTAAATATAAAATGATCTCTTAATATTTTAAAAACAAAAAATTTGATTACCATTAAGTTAGACATGTTCAATAGAAATTTCATGTTCATTAGACTTGTGCTTCAAAACTTATAGTAAATGATAATGACATCACTCCAATTATGGACTAGTATACTAGAAGAGAAAGGGGTGTTTTAAGTGAGTTTTTAAGTATAGTCCTAAACATGAGATTATAAATAATAATCTTTTAAGAGATTTTTAGTAAAATCTTACTAAAAATACATGTATTTTTAGCAATTTTTTAATTAAAAATCTTCTTACATGTCATTATCTATAATCTTATGTTTAGGACTAAACTCACTAAATCACTTCTTACTCTTGTAGAGGGTGTTTTTTGCAATGACCGAGACTATATAATTGCTCAAAACAAATATAAGAACCGGGGGCAAACAAAGGTTTTTAAAATATTTACTATGAGTATATTATTGAAAATATTAGAAGGCCAACTTAGATTTGGTAATAAGCCAAGATAGCCATTGAATTATGGTTCTTTGATCAATTTGGTTAAGTTTTGAAGAAAATATTAAAGTTTGAAATGCATTTTTTTCTCAATTATTAAAGTTGAATTTTATAAATGCATCTAGGTACACTTTCACAACTCTTCTTTTTACTATCATTGTTCTTATGATTTTATATTATTTTGATAAAGTCAAGGTCTAATTTTATACTTTCATAAAATCATGAGTTCATATTATTATTATAAATCATAATTTTTTTGAAAACCCTACTATAAAATTGAAAATGTTATATCTACTCAAACAAATATTGTGAATAGAAAATTCACATTTCAATTACCAAAATTTATCATAAATGTGAGTAACTTATTATTCATTAAAGATATAGATGACAATGGTAGAAATTATTGTATCAATGATATTCAAAAAATGGTTATTTTTAGAAATGTGATGAAAAAATCATAATCATGGTCAAGCATATTGCAAGGATGATAATACTTCTTTGATCTTACATTCTCCAAGACATCACTTGGTTTTCCAATTTTTTCAATTAGATTTTTAAAATAGATTGGAAATAAGCCTTAGTGACATGCATTTTGTTAATTAACCAAAAAAACAATGTTGTGAGTTCTAGAGGCATTTTCAAAGTCAAATATTAAACTTCACCTATTTCATGTTTTTAAAAGCAAATAAATAAATGTCACTACAAAATTATAGCCTCTAAATCAAGTACCTATTTTTTATTTGTTGATTAATATTAACATTTATTGTGTGCATTAAGAAAGTGACAAGATATTCTCCATTTCGAAATGAATCAAATCACCACAATTCATCCTAAAAAGAATTAAAGCACAATGAAATTACTGCACTTGCATATATATATATATATACAAAGATGAAGAATTGATGTTACATTCATCATCGACATATTTATAAATGAAAATTGCTTCATTACTTTAGTCAAGGTTGCAAGTTACAATTACTAGTGACACCTAATAGTGACCTATTTCTACAATATTTTCATGCTTGAAATGTACAACCTCTATTCAAGAAACAACTTTTTTTTTTCTTAAATGGGTGAACACTTTACTTTATTGAGAACAAAATGTCAATTTTGGATACATCTATTTTTATCACTTTTAAAATTTAAAGTTTATTCATGCTTTGTCCAAAATATACATGTTAAGATAAACTACAATTACAGCTTGTGACTATTGTACTTGCAACAAGACACAATGAATCTTAGCATTAAATGACATTTAGCTAGTCTATAGGGCCACAAGTTCTCTTGAATTCCTAGACTATGGGAACTCAACTATAATAGTAGTCTAATGTGGCAAAGCAACTGCGCCAACTACTACATCAGATTTTAATATAAAATATTTTAAAATATTTAAATTTTGAATTTTGAATTTAAAAAAATAGTACTTAAAAATTATTACTATTTAAAAAAAATCTTGCTAGCAATATCTAAGTAACATGAGAAATGGACTTGAAACAACCCTCCAATGCAGGTGAAAAACATCTAATGGTAGTGTTAAACTAGGAACTAATCATGTTCCATTGCTTATTGGATTGATTTTAATTGCTACTGTCTTAAATTACTTCTTGAACTTAAAAAAATTGAAAATAAAGCCTCTAACCACTTGTATTAATAGAAAATTTAGAAAAGATACATAATTCTTGTTTCTAGTTACAAACAATGCTTGAAGATGCAATTTTGATTTGCAACGGTGGAATTGAAAATGCATAAATTTGAGTCCTTTTTTTGCACAATAATGAGACCTTATAAGCCTCAAAGGACCATGGACTAGTGATTGTGGAAATCATCCATTTTGGTTTTATGTAAATCATTGATTTAAAAACATCCCAAAGTACTCATTGGAAGTCAAACTAATGTAGTTCTAAGTCCTCTCCTTTTCATATAAAATTTGGAAGATGAATAGTTGTAGTTTTGTCCCACATAGAAGAATTCCTTGTCATTCATTAGCCAAAAAACGTTTGCAGCATTGTTTATGGATTAATGCAAAAACGCACCTAAAATTGAGACCTTTTATTCACAAAAAATCAATACTTGAATTTCAATTGATTTGTGAATTGGTTGAAGAAGAAGGTTGATTGTTGAGACCCTCTTGAAATTCCCAAAAAATTACATATCTTTTTTAGATAGTACATCTTTTGCATGCCGTCCCTTTGATTAAATGAAGGACGTGTCCACCCCTCCAAGCTTGAAACCTAAGGGCGTGTTTACACCAAAATATTTTGTTGGAGAGCAAAAGAAATGCGGTATTCTGATTGGGAGATAGCTATGGTACCAACCCAAAGTTCCAACACTCCATTTCTTTGGGCTCCAACCCAAAAATAAACAGGCCCTAAATGCAGCATCAATCTCGACCATCAATGCTCAGTCTATGAATGCGAATTCCGTCGACAATGCGCAGTCAGGACTACGCAGTACGTAGTACGCACTCACCAACTGGTCGCTTTAGAAACAATGCCCACTTCTGACAGAGCTTCTTGCAAACAATTGAACACCGGCCCAGTTGCGCGCTGTCAGTACAGCATTCAAGCCCTCGTGCTCGATCTCCGCTTCGCAATACAGGCAGTTTCAGCTTGTGCATTTGGTCCTGCCATGCACCTGCCAATTCTGAAGGAACACAGTGGCAACACGAACCTGGCGCACCCACCCACCAGGATGATCGTCGCTTGTCAGAGACACACCAGCTAGTGTACAGTCGGTTACGTACTCAGAGCAGCTCCAATGCAGCCCGTTCAGAAGCACGGGAACGGTGCAAACGGGTCCTGTAAGCAGGGTCACGCGATTTGACAAGCACGGAACAATACTCCGAAAGCTGACCACGGCGCGCAAATCCGAACACCTCACCAAAGTGCGTTGAAAAGTGCAAGAGATTCACTTTAAAATTAAAAAACTCCTGTAGCGCTGTATTTGTTGGGCCTTATCCCGTTGCCGCATTGGGGCGGATGTAGCTTGCGAGAGGCCCGGCCCGCCTTCTGATCTGCCAACAAACCCTTTCCGGACACTTTTCAGTGTCTCTTCTGCTCTTAAGCTGGCGTGACGGACTTTCACAAATGTCAATGGTACGCTGCGTGACTTTCACAAATGCCAATCTGGAAGATATTGTCAAGGAGCTAGTGAAGTGATTGATGTCAGGAGCTCCATTAATTCACGTAGAAGGGAACGTGCCCTCCAGGGCGGAAATCCTGGAGTTAGCGTTCATTGGCGTTAAGAGCACGTTCCTCAACATTGGACCAACGTTCCAGTGCACAATCGGTTCCTTCGACCGGTGCATTCTGTCATTTCTGTGGATGCCTTGTCATGTCACACTTCTGTGAGGCCTTGTGCATGTCAATTGATCTGCAAACCAATTCAGCTGCAAACTGGCTTGAATCGCTCATGCACACTTGATCTTAACGACTGTTATGAAGCTGCTTTGGACTTGTAAACTTGCTACTCCTTCCCCTCGTCAATAGAGACGAGATAATACTACACACCCATAAGTGGCTCTGTGAATAAGACAATACGAGAATGGAGCCCGGTACAATGCAATGGCAATGCAATACGACATGGGCACGATGAAAAAATGGGATGAAAAAAGTGGGATGAAAGTGGGATTGGAGTGCAATTAGGGTTTTGTATAATGCTAGCAGAGGCACAGTTGCACACTCACATGAAAGTAAAGACATCGAAGCCATGAAAACAATTGGATGAAATTATTGGATGAAAATGTGATTATTTTGTGACAGTAGGTTGTAACAGGGATTGTAACAGTCTGCACTTAATATAATAGATTTAACCTTGGAATGTTCGAGTTGCCATTTCGTGCCTAATAAATGGTGACAAACAATGTCATAATTTACTCAAAATAGATTATTTTCATCCAATTTTTTGGGTGAGTATTTCTTAAGTATGTGTGTGTAACTTTTGGTGCTCCAAATTGAGAAACTAGAGATATTTAGTAGAAAAGACATCAAATCCATGGATAATAAAAGATGCCTTTTTAGTGTATTAGGCAACCTCTATCAATTTGATCTTCATTTGCATTTTTCCCATAAAAGTCAATATTTTTGGAATTTTAGCCCAACTAATGAAATGAAGCTTACTTTAGTCTAGATTCTACTCCAATTTGAAAAATTCTCTAAGCAATACATTTAGTAACCATTTGAACTTTGGACCTATTAGCATGGTCTATTGATTTTCTAATTAAAAAAAAACATAATTTTTTTTTTACACCTGGATAATATTCTTCACTATAGTACACACACATGGAGAAATTACCATATTTTTAAAGCTTACTATATATTAGATATGGATTTTTTTTCACTCACCTTCAAAATTCAAAAGAATTTCAAATCTGCACAAAAAAATTTGAAGTTTTTTTATGACTTATACAAGATATGTGATTACATCTTGGAAAACTAAAAACTAAATTCTTTGTTTGAACTAGTCACAAAATGAACCATACAGATCAAATGATTTTCATATTTAACCACATGATCACAAGGTCCATCCTTTCAAGGTTAACCCCTTCTTAAAGGACAAGTTGGTCATCATGGAAATCATTTGTTTTGGTACCATGTGAATTGTTGACTGAAAAATATAAAAACACTCATTGGAAGTCAAACTATTATAGCAGACCTTCCCACAAAATTTGGAGGATGAATAGTTGTATTTCTATACTACATGGAAAGATTCTTTGTCATTCATCGACCCAAAAACGTCCTCAACGTCATTTAAGGGTTTTGATGTCGACGCTTGCCAGACGAGAATACCCCACGTACATAACATTCAGTACACTAAAATTGGTAAATAGTGTTGGCTACACTAAGTGTCAACAATAACACTAATTGTGATTTGCAAGGCTAGTATTAGAACATTATTTACCCATTCTAACACTATTTTAGCTCTATTGACGGCAGGAGGTAGAAATAAAAGTTTCCCAAGGAAGGGCCAAAGTTTGATGGTGGGAGTCAAGTGCCCCAACACTATTTACATATAAGTTGAAAAATAGTTTTGGGGGTAAAAAACAAGGAACAACACTAATTATCACCCAACACTATTTACCAATTTTAGTGTAGCCTTCAAAGAGGCTGCCTTTCCTTTCCTAGAGGCAATATCCATGAAAAACATCCACGCGGGGAATTAAAGTAAACTCCAATATCAAGTGCTAGGATCATGGCAATAAACTTACAGATTACACTTTCTTTTTTTGTCCTTCTAAATCTTGGACTAGCCAAACAAGTATTCAAAGAAACATTAAGATGATTTGCTAAACACCATGAGAATCCTTTGAATCAAAATCCCAATGTCATTTAACCCTCCACCATCTAAAAAATAATTTTGATAGCCCTATGAAAGAATTGATCACTAGGAAACATTTGAGGGAGTGAAGGTTGGAGATGTCAATTTTATATTCAAATTGATTTTTCACCATGAATCCTCAAAGGAAATGGGATAACTTGATAATGAGTTATAAACCGCTTATTGTTAAAATGTCAAAATGATGTTTATGTAGAATTTTAGACCTCATTTAGTCATAATAGAATAATTCTTTTCAAAAAAATTTGAACTGAAAAAAGTTGGGAAATCTATTTGAATTTCATCTCCAAAAATCTGTTTCATATTTCAAGCATCCAATCAAAAGCTATAAAAAAAATTTAGAGAGGATGTTTCAAAATGTAAAAAAAAATGTCCCTTCCAACCCTACTTTGAAATTTATTCATAACTTTTGATTGGAGGCTTGAAATATCAAAAAAAACTTTGGAGATGAAATTTAAATAGATTTACCAACTTTTTTTTAGTCCAAAGTTTTTTGAATTTTACTATGACTAAATGGTGTCTGAAATTTTATTTCAAATAGAATTCTTGCTTTAATTTGGCTTAAAGCGGTTGAGCTCCTACTAACCAGGACTTTTTTTTGGACTAGTGTCCCTCCTATTGGCACCACTACAAGGTCAATTTTGGAAGGGATGAATCTAGAGAGGTCAGATTTCTCACAGTCTGGCGAAATTTCACCAAAAAAGAAAACCTTGCTACTAACTTTAATTTATTTATCCCACATTGTTTACTTTACCTCTTACCACCCCATATGTATATAAAGATTTGTCTTCTCATTCCTTAAACACAAATCATGAAAGGCGTTCAAAACACAATGAGAAAATTGAAGCATTAGTTTCAATGAGTAGAATTCTAATTTCATGAAATTTTTAATTTTTAATATTGATTTTATTTCTAACCTACTTGAATGCATTGTTTTTTCAGTAACCCATTTTGTTATTAAATTGAATTGCAGCTTTGTTCCAGATACCTAGGCAAGCAAGCTTCAATTTTCTGACAATTTGCAAAGCGTGGATTGTTAGCTACTGATGGGTGTGAAATATTCCACACCATCATATCATCCGGGATGAAATGGTGTGGAATATTCCACATCATTCTATCTAACGGAAGGCAGGCCTTCTCACTGCTACTGAATGTTATGTAGCTGACTGGGGAGCTGCGATTGGAAATTGGAAATTGCAACCAGTCTTACAAGGTTGAATCTTGGTTGGTAACTCAGCAGATTGATTGGTTACACTCCACCTACTTTCGGAATGCTGACAGACCTTACCACACTCAGCTTTAGATGAATTGATTCACCGACAGAGCTTGGAAATCTTGAGCACCTGGACACTCTGTGACTTGCACAAAACTTCCTTGCTGGAACCGGCCACTCGGCCTCGGCAATTTGACCAAGCTTTAAGAGCTTGACTTGTCTGCAAATGGATTGAATGGTACCGTTCCCGACGATTTGGGTGGGTGTTTTATCGTTGGAACTGTTCGACATATTCAGCAATTGCTTCACAGGTGGTGCAGTCTTCCAAAGTTTCTGGGCAACTTTTCTTGTCTAGTGATTTCGGATTTATCAAACAATACGCTCAACGACGAAGCTATTGCTTCATCGAGTCTTATCCAGTGTTCAAAACTGGAAACTCTCCTGGTAGGGCAAACCAGTTGCTCTGGATCTTTACCTGTGCACTTCACCAAGTGGCGAAGTTTGAAATATTTTTCTATTACCGGCAACAAGATAACAGGAGGGATTCATGCTTCCTTTTGGAAGCATGAACTCTAGCCTTGTGCTTGTGGATTTTAGACGAAACAATTTTACACTCGGGAGAATTCCTTGCCCGAGTGGATGGCTCTCATCTCTCTGAGCTTCGTGTCCTTTTGGTTTCCCACAATGAGATTGAAGGATCAATTCCTTCGTGGTTTGGAAACTCGAGGAGCTTGCAAGTGTTGGCCTTGTCCTTCAACGAGCTCACTGTTTCCATCCCCCCAAACTTTGGTAATTTGGATGGGCCCAAAGTGCAATCCACTGACATCACAACTTCACCAGGTTTTGTTTTTTCCGCTTTTCCTTTAAAACAGAGCATGAGTTTTACACTGCTTTGCAATTCGACACGATTTTCATGCCAATCTCAAAAACCTGATTGGATTCCTGAAGTTGATTAAAATTTTGTGATATCATAAGATTTGAGAGTCGAACTCGATCACTGGTAGTTTTTGAAAAGACGAGTCGTCCCCGGAGGTAAAGAGTGCAGGATTGTACAGTACATACACTCAGGTGAAGCATCCAATTCATGTCAACTCAGCTTTCTCTAAGCTCCTACACATGGACACAATGCTCCTAGATCAGTATCCTAGAGATTCTAATGCTATCACGTTCCCCGAGGAATACAATTGCATGAACTCCCCAAGAATTTGTCAACCAGCTTCCTAAGTCAGCACGTCGGTTATTGCTCCTATCACTCCATTCTCAGAAAGTTTCCGCGAAATATTTAGAGAAGCACTTTCAAGCTTTCATCTTGTCGTTTTGAAATTCAATGATTTTTTGTTTTCTTTTTCACTGGTTTGGAAGACACTATGCGCATCGATCTGCGGGACGTCTCAGAAGTCGATAGAGCAAATAAATGTGATGCCCGGAAGAAGCTTCAGGTGAACATTTTTTCATTTGTTTGGCACATATTCTGTTGAACATTGGCCAGGCGCAATGGTTAGAGTGCACTGGTTAGAGTTCCAGCAATTGGGGACGCTGCGTTGGAATCATGCCGCAGTGAGCTGCCATGCTGCTATTGAATAATGTGTTGAAGTCGATTCTGTCAACGCACAAGGCTCGGAACACCCAGAGCTTGGAATTCTTGAGCACCTGGACACTCTGTGGGCTCTCGCAAAACTACCTTACTGGCAACCTCCCTCTCGACCTCGGCAACTTGTCCAAGCTTCAAGAGCTTGACCTGTTCGCAAATGGATTGAATATTTGGGAGGGTGTTCATCGTTGAAACTGTTTGACTTATCCAGCAATTGTTTCAAAAACATGCGGTGTTCCAAAGTTTCTGGGTAACTTTTCTGGTCCAGTGACTTTGGATTTATCAAACAACAGGCTCAACGGCGGAGCTCTTGTTTCATCGAGTCTTAATCCAGTGTTCAAAACTGGAAACTCTCCTGGTAGGGCAAAACAATTGACTTGAATCTTTACCTGTGTACTCCACCAAGTGGCGAAGTTTGAATTTTTTTTTCTGTTTACCGGCAACAAGATAACAGAGGGATTCCTTCAACAAGCTCACTGTTTCCATCAATAAGCTCACTGTTTCCATCCCCCAAAGCTTTGGAAGCATCAACTCTAGCCTTGTGCTTGTGGATTTTAGACGAAGCAAGTTTACACTCGGGAGAATTCCTTGCCCGAGTGGATGGCTCTGATCTCTGTGAGCTTCGTGTCCATTTGTTTTCTCAAAATGAGATTAAAGGATCAATTCCTTCACGGTTTGGAATTTCGAGGAGCTTGCAAGTGCTGGACTTGTCCTTCAACAAGCCCACTGTTTCCTTCCCCAAAAACTTTGGTAATTCGGATGGGTCCAAAGTGCAATCCACTGACATCACACCTCCACCTTATGGACATTTGTTCAGAACTTGAAGGCCTTGGAAACTCTTGACTTGTCCCAAAATAATCTCAGTGGACTCCTTCGTCCAGCGTTGCCATCTTCCTTGAGCACATTCACAGTGTTTGTCAACAATTGTAGCGTTGTTATTCCCTCTGAGGGCCAGTATGATACATTTCCAATCAACGATTATTTGCCAGCGAATCCAGACTTGTGCGGAAACCTGGTGAGGAGGCCATGTGCTGGTGAGAATGAGGATTCTCTCCATAACCAAATTAGGGTCTCGGATTACATTTCATTCCCGGGGTTCGGATTAGAGCAGCTGGTGGGTTCCGCATTGAGGTCATGACAGCTCTTCTTTGGGCCCCAGCTCGGAACTTTGTGTTTGGGGCAGCTGAGAAGACAAAAGCTTGGGAATGTGAAGTCTGTGAATGTGGGTAATCATTGGATGCCTAAGAGAGTTTGTAGCAAATTCTGCAGAATGTTGGTGAATTTGGTCACTTTATGAGTTCGTCACTAGTTCTTTTGTACCTTTGAGATGTTTTGCAAAGTCGCTCAATGCATGTGAGTTCTGGTGTCCACCAATGTAGACAAGTATAATGATAGATTCATTTGAAAGAGTAGCTTGCAATCTGTGATAGGGGTGCATGCCACTTGTATTTGAATAATCACTTGATGGAATGTTACTCACACAGCCACTCAGCAATACATGCCAAACTACGTGCAAGAAGACCATGAATTCTGCTTTGCAATACGACACGATTCTCTTTATAATCTCACTAACCGGACTGGACTCCTGAAGTTGATTAAAATTTGCGATATTTGGGAGTCTAACTCAGTCACTGGCAGTTCTTGAAAAGACAAGTCCTCCCCGGAGGTAAAGCGACCTATAGTACAGTAGTAGAACATACACTCATATGTCAACTAAGCTTTCTCTAAGCTCCAACACATGGAAAAAATGCTTCTAGATCAGAGCTCTAAAGACCCTAATGCTTTCAGGTTCCCTGAGGAATACAACATATGTCCGCTGCACAGCCAGCAATGTCAGCCAACGCGGATAAATATTAGACAGTTACGGATATTTACACCCCAAACCCTAAAACCCTAAAATATTTAACAAAGCTCAAAACACATGAACAAAGAAATTTCAGATGCTCCGTAAATCTACGCTTGAGAAACACAATTGTTACATAAAGAAAAAGAAAAACTACCAACGCTGACATCAAGAATAGGATTTCAGACCTTCAAAATTTGTGACGAAACAAGCCATAAGCAGGTTCGACCTTGGCGGTCGCTCTTCTCTTCTCAGCTGCTCCAAACACAAAGACACGAGCTCGGGCCGAAAGGAGAGCTGTCATGGCCACCATGCTAAAGCCTCCGGCTGCTCCAATTCCGAAACCCGGGAATGAAATGTAATCCGAGACCCTAATTTGGTTATGGACAGAATCCACATTCTCAACAACACATGGCCTCTGTATCACGTTTCCACACAAACCCGGATTCCCTGGCAAGTAATCGTTGCTTGGAAAGGAATCATACTGGCCTCCAGAGGGAATAGCGCCGCTGAAATTGTTAAGGAACACTTTGAATGTGCTCAAGGAAGAAGGTACCGCTGGAGGAAGGGGTCCACTGAGATTATTTTGGGACACGTCAAGAGTTTCCAAGGCCGTCATGCTCTGAACAGCTGCCCAAAGGTTTCCATCGAAGCTATTGTTCGATAAAGTCAGATATTTCATACCAACCAGTTCTGCAATTCCCAGGGGAATCTCTCCCTGCAACGCATTTGAAGACAGGTCCATAAACGTGGTTGCCTGCAGAATATAAGAATATGTCACTGTATCTCCTCTGAACGTCAAATTTAAACTGTGGTTTAAAGTAAAAGATGCAGCTGGTGAACCTGCAGAGTCATTCACTGGTATTTTGTACCCTTCCAAATTACCGAAGTTCGGAGGTATGGAACCGCTGAGCTTGTTGAAGGACAAGTCCAACACTTGCAAGCTCTTCAAGTTTCCAAACCATGAAGGAATGGATCCTTCAATCTCATTGTAGGAAAACAAAAGGACTCGAAGTTCAGAGAGATGAGAACCATCCACCTGGGAAGGGAACCCTCCTGTCAAATTGTTTTGGCTGAAATCCACGAGCTGAAGGCTCGAGTTGATGCTCCCAAAGGAAGCAGGAATTTCTCCTGTTAGTTTGTTGCCTGTCACCGAAAAATATTTCAAACTTGGCCACCTGGTGAAGTTCACAGGCAGAGATCCATAGATATTGTTTGGTCCGACCATGAGAGTTTCCAGTTTCGGACACTGGTTAAGACTTGATAGAGCAACGGCATCGTCGTTGAGCGTATTGTTTGATAAATCCAAAGTCACTAGACTAGAAAAGTTGCCCAAAAACTTTGGAATACCACCTGTGAAATAATTGCTTGACAAGTCAAACTGATTCAAAGATACACACTCTCCCAAATCCTCAGGAATGGTGCCATTCAATACATTTGTGGCTAATATAAGCCTCTGCAGCTTGGTCAAGTTGCCGAGGCCAAGTGGCAAGTTGCCAGTAAGGAAGTTTTGTGACAGATCCAACGTGGCTTGAAGGTTAGACAACTTGCCAATACTTCCAGGAACAGCTCCACTGAATTGGTTGTTTGACAACACCATGTCTTTAAGACTTGAGCAGCCTCCAATTTCAGTCGGAATGACACCACTGAACATGTTGTATTGGAGATATAAAGTTTCAAGATATTGGAGTTTGCCCACAGTAGACGGCAGCTGTCCAGTCAAGTGGTTGTTGTTCAATAGGAGTCTCCAAATTTTGAGGTTGTTTGTGAATAAATCATCCGGAATAGCTCCACTGAAGTTGCAGAACCCCAAATCAATGTCCTCCAAGGTTGTCAAGTTGGAAATTTCTCTGGGAATTGAACCGCTTAAATTATAATTTCTTCCCAACCACAGAGTGTCAAGGTGCTTTAGGTTTCCAAGCTCTCGTGGTATTTCTCCAGTGAATAGGTTCATCGCAAGACTCAAGGTGGAAAGGTTTGTCAGCAGTCCTAACGTCGGTGGGATGGAACCAGTCAATCTGTTGGGATACCAACCGAGATCCAACCAGGTAAGGCTGCTGCAGTTTCCGACATCTAGTGGCAGCATCCCAGTCAGATTGTTTGAAAAGAGGGCTATTTGTTCCAAACTTTTCAGGCTCCATATCTCTGGGGCTATGCTTGTGAAACCACACGCACCGAGGAACAAGACTTCCAACTTGGAACACTTGGAAAGAAAGCCCGGAACAGGGCCCGTGAGCTGCCAGTTGTACTCAAAGCCGAACTGTTTGATGTTGCTCAAGTTTCCAAGTTCTTTGGGTATAGTTCCAGTGAGTTTGTTGTAACCCAACATCAGGTTGACTAGGGACGTACAATTTCCCAGGAATGGGGGAATAGGGCCTGTCAGATTGTTGGTTTTCAAATCCAGCACTAGCAACTCGCTTAGAGTTCCAAGGAACGGAGGAATTTCGCCATCGAGATTGTTTGCCTCCAGGATAAGCCATTGAAGCTTCGTCAGCGACCCCAATTCACTTGGAATGTGACCTGCGAACACAAAATGGTGTTTTGTGGATATTCGAATCACAGAAAGCAACCACAATTTAGCGCAGAAAGTATCAGCCTAGTTTTGATAAGACCGAAAAACACTGCGTACCGTAGCCTATTAGCACCTCGGCCACATCCAAATATTTTCCCAGAGGGAACTGTAAGTAATCCGATGCATCACTGGCAATGAAATAATGCTGTGAGGAATCAAGAAAGTAGCACGATGACATCACAAAGGCGAACAAGTTAGAAAATTCCACTTGAAATCCACCTTACAAGTCAAAACAAATGCACGTCGAGACTCACCTGAGAAGCTGTTGCTATCCAACCACAACTGTTGGAGTTGATGCAAGCCACCAAAAGCTGCAGGAATGCTTCCATTCAACTGATTGTTCGTGAACGATACAAGCTTCAAATTCTGACATTTACTCAAGCTGCTTGGAAGGGTTCCAGAGATTGTATTGTTGTCGATCCATAAGTTCGTCAAACTCTGGCATCCATTCGCCTCTACAACTTCGGGAAGACGATCAGAATTGGTGTTATTCGAAAGCCACAGTATCTCCAGCCTCGGCAACGTGAAAAGCTCCGCAGGGACCTGCCCCCCGAGGGAGTTGTGACTCAAATCCAGCACCGAAAGATTCTGGCACAGTCCCAACGCGGAAGGAATGGCGCCCCACAAGCTGCTCCCACTGAGGTTGAGAGTCGCCAAATGCGCAAGGTCGCCTATCGAGGGAGAGATCGTGCCGTTCAACCCTAAATCTTGAAGCTCAATATCTGTCACTTGCCCATAATCGTCACAAGTGACCCCTTTCCAAGTGGAGCAGTGCGAGGCCTCGTTTTCCAAAGTCCAATTGGTTAGGGCACCAGTGGGGTCCGTTGGAATGGCGCTTCGGAAGGCGAGGAGTGCCTCCACCTCGGTGGTGGTGTTGACAGCCACGAGGCTCCTGCTGTTGGAAAGCCTCCTGCCGTGAGATTCGCTGGCTATGGCAACACGCTTCGCTCGCCACTGTTGAGCGCTCGCTTCGGCGGTTTTTCGTTTCCAGGTTTGCATGTAATGAAGGTGCATCTTCTCGGGAGAGCTCACTCGCTCACCCGTCGGCAGAGTCTTCCATTCCATGAGGTGAGTTTCCAAACGGTGATCGGCGACGCCGGGTGCGGAAAACACCCCAGTCGTCGTTCTCAGCAAACAGAACAGAGAAAGCGTGATCAGCAAAGATGGAACGCCAATTCCCTTCATGATGGATCCGTGCAATTGAATGCCCTCCAGCTCAACTAGTCAAGGAACAAAAAGCTACCGAAGAAAATCAGACGGTAACAAAATTAAGTTCTGTCCCAGGGATCCTGGGAAAAGATTGAGATCCCAGCGCGCAGCACGTCAATTGGATTCAACTATCACCAGAGCGCATCCACGGCCTTGGCAATTACGAGTTCTGGAAACTCTCAGCCGCGGAACCAGAAGCAGAAACCTATGGCTTGTATGAATGACTCTTGACCTTAAGTAACAATTCTGCTCTTCCAGTTAACAATTCAGCTTACTTCGATCAGCAACACAATAATTCGATCAGAGGTGAAAGTCGGTGTAACACACTTCCTTGCAATGGAGATTCGTTTCAGTTTGAGCCCAAAAAACAAATCGGAGAGGTGAAGTGAAGGTGAGTGGCGGCAACGATTCGTAAGAATTTTGCAAAATTAACATGCGAATCCACACTTCAGTCCGGGGAGCTTGGACCTCCCTATGAATTTTGTCAGTTTCCTAAGTCAGCACATCGGTTATTGCTCCTAGTACACTACTCTCAGAAAGTTTCCGCGAAATATTTAGAGAAGCACTTTCAAGCTTTCATCTTGTCGTTTTGAAATTCAATGATTTTTTTGGTTTCTTTTTCACTGGTTTGGAAGACACTATGCGCATCGATCTGCGGGACGTCTCAGAAGTCGATAGAGCAAATACATGTGATTGCCGGGAAGAAGCTTCAGGTGAACATTTTTTCATTTGTTTGGCACATATTCTGTTGAACATTGGCCAGGCGCAATGGTTAGAGTGCACTGGTTAGAGTTCCAGCAATTGGGGACGCTGCGTTGGAGTGATGCCGCAGTGAGCTGCCGTGTTGCTAAGGTTGAGGCACCAGTTTTCAACCAATAGAGTGCGCACTATTTCCAACCTTAGGCTGGAAGTCAACCTTGCAATGCGTGTTTTTTTTGGTTCTTTTCAAGGTTGGCATTAAGTAGGTTATAACACATGTCTTGAAGTAGTGAGCAAGAAAGTAGGAAGTAAGTATAATACTCCGTGCTTTGCGGTTTTGCCAAATTGTTCTACTTTATAGACAATTAGTTTGCACATCTAGATGTAGATCATCAAGAAAGTCAGTGATGCTTGAAGTGCTTTCAAACATTTGCTTCTTCTTTTATTATGTGAACTAAAAATATCAAAACAAAGTAGTGGTAGAACCTCTCTTAGTGCATCCTGAGTTAGTGCATAATTGTCAATTATGGAGCTTGTAAGGTGGTTCCAATTTGAAAGACATTTTCTAAAAAGTAGTGTTGGAAGTTGACATTTGTTAGGTGGCTATTCATTATACTTCTCTAAATGCATAAACCTCTCTTATTGCATAGTCTTGACACCATGCACTAAGTGAGGTTCTACCATGTAGTTTCAAAGCATTCCTTGTGGTTGCATAACATTCTTTAATCTTCAGATAGGTTGCCTTTTCCTCTCTTCAAGTCCTCATCCATGAAGTTCATTATTCCTCACATCATGGAGGATTAAAATAAACTTTTGTATTGTGATAGTGGTAGAATATTTATGATGTGCCCCCTATATTTTGGCTAATTTTGGACCAAACAAACAAATCTACAAATATATATAAATATATGGTTTATTAAAAATTCAAAGAATCCATTGAGTAACATACCAATGGATCTCATTTTACCATCTACCATCAAGAAAAAATTTGTTGGCAAAATAAAGGGATTGCTTCATTGTCATTTGTAGGAATGAAGGGTAAAGAGGATGTTTTTATAATGAAATTCATTGTCCATCATGAACCCTCAAAGGGCTAGGATTATTTGAAGATGAGAGTTTAATTATTCATTGTCAAAACAAAGGAAAGAGTGGTACATTGTTGACTTCTATTTTAAATTAGCACTATAAATTGTTTGGATTTTAGAGCTAGCAATAAATTATCCACTTTGCTTTCATAAGAAAGTGGAACCAAAAGAATATAACAAAATAAAGGGAACAATTATTTTGATTTTGGTTCTCACTTGAAGTACTAAATACTCACACTATATACACACTTTAACTTATGATCTTGTTATGAACTTTTGAAGTGTATACTCTAAAAGAATCTCTAGACTACTCCAAAACCAACAAAAGTTGTATTTATAGTACTTATCTTCCTCACCGAAAATAGTCACAATATTTTTTAACATGGCCACAATATGAAGGCCTAAATAACCCATTTCATACAACAAATTTATACTCAAAAGTTGGAAATTCCTATTGTAGTCACTAATCACTCCACTATTGTCACCTCAAACACTAATTGTGGCCCAAATCTCATTTATTGAAAAAGAATTTGTAATGAGGCCATTCATTAAGTGTCTGTCATGGGTCTTTTGACTATGACATGCTATTTTATCTTATACAATAGAAGTCTCTCCCAATAATATCTAAATCACAATTTCAAACATCTAGAGCCATCAAGATTCAAGAGCAATAGAGCCTACATATACCAAGTAGAAGTCTTTACCAACAATATCTCAAGCAAGACCTCAAATCCCCTCCTCCATTCCATTATCTCATCTTATAAGGAATGTATATGTTCACAAATTGTTACAAATACATAGCATTTCCAATAACACTCTAAAATAGGGCAATATTTTTGGGTGCCTCTTCATATTCCACCTTATACAAAGTATGCCATAGCACCACATATGCAAATGCTAAAGTCTATAGCATTGCCATTTAGAATTTGAGATTACTCCCTAGTACCATATTGTGTGAATGGCCCTTGTAAAGTAGTTTAATCTAATTTTGATCCCTTTCTAAAACCACCCCCTACAAATTCTTACCTAAAATATAAAATATTTATTCACAAGAGTCTAGGGGAGTTTTTAAATATACCTATTTTCAAGCATTTTAAAATTCAAAGTTTATTACTACAATCATGTCCAAAAATGCATAAGAAAAGAATATACATTGGGCTCTTAATTTTCAACAAGATTCAATGAAAATTAGGTACTTTATTAATAGAAATAGTACTCAATTTTTTATTTGAATGCATTTAGGTGGGTTATCTTAATTTAAGTACTTGAGATAGGGTCATATTACAAGTCAAATAGTGTGAACATGAGACAAGTGTGTTTTAGCAATGATAGTGTAGCAAATTTAGGTACAAGATATTTTAGAGTGTCATTGAAGTAGTAGTTTGAGTGCATACAAATTTATGCTATTAGTGAGGTTGCAATACTAGTGTCATTTTTAGAATTAGTATCACTAGTAATAAAATCTTGATAGAAATTATTGGTACAATATCAAAACATTTCAACCCACACTTTGGTACATTAGTGACATATGAACTAATATGACAAATTAGTACTCCTTCCATCCCAAAATTATCTTTTAGTTGTCCTTAATTCTTTATTCCAAAATAATCTTCCTATTGTATTTTTTTAATGTTGTAAATTGATCAAATTTGGTTTTCGATTGCTACTTAGGACCAATCAAACAAGCTCAAGTAGTAATTCCCCCTATATCCATGCAATCATCGATCCCTAAACAAATGAAATGACCAAAGGGGTCAATCAACATTATTCATTCATATTTTTTGCATCTCTTTGAATATTGTTGAATTGAAAGGATGAAGCTCTAGGAGGTAGAACAAAGGGTTATACATGGGCTTGGACATATATTAAATGCCTACAAAATGACTAGCTCCACTACAACAAAAGCAGTGTTTTATGACTGCAAAATATGACTGCAAGCAGTCATAAAATCAAAAAATATGACTGACGCAGAAATCACTGTAGATGACTCGGAATATGACTGATTCCAGTCGTTTAGAAGCAGTCGCTTCAGACATCAGTCATATTGGCAGTCATATTTTCCGAGGGGTATAAATACCCATTTTTAGCCATAGTATGCCAACTAGGTGTATACTTTGACTATCCTAGGGGTTTTTTGACTTTTATTTGGGTTACCCGGGCAAATAAAAAAATCCTACGTGGAATACGACTGGGTCGAGTCATATTTTTTGATGACGTGGAATATGACTACGGTGAGTCATATTTTTGGATGACGTGGAATATGACTGCGGTGAGTCATTTTTTTGATGACGTGAAATATGACTGCGGTGAGTCATTTTTTTTGATGATATGGAATATGACTGCAGTCAGTCATATTTTTTGGTGACATGGAATATGACTGCGGTGAGTCATATTTTGCAGTGATGTAGAATACGACTCTCGTGAGTCATATTTTATGGAATATGATTGAGGTGAGTCATATTTTAAGGAATATGATTGAGGTGAGTCATATTTTGTAGTAATGTAGAATACGACTCTCGTCAGTCATATTTTATGGAATATGACTGAGGTGAGTCATATTTTGTAGTGATGTAGAATACGACTCTCGTCAGTCATATTTTATGGAATATGACTGAGGTGAGTCATATTTTGCAGTGATGTAGAATACGACTCTTGGTAGTCATATTTTATGGAATATGACTTCTGTGAGTCATATTTTTGGCTTCATGAAGTTGCAAGTAGCATCCAATGTTTTTGTTTCAACTTTTGATGCCTGTATATACAATTAAAGAAATGAGAGGTTAATTTTTAGTGATTGAACAACAAAGCCTAACCTTCAAAGACTTACAAAAACACAAAATATTTAGCTCAAGTTTAGGATAGAAAGAATAAGATTAATGATGGAAGAAACAAGAAAAAGAAGATAAGTATTAAGAGTTAACAAGAATCAAAAGTTAAGATGCAACAAGGAATAAAAAGCAACAATTAAGCAACAACTAAGACACAATAAGAAACAACAAACAACAATTAAGACACAATATGAGGCAACAATTAAGATATAAGAACAAAGAAAAAGCAACAACTAAGACACAAGAAGAAACAAGATTACAAGAAGCACCAACTAAGACATAACAAGAAACAACAAGAAATGAGAGTATAGATACAACAAGAACAAAAAAGAAGCAAGAACTATAAAACAAAAGGAAACAAAAAAACAAGAACTAAGAAGAAGAAAGAGTTCAAATGCAAGAGAAAGAAAGAATTTAGATGCAACAATAAGAAACAAGAAGCATGAACTAAAGAGCAACAAGAAACAAGAGTTAAGATGCAACAAAAAGCAACAACAAGTGAGAGCTAAGAGACAATAAAAAGTAAGAAAGAAGAGTCACAAGAAGTGACGGCTAGGGTTCCAGAACCCTAAAAAGTGGCGGTTAGGGTTTCAAAATCCTAAAAAAATGACGGCTAGGGTCTCAAAACCCTAAAAAAGTGGTGACTAGGATTCAAAATTAAAAAAAATAGGTGACTAGGATTTCAAAATTTTAAACAATGACTTCTCTATATTTTTTTGGAATTGCCCAAATTTTTTCTTGACTTGCCCAAAACAAAAAAAAATCACTATTATATGAAAATATTAGTGATAATATGACTCAATGTTCCCAAACATGTTCCCAACGTTCCCAAACATGTTCCCTACGTTCCCTATGAAGTACTTTGGTATTCCTAATGGCCGTATAGTATACGCTTGTGACGTACAAGGCATAAAAATGACTGACAGTCATATTTTGCAGTCATATTTCTCCCCAAAGTGTTGGCCTTCAAGAATATGACTGCAAGCAGTCGCCAGTCATCCTCAGTCATAATTTTGCAGTCATAAAACACTACCATTGTTGTAGTGCTCATACTCAACAATTAATTAACCATTAGTGCTCTTTGAAAATGCCTCAAAGAATCTGCTTTTTAATATTCCAAAACTACACTTTGAAAAGGGCTCTAAAACTCAAAGTTTCTAAAATGTTAGGAGTACACCAAACTCTACTTATAGTGAAAAATTAGTTTTTTAAATGTTGTTTTTGACCTTAATTTAGAACATTTTGTTCAACATGAAGATCATTTTGGGATAGAGGTAGTATTATTTTTTGGAACAAATGAGCTACAAAACCTCCTATCAACACCAACATTATTCAATCACTCATGGTGGGTACAATTTTGAAGAGTAGAATTTGGATATATTTTTATTAAATTTGACTCAAGAAAAATTCGATTTGTTCACTAATTCAAAACATTTGATTATGTACTATCAAGTATGAAATTGCTCAAAAGCAAACATAGTCACGTTTGGACAAAGATTTTCTAAATGTTTATCATGTATAAATGCTTGAGAACTTTAGAAGGCCAACTTAGGCTTGGTAGAAAGCTAAGATAACAATTGAATTATGGTTCTTTGGTCGATTTGGTTAAATTTTGAAGAAAACATCATAGTTTGAAATGCAATTTATTCCCACTTACAAAAGTGGGATTTTGAAAATGCATTTAGGTATACTTTAATAACCCTTCTTTATGCTATCATTATTCTTATGATTTTAGTGTACTTTCCATGCAGTCATGAGTTCATAACATTATTACAAGTCATAGTTTTAAAGCGTTTAATGGGTTAGTTACAAGTCGGTTGGCATCCAAAAGATAGACTGGTTCCACTCCACCAACTTTCGGAATGCTGACAAACCTTACGAAACCGCTGAGGCTTACGATGAATTGGTTCACCGGAGGAATACCAACAGAGCTTGTAAATCTTAACCCTTGACACTCTGTGGCTCTCACAAATCTACCTTACGTCTCTCCTGCCAGGCCACTTGTGGTTGGCAGGCTTTGTACTACTTGCCTTCGCAGTGAAATCCCGTTTCATTTGTGTAAAAAAAACATAGAAAAAACTACCTCACTGGCAACTTACAACTACATAGACCAAGCTTCAAGAGCTCGACCTGTCCGTAAATGGATTGAATGGTACCATTCCTGACGATTTGGGTGTTCAATTATCGTTGAAACTGTTCGACATATCCAGCAATTGCTTCACAGGTGGTACAGTGTTCCAAAGCTTCTGGGCAACTTTTCTAGTGCAGCGACTTTGGATTTATCAGACAATACGCTCAACGACGATGCCGTTGCTCTATCGAGTCTTATCCAGTGTTCAAAACTGGAAACTCTCATGGTCGGACAAAACAATATCTATCAATGGAGCATTGCCTGTGAACTTCACCAAGTGGTCAGGTTTGAAATACTGGCAACAAGCAAACAGGCAGGATTCCTGCTTCCTTTGGAAGCATCTACTCTAGCCGGGGCTCTAGCTGTGCTTGTGGATTTCAGCCGAAACAAGTTTTACGCTCGGGAGAAATTCCCTGCCCGCAAGTGGACGGCTCTCATCTCTCTGAGCTCTTGTCCTTTTTGTTTTCCCACAATGAGATTGAAGGATCAATCCCTTCGTGGTTTGGAAACTTGAAGAGCTTGCAAGTGTTGGACTTGTCCTGCAACAAGCTCAGCTGTTCCATACCCCAGAACTTTGGTAATTTGGATGGGCCCGATGTGCAATCCACTGACATCACACCTTCACCGGGTTTTGTTTTTTCAGCTTTTCCTTTAAAACAGAGCATGAGTTTGACACTTGGGAGGAGAATTAGTGTCCCCGTACATCTTACAAGCAACACCCTTTACGAACCTCTCTTGGAATGCATTGCAGGGAGAGATTCTCGTAGAACTAGGGATTGCAGAACTGGTTGGTTTGAAGTAGTTGATTTGATCAAAGAACAAGTTTGAAGGAAACATTTGGACAGCTGTTCGAAACTTGGAAGGCCTTGGGAACTCTCGACTTGTCCCAAAATAGTCTCAATGGACTCCTTCCTCCAGTGTTGCCATCTTCCTTGAGCACATTCATAGCGTTTGTCAACAATTGTAGCGGTGTTATTCCCTCTGGGGGCCAGTACGATTCATTTCCAAACAACCCTTATTTGCCAGGGAATCGGACTTGTGTGGAAACCTGGTGAGGAGGCCACGTGCTGGTGAGAATGAGGATTCTCTCCATAACCAAATCATGGTCTCGGATTACATTTCATTCCCGGGTTTCGGAATTAGAGCAGCTGGTGGGTTCCGCATTGAGGTCATGACAGCTCTTCTTTGGGCCCCTGCTCGTGTCTTTGTGCTTGGAGCAGCTGAGAAGAGAAGGGCCTCAACTAGGATTCAATTTGGATATGGCTTGTTCAATCATAAATCTCATTAGCCCTCACAGTATTGTTGTTCGAGGTGTTAATTTTGCCGATTCAACCTTAGTTGTGAGGCCAATGTACAATACACGGTATCGTTCAATCCATTCAATGCGGAGGGATGCACCTTCTTGACTTCATGATTTAATGTTCTATAGGATTTTTTTCAGTGAGTTTCTACCATCAGAAATCTCAGTGATCAAGGTAATCGAAGACCATACTCAGTGTCACGTACTAGAGAATGTTGAATGTGTCCCCTTTCACTTCATCCCTATGATCTTACACGAAAAGGAAGGTTACGTGATAGCTCCACCGCCGCCTTCTTTATGAGAAGCTTCTTCTACACTCATTCTTTTACCTCTATGCTTATTATTGGATTGGGCATCAACGAGTTTGTTGAAAATGCCAACTGCAAAACTCTAAGAACGTCACACTCCCATTCTTAATGGGGAGGTAGGGAAAAAGAAGATTGCGGAGGAGGAATGAACATTCTATTCATTTGGCCTACCATATGGAAGTAGATTACACTGACACGTTTTAATGCATTCTCCACACACAACCCTTTTGTGTACACTTGATCAAGATCATCAAATCTTCAAGATCTACGGCTCCCTCAAAAAATAAATTGGGGATGGGGTTGTGACTCTAAACCACCCTCAATCTTTCCCTTCGCCTTGCTCCAAGTCACAACAAAAGTGACGCAATTCAAGACTGATGTCTAATAACGAACTCATAGAGCTGCGACTCGATCCGTTACCTGGTAAACAACTGTGACTCCCACTTTCCAATCGCCTTGCGCAACGTGACAAAGAAAGTGATAAGATCGAGAGAGTTTCAACTGGGTACGTAGTACATTACCGTGATTCCCTCTATTGCCTTCGAAAAAAAGGTTTGGATTGACTGGAGAAGCTGTTCTCGGCAACGCACATGCACCCCGAGCTAGTCACAACCTCGTCGCCCTCGTCTTGCGGCAGCTGGAGGTGCTGGTAAAGACTAAGAACCGCCGCGTATCGCACCACCGGCTTCGCGGCGGGAACTTGCGGCAGTGGACAGTCACCCAGCAACACCTCCCGCGCGTTCCGCATGCTGGGGCGGCACGCGGGGTCGGGGTGCGCGCACAGCAGCCCCAGCTTGAGCGTCCGCTCCATACCTCGCCGGGCGTCTGCGTCCGCGTCATCCCTGATCTTTGTATCCACCACTGCGAGGACGTCGCCACCAGCATGCGCACTCCAAACGCAGTCCATCAGCGGGAGCGGCGTCGCGGCGTCGATGTCACGGCCGCACAAAACCTCCAAAACGAGAATGCCGAAGCGCCACACGTCGGTCCGCGTGGTGGTTCTTCTTGTTTGCGGAAGCTCTGGCGCCATGTAGTCCAGCAGTGTTGTGGAAGCGGCTTGGTCGAGGTCGATGAGCCTCGCCAGGCCGAAATCCGCAAGACGGGCGTTGAAATTTGCGTCCAAGAGGACGTTTCCTGGTTGTAGGTCGCCGTGGAGGATGCACCGCCCGATTTCCTCGTGGAGGTAAGCTAATGCGGACGCGACTCCTGTTAAGATGTTGAATCGCGTGCTCCAGGGGAGCAATGTCGCGCCTGCTTTTTTCCTTTCGTTTCGCAGCAGGGAGTGGAGAGTTTTGTTGGGGAAATATTCGTAGACGAGACAGAGCATGCCCTTCTCATTGCACCATCCTTGCAGCTGCACCAAGTTTCGGTGACGGATTTGGCTGATGATGGAAAGCTCGACTTGAAACTCCTTCTCAGTCAATTCGCGTGACCGATCGGTTTGGATCACTTTCACCGCGACCACCGCGCCCGACTCGCTGAGGACGCCGCGGTAGACGCTTCCTGAACGACCTTGACCTAGAAGCTCCGATTGGTTGAAATTCTTCGTGGCGAAGCAGAGCTCCTTGAACATGAAGCGCCGAGGGCCAACCGCTGCGACACCACATTCAACCATGGCGTCGCTACTGGCTGCCTTTGAACGCCTTCTCAAGCTCCAAAAACCCAACCCTAATCCGAAAAGGAGTAGGAGCAGGAGAGCGCAAATTCCAGCCGCAGCACCACACACAACTCTGTTTCTGCTTGTGTAAGAGCTTGACGAAACACTTCTCCGTGAGTGAATTTGAGTGGGAAGCAATGGAGATGGAGATTGTGATACGAATGTAGATGTGAAGTCCCAGTACAACACCCTGACTTCCACGGGTTGCTCATCGATGGCGGAAGACGAGAATCCGACGTACATCAGATCGTCCACATAAGGGTAAAGATTTATCGTCTCGTTGATCTTCCCCACCGTCACACCTTCCATGTCAAGCAACTCCACAACCAAACCGTGACTCACACCGTTGTAGCTCACATTCAGCGTGTACACTCCTCTGTTTTGGACGCACAGACTTGTTTCGCTCCCGAGTGGCTCAGCCATGTCGAACACAGGCATTGAATTCATAGTTCCAAGATCCACACCGAGATGGCAGCTGCTGACATCCTTGAACCCTAATCTCGAGAATGCACTGAAGCTAGTGTCGATCTCGATGGCGAACAGTTGGACGTTGTCGGTGGTCTCGTTCAGGAGTCCTAAGAACCGGCCCGCATCGCCGATCGTTCGATTGTCAGGGAAGAAGCCCCACGCAATTCCTGAAGGCTGACTGGTGGGCCAGTTCCCTGGTTCCGTGTCGATGGAGAAGGTGAAGGAAGTGCGGAAGGACGCGTTCGCGTCGGAGTTGCGAAGCTGCACTTGGGTGGGATACAGTGCTCGTCCGACTGCGGTCGATTGGTTGGAGTTCACAGACATGTTCACCAGACGGATGTTGCCGTCGACGATTCTGGACCCGGAGACGAGTGTGAGCGAGCCAGCATCGAATTGGGAGAATGTGAAGTCGGTGTCCTGGCACGTCACGAGGATGGCGAAGCTGAAGACGAAGTAACTACACAAGAGCAAATTGAATGCTGTTGCGACGCCTCGTCGTTTTGTGCTCCTCTTACAGCGATGCGGAAGAGCCATTGAACTTACATTGCCGGATGCTGCAATTGACCTCAGAAATACGTTTGCTTCAAGCAAGGAGATTGACAAGGGATCTCATGAATGTCGTCCTCGTCCAAGCAAGAGCCCTGCATCAACTGATCGACCTCTTCGTTGATGACTACACTCGTTACTTCAGCCCAAGCTTCATTGGCGATCGCAAACCAGCAACTCACTTCTTCCATACCCACTCCCCAAAGTGCAACACCATGACATTGCAACGACGACGACGACAATCCACCCATTACCAGCAAACACCCACCCAATGCAGGTCACCCACTCGGGCCGGGGCCGAGGTTCAGCAATACAGAGAATCTCTGGAGCTACAACAACGCTAGTTACATTCGCATCCAGGTGAAAGAAACCAAAACCTCAAAATCACCATCTAACGCGCACAGACTGCTACTATACCAATCAAGGACGCGGCTTTTATATGCAATTCGCATCCCTCCACAGTTGACTAAGTAACCAGCAGCAAGCTGTGATGCAAGTCAAAGGATCCAACCCCCGACCGCAATCATACTCAGCACGAGAAGTATGAGAATTGAACATCACAAGGTGGGCAGAATTGCGGCACCGCGCTTGGACCTCCACCAAATTCAGGTCACGACAACTCCTGGTGGCTTTTGCCTTGTGATTTATCTTTCCGCTGGTGGAATCAAATTTGTATGTGTGCCAGAAAGAAAAAGAAAATCGGGTGACGAGGGATTCCAAATTTAGGTTGCTTTGGGTATGGGAATGTCAATGCCACCACAATTGCGGGAGTTGGGAAGTTGTCCTCTCGATTGTGGGCTGTGATGGTGGCTGCATGGTGCCACTGTGGTGCACGTTTCGTCCTCCACCTCCCTGGCTTTTCTCTTTTCATCAGTTTTCTCGTTTCGCTACGGCAGCGGTGACGACGAAAATTTCGTTGAGGTTACTAATTCTGGAATTAAAAAATAAAAAATGCCTCGCGTCGGCCTCAGCGCAGCGGCCAAGTTTTGGAGAGGCCAAATGGGAGGGCCAGGACCTGCGGCAAATCGCCCCCACAAAAAACAGTCTGGCCGCAACGCAATTTCTGTAACTTTTGTCGAAACCTGCCTTATTAATGGCCGCATTTCCTGTTTACAAATATCCATCCCATGTCTGAAACTCTGAATAAGGATGAAAGTGTTGAGAGATCCACTTCATTTTATTAACTGAACCTGTAACCCAGGAACGCCGCCGGCGTCATTCTGTGGCGCCTGATGACAATCCAATGAGCTGTGCTAAAGCTATTTGAAGCATCTACTCATCCTTGTTGGTCAACCATGTTGGGTTACGAAGGGTATCCAATTGAGTTTGTGCTCTTGTAAGTGTTTCTCTTCAGTTCATGTAAACTGATCACAAAATATGCTATTTTAGTGTATTTTGGGAAGTTGTTGCTTCTTGCTTTAAATCTAAAATTTCTTCACAAAAAAGGTATTTTTTACAGATCACAAAACATGCTATTTTAGTGTATTTTGGAAAGTTGTTGGTCCTTGCTTTAGATCTGAAATTTCTTCACAAAAAAGATATTTTTTGAGTTTGAGCCCAACTAACAAAACAAAGGTCATCTGCGGTCATTTGCTCTAGTTTTTACTCCAATTTGAAATTTTGAAAAAAAATCCTAATATTGAATATTTTATTGCAATTTGAACTTTGGATGTATTTTCAATGTGTATTGAATTTTAATTATAGAATAAGATGGAAATTGAGTTTATATTGTGATGTTCTTCATTGTAATATATAAACATGGTGAAATTTTTAGATTTTTTTGAAATAACTTTCTATTTGATGTGATTTTTCTTCATTTTTTCTTCAAAAATTCTCAAAAAAATCAATTTTCCACAAAAATATCTAAAATTTTTGTGAAGTGAAGAAGACATGTAATTTTGTCTTTGAAAAATAAATATAATCTTTTTTAAACATATCTAGTTGAAAAATGGCATCAAACTGAGTGATGGGCAATGAAGCTTAAAATCAATTGTCATGGGTCCATCATTTAGGGATTAAACAATGCAAGCTTCCATAACCAAGGCAATCACCACAATGCTAGGATTATTGAGCCAATAGGTGCATTCTTTATTTTAGAGTGAACAGTCAAGTCATCTATGGGCCACTTTTTGGCCTTATTGTCCTTTAAAGGTGGGTGTTTTAATTTACAAGAAGATTGTAGTAGCATTAAAATTTCTTTGGAATTCATTGAAGGACTTTGGGGCCAAAAAGTGGCCAAAGGATGACTTTCAAGATCATAGTAATTATGAAGAATGCACCTATTGGTCAGATTACTTTTGGCAAATTCCTTAGTAATAGACTTTGTCCCTTCAAGTTAAGACCATTTAAAATTGAATGAATCCCAAGAAAATTTGCTCAAAAGTTTGTGCAAATTAGTATAAAGAATACTTAAAAAAATACTATACAATATTTAATTTAAGGACATTGAAATTATTTCACGAATTTAGAAAATCTATCAATTCGACTTAGACTTCTTAAAAACTTGACATTCAAAATTCAAATGTCATTTTTAAACTTTGCCTATTTTTAGCACCAATAATTAGAGAATTTGCTATATTTTAAGTTATTTATCACACATTAGTTAAAAAATATGGCTAAATCTTGTTTATGACTTGATTACAAGTCTCTCCTGAGTTACTTTCAAATTACAATCTTAATCCTTATCAATGGAAATTGTCCATGTTTCAAAAAATAAATAAAATTACAATCTTAATTATCGACATTACAAATTCAAAACATCTCAATACCACCAAGGGGAAGAATTTTTCCATATAACACTCTTGTAATAAATAGTTATTTAAAAAATTAGAATGACTAAATTTTATAAAAAGTATTTTTGTATGGATTTTTTTTGAAGAAAACAAGAAAAATTATGCATTTTGACACTAGCAAAATACACAAAACACACTAGCAAAATGCTATTTAAATTGAACATTGAATATTATTAACTGCTAAAGTCTCAATGCCTTTTATCATTAAAAAAAATCACTCGAAACGCTCATATCTATTGCAAATAACAAAAAACCTTCAAACATTTCTTTTTTTTGGATATTTTATCAAATGATCTTGTACTAGAATAATATTAAAATGTGTGGAAGAAATTTCATAAGCTTTCACTATATACATTGCAAGATAATTGCATTCAAAGTGAAAAAAATATGTTTTTGAACATATAACATGACTAGATTATTTAGCTTTGAATCTTTTTAACTTAAGGTTTTTGCACTAAAGATTTTATTTTGATTTTTTTTAAATTTATGTAAGCAATTTTATTGAAAAAGTATGATTTGACAATCTAAGAAAAATATCCAATAAAATAAACATGATTATCATTCTTTAAAAAGTTGTTAAGTAGAAATAGGTACAAGATTAAAAGAAAAACTAAATTAATAATTGCTCTAAGATGGAATTAAAAACACGCATCCCAATAATGAGATTGTTCTAGCAAACATATAAATCCTTGTGGAATTTATTTTTTTGAAAATTTTGAAAATTGAATTCAAAATCAAATTCTATACATTTCTATGCTTGCTTGCAAAATAAGATCATGGTCCATAGCTTTCACATCACTAATCCAAATGGAATGAATCAAATCTTTCTAAATAAAAAAAAAAAACATACTTTGTAGGAAACAATTTTAAAAATAATTATTTTAGAATTTTTTGGTTATTTTTGTTGCTTACACTTGTCTACTTTTGAGCTTATTGTTGCATAACTTTTGCTCCTAGTCACAAATTGAATAAAATTATATTTCCAAAAATCTTATGTATCTTTCTATATTCAAAAATTCAAAAAATCATGACAAAAAATTGAAACCTCGAGAGATTATTTGAAATCCATTTTGTCCCTTGGAGGGGTAATGGAACTCTAAGAGATTAAAGTAAAAATGTAACCAAAATTTGGATTTGTACACATGTTGGAGCATGATACATGTCATATTTTTTAATTCATTTTTATCTCAATTTTTGCTTAACTTTCTTTGAAACAAAAGAAATATAAAAATAAAGACAATGGCAAGATGAAAATTCTTTTTGGAAAAATAATCTACAATATGAAAAAATGTGAAAAAATGTAATTTAATAATAATGAATACAAAATGAGACAAATAGGAATTTTGACAACTGTAGAGAAACTTAAAATGTACAAGTTCAAATATTAAGTCATTTATTTATTGCATTTATTTTTTTGAGTTAGACAAGAGATCTCTATATTATAGTTGTAGATTTTTATTTTCAATTTTTTTGCATATCTAACTGTAGGATTTTGTAATACAATAGTATTATTATGCATGGGAAAAAATTTAGAAACTTTGATTGAGTAGATTGCAAGATATTTGCATTTAAAGTGAAGAAAATCAATTTTTTTACACCTTGATCTAATAGATTTTTTGGCTTTGAATCTTCTTAACTTAAAATTTTTGCACTATTGATTTTGATTTTCTGATCTTTTATGTTGAATAATTGAGTTGAGAATCTTAAAAAAGAAAATCAATCAAAAAACACTTACTTTTCACCCATTAAAAAATTGTTAAGTAGAAGTAGGTTTTAGATTGAAGAGATAACTAAACTTGTTAATAGGTCTAAGATGGAATTGAAATACAATAATCCCAACAATGAGATTGTTCTAGCAAACTGTGAGTGGATTTCACTGTGAAGCAAAATCCATCCACAAGATTGGGCCGTGAGGAGTGTATGGACCCCTAACTACCTAGCCTTCCAAGCAATGGCAATTCATCCTCAATTTAGAAGATTAACTTTAGTATGTGATTTTGCCCTAAAAATTTCCATTAGGACACTCAATGTGACTCTAAGTAAGGTTCAAGTGAAAATTCCAGCACTCAATCTACCATAGCATCACATACACCCATTCACTCCACATACAATTGGTTCATCACAAGTTTTATAGCAATGTGCAATTAAAATTGCAATTGTTTAACCACAATTGAGAAGGAAAAAACCCATCCAAACCTCCAATTGTTCCCCCTTCTAGAGGTAGCAGACCAGCCTTTACAAAAATAGTCACCATTTCTTCACACTATCTCCAATTGGCTTGAATTTTGACTTTTTGGAAAGCTAACTTGATCATCCTTGTCCTCCCCAAAATTCAGCTCCATCCCGTTCTTCAATCGTCCGAAGTGGCTCGCCAAAGTTGGTGCTATCCATTCGCCGCAGCAGTAGACCTCTTCTCACTAAATCAGTCACCATTTCTTCACACCATCTCCAATTGGCTTGAGTTTTGACTTTTTGGAAAGCTAACTTGATTCTCCTTGTCCTCCCCAAAATTCAGCTCCATCCCGTTCTTCAATCGTCCAAAGTGTCTCGCCAAAGTCGGTGCTGTCCATTCGCCACGGCAGTAGACCTCTCCTCACAAAAACGGTCGCCATTTCTTCAAATTTTCTTCAAATTGTATGAAAATTATCTTCATGGAAAGCTAACTTGAATTCGCCCCTCCCCTCCAAAATTCAGCTTCATTTTGAGTCTTCACACTTCCGCAATTGCTCCTCAAAGTGGGCAGGTTCAAGGAGGATTCCCAAAACCTAATATTTCACTTCATATTCTCTCCCACTCTCCCATCCCACTTTATATTAATGTTTAATATATTCACAAACAAATCTAACCTTGCCTAACAATTTCTTTTGAAAATTGTAAAAATTGCATTAACCCCTAAAGGACTGTTTGTCCCCTTGGGGGACAATTTGGGTTTGGGTAGGTTCCTATTGTCTCAATTTGTAGTGAATGTTTTTGAAATTTTTTGAGGTTGTGGAGTTTGCCGAGAGCTTTGTGAATTTATAATTTTTGTTTCAATCGGCAACACAAAAAAAAATCAAAAAATGTCAAAATAGTAATAATAATATTTTTCCTAAAATCTTATATTTTGGTTTACATTTGAAGCTTTGATTCATTCCATTTGGACTAGTTATGAGGAAGTCAGACAATTTTAGTTTTTTTGGGTAATCTAAGCATATTCTTGAAAAAATAACCTATAGGATTCATTTGTGAATGCAATTTTTACAATTTTCAAAAGAAAAAATTTAGGCAAGGTTAGGTTTGCTTTCTAGAACAATGTTACCGTGGGAATTATTGTATGTCAATTCCATCTTAAAGTTATTAATGATTTAGTTTTTCCTTCAATCTTTAACCTACTTCTTCTTAACAATTTTTTAATGAGTGAGAATTAAGTGTTTTCTTGTTGATTTTTTTCCTTAGATTCTCAACTCAACTATTCAACATAAAAACTTAGAAAATCAAAATTAACAATGCAAAAATTTTTAGTTAAAAAGATTCAAAGCCAAAAAATCTAGTCAAGCAAGTTGCAAAAAAACTTGTTTTCTTCACTTTGGATGCAAATATCTTGCAATCTATGTGGTCAAATTTGATGAAATTTTTACCACATGTTTTCAAACAAATATAGTACAAGATCCCATGGTTGGATTTTGAAAAAACATATTTTTTTGGTTTTCTTAGGCGAATGTAGTAGAAGTGGTAGTTCTAAGTGTTTTTTGATAGAAAACACCCTTGGGGCTTTAGGGGTTGAAAAATGAATTCTATAAGTTATTTTTTTAAAAAGATGCTTAAAGTGTCCAAAAAGTAGGTTTGTCCATAACTTTCTCATCACTAGTCCAAATATAATGAATCAAACCTTCGGATGTAGACAAAAATATAATCTTTGAGAAATAAATTAAAAATAAAAAACTCAACTTTTGTGATTTTTTGTGTACTGTCCCTTGATTTGTTTTTAGGACTCATAGTAGTATAACTTTTGTTTTTGGACACTGATTGAAATAAAAATTATATTCCCAGAAAGCTTGTCTAATTTCCTATCTTCATAAAAAGTTTAAGAAAATCATGTCAAAAATTGAGATCACATGAGCCTACCCAAAAATCCCAAGAGTCCCTTGTAGGGACTTTAGGACTTTAGGAATTAAGAATAAATTTTGAATTTGTAATTTCATATTTAAAAAATAAAATAAAAATAAAAATCTAATAATATAGATGTAACTCAAAATTCAAGTCTACAACATTTTTTTTATATAATCAAGTTTAAATTATTTCAATAAGTTGTTTCTTTATACTATTCAAACTTGAAATCAAAAAATGAATTAAGACATTCAAAGCATTAGAAAAATAATGAACCTTCAAAGGGGATGCTTCATCTGTTGACAAGCTTCCTGAAAGGTAACTTGGAAAACTCACTAATAGCAGTGATTGATTTCATTTTGAAGTCAGAAGATGTAGATTAAAAAAATCATATTCCACATCATTTTGGAACTAGTCATTACAAATATCATTCAAAACATTGTATATTATAAAAGGAATATGTATTCACTCAATGTTTCATTTTTATATGATCATGATACATTTTGTGTATTATGGCAAATGTCATGCATACAAGGTAAAAAAAACATATTTGCTTCTTTTTTTTAATATGTAGGTAGATGCATTCTATATTCTATAATGTCAATGGTTTCATCAACTATAATTTTTATAATTTTTTAGTGCATGTCCACCTCTAATACAATAAATGCCTTTAGTTAACAGACAACCAAATTGGATGAGAAGAGTTTATGACTGCACCCTTCCATTGAATATTCTCCAAGCATCCTAGCCAACCTTGCCAAGGATAGACAAGCCAAATTTTTCAAGGCATATTTTTCACCAAAAACCACTCGAAACTATCATTTTTATTGCAAAATGCAAAAGAATTTAGAAATTGTTATTTTTGTATATTTAACCATTGAATCTTGCACTAAATTAGTATAAGAATGAGTGGAAGAAATTTCAAAAACTTCGACAAAATGGATTGCAAAATATTTGGATTTAAAGTGAAAAAAACAAGTTTTTATGCACCTTAATTTATAGACATAGTCACCTTCTAGACACAAAACTTAAACTTTTGCATTATTGGTTTTGAATTTCTAATTTTTTCTATTAAAAGATTGAATTGAGAGTAAGGGAATTTTTTCTAAAAATAAATGAATAAATTTCCACTTACTAAAAAATTATAAGTTGAAATAGTTATGAGAATTTTTTCTGGAAAATTGTGAAAATTGCTTTAAAAAAATGAATCCTAGAAGTTATTTTTTCAAGAAGATGCTTAAATTGCTTAAAAAACAAAATTGTCCATAACTTTCTCATCACTAATCCATATAAAATGAATCAAATATTTCGATGTAGATAAAAAGTCTGCCAAGAGGAAGTGTCTCTTCTAATGTGTGGTACAAGTTGATTGGATTGTCATTTGCAAGTTTATGGGGCACATTTGAGGAGCATGGAGGTTCTTTGTGTTTTTATCTTTTTTCCATTTTTATTTGTTTTTTTTCATTGCACTTGTTGGAGGGTGTTATGTGGGTGTTATTTTTCTTGTGTGTAGTTCATGAACTAGAAGGTTTGTAAACGCCAAGGGGGTTATCCCACTGTTGTTAGTTGTTTTCTTTATTAGTCATTTTCTCATATCATGATGAGGCTGAATTCATGACCGGTAGGACCATGTATATTGTTTGAAATTGGGCATGGAAAGAGTGATGCTCCAAAGCCCCAAGAGTTTGTGTTTGCAAGTCAAATCCACAAGTTGCCTGTCATTCTCATTCATTAATTTTTTTTGTGATCCATCCATGTGAAAAAACCTAAAAACTTTTGAAAAAAATCTTGTTTACCTTTGTTAGCCGGACACCCAAGGGGAATTGGAAGTGAACAAGTAATGTTGCCCATCTAAGAAACCAATTTTGGATAGAGAGGTCAGGCTTTGGAAAAATGCGAAGTTTCTAGCTGCAACTAAAATTGGTTCAGAATATGGAGGTGTAGAATAATATAATGTAAATCACCTCAAAATATAATAAGCGGATTGTCTATAATCAAGAATCTCAATAAGTTTCAGAGGTATAAACTTTTGTATACAAAGATAAAGGATTTTGTATACAAAGCATATGAGTATTGTATATTTATACATACACAATACGTATAACTTGAATATATATATACATTTATAAATACCATATAAAAATATGGTATAATAGAAGTATCATTATAAATATAGTTTGTATAAAATAAAAATATCCATATATGTACATACCATGTATAGACACCGTATAAGTCGTTTATAAACCATATAAAATATGTACAAACCAAAACCTTTGCAAAAACTTCTTGAATTTTTTGCCAAACTTCAAGTACAAGCCAAAGTTGCTCCAAAACTCCAAATCAAGATTGTCTTAGATTTATAGAAAGCTAAAAAAATATAATACAATCTCTCGAAACTCCAAAACCAAAAAAGTTATTGAACAAAACTTATAGCTCAATGAAGCTTGCACTTTTCAATTCGAAAGCAATTGCGTATGTCTCCACTTTGAGATACATAACAACCTCATAAAAACTCCAAATTCTTTGTGACATAGTTTCACAGAAAGATTACTTTATAATACACATCCTTAACAAATCTCAACTCAAAAACATGAAAACTTCACTCTTGGTGCTTTCTCAAAGTTGGAATTTTCTATAAGTTTTAGATTCGGTAACTAAGCTACAACCTCTATACATCTACAATCATAACTTTTTCATAAAAACTCCAAATCAAGCTTGCTATAACTTTTTAGAAATCTAATATTTTTTTACACAACCCAACAAAATCTCAAAATTAAAAACATTCTAACTAAAACTCCACAAGTGCTCGAAGTTTCAGTTCTCACTCCTAGAAGGTAGCAGACCTTCTTTCACTCCATCACTCATAACCTCTACATCCAAGCTTTAAATAGAAAGAATAATAGTTTTTTAGAATCACAACAACATGATAAACACACCTCCAAAATTTCATTCACAAATTCACAATATACATAAAGATATCTCTATAGCTAAAACGTCAATATGAATGAGGAGGGAGACGACCCCGACTCCTTATCCAACTCCAAAGGCCACATCAGCCCATGCCAAAGCCACATAGGCTCTAAAATCCTATTGGCTAAACCATTATCCCTCTATAACTCCCACTCAACCTTGCACATGAGGCTATGAGATAACCAAACAAGATAAAAGAAAGGTAAAATAGTTTCTACCTCTCTTTTTCTACAACATAGCCACACAAATTAAATTTTAAACTTTTTTAACAATTAAAAGATAGAATTATTTCTTAAAGATAGGGTCCTAAAGTTACACCTAAAGGTATAAAATCTTCGACACTCCGCAATTGATCACCAAGTCGGAAACTTGGTTAGTTATCAAAGTCTGTTGAAGGTCGCCCTGCCGGTCTAGGTTCGATTCCCGCTGAACCCGTTGACTATCGCAGATGACTCACAACTTGGCACTTACTAGTGGAAGCAAGAAATAAACAGCTAATTGGCCCCCTAACCCCCTTTAGCTAGCGACAAGATGCGATACACTCAAGATTTGTTAACAAGCTCCAGAATTCACCGGCATTGAAATAAATCGTGGTTTTCACCATGCCCCACTTTTTCCTTCCTTTAATTTTTTCATATGAAAGGTTAATTATTCAAATCCAAACAAACATCTCATTGAACAAGATTTATATATATTAAAGGCATTTCCATCACGACATTGGCACGGGTTTTCTAGGTGGAATTGCACTTTCAAGACATGCACCGAAAGGTAAGGGGTGAAAAGCTATTGTGTTCACATTTAGTAATTTACTAGCTTGTTTATTTTATAACCCACCAAAAAAATTGTTTTTTCTTTGATTGTGTGTGTTGTTGTTTTTCTTACTTTATCTTTAAATAGGCTCTTAGAACTATTCTAATCCTTAAAATCACCAAAAAATTTAGTCTTCCTTCATTTAGTACTTTCTACCTCCAAATTTCAGCAACTTAGTGTGCTGTTTTTCTTTTTCACACTCCAAATTAAACCCTTAAAACCATCTAAACTCACAAAATGACCCCTCTTTAAGTCTAAAAATATTTATTGTATGGTCAATTGGACTTGGTCACTCTATAACAATAACTAATGTTGTTGATCTATAATTTTATTGTACTAATATTTTGTGAACAATTATACTTAATCAGTATCAATGTCAATTTATCAAGCTCTTGGCTCCTATATAATTTAATTATCAATTGGCCGGTCATGTTTTAACCCTAAGGTTCTTAAACATTATCTTGTCATTTACATCATGTCAAACTGACTAATTGACATCTCAACTACCAATAATAAACAAATAAATTCCTAAATACACTTAGGACAATTCCACCGAGTTACTTAGTTCCTATATGTATGTCAATTTGTCCATATTCCAACATAAGATCACAACAAGGATTATACAAAGATTCTATTTGAAATTAGGGATCTTACTCCAGGTCCCTTTCTGCAAAGCACTTGCCACACTTATTAATATATCTCTTTCATTCCAATCTTAACCAATTGTCAATTTGTCTAAAATCAAGTATCTGTTAACCAACTTAATTAAATCCACACACAAACAACTAATTTGACTACAACAACAACCACTCACTTACAAACAAACAATTAGACAAAATACTTTATAATCATCACTTGGTTTTCCACCAATAATCATTGAACAACCACCACCAAGAATAGACATACAAAACATGCAATATTAATTGACTACACTTGGACTATTAGACCATCTAAATAGAAGATCAAATGCACGCCAAATTGACTTCAAAATATTCATTGCTTGAAACTAAGTGCACATCATACCAAGTTCAAACTTAACAACTATTAGTTCCAAAACTAAAATTAAAGATTATTGTCAATCACTAGCTTACTCAATCACATAAGACTTTTAGTCTATTTGACTTCTAAAATAAATTTTCCCTCATAATCGTATCAAGAACGGATATAGGTATCTCACCATTGTCTAATAACATTGACAAACCATAATCCACTTCAATCAATTTGACTAATAGACTTAATCCAGAAAATGAATTTGTAAGCAATTTGACAATCAATTGATGGTTATACAATCAGTATTTTACTTACTATCTATTAGTCTTCCAAATTCACACCTTTGCAGCTCCTCAAAACTTGATCTTGTACTCCGTTTGTGGACTTGTTGTCATCAACTCCTTAACACAAGCAATTTGATAATCACTGTTCTCACAAAAGATTAAAAGCGCCAATCATTGGCTACTTAACCGCTCAAACATAGGAAGTCCGGTTTGACAAGCTTTCTGCTCTCGACTATTTGACTCACAAAAGGAACAACAAAAGAATATGCCAATCTTTGACAATATATAAACATGAACCAAAGTTAATCACTAGCTACACAAACATAAGACATAGACAAAAATTATATTGAGCTTGGAGGAATGCACAAGTACATATGGTGAGCAATCACTGCAAATGCCGAAAGAGAGAAACTCAAAGTCTAATCATCCTTATACTTCTTGGCATAGCCAACTAGAGGTTAACTGCATTGTCCATTTGTTTTAACTAATTGTAACTCCCTTACTTGGCTCTCTATTTGTTTTTTCAATATATACATGTCTATTTGATTGTTTTCACATTGCACTTCAATTTAGAATTAACATAACTTGGACTATTTGCCCTTTACTTTAAAAACTTCCAAAGCTTTTAAAAAGTTTATCTATCTTTACAAATGTGTTTTCCTATCTTTACAAATAGTTTCAGAAATCATCATACAAAGTAAGACCATAGGAACCCATCCAAAATCCATTTTGTCCCCTCAATGGGAATTTAGATGTTAAGTTGTCTTCTTGCTCCATTCTATTTGTAATTGGTCAATTCAATACTTATAGAACACATTTGGTGCACAAGGATGGAAGATTTGAAGTTAAAAAAACTTGCCAAATATAGATCTAATGTTATGGCAATGCCTTTTAAAGGGTTTACAAAAATGCCATTGAAACACATGTCCGTTATTCATTGTCATGCTTAACCTACCACTAAGCTCAAGTATGTACATTCTAAATGGCCACATAAAAATGAATGTAGAATGAACATTCTAGGAGGCAATTATAGTAGATTCATCTTTGAGTACCCATAATTACTATCTACATGCCTTAGAGAAGCTATTTAGTTGCTCATGTATTTTACAAAGATTAGAAGTATAAGAGAAGTCATGTGCAAGTATAATCAAAACATTCCAACAAGAAATGGATTTTCTATATTTTTCAAAGTTTGTTGGGACTTAATTGGTAAAGTATGGGTAGACCCATGCTTAACCACTTATTGATTGACTTTACCCATCCCCAAGTGCATTGCCATGATACTAAAAGTTCGTTAAAATTTGTGGTAATAGGTGGGTGATTGATATAAATGGGAGGGTTGAATAGATGTTGGAATTAGTGATTGACAAAGTTGGTTTGTTCTACCTTATTGGCACAAATACCTTATAAAGAATGTTTACCTTCATTCAAAGATTCTCTTTTGTATGCAAGTGTGTCTAGTATCTACTATTTAGGTTCATATTCAATTCTTATAGTACAAGCAAAAGAAGCAAATCTATTGCAATGAAGATGCAGGGAGCAAGTATTTGGAATTCTTTTGAATTTTACCAACTATTGTCCTTTAATTTCCATAATAGACTGGTTTTCCAATTACTAAGTCCATTTTTTTCTTAAATTTTTTACTTTGAGTAGATATTATATACATTTTTTCAACATTTTTTCCCAAATGTTTTCAAATTGCAACTAGTTTTTCCACTAGCTAATAATGAATTAACTAGTGGTTCTCTCCAAACATTGTTAGTTGAGTTCTCAAATTTCCTAGCTTGATAGAACTCCAAATACTTTGCAAATTTAGGGAGTACAATTTTTAGTGGATCCAATGGTGAGCTTCCACACCTCCGTAAGAAAACTTTGTTTTGGGTGTTGGATTCAGAGAGGGGGCCACTCTACTACCCACTTTTGAAACACATAACATTAATCCCTAAAAGATGAGGGGTACATTTTGAGCAAAAATTGTTAAAAAATTGTCATAGAGCATGAGGTTTTTGTTTTTACTTTTTTGAATGTTTGAAGGTATGAAATCATTTTAAATTGCTATAGGATTAAAAATTTTGACTATATGGATTGCAAAAATTATTGCATTCAAAATTAAATTGTGTTTTGTCCTTGCTTGAAAGGATCACTAGACTTTTGACTCCTTTTGAAGTGAGTTTTTCCTTCTTTTTTAAAAATTTCTTTCTTTTTTGCAAACTTTTTCAAACTAAATCATATTATTTGGATACTTGCCAAGTGTAAAAAATTGTATGTCTTGTCCAAGGAAACTCTAGGCATAAATTTTGGTTACTTGATAAGGAATTTTTTACATTACAATATAGGAAAAGGGATATGTTTTGCATTTTGTGTCAAAATTTTGAAAACATCTATTCAAAATTGACTTTGTAGGAACGTACCCTAAACTTCAATTATCCCTTTAAGGGACAAATGTCCTTTAGGGGTTAACTTCCACTAGTTAATTGCAAGTCTCTTAGTGTGCACATGCAAAAGTGAACCATCATTGTTTGTAACAAGCAATATTTAAAGGAATTTATCATACTACTAAAATCACAAGCAATTTTGTAATGTCACATTCTCTCACTGGGTGATATTACAAAAATCTACTACACTAAAATTGGTAAATAGTGTTGGCAACACTAATTGTCAACAATAACACTAATTGTAATTTGCAAGGTTAGTGTTAGAACATAATTTATCCATTCTACCACTATTTTAGCTCTATAGTAAAATTTGGTCATTTCAACATTTCTATGAGAGTGCATTTAGTATTAGATGAGAATAAAATATAGAAGTTGGAATGGTGGAGAAAAAGCAATGTATGAAATGTTGAAATAAGCAATGAAATGTTGAAATGGACAATGAAATGCTGAAATTAATAGACAATGAAATGTTGAAATAGACAATGAAATGCTAAAATAGACAATGAAATGCTAAAATAGATACTAAAATGTTGAAATTTTTCATAGTGTATGTATAAGTTACTAAATATAGCAACAATAAAAAAAAACAATATAATAATCCTAATTGTAGGCCAAAAATTAAAGAAAAAATATAGTAAAATATTAAAAAGAATTTTTAAACTGCCCTATTGAAATTGGGCAGTTCTTGCCCTTGGAAGTATTGCAAATGTTTTGCAATTATTTCTTGGAGATGTGGAAATAATTGTCCTACACTCCAAGATCCATCAATTCCTAATGTCAAACCACAATGAATCATTGCTTTTTTAGCATAGGATATATTGTCACAATTCACCTCTCGATTAACATTTTCTACACTATCAACAGCCAATTGTAGAAAAAAACGTTTTCTAAGATTTGTCAACTTTCCTAACCATTGTTCATTTGCCTAGTGTGCATTTTGCCAAGAATTTTGTTGTATCAACTTGTAGAAGAATGTTGGAACCAACTTTGGAATTATCCAACTAGTATAAGTTCGTTCCGAGGAGGCCGGTTAAATAGGATTTGACTCTAAATTTACACCTAGTAGGTCATTGCAACCAAAGATTTATAAATGAAATTCCTTAACCACATGCAATTTGTTATCCTCACGATAATTCTAATTGCCAAATTTTTCTCTCCACTCTTAAAGGCCAGTAGGCCACAAGGGTTAAGAATATCTCCCGAATTATTTATTATTCTCTTAATCTTTCAATTTATATCCTTCCTCTTTTTATATTTTTCTTTATATCTTCTATCTCCAAATATATCTTTTATTCCTTAAATTCTTTAATTCCTTTCTTCCAAATCAGCTTCCAGTCTTCCAACTCGGCATAACAACTTGATACAGCTACTTCCAAATTGGTTTCAAATCTTCACACAGGCTTCTTACCAGTCTTAATACAGGTACAATTAAGTACTTTCAATTTCCAACTTAGATTGGATTTCCACTTTCTAATCCTTGTCTTCCAAATAGGGACCCACAGCCTCTTGCTTCACCAACTTGGATCTTTTATTCTCCGTAATACATCTTTGCCTTACATAACTCTAACACCCGACTTGGTAAACTCAGCATTTTATTACAACGACAAACAAACTCCAAATCGGGCACTAATTTGAACTCACTCAGGACGCATCACAACACCAGACATCCCATTTGGAAATAATCATAACACAAACATTTCAACTGCAGTACACCAATTCGGCAAGAAAGTATATTTTCAATTTAATTTCTAAATTTGGTGATTAGATCACCGTTTACAAATTAACGATAATATCGTAAATTGATCTTTTAACATATTCTCACAACTAATTTTGCAATTTATCCTTTACACTTTAATCGCCTTCCTAATTGGAAACTAATCTCCAACACTCTCGACATTCCAACTAGGTTCTAATAATTCTTCACGGCTTCAACTAAGCCTGATTTTAAAATTATTGCTCCTAACATTATATCTCATCTTCTCAGCACAAACTTCATAGATCCAACAATTAGCATTCTTCCTCCATTATCTCCCGACTTAGATAATTTTCTCTATCCCTTCATTTGCACATCACACACACCGCCATACACTGGCGCACACACATCCTGACTAGGACATAGACACAAACGCACTCACACTCCGATCCGACCTTGGATCAACACACACACACTCAAACACACCAATCCGACCCTGGATCAACACAGACACAACCCCCAACTGGGAAATCACACACATGCACACCGAAACATACACACGAGAAAATGAAATACGCAACACGAATTGGCTGGGACACGCATTGGAATTCACTCAACAGCCAGTGAAAGAAAAATGAAAGAAAAATCAAACCAAATAGGAGCTAGGGAAGACGAAGATCAATTGCCTCAACCAATTCGGCAACTTCAACTGAACCAACTGACATCCCTATTTGGCAACTCACATCCACCTCAACCTGTCCTCTTTGACAAAAATGAAACGAACATCCTAATTGGACAGTAGACATCCACCAACCAACCAACTTGGAGCACTTACTAACCAAGCCAATTACATATAACTTCAAATCAGCCCCCCATCCAATTAAGACACAAAATAAGGATCCTGTCAAAAAGAACTCAACATAAAATCACACAAAGACTCCAACTCGGACCACAATCAAACAACCAAAACCACCCAAATTGACCTCGCAATTGACTAACTGCTCTTAATTAACTGCAAAATGTACTCTGATTAGTACACAAATGAACAAAAATTTACAACCTATTAGACTATTTACACAACTCAATTTTCTTGGCTTCTCACCGTCTTGTCCATTCATCTTTGATTTTTGAAATGAGGAATGTATTTACTGGTTGGTAAAGGTGAATAAAATATGGAGGCAAAAATTTGAAAACTATGTTTTTGATAGCTAGGACAATAATCAATCTAGGGGGTCACAGTATGGCCGCTACAATTATCAAGCCACATGATCTTTAAGCGTTGATGAAGATCAACTTGATATGCACGAGGTTCCAAAAAGTATTTGGGAAGATGGTTTGGTCCATCCAACCTTTCGTATAACATAAAAATATGTATTTTTATACTATGTACGTATGTACAATATGACAGCGGCAAGAAACCATGGAGTATATCCCCCCTTGTAGAAAGCTCTTTACTTCTTTTCTCTTCACAATGTCTCCAAAGCCGCCACTAGGGAACTCTCCTCCTCTCCGCACAAATTCTCCAAGGCGGTCACCAAGCAAGGGAAGAGCGGGGCAAGCAATCAAAAAAGAAAGTTTCCCATGGGAGGCGAAAATTGAAGTTTTTCAGGGAAGGGCCAGAAAGTGATGACGAGAGGTGGAAATTTCAGTTTCCCAAAGAAAGGCCAGAATTTGTCGGCAGTCGGTGGAAATTAGAGCATTCCAGAGAAAGGCCAGAAAGTGACGGCAAGAGGTAGAAATTTCAATTTCCCAAAGAAAGGCTAGAATTTGTTGACGGTCGGTGGAAATTAAAGCATTCCAAGGAAGGACCAAAATTTAACAGCAGGAATGAAGTGCCCCAACACTATTTACACATAAGTTGGAAAATAGTGTTGGAGGTAAAAATTAGGGAACAACACTAATTATCACCCAAAATTATTTACCAATTTTAATGTAGCCATTAAGACTGGTGATATTACAGAGGGTGACAAGGTGATTTTACAGAGGTGTCACTTCTATTGCACATTTTGGTTTCAAAATTTTATTACATTTGTACAATTTGATGATTTTGTGATTTTTCGACATTTTTGACTTCATTTTTTGGTTGCTACTAGCAAGTGACTTACGAAATTTGTTACATTGAAGCAACATTTCATGCATTCACAACCACAACATTTCATGCATTCACAAAAATTTTGCAAATTTCACTGTTGTTTGTGAAGGAAGAATTTTATCTAGTTGGAGGTGGTGTAAAAATATTATATTGAGCTCAACAATGCTTCTAAGGTATACAACTTTGTTTACATTTGCTTTGAAGAAATTTGACTTGTTGTATAAATTGTTGATTTGAAGATTGAGTTTTGTTTAAGCTTTATTTGAGCTTTATTTGAGCTTTATTTGAGCTTCATTTGAACAATTAGAATGTAATTTGATTCTTGATCTAATAATTTAATGCATTTAGAATTCAAACTTCAAACAATTTGAGCTTCATTTAAAGAATTTTTAAAGAAATCGCAATGACCTTTGTAATATCACATTCTTTTACTGAGTGATATTATAGAAATACAATGGAAGTCAGTGAAGATAGGTGATATTATGGAATATCGACATAGTGATATTAAAGAAGTACATTGTGATTGCTTTTTTGGTTCTTTACTTCAATGTTTTTCAACAATTTCTTAATTTTTAGATTGTGTTCCATCTATTTGAAGCTTTATTTCAAAAAATTAATGTGAATTTGATTGTAATTTGAGCAATTTAAGTAAAATTTCATCAATGTGATTTAACGTAATTTTCGTAATTTAACCTAAATAGAGCTTAATTTGAAGAACTTGAGTATTTTTTGAGTTTCATTTGTGCAAATTCATACAAATTTGAATAATTGAGCAATAATTTCACCTATTTTGATCATTTTGTGTTCCAATTTCATTTGAATTTAAAGCAATTTGATATAGTTTAGTCAAATTTGACCTAATTTTTGCAACATGCTCCAAAATCAAAATTTTATAATTGAACATGTTTATTATATGTATTTTGATGCACAATGAGTATTAAAAGACAAAGCGTTTGGACGTTGAATCAAAGCAAAGCATATTCAAAAAATAATTTTTTTTGGTAAAGGACTTTCATCCTCTCATGGGTTGTGTAGTGTAAACGGACTTTTTTTTGTTTGCATGTCCAAGTATTCCTACTTCAGTATTGCTAGGAGGGGGTTTGGTGTGTTTTGTGATAGGCGCTTTTGAATTTTAGACATTTTTGTAGAGAATGAAATTGGATTAATCACTGGCAAGATTCTCTTGTGTTGTTGATCTTGTATTTGTGGAAAGTGATGATCTCTACAAAGCATAGTTGAATTGTTGCAGGTTGTCCTACAGATTGCCCTTTTTTCCTATCCATTACGTATTTTGTAGTTTAACCTTGAAATTCACAAGAATTAATTAAAAAAAATTGTAAACCTTTTGTTTTAAAAGCTTTGTATTAGAAAGTAGGAGGAGAAAGGTGATTCCACCTTCCTAAAACCTGCACAAGGTTTAGGCTAGGCATTCTCTTCTTACTGAGTATACACATTCAGGTATGGCAAGGTTTTTTGTAAATTAATTCGGATTTATTGATTTATTTAAAAAAGACTAAAATATTTTATTGGTGTATTTTTTATTAATTTGTGATTAATCTTTGTAGACTTTAAGATTTATTGTCTTGTATTAAATTATACTTTTTATGATAAATTTTTTTAAATCTTTCTTCACTTTAGAATTTACAATAGGTCATTTTATCCTATACTACATTTGAAATTAAAATTTGTCTTTTTTTAAGACCATGGCTCTTGCTTTTACTACAATTGATGGCTTTATAGATGTCAATGTTTATAATCTTGAATCCATGTGCATCTAATGTCCACAATGTTTAGCATTTCGTTTTAAAAAAGAAAAATCTACCATTTGTTGTTACAATGGTAAAGTTGTCAATTAATACGTTAGTCACCCAATTGTCCATCCAATGCTCAATGAGCTTTTTATGGGTATGACAACTAATTATTGTGAATTCCTTAAATCTATTCAAAAATATAATCAAGCTTTTGCGTTTACAAGTATGCGTAGTAAGTTCTAGTCTAACCAAGTTGAAGGTAGAGAGGTATATACTTTTCATGTAAATAGAGAATTATGCCAATATATTGAAGTTTAGAGCCCAAATCACACGAGCATGCAAAATTTGCACAAATTTACTTCTTAGATGATGGTTTACAAACAAATCGTTGCATAGAGATTTTTGATGATTTTCACTGCAAAATCGTTAATATCATCCAAGAAATTTTAGGATCAATAAATGCTTTGGTTCAAGTTTTCAAATCTTCATTTGATATTCTTTTAGGAAAACATAATATAGGACTTCGTATCTCCGGTGAATCGGTGATCGAGGTTCCCTTTGGTGAACATCCCCGTCGATACAATCGACCGATAGTTCCAGAAGTTGTTGTTCTTAATGAACAACATTTGGATTCTGATAGAGATATCATTTTTCATTAACGTGGTAGAGATTTATTACCAATAAAGGAAATTCATTCAGCTTATGATGCTTTATCGTATCCTTTATTGTTTCTAGATGGACAATGTGGGTGGTCATCAGCTTTTAAAGCAAATACTAGAGCGACTTTGAAGTCATTTGTTCAATATTTGCTTCAAAAGTGGCCTAAATCAAATGTATTACATAAGATCAGAAGATTATTTTAACAATATATAATAGATTAATATTTACATATAGAACATGAAAATTTACTTTTCATTAGACAACATCAAGCTGAATTCTGGGTAGAATGCTATTAGGAGGTAGTAAATGCTTTACAAGAAAACAATGGAGCATATGTTGAACATCATATTATTTTACCAGCAATTTTTATTGGATCTCCTTGATATGTGTAAAAATTCTTCTAAGATAGTATGGTCTTGGACAAAATTTTAGGAATACTTGATTTATTCATTACAATGATTTGTAATTCAACATGACTTGAGATCCTTAATAAACTTGAACTAGATCAAAGTCTTCCTGATCGTCTAGATGTTGTTGTGTGTGTTTTTGACCTGAAGTTGAGAGCTATGATAGATGAGATTACCAAGAAGAATGTCTTGAGGGAAACTATTGCTTTTTGTTATACTATTGAGTTTCAAAAGTGTGGTCTCCCTCATGCACACATTCTTTTTTGGTTGAAAGACAAGGTCAATAATTGTGACCTTGTAAATCACGTAATATGTACTGAGATTTTCGATTCAAATAAGCAACCGTAAATGTATGCTGCGATTACCAAGCACATGATGTATGGCCCTTGTAGTTTGGATAATCCTAATTGTCCATGCATGAGATGGTAGATGCTTGAATAATTACCCGATACAAGCTTGAGATAGCACTATAGTGGATGGCGATGGATTTATTTTATATCGTCGTCGAAATCAAGGTCAATATGTCGAGAAGCATGTACAAAGACAGATTGTTCGTTTAAACAATCGATCGGTTGTACCATACAACTTTTATTTGATAAGTTGATTTAACTGTCATATCAATGTCAAAATTTATAGTTCGGTAAAAATTGTCAAATATCTTCACAAATATATTTTTAAAAGTGTAAATTATGGTATTGTAGAAAGAAATGACATTGTAGATGAGATTAAAGAATTTTTGGAAGGCTGTCATATAGCCGCTCAAGAAGTATGTTGAAGGCTTTTTGGTTTTGAAATCAATAATAAAAATCATAGTATTTGTCGATTACCTGTTCACCTTCCAAGTCAATAATATATTTTTTTTCACAAAAAAACATCTTTACAATCATTAGTTGATCAAAATGTTCATACTAAACTTACAAAGTTTTTTGAACTTAATAGTCACATTCGTACTTTGATTGCTTCTAGTGATCAAGGTAATTATATGCTTCTTCAATACATGGATCTTTCACTTCACTAGAAATGGGATGTAAAAAACAATATGTGGGTTAAAAAACAACGCAATGTAAAAGCATTTAGTAGAATAAATATGGTTTCTATAGGCATTGAAATATTTTATTTATGTTTGTTGTTGACTCATGTTGAGACCCCAACTTCATTTGAGGACTTATTTCATTTTCACAATACGATATATTCAACATATAAAGTCGTTTACATTGCAAGAGGACTTTTGCAAAATGATGTTGAATGGAAAAACTGTCTCCAAGAGGCAATTATTATTGCATTGCCTAAATAAATTCGACGATTGTTTGTAACACTTCTTGTATTTGGACAACCGCAAGATCCTATTGATTTGTTTAGGAGACATCTTGATGCAATGTTTAACGATTGGTGCAATGACCAAAATTGCTATTGCAAAGCACTTTTGTGCATTGAAGAATATTTGTCATCATCCGATAAACATCTTTTAGATTTTTTTAACATTGATGATTTGCATGAGTTTAGTTATTCAAACAATGTTGATTTTGGCATTGATGCCAATGACAATAATGATTTAAATAATCAAAATATTATTTTTGTAGAAGAAGATATTGATAGGCTCAACGAAGAGCAAAACATTGTTTTCAATGTAGTTACTACGGCGGTTTTAAATCCTAATCCTCCAAATAGGCTTTTTTTAGATGGTCTAGGTGATACAAACAAGATTTTTTTGTATAATACTATATTAGGTTATCTTCATGCTTAAAGCATCAAGTGCATGGCAATGGCTACAAGTGGAATTGTCGCATGCCTTTTAGATGAAGGACGAACAGTTCATTCTTCTTTAACCATTTCTTTACAATTACATGATACATCGACTTATAATATTAGCATCCAATCTATGTTAGATCTAAGCTTACGTGAAGTACAATTGATTGTACTTGATGAAGTTATAGTGAACATAAATTTATGTTTGAAGCTATAGATAGATCATTTAGAGATCTTCGTGAAATAAATAGCCTCAATGGTGGTCTTATAGTTTTATATGGTGGGGATTTTTATCAAACTTTACCAATTGTTGTGTAGTGAGGTCGCAAGCAAACTGTTAAAGCTTACCTGCGACATTCATATTTATTTTTGCTAATGCAACATTTTCATTTGACCACTAATATGCATTTGCAAAGTCAACCAGACTTTCAACGATTATTATTAAATGTTGGTGAGAGCAAAACCAGTTCAAAGGTAGATTTACTGCTAAAATTAGTTGCACCTAGAAATTCTTTAAATGGTTTAATTGATGCCATTTTTTATGATCCGGTTGATTTCTCTGAGCATGTTATTTTGGCTGTCCGAAATGATGATGCTCAAGAAATCAATCGGAAAATGATTGATCACATACCTAGTGATGTGCATCAATGTTTTAGTACAAATTTTATGCATGAGAGCGATGAGCATGCCCATCATTATCTAGTAGAATTTTTAAATTCTTTACAGTTGAGCAATTTGCCTCCTCACCAATTAAATCTTAAATGTGGTTAATATTTGATATTACTAAGGAATTTGAATCTAACAAAAGGTTTGTGCATTGGATGTCATTTACATCTTTTACAAGTGTCATCTAATGTATTACTATGTGAAATTGTGGAAGAACACTATCATAGCCAAGAAGTATTGATTCCTAAGATTACACATCATTGCAATGATAACCAATTGTCATTTACACTTTGTCGGAAACAATTTTGTCATTGGTGCATTTGCCATGACAATTAACAATCACAAGGCCAATTATATGATTGAGTCGGCATTTATCTTCAAAATGAAATATTTAGTCATAGTCAGTTATATGTAGCTTTGTCTCGTGGTAAACATCTTGCAAATATAAAAGTTAACAATGACAATGATGAAGCCATGGGAATGGTAAAGATTGTGGTTTACCATGAGGTTTTTTCATGACATTATCATGTAATGTCCTCTAAATATTTACACTTGAATCAAGTGGATGGAAAAGTTAAGAGTCTGTTTCAAACTCTGCATGTTTAGGGTTCATGCATGCTTTTGCAATGTTCCCTTCCATCCAACTTGCATTCTTTGGGTGTCCAATTACATTGTCTCAATTAAACTATTTACCATATATATATATAGAAGGATTGTATATGAGACATTATTGCTATTTGATGGATGGATATTTTTTTAATTCATGCACTTTTAGATGAAATTAATTTACAGAATTTATCATTCTTCATTATAATCTATAAAAATTATATTAAAATGGTTGGATTAATGCGTTGCAAAGCAAGCACCAACTGCTAGTTTTTCTTCTAAAATCACATATTTAGTAGTGCAAAAAGAGTTTTAAAAGGGAGTCAAAGCATCAATTGTATGATTTTCATCCAAATCATATAAATGCTTGGGATATTTTGTGCATTGGTCTTACTATTCTAAGACTAATTGTCTATATCTCTATTATGACACTAATACTTAGATAGCCAATAATCATTGAGTTTAGAGGACTTGTTTAAGCCTATAGGATTGTAGTTCAATATGTACCTTATAATATTTAATAGCCTAAGTTTAATCTTCTAGTTTAACCCCTGAAGTCCTAAACTACATTTTTTTGACAACATAGCAATTTTGATCAGTCTACTACAAGTGGAATTTTTCTTTGTTTTTCTTTAAAAGTTTCACACAACATGTGCTTGAGGAGTAGCTTTAAGATCCAACAACTTTTATAACTTTTGACTATACAGTGAAAATGTTATTGTATGAATAGATATGTAGTTTTTATTGCTTAGTAGGCAGCTTGGACAACAAAATTATTTTTTTCAGAAATAAAAATTTGAAATTGGTTCTCTAAATTTATATATATATGGAAAGCTTTGAATCATTCTATTTTTATTTATTAGAAGAAAGTTATGAGGAGTCTTAATTTGTAGGTAGTTATTGAATCTCTACTCTAAGATAAACTTTGTCCTTTATTTAACTCCATTTTTGATATTTTGAAATAAATAAAAGCATTAGGTGTAGATTGTTCATACAACATTACAACCATTGGGATTGGCATTTTCAATCCCATAAATAAATTGTTAACAATTTAGTATTTTGAATTGTTTACTATTTCTTTCTACGTACTTTTTTCCTATACATTGTACAATTCGAAATGATCTGAAATTATTTGAGTATGTAACTAGCTTGCCTTGAAGAATGAATTCAAAAGGAGAAGTGCTATTTTGGACACTTTTTCATACAAATGTGACCTTATGAAGTGCAACTGCTTGGTTCTTTGTAGGACCAAAAATAGGATTTTTGCCACTTCAAACACTAATACCTTGCAATCTACATAGTGAAAATTTCTGAAATTTTTTCCACATCTTCTCAAACTAGTGTAATACAAGATCCTATAGTTACATAGGTTCAAAAATGTTTAAAAAAAAACTTTGGTACTTGTATTAGAAATGGCAATTTTGGAGCATTTTTGGTGAAAATATAGTCTAAAACCTTTAGGGGTTAACACCCAACTCTACAACCACATATAATCAAGCCTAAAAGTATTTTGTATAAAATCAAGTTGTTAAAATAGCACTATTGTAAATACTCAAGAATCTAATTATTTTTGGAAAAATTTGCACATAGTAGACAAACAAATCATTCAATTACCATAAAATTTTAGATAGAATAATATATAGAAAATGCTTGAAACATTTGATTCAAACTATGTGAAAATTTGGTACACTTAAAAAATAGATGCATGGCTACACCTTGTTCCATTATGCTTGAAAAAAAATTATAAGCAATTGAAGAGCAAAATGCAACTACAATGAGGTAATTATGGAAATATTATTCATGAACCACAAAATCATTTAATGGATAAAAGCAAGTTGCAAAATATTTAGGTTGTACTTGAAACATACCTTATTTTTGCAATTTCTATAACATTTTTGTTGATCAATGAAATTTGTATATTTTTCCTTTGAAGCCTTCCATAAATGCAGCATTTTCTAAATTCTAGTTTATGTGAGTTAAACCTTCCTTACACTTATGTTAAGGAAACATGGAAGAAAACCTCTCAATATTTATGGCTTGTCCTTAAAATATAGTAGTTAGCAGAAGTATTCACACAAATGAGTGAATTTTGAAATTATTGAGACAATGATTGAACAATGTAGTTGTTAGATGATTTTTTGACCAAATTTAATAAAATAATATATGGCATGAAATGAATGAAAATGCCTTCAAAATTAACCATGTGGAAGTGCTACAAATTAAAGATTTGGAAGTGGTGTATCCAACTAAATATACACAAACGTTGTCCACACAACAATCTTTTCAATGTAAGTATATTGTGAAGACTTTCTTGGGCTACAAATTTTTTTAGAGTTTTAAAGAGGCTACAAATGATTTGATGTGATTTCTACAAGATTTGAAAATCAACAAAACGCAATTGTTGTGATGCATAAGTGAGGCAACTCACATGGCAAAATTTCAACAGTTTGAGGCATTCTATGAAGCACTTTCAATAACATAGTGTGAAATTTTGGTGAGAGGGAATTTAAGAAATAAGCTTCGTATGGTAGATCCATAATTCTTGATGTACGTGGCAATTGTGAAATTGTAAAGAGGTTAAATGATTGATGCACTAGTATTGTTGCAACAATAGGAAGAAGATTACGGTTTGAGGGTATACAATTGAATGATGATACTATTAAAAGGAGGATTCAAAGGTAAGGACTGCAAGCATGTGTCAAGACTAGAAAGACACTTTTGACAAAGAAGTATTGAGCTTGTTGTTTTAAATGGACAAAGAACAACTATGTAACTTGGGTAGATTGGAATTTTGTCATTTTTTTTCATAAATCAAAATTTAACCTTTTTGGCTTGGATGTGCAACAATACTGTTGAAGAAAGAGTAGAAAATGCCTCTTAGACTAGCATGTACAATGTATAGATAACCCTTAAAGGACCATGAGTGCAAAAAACTATATTGTAGAAGCTATTTGGTGGCCTTGTGGTCCTTTAGAGGTTAAACACAAGGAAAGAAGCATAATGGTTTTGGTTGTATGAGCTTAGAAGGATTGGCAAGCTTCATCTCATTGATAAGAAGATGGATAGATATGTGTATCAAGACATTCTAGAAACAAAATTTACAGATACTATACACATATAAATTTTAGAAGAAAGAAATGTTATTTTTTCACACAACAATGTTCCGAAGCATACTACACATTATACAATAGAATGGTTGCTTGTACAAAAATTTCAAGTTATTTGGCATCCACCACAATCGCCTAACCTTTTTCAATACATACCTTTAGAATGAATTAGATTAGTGGATGAGACGGTTTGAGAGAAAACATGTTAGCAAAAGCAATTTATGGGAGAGGATACAAGAAATTTAGTATATTAATGAGGTTGATGTTAAGAAGATAATCTATCCTATGCATCAAAGAATTGTTGATGCTTACAAAGCGAAAGGTGGTCATCATAAATTCTTATAAATTGCATCATTGAATTGTGAAGTTATTTTTTAGCTTGTTGTTTTGTTTTCTACAATTAATGTACAATGATACCAATTTTTGCAAAAAACTTGTACATCTTTGTTGTACATTTAACTTAAGGATTTTTTGTTTCATATTTTAACTTAAAAGGTTGTGCTATATGTTTATTGCAACTATATGCTCTTATTGACTTTGCACTATATGATAGTTTTTGTAGGATTGGTAGCTAATTTTGTAAATCAGCTTGTTTTGTACACCTATTTCTTTTAGCTAATGTATATTTGGAGGTCATGACATTTAAAAGTAATATAAAGTCTCATGGAATAACAAAATAAATTGTTTAATTTTTAATATATATTTCTAAATATGTTGCTCATGATTTGAATTCTTTTTTAATAATTGGCTATGAAAACTTCTTCCCAAAGGTCCCCAAAACTTGTTGTCCACAACATTTTTTCCTCTTCAAATCCCTCGGACTAAAATTTTAACTATGGTAGAAGTACCTATTTTTGATAACTTATACATTTTAGCCTGGAGTAGGAGAGAAATTCGTTGAAACATTGAGCTCAATTTATAAAAAATAAAAAAATAATTTTTTTTTTCCTAAGATTGAATGTTTTATTCAGTATAACTGTGAATTTTTCATTAGGACTCATTCTAGCCTCATAGACTCACCTATTGTGGTTAGCTTTGGTATATCTCAAAGGAAAGAGAGATGAATAGACAAGAAGGTGCAAATAAAGAATCTTTTTTAATGAATAGTGCATCTAAGCCAATAGGTGAGCCTAAAAAGCCATGGTACGGGAACTATTCAAAATAGGTACTTCTACCATATAAGGTGACATTCTTTATTCTTTACAATTTTTGAAGTTTGTGTTGACGAAAACTTTGTTGCCATGACTTCCCACCTCTAAAGTAAAGAGGGCCAAATACACCCTAAACTATAAGAGTGGAGAAATCTAAAAATCCACCTAGTGAGGAGTGCAAAATTAGAGCTCCGTCCAAATTTCATTCTATATCACTTACTATGCAGAAGGTTGGCAAACGTGGAATTGCATTATCATCTAGATGATGTACATACCGGTAGTGTACATCTAGTGTACATCATCTAGATGTATAATACAATTCCACGTGTACATCATCTAGATGTACACTACCGGTATGTAGATTATGGATGAAACACAAATCATTTACCCGATATACATTCATCCAGATATCAGCGGTTTAACCATTTTGGTCTCCCATTTTGTAAAATACTCGCGGATCATATAGAAAGCAAAAAATAAGATTTACAGACAATCTGTGTGCAGAATCAGATAACTACGCCACGAACTCAGAGGCGAATGTGTTCACTGAAGCAACTTCTGCATGCTCTTCAATTACTGGTAATATCTGACTTAACTATTGAACCGAGAACCCCCACCACCCCCATCCCCACCCGTTCCACTGCACACGGCTCTACGCATGAGCCAGGAAACAGAAAACTTCATACGCCCCACATGTCTCTCCACAATGCCAAGCCAAGCTTCGACAGTTGATTTCGCAGACATTTGGCACACAACATACTTTGCGCACAAATGGAAAAGTCGGGCACACCAGATCTTGCAGACTTATCAATTCACAATTCCTGATTTCAGGGCCCTGATTTCACCCAAAATAACACAAAATGTGCACCAGAGAAAGGATATGCCAAGTCCTTTCATAAATATACGCCAGTCCAGACACAGGCATGAAAGATGCAATAGCAAGGCAGGGGTGCACCTATGATCTCCACGATCTCAAGCAAACGATGATGCTACACAAGTGCACCAAACGGTGTTACACTTATCTAATGACTTAATCCCAGCACACATTTAGGACCCTACCACTTCACAATGGCTCCATAACAGAAAACCTCTTAGGGCTCACTGCTAATCGCCAACCTCCTATCCCGTCCAGGTGAAGCACAAATGCAGAAATAATCCACACCTACAACGTGCCGAACCCCACCATGCTCAAGCCCGTGTTGCACAGGCCAATGTTGCTCGAACAACTTGCCATCAACCCATTGCGTACTTCTGAGTCCAACTTCTGGCAGTACCCTCGTACTTTTGCCTGTCAGTCTTGTACATGTGAGCGATTTCGGGAACAAGAGGGTCATCGGGATTTGGATCTGTAAGCAGGGAGCATATAGACAGCAGCACCTGTAAAGATCCACACAAAACCCTGTTACTTCTACAACACACACGACGGACATGACTATCACATATGCTGAAGAAAGATGCCACCAGAGATAAACAAATACTAGCACGACCATACAGCACCAATACGAATTCTACGTGAATCATCGCGCCACATCTCATCAAAATGGTTCTCAACGTTCAACTGCACACAACAACCACCAAAGGCCCAAACAATAACACCAAAGACCATCGGTTGCCGAGGACAACACACACCTTAGATATGGTGAGAGCGGGGCTCCATTGCTCCTTCAGAATGTCCAAGCAAATACTGCCATTACTATTGATATTCGGGTGGAAAACCTTAGTCCGAAACGCAACCTGAACGGACGAAATAAAACATTCTATAAGACAAAAACAAGTGCTATCCACAGTGGCCAAAATATCGAATCGGGCCTAATAAGAAAACCAACAAAAGAAACCCGCTACTAAAATTCACAAACTCGGATCTCAAGGGACACTCGAAAGGGTTACTAAGAGCAGCAACACGAAAACCCTAATTCACAAATTTTCAAGCATCCTTCACTGACTTCTAACGACATACTCATTCCTCCGGTTCAGAAAAGCTCATCTCTCCACGGAGACAAGACCAAGGGTGGACTACAGCAGTCATGAGCTCCAACACAATGGCCCGCAGAGTCGACTCAGACCATCAAACATATTCTTCAACATATAGCCAAACAAACCGGAACCCTACAGAACAATTTACTTCACAACCGAGCATACGTACCTTAGGGGGCTTGAACGGATAGTCAGGAGGGAAGTGAATGGTAACCAGAAACACGCCTCCAGCATAAGGGCTATCGGGGGGGCCCATAATAGTAGCTTGCCAGTGGAACATATCCTCCGCTACGGGTCCTGCACAGACGAAATACCACGAAAACATTTTTCATTACGTCCTCAAATCATCAAATATCTTCGGACTTCGCATACTCACCACTATCGGATTCACTACTTAATTGCGCCACATGGCCTCAATTGACCACAATCTGCATACACTACAGACTCACAGACGCGCTTTAGTGTAATTCTAAACCTCTCTAAAAAGCAAAAACAATGCCGATTAGAGAGGAAGAAACTCCTAACCATAACGGGTAAGCTACTACAAGGAAGAACGCCATCATTCTGCTCGTCACCGCAACCTCACTTGGTGAACTCTCAGTCATAAAGACAGGTTTAGACCTCCCAACCAAGGACCAATTCATGATTTAATTTATACGAATTCTTCAGGTAGCAATATGATATGACTCCAAATCTCTCATATAACATAACTTTCAACATTTCAAGCTCAAAATATCCAAACCAAAATTACCGAATTATTAGTCTCCACCAGAACGGCAGAACGGTGACCAAGATGAGCAAGAAAGATATTGTTACCCTAAAATCAACCCCCCTCAGTGACAGAGAACTTATCTCCAGAAACCGACCTCATCACCGACGATAAATCGATTCTGATCACGACAATTAAGGAAGCCAGAACAGAGCTTCCCGACAGCTCAGTCACCGCACCAACTCTCGTCACAGAGCACGACCACGAACGCAACCACACGGTACCAACAATACAGACTCCCAAATCCAGGAAAGTAGAAAAAACTACAAAACAGCAGCAAAAGGAGACGAAGCAACAAAAACCTTGACATGAAAAACAAAGAAAGAAAGCATATCCAAGGCCTAGAACCTCACCGGCGCTGCATGATGTCGGCGGATCCTTCTGCAGATCTTTCAACTCCTTGAGAATACGCTTGGAGGCCATGAGTCTGAAATCCTAGCACTGGCACTCCAACCAACCAACCAGCACCACCACCACGGCAGCGAAATCCTCCTCTTCCTCCTCCACACAGCAGCAGCACTAAACTGAGAAGCCTCCGGATCCAAGCACGATCGGAAACCGTGAAACCCTAACGCCAGAAATCGCGCGTACGCGACAACGGGAATTCGAGGGTGCAAATCACCGGGAAAAGAAGCGGCAAAGCAGAGCACAACGCAGGAGACGTGCAAGGGATGAGAGGAAGGCGCGGGGGTCGGGCGGGGGAGCAGCTGCGATGGAGGGCGGAGGAGAATGGGAACAGCAACAAGGCTGCAACACAAGGTGGGCTAGGGAGGGCCCGATCGGGAAGAAGAGGACGCAGGCACACAGCTAAGCTGATTACTGTACTGGAGGAGGATGACGTCACCTTCTGGTGCCTAAGACGTGAGTACGCGGCCTATGAGTAGCCTGCTTCTGTAGGAACGTAGGGGTCAGTTCGCCAGGACTGACCGGCCGTTAAAATTTGGAAGGACTGACCGGCCGGGCAAAAATTTGACAACTCAAAGTTAGAATTGTCATTTCACCTATGGCAACCAAAAATTAATGAACGTTATCATTTTGACAACAAAAATTATTACAAATTGTCCCTTGCAACTCAATACTGGTATTTGTTGATGGCTTAGTGGAGTATTGGGTGCCTAACAAGCTTGACCACCTTAATGAGGTGGTTGAGGCATCAGGATTCACCTTGTAGGCACAGTTTTGGACTGAGGGCTTTGTTCTTATAGAAGTTGCCTTGTTGCCCTACCTAATCAAGTGTCGATTTATTACAACTCAAAGTTAAAATTGTCATTTCACCTTCTTTTGCGGAAGGAAGTTGCTTCCTATGACAACCAAAAATTAATGAAGGTTATCATTTTGACAACAAAAATTATTACAAGTTGTCCCTTGTAAGTCAGTATTGGTATTTGTTAATGGCTTAGTGGAGTAGTGGGTGTCTAGCAAGCTTGATCATCTTGATGAGGTAGTTAAGGCATCAGTATTCACCTTGTAGGCACAGTTTAAGACTGAGGGCTTTGTCCTTATGGAAGCTATCTTGTTGCCCTGCCTCTAATTAAGTGTCAATTCATTACAAAACAACGTTAGAATTGTCATTTCACCTTCCTTTGGAGAAAGAGGTTGTCTCCTATGATAACCAAAAATTAATGAAGGTTATCATTTTGACAACAAAAATTATTACAAGTTGTCCTTTGCAAGCCAATACTGGTATTTGTTGATGGCTTAGTGGAGTAGTGGGTACTTAGCAAGCTTGACCACCTTAATGAGGTGGTTGAGGCATCAGTATTCACCTTGTAGGCACAGTTTAAGACTGAGGGTTTTGTCCTTATAGAAGCTGCCTTGTTGCCCTACCTCTAATAAAGTGTTGATTCATTACAACTCAAAGTTAGAATTGTCATTCTTTTGCGGAAGGAAGTTACCTCCTATGACAACCAAAAATTAATGAAGGTTATCATTTTGACAACCTAAATTATTACAAGTTGCCCTTGCAAGCCAATATTGGTATTTGTTGATGACTTAGTGGAGTAGTAGGTGCTTAGCAAGCTTGATCACCTTAATGAGGTGGTTGAGGCATCAGTATTCACCTTGTAGGCACAATTTAAGACTGAGGACTTTGTTGTTATGGAAGCTGTCTGGTTACCCTACCTCTAATCAAGTGTCAATTCATTACAACTCAAAGTTAGAATTGTCATTTCACCTTCCTTTGCAAAAAGAAGTTGTCTCCTATGATAACCAAAAATTAATGAAGGTTATCATTTTGACAACAAAAATTATTACAAGTTGTCCCTTGCAAGTCAATAATGGTATTTGTTGATGGCTTAGTGGAGTAGTGGGTGCCTAGCAAGCTTGACCACCTTGATGAGGTGATTGAGGCATCAGTATTCACCTTGTAGGCACAGTTTTGGACTGAGGGCTTTGTCTTTATGGAAGTTGCTTTGTTGCCCTGCCTCTAATCAAGTGTCAATTCTTTACAACTAGGTTTACAACCCATGACTACTTGAATGGAAGAAAGGTAGGCTACCATTTTAAAACGTCATTGTAGTGGAGTAATTCATTCTATAGGCACTATGTATTTTCATCATCTACATTATGAAGCATTACCTCATTCATGAGATGTTGGAGAGGGGTGTTATTTATTTGGGTGCACTATAATTGCAAAGGGCAAACACAAATTGGACCTAACAAACATGGTAGAACACACTTGTTGAACCAAAAAATAATGAAGCATTGCTACGCCAAATTGGTAGTTGCATGATCACTCTTAGTGAAGGTGTCACAACCTTCACTCCAAGGCATGCCTATGTGTGAGCTCCCAATTTGTTACTTAGGACTCATAGTTTATTTGTTTTTCCAAATTTTACAATTTGAGTAATAATTATATACAAAAAGTCTAAAAAGAGTGTAAAACCAAAATAGGTACGTTAAATAGTAGAAACCAATAAAGAGTGATCTAGGGTCAAAATCATGACAAGGAATCAAAGTGAATTGATTCACCAAGATTTCCTTATATAAAAAAAATTCTTAAATTACTAATACTTTACAAAGGAAGTAGGATTTTATTTTCCTATTTTGAACATACAAAATAAGAATATGAGCTTGTACATATTTTGTAGAATTCCATGCAAGGTTTTGCAAAAAAATTTGAAATTTTCTGACTTACAAAAATATCCTTTCCAAATGGTCAATCATTGAAAACTATGACAAAAAATTCTTAGAAATTACTTAGGTTGCAGTAAAATCTCACAAAAAACTAGAATGTTTTTTTTTATGTTAATAACACACACCAACAAGTTTATAGACATTTTGATAGCAAGAGGTATCCGAACCAATAAGATTCTTCCAAATTTATAATGTGGAGGAATTCACATGAAATTAACTAGCATTCCAAGAGCATATAAAGTTGGAATGAAGTAACAAAAGATCTTTTCTCATTCTCTTGAGCCTTCTGGACACCCCTAGCTAGCCCCCTCTCACAAAAGGTAAACTTTAAAAGTTAGATTTTTAATGTTTTACTATTCTAGGTTTGCGCTAATTTTCTTTAATCTTTTGGAGAAGAAAAAAAGTGTGGAGAATTTCTATAGACTAAAAATGGACTTCTAAAGCTAATGGCGTAGTTTATTTATGCTTTAGAGTTAATCTCCAAAAGTTTTGACCAACATAGAAAGTGGAAATCTTAGAAAATAAGGATGAAAATCTAGAGAATTAGGATGAAAATCTTAAGTGATAGGATTACCGTAGCAAAAAAGAAAGAAGGTGGTTGCCCTAGAAGAGTATAAAAGGGCACTCATTTTCCTCTCAAACCACCCCAATTGTTGTATTTAGGTCTATTGGGTTCAATTTATGTTAAAGATTTTGCCATTTTAGCTAAAACCCTTGAACGATGTTTTGGGGCCTTAATTGCCCCATTATTGTTGTTTAGGCTGTGGAGGTTTTGTAGAATTCTTTGCATTGTTTGTCTTCATGTGCTATGTGTTACAAGTCCTTTTAGAGCCTTGAGTGCTCATTTCTACCAACCTTTGTGGAGTTCCTTGTTGTCATGATCTTTTGAGGGTCTTGAACTCTCTAGTTTATCATTGTACTAACTCTAAGGCAACCCCCCTACACCATACCTTGGCGATGTCACTTTGGAGGGCTATAGATAATTGATCATGATATAAATTTTTGAATTTATGTTGTAAATTTGTGTGTATTTGTTGGATTTTTGACTGCTTATTTCTAAGTTTATGTCTCAAATTGGTAATTTTGGTTGTTCATTAATCAAGTTGGGAGTCCTTTTTCAATGATTTGAGTTACAAACTTAGTAGGGATGATCTAGTAGTTTTACAATTTGGAGTGTGACAGATGTACTTGCCTAGTTGGAATTTAATGGTCAAATGGCTATTAGCTGGAATTGCGGTTTCAAGTTGGTTGATGGTGGTCCTTGCAGTTCCAATTTGGTAGTCAATGTGTGGTTAGGTTCTTTCTCAAGTTGATAATTGCTTAGACTATGTTTCCTATTAGGCTTGTTTTTTTGTCGCTTTCTCTTTACCACTGTTGAGAGTTCTACTGTGAGTCCCAACCAAGTAGTACTGTGTATTTTTGTTTTTGTATGTGTTCAAGTTAGTGTGTGTGATAGTTATGTCCTAGTTAGGATGTTTAGAAGATGGAGAATGTGTGAGTTAAAGAAGGAAGTGTATTGATGATAGATAAAATTTGTGAAGATATTTTGGAGACCAAATTGGAGAGTGAAATTGGTTGATGTGTGTTTAAATTGGGACGTTAAGAAAGTTAGTTGAAAATTATGCAAACAAAGTTGAATTTTATAACAGTGATTTAATCACCAATTTGGAATTATATGAAAGAGAGTTTCTGCAGTTTAAATTGGTATTTTGTGTGATGAACATATGTACTGATATTTATGTGTGTGTAATTGAAAATGTGATGAAGTTGGAGTTCTAATTGGTGCATGTGTAATTGAGATCATCAATACAGTGAATGGGATGTAAATTATAAGCCTAATTGGAAGTTATGTCAATGACTGAGTGATAATGCAACCAAGTGGGTTTGGGTCAATGTGTGAAAATGTACGTGTTTCTAACTTGGTTATTTGATTTATGAATGCATGTGTTAAGATGAAGTTCAAGTTAGAATTTTTAGTGTAACTGGGTGAAGCCTGTTATAATTTTGAAATTGGAAGAATAAGTCTAATTTAAGATGTCTGAGTAGAATTAAGTTTGGAAATTATCGAGTAGGAATATATACTGTGTAACCAATCAATATCTTTATTATAATAAACCAATTCAAAGTATTTTAAGACAGTATATTGTCAATTATACAGTTCCTAGTTGGTGGTTAATTTTGAGAGTATATTATATATCTTGGGTTGTTTGAGTAATTTTTCAAAGGATTGGGTGCCTAATTGAAAGGATTGGAAGTGATGTGAGTGGTATTTCAAATTGGAGAATTTAATCAAATTATGGTTCAATGTTTAATTCCAAGTTGGTGTGAAGTAATGCGAGATTTGTTAGTGTCTAAGTTACAATAAGCCAAGTGCAGAGTTAAAGGCATTGAGACCAAAACGGTGGTGAAAGATCCAATTGTTCCCTTTGTAGTAGATAAAGACAAATTTGGGAAGTAACTTGTCCCGAGTTGGTGTATAGTTTTGTTCAAGGCAAAAGATCTATAGCCATGGCAGTTTCCACCTATGGCATCAAGTCCTATTTGAAAGTTGATGGGCCTTAGTTGTATCGAGAAGCTAAGTTGGTGAAATTCCAAATTGGAAGAAAAAAATTGGGGAGTAAATCTCAACCTTTGTGGCCCTTAAAAGTGGAGTGGCAAATTCGGCAATTAGGATTACCATGTGAGGTGAAAACAATTGCTTGTGGTTAAGGAACAATTTCTTTACAATTCTTTGGTTGCAATGGCCAATTAGGAAATTAGGAAGCAATCCTATTAAATTGCCTTCCCTTAACAAAATTTAAACTATAAACTTGGATTATTCTAAATTGGATTCAAGTTAATCTATAAGGGCTTTTAGTGTGGAAGTTTAAATATTGTACTAACAAGTAGATGACTAGTGTGTCTTGGTGTGTCTAAAGTTACTATGGGCAACTAATCTTGTTTAAACGTCATGTGAGTTTCCTTGGATCCCACCTAGATAGTAAAGCTTTGAACCCCTTTAGAATCAATAAGTTTTAAATTGTATGTTAAAAGCTAGTAAACGGCAGAGCTTGAATCACGGTGCTTAAGGAAATTCTTAGATTTATCCTGCGGCGAAGCTTTGAAATCCCCTAGTAGTCAACTCCAAAGTTTAGTTTTCAAAACCTCTTGGAAACAATCCAAAGTTTAGCCTCCAAAATAGTGATGTTTTAGTATTTAAGTTTGATTAGAGATAAAAGGCCATATTCATTAAAATGAGAGAATGTAGACACTCATTTTAACCATGATCCTAAATTTAACAAACAAAAGTGTTCATTAAATTGAAACAATTCAATAAATTGAAAATTTAATATACCAAGAGAATCACAAAGTTTGACAAATATAAGAAATTGCTTGGCACTTTCGTAGTAAAGAATGTTAAAAAGAGGAATTTAGGATTCAAACTTGGACCATTTATAAAAAATATTTAACTAAAACATCAAAGTAAATGTTGTGGCATACACTTAGGTAGAAAAGTCAAGAATTACTCATCATAGAATACATTAGTGCACCTAGCCTTACAAAACAAACATGATGAAACAATGGAAATACAATTAAGAAGATTTAGGGTACATGTTATAATACAAAAAATAAAAACAAAAATATATTTTTTATTGCACAACATACATAACATTCAATCCTGGGGGGATCACTTAGTGTATCTATAAGAAACCCCGTAAGTTTAAGTGATTTTTTGGACCCCTATATACTTTTTAATAAACTACAATTTCAATCTACAGTTTTGAACCTTGTTTAATATTGACTAAAAGTTTAGGGTGCTAAAAATTTCCAACTCAAATAATATATGAAATAATTTCTAGAATAGGTTGAAAAATGAACTAAAATGACATATTTTTCAACTCAAATATTTATAAAGAACACATTTAGATGACCATTGCATCATTATTCACGAAAAATGAACTTTGAATAGAGAGTTATTTTTAGCAATTTTTTGTTCATATTTTAGACAATTTCTTCTGGAATAAAATAGGGATATGAAATTTATTTTAGATTTGCAATGTGTTTTTTTACTTCAAAAATTTGAAACTATTTATAATTAACAAATAAAATTACCAATAATTCACAATATAAACTTTCAAAATAGAGGAATCTCCTCATATTTTATTTTTCTTTAAATTTTAGAACATAAAATAGGGGATCAAAAATTTTAACGCACGCAGTTTTTAATGGACACTCTAAGTGATCTCCCTGTGCATTCAATTTTGAAATAATACATAAAAAGATCAATATAGTGAACTAAAAGAATTTGCAAACCAAATCTATTTCTTCCTTGGCCCAATCATATTTTTTTCTTAATAAATAAATATATATATATTGTAGACATATTTTAGAAACCTATCAACTACTAAAAGCCATTACAATTTTTTTTCCTATTTTTTGGCCACAAAATAACCTAGAAACTCCTAAGACTTTTAATGACTTCCTATGTTTGCAAACTATTCAATATGACTCTGAAGATGCATTATTGTTTTCACCAGATACATATGTGTCCACCAATATTTTGATGATAGCAATTTGTGATTTAGAAATTCTGATTCTTGGATAAGAAGTACCTTCTTTCACACATGGCTTTCAAATAGTTATGATACAATCTATGTGTATTTAATTGGAGGAGATAGCCTTGTCCTCACTCCAAGAATTTCTTTGTTTTGTATCCTATCCAATATATGTATCTTTGTTCGTGTATTAAAAAGATGTAGGCATCCAATAATATAGTTGAATGGAATTGATATGTCCTGAATCTGAATTTGGATTTGTAAATGTTCAAGCAAGCTAAAATAAATGGAGGTCGCTATCAACAAACCTCATCGTTGTTAAGTATAGAGAGTATAGTTTGCTTCAGAAAATCATAAGGATTTTGGCTATGACCAAAAATGGTTTAAGAAGAGATGAAATGTCGTGTAAACAAATCTTCACTTTCGAACATCGAATCTTCTACACCGTAATGAAACTGCTCTCTGTTGGTCTATCCTATAATGGCTCTAAATGGTTTCAAAGATTAGGATAGGTGATAAAAAACCCACAAGCTTCAAATGGATAAAATGGGATGGTCAAACCAAGCTAAAATGTCCAAAAAATTGGCTCTTAAACTTCAAATTCCCAATAACCAACTTTAACTAGGTTTCAACTTCACTATAAAAACAAGCAAATTTCGACCATATGTGCCATCAACTTCACTTTGTCATTACAACACAAAATGAAGCTAAGCATTGGTTTAACCCAAGCCACCCACAACAACAAAAGTTTGCAATGAAAAACAAGCCACAAGCCACAAACATGTCTTCTTTCAACTCTAATTCCAAAACTGAACTTTGAATGAGTGTCATTGTTGCTTTAAAACTCCAAATGAAATGAATGATAACTTTTTGAAAATTTAACATACTTCTCTACTTCTTTTTTAAATTTAAATTTATTCTAATACTTAGTTTATCATCTATGGCTGTTGGAAGGTTTGACCTCTAAAAATGAAGGTAGTAAACCCTCTTTTACTCCATCTCTCACAATACACTCATATGAACTCAACTGAACAAATAATAACTTTATAAAAAACTAAAATTATTTTCTACACTCCCTCACAATTTTATGGCGAACAAAAATTATCCATCTTCTATAGTTGTTCAAAGTCTCTGTCCTTCTTATAGGAGGCAATAAACCTTCCTCCACTTAAATTAGCACAATTTTTAAATACCAACCTCAAATCAAGCAAGTGGGAGCTTTTTTAAAATACAACACCATAGTACTGAACTTCTCAAATTTTGATTATTAAATTCCTCATACACTACACATAATCATAATGGGCTTTCAACATTCGGGTTCTTTCAACTAATAATGAGAGAGAAGATGAATAGTATTCACCTTATCCTCTACCTCATTATCTAATTCAACTACACTAGTAAATGAACATTAGCCCATAACTTGCTCACAAGGCTAACTTGACTATTATATTTGGCTTCACAACTATTTTTAATTTTTATCTTTCAAGGAAAATTACTTCAAAGTTCATCTAAAAGGCAAACTATTACCATCTTTCCCTTCTACAACTATAATCACACTATATAATTTTGATAAAATATTTAAGTATAGAAATAAAGTTTAACATAAAATAAATTTCTAAAAAATTAGAGTTTTAAGATAACCTTCACTCCATTTGCAAAATTTTAAGAATGCATTTGATAGTCGCAACAACATAATCTACACGATTTGCCTTCATTAAGCAATTGACTTATAACCATCTTTGGTGACCGCGACTTCCTTTGATAAGCTTGACCATACAATAGTATTGATTGTCGTTTAAACCCTCAAAACATTCTTTAAATGTCACTTCATGGCTATCGGATTCAATACATTCAACCTGCAATAAGATCACCAATGTTTAAGCATCTTGTTGAAGGTTCTCGCGCCACCACTGTTCTACACAAAGTTGCTTCGGCAGTCGAGAAGGCCTAATTTCATCTTCTAAACGCTCGTCTGATGATACAAAATTTTGTGGTAGAAGAATCTCATCCAGTAGTTGCGACAATAAAAGTTCAAATTTAACCTCCGGTTCATGTTCTTTGTCTTGAGACTTAAAAAAATCTTCCAGTTCAATATATTATAAATCTAATGTGAAAAACAAATACTATTTCTTCAATTTAATGAAGTTCTTAAGTGAATCCTTCTTCTTATATAGATGACTTGCATCTCAATGAGAAGGCATCACCATAAATCTATTTAATATAAAATAAAAAATATATTTCTACACTATATATGTACGTACAACATGACAGTAAATTCATTGTGTTCTTTTGCATAGAATATGTCCTAAGTTGGTTATTCAATGGGAAATGTGGGGGACAATCTACATATGCCCCTCGTTTTTGCCCTAGCTTCCTCTAGAGAGTGCCCAAATCCAAATGAAGCTTTCTTGCCAAAAAATGAGCTTAAGGCTAGATGGAGTGGCCTAATCTAATGAGCTAATTACCTTGTAGGTGGTGTTTTTGAAAATAATGGCTATATTTATTATAATTGAAACTAAAAATAAATAATATTTAAATAGCGATTCTAAAATGAAACTCTAAAAGTTAGTGTTGTTATCTATTTATAAAAAAATACTAATAAAGAGATAAAGCGGTTCATCTTCAAGTCGAAGATAAAAATGAGATTGCAAAAAGTCCCAATATAATGAATATGGCCTTAATAGAGGACGTCCATTTTGTATAGAGCTAGTCTAAAGTACACTAGTAGAAAACAGGGTCAAATGTGACCAGTGAAGAAATGACTCGTGACCAAAAGGCTACTGAAAAATGACTTCCAGTCATTGAAATGGCGCTAAAGCTGACGTGTCGAGGGCCACAATCATTTAGAAGTCACTTCCTACAGTACTGGATGGACTTCTAGATGAAATCAACGACCAAAATTGGTATCATCTATAGTTAAGTTTGTGTTATGTGGCCTTGTTGTTGATGTAGTTTTTGTTGAGTCATATTTGAGTTGTGCTGTCATAAAATGAGCCCAATATATGACTACGGTAGAACGGAGGAATGACTATTAACCCCTCACCACCGAAGGGGACAAATATGTCCTCACATAGTCTGCAGTCCAATTGAAAGTGCTGTAACTTTTGCGTCCAATGTTCAAATTCAATAAAACTTGTTGGAAAAGTTGCGCGTACTAGCCTAGTCTGTGTGGTAAAATTTTCAGATCAATCTAAGATGTACAGACTTTTTGGAAGCCAATCGAAGTTCACAGGTTCAATTTGAGTTCACCATATTGCATTTTGATGGCTGTAACTTCAGGGGCTTGTATCTTCTTCATCCAATGTACGTTTTCAATAAAAATTGTTGGGTTATGTTCTAATTAAAGTCTAGTTATTGTGGTAAAAATTTCATGTCAATCCAAGTTGTTTTGAATGTTTGGGAGCAATTCGAAGTTCAAAATCCAGACATTTTTGGAATACAGTGAACTTCAACAGCTTATTTCTTCTTCATACAGTGTCCAATTCCAATAATTGTTTTTGGAAAAGTTGCGCATACTAGTCTTTTTTGTGTGGTTAAAATTTCATATCAATCCAAAAAGTTATGATTGACTAAGAAGCATTTTAGTAGAGGGAGGTTCAGGCATAGATGTGTTTTCTGCAACTTTTTTTTTTCTTATTTGACATTTCAAAACAATTTTGCAGATACAAAGAGTCAATTGAATGATATTCCCTTTCACCAATGTGTTTGTTTACTGGCTTTGAATCACTTTTTAGTTTAAAGTTTTTTCATTTGAGTAGATTTAGAAGTTGAAATTCACCTCCAAATGTATTTCTAGGAAAATTTCAGCATCTTTTTTCAACACTAATACATTATAATTTTGCAATCTATACAGTCAAATAACTTTAAATTTGGTTGACATCATCTTCAACACGCACACTACAAGATTGTATGGTTGAGATTTTCATACCTCAATGAAATTTAATAGACTTATAGCACTTGTAAAGCAAGGAAGCTTTTAGAAATGTTTGGGCTTTGGCAATGAGGGGTTAATGGGACACCGTGGAAATTGAACTTAAATTTATTGTTTGCTTCTCTATAAAGGTCTAGTTGCATTGTAGTCATTTTTAAGTCACAAATTGTAAGTGCACTCCAACTAGATGGACAGCTTGGATGGATGGATTAGAGAGAAAATTCAGATGAATAATTCAGATTCGATGGTCAAATCAAATTGCTTCTTTTTTGAGCGATTTAGATGGATGGATGGGTGAAAATTGCATTTTGGGGACAAATTAATGGACGGGTCAGATTGTATTTGGACAATAAATAGATCACTCAAATTGTATCTTTACAACTAGTGGATGGCTCAGATTTTAGGTGAGTCGCCTTTCTACTTCTATGGTGGCTGACATGTGGTATGTTGTAATTGCATCTTATTTTTTAGTCATTGATTAGTAATTGATTAGGGCAGTTATAGAGAAGTCATTGATTGGTCATTGATTAAGCATTGTTCAGTCACTGTTCAGTCATTATTTAGTTTAATAATACATTGTGACGTGGCATCTGTAGATTGCAGCTGCAATTGCTAAAGATGAACGATGGAGATTTCATCTCTCATTTACAGTTAGGGTTAGGTTAGCTGCCGCCTACTTAAGTGCATCTTCTTCTTCTTCTTCCTCCTTGTTGATGAACACCTTCTCATATTCTCTTCTTGTTTTTACTCCAATTTTCCTAAGTAAGTCTTTAGTTTACAATCTTCTTTTTGTTGTATTGTTTTGTTGTTTTATTGTTGTGTTGTTTTGTAGTGTTGTTGTTTTGTGTTATTGTTTTGTATTGATGTTGTTTTGATGTTGTGTTGTTTTGGTGTTGTGTTGTTTTGTTCTTTTGCTCTTTTGCCGTTGTGTTGTTTTGTTGTTGTGCTGTTTTGTTGTTGTATAGTTTTGTTGTTGTGTTGTTTTGCTATTTTGTTGTTTTGTTGTTTTGTTGTTGTGTTGTTTTGTTGTTTTGTTGTTTTGTTGTTTTGTCGTTTTACTGTTTTGTTGCTTTAATTGCTGTTGTGCTGATTTGTTCATTTTCTATTTTGGTGTTTTGTTGATTTGTGGTTTGATTTGTGGTTTGATTTGTGGTTTGATTCGTGGTTTTGTTGTTGGATGTTTTTAGTTGGTAGTGGGCTGCAATTTTCAATGGACCAAAAATGTCAAAACAATGACTACCACATCATCACCAATGACTATCATATGACTCATATATGATTGACACAATTCAAAAACAACTATCATATGACTCAAATATGACTAGCACAACTCAAAAACGACTATCATATGATTCATATATGATTGACGCAACTCAAAAATGACTATCATATGACTCATATATAATTGATGCAGCTCAAAAATGACTCAATTCAATTAAAAAATGACTAAAGTTTGACAGTTTCAGCCAAAACCATTACTACAAAATGACTAATATGATCTGAAATCTTCCATGTTAATTAAATGGGTCATTCTTGAATCAACCAATAATAAACCTCCACGTGTACAAACCACATCAATTGTCCCATATTATCACATCCGAATGAAGTTCCACATCAGCAAGGATGAAAAAGAATGAGCTAGTCCTAAATGACTGTCTGGTCCGTAATCACTCGTCCTCTATGACTCTAAGCCCAAAATCTACTTTCAGTCATACTGTCGTCATAAGTGTCCGAAATGATTGGTTATGCAGTCATAGACAACAGTCATTGATAGCCCCTTTTCTACTAGTGGTAGTTCTTCACAACTTGCAATTTTGTTGGGTTGTTAATCCCTTGTACATTTTGGAATAAAATGGAGATCTATATGTAAGAGTGGATGGGGGAATCATAGATATTGATGCTGTATTGCTTAGTCCATTGGCTTTCAGATTTTGCCGAAGTGAGTCTTTTTTGTTGAAAAAGTACCGTGGCATGTTGCCTTTTGCCAAAATCTGTAGCATCTTATCTACATACTCTTTTATTTGGTGTCAAATTGTAAGATTGTAGCATGACTACAATCCATCCATTTTGATTGTGGAACCATTCAAGGAATTTTTTTGTGGAGTTCTCGGGGGATGAAGGCGTCCATTGGAGTGTGGGAAATTGGAAGTTGGGCAATACTTGGCCATAGATGATCCAAATGTCCCTTAGGGATGGGGGTATGCTTGAGAGGTTTTTCCTCTGTTGGCTATTGCTATAGTTGATTCTAAAGCTACTGCTACTTCATTCAAGTAAAAAAAATACGGCAAAGATTAGTGTTACAATCATGTCAAGGGGTCTAGGGGTCTAAGGATGCATGTTGTATGGCTGGTTACAACTTCCACCACTTGCAAAAATGGGGTTGGGTCTCAAAATTCTCCCACATGCATTGCAAGGAGGGCAGGCAATCCACTTTTGATTGTAGCTCTAGGTTCCAAGGGTAAGTTGGTTGCTTCCTTTTCAAGTTGTTGTCGCTAATTTTCCATCCTACTGAAGGGGACGTTAGTTCTAGTGGTTGCTCTTGGAGTAATACTTACATGGAGGAGGGCCCTATGGTAGTTCCGAGATGGCCCAAGCTTACTAAAGACAGGGGGATGCTCGTGGGTTGTTGTTGGATGTAAAGTGGCTCTGCCATGTTGTTTGTATGGTTAAGGGTACTTGATTCTTCATTGGGACCTGATTGCCTCACTTTTGTATTGCGGGGCATACTTTGAGGTTGCCTTGTTTTGCTCAATCTCTCCTTATTCAACTAGGCTTGCGCCTAATTAGCAATTGGTTTTCAAAAAGACCGAGGAGGCAAGGCTTGGTTTAAGACAATTTGATTCTTCTTCTTCTAGAGATTGTCACCCAATCTCCATCTACCTTGGCTGAGTATGTTACTTGATTTTCTTGTGAATTGAATGTATCTATAGAGTCCTTTCCTTTGTTCAAGGAGCCTTTACTTCTTAAAATGATTGTTAGATTCTAACCTTAGGGGAGAGGGGGGCGGTAGAGGATGTGTAGGGTCAATAGAAGTTTCAGCTGCATTCACCTGGTCCTTCATGCCCGCAGAGCTTATTTCGAATGAACCATGTGATTTCCTCCTTTCTTGGCATTCTTTCACTAGATGATCAGTTGAGACAAGAGGCACAATCTACGTCTAATTGGTATATTGCAGTAGTCCATTGAAATGATGATTTTCTCTTTAGTATTGTAGTTAGTGACTCCCAACTGCATTTGTCATCCATGTCCAACTTAGAGGGCAACACAAAATTTTTGATCCACGATGTGACTGTTTCTTCTATCGCTCCCAAGGAGGTCATCCAAGCCTACAACTATGCATTTAGCCTTTCCCAAGAATTCCCCTGGGATTTTTTGCAACATGACTAAAATTGGGACTTTCAGGTATGTAAGGTGGCTTAGATTGAATCTTATAGCTCACGTTTGAAGGATGCATGTTTCCCATATAGAACGGTGAGGGATAAGCGTGAAGAGTTTCTGTGTCACTTTATGCTTCCTAATAAGTATTTGAAAAAATTCATGGCTAAGCTCATGACCAAGGTCAATCCAATCCTCCACTTGGATTTGGAGAGACGCAATCCATTGCACCAATGTCGTGGCTTGTTGCCTTCCACCTACAAAATAGGTGATAATTACTTGACTCTGTAGCCTTTCCATTTCCTTTTTAACTGCCTCTTGATTCACTTCAACTTCAAATATTGTGTTGCATAAAAGAAAGCCAATGGAACTGCAAGGATAATCATCAAGAAGACTCTCACCATGTGTAGCCTTAATTGAGTGGATTAGGCCATTCCTTCCCATGTTTGTTATTGTTGCTACTAGTTTTGATTCAATCTCATTGTCCATTCAAATTGCATTTTTTAGATCGCTCTTTTTGCTTTGTAGGGGCACCAACAACACATGCTTTAATTTCTCGTGGAGTGAGTCAACGTACGCAAGTTTCGTCATCTCTGGTTGTTGTCCTAGTTTAGTTGCATGAAACTCTAAAAAGATTTAAAATAACAATAGTCCCTCTACCCCATTCCGTGTCCTTCAATTTGCAAATTTTCGGGCAAGAACGCCTACTTACAACTAACCTATAGACTTAGATTGAGCTTAAGTTTAGCTTGGCTAGAACGGATCAATCGATCACTCCTAATTAACACCTAGTAGATACTAAAGGCTTCCAAAGCAGTGCAACAGTCATTTTCTTGAAAATGCCAAAGGGATTCTTGAGAACCCTCTCTTAATTATGATCTCTTACCATCTTCCCTATCTAAGCATACTTCTTCCTCTTTCTTGCAATTGGTGTGTGTTAGTTTGAAAGAATTCTAACTTGAGTGAATAAATTGAGGAAAAGATTAAGAGTCTTATTCTTCTAATGGCACTTCTTGATCATAATATCACTTTTCAATTTCCCATGGTTTTCTATCTATTTTCCCCCTACTTCCCTTGTTTTTTCTACCTATCTCCCTTCGCTTTTTTTACCTATTTTTTTACTACTTCCCTTGTTTTCTTTATCTATCTCCCTTGGTTTTTTCCACCTATTTCCTTCTTTTCTTATTTTTCTCTACCTATCCTTCTAACCCTTAAATTAAATAAAAACTAGTTACAAGTAGAAGGCCCTAGGGTTCAAAGGCCATGAGAGCTCAGTGTGTCCTGAGGCCCGAGCGACCCTAGCCTTGGAAGCTTGGGGCTACTATAGGGTTTGGCACACCCTAGGATTTGAGCAACATTAGGGTCCTAGAGCAATCTTGGGATCTAAGTAGCCCTAAGGTCTATGTGGCCTAGAAGTCTTGTACTGCCTTAGAGTCCCAATGGCCTTGAGATCTAGTGTGCCTTGGATCCAATGGCCCTTTTGGTCTCTTTTCCCACTCATTGTCGGATATTAAACAAACAAACAAAAATTTTAAATTAGCAACATTCTAATTTGGATACCAGTTGAGCCTCTAACTTGGCCCTTAGTTTCTTTTGGATATGAAATTTTGGATGTTTTCAAACGGATTTTAAAAATGACCACCAAGGAGATTCAAAGCTTTGCTATAGATTTGAATTTAATACGAAATCTAAGACTTTTGAGCCCAAGGGGGTTCAAAGCTCCATTCTCTAGGGGACGAAGGGAATATCAACAAATAAAAAGGGAGAAGGAACAAAATTCACATGTGTTAGTATGGCACATAGATAACAAGGTTAATTCAAGGCCCAAGTATTACACAAGTTAATGGACAAATAAACCCTCCTCACAAGGCACTAGAAGCTTTCCAAAGTGGGATCACCAAGGTACAATAGGAAGTAACTCTAGGGCTCGCTCTAGGGTTAGTACAATGACCAAATAACCCCAAACTACTACAAATTAGTACAAAAGAATTCACAACAATAAATGCATGGGAATACACTACAAAACAAGGACCCCCCAAGACCTTCATAAGGCTTGGAAAACAATAAAAATGGAGTAAAAAGAACTCCAAAACACCTTTCAAGGTTTGGGGTTAAAATTGCCAAAATCTCCAATATAAATTAGACTCAATAAACCTAAATACAATAAATGGGGGTGGTTTGAGAAGAAAATGGGTGCCTTTCTATACTCTTTTGAGGCACCCACTCATTTATCTCCTCTCATTTTTCTATAGTAACACTATCACTTAAAATTTTCATCTTAATCCACTAAGATTTTTCACTTTCTACATTGGTACTAAAAGTTTAACTTTTGGATATTAACTCCAAATCACAAATAGATTGCACCAAATATTGGCTTCAAAAGTCCATTTCTTATCTATAGACACCCTCCACCCCCTTTTTTTTTGCCAAAAGATCACGGAAAACTAGTACTAACTTAGAATAGTAAAAGGTTAAAAAAACTAACTTTTGAAGGTTACCTTTCCTAAAAGAGGGGACTAGCTAGGGTTGTCTAGAATGCTCAAGGGAGTGAGAAAAGACCCTTTGTTGACTTCATTTCAATTTCATATGTTCCTACGATGCTAGTCAATTTTCATGTAAATTCTTCTATATTGTAAATTTAGATGATTCTTGCCAGTTTGAAAACCTCCTGCTATTAGAATGTCTTAAAACTTGTTGGGGCATGTAACTAACATAAAAGAACCTATCCTAGTTTTTAGTAAGATTTTCTTGCAAACTAGGTAATTTCTAAAATTTACCTATTATATGTTTTAGTAATTCACTATCTAGAAAAGGTATTTCCGCAAGTTAGAAAATTTTGAAATTTTTTATAGAACCTCTCATAGAATTCCACAAAGCATGTGCAAGCTCAAATTCTTACTTTGCACATTCAAAGAAGAACAATAAAATCTCACTTCCTCCTTAAAGTACTAAAAATTTGGGAATCTTTTTCATACAAGAGAATCTTGGCAAATCAATTTCACCTTTAATTTTCTAGAATGATCTTAACCCTAAATCACCCTTTGTTGGATAAAGATTCCTCCACTAGCCCATCTTGAAGTGGTAACTCCTATCATGGTTGTCATACTCGACAAGTTACTATTCATTTTTCATCCTGTAGGACGAGTTACTATTCATCAAATGTACTTGAGAGGTACATTTGATGAATAGTAACTCGTCCTACAGGACGAAAAATGAATAGTAACTTGTCTAGTATGACAACCATGACTCCTATAGACTAACAATTAGAGTTTCTATTATTTCGTTGATGTAATAGAAAACTTAAAATTTATTTTTAGAAATGTACCTAAGGATCTCACTGGACTTCCTTTAGACCAATTTAATCATGCTAGATCATGAGTATTAGTAGATTTAGGCCATTTTGGACAATATCACCCAAATCTTTTAACTTCCATCAATTTTCGGGTCCTAACTTCTTTACAAGTTATATTGGGGATATTTTAGGTATAAAACTCTATTTTAGATCAAATGCTATATTGTCTTATAACATATCTATTTTGGTTTTACACTCTTTTTTGTTTTTTTGTATATAATTATAACTTAAATTGTGAAATTCGGAAACAAAAACAAAACTATGAGTCCCTAGTGATGAATTGGAAGTTTACTATTCTCAAGAAGCCGATTGGAAGCTCGGTTGGAAGACCAAAAACACAACTTTAAGTTGTTTTTCTTACATTAAAGCAAGAGAAGGATGAAAAAACATCATCAAAGAAAGTTAAGATTAGAAGAAGCTACACAAATTGGGTTTTGCCTTCTTTTTAGGAACCTATTTATGTTGCTATAAGGCAACATAAATATTATACATCTACTTTGTATTATTTGAAAACAAAGTGTAAAGTATTTAGAGAGCCTAAAAATATCTATGTCAACTTTTTTAGAGGCTTTCTATAGGATTGGTTTAATGCTACAAGAGAATTAAGAGGAGTTGAAAGAAAAATCTTCAATGAAACAAGTTCTTTCATTGAAGGTTCAAAACATTCATAAGTGCTTTCAAAATTTCCGGAACTTGAGGAGGAAATCATCCAAATACTTATGTTCTATATAGAAACTAGACAGCTTTTATTTGCAACAACAGTGAAGACTACAATTAGGACTTTGATTTGTAAAAGACAAACTAATTTACTACAACAAGAGGGGACAACAACATTTAAAATGAGCCTAGCTCGGACATGTGAATTTGTTTGTTGCAACTTGAATTGGAGTTATAGAGTAGCTACAGGGATACTAAGAAGCTACCAAATGATTGGAAAGCACAAGGGCTAAAAATAATACAAAGAGTAACTTACTTTATAAATTCATACTCTATACCTCTTGAATTTTTTGTGAGCATAGATCAAACAAGAATTCATTTAGTTCCAATAGGTAGGGCTCATACATGGGTAGTGAAAAGATCAAAACATATTCTTGTTCATGGAATTGAAGACAAGAGGCAAATTATTGTTTCAATATCTTCATTAACAGCCGAAAATCTTTTACCATTCCAAATTGTGTTTACAGGGTTAAGACCAAAAAAATTTATCTCCAAAAGTTGTTGGAAGATTAAATTGTGAAGCAATAAGTTGGCATCTAACTAGCTCAAATAATCATTGGTCCAATCTCACAACTTGTCAAGAATTTGTGGAAAAGATTTTGCAATTGTATAGACTTCAAATTATAGAGCAATTGCACACAAACAAATCATCAAAATTAATTTGGTTGATAGATTGTTGGAGAGTGTACAAATCAAAAGAGTTCATTTTATGGGTAAAGGAGAAATACTCTAGAATCCTTCTCATTTTTGTACTTGTATTGTACAAGTGTTTTACAACCAATTGATGATATTCTTTAAAAGCCTTTCAAACACAGGTTTAGGTAGGAATTTAACAATTCCGCTTTAGGTGACTTTAACAAACAACTTCACAACAAAGAAAAGATATCAAGGTAGATACAAAGATGTCTATTCTAAAGCCTTTTCTCTGAGGCTCACTTTGTGGAAAACTTTTGAAAGCATGGGGACATGTCAACAAGGCACAAATGATTAAAATAGGATGGTCACAATGAAGAAAAACATAATGACAAGGAAGGACTCACTAGTAGAAAAGCAGTGACCATATCAACAAAAATTAACAAAAAAGTGCTGAGGGCGTTTGTATCCGTGGTTGCATTGTCTTGGACAATACCTAGCTAACAAAAAATTGTTGTCCATTTTGTTATGGTGGTCAAATCAGAAAATTAATAATATTAATTCATTTTAAAATTTGCTCAATGAATAGCTGCCACATGGCAAGCCAAGAATCAGCCCAGTACAAACTACCATGTAGGCCAAAAAAAACATATAAACAAGACCAAAAATTAGACTTTACAATTTAATTAAAAGAAAGTTAGACTTTACAATTAATTTAGGAGACAAGTTTCTTAAAACTTAGTATTTGGTGATAGAAGAGAGATGACTTTGGTGATAAAAGAGTAGAGAAGACAATCTCTTTATAGAAATGGGGTAGTAGAAGGTAGAACAAACTATATGGGATATGTGAATTAAGACTATGAATAATTCACATATCCCATATGGTTTGTTTTGACCTTTTATCACCCCATTTGTATAAAAAAACTTGTCTTCTGCTCTCTTATATCACCAAAGTCCCCTCTCTTATATCACTAGTGTGTGAGAGGTATGTCTTCTTAACAAAAAAGTGTTAACTTTTTTGTTGATTTGGATGTTGTACTACTTGATTCAACAAAAATTCAATGACCATTTTGTTAGCTTGTTCAAATGAAGAAAAAATTGTTAAAACGATTGATACAATATCTCAGTCAATAAAAAATTGTTAATTTTTGTTGACTTGGACACCATTTTCTAGTAGTAACAACAAGGAAGTTGACATAGACACAAATTAAATCAAACCATTCAAAATATAATACAAGATTCCTTAAAATTTTTGGTTGATATTCCATCATCAAATCAAAAAAATTCTTTGTTCAAGAACAAAAGCTCCAAAAGGTATGTCCCTAGCCAAAGAAAATTTCTACTTTGTTAGGTTTTTTCTTACTAAATTTTTTGTAGAAATTTTTTTATAAGAGAATTGAATGAGCAAAATAAAACAAAATTGACAAAATTCTTACCTACAATTTTTCTAAGAGACACTTAGCCAAGGTTTTAGTACAAGTTCTAATAGTTGAGATTTCAACAACAATTGCATCAAAAGATTAGGTACAATAGAGAAAACATGACCATCTTAAGAAGGTTCCGTGCCAAGAGTAGCTAAACTCTAAAGTGCAATCGAGAGTACAATGAAGTGAACTATGGTACAAACATTTTTCCTTATGTACTTTGATGTTTGCTTCTCTACAATTAAGCAACCACCTTTAACTTTTAGAAAAAATAAACACCAATTCAACAAAGAACCTTGATAGACATCCCAAGTTTCATATCCAATTGTTTTAGAACTCCTTACTCATACAATTAGACAAACCTCATACATCATCATACTCCCCACATCCACCTTATCCTCTCCCACAACAATCATCTAAATCTTGCTACGACCTCCTTTATTCATCACAAACACCACTGAGCGACCTTCCAACATCAACATATCTAAGATTTGTCACTTTTTACTACTCCAAGATTGGCAATGAATCTCATCTTCTTCTTGTTGTATTAGAGTACCTCTTAAAGCAAGTACAAGTACAACTCCTTTGATAAACAAGCCTTATTGTTCTCAAATCTTTGGATCAAACTTTCTCCAACAACACTCAATAAATAGCAAAGTATCTACCGTGGTATCTGTATCAACAAAAAAATTGTCAATACAAACACCACAAAGAAAAACTTACATCAACAAAAAATAATTAAGAAAGATGAAGACTTACAAAAATCTCTCTAGCTCCATGCCATTTCCTTCAAGCTACCTTGCCGCAATTGTAAACATCACACAGAAGGTGCACCGAGTTTAGAAGTTTGGTTTCAAAGAAAGAGATGAAGAAAGAGATCCCAAGTGCGTAAAGAAGATGCGTAATCATTTGAAAAATTAGGCAGAAAATTTAATAATTAATTTGTATCATTGTTGCTAGTAAAGTATAGTGTTGTGATATGGGCCATCTAGTAGTTGAAATGACATCTTTGTTTGTTAGAAAAAATACATTTAGTATTTGCAGTTGTTTGTGTTAGGAGATTAATGTTAAAAGCTTGGTGTTAGAAATTTGGTGTTGAGCTTGTATTAGTTGACTTGGCTGATAAGTGATTGATTAGTAGTTAATACTAGAGTTAGTGGGATTAGGGTTAGAATTAGTTGACAACTAGCTATCTTGGGGTTTGAGTGGCTACCTAAGGCAAAGGATAGTTCCTTGTCTCTCTTTCTTGTTTTGGTATGTTGGAAGATGTGGGAGGCACTTTAAATGCTAGTTGTACACTTGTTGTGGTTTTGATATTAAAAGGAGCATTAATTTAAAGGAGTTTTGGGTTGCATTTTGGATAAGTGTTGAATGAATACAAGATTTTGGATTTAAGTTATTGAATATTTGGTTTATTATGATGCTAAGTTTTGAATTTAGATCTACTGTAGATAAAAAGTTATAAGAATTTGAAGTGGAGATATTTGGATTCAAAGGTAGTTTAGATGGGCGTTTTGAGGAACTTTATTTTTATTGAGATCTTGTACAATGGAAATGAAACTTTGAGGGTATTCTCCTTATCTTATCTTCTAGCTTTTATCAAAATTTTAACTTCAATGAACTTAAGATTTTGGAGTTATGTACTAAAATACAATTGCAGTAAAGAGGTAGTGAAGGATTAGGAAGTCAATAGTAGAAAAATGTTCACCAAATTTGGTTAGTATCTTAAAATATGATGAAATTTGGTGTGTAAATAGTTGAATACTTGATCTAGATTGTAGCAAAATTTCAAGTTGTTTGAAAATATTTTTTAAAAGTTATACTAAACCAAAACTAGATATAGCAATTTTTAGGGCATAGTAGGAATTGTAGGATAGGGATTTGGGAAAAAAATGAGTTTTAGGTTAGGTTTATTATTATTTAGGATGTTTAAAGGTATTAAAGACTACTTACAAAGTATTTCCACAACAAAAGCCCCATGCTATTCCAAATCTAATAACAAATCTTTGTAACAACGGTAATATCTATTAGCTAATTATAATGCCTATTATAAATCATGTCTTTTCAGACTACTTAACATCCAATTAGCTAATTAGCCAACCTAACTAAAAAACAAGAAAAAAAAATTGAAATTCAAGATCTCAAGGCCAATTATTGAATTTATAGAAATCCATCATTATTTACATTGTATGAGTTGCTCCAAAAACAAATAAATTTACATCATTTCCAATTCATGTTGAAATCGCAATAAATGTAATTTTACAAATAGAAGATAACTTTTAATCCCTTAATTACTATAGTTCAATCTTTCACTATATTTTGCCAAACCCCTTCTAAAAGTGCCATTTTTAGTTTTTTAGGCCTAGATCTAAGAACTATATATTTTTTCAAAATTTAAATCATATAGTCTTAAAGTACTACAACACTATGGTAGAAATTTCAATATGTTTGACTGCACTAATTAAAAGACTATAGTATTTGAATATTGATCCCCCCAAAAGAATTTAGAGCTTGCCTAACAATATCAACAAACTTTGTCAAATTTCAAAGGCATTGGATTATTGTAGCACATGTCAATATTTTTAAAGTTTATGATGTCATAAAAACAATCAAGATACTAGGCAATTTTTGAAATGTAACACCTATCTTATTTTTTCTTTGTCTCAAAATCACAACATTTAATACTATAAAATATATGTCCCATATAGATACAAAAAAAACAAGCAAAAAAACTCAAATTTGAAACTTTGGCTCACAAATAATGAGCACATTTAGATACCATATTATCCACACTGCCCTTTCTAGACCTAAAGTAGGGTGATCTAAAAACAACTACTAACATAGATGTACATTTTGTTTTCTTCAATGATAATACATTTCAAGAGGTGGTCACTTTTAGTTAGAGACTTCCAAACCTTAGTCCCTATCCATACCCAAACTTTGTATCTTTGGGACATATTTTTGTTTATCCATTATTTGAAATTTGAAAGATAGGTCTTTAGGAGGTTAAGAGAGACATTGAAAAAATGAAAAATGGAATTAGGAAAATTGGCCCAACTTTCAATAATTGTTTGTATTAGTATTAGACTATTTGCTTAATAAAATATAAAAGATTTGGTAGGAAAAACAATTTCATTTGAATTAGTTTAAAGTTTCAAATCATAAAATATTTACAAGTTGAAAACATTGCAATTTATTTTTATTTTTATAAAATTCTTAAATATACAAATTATAAGTTTTTCAAAATAAAACTAGGGATTTTTTGCTCTTTGTGCTATTGGTGATGACCAAATAGAGGTTTGGATTTTGAAAGTTTTGAGAGATAAAAAATTTCAACATGTTGTCATATGAAAATTAGAGTTTAAAATGAACCATGTTACCATCATTATTGGAAAAGCAAGATTTTTCCATCACTTGCATTATTGCACATGTGTCCTCATCATTGAGTTCACATAAGCCGATTTATTGTTGGAATACAAAATGTGGCGTCTATTGTATATGCTATCCTAAAGAGCATGTCCAAAGATCCATTGGATTGTTGCTTGATATTAAAGCATTGATACAATAGACAACCTTAAGTAGGCAACCAATCTTTCAATTTGGTCTAGATATCAAGAAATTAGTGCCTCCCATGAAAGATCAAGGAGTAATAGATGGTACATGGCCTTTAGATGTCAAATGGCAAAATCTAATAAGCAGCATGATATTGATGAATTGCATACACAATCTCTAGAATGCATAACACGTGGCAAATTCTATCAAGTTTTAATGCACCTCATAGTTGTACATCTACACTTCAATGTTTTACAAAGCTTTAAATATATTATCTATGTGCTAAGAATTGAGCCACATTCTGCTCTACAACAAGTCTTATTTGTCTTCCATGTACAAGTTGCTCTACAACTATAGTAATTTTAGGTCTAGAGTGATTCTATATGGAAATCACCTTGGTGATCACAAAAACATACAAGATCCAGAAAAAAGTCCAACTTACTCTAGAATACAAAGGATCATGTCTTTTAAAGATTGTATCTAGGTACATTTAATTTCATAAACATACAAGATCTCCAAAGAAGCCTAACTCCAATATACAATGAATTATGTCTTTTCCATTACAAAAAATCAACGTATGCTTACTTTCTACATATAAACCTTTCGTCTAATCCATGTACTAAAAATGTCAACTAAATTTCCAACAAAAAAAAACTAAATTAAGACCCAAATAGTCCATCTCCCTTGCACTAAATTAAGACCCAAATACCGTCCACCTTGCACTAAATTACTATTCAACATATATATTAATTGTCAACTACATGAAAATTATAATGAATTACAAGATAAGAAGATAGGAAAAATAACATTGTAGGTATCATAACAACAATAAATGTCATAGTTAGTTCCCCCAAAAGCCTATAAAGCAAAAGGCCAAACAAAAAAAAGTAGCACCACTTCAGAAGCTCTTGTCTCTGGATTATCAGAGCGAGGTTTCGATCCTCGGACCTGTGGGTTATGGGCCCACCACGCTTCCGCTGCGCCACTCTGATACAAGTGATGCAACAGTGCTCTTCCAGTTTCACTATTTAAACACATAGTGCTCACTCTCCACCAATCGCATCCCATCTCCACGTCACCCAAAACGTCCTCGGAGAACCAATGAGAACCCGCGTCCACATCATCGCCACCCCAATAAACCTGCACTCCACCCCCATTCGACAGTCCCAAGTTGACCCCCGCTTAAGCCAAGTCGGTATGTTCAGTAGTGTGGCAAGTCACACGTCCAGCAACTCAACTCAACTCCAGAAAGTTCTGGAACCTCTTCTATAATATAGAGCGCCGCTTTATATTGCATTGGGGGCACTGGCGCTGTGTTAGTAAGGGTCTTGGACAACAGATCGTAAGGAACAGCGAGCAAGGGAGAGACAGAAGAGAAGAGAGAGAGAGGATCAGCTATGGCGCGGCTCCTGCTCATGGATCGGCGTTACGCTTCGCTGCTGCTGCTCTGCTTGTTGCTCTCGTTCTCCTCCCTACAACTGAACACCAATGGTGCGCGCCTGTGAACACTCTCTCTTTCTCATTCGGTTTGTGTTTGGATCTAGGGTTTGGTGTTTGGGAATGGTTTTGTGGTGTACGCTTGCGGCGCTTTCTTGGATCTGGGAATGTAGGTGCCGTGCGGTAGTTGTACGTTCTTGTTTCGGCCAATGCAGGGATGTATTGGTTTTTGATTAAGAAAGACGGGGTTTAGGATGATTCTTTGTTGATGGTCATCTGGTTTAGAGTGAGAGGATTGTTTCTCTTTGTATCTCTGTTTTGGTTTTGTAATTTCGTTATTTTTTCAATTTAATTAAATTTTTTATTGTGATTTTGAGCTGTTGATTGTGCGATGGAGTTAGTGTAGTCGCGATTTATTTTAATTATTTGTTGTGGTTGTGCTAATGAGGGTTGTGATGGGAATGGTAAACTAAGATTGCGTGTGGATTGGTTTATTTCGATGTTTTCGTAAGATATGTCGTTTTCTTGGAGCTGTTCGACATTGAAGCTGTTTGGTTGCTTAGTTCGATCGGTGGCGTAGGGTTCGTAATGTAGGTGTTGAAGAGAATAGGATGGAGGTCTTCGGATTGTGGTTCTGGAAGAAAGATAGTTCCGTCTCGTTTGATTATTCTCATAACTGGTCGTATGCTTTGTTGAGCGTCAGTTTATACGTCTCTTCTGTTGCTCTAGGTTCGTTATAGAGAGCTGTTTAGTTGCCTCAGTGCTCGAGTTGGGATTGTTAATGAGCAGCACATCTGGTAATGTACTTCGATTGATGCGATCACGGTTAATGTTTTAAGCGGGCGATTCTGGATCATATCTAATGAGGTCTGTGTCTTTGAAGGCCGTTCCGGAAGAGCTCATGCTCAGGAAGAAACAAAGATGGACACTGGAGCTCCTCCCAAGTTGGAGGAGAATCTTGGAGCTGTGCCCGCCGGATCTACCACCGATTCCGATGTTGTGAAAAGGTGTTACATTGGGCTTTATGTGTCAAGTTGTCATTTGAGATCGGATTATCATCAATAGCTGCAGTTGAATCAGGAAGGGTGGATCAAACCAACTATTCTGAGATTGAACGCTATTGTCTTGGGTTGCAGGGAAAGTGAATCTATGACCCCCAAGAATCTCAGAAATCATGCTGAGAAGTTTGAGTTCCAGGCTGAAGTTTCAAGGTTGATGGACATTATTATCCACTCTTTGTACAGCAACAAGGACATCTTCCTCCGAGAACTGATCTCTAACGCTTCAGATGTAAGCACGTTCTTCACCATCTGTCTACTTAGATAGACTTAGATTTATTGTGACCATTTTTGCAATTTGGTCTTAATATCTGTTATCCTTGTCCTAGATGAAATTCTCTTATCGTTGACTGTTGTCCCCCTATTGGACGAGTAATTCCTTCAACGCTTGGTAGCTCACTGTCTCAACTATTGATAACGCAGGCTTTGGACAAAATTCGATTCCTGGCTCTCACCGATAACACTGTCCTTGGTGAAGGAGATGACGCTAAACTGGATATCCATGTAAGTTCTGTATCACTGCGGTTTACATTTCCTTCCTTTGGATTACGTTGATATGGTGTAAAGCTTTTGTCTGAAAGCAGCTTATTTACATGGCTTATTCAAGAAGGACAACATTGTTTGGGTTTTGTTCTCTACAGATCAAGCTTGATAAGGAGAAAAAGGTCCTGACAATCCGAGACCGTGGTGTTGGTATGACTAAGGAAGACCTCATCAAAAACCTTGGGACTATCGCCAAGTCAGGCACATCAGGTGTGTTGAAATTGTGCTTTTCAAGCTGTTCTGCGAAGTTGACGAGCAGACCTTTGGGAGTTGTTTGTGTGGTGTAGTTCAAGTTTCTCTATAAAGTAACAATCATTCTAGAAAATGACGTTCAGAATGAATCTTGTGTACCATATGTAATAATGTTGCTACTCAAGTAAATAATGCTGGTCCCAACTCGGTCGGTTGGATCATGGCTTTCTGTGAGTCTTCATTGAAGATGGTTTTTAGTGCGATTGTTCTACGCTCTCATATGTATGCATTGTCTTGCCTCTTGTGGCTGGTGCAGCTTTCTTGGAACAGATGCAGAAGGGCGGGGATCTCAATCTTATTGGCCAATTTGGAGTGGGTTTCTACTCTGTCTACTTGGTGGCCGATCACGTTGAAGTTATTAGCAAGCACAATGATGACAAGCAGTAAGCTCTAATTCTGAAGTCTCAGAATCCTCGTTATTACCACCTGAAAACTGAAGCTGATTTTCGAAGGCACTTCACTGCTTCTTTCCGTTATTATCTACTCTGTATGCCTAGAATCAGTCATAAATCTATGGATTTTGTATGAAAATGTCAATCGTCTCTACCGTTAGTCGTTGAATCGTGTCTTATGTGGGTTTTTATTTATTTATGGTTAACAGGTATATCTGGGAGTCCAAAGCTGATGGCAACTTCGCTGTTACTGAAGATACCGAGAATGAGCCTCTGGGACGTGGGACAGAGATTAGAATTTACTTGAAGTCAGATGCAGCGGAGTATGCCCAGGAAGACAAATTGAAGGTAAGAGATACTGAGAAACTGCTCCTGAAAGCGGATCGATTTGTTGTACCTCGTTATTATGCCTTCACCTTTTGCACTGGAAGGCAAATACTTGAACAAGTGGCGATTTAGCTTCAAAATTCCCAGTGTGCTTCATGGCAGAATCTAACATTCATTATGGATCGGTTGCAGGAATTAGTGAAGAAGTACTCGGAGTTCATTAGCTTCCCCATCTATTTGTGGGCAAGCAAAGAGGTTGACGTTGAAGTGCCCGTTGAGGAGTCTGAGGACAAGGAAGACAAGGAGGTTGAAGACAAGGAGGACGAGGATGAAGAGTCTTCTGGTATGCTTCTTATAAACCCAGTCTCTTAAATTGTACAAAACCAGTTGTGTTTGCGAAGATCCTGAATTATCAAGAATTTTTTTTGGAGTCTCAGGAAACTGTACTTGTGCTTCTGTCTTTTGGCTCCATCAAGATTATGATTTTAGTCCTGATTTTGCTAATGAATAATCGATCTTCAGATATCTTCCGTTTGCCTGTGCTGGTTGTAGTGCTCTTGCTAACTTTATTCTCTTGAATATATTATGATGCAGATCACAGTTAACTGAATTAATCTGACTTCCTCTAATTGGATCTGTTTGTTCCTAGGTATAGAATGTACCAAGTAATATATGATTCTACTGGTATTTAAGGCTGCAATTTTTATCGGTTATAGACATATTTTGCCGAAATCGTGATGTAATTTAGCGTCATTTGGTACGTGGTAACAGAATCAAAAACAAAGACTGTCAAGGAAACAAAATGGGATTGGGAACTTCTTAATGACGCGAAGGCTGTTTGGCTTCGAAATCCGAAGGATGTTGCCGAAGAGGAATACTCCAAGTTCTACCACTCCTTGGCGAAGGTAGGCTCTGTACAGTTCTCCTCTTGTTCTAGAATTTAGTTTCAGACGAGGCATGTAGATCTGTACTTGAGTCTTTGGACCTGGAGCAAGAGAACTTAAGATTACTGATGAGAGAGTAGCGGAGAGATTGTACTAGATCCTTAGTGGTGAGATAGATGTATTACGTGGTAATAAAAAAACTAGTATTTTTCTGGTTCAGTCAAGACAGGAAAGTATTCTAATATGTTAGATATCTGTTGTCGCCCCAGGATTTCAGCACTGATAAACCGATGTCATGGAGCCATTTTAATGCTGAAGGAGATGTTGAGTTCAAGGCTGTCCTTTTCATTCCTCCTAAGGCTCCCCATGACTTGTTTGAAAACTACTATTCGCAAAAGGCTTTTCTGAAGTTATATGTCCGACGAGTGTTCATCTCAGAGGAGTTTGACGAACTTCTACCTAAGTACCTGAGCTTCCTTAAGGTTAGTGCTCTGAAAGAAGCGACAGAATCTCATTGCTAATCTGAAGTCAAAAGATTCAAAAGATTCTTGAACAAAGACTTTTAAAATTCCATGCACTGGTTTAAACTTTAAGTCTTCGCTCTTCGAGTTCTTACTAATGGTTTTATGTGTTCTCAGGGCATAGTGGACTCGGATACACTCCCCTTGAATGTATCTCGCGAAATGTTGCAACAGCACAGCAGCTTGAAGACCATCAAGAAGAAGCTTGTCCGCAAGGCTTTGGACATGATCCGACGAATTGTTGAAGAGGATGAAGATGAAAAGTTCGATGATAAGAAGGCTGGTTAGTGATTTGAACGCTTTGACCTTTTCGGGATTCCAATGTGAACAAGCTACAGCATATGCTTGACTATGTTCATTGATGCTTCGATTGACACTTGTGAACTTCCAACTTTTGTAGATGACGACAATGAAGAGAAAACGGATGAAGTGTCTGAAAAGAAGGGCAAATATGCCAAGTTCTGGAAAGAGTTTGGAAAAGCTATCAAGTTGGGTATTATTGAGGACACCTCCAACCGAGTCCGCCTTGCCAAGCTTCTGCGCTTCCACAGGTATTATATCTATTTTAACTGCACCTTTGCTGAATGTGGTTCATTACTCTACTAAAAATGTGCGTTCTCTCAGTTTTGGTAGCATGTATTAGTATCTGCCATTGGTTTCAGTGGTTTAGGACAATGACCCTTTGATTCTTTGATTCTTTCATTGATTCCTACTTTCTGAAGCATCTGACATTCAGTATTGTATCCTCTTTATGGTTTACAGTTCGAAGTCAGGCGATAAATTGACTTCACTGGATCAGTATATCTCACGAATGAAACCAGGCCAGAAGCAAATCTACTTTCTCACTGGTTCAGACAGGAAACTGCTTGAGCAGTCTCCATTTGTGGAGAAATTGTTGAAGAAGGGCTACGAAGTAAGAATTGATACTAAATTGTAAATTTCTTGCTTCTTTCACATTCGAATTGAACATGAATGCCCTCGTTATCTATTGAGCTCCAGCTCCAGGTTCCTCGATGCTACGGATACTAATCTTGAAGTGGATTATCAGGTCATCTATCTGACAGACGCCGTTGATGAGTACCTGACCCAAAACCTGACCGAGTATGAGGACAAGAAGTTCCAAAATGCTTCAAAGGATGATCTCAAGCTTGGAAGCAAAGATGAGAAAGCCAAGTTCAAGAAGATGAAGGAGTCCTACAAGGAGCTCACGAAGTGGTGGAAAGACTTGCTTAGTGGCGAAATGGTGGAGTCCGTGAAGGTAGATTCTTTACTACTTATTGTTGCCGCTCTCTGCATCTGACTGCGTCTTTTCATTTTCATTGTGAATCGGGGCATATGTGCTTTCTCGAGTTCTGCTTTTTGGTTTGCATGTGTTTAGCAGAAGCTTAGTTGGCCGGACTTTCTCAGATATTCCATTCCGGAATACTGGAATACAAGGGGCAGGAGGATTTCGCCCACTACCTGTTTTTTTTCTTCTGTGTCGGAGAGTAACCTTGACCAAGAATCGTGTAACTCGTTTTATTTTTGGTTCAGTCGCAGTAGTAGATAACAGAACCTTTGGCAGGCTTCTTACATTATTGAATTGCATTTTTGATGCAGGTTAGCAACCGGTTGGCAGATACTCCTGCTGTTGTTGTTACCTCAAAGTACGGGTGGTCAGCCAACATGGAAAGGATCATGCAAGCTCAAACCCTGGCTGATCCGAGCAAGCAATCTTACATGCGCGGTAAAAGGATTCTGGAAATCAACCCCAAGCACCCAATCATCAAAGATTTGAAGGAGAAAGTAGCTTTGAGTTCTAAGGTACGTACCTTGTTTACTCATGAAATGTGGACCCAGTTGTCCACAATGCATCGTGAGCATTGTCCTTGCAAGTGTTCAATTTTCGTATTAGTTTTGATGTCTACTTTTGCGCAGTTAACACCTTTTTGCCCTTAACAATGTTGCAGGACGATTCAGCGAAACAGGCTGCAAAACTTGTGTTTGAAACTGCTTTACTCGAGAGTGGGTTTGTATTGGAAGATCCCAAGGACTTCGCCTCTCGCATTTATTCTGTCATCAAGTCGAACTTGAATGTCAGTCCTGATGCTGTTGTCGAAGAAGACGAGGAAGTGGAAGAGGAAACTGAGAAGGACAGATCTGACAACGCTGCTGAGGATGTTCCTGACTATGAAAACATGGAAAAATTTAGGAACCTGAACATAGATCAGGTGAGATACAGCTCTAGTTTGCAACATCAGTGTTTGTCGCTTCAATCTCCTATGTAGTCTTTCGAATCTTCTAGGGTCCATCAGGGTACGCCCTTCATTTCTCTTGATATTTCTTCTAATTTGTGGGCGTTTTTGATACATGGCAGGACAATATGATGTCTTCCGAGGAGGCAACCGACGCTGCTGCTGTTGATGACACTGCAGCTGAGGAGGAGACTTACTCAGAGAAGGATGAGCTTTAGATAGAGAAGATAGAGTAGCAGGAAGAACGATTGCACAGTTACCCGTTGATAATGATCACCCAAGGCGCAATTTTTTCGAATCATAGTCTTTTTTCAGCACGTCTCAGTAAACTGACTGATTGAATACTCTTTTTTAAATCTTTCTTGGGAATATCTCACTTTTTCTTCTGGACAAATGTATCGTCGTTTCATCAAGTTGATGCTGGTCGTCTCTATGCATAGAGTTTCTGAGAATTATGAATGCACATGTGACTTTCCTGTCCATTTCTCTGGATGATTGGTGGCACTGTGTAGCGGAATCACGCTCCAACAGTAGAAGAGGACTTTCGGTACAGGGTTGAAGTTTCAGTCGTGGGAACAGCTGGGCCAACAAATTTAACCGATTCCAGACCTACACTTCAGATGCTTCTACGACGTGACCGAACTCCAGTGGAGTTATCAGATACGGCAAACCAGAACCCCCCAAGTTTCTGCATATTCTATTCTCCTGTGAAACTTGTACTCTTCGACTTTAGAGCACCGATTCTACAGGGCGAACTTGCCTTCTCAGTTGCTTCAGTAATTCAGTTCGACCCATACCGGAAAATAGCAAGTAGATTTTGGGGAAAAGGCATGATCTGAGGTACCGGATGTTTGACGGGATGTTTTATGGAAAGGTACAGAACACGCCGCTGGGCTCCTTCTAAACATGGATTGAACTGATTCTCTCTGTGGCTAGATGTCGATCAATTTTGTTTTTTCTTGCAGAAATCAGTTTATCAAAAACATGTTGCAGTCTTCATTCTATTTAAGGTAGAACAGCCCATAGTGCACACGTAGGCAATGAGCCCATTACGGGGTTTTCAATAAATGAAATTTGGCACACTGTCAATATTTTACTTGACAACAATGGACGGTTTGGACGGTTTAGTGACCTCACAAGGAATTTCCAATTTTCCAGTGTAAATTCATTGTAGGAAGCTTTTTCACGCCTTCCATATTGGAAAATATTGTGCAAGCTGAACTGAGTATGAGCTGAGTAAGATGAGCATTATGAATACAATTTTTGTTGGTTCTAGGGTAGTTTAGAGATTCATTTGGGCCACGGTGGGTAGAATACTTCCAAAATTTATAGGATAGCTTTATACTCTTTTCAGAAAATATAATTTCAATTGTTCTTATTTCACATTTGGCATTGGTCAATATGTAGGAAAAATATTTAAAATTTTCAACAATGGTATGAGGGCAAACTTCTAATTTTGATCACAATGAATTGTTTTACTTTAGAGTAGTCTATACTAAATAGATACCATTACAAGATTTAAGATAAATTTGTATAGTATTTTCACATGTATAGTATAGTCTTTGTCATTTATAGCAACCCAACAATCAAAGTGACATCTTCCAAAGTACCAACACCATTTTGACACCACAAACTTCGGGTAAAGCTAACTAATGATAAATGCTCTATTTAGTGATGATAAAAAAATTTATTTAGTGTAACCCCATACTTGTCACCATAAAGTGCCCAGTAGTCACTTTATTGTGGAAGGTAAGGTAGGCTATTCCCAAACTTTTCCACGTTCTTCTATCCTACCTATCACCCAACTAGCCACTTACCACTTCAATATGGAAGGTAGCTAATATGGGCTATTCCCAAGCCCACAATTTTATGTTGTTTTATCCCCCTGTTTGTCCCACCTACACTCAATTGACCACTCGCCACTTCAATTAAGATCACAGAATGGGATATTCACAATCTTCACCACGTTCCTTTGCCCCCACCCCACTTGTCAATCTGTCATCCACCAGTCACTCACCACTTCAATATGGAAGGTAACTAGTCGGTGACCTATTCCCGAGCCGCTTTATGTTCTTTTGTCCCACCTACCCCCAATTGACCACTCGCCACTTCCGTTTAGAAGGCAGAATGGGATATTTCCAATCTTCAACATATTCTTCTACCCCACCTGTCAGTCTGTCATCCACCAACCACTCGCAACTTCATTATAGAAGGTAGCCAGCGTGGTCTATTCCCAAGCCCCTTGTCCGACCTGTCAGCCCCAACTGGCCAGTGGCCACTTCCGAGTATGAAAGGCAGAATGGGATATTATTAATCTTCCGTATTTCCCTCTATTATTAATCTTCTATATGTTCTTCTACCCCACTTGTCAGTTTGTCTCCCAATAGCCACTTGCCACTTCATTTTAGAAGGTAACTAGCGTAGGCGATTCCCTTTTATATTCATTTGTCCCACCTATCACCCCCAATTGACCACTTTAATATGGAAGGTAGAGTGGGCTATTCCCAATCTCCTTCCCATTCCTCTACCCCACCTTGCCGTTGGTCACTTCATTATGAAAAATAGAATATACTATTTTCAATCCCAATTGCATTCCTCCAACCCACTTGCATCCAAAACTAACCTCTTTATAATGTAATTGAAGATCTAATGATTTATTTTTTGACATATTGGTAGATCCTTGTCCATTCAAATCATATTGGCATATGTAATGACCCTTGTATTATAGATGAACAAATTTTTCTATCGAGAAATTCCTTACAATCACTTGTTAGTGACTCTTCACACTCATATTATTGATGAACAATTTTAATAATGTAGGTAAATCCATTGTGGACACTTGTCCATTCAATTCCTAAAGTGCAACCTTCTCTTATTGATGAATAGTTTTAAAGCAAACAAAACCATTGTAGACCTAATCCTAGAGCCATTTTTGCCTTTTTATGCATTAGAAAATCTATATAAAGTTAAATGTAAATAATTATTCAACATTAAACACAGTATATTGGATATATGATTCAAATGTGAAAGTTCACATTTAGCAAACCAATAAAAAATATTCATAGTATCAAAGCATTCTCCAAACAATAGTTTGAATTGAATTTTTTGAATCAATGCTACCCTCTTACAAGAAGCTACTTCTAAATTATAATTAATTCAACCAATCAATTTTCAAAACGACCCTAAAATCTAAATATTTAATGTTATTGTCCTCATCCTAAAAATATTTATTAACTTTACGCAACATAGAATGTTCTCATAAAATCAAAAATCATTATTATTCTACTTTAAGACATAAATCTTGAGAAAAGCTTGAAAGATTCATGTAATAATTTATAAATTATATTTTATCTTCTTTTTTCATAAATAAGTAAATAAAATCTCAAGATTCTAAGTAATTTTTTTGTAAACAATTACAAATGTGCTCCAAACTGTGCCGAATATTTTGTAAAGATGCAAACAATATTGAATGTTCCATGATGTAATTGAAACAATTCTTCAACTCATATTAAAGAAATCCAATAGAAAATTTTCACAAATAGTGAACATTAAACTCTTAATCCCTAAAAAACCAATCATTTGAATTTTAAACAACAAATGAATGCAAACAAGTTTCAAACACACAAAATCTTTGATTTTTCATCCATTTAAATATTGGTGGATTCTTGTGTTTGTTTTCTTACATTTGCATGGAGTATAGATTTTCAACACTTCTTTTTGTAAATCTTCTATAGCTTATGTTGAAAAAATATGTTCAAGCCCTCAAACTATACTCTTCAATTCAAAATATTATTTCCCTTTGAAAATAACTTCATTGAATTAGTAAAATAAATATATAAAAAATCCACCATGTTAGAATTTCACATTTTAAATTCAAAGAAAAAAAATTCTTCTCTGAATTACATGTATTCAATCTATTGTCAAATTTAAGAGGAAATTTTAATTTTTGGTTTTAAATTTAATTGAAAAATACAAATTATTACTAGCAACATTTGTTCTAAATGTATGGATATAATATGTGGATCATATTTTACAACTTTTGTTTAAAAGTCATCATTAAATTACTATTCTACATTGTGTATTATTCTAAATCTTTGTAGTTTTGGAAATATAGACTACTTCCTAGTATTTAAGGGATTAAAAACCACAAGATAGTCTACATTTTCAAACAGAGAATACTAGCATGTGAACATAGAATCTATGAGCCTAAGAGTCTATATTATAAATACTTTGTATAGATACAGGTGTATATTATAGGTTTGTGTATGCTGTTTATTTTATTCATTTGTTGTAGGTACACTTCAACAAATGAGTAAAATAAATAACATACATAAACCTATAACTTTGATATACTATAACATGAAAAGATTCTATAACTTATTTCAAATTTAATTGTAGATTAATATTTTAGAATTTAAATTTAAATTTCTATTAAAATTCAAAAAGGTAAAGAAATGCTATAAATTTTTACTTTCCATGAATATTTTTTCTAAGAATATAAATATATATACTACCCAAACAAAGGATCTCTATAACATAATTAGTTGAAATATTCATCAAAATTAAAGATTTACAACATTTATAAATCAGTTAGTGTAATTTACACCAAATATCATTATTTGTGTAATAGAAAACATAAAGCCCCGAGTAGAGTAGATCTTGAGACATACCACTAATCCAACTCATCACAATGTATTAACCTCCAAATGCCTAAGGCATCAAATTTTGGGTTTCAAGAATACATTGAAGTTAGATAAAACCATATTAAGTTAGTATTTTTAGTAGTTATATTTTTGAAATTTTTTGGAAGTTTGTAGCATAAAAATTCTAACTTTAAAAAGAAATGATTATGATTTTTCAATTCAAGATTTTATGCAAGGAAGCCATTCCAAATTTTCGGTTTTTTTAGTTTTGAGGGCTTTTGGAAATGAGACTCAAATGCCAACTAGATCCTGGAGAGAAAACCACGTTAGAAATTCATTTTTAAAAATTGCTAAATAGATTTTGGAAAAGTCTCAAGTTAATTGGAGTGATGCATCTTACGCCTTTGAAACTCATATTTGTTTGTGGTGACCAATTTCTTAGATTTGACATGTGGGAATAAGATAGAAAGACTTCAAATTACTTTCGCAATTTTTACACCTTCATGATCAAACATTATAATCTTTCAATTTATAAGTGATATTGTTGTATTTTCTTTTTCCATGTGATCTCTAACATGTTAAGTTTGAATTTGTTTAATTGTAATTCAAAAAAAGATTGATAAAATTCATGAAAATGTTGTCATTTCATTCAATTTATAGCAAATTCCAAGAAGCTCAAAAAAGGCCTTTAGCATCAAGGGATTAATCTAGTTAGACCAAGTTAACCTCTATGTGCCTAAACCTTTCCAAGCATGTTTTTTCTATAGAAAAAAACGAGCATATAGTTATCTCTAATGAAGCAAATTGTGTTTTTCTTTCAAAATTTAACCATATAGATCTTTAAAGGGTTTGCATATTAGTGTACATGCATATCAATTTTGAGTGCAAAATTGCATATGAGCTGTGAGATTATAACAAGAGAAATGTAATTATCCTACTTTTAGAATACTACCCCTTCTTACAATGTTTGATAAATTTGCATATAAGTTTTTTGGGGGATTGGAGGCAACATGAACAACTGGGTGAGAGACGGGGTGAGAGAGGAGTAACATTATTTGAGAAGCAACACTAAACATAATGAATAGTATAGTTTCTTGATGTAGCTATATGGTAATCTTTAACTCCTACATGTTCAATCTAAAGATAGTAAATTTACTTTTTGAAACTTTATAATAAATAATTGAAATTCCTCAAGCAAATCTATATCATTGATTCATATAGAACTTTCATTCTTCTATCCAAGGCACAATGAAATTGCGTTAAAACTCTCACTTACTACTAAGCTACAACACTCCAAAGTATTGAAAACACAACCAACAATCATAGTATACGATAAATGTAACAACAAGCTACAATATGTAGTGAAATTAGGTTGCTTGAATAATTAGATTACCTTGTTCTAAGAAAGATATTTTATAAACCATCAAAATCAACAAATATTTCCATTTGTATACATGAAGGTTCATGAGTTCTAATTACAACAAGACCTAATCCAAATTACAGTAGTGCATTCTTGTATACTAACAATAAATATTCATATAGTTTCAAATGTTGAGAAATTGGTGTGGGGCAACCTAATTTCACTATTTAAGGTGGTGTACTCTCAAAGCAACAAGCTTCTTCAAGTTGATCCTTACATCAACCTCTTTGATGTAAGGATCAACCTCTTTGAGTGTTTTTTCATAGAAAAATGGCCTTGGTCCTTTACATGTTAAACATTTTTTCTTTTTCTCGTAGTTCAATAGAGTTAATTGTAAAGTGTGTGCAATGAAGGATTAGGAGTTGGAGTCTGAGAAAAACATAGGTCAAAACTCCTTGAAGCATCCCAATTTGGTTTAATTGAGTTTTCAAACAAAGAGAAGTAGATGCAACATGTAACACAACTAATCTCATAGAATATTGTAGTAGACTTGTAGAAGAAGTAGTAAAAATTTCATGACATTTGACTTAGGGATTGAAAGATAAAGCATTTGAAGGGAAAGTGTTTTTTTCTTTTCACTATGCCCAACAATTTTGGATGCCTTTGGCCATTGATTGTTGCAAATTTTTTGCCATGTATTTTGAATTTAAAAATCTAGCATACCATACATAAAGGTGAATTTTAGCAATTAAATCATTTTTTAAAATGTGACATGTGTCATCTTGTGAATGGTGTGGATCTTTGAAAATCTAGTGCAGAAACTCAATTTTGGCACTCAACTACCAAATTAGACCTTCAAATACAATACTCAATATGATGTTATTCATGTATCCAAAAAAATTTAAGACAAAAAAAAACGTGGAGTAAAAAAATCTTGCACTACAACCACTATAAGAAACCAAAATTTATTGATGTCAAAAGGAACGGATTTTAGGTGATATTGAAAAAAACAAACCCATGTTTTTATGTCAACAATGATGTTCAATATAACATCAATGGACATTGTTGTTGACATAAAAACATGGGTTTTTTTTTTTATGTCACCTTTGATGTCACCTAAAATCCGCTCCTTTTGATGTCAATCCGTCACGTAAAACAAGGTTTTCTTATAGTGAACAATGTCCAAAAGTTTACAATGCACAACATAATTTTTCAAGCATATTTTCCACCTCCCAATTTTGGAACTTGGAAATTCAAATAGTAGATTAAAAGATATACTAATGTTTTATAAAATCATAAATTTCTTTTGGAAAAAAATTTCCTCAATTTCCTATAGAATTTAGAAGGACTATATAAATAATATATAGGCAAAGGCTTTGAGAAAACTTTGGAAAATGGGTTCACCAACGTTCCTAATTTGTTCCCATCCTATTTCCTTCCATTGGGAATTTTGAGTTTAACCTCCTTCATCCACTTTCGTTTATAACAGAAAGTTTTAGACATGTCATGGTCTTGAAATTCTAGGGGATGTAATATAGGGGAGGATCCCAATCCTTCACCTGTTGTCTACTCCAACCATGCAGCTACCCCTTGTCTTCATCAATCAAATATTGGCAATTAAGCCTACCCCTCGAGTTGAATCTTGCCTTAAAAAATCCCATAACTTCTTCAACCACCATCTGATTGACACAAAAACTATATATTCACAAAGTTCTTGCAAAACTACAAGTCCTCAAAATTATTGTAAACAATTGAACTCAAACCTCATAAAAAAATCAATAGTAAATAATTGATACTCTTTCAAAATACATATTTTATGAATTCATGTTGAGCACTAGAGAGGTGGTCATGAATTCAATCCTTGTCATTGGCAGTGCATATACCTCCATAGTCCATGCAATTTTAGTAGAGGGTCAAATGACCTTGTCACCATATGGGGACCTAAAAATTTATTAAGGAAAGAAACATGTCAGTTCCTTTCAAGGTCTATTTGCTAATAGAAGTATCAAGAATTAAATTTTCTATTTAGGTCCATGAAGCTTAGATAGTTGAGCCATTCCCAACACATCCCCGATGGATTTTACTCATCCCCCATGGACTTTTAAACTAGAGTAAAATCCTCAACACTTGAATCATTTCTTGAATTTTTGCATATTATTGCTTGTATATATACACTTCAATTTCATTAAATTCATCGTTCACAAAGTTTTAAAAAAATCCAACCATGGGATTAGATGAATGAGAAATTTCGTCCTAAAAAAACCCCCTAATAAAGCCTCTTTGTTCATCGTCTACATTTGAGACCCAGGGGGTGCACTCCTCCTTTTTTTGATGTTAGCATGCAAACAAAACTTTGGACCCCCTATATACTTTTTGAATTTTAAATAAAATGAAATGAATAAAATATGAATAGATATTTCTACTTTAAAAGTTTATGTTTTGAATTATGGATATTTTTATTTGTTAATAATAATTAGTTACAAATTTTTGAAGTAAAAAGATACACTGTAGAATTGAAAAATAACTTTCACACCCCTATATTATATAAGAAAAAATTGTCTAAAAAATGAACAAAAAATTCCTAAAAATAACTCTTTATTGAAAGTTCATTATGAGTTGAATATTGATGCAATGGTCATCTAAATGTGTTCTCTAAAAATATTTGAGTTAAAAAAACATGCCATTTTAGTGCGTTTTTAACCTCTTCTAGAAATCATTCCATATTTTATTTGAGTTTGAAATTTTGGGAGTAGAATCCTATAGTCATTAATAAACAATGCTCAAAATTTGAAGTTAAAATTATGGTCTATTAGAAACCACTTGTTTGCACATGGTTTGTTGTAGTAGAACTAAGTGCACCCCCCTAGATTTGAGACACCAAGGCGCTAAAAGGTTAACCTTCTTTGTCAACAAATCTGAGAGTCATAGGGAAAAAGCCCCCTCCCTTACAACAGTATTGTTGCAATATTATTTCAATGCTTTCACAGTACAATATAAAAACATACTGTTGCAATACTACAATAGAATACTTTCAATGGGAGGTGTACTCTATCCATTGAAAGTATACTATTACTATATTGCAACAATATATTTTAATACTCTATTGTGAAAGCATTGAAACAATATTGTTGTAATGGGGGTACTTTCCTGATGCTGGACGGATTTTTTTTCATCCATCCTGATTTCATCCATTCCGTTGACATCAGGCAGGCACATGAAGCATCCGTCGGTGGTCCTTGAGCACCCCAAGGGCCAGAAGTCAAGCTGCAACAGAGCCACGTCGCCCAAAATAGCCTGGGTGACGTGACGTGGATGCTGAGTGGACAGCCAGGGTGGCACTTTTCGGTGCCCCATTAAGACCCCATCATCGTCTTTAAATGCTGGGGAAACTTTTTGGTTGTGAACTGGAATGCTTTTCTGTTGGGCAACTCCCCCATTGGTCCATAACTCCTCTTTCTACCCCAAAAAAATTGGCCAAAAACAAAGGAGACAGTAATGAGGAACGGAGCTCCCCAGATTTGGCGGGACTCGGCGGCGGGAATTAAGGCCAGTAGTGACCGAGATTCTGTCCCAGTTGGACCCCCATAAATAACACTACGTTGGCCAGTCACCTTGGTTCGAAAATCCGACGTGGCCAATCCCCCAATAGAAGCTAGTGGCTCTTCTCATGTGGATGAACAGATTTCTTGGATGAACTTGTTTTTAGTCATTCATCAGGAAAGTACCCCCATTGCAACAATATTGTTTCAATGCTCGAACAGTAGAGTTCAAAAAACATACTCTTGCAATACTGCAATAGTATACTTTCAATTGATAGAGTACACCCCTCTATTGAAATTGTATTATTATTGTAATATTGCAACAATATGTTTTTTGTACTCTATTATTCAAGCATTGAAACACTATTGCAACGATATTGTTGCAATGGGGAGCTTTTTCCCAATGTTCAATTCATATTTAATGATGTTCCTAAAATCTTCAAATCTTGTAAATTTTTAAAAAAAAATTGGATTAGTGGAGATTTCACATAAGGTAGACATGTTATTTACCGTACATGGCATAGAACCGGACACCCTTCACTGCACACTAATCAATACATCTTCCCAAAATGAGAAATCGTTGAAAGAATGTTTCTTCTAGCAAACGCACAGCCATTGTACTCTATCCGGTGAAGGGTTGTTGGAATTTTCTTCACAAAAATCAAACCTTTCTTGACTAGATTTACAATTGTGTTGAATTTATATGATCTCATCGCCTAATTTGATTATTTTTAAAGTCTGCACTCAACATGGATTCATTAGAAGAAAACTATGTTGGATTCAACATAATGTATTTAATGTTTTTGTTGTATCCATCGCAAAATTTTGCGTTGGAATCAAAAACTTTGTGTTGGATACAACAAAAACATCGAGTAGATTACATTGAATCCAACATAGTTTTCTTTTTGTGATTTAGAGCATCAAATTTCAAGGAAAATTGGCTTGGAAATTGTTTAGAAGAAGACTTCAAAGTTTGTGTATGCAGTAATTAGCATGTCTACATTAGGTGAGAGAAATTAGTGTGGGGGTGGGTTGAAATTAATATAGGCTATAATGGCATGCATACAATATAGTATTGAAGTTTCCTAATTGAAGAATCTTTGGCCTTTCATTTCATGGATTGATTTCGGCAAATATTTTAAATTTGTGATGCAAAAACCTTCACCACATGAAGGATAATAAGATTGAGTTGATGTAGTTGATTAAAAAAATTTGCAAGAATAAAATGAAAAGAAGTTACAATATTGAAAATTCAAAAATAATCACATTCTTCAAATTGAGCTCCTCTTCTACTTTTGCAAGATTCTTATTCGGGTTGTATAATCATGTATAGAAGCTTTGTAAAGCTTTACAAAGCAATGACATTCAAAAGTATTATGGATTCAAAAGTGTTTCATTCGCATGGGAGTGTGGCCGCAAAGAAAGAGGACAAGAAGGAAGTAAGAATAGAATACAATGTGATGAAAACACAAGAATAGGTGAAAGTTGAGAATAGGTGAAAGTTATGAATACGTAGTAAAGTGCATCCAAAGTATAGAATTGTGGATATGTAATAGGGTACATATAAAGCATAAACATGATAATACAAGGCAAGATGAGATACATGAGACAAAGGAGCGAAATTGTGAAAAGACGAGAAGGTACTAGTATACTAGATCCATGACTACATGAGCACGATAAAAGAAGAAATAAAGCATAATACAAATGTGAGACTAACAAAAATGGATAGAAAGGCCAATAGAGTGAGATGAATAAGTTGGAGGCAATAAAAGGCTTCCAAAGTTCTAATCACAAACTTAGTACAACTTAGAAAAAAAATATGTTTAGTTTATACCATTTATGAACTCTACATTAGTTGCTTTATAGTCTACTATTACTTTAGCTAGCTAATATCAAACCTTTTAAGTCTCCAAATATATTAGAAAGACTCTAACATGTTTGGGAAGGCTTTGAAATTGAATGTACAAAGTTTGAATATGCAAGGAAGCTACCAATGTATTGGAATGTAATTTACTTGCCCCATGTCCAACTTTCAAAGTACTAGATTCTCAATTTTATTTTGCAAATGAAAGACAAATCAATGTTTATTGCATGTGTATTTCAGTCAACTCATTCTTGGGGAAAAATCAAAACACATTATAAGGAATTAAAACAAAAACATATAGTTTGCCATTGTAGGATGTAGGGGAGGACTATTCTTGTTCTTTTAGATTCTAGCGGGACTCACTTACTTCTTTACATGGTTCCAATAGAAATTACAAAGCCCCCTTTTGTACTATATAGTGAAACAATTTTGCCATATATAAAAACTACACAAGTGGGTGAAGTTATTGAATTCAGGAAATGGTGGCTATTCAATCCAATTCCAAAACTTTGAACCTCAATTGCACATTAGCTCTACAGTAAAAACTAAGGTGAAAACATCCCAAGTGCATTCGAATCAATCCTATACCTAATTGCAATTGGTTTCAATTGGGAGTTTTACGAAGAATTTTGATTTTGAAAATTTATAGTGATTATTCTAAAAATATATATATTTTAAAATTTATGATTTCCAATTGTTGATACTACAAAAATGTTTGTTTTTTTCTAGAGAAGGGTGCCTCCAACTATACTAAATTGCTTATTTTGACAACTTTGGATGTTTCTACTTTACATTAGAATGCAAACAAACTAAATGGAATCCAAAAATAGAGATCTAAATTTAGCATTAGATCAGGACAAATTCTATCCATTCATCTAATATTGTCTTTTTGAACATTGTCTTACAATTTCATTAGACTTTCATCACCACTTGTGGTAATGTTTTCTACTAAAAACTTTGATTTAAATTTTTTTTTGTATGTTGAAGAATTGAGTTGAAAGTCTAGAAAAAAAATTAAAAAAATACACACTCAATTTTTATACTTTAAAAAGATGTTAAGTAGAAGTAGGTCTAAAATTCATTGAAAAAACAAATTGTTAATAGCTTTAAAGTGGAATTGAAAAACAACAATCCCAATAATGAGATTGTTCCAAAAAGTATACTTAACCATATTATTATTTTTTTAAATCATAAAAATTACATTCAAAAATGAATCCTATAAGATATTTTTTGAAGAAGATACTTTAATTACTTGAAAAATAACATTGTCCATAACTTTCTCATTGCTAGTCTAATTAGAATGAACCAAAGCTTCACATGTAGACAAAAATACAATGTTTGAGAATTTTTTTTAAATTATTTTGACTTTCTATGATTTTTTTGTGTTGCTTGCCGACTTCCATTTTTGGCTTATTGTGCCATAGATTTTGCTCCCTCACGTTGATTGAAATTATATATATATATATATTTCCATGAAGCCTATGTGTTTTTCAAGCTCCACAAAAATTTCAGAAATTACAATGAATACTAAAATTGTGCAAGCCTCCCCAAAGTCACATTTTGGCCCCCAGTGGACCAATGGGACTTTAGAGGTTATTATCAACTACATCCATCATCCATGTGAGCCAAATTGGATGGAGATTTACACCAACAATTGGGGTGTTTTACAAATTTTACCATTCCAAAATTTAACCATTTTTTTAAGTACCAAGTCCTTTTATTTTTTTAATCCAACTGGAAAGTTCTTATACATTTTATCACCAATATTTTCCCATTATTTTCCCCATGTTTTCAAATTTGCAACTTTTTTTTTCCCAATTCCACCGGCTAACAAATGAACTACCCGGCGATCCTCCCCCAACATTGGGAACAAGACTAATTACAGTCAGCAGAAGAGAGTGTAACTCTTACACGGAGCTCGATGCAGGTTTATTACCTGAGTAATTATGGGTTTTATGAGCCCCCCAACTACCATGATTCCCTATTGATTTCCCATTATTGTTCCAAATAACTTAAACCGCTCTTTTGCCCCCCACCCCCACCTCCAAAAAAGAAGAAAAAGAAAAAGAAAAAGAAAAAAATTAAATTAAATTGTGATGAACTGAATCCCATAAGGTAACAGGCTCTAAAACCGCGCACATCCTCAAAATGTACACTATTTGTATATGTTATTTTTTCACAGCCTTCAGCAATGTACAAGTAGTCTACATTTTAGGAAGTGGGCGATTTTAGAGCCCTAGGTCATTTCAACTTCAAAATTTTACAACTAATTTGAAAAAGCTCCAAAAAATATGAAACGACTTGGGTTAGATGCCAATTCTACTTGTCTTTCAAGGAAAACTTACTGAAAATTATTTCAAGGAGCTTCGTCTCCCCAAAATTCAGTTTCACCTCTTCGGTGGGCACTTTCTACCAGAAGAATTGTTCTAAAGAAAGACGCTCAAAATTTCCTTGTTGTGAGGCTTTCAACTCGTTAAGGATAAGCTCTCATCACTGCACCATCAATTGCAAGGGGGCCCATAGCCCCATGGTAAGGGAATCTCCCTTGGATAGGGAAAAGGAACCATGAACGTGGCTCGTCCCTGGCCGTCCATAGCAGGATCCAACGGCTGTTGTGAGAGATCTTCATGCAGAACTCGGAGATTGGGAGGGCCCATTGGAGAATTGTCAGTGAGTGGACTGGGATAATAACAAGCTCTTTTTAAAATTTTATAAATATATGATGGACTGTCAAAATGTGATGATAAAATTTGGATGGGTTTGGGATAAAATTTCTAAGGCTCAGATTCAATGGGACCCATTGATTGAAGGGGATATTATAAAAGTAAACCCCTTGAAGTGCTGCCTATGTTTTCACCTAAAAACGCTCCAAAACTGCCATTTGTAGTACAAGTACGAAATTTGGAAAGGAAAAAAAAAAAAAAAAACATTTTGGGACATGGAACCATAGAATGTTGTAGTATGTTGACTTGGGAACATGTGGAAATTTTTTAAGAAATTTCCACCGAGTGGATTGCAAGATGAGAGCTTTCAAATTCACATAAATCCTTTTTTTGGCCTTGTGAAAAACTAGACAGGTGCACTCTAGAAACTCACATTTGTATGAAAAAATGGTGGTGCTTTTTTGGATTCATTCTTCAAGACAAGTTGGGTACATGCTTGAAAAATTTTACATCATTTGGAATTGTACAACATATAGGGAAAAATAGTAAGTAGGAAAAAAGTAGAAAATGGTTCAAAATACTAAATTGTTAAGAGTTTCGTTATGACATTGAAAAATGACAATCCCAGTTGTTGTGATATTTGTAGTAAACAATCTACATCCTTATGATTTTATTTTTTTCAAAAAAATATTGAAAATTGAATAAATTAATGGACTTCAAAGTTTAATTTAGAGTAGAGAATCCATTACAATTGCTAGCATGTGAGATTAGGATCATTTGGTATGAATTAAGTCATTTTTGTAAAAAAAATAAAAAATGCCATGTGTTGTTTTGTGATTGGTGCAAGGTAATATAAACCCCTAGGAATCTAATGCAGAAATTCAATTTTGGTATTTGAGTGCCAAATCAAACCTTCACATGCAATACTACAAGCCATAAAAAAATTTCATTTTTTGAAAAAATTATTGTGAATTTTTTAAGGAAAAAAAATTCATATCAAATACAAATTATACTAAAAAATGAGATTTTCACCACAAATGTATATTATAGTGTATAATATTACAATATGAACAAAAATTATCATTATACTACTAAAATCATAACTCCCTCTATAATATCACAAATGCTACCATTACTAGGGGCTCATCCTTGCTATGCTACACATTCATTTTATCACATATTAGTAAAATAGAATGCATGATAATGATTTCAATAAGTCTTTAAAATAATTATTTTAAATATTTTGTAAAAATATTTTCAATCATGCATACATAGAAATCGTATTTTCACACAATGTGATATTACAGAAATAGAGTAGCAGTTCACAATCACTTCTGTAATATCACTTTTTACAAAAGGTGATATTATAAAAATAATACAGTCCTTGAAATTGAGGTGATATTGAAGAGGATCAATATGGTGACATTATAAAGGTAGCAATTGCATTGCTTTTCTTGGCTTTATATTTCTTTTGCATTTCTATGATTTTGTGCTTCTGTGAGCTTTGAGCTTCTGATTCCAATTTTCTATTGCTACTACCAAATGATTTGAGAAATTTATTAAATTGAACAGATTTTGGATTTCACAACAATTAAATTGTTCACAAAGTTTTTGAGATTTACAAGTTTTTCCTTTAAATTCTTCTATTTGGGTTGCCATTGTTTGTAATAATTGAGTCAAATTTCTAATGCATTCTAATGTATGTGTATCTTTTACCGTATTCGTCATTGCATGTATTTCATTCATCATTCATTAAATTTCTATTGTTTATTTCAGTATATGCTTATTTATTAAAAAAATTATATGAAGATTTTAGTAATTTTTATTTGAAGATTTATTGAAATTCTTGCTCTACATTCTATCTAATATATAAAAATTCTTATGAAATTCTAACGGTGAATGCATAGCATAGCAAGCGCCAACTACTAGTATCATTCTAAAATTAAAAAATCAACAAACCATGGTCAAAGGCCCACAATTCATATTGGTATTAAATAATGAAATTTATTAATTAAAAAAATCCAATTAGAATAGAATCTACACTTGATAAGCTTCATTTCATTAGTTGGACTCAAATTCAAAAAATATCATTTTAATGGCTAAAATTCACATCAAAAGTAAATAGCAAGAAATGGCCAAAATTGACTACAAGGGTGATTTATGGATTGATATCATTTTCTTCTTTAGAAAAGTCAACAACACTATAACGTGGGAATTTGCAACACTACTCACTAAAAATGTACTCAAGCAAATTCAAAAAGAAAATTGGATGAATTTTTTTTCCCACCTTGCAATCTTAGGTGAAGTCTTCCAAATGGAAATTTAATCGTGTACATAGTAGCATTATAATATTAATCCCGATACATCCCTCAAAACATTGCACATGCCCCAAAGTAGTCAATGGATGACTTTTAGAATTAGTGTAGAAATGAAAAATGCACCTATTCGTTCATAAATTAAATCCATTTTAGTCAACGTATTGACAATTCTATCCAAGTCAAGAATGAAAATTCACCAAATCTTTCCTACTACATTAATCTATTTAACCCAAATGTATAGTTATCAAGAAATTGTCTTCAACAAATGCAATCTACACATGTGTACTACAATTTGCACAAGTTGTGATTGGCCATATCAATTGGCAAGCCTATGCAACTCTAATACACACAATTTTATATGCATTATGCATCTACAACTACAAAATACAATTAACAATAGTATAAATAGGTGTCTTCATTTTGGAGTTGTAGAACATGGTATAACCAAGAAATGATCTTTCCCATTTTGGAAAGGTATTATGCTTTATTAGATGCTTGGGAGGGACTTATCAATTAAATCCAAGATGAAGGTTGACTAAAGAGCCATTAATTAGATAATTTTGTTCATTGAATGAAGCCCCTTTTCAAGAATGCAAAAGGACCCCTACTTCATTGGTAAACAATGCTATCGGTTCATAACCTTGTTAGCTAGTCTAAACCATTCCCTTTTGTAGGATGGAGAATCCCTCATTATATGCATGGGAGTGAATTTATTTATAATTTGTAGAGAATCATTGGCTAGATATGAAGTTGCAATGCTAGTGCTATTAGAGGTAGTCACACCTTCACCCCATTCTCAATCTTCGAAGAATGGGAATTTTTGTTTGTCTCTTGTTGTCTCTTCTTGCCTCAAAAAGTCCCATTATTTGAAAATTGAGAATGGCCATTACTCTCCTCTAGAAGTGAATAATGGATGTAAAGAAGATTTAGCAACCAAAGTTTTCATTGCTCCACTCCTCCTTTCACTTTGACTAACGCCAAAATGTTCTTTTACATCCCAAGTTGTTAGTATAGGATTAGTTATGTGTGTTTAGTGCCTTCATCTTGCAATTTAGAGGATTTTGTACATTTTGCATTCCATTTGCGCTCTACATCCCAAGATCTACAACTTGAAGTTTTCCATTCCAATTTTACGCATTCTATGCTAATAATTATCATACTCAAATGCTTCATTCTTAGTCTCCACACCAACAAAAGGGATGTCATACCTTATCATCGGACAAAGGTTTTTAATTGGCTCTTTGTTTCTCTCAACAACTTTTCATTCTTCATAGAAGTTCCGTTCTTAAAGACGGTGTAACTACCCCTATTGCATGAGTGAAAAGTTGTAAGAGTGCCATTGATTGGTCCAAAAGTTGTCATGCTAAGGGATTATTTTTTGAGCAATTTTTTTAAAAGCAATCAAATCTTTTTTTGAGAATATTTGACTAGAGATTCTTCCTTTTCAATGGATGAAAAACCTAAATTGCAATCAAATCTTGGGGTGGGATCACTCTATTTGGAATGAATGCAAACTCTTTTAGATCAAAAAATGGATTTTCATCTATACATTAGATGTCAATAAATTTTGTTTCTCTTTCAAAAATCAATTTATCAAAACATGTTCTAGTCTTCATTCTATTTGAGGTAGAACAGCCCTTAGTAGACACGTAAGCAATAATCCCATTATAGGAGTTTTCAATAAATGAAATTTGGGACACTATTAATATTTTACTTTACAATAATGCACTAATTAGTGACCTCACTGTGAACTTCCACTTCTTAAGTGTAAATTCATTGTAGGAAGTGGCTTTTTCATACCTTCCATATTGGAAAATATTGTGCAAGATGAGGTGAGTAAGATGAGCATTATGAATACAATTTTTGTTGGCTCTAGAATAGTTTAGAAACTCATTTGGGCCACAATGGGTAGAATACTTTCAAAATTTATAGGATAGCTTTATACTATTTTGAGAAAATCTAACTTCAATTGTTCTTATTTTACATTTGTGGGTGATTGCAAGAAACACTTGTACTATTTGTTGCGTTTTTCATAGTACTCATTAAATTTTTTAGGAGTACTTTAAAATTAGAAAACTAATTTTTTTTAAATCTTAAAAATATGATTTATGTATATACCTCTAAAATGAAGGTTTTCACCAAAGGAAATGTGTAGGAAAATTCTCTAAGTAGGAGAACTTGAAAAGTGCCAAATCTCAAGAAAATAGGACCTTTGATTAAAAAATTAGTTAAAAATAGTAAAAATAAGTAAATACAGAAAATAAAAAGTGGACATTTTTAAAAACTTTATGAAGATGGTCATTCACCAAAAAACTTACAAAAATAATATTTTATATGTTTCAAAATGCAAGCAGAAGGAAGCTCTCTTCATAGACTTCCGCACCACACAAAATTAATTATTTTTAAAAATCCTTTGGTGAAAAGTTGTATTTATATGTAAAGAAGGACTTCATATAATTTTCTTGATGTAGCGTATATGAAAAAGGTACTCAAAAGTACTAAAAACCTCCAAATTGGCAAGTGTGACATTTATTTCGGGCCTATTTTTGGATAGTAAATTATTTTTTAAAATTACCAAAAAATCAAGGAAGTTGTAGGATAGTCATGAGTACCTTCCTTGTAAATCTTAAGTCATTTGAAGTTAAAACACAAAAGTTATGGCCAAAAAACAACTCAGCCCGCAACGTGTGACAGAAAATAGTACAAGTGTTTCTTGCAATCACCCTTGTCTTATGTCATTATGTACGAAAAATATTTAAAAATTTCAACAATGGCATGAGGGCAAACTTCTAATTTTGATTACAATGGATTGATTTACTTTAGAATAGTCTATACTAAATAGATACCATTACAAGATTTGAGATAAATTTATATAGTAATTTCACATGTATAATATAGTCTTTGTCATTTATAGCAATCCAACAATCAAAGTGACATGATCTTCCAAAGTACCAACACCATTTTACCACTACAAACTTGGGATAAAGGTAACTAATGATAAGTGCTTTACTTAGTGATGATAAATTTTTTATTTAGTGTAACCCCATACCTGTCATCATAAAGCACATTTCCTTTATTGTGGAAGGTGGTAGAGTGGGCTATTCCCAAACTTTTTCACTTTCTTCTATTCCACCTGTCATCCAACTAGCCACTTACCACTTTAATATGGAAGGTAGCAAGTGTGGGCTATTTCAAAATCCTTTTATGTTGCTTTGTCCTATCTACCTCCAATTGACCACTCACCACTTCAATTTAGAACATAGAATGGGATATTCATAATCTTCACCACGCGAGTCACCATGTTCCTCTGCCCCACCCCACTTCTCAATCTGTCATCCACCAGTCACTCACCACTTCAATATGGTAGGTAACTAGTCGGTGGGCTATTCTCGAGCCTCTTTATGTTCATTTGTCCCACCTACTCCAAGTTGACCACTCGCCACTTCAGTTTAGAATGCAGAATGAGATATTTTCAATCTTCAATACATCCCACTTGTCAGTCTATCATCCACCAACCACTCGACATTTCGTTATAGAAGGTAGCCAACGTAGTCTATTTCCAAGCCCCTTTATGTTCCTTTGTTTGACCTGTCATCCTTTGTCTGACCTGTCATCCCCAGTCGGCCACTGGCCACTTCCGAGTACAGAAGGCATAATGGGATATTATTAATCTTCCGTATGTTCTTCTACCCCACTTGTCAGTTTGTCCCCCAACAGCCACTTGGCACTTCATTTTAGAAGGTAGCTAGCGTGGGCAATTCCCAATCCCTTTTATGTTCATTTGTCCTGCCTATCACCTCCAATTGGCCACTTCAATATAGAAGGTAGAGTGGGCTATTTCCAATTTTCTTCCCGTTCTTCTATCCCACCTTGCCGTTCGTCACTTCATTATGAAAAATAGAACATACTATTTCCAATCCCATTACCATCCTTCCAACCCACTTGTAACCAAAACTAACGACTTTGTAATGCAATTGAAGATCTAATGATTTATTTTTTGATATATTAGTGATCCATGTCCATTCAAATCATATTCGCATATGTAGTGCCCCTTGGACTATTGATGAACAAGTTTTTATGTAGAGAAATCCATTACAAACACTTATTAGTGACTCTTCACACTTGTATTATTGATGAACAATTCTAATAATGTAGGTAAATCCATTGTGGACACTTGTCCATTCAATTCCTAGAGTGCAACCTTCTATTATTGATGAATAGATTTAAAGCGCTCAAACAAAACCATTGTAGAACTAATTCTAGAGCCATTTTTGCCTTTTTGTACATTTGAAAATCTATATTAAGTTAAATGTAAATAATTATTCAACATTAAACACAATATGTTGGATATATGATTCAAATGCGGAGGTTTTAGGAGGATATATGTATAACCTAAGTAAATTCAACATTCACATTTAGCAAACCAATAAAAAAAATAATTCATAGTATCAAAACATTCCCCAAACAATAGTTTGAATTGAATTTTTTGAATCAATGCTACCCTCTTACAAGAAGCTACTTCTAAATTATTATTAATTCACCCAATCAATTTTCAAAACGGCCCTAAAATCTAAATATTAATCTTATCCTAGAAATACTTATTAACTTTACGCAACATCATAAAATCGAAAATCATTATAATTCTTTAAGACATAAATCTTAAGAAAAGCTTGAAAGATTCATGTAATAATTTATAAATTATATTTTCTCTTCATTTTCCATAAACAAGTAAATAAAATCTCAAGATTCTAAGTAATTTTTTGTAAGCAATTACAAATGTGCTCCAAACCGTGCCAAATATTTTGTAAAGATGCAAACAATTTTGAAAGTTCCATGATATAATTGAAATAGTTCTTCAATTCATATTAAAGAAATCCAATAGAAAATTTTCACAAATAGTGAACATTAAACTCTTAATCCCTAAAAGACGAATCATTTGAATTTGAAACAACAAATGAATGCAAACAAGTTCCAAACACACAAAATCTTTGATTTTTCATCCATTTAAATATTGATAGATTCTTGTGTTTGTTTTCTTACATTTGTATGGAATATAGATTTTCAACTCTTCTTTTTGTAAATCTTCTATAGATTATATTGAAAAAATATGTTCAAGCCCTCAAACTATACTCTTCAATTCAAAATATTATTTCCCTTTGAAAATAACTTCATTGAATTAGTAAAATAAAAATATAAATAACCCACTATGTTAGAATTTCACATTTTAAATTCAAAGGAAAAAAATTCTTGTAAGAATTACATATATTCAATCTATTGTCAAATTTAAGAGGAAATTTTGCTTTCGGGTTTTTAATTTAATTGAAAAATATAGGTTATTGCTAGCAACATTGGTTCTAAATGTATGGATATAATATGTGGATCATATTTTATAATTTTTGTTTGGAAAATCATCATTAAATTATTATTCTACATCATGTTTTATTCTAAATCTTTGTAGTTTTGGAAATATAGACTACTTCCTAATATTTAAGGGGTTAGAAACCATAAGATAGTCTACATTTCCAAATGGAGAGTACTAGCACATGAACATAGAATCTATGAGCCTAGGAGTCTATATTATAGACACTTTATATGGATACATGTGTATATTATAGGTTTGTGTATGTGATTTTTTTTACTCATTTGTTGTAGGTAGACTTCAATAAATGAATAAAATAAATAATGTACACAAACCTATATCTTAGGTATACTATAATATGAAAAGATTCTATAACTTCTTTTAAAATTTAATAATAGATTAATATTTTAGAATTTAGAATTTTATTTCCATTAAAATTCAAAAAATGAAGGAAATGCTATAATTTTTACTTTCCATGAATATTTTTACCAAGAATGCAAATATCTATATTATCCAAATGAGGGACCTCTATAAACATAATTAGTTGAAATATTCATGGAAAGTAAAAATTTACAACATTTATAAACCAATTAGTATAATATACACTAGAAGTCGTTGTATGTATAATAGAAAATATAGAGTCTTAAGCAGCTTAAGTCTTGATTCATACTACTAATCCAATTCATTGCAATATATTAACCTCCAAATTTCCGAGGTAACAAATTTTGGGTTTCAACAATATTATGAAGTTAGATATTACCTTATCAAGTTACTATTTATAGTAGTTATATTTTGAATTGTTATGGAAGTCTAGTTGTAGCATAAAAAAATCGATTTTGAAAATAAATGATTATGATTTTTCAATTCAAGATTTTATGCAAGGAGGACATTACAAATCTTTATTTTACAAACCCACATATTGTCCTTTCAAGGTTAATCCTAAAGTACTTTTATTGATTTTTACTAAAAATTATACCAAGACATCATGTTCTACACTATTTTTAAATCCTCCATCTTTATTATTGTTTTTTTGCCTATTCAAGCATAGGATATGTTGATTGAATTGTTGAAGTATATCATCATCCAAATATTTTAGAATTAAAAAAACTCACTGTTATAAAAATTCACAATCATTGGATTTCAAAAACTATTTTTTTTCAATCTATATTGGAGGTGGAGATTCATCTTTAAACTTTAACCCCCCTAAAGGACCATTATCTTTTGGAGGGACAAATAGGATTTGGGGTAGGTACCTACGGGCTGAATTTTTGCCATGATTTTTTAAAACTTTTTTTAAGATAGAAAAACTGATTAGCTTCATGGGAATAAAATATATTTTTTCAATTGGTGCCCGGGAACAAAAGTTATGACCAAATAAGCTCAAAATAGGGGAGAAGGGTCAGCCAAAAATATTTCATAATTTGAATTTTTTTTTTAAAATTTTTTTCTGATAGATTATATTTTTGTCTACATGTAAAGCTTTGATTCATCACGTTTGAATTTGTTATGAGAAAGCTATGGACAATCTTGTTTTTTGTCCAATGAGAGCATCTTCTTGAAAAAATAACTTGTAGGATTCATTTTTTAATGCAATTTTTACAATTAAAAATAAATTCCACATGGTTTAGTTTGCTTCTTGGAACATTCTCACCATTGGAATTAGTGCGGTTTAATTCCTTTTTACATATATTAATAATATAGATTTTGTATTATAACTAATGTTATAACTAATTTGTGTTATAATTAATGATAAGTGTTTTACTTAGTGATGATAAAAATTTCTATTTAGTGTAATCCCATACTTGTCACTATAAAGTGTCCAGTAATCACTTTATTGTGGAAGATAGAGTAGGCTATTCCCAAACTTATCCACGTTCTTCTATCCCACATGTCATCCAACTAGCCACTTACTACTTCAATATGGAAGGTAGCTAGTCTGGGTTATTTCCAAGCCCTTTTTATGTTGCTTTGTCCTACCTACCTCCAATTGACCACTTACCACTGCAATTTAGAACGCAGAATGGGATATTCACAATCTTCACCACATTCCTCTACCTCCGCCCCACTTATCAATCTGTCATCCACCAGTCACTCACCACTTCAATATGAAAGGTAACTAGTTGGCACGCTAGTCGGTGGGCTATTCCCGAGCCTCTTTATGTTCATTTGTCCCACCTACCGCCAATTGACCACTTGCCACTTCAGTTTAAAACGCAAAATGAGATATTTCCAATCTTCAGTATGTTCATGTACCCCACCTATCATCTACCCCCTCTACCCCACCTGTCATCTACCCCACCTGTCAGTCTGTCATCTACCAACCACTCGCAACTTCATTATAGAAGGTAGCCAACGTGGTCTATTTCCAAACCCCTTTATGTTCCTTTGTCCGATCTATCGCCCCCAATTGGCCACTGGCCACTTCCGAGTATGGAAGGCAAAACGGGATATTATTAATCTTCCATATATTCTTCTAACCCACTTGTCAGTTTGTCTTCCAACAGCCACTTGCCACTTCATTTTAGAAGGTAGCTAGCATGGGTGATTCCCAATCCCTTTTATGTTCATTTGTCCCGCCTATCACCTCTAATTGGCCACTGCAATATGGAAAGAAGAGTGGGCTATTTCCAATCTCCTTTCCGTTCTTCTATCCCACCTTGCCATTGGCCACTTCATTATGAAAAATAGAATATACTATTTCCAATCCCATTACCATCCTTCCAACCCACTTGTAACCAAAACTAACGACTTTGTAATGCAATTGAAGATCTAATGATTTATTTTTTGATATATTAGTGATCCTTGTCCATTCGAATCATATTCGCATATGTAGTGCCCCTTGGACTATTGATGAACAAGTTTTTATGTAGAGAAATCCATTACAAACACTTATTAGTGACTCTTCACACTTGTATTATTGATGAACAATTCTAATAATGTAGGTAAATCCATTGTGGACACTTGTCCATTCAATTCCTAGAGTGCAACCTTCTATTATTGATGAATAGTTTTAAAGCGCTCAAACAAAACCATTGTAGAACTAATTCTAGAGCCATTTTTGCCTTTCTATGCATTAGAAAATGTACATCAAGTTAAATGTAAATAATTATTCAACATTAAACACAATATATTGGATATATGATTCAAATGTGGAGGTTTTAGGAGGATATATGTATAACCTAAGTAAATTCAACATTCACATTTAGCAAACCAATAAAAAAAATAATTCATAGTATCAAAACATTCCCCAAACAATAGTTTGAATTGAATTTTTTGAATCAATGCTACCCTCTTACAAGAAGCTACTTCTAAATTATTATTAATTCAACCAATCAATTTTCAAAACGGCCCTAAAATCTAAATATTGTTCTAATCCTAGAAATACTTATTAACTTTATGCAACATAGAATGTTCTCATAAAATCGAAAATCATTATTATTCTACTTTAAGGCATAAATTTTGAGAAAAGCTTGAAAGATTCATGTAATAATTTATAAATTATATTTTCTCTTCTTTTTCTATAAATAAGTAAATAAAATCTCAAGATTCTAAGTAATTTATTTATAAGCAATTACAAATGTGCTCCAAACCATGCCAAATATTTTGTAAAGATGCAAACAATATTGAAAGTTCTATGATGTAACTGAAATAGTTCTTCAATTCATATTAAAGAAATCCAATAGAAAATTTTCACAAATAGTGAACATTAAACTCTTAATCCCTAAAAGACGAATCATTTGAATTTGAAACAACAAATGAATGCAAACAAGTTCCAAACACACAAAATCTTTGATTTTTCATCCATTTAAATATTGGTGGATTCTTGTGTTTGTTTTCTTACATTTGTACAGAGTATAGATTTTTAACACTTCCTTCTGCAAATCTTCAATAGCTTATGTTGAAAGAATATGTTCGAGCCCTCAAACCATATTCTTCAATTCAATATATTATTTCCCTTTGAAAATAACTTCATTGAATTAGTAAAATAAATATATAAAAAATCCACTATATTAGAATTTCACATTTTAAACTCAAAAGAAAAAAATTCATGTAGGAAGTACATGTATTCAATCTATAGTCAAATTTAAAAGGAAATTTTGATGTTTGGTTTTAAATTTAAATTTTTGGTTTTTACGATTAAAAATAAATTCCACATGGTTTAGTTTGCTTCTTGGAACATTCTCACCATTGGAATTAGTGCGGTTTAATATCTTTTTAGAGATATTAATAATATAGATTTTCCTTCTATCTCATACCTACTTCTATTTAACAATTTCTTAAAGAATAAAAATTAAGCTTCTTGAGATTTTATTTTTTCCTAGACTCTCAACTCAATTCCACACATTAAAGATTTAAAGCTCAAAACTGTGTAGTGCAAAAAATTTAATTTGAGAAGGTTCAAAGTCAAAATATGTAGTTCTACAATGTGTTGAAAAACTTGTTTTTCTTGTTTTAAAATTTTTAAAATTTTTAACTTTAAATGCATATATCTTTGCAATTTGTGTGGCCAAAAATTTTGAAATTTTTTCCACACATTTTCATACTAGTTTGGTGTAAGGTCCTATAGTTATATGTGAAAAAAAATTCAAATTTTTTACTCTTTGCTATAGAAATGGCAATTTTGAGTGTATTTTGGTAGAAGAATGGCCTTGGTCCATTAGGGGTTAAAAAAAAAGTGACTATGTTCTACAACTCAAAGAAAAAATCCTTTAATTAAAAAACGATTTGAAAAATACATGAAACATTACCTTGACATAATTATTTAACAATTCCTTAAAGAATGAAAATCACTTTATATATTTTTTAAATTTTACCAAGATTTTCAATTCAATTCTATACTATAAGGATTTAAACCTCAAAACTTTGTAGTACAAAGTATTAAGTTAAGAAGATTTGATCTAGAAACCTAGTATAACAAGATACACTTAATACTTCTCTTCTCACTTTGGACTCTAATATCTCACAATCCATTGACTCAAAGTCTCTAATTTTTCCCCACACATTCTTGTACAAATCTAGTACAAAATCGTGTGGTTAAATAATTATGCAAATAATTTTGATTGTACCTCTTTGTATTATAAATGGCAGTTTGAAATTGGTATCAATATAACATATTAGACCTCAACTTTTTGGAGTTAATTCAAGGATTGGGGTTTGATTGTTTGGGTGTGGTACCATCAATAATTGAAGACAATTTTATTCCATACAAAGGTTCCCCTTTTTAGGATGCAAAACGGCCCCCTACCTCATTGGTAAACAACATCATGTAATATTGTAATTACATTACTTTATCCTATTAATAAAGGCAAATTTTTTTTTGGGGTCATTCCAAAATACTATTTCCGAGGAAATCCAACTGAAAAGGCGTAACATTTCAATCCACACTAATTTAAAATAAGTCTTTTTTTCAAAATCAGTGCAGTCGTTGCACGTGCACAAAGAGGACAAATCGGTGTCACTTAATCAATCAATAGAGAGATGAAAAGGAAAAAGTTGCCTACCATAAGAAATTCTCACTGAGTTGCAGTTATTGTCAATTTGTCAGTTTCAAATGGTCCCAAAATAAAAATACCCACCCACCCCACCCCAGCAAATTAATTTTTTTTTTAAAAGTATGGTCCCAAATAAGAAGAGTTTCATGTTCCAAGAACGGCGTTGTCTTGTTGAATTAAATTCCATGAGTCACTGTAGAAAGTTTTTTTTTTTTTAAAGATATTTCCCAACCCTGACATGCAGTGAGGGTTGTGACTCGACATTAGCAATGAATTTCCTATTTAGGGAAGAATCATCAGACTTGGAATAGAAAGGAAGAATGGGTGGTGGTGTGCTCTTCAAAAGTGACCATTTATTAAGAGCGGATTGGCTTTTTGAGGGAGCTACAATAACTCTTTGGAACAATTCATGAAAATTAAAAATTAAAAAAATTAAAAAAAAAGTCTTTTCAGTAAATTTTTGAAGGAAGGAAAATGGAATTGGCATTAAATCCAAGTAGTTTCATGTTTTGAGGACCTTCGTGGAATTGGTTATGAATTTTTGGAGTTGAAATGCAGCGGTCGTTAAAAGCGATCACCTTATGAAATGTACATAGTTGATACATTGAAGGAAACCAATTGTACCTTAGTTGATACATTAAAGGAAACCAAATGTACCTTAGTTGATACATTGAAGGAAACCAAATGTACTTTAGTCTACATCATGTTTCTCTTAGAGTACAATTGTTTTTAGAATAGATTATTTACTAAATAATAATAATAATAATTGGATCAAAGGGATCATTGAAAAAAAAGAATTTGAAGCCAAATATTCCCTCTCAAAAAAGATTTGATTGTTTTTCAACAAAAAATTGCTTAAAAAAGGTTTGATTACTTTTCAACAAAAAATCACTTAAAAAGGATCTCTAAGTATGGCAACTTTTTGGCCAATCAATGACACTCTTGCAACTTTCCACTCATGCAATAGGGATACTACATCACATTGCCTCCAAAAATGAAACTTCTATGAAGAATGAGAAGTTGTTGAGAGAAAAGGGGAGCCAATTAAAAACCTTTGTTCTGAGATAAGGTAAAACATCCCTTTTGTTGGTGTCGAGACTAAGAATGAAGCATTTGAGTACCAAATTTTTTCCAATCTCCATCATTTCTATCAATGCACCTCTAAAAAGATTTGTTTTGCCTTACAATATTTAGAATTGCTTACAACCAATCATCTAATTGCATTGAGGTGAAGGCACCCATAACCGATCATTTGTTTATTTATTATTATTTGGACACACATTAATAAATTTTATTCTGTTAAATTTTCGAAGGCCAAATAACCTATGACCATTATTATTGGAATATCGCCATTTTAATGAAATTCCCCATATATGTATAATGTTCTTTTTACTTCAAGTTTTAAAAATTCATACTTTTTCACATGCCCTCCTAAAATTCTCCAACAAATTGCATTCCCCTCCAATTCAATTTGCTAATGTTCTCAAAGTACATTATTTTCAAAATCTTTGATGCAAACAAATGTATTACTTTGGTAATTTGTCCTTTGTTTTTTGTAATACGATTGTTTTTGAAAGAAAGAAAAAACTTAGTTATAACACAAATGTCATTTAAAAAAAAAATCCCACAAGCATTTTCAAAGTGGATGAAATAGCTAAATTGCAATCGAATCTGAGGGCAAGATTGCTCTATTTGGGATGAATGTAAATTTTTTTGGATGAATAAATATATTTTCATCCATACATTGTAGGTTTCATCCATTTCTATGGATATAAATAGCTTTGTGACTTTGGTAAAGATCACTTCCTACATTGCCTAGAATAAATGAAAAAAAACTAGCCATGTTGGGTTGGTAAGAGGGATCGGTTTGCCTCATTCCTAAACAGTGTTAGCTTGTTAGAGTTAATCATAATGCATGTACAATGAGGGACCTCAAGCCGGAGTTTGGCAAAACATGGGACGAAAATTCCTTGGAGTACAAAAACTAAGGTCCTATGTTTCTTTTGGACTATTCTTAGTTAAACCTACCTCTAACACCTGTTTACAAACACAAGATGAACTTTATGATTAATTATATTAAGGTAGAAGTACCTATTTTGGACAACCCTCCCTTATCAAGGCTTTTTAGGCTCTCACCTATTGTGGACAATGCTTGGATGCACTATTCGTTGAGGAAGATTCTCTATTTGTACCTTCTTATTCATTCATCACTCTTCCCTCCTTGCTTAGGAAGAATTGTCAAAGCTAACCACAATAGGTGAGTCTATGAGATTAGAATGGGTCCTAATGAAAAATCCACATTTACATTGAATAAAATATTCATTCTTGGGAAGAAAAAAAATCTATTTCTTTGGCATTCTTCCTCATCTTTATGTTTGTGCACATTAAGCTCGGTTTCTCAATGAATTTTCCATATCGCATAGGATGCCCTAAACCCCTTTAGGATGTTGTTGTTTTCTATACACTCTCCCTTGTTGCACACAAAAGGGAGAAACTGAGTAGCACATGAATCCCATTCAAGTTGTAAATTTCAAACTAAGTTGCAAGCATACTATTGGTCAACTGAGATTTTTTGGAGATTTTTTGAGTGTTGGGAGAGGATCAAATAAATTCAATGTATGGACAACATATGTCATTTCTTTTAGAGGGCAACATCCTTGAGGGGTTAAGAGCATCCCCATCCATTTTGCATTTTGGATGACTTATTTGTTGAAGCTTGCAAATTTGCCCCACCCATCCTGCATTTGGGATGATTGGTAGGTTGGATTGGCTTGCAAATGGACTTTGGCTTATAAATGTGGTTCATTTTGGAGGCTGGCTCCCAGTTGGCAAAGGGACAAGCCGAACAGTTAAAGACAAAAGAGGTGTGCAAATTGGTCACGTGTGCAATAAACCGCAAGAATTTCCACCCAAAAATGGAGATTAGGGAATATTTAGAGGGGGTACGTTGGGCTAGCCGGGTTGCCATGCTAACATTTTTACCTAGAAGTGCAATACTAGCTCTACCTTCTTGACCTGTTAACAAGCTACCGGTGGGGTGCCTGGCTTGCAAAATGGATGCCCCCCAGCATCCATTTTGCAAGCCAAATCACCACCCAAAAATGCAGGAATAGGTACTTCTCCCTGACGTTGATTGCCAGTTTGCCACAACACTAGGGATTTGTGAAAGTCCCCCAAAACTTGCGCTGCAAGTGAGTGAGAAATCTTGTAACTTACTGAGACCCAGTGCCAGGACGTCCACCACTAAATCATACGTAGAATACCGTACATACGGCCAAGTTTTCCCGTTTTTTAATAGGCCTTTCAGTTGGCTCCCTCCGGAGCTCCCTCCGCCTGTTCTGAACTTCTGAACTTCTGTTCTGTTCTCCCTGCAGCACGTCGATCTAAAAATGAGCAACGGAACGCAAGCCCAGGCAAGTGTGAGCGTCATGAGGCCAATGGCGCCATGAGCATGAGCCCCTCCCCCTCCGGGCTCCGGCAGCAGCAGGTTCCAAAGACCTCCGATGCCAACGTCGCCAATGGAATGATCCGCCGGGTCCTCCTGGGACGGATCGGACAATGACGTACCCACACCCGCACCCGCACCAGCTCCAGCACCAGCACAGGAGCTGCGAAGCTTAAGCGAGCTTATTCTGGCAGCTCCAGCGATTCATTTGCAGTAAGTTAAGTTAAGTTAGGGCCAGCCTTGCCTTGCCTTGCCTTGCCTTGGAAGATTCATATTCTTCGCAGGCCAGCATTAAGAAGAAACGGGCCGGGAATAGGGATCCTGGTCGGTTCGCTCGGTTGGGACCGACTTGGGAGTTGGGAGGGATCGATCACTTCGATCGGCGAGCAGCGCCCGCCGGGGCTCGTTTCTCCACTGCAGCAATGAATCTCTGTACGTCCGTCTGTGTGTTCTGCACAGGAGGAGGAGGAGGACTGGACTGGTGGGTGGCAGGGGGAGCCCAGGGCGGACTCATTTGGGTACAAATTTTCAGTACAAATTTTCAGTACAAATTTTCAGTACAAATTTAAATTTTAACCCTTCGAAGGTCCCTCTATACAACGCGTATTTAGCCTTATAACTCTTCAATTGTGGTTTGCTATGAAAATTGTGATACATTGATATTTATATACTACCATGATCATTAATTTACTTTGCACTGAATAGGATTGGGTCGATGTTTTTTCTGGTCAAATACCAACATATTCATAATATATTGTATGGCTGCAAAGGGCTTTTAGGCCCTTTTAGGGTTAAAGGAAATTCAATTCAATTCAATCCAATGTAAAAAAAAACAATGGAAGTCACACAAACATCATAACATTTAGTAGCATGCACTGTCATGGCCACGGTGATTTGATCCCTCACTTGGCCCCTTGGAAAAAATGCTGGAATTTTTTATTTTCCACGCATGATAAAATTTGCAAATTTTGAATTCATATTTACAATCAAAGGCCCCAAATTAATTGAGCACAAAATAGGGGGATTTTTTTTATGTGCACCCCTAAAAAGACTTGAAGGGGTTGAGCGAGGAGGCCAGTTCACCTCGACCCATTGTCACTGCCTTGGCTCTACAATAGATGGTAAGGAATATATTCCACACCCATGAGTAGCTATGTGGATAGGTAGAGGCTCAATGTCATGAGAGCCATTTGGCAAGCGCCTTGGAGGCAACCTCGATAGCTCTGAGTGGACCCTTGTAGAAATTTACATCCCACTATCATTCTTTCAATGCCACTTCAAAAAATTGATTGGCCATACAACGGAAAGGGGCTTCCTCGGTGACTTAGATGTGAAGAATGTGGAGAATCTGATATCAAACTTTGTCTACACATGGCACCATAGACATTTTAGGAGCAAGATTTGCTGCACTAGTCGAGGTAGTAAAAGCTTATGCGCAGCCTAAAAATTAGTAAGGAGGTGGGGTGAACAATCTTTAAACGTAGTGACAATGTGGGATAGTGGGGGGGTGGGCTCTGCCTCCAAGCTTTGACCATTGAAGGGCTTGCTCAAAATGCTTTGGCACATCACATTGAATGTAGTTGGGTGCCCGTGCTTTGAACATGGTGCATGAAAGAAAGGCAGTGGATATAAAGGCTATTGAATGTTAAGATTTGGACCTACAAGGCCCCAATTTTGTATAAAATTTTGCAATGGTGAAATTTTCTAATGTTGAAAGTGTAGTGAACTAGTTATTCATTATATCATTTTTGTAATTGATACAACAATAAGGGAACCTATTTGTGCCATGTGACTATTTATACCACTTTATGGGCATTATGCATTAGCAATGTGCATTTCAAATTTTAAAATGTACAATGATGGTATATTGTACCACATCTAGGATAACAAATGAAGTGTAGAACAAATAGGGTAAGTCAACCTTGGATGAAAAAGGTGGTTAAGTTAATGAACAAGCACTCAAATGGATGAAAAAATGGTTATACAAAACAGTATTTCAATCAAAATTGAACATTTTTAAAAATAAAATGTACTACATAATAAAGTTGGGCATAGTTCCTTGGAACAATATTAAATTTTTTCTATAACTTTAGTTCCATGCTTGGAATGTAGGAAGAAAAACAAGGATTATTGTTTGGTCCTACAAATTGATGGGGGGAAGAACTTTGATTTCTTTTGAGGTCTTATTGAGAGAGAATCAAGACAAATTTGTAATACAATGTTATAAACAAAGTCATTATCTTTGTAGTTTATATAATGGAAATTTACTAACTAAAGTTGCTAGTCACTTTTGTAAGCTAGTATGGCTATAGCATAGTTTTGTTTGTTTAAGACCCTACATTAAAACTATACATATTTTGTTTGGATATTCAAAAACTACATATTCCTTCTCAAACCTTGTCAAAAATAGGAGATTGAAGAAGAATTATGGTTTCTATTTTACTATTTGGATGAATCAAGCATCTGTTTGTTTGAGAACCTATTGAAGGCTAGGCTTTATATATGGTCAAAATGAATGGAGAGTGTTCAAAGGATTACCAAATATAAATACTTACCCTCTACTAAAGGTCAATGAATGGAGAGTGTTCAAAGTATTATTAGCAAATATAAATACTTACCCTCTACTAAAGGTTAATTTTGTGTATTAAAGACATGTATGATAAACATTGTTTGGCACTTGTGTGTTCAATTGACATCTTTATTTTAACATGACCTTGTACTACCATAAAATGTTTAATTTATGCAATAAACCAACCCATCGAGGTAATTTTTCCAAAACCAATAGTGCACTCCAAATTGAAAATATATATTATTACTATACATTCACTACCAAAAAAGAGAGTCTTGGTATACGGGATCGTAGAACCAAATTCTCCTACTATAGCTTGGTACCACAAGACCTCTTTCCTATTGATAATTTGATGTCCCTATGTATAAATTTTTGGTACATAGTGCTAATTTTAATATTCTCTTGGTTTTGGATATACCTTTATTATTAGTTTTCTATGAAATAAACTTTGCATCCTACTTATTACTATGAGCACTATTATTTTTAATGCAAATGAACTAAGTTCAAAATTTTACATAGTCCAAACATTCATTCCATAGCCTATCTTATAATAAAACAACCAAAGTGCAAGAGAAGCATCTACAAATTCTTCAAAGAGATCCTTTCTCTTGTTAGTTACTTATTTTTGTCCAATTTTTTCCATTCATTCTACAAGAATTCTGTAAACCTAATAAGTCCAATGAATGACTTCACTATTAACCCCTTAGCACTTGAATTCTTTCTAAAATTCTTATATATTTTTGCTTATATTTTTATAATTATCTATTATTTATCTCAAATTCATCATACAAAAAGTGTGATTATTTAAAAGTCAAGTATTTGAGGAGGGGGGGAGGGGGAATGAAAAGTGATGTGGTAAAAAAACCCTTGGAACCACTTTGTTCATTGTTTAGATTTTGGACTTTGGAGCACTAAAGGATTAATTGGAGAACCAAAGAATGCGCCTATTGGTCCAATAATCCAAGTATTTTGGTGACTACCTTGGTCATGGGAACCATGTCCTTCCAAGTTAAATGCACTTGGGTCAAACTTAACCCCTAAAGTCCCAAGGCCATTTTTGTGTCAAAACCACTTTAAACTGCCACTTCTGCTACATTCACCTACAAAATAAATTTTTTAAAATATTTTAAAATTTTGACCGTAGGATCTTGTTCTTCACTTGTCTTTAATCATGTGATAATTTTTTTTTGTGATTTTTGACCATATAGATTGAAAAATATTAGCATTCAAAGTGAAAGAAATAAATTTCTTTCAAGAAGTTGCTATGATTGCTTGCAAAACGAGAAGCTCCATAACCTTCACATCTCTAATCCAAACAGAATGAATCAAAGCTTCCCATTTACAAAAAAAATCTACAAGAAAAAAAATATTAAAATTTTTATTTCAATTTTTTGTGGATTTTTTTTACTGCCCAGTCTCCCCTATTTTGAAGTTATTATGGCATAACTTTTTCTCCCGGGCATCGATTGAAATAAAAATTATATTCCCAAAAAACTCATAAGTTTTTCTATCTGATGGAAAAGTTTCAAAAAAAAATTCAATAAAAATTGAGATCTTAGGAGCATGTGCGAAATCCATTTTGTCCCCCATAGGAACAATGGGACTTTAGGGGTTAAGAGAGAGCATCATAAAAATTGTAGGATGCAAAATTAGTGCCATGAAGTGGGACTAGCAAGGTGACAACAAAGTTCTTTGGGCGATAAAAGCAAAATCTTATCTCCTATTTTGTGCGGTGTTTAGGATATGTCTTAGACCATCCTCACCTACTTTGGGGGCTCTGATTGCAAATATTTTCATATGTGAACAATAATTTTTTTTTGCATTTTCACCCTATTGGATCCACTTCATGGGATGGGTTTAGCATCCTAGATAAGAAACGGGGGGTGTTAAACCTTGCCCACAAAGTGGACCTGGTAAGCAGGATTTATCTTAGGAGAAAACGTACAATTAAAAAAAAAATTAACATAAACTTTTTTTGCAAATTTTGAATTCATATTTGCAATTAAAGACCCCAACTTAACTAGGAACAGTTTGAAATATATCTTAGACATGGCTCAAAATAGAAGGCATGTTTTCACTTTTACCCCTAGAGAACTCCAAATTACCCTGTTGGTCCCACTTCATGGGACGGGTTTTAGCGTCCTGCATAAATCACTGACCTTCACTTGCCCCAACTGTCCAGGCATCCTTTTATTAAAATAAAAATAGCTCACTCCTCCCCCATTAAAATAAAACAAAACAAAAAAAATCAAGCTTCTGCGGTGCTACAAATCTCACGGCCCGACTGACGCTCAGCGGACTCCAGAAACTCCTTAAAATTTTGAAAAAAACGTGCAGTGGAGCTTCCTCAATCCCACACCCCCGGAAACAACAATACCAATAAAAAATATATAATTAGTATAGAAAATAATACTCTGAGTACAACAGGACCCATCAAAATATTTAATTAGTGTAGAAAATAATAATAGAATGGGAGGCTTCACAGTACCATCCCCCGAGCACGAACATAATAGGCACGAAGCAAGCCTGGCCTCCATAAATGGCGACCTTCGCCTCGCTCTCGCCTCTTTATATAGCGCACGGCAAGACCGGCCGCCACTCTCCCACTCGCACTAGCACCATCACTGCCGCAACTACTTCCACCTTTCAATACAAAAGCGGCGGTCTCTCTCTGGGCTCGTCTCTTTTAGACCCCCTTGGCCTCCCCACATTACAATTTTCCGAGTTCAATGTGCTCAAGTTTTGCGGAAACGGCTGTTGTCGGAGCGCAGCTGCGAGTTTTCGGGTTCAGAAGCGCGAGAGCTTAGTTTTAGTCGCGAGATTTTTGGTAGTTTATAGTTGCATAGCTTCGCTTCAGGCTGAATTGCATTGGGTTTGTTTTGGTGCTGCGGTACGAGCGAGGATGAAGTATATGATTCGGAGTATACTTTTTTTGCGTCGGTGTGGAGGGTTTAAGCATTCCTTGGGTTTTGTCGTGTGAGGGTTGAGCATTTTCGTTGAGGGAGACAGACTTCGCGTCGGTGTGGAGGGTGTGTTCGGGAGAGTCTAGCGGAGTCCGTTTTGGTTTTCGAGGTTTGAGCGAATTTGTTAGTAAGGAAAATGCAGGGCTGTGACGAGAAATTTTGGAGAACTGCTTCCGTTTCGTCACCATTGAATAGGAAGAAGAACACGAAGAATGTGAAGACTTTACCGGCGAAGTCTCTGAAGCGGGAGTATTCCTCTTCCTCTGATGACGAGAGTGCACGTTGTGTGGGGAGCATGCAAATGAGTTCCAAGAGAGTGCGCGTGATATGCACAGACCCCGACGCGACTGACTCCTCGAGTGACGATGAGGATACTCTCCCGCGAAGAGCCTCCCAGCGGAGAGTGTTGCGTGAGATTCACATGGCCGTGATGGAGTCACCCGAGGTTTTGTCGTCGTCTTCCGACAGCGAGCTTGACGACGAGGAGGCGGAAGTGGTGCCGTCGTATCACAGCGTGTTCGCCGCAACGGCAATGCAGTGCTCCGTGAGCTATGCCGTGGATAGCAATGACTCCTCCATGATAGGGTCGTCCACGAGCTTTTATGAGAAACCATGGCAACCAAAGAAAGCTGCGAAGGTGGAGAAGAAGAAGGGCGCAACCACCATGGCTCCGTCTCCCAAGCTTGTCACCGTGAAGACGACGAACGCCATCGCAAAACCCACGAAACTCCCGCCAGCCAAATCAGCTGGTGCTGCTGCTACTGGTGCTCCCGTTCATAAGTACCGCGGCGTGCGGCAACGACCGTGGGGCAAATGGGCTGCCGAGATTCGCGACCCTTCGAAAGGCGTTCGGCTATGGCTTGGGACTTACGACACTGCGGAGCAAGCTGCTCAGGCTTACGACAAAGCCGCCCGTGAGATTCGTGGACCCCAAGCACACACAAATTTCGGCGACACGGAGCAATCTCTTCCACAGCAGGCTCCAGCAACGAAGAAGACGAAGGAGCCATTGCCAAAGCCTTTAACGCGCCCATTGAAGAAGGAAGTCACAGAAGCTCCAGCTACTAAGCCCCTTTGTCCCGTGCAGGTGGAGTGCATTACAGAAATTGTCAGTGCTTGTGAAGATCTCGTTAGCGATGACATGTTGTTCGATGAGTGTTTGGTGTCGGAAGGCTCCCCTTGCTCCAGCCTCACAGCTTGTGAGCCTACTTCTTCCAGTGACATTGATAGCAAGCAAGAAATGGGGACTGTTCTGGCTGCCAGTACTTCGGAGACGATGAATTCTTCAGATTCCGACTGTGATCAGACTTCGAATTCACAGAAATGTGAGGCGGATAGCGGGCTCAGCGACCTCGGGGAAGTCTTTTTGGCGGACGATTTTCTGTTCGACTTCCCCGATGGTGATTTTGCTGCGGGTTTTGAGTTTCTCGGGGATGATCTCGGGGACTTGGCCTTTGATTCGGAGCCGAATGAGAGTTTGGATTGGCTCAATAACACGGACATTCTCGTATCTTGAAAATTAGCTCGCAATTTTCACCACTGTTTCTCATTCGGAAGCTTCGGCTTCTCCAGATGCCAAGAGTCCTTTTTCTGGACCTTGCCTGGACTTTTGTCCCCGAACTTGGGGATGCGAGGTACCATAATTCTACAATTTAGATATGAGAGTTCTAGAATTCAGATATGAGTCTTTTTCTTTTCTTTTTTTTGGAGACTTGGAAGCTCCACTAAATTTTGTAGCGTTTTTGCCGAAATAGTTTAGATAGATATTGAGTGGCAGTGACGAGTTGAGAGTATACTGTAAGACGAGAGATTAGTAACGAGCGCTAATGCTCCGAGAGTAGATTATGCTAAAGAGATAGCAAGACATTTAGGTGAGGTTGCTCCCTGGTGTTGTACGATACGTCAGAGGAAATGAAATACTGTTTGTCATATACTACGAGTTTCTTTGAAATTTCTGTTTTTCCATGGGGTGCTCAAACTGACCAGGTCCTTAAAACAATCCCTACTATACTTTTTGGATTAAATTGCTTCATCTCTTGTAAGTTGGTTTTTGAAACTACCCTTCTCTGCAATTGTTAAGAGATGAAATACTTTGACACTTGATATGTAGGGACTACCTGGTCGATTTGTGAACCCCTTATTACCTTACCTTTCTGCTATTGATATGCGGGAAGAATAAGCACAGTTTGGAATCCTGGGATTGAGTTTCTGGTGAGTTTCTGTCAAAGGGTTGCCTTCCATTGAATTGGAATTTGACAGTGTCATATGGGTGGTACCTTGTCCTTTACTTCTGCAGCTTAAGACTAATCTGCAGATTGTTTCTTCTGCAAATGTTTCTTATTCTTCTCCGCCTCGAAGGCAGGAGACCTAAGATTGCATGTTTTTATTTCGCAAAATGAGAACTGTCACTTGCTTATTTACTCGGTTGTTTCCCATTGACGCCCGGACGGAGTGAGAGATTGGGTGTGCCTGTGCACTGCTTCCCTTTTTCTAATAATACTCTGGTTGTTGCCATGTGGTTTACTTCAGTGGCAACTACGACAGACCCCCATTGAATCTCCTTTCCGTGAACAGTCACGCATGTGCCCTTCCCAAATCCCAACCTCGACGGACTGATCTTTTCTTCCTTTTTTCCAAACTGAGAGACCCAACAGCAGCAGCAGCAGCAGCAGGAGTTTAGCAGGAAATGGCAGGCCATGCTTGCCTGGCTGCCTGAGACTGAGCTGCACTGGTGAATCGGATGATTGTCATGCGTCATAGTTCTTGAGTGACTTGCGATACATTCAACCTGGCACCTCTTTGCTCATTGAAGAGCTGTCCGTCCGGCCAGATTTCTGAGACTTGAAACAGCTGCGGAAAGGCACAGGGCTTACTCGAACTTAATTTGACTTGACTTACCCTCAGAAAAATCACTCTGCCTGGGGCGCCTTCAATGCGTCTGATGGATGGACTTACGGCAGCCCGCCCCGGCCGGCTCCGTCGTCAGGATGAATCAAAGCTAAGGTTAGTTAGAAATGTTTCAAAGCTGCCTGTGGCGGAAGATTCCAGGAGTAGGCGGAGGTCGGGGTGGGGGGGCAATTGCCATCTGGACTGCGTGGAAAGGAGAGCCAGAGCTGAAGGGAGCGATTGACTTTTCATTTGAAAATGAAGAAAGGATGAAGATAAAAGAAAAAAGGATGGAAAGAAATCATGAAAGAAAGAGCTTCAGCCACGGTCAGTAAGCTAAACTGCCCCATTTCAGACCAAATGGGAGCAAGCCCATTGTGGGCTAAATTATGTTAGTTCAGAACTTGAATGTACAGTAAGGTCTACTTCATTTACGAATTTTTCAATCAGTTTTCATTACAAAGTTCAACAACTTTAGGAAGCTCTAGCATGCTAAAAAACAAACCAATTTTGAAACCACAAATTGTGTTGGAATCTCAATGAAGTGCACTTCAACTTCATAACAAGTGAAAATGTGAAATCCAAAATCTTACCATAATTTGAATTTCTTTTATACAATATCTACCATCCTTTGGAAGATAGTCAAAGATTTTTTGCAATGGGGTGAAGAATAAGCAAGAAATCATGCAAGCAATTCAAGTGGTATAGAATGAAGTGTATCTACAACAACTACAAACAATCATTTTGAACATGCCTAATCAAATGTGAGCAGAAATTTTGGCAAAAGGTGGTACTACTAAATGATAGATAATGTACAAAAAACATCCAAAATGTTGTATAATTTTGAATTTCACATATACATATTTGTTATGGTGATAAAGTACTCTTCTCTACAATTCCAACACAACTTGCGGTTTGAAAATTGATTCATTTTTTAGCATGATATGGTTTACTAAAGTTTAGGAACTTGCTAGTGAAAACTACCGGGGAGCCAAAATTTGTAAATGAAGTAGACCTTACTGTACAACACTAACATAATTTAGCCTGCAATGGGCTTGCTCCCATTTGGTCTCGAATGGGGTAGTTTACCTTAGAATTCATCCGGTCTTGTATTTTTTCAAGGGAGAAATGTATGAACTTATTATTATTTTACCACCCAATGATCAAATTTGGGAAATTTGATTTCATATTTGGAATCAAAAATTGTAAAGGAACTTGAAGGGATCAATGCAATATGAAATTAATACTCAAAAATAGGGGCCAAATTTTTTACCAACCAACCAACCAAATGAGTTATATTGATATGAGGAAATTAGCATCACCTAGTAAATTAGTATCACCACAAAAATTATTTTTGTGGAAATTGGTACAATATATGAATACTTCAACCTACACTAATTCAAAATAGTGGAGATTTTGATAAAATAGTGTCACATACACTATTAGAACAATCCAATGTAGTTTCAACCAAAAGCTCTTTGTCTCATGTTCTATAAAAAATTTAATGGGGAGGATTTTAGTTATATTTTATTCCCTACATTTGTGAACAATTCATTCCATTGTGAAAGCATGCATCATTCAAAAGCAAGGCATGAGCAAATGGAAGGCAAAAGTCAAAATAACTAACCAAATTGACCAATCACATGACCTACAAGCCACATTTCGGGTACAAAATTGTTACTTGTATCCAAACTTTGCCAAATCTTCCTATGTACTAAGCTAGTTCATTGCAAAGAAGTACAATTTATTAGGGCTAAAAATATGCATTTTGGCTATATTGCAACAATTAGTGATAATTCCTTAGAGAAGTTGGTCAACTTTACATCTTGATCATAAGACATAGTTATAGTAAATGACATGTCATTCAATCCAACGATGCCATAGAATTGAGCCTCCAAAGAATGACCATGAAATAGTTCCTATTTGAATTTTTTCAACATGATTGCCAATTTATATTGGGTCACTTGTAGTGACATGGACTTTGAGGATTTCAACAATGAGCCTAATTTTCTTTGGAAGTACAATAAGTTTAAGAATTTAGTACTTGCAATAATTGCCAATTTTAGTGCACTGGCATATGGGACACGGATCTTATAGCCCAAGAATTTTCTCAAAGGGAGTTTAGGTCCACACCACCTTGCATCAAAAATTCAAAAAGGTCCATTTGAAAATTGACTATGTAAGAACTTGCCCAAATTTTCAATTGTCCATTAATAGACACTGGATCCTACTTTAAGGGTTCATTATTTACAAAAATAACCGGTACGTAATAGGCTTGTTTACCTTCAGCCCAGAATTCTTTTCTGAAGCTGGAACCTTCAAAGTTGCACACTGGACACTTTGGTCTACCGACGGACTTCATTGGAGGAATCGATCCATCCCTGCCGGCCAAGCGACGTTCAATCCATCAACTCGCCACTTCGATCAGTGACAGCAAGCACCTTTGAATTGCGAGCAAATTAAGGAAGATTTCGGTGCCAACTTAATCTAGATTTCATGGAACAGCTGCAAGTACGTTAAAATTTCAGTCGATCTGCCGACCGTCCAACTGTACATGCGTACTCGATCTCGTCCACTACTTGAAGCCGGCTGGCCGGCAGATGATTATATATGACACCAACTGTACGGCATCAAGGAACGAACTACAGTAGATTCTCAGCTCCCTTCCTTCGATCATCGATTGCAAGTACAGGCACGTACAGTGATCGTGCGTTGCAAATGGAATCCTGCACTTCGATCCAGCATGTATATATATAGCTAGCACTTTAATTCCCACGCTGATCGATATAAGTATTGCGTCGCTTCAGATCGGCCGCCACTTCAATTCCTGCCAAAAATGAAAACAGAAAAACAACAACTTGTTACTGTTCATGAAAGATCGATCGATCGATCAGCCGCCTTCACTTAAACGCGTAGGAAAGCAAGAGCCGCCCGACCCACGCACAACTGTACGTTTGTGGGCACTGGATCGAATTGAAGAAGAATCATAATTATCTGAATTGAAAGTGTACTTCCTCGCCCCAACTTTTGTTTCCGAACCAAAATGAGAACTAAAGGCGAATCTGAAAAGCAGGATATGTTTCTAAGCTAAGCGATCGATCGGAGGAATGTTTTTCCGTGGCTCTCGATCAGATTATGCAGCTGGCTAGCGAGCTAGGACACGTATGTACGTGGCAAGGAGGACCGGCGGGATCGAGGACTGCCAGTGTAGATAATTCCCGTGACTGGGGGATCTGCTGGCTGGCTAGCTTGCATTTGGCGGAGGGCGTCTCAATGCAAGGACGTAAGGCTACTGCAAGTTTCCTTTAATTGCCAAGGATTTTGTGGCAGGCCGGGCAGGCAAGTGAGGCAAGTCATGTGCAGACTAATTCCATCACGGATTGTTGGCAGACAGTCATGGGGGTCGTGTCTGCCACGTCAGATCTTTGGGTGTGGGATTTCTGACCAACTGTAGTCGTTGGCGCCATCATTGGTGCTGCCAATTTCCCTCTTCAATCTTTCAGGTTCCGGTGCTCATCGAGTTTCATGAAAGCAAGAGGAAGGTACGTGTCTGCAAGCTTCTGCACCCTGGGACCTGGCTCTACAAACAGAACCCCCTTAAGACTTAAGAGAGAGAGAGAGAAACTCTTGCCCCCAAATGCACGGCCTCCGTTCATAATTGGAGGCTTGCTAAGAAGGCGATTTGGGGTACACTTGATAAAAAAACTCATAGTTTATTGGCTTTGACTTTGGACCGGAAGGGAAGATGCTTTGGACTTCGGACTATGGTTTGAGACGTGCACCAGTCGGTCAAGAAGTTTTGGTCAAGACATGGTTGTTTGAGGCAACGGGTGGGGTGTTGGAGAAGATGGAAAGACGATAAAATAATGCTTTAAGAAGTCTTATGTGGTTTTAGTGTAAACACCAACCAGAGAAGTCTTTTGGGTAACTTTATAAGTTGAAGTTCACCGGCCAACAATCTCCATGACTATGTTTTGTATGTTTTAGGTACATAGTGAAGTTTGAGGAGCTGTAACTTTTGCATTCGGTCTTCAAATTACATAGAACTTGTTGGAAAAAATGTGCCTACTTGTTAAGTTTGTGTGTGGTAATATTTTCAAATGAGTTTATTTTGTATTGAGTTTGAAGGAATCATTTAAGTATGTGAGGTTCAATTGTAGTTCACCAATGCAATTGCAGTTCATCACACAAAATTTTGATGGTAAAACGAAGGGAATGCTTCATTGACATTTATAGGAATGGAGGATAGAGATGTCACTTTTATATTGAAATCCATTGTCCATCATGAATCGTCAAAGGGTATGAGCTAGTCTAAAGATAAAAGTTTGACTGTTTATTGTCAAAATGAAGGAAATATATTTGAAGTAAAATTTTAAACCTCATTTAGGTATAGTAGAAATGCTTTTTCTAAAAAATCTGAATTAAAAAAGTTTAGTTTTAGAGAGGATGTTTGAAAATGTCCAAAAAAATGTCCCTTTCAACCTTTCTTTAAAATTTGTTCATAACTTTTTATTGGAGGCTCAAAATCTCAAACGGATTTTTGAAAATGAAATTTAACTTGATTTATTATTATTTTTAATTCAAAATATTTTAAAACAATGTTATTCTATTATACCTAAATGAGGTCTAAAATTCTATTTTAAACGCAATTCCTACTTGTGACTCAATTATGAGTGGTTGAGCTTCTAGCCATTCAAATTTATATATCCTACATGGGTTGATTTACCTCCTACCAATCCACATGTATATAAATATCTTATCTTCTTTGTTGAAAACAAAAAAAAATACTTGGATTTTGTATCAATGTGAGGTTCTAATTCAAATCATTATGATGAATTAAAATTTTTATCTTCAATTATATATACAATAACAACATATTGTAGGTTTAGCTTTGCAATAGTCATGAGTATTGAACATGGCAAAGTCATGGTTGTCATACTGAACAAGTTACTATTATTCATTTCTTGTCCTGTAGGACGAATTACTATTCATCAAATGTACTTGAGAAGTACATTTGATGAATAGTAACTCGTCCTACAGGACAAGAAATGAATAGTAACTTGTCCAGTATGACACCCATGGGCAAAGTGAGTGAGTGACAGGTGAGGGGAAGTCCATCCAATCAAATTTGTTACAAAAAATAATATTTCAATAACACGGTCTACCCATGCTTTACCAATTTAGCTTCAACTAACTTGAAAAATCAAAAAATTCATTTCTTGTTGGGCATGTCTTCATTGTATTTGCAATTGTAATGGCTTCTCTTATTTTTTAATTTTTGAAAATACATAAATTAAGTAATAACTTCTCCAAGGTTTCTAGATAACAAATTGTGTGGTAATAGACTATTCTACATTAATAGGAACCAAGTTCAAACCCTCAATTGGATATTGCTACCTTGGGGGTATCTTGGGGAGCCATACTAAGGTGGGTTGTAGTAGACTATCGTACTTGACTATCAAGGGCAACATTTCATGTAGAATAATTAATTAAAATTGAAAAAAATGTTTAGGATTAACTCGTAAAGGTTTTTGACTATATTTTCACTTAAAATGTTCCAAAACTACCATTTCTAGTTCAAGTATCAAATTTTAGAAAAAAAATACATTTTGGGACACATGTAATTGTAGGATCTTGGAGTACATTGGTTTGAAGAGATGTAGAAAAAATTTCAAAATTTCTCATTGTATAGATTGCAAGATATTAGCATTTGGAGTAACAAAAATCTTTCAGGGCCATACAAAATGGGGGGGTCATACAAAAAAGAAGTAGTTGCACTTCACAAGGTCATATTTATATGATAAAATGTCCAAAATGGTGGTACTTCTCTCAATTCATTGTTCAAGGTAAGTTGGTTACATGCTTGGAATTTTTTAAATCATTTGGAATTGCACAACATATTAAAAAAATAGTAAGTAAAAAGAAGTAGATAATGATTCAAAATACTAAATTATTAACAATTTATTTTATGGAATTGAAAAATGACAATCCCAATGGTTGTAATGTTGTAATAAACAATGAATACCTAATATTTTTGTTTTTTTTGCAAATTTTTACAAATTGAGTTCAATATTGAACTTCAAAATTTATCATAGAAAAAAGATTCTATAACTACCCACAAACTAGAATTCCTCACAACTTTCATCTCATTAATCAAATGGAATGGTTCAAAGCTTTCCACATATAAAAAATCAAGAAAACCAATTTAAAAAAATTATTTCTTCAAGAAGTGATTTTAAAAAAGGGTTTTTTTGGTGCCTAGGTTGCTTGAAACTACATATCATACAATAAATTTTTAACCATGTAGTCAAAAGTTATGAAAATTGTTGGGCCTTAAAGATACTCCTCAGGCACATGTTAGTGTAAAATTTTTAGAGAAAAAAATAAAATTCCATTTGTAGTGAACTACCCAAAATCACTATGTTGCCAAAAGTGCAATTTGGGGCTTTAGGGATTAAACAATGGATTTTGGAATTAATCAAATTTCAAATTTTTAAGAATTAGACATTAGATATGGTATTTAAAGCCAACTTACAAGGCCTTGATTTGAAGAGATGCATCTTTACATTTTGGTTTTCATATTTTTGGAGTCTTGTAGAAATAGTTATGAATTTGGGAATTGAAAATTTTGATCAATGCAAATGTTTAATCCCTAAACGATCTAAACAAATTTTTGGCATAAATTGTCAAAAATTGCCACTATTTAGATTAGTGGAAAAGAAATGAAAAATTAAAATTTTTAATGAATTTCAATCATACAAATTTTTATCAAACTACAATGAAAATGTGTGGAAAAAACTTCAAAAACTTTGACAAGGTGGATTGAAAGATTATTGCGTTTGAAGTGGGAAGAAGTAAATTGGGTCAATAGAATTTAACTTCTAAAGTCCCATAGTTCTTTTTTCATAAAAGAAACACTCAAAATTGCTATTTCTATTGCAAAGAGCTGAAAAGTTAATCTTTTTTACATATGTAACCATAAAATTTTGTATTGGACTAGTATAAAAATTTGCGGAAGAAACTTCAAAAACTTTAACTATGTACATTTAAAGTGAAGATAACAAATTTCTTTAGAACCTTGCTCAATTGTATTTTTGACTTTGAATCTTCTTAACTTATAATTTTTGTACAACTGATTTTGAATTTCTAATTTTTTGTGTTGAAGAATTGAATTGAGAGTCAATTGAAAAATTCCAAAAGAAACTTGATTTTCATTTTTTTTTAAATTTTGATATAGAAGTAGACACAAGATAGAAGGAAAAACAAAATTGCTTATAGTTCTAAGATGGGATTGAAATACATGTTCTAAGAAGCAAACTAAACTATGAAGAATTGTGAAAAAATTGAATTAAAAAATGTATCTTGTAAGTAAATTTTGAAGAAGATATTATGAGGGTCAAAAAAGCAAGATTCTCCATAACTTCTTCATTACTAGTCCAAATGCAATGATTCAAAACTTTCAATGTAGGCAAAAGTATTTTCTATGAGAATTTTGTTCCTTTTAATTTACTTTGAGATTTTGTGATTTTTTTGGTACTATTGGACAAACTACTTTTTGATCTTAGGGTGGCATAAATTTTGCTCCCAAGTACTAATTGAAATTAAAATTATATTCCTCCCAAGCTAACATGCATTCTTATCTTCAATAAAAGTTTCAAAAAAAATACATCAAAAATTGAGATTATAGGAGCCTACACAAACTATCAAGTGCTCCCTAAGGGAACATTTGGGGCTTTAGGGATTAACTCCTCCTAGTTAGAGTGAGATTTTTGCAATTCATATGGATTTTTTTATAGTTACATCTTATTTTATATGAGCGACATACTCACATACTTGCTAAATTTTAGAGGTAGATGTGGAATTTAGCAAAAGATTTCCTACCTACCTAAATTGCTTAGACCTTTGTAGACATCATAAGTTTTGATTTTATACATGTGATCAAGAAAAAAATTACATATACGCCTAAGTAGGGATCCATGCCCACACCTTGTGTCAAAATTTTGAAAAAGATGCATTGATATTGACTTTATAGAAACCTATTCAAATTTTCAATTAGGTATTCAACAATCACTTGTTGGTCCTTTAGGAATTAAAGAACATGTGACCTCAAAATGTTCATTGTTATGCCTAACCTTTGCTACTAATATCTAACCTCCATTGGGGAAGTTGGCACCATTGCCATCTAAATGTTCAATTGCAATGTGTCTCCCAAAATGTTTTATTTATTGGTTGTGTCCTCTGGATAGAGACTATGACATTGACTCTTTGGTTTTTAAAAATTTGAGTTTACAAATCCTATTTACAACCACATTCACACTACACAACATGGTTAGGGTTAGGTCATACACTTCTTGTTTTTATTTTTTCACAAAATGAAACAAGTTCATTGCAAAATTGATTAGAAGAACTTTTTGAAAAATGGATAACTCTTGTTCCAAATACCATTTCTTTATTGGCTTGGTCCTTGGAACAAAGACTATTAATGGCATTGATTTAGATTTATAAATCCTATCTACAATTGCATTTAAATTGTACAACGCAATTAGGGTTTGGTTGGAGTATAAATCTGGGATTTGAATGATAAATTAATTAACCCCTAAAGTCCTAAACTGTGTTTTGGGGCAACATAGTAATTTTGGGTAGCTTACTAGAGGAGTAGCTTTAAGGCCCAACAATTTTCATAACTTTTGACTACATGGTTATGTAGTTTTCTACACTTGGTCAACAACCTATGAAGCAAAAATAACGTATTTAAAAATCACTTATTTAAGAAATAAAAATTTAGATTTGTTTTTTAGATTTTTTAATGCATTGAAAGCTTTGAACCATTCCATTTTGATTAATGAGATGAAATTTGTGAAGAGTTTTAATTTGTAGGTAGTTTGTTGGTAGTTATAGAATCTCTATTCTAAGATAAACTTTGAAGTCTTCTATTTAATTCAATTTTCAATATTTTTGGAAAAATAAATAAATATTAGGTGTTCATTGTTTATTACAACATTCCAACCATTAGGATTGGTAGTTTTCAATTCCATAATTGTTAACAATTTAGTATTTTGAATCATTCTCTACATCTTTCTACTTACTATTTTTTCCAATACGTTGTACAATTCAAAATGATCTAAAAATTTTCAAACATGTAGCTAATTTGCCTTGAAGAATGAATCCGTAGAAGCACCACCATTTCGGACATCTTTTCATACCTACATGACCTTGTGAAGTGCAACTACCTGTTTTTTTTGCACAACCCCCCAAAAGATTTTTGTCACTTGAAACGCTAATATATTGCAATCTATACATCAAAAAAATCTGAAATTTTTTCCACATCTCCTCAAACCAACATACTCCAAGATCCTACAGTTACGTGTGTCCAAAATTATTTCTTTTCCTAAAATTCGGTACTTGTACTAGAAATGGCAATTACGGAATGCTTTTGATGAGAACATAGTAAAAAACCTTTAACCTTAAAACATCAAGGCGGACATTTTTGCATCCAATGGATGACACTCCACGTAGAATAGAAGTGCAACTATTCATCCTCCAAATTTTGTGGGAAAAGGGAACATCTTCCACAGTAGCTTGTCTCCCAATGAGTGTTTTTTCCTTTTTTTAAGTCAACAATTCACACACAGTACCCAAACATATGATTTTCATGGTGACCGGCTTGTCATTTAAGGGTTAAGAGGGGTTGATTAATACTATTGTTTAGGGCAATGCTCGAGGAAGAGGGGATTCTATGAATTAAAATGCCAACGAAGAGGGCGGAGCCCGACAAGGAGGCATTTTAATTCGTAGAATCCCCAACGATGAGGACATTCACCGGTGTAAAACCACAAGCAAAAAACGTCAAAGTTGGATGAAATTAGTTGGATGAGAAACCACAATTGGATGGAAAATCCATAATGCCATGCCCGCGTAATTGACCATTACGACCTCGTTGCGCCCCCAGGGAAATGAACGGCACATTTCCTGGGAGTGGTTTACGTTTTCACCTAAGGTAAGACAGCCCATTGCGGTCAAATGACCCATTGTGGTCGCCTAAGAAATGACCCATTGTGGTTTTTTTCCAGGATGTGGGCAACAATGCATGTCTTACATGACAGCAATGGAGTGAACACTGACCTCATTAGGAACTTCTGAGTTTTCAGTGTGAAGTCCATTGTAAAAATTGACTTTTTTGGCCTTCTGTAATAGAAAATATTTTGACTGCATTAGGCAGTGAGATGAGCATTACAGATTCAGATTTTAGTGGTCTTAAGGTAGTCTACAGACTCCTTTGGGTTCAATGCTTCAGAAATTTCTAACAAATTCATACTTTGTCCAAAAAAATTAATTTCAATTGCACTTGCTATTTCTCACACTTGTGCTAATGTAAGAAGAAAATTGAAAAATTTCAGCAACAAGATGATGCCAAACTCCTCATTCTGACCACAATGGGCTGGTTTACCTTAATCCAGAGCCTCACAGTCACACTATTGTTCTTGTTTCCTTTTTTAAACTTATTTTTGAACAGAGCTTGAATTTGGATTCTGATTGTTGTTGTTGTTCTGTTTATTTATTATTTCTGTTTGAGCAGATGGATGGATGGATGGATGGCGAGCTGAAATGGGTGTTTGGATTTTTGAGCAGGCGTGACATGGAGTGCTCCTGAGCCCATGCTTCGGGATCCTGAGCCTAGTGACAGAGATTTGCTCCCCTTCTTCCCTCTCCCTCTCCCTCTCCCTCTCTCCCTGAACTGAACATAAGTTAAGTTATGGCTCAGCCTATTCTTGTTTCGTTTCGTTTCGGCTGCTGCACTGGCACTCCGTCATGTTGCTTGCACATGGGCTGTACGTGGCAGCGACAGTCAACTTGCCAAAAGGATATAGGAATGGAAGAAATGCCCTGCCTGCCCACCCTGCTCAACACACACAGACACCCAGTCACTCACTCACCACAGAAAACAGAAAAAAAAAAACTCAAACTCAAACTTAACTGAAGGTAGGTACACCCCAAAACAGAAAAAAAACTCAAACTCAAACTTAACTTAAGGTAGGTACACCGCAAACTGCCACTTTTTGCTATTGAGCGTATTTTCTATTTTTAGAATGGTCAAATTTTCATTGATGTTCTTGTTGGCAAGTGAAAGGAGGTTCCAACGCACGAGAGAACGTGGCATTTGGATACTGTATGCAATAGTTATTAAGGAACAAAGTTTGGTTCTGAAAGCGTTTCTTCCACATAGGTACAGAACTGATTTGGAAGATGTACATATAGTATAGATTGCGGTTTAAGGTCAGAGGCACGTTTGGGTGTGTACCTACCTTAATACGAGAACGGAGCCTGTTGCAATGCAACACAACGGCAACAATACGACAAGGTAAGGGATGATGAAAAAATGGGATGAAAAAATGGGATGAGATAAGTTGGATGAAAGTGTGACCGGAGTGCGATTAGGGTTTTGTATAATGCTAGCAGAGTCACAGTCAAGAAAGTAAAGACACTAGAGCGATGAAAACAATTGGATGAAATTACTGAATGAAAACGTGACCATTTTCGTGACATCGAGTCGTGATAGGGGTCATGATGATCCGCACTTGATATAATAGATAAGATATAAATGGAAAGGGAAAGGGAGTCGCCCACCATGAAAAATCAAAGGCGGGGATTCGGCATCTTTTTCAAATGCTTTTGGTTTGGGGGAGATGGAAGCTGACCTGGAATGGGACGCCAATGGGTGCTGCATACAACTTTAGACTTATTAGGCTCACTATCAATGTCGGTGGACTCAAGTGCAAAATCATTGGGGGTCTGGGGGAGACAAGGCTAAGGTAAGGGACGCTTGTGCATGGAAAGGCCGGGATATGGAAAATCCTCGCTTGAGATTGGACAAAAGGATGAAATTTGTGCAATTGGTACAGTGTTTTGGGAAAAAAAATGGCAGCTAGTTCAAAGTTAACAAGAGGAATTGGGGAAAAAAAACAAAAAACAAAAACGGTTGCAACTTGAAAACATCAACAAAAAATCGGTGGAAAAAATCTATAGAAATTTCTGTTTTGAGTAAAAAGAATAGAAAAAATAATTGGACTCAATTCTTCAAAAACCGGTTTAGTATGAGACCTAAAGGAAATGAATTGGTAAAATCCAAAAGGTTTCCCAAATACTAAATCAGACTTTGGGTGGAAAGCAGACCTAAAAGAAGAAGGAAGGAAGAGTATCGCCGGTTTGATTAGTGGAGCGTTTGTTGGGAATGGCTGAACTATTTAATCCCTAAAGGACCAAAAAGGCATTTTTTGGGCAACATAGCAATTTGAAACAGCTCACTATGAATGGAATTTTTATTTTTTTTCACTAGAATTTTCACACAACATGTGTCCGAGGAGTAGCTTTAAGGCCCAACAATTTTCATAACTTTTAACTACATGGTTAAAAAGTTATTGTATGATATGTAGTTTTCTTTATTCTATGGGCAGTTTAGGCAACAAAAAAACTTCTTTAAAAATCACTTTCTAAAAAAATATAAATTTGAAATTGATTTTTTAGATTTATTTATACATGGATATCTTTGAACCATTCCATTTTGATTAATGAGATGAAAGTTATGAGGAGTTTTAGTTGTGGTTAGTTTGAAGGTGGTTATGGAATCTCTACTCTAAAATAAACTTTGAAGTTCTTTATTTTATTTAATTTTTAATATTTTTGGAAATAAAATAAAATAATTGGGTGTAGATTGTTTTTTAAAACATTACAACCATTGGGATTAGCATTTTTCAATTTTATAAATAAATGTTAACAATTTTGTATTTTGAATCATTTTCTACTTCTTTCTACTTTCTATTTTTTCCCTACAATTCCAAATGATTTGAAAATTTTCAAGCATGTAGTCACCTTGACTTCAAGAATGAATCCAAAGAGTAACCACCATTTTGAACATTTTTTCATTATGATTTGACCTTAAAAAGTGCAGCTGCCCAAGTTTTTGCAGGGACAAAAAAAATGATTTTTGTTGCTTCAAATGCTAATATCTTTCAATCTACACGGTGAAAAATTCTGAAATTTTTTCTACATATTCTCAAACCAAATTAATATAAGATCCTATAGTTAAATGTATTAAAAAAAAAAATTCAAAAATTCGGTACTTGTACTGAAGATGGCAGTTTTGGAGCATTTTTGGTGAAAACATAGTCAAAATCCTTTAGGGGTTAAAGCCTCGTGGACTTAGATGGTGAATTCCATCCTTGATGCCATTGTTAGGAGGTGAATTCTATAATGAAGAATTGACATGTTCTTTCCCTCGAGAAATTTCAAGTCCCCTATATTAGAGTTAATCGTAAAGTTTGTTTTGTGTTTGAAACCATGTTTCAGAGGAAGGTTCAATTAAGAATAGAACAAAACAAATACGGCACCAAACGTCAATTAGACCAGAGTTTAGGTGCTCTAGGAAGTTTGGTCATGTGTTTTTTCCAAACTCAGGCTCATATTCCTCCATTGCACGTACTTTACGATTAACTCTATTATGTCGAGATAATTTTTACATGCCTTTGTCATAATTGGATGGATTATGGTAATAAGCACCTTGCTAATGCTCGATGATTTGAACTCATGACCACTTCACCAATGTTCCAAGGCCAAAGCCATTGAACCAAGGCCACAAGTGCTTGAGACAAACTATATAAAATGATTTCATTGTGGGAAAAGTGTAACAATAATTTTCAGCTAAAGAAGACGTCATTACATGCATTATGGAACTTTAATGTAGGCCATTGTAATATGAATATATTCTTCTTACAATGTTATTGTAGATCGAAGACCATTTTGTCTTCCCATTCAAGAATATTGTGTTAGAGGGTCAATAAGCAAGGTACAGTAATAAAAGACTCCACATTATCAACTGGAACAAACATGTCTCCTCAATTTCTAAATTATGTTGTCACACTTTTGTGGGACCCAAATTGATGTTCACTTTTTTTTTACTTCTTTTTAATCTACATGGCCATTTTAAAGATGAAAATAGAAAGTGGCAAAAGACTAAATTATTTGTATATGTAGAGACACCATTGAGTTTTGGGTAGTGGCCATCCATGGAGGGAAACTTTAAACCAAAAGCCTAATAAACTTAACACAAAGCCCTTCTTATCTGGGTTGCTTTCATTAGTAGTCACCTTAATATCCATGGCCTTTGATTTTAGCATGCTAGTTGAATGGAGACCATCTATTTTAACCTTACAAAGCAATTGTTCAAATTTCAAACAATGAATGAATGCAAACATGTTATAGGCACACAAGTTTTGGTTTTTGTTATTCGAATCATTTTATTAGAAATGCAATCCAATGTTCTCTTTCTAATAATGTTTAAGAAAAAGAAAAGGAGAAGATTGAATGATGGTAGAATTGGCTATATACACATATGACAAGTTAAAATCCCCTACTCTTAAAATTGATACTTTTCAACTAATTCCATTAACCCTATAAGGACCAAGTGCCCTTTCAATGAACAAATGGAGGTTTGAGTAGGTTCCTATAAAGTCATTTTTGAAATAATCTTTTTGAAATTTTGACAAAAGGGATGAATATTTACCTTCTTTGTGGAAACGTGTGTGTTTTCTCCAATCAAGTGCCTTAATCTAAAGATATATTGTTCAACTTGTTTTGGTTAGGATGGACAAGTTTAGGCAATATGTGTAAAATTCCTCTTCTAATGTTGAATTTATGCAAGTATGTAAGTAATATGATATTATGATATAAGATGCAATCATTAGAAAAAATAAGTACGACTAGTGCAAAAAAACTCACACCAAGGGAGTTAAATATTTTTTACTACATTGGACATGATTAAAAAAACAAGAAAATCATGAACTTCAAATGCTCTTGTCTTTTAATATATGGAGTCAAAGTTTTTGAATTTTTCCCGACACATTCCCATACTAATTTAGTAAAGACTTTTACATGTCAATTTCAAAAACTCATTTAAATTTTTTTTTCATTATCCTAGATTATGGCATTTTTCACATTTTTTTTTCTGACATGTATTTTGGTCTTAATGAGGCTATAATGTCTCTCAAAATATTTTATATGCTTATAAAATTGTTGTAGCTAGTTGAAGAATTAGAGAATTAAAAAAATCAGATATGTTGTAGTACAATTGTACAAATAACACACTTATATAAAATAAAATTTTAATATAATTTAATTTTAAAAAATTAGTAAAAGATTTCTTAACACAAGTATATTTTTTTCAAGATTAAGTAGAATGAATATTCATTTTAGAAATTTTTGTTAATAATTTGATAATATTTTATAATTATAGAATAAATGTACCATGGTTATAGGCCAAAAATTCAAATTTCTATAAATAACATACTTTCAATACATTTTCAAATTTGAGTAGAAAGTAAACTTACTTAACTTCATTTCATTAGTTGAATTCAAATTCAATAAAGATAGTTTTGGGGGGGCTTAAATTTATATTTTTGCAATGAGGTAAAGTTGTTGTAATACATTAAAGAAAACTCTTTGAGGATTCGTTTTTCTAGGCACCTTCTTTTATAGAAAAATCAATAGTGTGCATTATAGAGTTGATTTTATAACTACATGTTTGGAAACTAATTTTTTTCTAGTTTTGATGAGAACCAATCGACACGTGGGAAGTAATGTGCTAGAAAGTTCATATTATTTTGAAAATCTTGCCTTGCGGGTGGAATTTTGAACTTTCCTATATAATAAGCTTATCAATCACCGTACAGACAAAATTCAAATCCTTCTCCACATAACTATAAAGACTTTCATGTTTTGAAATTTGGCATGATTATTAGATGTCATGTTGAAATTCACTTTCAAAAACAAAATGCCAAAAGATTTCTTCCAACAAATTTTATTACAATTTAAAGACAATGCACTTGAAATCTAGTCAAATTTCCTTGCACCCCTTCACCGTGTAGTGTACGGGCATTGAGCGGTGATACAAAATATTGTTCCCATCACAATTGAATTGGTAGTTGAATCATGTGGTTATTGTGTGGTAATTAGCAATGTTTGTTTGTGCGGTTCTTAAATGTGTAGTAAATGGCTTATTTATTCTATATTACTTAATATATGTTGCTCTTTCTAAATGGAGTGTATATTCGTTCAAAATAAGGTTTGAACTTGTGGTTCAAATCCAACCTTGACGCCCTCCAATAACACTTTAGTGAGAAAATTTTGATATAAATCCATTCAAAGATTTTTTTTCAAAAAAATTGGATGAAAAATGGTACTTCTTCATTTTATTTTGCTCATTTGAAATCAACTAAGTGCCACTTTAAAGCCATAGAGGCAAAAGTTGATAAAAGCATCTCCACCAATAAACGACACAATTATGATGGTAGTTTCTCTAGTTTGTTGTATCCCTATGATGATGAAGGTCTCGTCTCTATACCAAGCTTCTACCAATAGACTACAAAAAATGACGGATTCCAAACAACCACCATATTCACTAGACCACCTCAATCCCTTGTTTTGGGTGATGTAGAGGTGGGAGTTGTGGGATAAGCAAGAACAACAAGAGATCCCTACATAGTACTACCTCCGTCCCAAAATGATCTTCATGTTGGATAAAATGTTTCGGATTATGGTTAAAAATAACATTTTAAGAACCAAACTCACAGTATAAGTAGAGTTTGGTGTACTCCTAGCATTCTAGAAACTTTGAGTTTTAGAGCCCTTTTCAAAGTGTAGTTTTGAAATATTAAAAAGTAGCTTTTTTGAGGCATTTTTAAGGAGCACCAATAGTCAATTAATTGTTGAGTGTGAGGTTGTCATTTTGTAGGCATTTAATATATACCCAAGATCACGTATAACCCTTTGTTCCACCTTCTAGAGCTTCATTCCCTTTAATCCGGCAATATTTAATGAGATGCAAAAAATATGAGTGAACAATGTTGACTAACCCCTTTGGTCATTTCATTTGTCTTTTGATTGATGATTGCATGGATAGAGGAGGAACTACTACTTGGAGTTGTTTTATTGGTTCCAAATAGCAAATAAAAACCAAATTTGACCAATTTGCAACAATAGAAAGTACAACAAGATCATTTTGGGACAAAAAATTAAGGCCAATAATAAAATCATTGTAGGATGAAGGGAGTACCAAGCTAGAAATTCTATTTTCATCAATAGAATGGTGTAGGTGGTGAACTTGTAGGCCACTACAAATTGAAGTGGGAACATAAATTTGAAGTTCCATGTATAGGATATTAAAATTAGCTAAGTCTCCAAGGAATAGTGAAAGGAAGAAAAAAAAAGGCTAAAAACATGCCCACTTGTCTGGCATAATAGATAACTTCTTAAGAGCGGCCTATAAACTTGACCCATTTGCTTGGCATAGTGGATGGCTTGCTTGTCTAATCAGTTGGCAAACATGAATTAGCTTGCAAATGAGGGTTGTTTTGCAGGTGGGAGCTTGGCCTGCTCATAGTTGAGATGAATAACAAAACGACAAAAAAAGAATGCTTAAATCTTCATCGATCTTCATCGATGCAGCCTCGAAGGTCCAAATCTCTCTCTTAAGTGCAATGATCTCTAAATAGCTAGGGTTATTAAAAAGGGGGTTGGACTGACTGGGCCACTAGACTAGCAATTTCAACCATATTTAGTTGCAAATATAGTTTGAGCTCAACCTGTTAGTAAATTATGGGTGGAACACTCATTTCCATCCGCCTTGCAAAACGGATGGGCAATGACTTTGCAAGCCAAATCACCACCCTATTTTGTAAAACAAGTGGTAATGCTCTAAGAACATCTCTTGCAACCCTCAAAATATCCAAGCTCCTTCAATTGAGATCTATCCAATCTAGAGAAGATGAACACTTGTATCTCCAATAGTACAATTCACTAAAATATACTGCCAACCCATCACAATTCACAAAACTTGCAAAAAACATAAAGGCTTACACACAGTACACTAAAATTGATTGCTTGTTGTCCAAAAATTAGGGAGGGGGCCACGATATTTGGAGGGGCTGCAAGAAATGCTCCAACCACACCCTCAACTCCTTGTTGGGCCAGTATTTTGCAACCCGGTGGAGATGCCCTAATTCCACATGCCTATCACAACAAGTTGATAAGTCTATTAACCCCTTGAAAGGCCCTTGGGGTCCCTCTCTACGACCCATATTTTATCCTCATAACTCTTCAATTGTGGTTTATTATATGAATTGTGATACATACTACCGTGATCATTCATTTACTTTCTATCGAACAGTATTTGGTCAATCTATGGTCGAAATACCATCGTATTCATAATATACTATATAGCCGCAAAGGTCTTTCGGGCCCTTTTCAGGGTTAAATTCAGCTCTGGTGCCCCCATTAATTTTACCCCAAAGGAAAAAGCCACCGAACCTGTCCCTGAACTTTCTTCTATTCCCAGCCCAGTGGCCCTCCAGACCGACGAAAGCCGGGCCCAACTGAACCAATGGCCTCATGTCCCACGAACTCCTCACGATGAACGGACGGAGAGAGGCTCGGAGCGCACTTCGACCTACAAACCAATACAGGACGGACGGACTTAAACTTCAGGACGGACGGACGGACGGAGCTAAGGCCCAAGGTCCAAAGTCCAAGGTCCAAGGCCCAAGGCCCTAACTAAATTAGCCCCCATGCACAAGGCCACCAAGGGGGCATTGAAGGAGAAAGTCAAGGCACTGCCACCATCAGATCACGATCAGTTCGGCTGCGGCACACTCGATGGGCCGGACCCTTCTAATTATATCGACACGGGACACCGGACCCGAGCGAGACCCGAGCGAGACCCGAGGGAGACCCGACCCGTCACCGGGCAGGGAGGCAGGCGGGGCCCAGGCCATCTCCGCCGCCCCACGCCGCACATCTGCTTCCATCTCGGCCGTCCAGCTGGTATGGGGCCCTGGGCCCCTGCCGCTGGGGTGCATTCATCATTCGCTTTTCCTTCCTGTTTGGGTAAGGTAGCTGCACCCATTACCAACCACGTAAGCAATGAGGCATATTTGGAGTGGAGCGCAGGTTTTTTGAGTGCGGAATTTTTCCCCATGTAAGGTAGGGACACCCAAATGTGCCACTGATCTTAAACCGCCATCTATACTATATGTACATCTTCCAAATCAGTCAGTACCTATGTGAAAGAAACATTTTTAGAATCAAACTTTGTTCCTTAACTCCTTAACGCCTCAATCCTTTTTTGAATTTTGGCACATTTTTGCATATATCTTTGTACAGAAATAACATTGACCACAATTTCATGAAATTGGTCATTAAGGAAGGTTGTCTTTTCAAGATTCAAGTGTTACATTGGATGAATGAGAAGTTAGTTGGACAAAACAGCGCCTGCAAGCCCTCTGTTCATCGTCCAGAATATGGATGTTAGAGCGCTAAAGGGTTAATAACTTTTGCATACAGTATCCAAATGCCACGTTCTCTAGTGTGTTGGAACCTCCTTTCACTTGCCAACAAGAACATATGAAAATTTGACCAATCTAATAATAGAAAATAGGCTCAATAGCAAAAAGTGGCGATTTAGGGTGTATCTACCTTATTGGAAAAGAGCTTGGAAGGATTGTATGTTTTTCCAAAATTCTATTATACAAAACATAATTATTAAAGATTTTTTTTGTGAAAGATTCTTTGTGACATGTAATGGGGATGTAGACCTTTCGATTTTGACCATAGGGTGATTGTAAGAGCAACCAAGGATTGGTTGCAATATTGATAGGGTTGCAACCAATCATAATGCGCCACAACTACTCCTCGAACTCCACAACTTCATGGAAAGAAAGCAACCTATAGAGATTAGAAATGGGGTGATGGTTGGAAATGGGTCGGCTACTATAAGGGATGTTCCATCGATCAGAATGGACTAGAATGGGTAGGCAAGGCTTCTAGAACATTAATTATTAATAAATGCATCCATTAAGTTAAATTGTTAGGCTGTTTGTTTGTTACGTTGAGATCACCTGGACCATGCTCAACCCGGACCATGCATCCCTCGGTTATGTGCTTGGAAGACACAAACCATTAAAGCATCCAACTTAATTTGAGACTACCAATTTTCGATAACCTTGGATTTATTCTAAGAGGGAGTATCAACCTTGCACTTTGAGATTGCATAAATTTTTTTACTTGAATCCCAACTTACATGATTTTTCTATCCATAGGTCTCTATGCATCTACCAAAAATCACACTCCTAAATATGTTACAAATGCCTCTACGTGACGTAAATATAACCCTCTACTTTGCCACACTTCTGAAGTTGAAATTCCAGATACTTGTTTAACTGGAAGGTCACAGCTTTTCCAAAAGGAAAGGGCATACCGTTACGACGTCACATAAATTCAATACCACGTGAGGAATGTCGGGGAGCCACAGAAGCTCAGGTTGAAGCCTCTGGCAGGTAGGATAAACAGAACGAATGATAAAAACACAAAAAAAGGTTGCATAGAGCACATGACCGAGGAGTTAGAATCGACGTGACTAATCAATTTGGATTTGTGCAGGAAATCAGGAATAGAATAGAGGTCATGAGCTCGATGGAATAGAAGGTTGAAACATACCACGGTAGTTGTTGAAAGAGGTAGGAAGGAGGTACAACATCTGAAAGGGAAAACCTAAGTTCCAAATTCTCGTTGCACCAACAGTTCAACTATCCTGATAGGCCCCCACCCACCCACCAAAACAAAACAAAATAAAGCATGTATTTCTTGGTCCGCCTTTGCTTTTCCAAGTGACCACCCTCTAGTTTCTTACTTATTCAGGAATTGATCATAAGAGCCCACTCAATTGAATACTCTTGAATAACACAAAAAAAATATGGGTATTACATTGCTTCACACTAATTCTGCAATCTCTACAAAGTGAAGGTCTCAGCATGAAGTAATAGACAATTATGCAAATGCCCTTATCTGATATTGTTGTGTAACTATTGATGTTCATAACAGTCCCGAGAACCCTTGTTGAGCGCCCTCTGAATTCGCAAGAAAAATAAATCCGTAACACATGAAAAAGAATCCTTGTTCAACATCAAATTGAAGTGACAGCTCTTCAAGTCAACAAGCCATTGTCTTCATAGGTGAGAGTAAGTGAGGTTTTACCCTGAAGGACCTAGTCCGAATCGGGCCTCATGTTTTTTTAGTAGTTTACAGGTCATCTAGAAACTTTCATTCCTCCAATTTTATTTATTCTTTGACCAACAAGTGAAATGTTCTTCATTGATTCTGGACATATAAAATTTGACTCCAACTGAACTGTCTTCACAACATGATCAATCAAATTGGTCATACTAAAACCATGAATCCCTGGTCTAGCTTCCAAGGATGAATTTCACTTGATTTGCTCGTATTTGGCATGACTTTGCTTTAAACAACTCTTAATTGGTACTATTCTCAAAAGTGCCATGCCATTTCTAAAGAATATTATGCCTCAGCTTGATATGCCTGACATTTTAAACCCGCTCAATAGATACGATAAGTCTGGGATAAATAGGTTCAGGAACTGTACCTAAGCAAATGAGTTCAGCCTGGCGAGACAAAGATAGTCCATGCAAGGATGACAAAAACACTTGTCGATGGAGTTCCACCGAGAATCAGACCCACTCCCCGTTTGGGAGCAGGGTTCGGGAAACCGATGTCCGCGCTTCATCAATTCCGGTGTGCTCTCAACAATCTGGTGAGCCCTGTGCCGGCCCTCCAGACTGGACCAACCACCCATGCCTCAAAGGCATCCCTCCCCAGGACCGACGTGCCTTTCGAGAGATGAAAATCACCGAATGGATGGACGGACACGTCTCCAGAACGCCAGGCGAGTCCTTTTGTGGCTACCTCATCCGTTGCATTGCAGCTGCGGAGCAAGAGCTGAAAATGCAAAAGAAGGTGCCAGTGATGTAGTTTTTGTGTGCTTTCAAAATTAGCAAAATACTACAGCCTCTAATTTGTGATAGACCCTTTGGTAAGAGCATTCTAGATTCATCAATAAATTTGTAGCTGCTTACTATAGTTGGTACTTTTCAACCAATTCGACATTTTAAAAGGTAAATCCTTCACTTTTGGCTAATTGTCACCAAATCCTACAGAGTGATTCATTTAGGGGAGAAATTAGCCAAGGATTGTTGTCATCTGATCATTTGGCTAAAATTGCTGCAAATGATTTTCACTGAAAGGTGCACATTGGGGATGACTACCTACACCACCTGGACAAGCTGGTGTTCAAGCTGTTCTATGGGGCAAGAATAGCGCAGCAAAGGCATGGGATGAAATGGGGGGTAGGGACGGAGGAGCTGGTGTTGCAGCTTCTGAGGGAGGAATGCGCGTACCTGGTCAATCAGGACATGTTGAAGTTGGACCCCAAGAAGTTCAACTCGCCCAAGACCCCGGCCTGGCCTAACCGTGAAGACGTGGCCCTCCACACCGCACAACATGTCCCTGACAGCGTTGTCAACTTCGCAGAAATGGACTCTCGATAGGCCACACGGGGTCTAGAGCAAAATTAGTGTCCAGTAACAGTCTTAATATTTTAGTTAACCAAAACAGTGTAGTTAAACAACTTCATCCGGGAAGTGGAGACCGACCTTCATAATGAGCAGTGACAACAGAAATCCCTTTTCTACTGACTAAATGGAATCCTTGAAGTAGCCACGAGAATTGACGAATAAGGCACTCTTTATTTACAACATGAATCGATTAAGACACTCCAAAGGAAAAATCAACGTGAATTGATTGACATCTCATTAACACTAGAACCTACAGCTTCCAAAAGAGACCCTTGTATTTTAAGCACCCTGCTATGAAACAGGCGAAAAGGATTTCGCAGAGCACATCAGCGAGCTTGGCCCATCTTCGGGACTGAATGAGATTCTCAAATGCCAGCTCAACGAGGTCCACCTGTGCACCACAGTACAATGCAACTCCTGTTTAGTCTCAGCTAGCGAAATTTGACAAAACTCGATGGTGTTCAAGGGCTTGCTTATGCCATGGCCCATGCTCCACTATCCAGGTAACCTGTCAATCCATCCCAAAAACACACAAACGTACCCTCACTCAGACCCTATCTTAGCAGGAACATATGCCCTTTAGCAGTGATTTGTCAATGTAGCAATAAAATATACATGTGGGTTGCATTACAATTGTCAAGTAGCTTCTCCACCCATGCAAGATTTTAGGTAACGACAACTAATTGCGGACCTTACCCAGAAGCGATCCCTTCAGATTCTTATACTGAACATGCGAGCCTAGGGTTTAGGATTTAGGTTTTGCATACACCCGCAGTCAGCACTTTGAAAATTCAGTCCATTCATAGTGTCAAAAAATTACATGCTAAGATGCGTTATAATAATCTTTTGATTACCAACAAGACCCGCAATAAATTGAAGCAGTCTAATAATAGGAACCATCCATTGATGCTTATTGGACACTTTTAAATGTACATAGTACAAATCTTAGTGTGCAATACGCGATTCTCTCCACGTCTTTTCTAGTGTGATTGTATTTCAGGTGCTATTTTGAGGGTTCATAGAAAGATTTTATTAATAACTTTACGCTAGCATGCATGGCTATCCAATATTAGTTAATTCTTTTGTGATTCCGCTACAATGGAGACAACACTTGCTCATCAATTTACAGGAGAGGTTTGGGACTAATAAGAGCAGGCTATTTCAATCGAAACTGCTCAGAGAGTGACTCGATCTATAAACTGAAGTGGAAGTAGGGAGGGGTTGAAAATTAGTGATGAACGGGTTTTACCAAGTTATTTTCTGGGCTTTTCCAGTACAGTCCTTGTAGCGCAGCAGGGAAAACTCCTTCCGCGACTAAAACATACATAAGTAGTGCATTCTGGCCTAACCATTCCAGTAAAATTGTCGGATATCTCCAACTGTGGACATCCACCTGCGCATAGTTCAATAAAATTCGGGCAAGTTTAGAGGATCGCCAATTTTAGATGGCTAATTATTCTCAACATGACTCACAGGAAGTTCATTCGTTACATCTACAATTTTTTGCGAGACAAAAGTAATTCTTGAATGGTGAAAAATGCTGCCTACTTCAGCCACTACCGTACACTAACGAGAAAAAGCCAACATCTGCGGCGTAATTTCAGTGACTGCATGTTCTTCCAAAGAAAAGAACTAATCGTACTAATCTCGATGTAACGGAAGAGTTGCGAATACCAGAAGATAGAAGCCTGTAAAGACAACTCCTGCGGCACCCCCTGTAAAAAGCATATAGCTGACACTGTAGATCGGCTTGTTGAATGGCATACCTGCAACACAACATCTCGTATGTCAGTAACTCGGAACTTGGAGTCCTACAAGAAACATTCCATTTTCCGTGTAGAAAAAGCACAAACCCTTCTATCCATGCAACACATGAAATAAGTGGTTCCTTTCTATGGCCTTCCAAGTTCAAGATATGTCAAAATAAGACTGATAAGAGGCTTTCATCCAAATAAAGAAATAATTTATCACTCCAATGACAAACCAGTCTTACTCCTATCGTATTTAGGAGTTTAAATATGATATTATTGGTTAGAATTCTGTTTTCTACTGCGATTAAAATAAAATTGGAAATTGATGGCAAGAACATTAAAACCTTCCCTAAATAGTGATTTTTAAAAAATTGAACAATTTGAAATCTTTTATTTATTTATTTTCATTTTGAACAAATGGGAGACCCACTGCATAAAATTTGAAATCTTTTCCACACACACAAAACTCATTGCACCAATCTAAATTCAAAGTGTCTTATTTTTAATCAACGTGAATTCTAAGGAAATAAATATATATATATATAGCCTGCAACCATAATATGATAGCGTGGGCTTTGGGGGTCTGAAAGAAAATCCAGATGAGAAGTCATTAAATCACTATGTCATGAACAGCTCACCCAGCAGGTGAAGAAGAGTGCCCGTTATAAGCAGAGTCACAGACACGGCAATCCAATCCCACACCCTTGCAAAATGTTCCTGATCATCCCATTAAAGCCAAGTTAGAAGCGAGTCTGAGGAACATTCGGGTAGGACGTGCCAAACATGAAGAATCTGTATGACGTTTGAAAATTACATGAGATTCAAATACTGAAAGCTAGGTTAAACCTTGCGATGGACGAGAACATGGCCGAAGTGTAGTCCCAAGAAACAGCTGCCGACTGCTGACAAAGAGCTGCAAGCGTAGGACGGCGCCAGTAAGTACTCTAGATTTAACTGAAACTCATGCCAAGCGTTCTAAATTCTTATTTCACCCCAAAAACAGACGAACCAAGGCTTAAAAATTTGAAGAAACATCTGACTACACACGCATATCAACAGTTTGAGAAAGTACATAGAGACTTTAAGGGCTTACCTCAGAAGGCCTTCAGGATCAAAAGGAGCTTTGCACCAATCAGGAGCATCCAAAGGAAGGGGTCCATAGTCTGGGGAGTTTACACTGCAAGACTGGAACCAAATATCACCCCGTTCAATCGGGTATACAATAAATACCATCAAAATTTTGAGTATTTAGCCAACTGCAGATAACGACGTGTACGAGAGATCTCAAAGAAGATCAGAAGGGAAAGGATGAACACTAGTCTTGCTGGATTGAACCAGAGCAAGAACGCAGAATGAAGGTTGATTTACAGGATAGGACAAAAAGGACGAGATATCTGCCCAAGAGTTGGGTTACTTGGCCAAGGGCGTGGTGAAGAAAATGCATTAGCAAAGAAAAATCTCTTTACATCAAGAAAATTTCTAGAATTACTACTAAACTACTTTCTAGCCTTCCATCAATTGAATTGCTCAATTTAAATGAAATTATTGTTTCTACCCGCAAGGGGAGAGACTACGCAATGGTTCAAAAATAAGAAAAAAATTCTGGTGTCCAATATAAATGAGACGTGTGTTAAAAGGAATAAAATCCTAATGGTTAATAGAATTGAAACATGGTTATAGGAATAGTGGCATTCTAGGATCAAATTGGAATCACTGAGGACTATAAAGAGAATTGCACTGAGGATTATATGGAAAGAGACACATAAAATGAAAATTATAAATTTCTATTTCGAGGTAAAGGCACTTGCGATGAGCGCTCTTTCTCCTTGTTATGCGTTCCGTAGTGTTCAGCAGCCCTTAAGACAAAGAGAACAAATTCAAAAATGGGAGACTACAGAGGTGTTGCAATGTACCGGAGTGCGTCTAAACATTGGCTTTTGGTACAGATGCGGTAAGCCCAAGATGATACGATCCAAGTAGCCCACGGCATTACAGGAAGGTCCGGTGTCACCCCTCACTCCACAGGGCACCTGAAGCAAACAGAGAGTGCAAATTAGTTTATAGGATCTTATCCGGCCCTTGAAATGTTCATAAAGAGTCCTCTTTTCATCTACATAGCTTGCCTACACTTGTGCAGTCATCAGTAAAATCATGTGATTATAAGTTGAGCTTCAATCACGTGTAATAACTACTCGAAATTTCATAGAACTACTTCATTTAATTGTTGAACAACATTTAAGCTTGCAACGTGTAATAGGGTTCACAACTCCACGTCGATCAGCTGGAGGCTTGTTTTCATTTGCAATACTTACGTGAAGAATAGTCGAAGTTGAATCTGTTGAAGGGAGGATAAATTCCCAGTCCGGAACATACACTCCATACAGCAGGGACAAGTATAACACTATGATTGCAGCTGTCACCACCCTGAAGGCCCAGGGTCATCTAAAGGTAACTTTGTCAGTAAGCTCCTTACATTAAATTTCAAGGAATATTGGAAATAAAAGAGGGCTGATGTCTTATACCGAGATGAAAATAGGCAGGATACAAATACTATAGTGTCTATGGGTGACAAATACTACAGTATAGGTGCCCTGATAGTATAGTTTCATATGAAGCAATCAGGGCACCTATACTGGTTTAACCCTTTATGTACTACTTGAATTCATGATTTTAAGTTGTATACTTTGATTGATTATATTGTAGAAAGTATAATGGAAATGGAAAATTTTACTATATCATTAGCTTGAATTAAGAACATTGCATGCATTGGTTGAAATAAATAATTATTAGAATAAATTTTAAAAATCCATATAAACTCCTCAAAATTGCTTAAAAAACATGAAGCCCAATTTGGGCTTCTTAGTCATTAAAGGGTTAAGCACTTAGAAGTGGACAGGACAGCACTCACCAGTGAAGGTAGTAAATTTTGAAGATCGCAAACTTGTCATTTGAAACATCGAGATGTCTGCGCGGGGCCCATATCTCACAAAGGGCAACTATAAAGTAGGCCAGTGCTATTCTCTGCACAGAAAATTCCCACAAGTTTCACTAATCTCGCTTAGACAAAAACGAAGTTCATGGACAAATAAGATTCACTACAACAGTGCAGGAGAGATAACAAATACCTGAAGAACACCGCACCATCGTATGTGAGCTAGGTCCACTCCATAAGAGAGATCGCGAAGACCATGAAAATAGCCACCTAAACCCAAACGCATGCTGATGAACAACGGCATGACAGCATTCAAGATGTTCAAAATCTTCAAGAAAGAACCATGATACGTAATGAAGACCATAGCTGCAAAAAGATTCTTGACCGAAAACCATCTCTCAACAGTGAATTCAGTGTAATTAGACTGTTTAGGGACCGATTAGATAGCATCATAAAAAAATCTTCACCAGGATTCGGGGAGGTCTTTCTACAGTTAGAGAAACTACTGTATCTTGAGGTCTCCTCACAATGCATAGAGAGGCCTTCATATGATCATTGTGACCATAGGGAGACCTCCCTATTACTTATGAGGAAGAATCTCTTTATTTAAAAGTTCTTGAAAACATTACTACAAACCAAATATGGTTCCCCTTGTAAGACTCTTGGAACAACAATCAATTCAGGATCAACTGCCGTAAGAATACCTTGAATGACAAGCCCCACTATTACAAGCTTGACAGTTCGGCTAAGTGCCTTTCGTGATGCCGCCTTCTTGTTGCTGGTCTTTTTCTGCAGGCATCAGGTTCAGCATCAACAATCAAGGATGTAGACTGCTAACCATTCAAACCTAGACAAACACTTAAGGAATCAATGTGTCAAACTTGCTAACCTACCCAGACGAGCAAAATCTATAACTTACCTTATAAGTGAGAGCAAGCGCAACACCCACTATGAATAGGAAGAATGGCATCACGAAGTCGGCCAACGTGATGCCGTTCCAGGGAGAGTGATTGATAGCTGGCCAAAGGCCTCCGGCATTGTCCACAAGTATCATTACCTGCATCAAAGTAGAATCGGTTAGCACAGTAGCAAATCCAAAACCACCTCAATAAAACTGCGACAGAAATTGTATAGAGGACCCGCCCTGTAGATCTGGCGTATTATAGGGTATGGAAGGCAAAGTCCTGTCCAAAGTCTAAAGGACCTTTAATTCATTTATAGAAACCTCAGGTCAAGAGATCAAGTTATAGAGGATCCATACTGAAAAAAATTATTAGTCCCTAAGCGGAAAGGCTATTAGGGCCTTGGAAGAGCACCCTGAAGTCGGGACGGAGGTCTTCATCTGCAGGGGTCTTTAAAGTATCAAGCTAGGAAGAAGAAACCCTGCAGTATGCTGGGTTTTTCTCCACAAAGTTCTCAAAACTACAAGCTTTCAACCTCACCCTCGAAGGAATCCCTTGACCTAAAAACTTCTGAATCTATCTGGAGTCCCATAACATTACGAATTTTTCTCAGTGGACGCGGATTTTCAAATTGGAAATACCAAAAATCCAATCACTGGAAAATCATTCTTGGTTTTCCCAAGCTTTGAATTAGGGTTGGGTGCAACTCTCACACACTATGAATGAGAGAGTACTCATTCATCGGTATGAAAGGAAAATTCCAGTTCTAAGTACTAGAGAAATTAACCCCTAAATACCTAAGGCCTTTTCTGAGCATCTAGGAATTCCCTCTAAATTGAACAAAAAAGTCAAACATTTTGATAAGTTGTATCAATGTTTTTGAATTGTAACCATACAAATTCAAACTAGACATGTTAGAGATCACATGGGAAAAAAACACACAACAATATCACTTATGGATTGAAAAATTATAATGTTTAATCATGAGAGTGTTAAAACTACAAAAGTGATTTGAATTTTTTTAATCCTCTTTTCACATGTCAAATCTAAAACGTTGGTCACCAAAAAATATAAGGATAAAGGGCCTAACACGCATAATCCCAACCAATTTATGGCTTCTCAAAATCTACTCTACAATTTTTTTAAATGAATTTCTAATGTGATTTTTTCTCCAAGATCTAGTGTATTTGAGGCTCATTTCCTCAAACACTACAAAAAGTCAAGATTGCAACGGACACCCTTGTCCAAAATCTTGAATAGAAAAATCAGAATCAATCATTTTCAAAATCAGATTTTTGATGCTAAAACTAGACTTCAAATAGAATTTTTCAAAAATATAAACTACTAAAAGCAGCAACATGGTTAGGTTTTATTTAACTTCAAAGTATTGTCGACACCAAAATTTGGTGCCTCGGACATTAAGGGGCGACAATAAAATCCGATCAGTACTTCAGCACCAGCAAGAACCTTCCAAGCAACTAGCTACAGTACAGTGCTGTTTTTTTGCACGAATTTTCGCCACTTTGCTATAGAGAAAACGCAAAGGCTATTTTTTGTGATGAAAATTTCCGTTTGCTCTTACAAAATAGTCAGATTCTTGCTGTTTCCGTTTTCTCTTACCAATAGCCAAATTTTAATTAAGTTTAAAGATATTACCGAGTATCACCCATCTATCACATGAGTACTGAAGAAATAACAGGCTAATTCTCCAAAATGAAAAAAAAATCACTGCTTAGCAGCGAAAACAGACACTCCCAATGGCATCAGACAAGATTAGGGTTGCGAAACATCATGTTGAACCGCATCACATACCGCAATTGCGAGGCCACGAAACACATCCAGAGACGCCAGTCGCGGGTTCTGCGCGGCAGCAGCAACAGAAACTTCACCTCCTTCCACCAGCGGTTGCAAGAGAACAGAATCCGACCCAATTGCCCTCGCCCCAACCCCTTCTTCCAAGACGTCCACATACTCGCCCGCCATCGCCACTACTCGGCAATAAACACTGGGATTCCAAATGTGAGAGAAAACTCTACTCAATCAGCTTGCAATTCAGCCATGTCCAGCTTAGATGGGACGAATCTGTGGAGCATCACAGCATGCCCTGTTTGGGATGCAATCAACAATTTTGAAGGGATCAATTGCAATTGCAAAGGGATCAATTGCAGGGATCAATAGCAAGGTCGCGTTGTCGGGATGCCGAAATTGCAATTGAAGATGGAGAATTTCGAAGTTAGTCCTCGGCGTCGCTAATTGTTCGGCAATTGGAAAAGTCTGGAGCTCAATTCCGGCCCTGGAAATGGAGAATTGGAAGCGTAACTGAAATCCCATTCCGTTTGAAGAGTCTGTTTGTGAGATCGAATGAATGATAAACTGTGCTTTGGATGAAAACTGTCACCATCTAAGGTAACTGTACTTAAAACCGTCCAAATACTGGTTCCTATTATCAAACTTATCACTTGTTGGGAGTCAAAAGGATATTCCAAAAAAATTTAGTATGCATTTTCAGGACATATGTAAATAAATTTTGATTTTTTAGAATTGGTGTATCCAAAATCAATCTTCAGATTTCACAAGTAGAAGTTATACATATTAGGCAAGATTTTTTAGGGTTGGCTTTAAAAAGATTTTGCAATTTTCATGACACACATGAAGTTACAATCAAGTGTAACCAAGGCACATTCAATTTTTGGATGTAGGGACCATTAAGGATTATATGGGACACATATTATGTGAATAAATAGTGAACTTCCATACATTGACTAAAACAAAAGGAATTCCAAAATTCTACATAGAAGTTTATAACAATTGTTTTTCAAGAACTAGTAAGAATTCTTGGGTAGCATGAATTTTGATGGAAGGTTCTTAAAAAATAGGGAGGTTTATTTTTTAATTCCCATAAAAAAAATTTAACATTAGAGTTGAACTTCCTAGTTGCTTTTAATTTGACAATAAGGCAAAGCTACTCCTTCAATGTAATTTCTATATATTTACATCATATAGCAATGAAATGAAAGTATTACCAAACTCAACGAAGAAAATTCCAACTATAAAAAAAACATGAAAATTCATCTTTGTAGCTTCTAGGTGGCTTTGTTGTACGAGGTAAGAGGTCCATTAAAGCACTTGGGCTCCAAAAGCATCTTCTAACATAGAGGTACACCAGTGTGCCCTATCCTGTTGGCATAGTCAAAATAAAAATAAAAATAATTTTCTAATCCATCAAATTTTGAAATTCAATATCTTTTTAACCATGAGTCTGAATGCCACAAAACAAAGCCCTTCCATCCCTCCTGAGGGTTTTTTGATGGTACTAAGCACACAACCAAGGGACGCATGGTTTAAGAGATCTCAATGTAACAAACAAAATAGACAAACATTCTAACTTAATAGATGGATGGATTTTGCTTTTTCATTACACCAACAATACAAACAAGGTACATTTTGGGAAGTGAACGCTTTTAGTGACCATTGCATTTCAACTTATTAAGATAGGTTGTTTGTTTTGTTTTGTTTGTTATGGTGAAATCTCCTTGATTGTGCATCCCCTAGTTGTGTTTTTGGTATTGTTGGAAGGCCTTTGGCAAGGAGGGGTGCACAACTTTGTTTAGTGGTGTTTGGACCTATATGTTGTGAAAATATGGATTTTTGAGTTATTTTTAATTTTTAAAAATATATAAAATTTCCTTTTGACTATGACTAATTCCATCAAGCTCCAAAAATATGAAACTACTTGAGTTAACTGCCAGTTCCATTTCTCTTTCAAGGAAAATTTACTGAAAAACATTTTAAGAAGTTTAAATTAATTTTCAGCTCTTGAATTGGGCGCTTAGATTCTGCATGGAAGTTCACACCAACGTTACGAGAACTGTCTTCTGGTGATATGGGGTACTTTTGCACTTTAGTTCATCCCTCCGCAACAAACTGCAGAGGATTGCGAGCTTCCTTGCTTACCAAGCCCAAAATCACTGCCATGACGAAACGATCGATGTTCCAGACGCAATAGCATTCTCCCGTTTCTTCACATCATCGTCAAGCTGCACCAACAATTGTCTCAAGAAGCAACAACAATTAATGGTCGGAGGTTTTAGGGTTTAGCTAATCCATGTCGAATTGGGGCTGAAATTTCTCTTCCCTGCGATCGTCGGTGATTGCGCAATTTCACTAATTCGGGGATGAAGAGGGTGACCTCTCTTGCACGAGCTATTGCCTCCCACCACTCGCCTTCGTTCTCGTCGCCTCCCGTCCAATGCTTGCGCCAAGCAGCATCGTTTTCGGCCGCAAATTCCAACGTTAAGCAATCATGGGCGCAATTGGTGTACAGAGTAATGTTTGCTCAGGGTGCTTCTTCTTCTTCTTCTTCTTCTTCTTCTCAGGGCGAGTTCAAGCTTTCGATGGGGGCATTGGGACTCCTTCTCGGTGCTGCAGCAAGCCATCAAGCTTTGGCTGAGAAAGCCGCATCTTCGGAGGATGGATCCCCCAAAGGGGAAGGTTTGCCATCGGAGGAGATGGAGAAGGTGGTCCAGCAGGTGCGTGCCGGGATGGAAGAACGTCTAGTGGCGTTGAAGCTTCTCCACCCCACGGGCCTCCCGCCGCTCACGATCTCTGCCAAAGGTGAGAAAGTCTCGGTGAAATTCGCTCTGTCTCCCGCGTGCGATTTCTCCCACTTGATTGCGGATGCCGTGACTCGCCTGGGCGATGGCACTCTCGGGAAGGAGATGGTGGTGCAAGCGGAGGACAGCGCTTTGTTCCGGCAGTTCATGATCTTACCGAGAGATCTGCGCCTTGAGGTGTGGATGCTTGTGACGATGGGGAAACCCTTTTTTGGCGAGGACGGGCCTTCGGAAGTTGAGTTTTTGAAGAAAGGATACCTGTCGACTAAGGAACTCGACGCTATCGTGAGCTCGTTCGCGATTGCTAGCGGGTTGGATCCAAACGATCGCAGGCGCAATGTGCCACCGAAGGAGCGGTCAATTAGGGTTAGGAACCCTAAAACGAAGGCGTTGGAAGGCTTAGAGGCCATGGGCGTGAAAATCTATGGGCTGGAGAATATTGACGCTACGACGGAGAGTAATGATCGTATTTCATGGGATACGATTGCGGGGTATTATGAGCAGAAACGCGAGATTGAAGATATGGTGCTGTTAGCCTTGAAGCGACCCGAGGTTTTCGACAACATCGCTCGTGGCACTCGGAGAAAGTTCGAGTCTAACCGACCCCGGGCCATTCTTTTTGAAGGTCCTCCAGGTACGCTTGGAGCTTCATCACACCTACTTCACGCCTGAGTCCAAATTGATCCTCATTTTTAAATGGCAGTTTTGAGTGATATGTGCACTTGCACTTGCTTTTGTTCAGTTTCATGTACTTTGTCACCAACACAAGCAATGTTCTTCACTAATTCTGATAATACAAATTTTGACCCAATCTGAATTACGTTATGATCAATCAAATTGGTCATTTTACAGCCATGAATCCTTGTTCCTTTAGGGTAGAGTGACGGATGCTGCATTTACCGCCCATCTCAAGGTGGTTGATTGATCACGTGATGATCCCGATGTGGATCACTCTACAGTAAATTTGGTTCAATGAACCCAAATTTGGATTGATAATAGCTAACATAAGATGCCTTATTATGTTTTACATTTGAGTTTCGCAATTCTGATGAATCCATGGATGGCCCTCCAGGTACAGGCAAGACGTCGTGTGCGCGAGTGATTGCAAGCCAAGCAGGGGTGCCCCTGCTATACGTCCCATTGGAGGCCGTGATGTCGAAATACTACGGTGAAAGTGAGCGTCTCATGGCCAAGATTTTCACAGCCGGCAATGAGCTTGCCGGCGGCGCCATCGTCTTCTTAGACGAGCTCGACTCGTTTGCCACCAACCGCGACAACGAAATGCACGAAGCAACCCGCAGATTGCTTTCTGTTCTGTTGCGACAGCTGGATGGTTTCGAGCAAGACAAGAAGATTGTGGTGATCGCTGCCACGAATCGGAAGCAGGACTTGGATCCCGCACTCCTCAGCCGTTTCGACACTTCGGTGGCGTTCAATCTGCCGGATGAGAGTACCCGAGAGGAGATCGTTTCCCAGTATGCTCGACATCTTTCCTCCAGTGAGCTCAAGTCTTTGGCTGCTATTAGTGACGGCATGTCCGGCCGTGACATTCACGATTTGTGCCAGCATGCGGAGCGGCGATGGGCGTCGAAGGTGATCCGCGGCTCTCTGGCAGGCAGTTCACCTGCAGAAGGCCTCCCTCCCATCCAAGAATACATCGACTGTGCAGTGCAGCGGAGGCAGACCATTGTCAGGTATGGCCATGGCAACGGGGAGTTTCTGCGAGTAGGGGACGGTCGTCCTCTCGGAACTCCCATCAAACTCTAGGGTACCTCTCTTTGAGATTGCAACCCTCACACAATTTTGGTCTGCTGAGTCGGCTCTGGCATCTTGTTCTCCGGCATGGGTTTCACATTTAATCGTCTTAGAATGCAACGACTAGATATTCGACTGCGTTCCTTGTAGCTTTTAGTGTTCAAAACAAGCTGTTGTGTCCCTAATATTTATCAAATTTAAGTGAATGTAAGAAATGTAATTATTCACATGTTGCGTCCTTCAGTAAGTGGAATGTAGTCATCCTCTTGAGGGTTTCATTCTTGATTAAATTTTTTAGTACTGTACAGTATGCACACAGAATCCCTCCTATATAAAAAAGAACACGTAATCATTGCGTAGTCTAAGCTAACATTAAGTGCCAATTGTGACGCATATTGCGGTTCACATTTTTGAGTAATATTATCATTTTGTAATATGCCGTGACATGGTTTGTGTAGTCTAGGGTAACATCTATGTGATTTGTCACATTTATTGTCACAAGACGTATTTTTGAAAACATATTATTGAAAACAGCATCGCAGTGAATTTGGTTCATTAGTGCTTCTCTAAGCATAAGCAGTGAATTGGGCATAAAGTGTGTTTGAAGTACTATGTAATTGCTAAAGATCCTCTCAATAAATAGTGACGAGCTTCTCTTAATGTGCTTCATTTTGTGCCACAAGCCAAAGTCTGACATGCCTCTTCGCAAGGGGACATAGCCAATAAAAAGACCACACATCATGGAAATCCAATTCAAGAGAATCCAACTCACTGGCGATTTACAAGTGATCAAAAAACAACAGCACCTTGTTTACAAGTCCTATTTTACAAATGATACAAATTGAATTGGTTACTACATCCATCAGTGGAGCTGCATTTGTGTATGCTTCTAAGCTAAGCCTTATGTTGGGAACAATGTGATCCCATGCTACCGACTCTTATCAAAAATGTAATATTCAAACGCCAACTGAGTTCATGCTTTGGACAATCGTTACTTGAGACCCAACCTTACGAAGAGCCCGACCCATGCGCTTGATACAATCGTGTCCATGCTTGGTAAAATCGATTTTTCTCCTCCTGATCGCCTACAAAGCTAGGCATTATTTTAACACCTCCAACGACATCCTCACATGGTTTGATGAAATGGAGAACGGCGTCGGGTTTTGTTTTATTACCGCTCACGTCGCAATTGAGCTCGGGAGGGGCATGGAAACAGGGCTCCATGGAAGCTGCCCGGTTGCAGTGACCATGAGTTTGGAAGGAGGCCTCGGCAGTCTCATTTGACTGCGTTTTCGTAAGGATCCAGGGCGTCGTGCCTGCCAAAGCTTGGGCCACATAGCCGAAAGTGGACCAAGGGCTGGTCACCAGAGTATCGCTCAAAGAGAGGAGGTACATGTCTGTCCATGCTTTCTTGTCATGGTCGAATCCGAATTGCTGAGTCTTCTCTTTGCTTGGAGTGTGCACCCCGATGTAGTCCGCTCCCTCCACTGGTAAGTCCATGTAATAGCTTCGCAGCCTGTCGTAGTAGGTGTCGTCCAGTGATGTCACGAGAACTGATGTGGAGCCTGTTTTTGCGCTTAGAAGAAGCTTTTCCTCTGCCATGGGTGATTGCTCAGGCAGCAGCTTCTTCTCCAAGACGCACGATAGGAGCTGCAAGCCAAAAAATTAGGGTTAGGGTTGTAAGGACCAATTGACCTCACGTTTTTTAGCAGTTTTGAGTTGGTCATATTGAGACTTTCTTTCGTCCAATTTTGTTTCGTTTTCGACCCATACATGCAATAGTTTTCACTGATAAACTTTAACCTCTTTAATCTTACGACCTAGGGTCCCAACTTTTTAAAATAACACAATTTGAATATGTGACGACTGCGCTACAGTCAATCATAGAGTGCAGGATATTCTGGAACGTCAGTTTAGAGAGGGTAGCAAGGCAGAGGTCTGAGTGTATAAAATTTGGCCCCATCTGGTTTTCCACAACATGATCAATTGAATGGTTTGGGGTAAACCTTGAATCTTTTTTTTTTTTTTTGAAACGAATCTTGGTCTTTTAGGTTTTATGCTGTTCGAGTGCCCAATGTGTCTTTCTCAACATTTTCTAGAAATCGCAACTTTGTAGAAGCGTATGAAGGAGATTCAAGTACCTGATCAGCAACGACAGAGGATGTGACATTCGACTCGAGGATGCGCAGCTGGAGGCCGACTTGCCGACGTGCACTCGCGAGGTAGGGTTGCCGGAACCGCAACACAAGCCCCCACATGTAATTCGACGGCCGGAAAAGATACCGTGACACATGATGGAAAACCGTGTCCCTATGAGGAAACATCCGATCGAGCTCACTGTGAAATGAATGATCAAAGTGCAACCCCGGCACAAGATAGTTATTAGACCTCCAATACAGAAGCGGCACTTTCCGCAGCTGCTTCTGCACGCGCTTGCAGAAGAATCGCTTGTCGTGTTCGTCGTTGTTGTGCATGAGGTTCAAGAACACGTAACCGTTCGGCACTGGTGTGGGGAGCGTCACGTTGGCGAAGCCACTGCTTTGCAGCAGGTACCCCAGCCGGTGATCATTCTCCCACGTCACTTTGTTCATCCACTGGTAGTCGTAATTTTCAGGCAAAAGCCATGAAACTCCTGGAAATGGCTCACAGAAGAGGCCGGCTATGTCCGTTAGAGCGTGGTCCAGTAACAGCACACGGTCTGTGAGGAGTGAATACACAAAGGCCGAGGCGATGGTGATCATCCGGTTGCCGAGCCCACTGTTTGCAATCCATAGCACGAACTGGCAATCGCCGAGATCTGAATTCGTGCCATTTTGGCTGAATTTTACTGCCTTGGGTGCACACCTTTTGTGGCGAGCTTCGTACTGCCGAAGCTTGGTGATTAAATAGGACGACGGACGGTGAGGACTGGATTTTCGGATCAAGCTTTCCTCTGATCTGCTGATGCATTGTCCTAGCTCATAGTCCTGGGGCGGAAGCAACAAGCCACCGAGTGTCTGGTCACCAGATTTGAAAACCTTCGCCTCTGCGTCATCAACATGCGTTATCTATTAGTACAACATGAATTTTTTCAGAACAATGCACAGACTGCCGTGCAACACTCCATCTCTGGTGTGGTGCGACAGAGAGCTGCAGGAAAAGATGAACTCTCAGGCACTGCAGGTTCTCAGGTGCAGTGCCTGTCCTAATGTGACAAACTTCAGTCCTACACTTGAAACAGAACAGGGAATACTCATCTCTGGTTGTCTAACCTTCATTATCTAGCGCAAAAAATGTTCCATGCTGAATTACTGATTCACCTTCGAGCAGAGTGTTTCTAGCCCGTGCATAATGAACCCTCGAAAATTGGGCCAATTGTGATCCTATTCTGATTCTCTCAAGTATCCTCTTATGACAGGCATATCACTCTTAAGAATCTAGGATGACTCACATAATTCAAAGTTTGCTGGCTATAGCTGAAAAATCTAATGCTAAAATCTAATGCTAAAATCTAATGCTAAAACAATAAGACTACTGGAGTCTTCACCTCCCAGTCCAGAACTTGGGAAAATTGGACTACGACACCGCAAAGTGCAGTCAGGCATAACGAAAGTAATTATTGTACCAGAGAAATTATTCAGTGTACTGTCTGAAAAGAGGGCTCACTCACTAGTGACCATCACTGTAGCAAGCACGCCAGAGATCCAGGACTTGACAAATAATTCAAATGCAGTACTGTAGGTTTGTTGAAAGATCTATATCACAACAGATGAGATCCACGATAGTAACCCAGAATAAATCTAGAATATTCCACCACTAACACCTTCTAAGTGGAGCACAGCTCACGAGACACCCAGTATAATTCTCTGGAGCGAAATGTAGCAGCGGTGCACATTTTAATAGTGTGGCAGCACTTGTCCCTACCTTCTATTATAATTTAGGTCAGGGCAATCAATAATTCGAAATTCTTCTTCGTCCTGCTTATTACTGCTGTAGCGCTACGGCACAGAGATTGCAATGAAACATGAGATTCTAAGGTCTCAAATGATGCACACGTGACTAGATTGAATGACATTAGGGAAAGTGAGGGGGATACCTGGATCAAAATTGAAGGGCGACGCCGAGTGGTGTTGCCGAGAGATGTAATTGAGCATGAAAAAGAGGGAGAAGAGAAAAAAAGCTCCCAAGGAAATGCACATGATTTCCAATCTGCGAGGCTTCCGTGCGGCTCCATGCTTGCCTTCCATCACCATTTCCTATGCGAGGGATGTAATGCCAGTCCCTCTTCCACCGGTGTCACTAATTCTATCTAAGTATCAAACTCTCCAATCAACTTCTTCAACCCTTTCCGTGAGGCTCAACGCTATCCTGCATCCCTTGAATGCCGATCTTAAAACCCAACAATGTAGTAACCATCTCACACGCAAAATTCGAATCTCCTAAGGGCTCACCAATGCACGCAATGTGCGCAATTCTTCCCCCCCAAACCCTCCTCCGTCTCTGCATCACCACAATATGACCCACAACAACCAATTAATACACTCACTGTTTCATTCTATCGACATTGACACGGAACTCAGCGAATTCAAAAACCATCCCTCGAAACATTCGCCTCGTTCATAACGACAAGGCCATGTCCGATTCTAAACAAGAAACCTGATTAACCATTCCAACAAAAGAACGCGCAAACAGTAGCAATCCGGCTCTTCCACATCCCTCGCCGTAGCAACCACGGCGCCTTGCGATTAGGGTTGTAAACTGACAACACAAAGAAACCTTAAGTACCTCACAAACTAATCAGGCTTCCGGAATGCACATTCCCAAAGTCCTCCACCACTCCATCTCTGCTTGAAATTCTAAAGCCTCTTCGAACGAAATCCTCCGTCTAATCAAACAGCTAGTGACCTCGTCTCGAAATTACTAAAACCCAGACATGACGATCTCGTGATTCTAAAAATTGAGTCAGTCTTACACAAGCTAGTTACTGCAGGCGCCTCAGGTTGAGTGCGCAATGCAACTGACGATCATTTCGAGGCGACTACGTTTGCTCCTTCCATATGCTTAACTTATCAGCGCGTTGTTTTACAACTAGGCTCGGTTTCGTAACCCTGAATTTGGAAAAATCTTGCGACATTTGAGACGAGAGAAATACATGTAGAAGACTGGGTGTTAGTCTGGAAAGGAATGTTCCGCGAATTGAGCTGCAAAAAGTCCTCGTTTGGTTTTCCACTACCCGCGTGATGAGAATACTTACAAACGCACTTGGCTGGTGGGGCTTGGGTAAGTCAGTCAGCTATGGTGGACGATCATTCAAATTATCTGCAAGTTCAGAAGTTGCTTCAGAATCACAACCCTAGAGAATCGTGTCGAAAATGTAAAGGACTTGCCGTGGATTAAAAGAAAAAGAGCATGGCCAGCAATTAACCATGTAAGGATGTTGAGGCCAAAAAGTGGTCAATGGATGGCTTTCCAGATCACTATAGAAATGGAGAATGCACCAACTGGTTCAAAAATCATTTCATTTCTGACAAAGTCTCTTTAGTGATAGGGCTTGTCCTTCTAGAGTTAATAAAGTTCATCGCAAAGTATGTGCAATGTAGGACCAAGAGCAGGAGTTTGTGAAAATCACATAATGCAACCGTAGAGCATCCAAATTGGGGTTTGATGGAGTTTGGTGTTGTGTTTCTTTTGTACTACTATTCTTAGTTAAATTGTCCTCTAACATCACTATTACAATTGGGGACAATTAATTCTAATGTCTATAAAAGAATTTTTGATCGTTTTCAAAGTTTTTAAAAGGAGCATCTATAGATCATTTGTTTAAAAACCTAGAAAAATAAGAAGTTGCATCAATATGAGGCATTTTTTGCAAATGTGCATGTACCACTCATAACACAATAATGTTTTATCTTTGTCTCTACACTTTGTGCTTGCTAGATACTTTGTTGCTCCTTTGAAAGTATGGCATGTGATAAGTTGAAGCATGAAAGTATTGTCATGCCCTTTCTATTCTAGATTTTTCCCTTTTGTTGAAGTTAGAATATGTATGCTTTCTAATTTAGTGGTACAATTGAGTTGTTCTACATTCTAGATTTAATGTTAAAAACTTTCATTTATTCTACTTTTAAAGGGGGCTTTTAAATCATCTAATTTTAATTGAAGTATTCTAATAAATGTTCTAAGGTTGTCTTGTTTTAGTGTTTTAACATTGAAGCATATAACACCCCATGATATTTTTAAATAATCTTGGGTTGGAACATTTACATAAAGTACTATTTAGTTCATTTTTAATTTGTTTTTTTAAGGTACTAAATTTTTTTATCAATGTAAATTATTCATTTTTACCATAGTAAACTAAAATGTAAAGTATTTGATCTTGAGGTATTTCCAATTAGTTTCTATCTTTTTTTGCAAAGTCAATCCAACTAAAACTTGGCAACCAAGGGAGTGCAACATTCCCAATGATGACAACAACGTTGTTAGCTAGGAAGTGCAACAATGTTGTTTTGAAGCTAATTCCATCCATTAGACAATCATTTGTTTGTCTTTATCATCTAGGACCTTCCAAGGGAGTTAATTATAAAAAACTTGCAAATAAAATTTCACATTGGATGCCAAAAAGCAGACATATGGTCAATTGTCTACCAAGCAAACACTTTGGCAACCAGTGGCAATGCAAGGGACCAATGGCATCTAAAGTGTATGCCATCTCAAGCTCATCATGCTCACTACAATAAGAATGAGAAATTACCACCCACTCTCACTACAAAATGTAAATTTATAGCCTAGGAATATTTAATAGTACTATAAATGAATTGTAAAATTTGCCATCATTGCAACCTAAATTGACCTTCATTGCCACCCAAATTGCTAGTGTAATCACCACCAATCCCCCATAATGCAATCCCCTATGAAACTTCTTTTGACATCCTCAAACAAGTGCACCCATTTTGAGAGACATATTAGCCATCCTCAATTGCTAGCCATCTCTAATTGAACACATGAAATAAGATAAAAAAAAATAGAATGCATGAAGAGCCAAGAGCTAGAAGAAGCAAAGTGCAAGAAGTGTGGACTACGAAAAGTAAACAACAAGAAGAGCTGAGAAGAAGAAGTCTGGAAGTGGAACTTTAATTAACCCCGAAGCACTTCAAGAATCCTCGTCCTTTGAAATTAAACTAAAAGTTAAATTAAGTTAAGTTATACAAGATCAAAGAACTGAAATGGAATTGGATTCACAACATGGTAAGCAAAGTGCAAGGTGAAGAAGTGAAGAAGAATGTACATGGTCACAACTTTCGTCTTTTGGTTGGAATAAAAGGCAAGACCCGAAATTTTCCTACTTTTCATTTCTTCCTTACAATATTTTAGTGGCAATCTTCCTAATCCCAACATATTATAGTAAAAATAGTATGCATTGTTGTGCCATTGTCATAATATAATAAAAAAGTAAAAATTATTTTTTAATTTTTCAGAAAGGCAAACATCTAAATGTCCTCCAAAGTCAAATGGTTAGGCAATCAATGATAGCACTTTGCAAACAAAGGTGGCTAATAAGGAACCTTTGGTGGACAATATGATGGACAACCAATTACACCAAGGTAAAATTGTTTATTAGTCTTACACTAAAACATCTTACACTAAAACATGAAGGTAAAGTCACTTTGAGCTTGTCATACTATTATAGAAAACGACATTGTGCATGGTAATTTGTTTTGAGCTACAAAACAATTTGTGTCACCTCCAAACACCCACATACCAAATCCTCTAAGTACCTCACCATTGTAAAATGAAATGTCTAATTGTGGGCCTAAATGCAAACCCTCAACAAATCCTTGATTTCATTTGAATTCCATTTGAATGCAATACCAAAGTACTTCTTCAATTTTGGTAGTAAAAAAATGATTACAACAATTTTCATCGTCCAAGATACTAAATTAATTAAATATTCAGCAATTGTACAAGTATCCAATACAATATGCTACCAAGTATTTTCTATACTATATTATTGATGTCTTTTCCATATAGTCATTTATTTTTGGTATGTAAAATCATCAATGATGGGACCATGAATCATTGGTCGTATGATTTCTAAGATTCATGGTTGTATCATTTGCTAGGATATATCTCAAACTCTTAGTCTAAATTAATCCAATGCTATTTGCTCTAAAATTGCATCGAGTGAGTGTCATGACATTGTACTCTAAAGCTTGTGCAGATCAATTTATAAAGCCTTGTATGATTAGGAGACCTCTTCATGAATCATAGAAAAGATTCTCCTTATGATGATATCTAAAAATTCTTGACACATTCTAATTTTATTGAAATTTATTGTCATATATTTGGTTTTACACTTGTCAAGTCTCAGGCACCTTCTTTAAGAAAATATTCAAAACTCATAAAGCCCAATTTCAAAGGCTTGTAAGTCAAAATCATGTACTCATATTTTGAATTTTGTGAGTTGCAGCATAGAGTATCACCAAGATGCTTGGTGTCAAGCAAGCAATAATGTGAAATATGAGGATTGCGAGAGAGTGGACTATTCTGAACGCATTGTGATTAAATATTGGCTACGTTATTGTCTTTGGGCTCTTGAGTTTTAAGATTGGAAGACACTGACTAGGACTCTCGATGGAGGTCCATGCTATTGGCATAGTTTTGTCACCCTCCCCTACTATTGGTGAGTGCATAGGAGATCACAATGACTAAAAAGTAAAAAATCACTACATGTAAAAAAATCAATGTAATCTCCAGTTTTTTTCAAAATTTCATATTATTTTAAGTATTTCATAATAATTAGAATTTGAATAGAAAAATTATATTTAAAAAATAATATGAAATTCATTATGATATTTTTAATTATAAAAAACTGAAGATGAACTTCAGATATATGATTATATAAATAATTATAAAATAAGTTGTAAATGGTGTTTATATACCAACATACTATAGATAATGGAGTAGAAACTATATTAAATTGTTGAATATTATTTAGAAGCAAGGTCTTTGAGGAATCAATGGGATGACGAAGTTCGAATCCATCCACAATCCAAAGTAACTACTCCATATCCTTCATGTCTTTAACAAGGTTGTCTATCTTGACGTGACATTAGGTTTTCACATCGAGATGTCCATCAATATCGATTCGAACGCATTTGTGTGTGTATATATACATATATATATGCATAATTATTTTACTAAAAAAATTGGATAGCATGGACGACCTATTCGTCAATCTAGATGATTGGTTGTTGATGAAGCGGTCTAGCTTGACAGACAAGCCATTCAAGAATTATTCTTTTTCAGGACCGTACACTACAACAAAAGCAGTGTTTTATGACTGCAAAATATGACTGCAAACAGTCGTAAACGACTGGAGTCAGTCATATTTTCTGATTTTACGACTGCTTGCAGTCATATTTTGCAGTCATAAAACACTGCTTTTGTTGTAGTGGTAACGAATGTTGGATTGGATCCTAATGTTTAGTCTATCTAATAGATGGATTGACATGACGTGATAATAACAACTCTAGTCTTTAATTGACGCTTCTCAAGTGTCAACAATAGACTAACAACTAACACTTTTATTATCAATGGTATTACATTAACTGGCACTCTTCTTGTAAACATGGCCTACCGTGGATAGTCTTGCAAGTTTAGTGGGTTATTACAAGTAGAGGAGTAGTTTTCTAGAGATGTTATATTTGAAGCCAAGAAAGCAATGGTTCAAGCTCAATTAGGTTGGCGATGGCAATAGTGGTCATTCTCATTGTTCCAACCTCATTGGCAGCAATGGATTTGACCAATAAGTCCACACTAGAATTAGGAGCCTTAAGGAAGGACATCAGGAATGAGTTGAAGGAAGTCAAAGACACTATGGACAAGATCACAAACAATGTGGAGTGGGTGATATATGAGAACGCTTTCAAGAGCGCAATAATCTTTGACAAACAAAAAATTAACATCGCTAAGGTCGGATCAATCATTGTTGCTTTTTCTTTGCCAAAAAATAACGTCACAAGTAGGGTCTTTTGAAAATACAGCAAGTTCAATGCATCACCGCATTGTAATTTTTGCTCTATATGTATGCGCAACTTGCGTACATGACATAGTTAATGACTAACTAGTTGAAAATTGGATCATTGTATCTAATGATACAAACAATCGATTGAAGCAAGGAAACTTCTACAACATGATTTGGAACTAGAGTGCAAGAAATCAAAAAAGCAACATTATCATCAATTTAAAACATTTAAAACATTTAAAAACTTGAAAATTTGAAAAAAATTCTCCACACCCAATTTGTTTGTACATGGTAAAGACTAGAAATATCCAAGAAAATATATTTTTTCTACCCCTACTATCCCTTTCATTGGAAAAGCATTATGTTTGCTTCCTCTTTCTACTAGACTACATACTACTAAAATCATAAGTCCCTCTGTAATATCACAAATGCTATCTTTAATACTAGGGGCTTGTGCTTACTATGCTACACATTCATTGTATCACATATTAGTAAAAATTTGATATATTTGAATAGAATGCATGATCATGATTTTGATAAGTCTTTAAAATATTTATTTTAATTATTTTATAAAAATATTTCGAATCATGCATACATAGAAATCATATTTTCACACAATGTGATATTACTAAAATAGAGTAGCAATTCACAGTCACCTCTGTAATATCACTTTTTACAAAGGGTGATATTATAGAAATAATATAGTCGTTGCAATTGAGGTGATATTAAAGGGGATCAATATGGTGATATTATAAAGGTAGCAATTTCATTGCTTTTCTTGGCTTTATACTTCTTTTGCATTTCTATGATTTTGTGTTTTTGTCAGCTTTGAGCTTTTGATTTCAATTTTCTATTGCTATTACCAAGTGATTTGAGAAATTTATTAGATTGAACCAATTTTGGATTTCACAACAATTAAATTGTTCACGAAGCTTTTGAGATTTACAAGTTTTTCCTTTAAATTCTTCTATTTGGATTGCCATTGTTTAAAACAATTGAGTCAAATTTCTAATGCATTCTAATGTATATGTATCTTTTACCGTATTCATTATTGCATGTATTTCATTCATCATTCATTAAATTTTTATTGTTTATTTTAGTATATGCTTATTTATTAAAAAAATTATATGAAGATCTTAGTAATTTTATCTGAAGATTTATTGAAATTCTTGCTTTGCATTCTATCTAATACATAAAATTCTAATGAAATTCTAATGGTGAATGTGTAGCATAGCAAGCACCAACCGCTAGTTCCTAAATAAAATTTTAAATACCTCTCACATTGAAATTTAGAAAATCAAGAAATGCAACAACTATGTCAACTTGTTACTTTACAAGATCCTACTTTATAAAATGTTGAGATTTACTGAGAATTTCTCATTGAAAATTTAAAGTGTGTCTTCTTGGTCCTTGAGGTTAACCTCAAATGACCAAACAATATTATTTGGCAACAAAGAAAATTTGGAAATCTCACCAACAATGGAATTTCTATTTTTTTTTAAAAATTTGGTACAACATGTAGTTGAAGAATAGCTTTAAGGCACAAAAAAATTTGTAACTTTTGACTACATGATTTGAGAGTTATTGTATGATATGTAGTTTAAAAAAAAAAAAATTGGGCTTCTAAAGAAATCACTTTTTTAAGAAATAAAAATTTTAAATTATTTCTTTAGACTTATACATATGTGAAAAGTTTTTAATAATTCTATTTTGATTAGTGAGATGAAAGTTATGAGGGGTTTTAGTTTGTGGGAAGTTATGGAATCTCTACTTTGAAGTCCTTTATCTTATTAAATTCTCAATACTTTTGATAAAAACAAAATAAAATCATAGGATGTAGATTGTTCATTACAACATTGCAATCCTTGGGATTGGCATTTTTCAATTTCATAACTAAATTATTAACAATTTAGTATTTTTAATCATTCTCTACTTCTTTCTATTTTTTTATTTTTTTCAAGCATGAATATGAAAGATTGTTTTTTGAAATTACATATATGTATATTTCAACTTATTTCTTAAACATGTTATGGAAAGTTGAAAGTTTTAGGATCTACATAGTTGGAAAGGTGAAATCTAACCATTGGGGAAGAGTTGAAAATACTTCTTTTTGAAACCTAGCATCATGATCTTGCAATTGGTAAGGTTTTTATTCTAAAATTTTAGGAAAGTGTACTTTGATAAATTAACTAAAGGATCTTTATATTAAATTTGCTAAAAAACAAATATAGATTAAGATTTTAGCCTTGCTTTGGAGACTAGTACTACCTTTGTTCCAAAGTGATCTTCCTATTTGACAAAATGTTCTAGATTAAGGCTTAAAATAACATTTAAAAAAAATTGTGCTATAAGTAGAATTTGGTGCACTCCTAGCATTCTAGCATTTGAGTTTTGGAGCCTTTTTCAAAGGGTAGTTTGGAAATATTAAGAAGTAGATATTTGAGGGCATTTTCAAAGAGCACCACTCAATTAATTGTTAAGTGTGAGGTCTTTATTTTGTTTAGTATATGCCAAAGACCATGTGTGGCCCCTTTCTCTACCTCCTAGAGCTTCATCTCCTTCAATCTATTCAAAGAGATGCAAAAAAATAAGAATGAATAATGTGGATTGACCCTTTTAGTTATTTCATTTGTCTTTTGATTGATGATTGTATGGATAGAGGGAAACTATTGCTTGGAGTTGTTTTATTGGTCCCAAATAGCAATTGAAAAACAAATATAACCAATTTACAATGTCAAAGTGCAATATGAAGATCAATTTGGGACAAAAAATTAAAGCTAACAGGAAGATCATTTTAAGGAGTATTTTGAAGTTGTTTTAGGCCTCTAAACATGAAAGAACTTTATGGATTACAAAACTTTGACCATATACCAATGTCTCATTTTACTCTAAAAGGATGGGCCTACAACCATGTGCGTGAATTTCAAAAACATGCACTTTATATATTCTATTCTTTCAATGTAATGTAATTAATTAATTTTTTTTAAATCTAGAAGTAAAAAGATGTATCTTCTATGAGTCCTAAATTTTCAAATAGTATTCATTAAATTTGAAGTTATTGTGAATTTTTTAAGAAAAAGTGAAGAAAACTCATATTAAATAGAAAATTAGATTTTAAATTTAAAAAATTTATAGTCTAGACCATAAATTTTGAAAATTTTGAATTTTAAAGAAAGGTGTAGAAATTAAACTATGAAAGCTTTATTTTGTTAGTTTTATTCCAAAACAAAAGCACCATTTTGAAAGTCAAAATTCAGTTTGAAGAAGAAAAAAGAAAAGTACTAAAATACATAACTTTGGTATTAACCCCCAAAGGACCAACCTGCTGAATTTGACAATATAGAAATTTAGGGCAGGTATATATGATTGGAGATTTCCATTTTTTTGGCCCAAACTTTAATAGAAGGTGTGGATGAAGAGAATCTTTCATGTGCACTAAAATTCAATAAATTTGGAAATATGAGTCAAAAGTTATGGCCTAATATGTGGGTTTTTTTGTAAATGGACAATTTGGGCAAATGAAAAAAATCACTTTTTTCAAAAACTAAAATTTGAAATATAGGTTTTTTAGATTTATTTATACATGAAAAGATTTGAATCATTCTATTTTGATTAGTAAGTCAAAGTTATGAGGAGTTTTAGTTTGTGAACAATCATTAAGTGTTTTTCAGCTACATTTGGAGGGCTGTTTCACACTAGTTTCCCATACCGGAAACTAGCCAATATTGGAAACTAGCCACTGTTGGCCAAAATTTAAAATTATTAAAATATTAAAAAATAGCTTTTTAAATTATTTTTTTCAAGAAGTAATTTATTATTATTATATGATGTGGTAGTCGCTTTGCTACATCAGATTGCTGCTATGGCCAAGTTCCCATAGTTTGAAAACTTAGAGAACTTTCAACCCTTTAGAAAAGCTAAATCTCATTTAATATATAGATTCTCTACTCTAAAATAAACTTTTAAGTCTTTTATTTTATTTAATTTTCAATATTTTTTGAAAAAATAAAATCATAGGATGTAGATTGTTTGTTACAGCAGTGCAACCATTGGAATTGGCATTTTTCAATTCCATAACTAAATTCTTAACAATTTTGTATTTTGAATCATTCTCTATTTCTTTCTACTTACTATTTTTTCCTACATGTTGTACAATTCTAACCTACTTTCCACTTGAATTAAACAATTTTACACATCAAACATCACCACAAAACATCAAACACTGAACATCCATTGTTCAATCTTGACAACTTCTTCTGTGATACCTTTCCCTTCAAGATTCTCACTCCATCAAATGCTTATTGATTAAAAAATTTCAGATTGTAGCCAACTTGCCTTGAGAGTGAATTCAAAGAAGCACCACCATTTTGGACATTTTTTCATACAAATGTGAGCTTGTGAAGTGCAACTACCTGGTTTTTACAAGGCCCCCTAAAAGGATTTATATGAATTTGAAAGCTCATGTCTTGCAATGCACATGGTGGAATTTGAAAAAATTTCCACGTGTTTTTTTGGTCTATATACTACAAGATTCTACAGTTTCACATTTCCAAAAATGTTTTTTTTCCCAAAATTTAGCACTTGTACTAGAAATGGCAATTTTAGAGCGTTTTTGGTGAAAACATAGTTCAAAAACTTAAGAGGTTAAAGTTTAGTTAACCTCTAAAGTTCTTTCATATTTATTGGCCAAAAATTGCTCATATCTAAAGCAAATCTGAAATCTTCATCTATATTTTTTTAACAAAAGCCAACTACATGATCCTTTAGTTAATTTGTTCAAGTATAATAATCTCCCAAAATTTTAAAGTAAATATCTCCACCACATGCAAGTTCAATGTGTCTAAAATTTAAAATGTAGGGTTTTCTAGTCCTTCCAAAAGGTGAGATTTAATCTTTCAATATGTTCAAGAAAAAGTCCATTGTCCTATAACTTGCATTTTAGCCAAAAGAACTTTCAAATTCATCTTTAAAAAATTTATAAATTATAAGATTGTATTGAATGAAAGAAAAAACTAAATTGCTCATAACCTTTATAAAAAATTGAGAATTTTTAAATCACGATGGTTAAAAGTTGGTATCCTTTATTTTTATTTCAGGATTTTCAAAATTGAATTCAAAAAATGAATTTATATATTTTTTCTACCTTCACAACTTGCAAAATAGAACTCCTCATTACTTTCACCTCATTATTCAAAATTGAATGGTTTAAATGAGATTGAGTAGGTATTGATAGATGCAATTTAAGTAAATTAATCAATATTTTTTAAGAATATATTTTTAGTTGTTTATTTTTACATTAATTCAAAATAAATATAAATAAATAAATAGAACCCTTCCAACTTTTGCAATATTTATCAAAACGGTTTGAAACAAAGCTTCACAAACTATAAATTAGAATGAATAACATCCATCTGAAAAAATTATACAAATATTCCAAATTATAAAGTCAACAAAACTTGACCAAGTTCTAAGAAAATCCAAAGTGGACTTGTTAGTGCTTTAAGAGTTATTACTTAAGTACACATTGTTGAAAATCAAGAAACAACTACTATGACTTCAACTTAACCCCTAAATGACTAAACATTCAAATTACAAACAATAGATGAATGCAAACAAGTCTTGAACAAATGAAATCTTCACTTTTTCATCCATCAAAATATATGTAGATTCTTGTATTAGTTCTTATATATATATATACACACACACACACAATATAGATTTTCACAATGTCTGTTTGGAAATATTCTATAGTTCAAGGGATATAAGTACGTCTAACTTCAAAAACTAACCTTTTCAATTTAAAAAGACCCTTAAAAACAACTTCAATAAATAAGTAAAATAAAAAAATCTGAAAAATCACCATAATTAACATTTTGAACATATAAAAAATCTTGCAAAAATTAAAATTATTCATTCTATAATAAATTTCTAAAGAATTTCTAATTTTTGGTTTCAAAATTTATTGTAAAATATTGGTTCAAGTATAACATGGATTTAGTATATGGATCATGTTTTACAACTTTTGTTTAAAAGTTGTCATTAAATTATTATTCCAAGCTCTATTTTATGACACATCTCTACAAATTTGGAAATCTAGGCTACCCCTTTTTCTTTAAGGGTTTCAATTAAGTCCATATTCTATCAATAAAACTATATACAAAAACTTGATGAAAAATTGCATTTCCTTGTTTGTAGTCTTAATTCATTTTTGTCCAAGAGACTTAAAATGTCCTAGCTAGTTTTATTGAATTAGTATCATGTTCACTAGTATCACATTGGTTTGTTCTTCTTACCAAACTCTAAAAAATGGATGTACTTGGTTCAAATTCTCATTCTTACTCTATCATAGGCTCATAAATTTACAATACAATGTGATATCAAGGGGTTTGGAGTGATAGTAGGAGAAGGATCCTAGACCACCCTTTCAAAGATGTCTTCTAGGAATGGTGGAAAAAATCTAAACAAAGGAGGAGACCAAATAGAATAGGTGGCCAAACTTCCAACTTTCAGAGTTCCAAATTCAAACTTTTCTTTGATTTTTTGCTTTTGATTTCATTGAGTCAACAACATTATCATCATTCATGTATGATTTCCACTTAGCTCCTAAAGTCCCAAGGCCTTTTTTCCATCAAAACCTACTCAAAATTGCCATTTCTATTGCAAAGAGTAAAAAACTCAAATTTTTTGTTTCATATCTAGTTGTAGGATCTTGTACTATACTAGTATAAAAATTTGTGAAAATCACTTTAGAAACTTTGACTGCATTCAACAAAAAAGCACTTAATTTCACTTATAAAGATTTTATTAAGTAGAAGTAGGTTCAAAATTGAAGGGATAACTAAACCGTTAATAGCTCTAAGATGGAACTAAAACACAATAATCCCAATGGTGAGATTGTTCTAGCAAGCAAACTTAACCTTGCCTAACAATTTTTTATTATTAAAATTGCATTAAAAAATGAAGTCTACAAGTTATTTTTTCACAAAGATGCTTAGATTGCTTGAAAAACAAGATTTTCCATAACTTTCTCATCACTAGTCCAAATGGAATGAATCATAGCTTCAAATGTAAACAAAAATATAGTCTTTGAGAAAAAAATTTAAAATTTAAAAAATTTAACTTTTTGTGATTTTTTGGGGTTGCCCCTCAAGTTGCTTTTTGGACTTATGGTGGCATAATTTTTGTTTCTGGGCACCAATTGAAATAAAAATTATAATTCCCCAAAGCTAATTTGATTTCTTAATTTCAAAAAAAAATTCAAAAAATTATGTCAAAAATTGAGATCATATGAGTTTACCCAAAATCCCAAGAGTCCCCCATGGGGACTTTGGGACTTTAGGGGTTAAACTTGGGGACCCATGTATGAAATAACAAGAAATCAATAAATGAATACAAATTTGATTGACATTTTTTGTAAAATTGTAAGATTTCTATTTGATACCTCACTCATATCTTCTAGATATTTGAAAAAAGAGGCACCAATGTACGTATTAGGAGGGAGGCACTTTCTTATGACTACATAAATTGATGCATTTATTCAAGTTATACATTATGTATGTCAATTTTTAATTTATATTTAGTAAAAAATGGTAAGGGCAAAAATTGTTAATGCCTATCACTTTAGGAAGGTTGAAGTCTAGGCTAAAATGTCATTTCAAAGGGCAATTTTTCGGGTTGGACTTTATGAAAAAAGACAAGTGTGCCCTTTAAATTTAATTTTAGAACACCAGGTTGGTTATTGTGGAAATAGTCCTTTTTAGTATTATATGAATCATTTGCTTAAAAAAAATTGAAGAATACATATTAGAGGTCAAACTACTATGCAAGACCTCCCCTTCTCACCAAAAATTCCAAAGATGAACATTTGCACTCAATCTCTCTTATATAAGGTAAACCAGCCCATTGTGGTCAGGTAGTCAACTAGGGAGTGCTTTTTTTTCATTATGTGAAATTTTGGCCTTAATGCATGTAAGAAATGACACTCATGGATTGATTAGTGACCTCATTAGGAGGCTTCAACTTTTCAGAGGGAATTCAATGTCAAAAATGACTTTTTAATCCTTCCTTTTTAGAAAATATTCATAACTGCTTTGGGTGAATGACATGAGCATCATGGAGTCAGATTTTGTTGGTGATGGGATGATCTATAGACTCTTTTGGGCTGAACACTTCAAAAATTCATAACAAATTCATACTTTGCTGAAAAAAATACAATTTCAATTGTTCTCATTATTTCTCACGCTTGCCTATATGTGGGAAAAAAATTGAAAAATTTCAGCAACATGTGGCTGAACTCCTAATTTCGACCAAAAATTGAAAAATTTCAGCAACAGCATGTGGCTGAACTCCTAATTTTGACCACAATAGGCTAGTTTACTTTAGAAGGATTCTTTGTCATTCATCAAACACTTAATGTTTACAATGGCATTACAAGATTAAGGACTTAAGGCCTATTCTCAAATACTTATTGAACCTTGAAATAACCAAGGTATTGTGCCAACAATAATTCAATTTTTGAACCAATAGGTGCCCTCTTCATTTCTACAATAATCTTGAAAGTCATCCATTGACATCCTTGCAAAGTTAGTCCATCAAGGGCAATTGTTTGTAAAATAGATAATTTGAAATTTTGACAAATTTCTAAATTGTCAACTTGAATCAACTTTCAAAATTTTGACACACATTCCCACTGTAATTACCCACAGTTTTGTACAATTGAATTTTTTTTTTAACTTTGTATTTTCATATTTCTTCCATGCACTAGATAGTGACAATTATTGACAATTTCTAATTGAAACATACCCCAGTAGGGATAATATTACTTTTATAAGAAACACTACATTGTCACAACGATGCAAATCTCCACAAAATCATGTGCACCTTTGAGCACACCTTAAAGATATGATCTAAGTTTTTTGAGAATTTGGATTTTGAGTGAATTCCAAGTACCCTACCGACAGCGGTCACCACGATCTACAGTGAAGTCATTTCTTGATGTCATTTTTCATTCCAGTATTAATTAATGATACAAAATTTTCAAAAAGGAAATATCTTAAAGTGCTAAAGCCAATCAACTGTACAAAAACAATTCTTGAACCCGTCTTCAAAATGTGCAGGGAAGCACAAGCTGGTAAGCAGTTTGCCAACGTATCCCAAGCACCTCAACTTCTTCGGTAGTAGTATCTGTGAAGGATTACACGACACAAGTTAGCCTGTTGGACAATACTCTATGCAACTCCAAGAAATCTTAGAGCAACTGAAAATCCACTCAGACCTCTTTAATATGACCACCTTTAAAATGACATTATGAAAAACCATTTGTCACAATATCATTGATTCTAATACACGTCACACATTAAAACTATGTCATGGATAATATTTTGGGACGTAAGGCAATCTGATTAAACCAGTTGGGGAATAGTCTCATAATTTTGACAGTAAGCCTACAGCAACGGAATTACACTCAACACTCTCTAACTCCACACTGTTATTGCACACTCTCCGTATGTTATCTTGAGAATCTGCCATGTTCTGAACACGTCACAAAAGCTCATTTTTCCCCACAAGGGAGAGCGCAATTAGAGAGGTTGTGTCTATTGTTTGATGCACAGAGCCAAGTTCGTATTAGCTTACACATAGAAAGGGACATGGTAGCTGGTTGCATATTTGCGAAGAAGACGCTCCACTGAGTACCACTCGTTCTTTCCTTGTGCACCACGAGACGTAATTCTTGGCACATGCACAGAGGCTGAGAGAAAAACATGGATTAGAATCAAAGACAATGCACAAAAAAGCTCTTTTGTCTTTTGTCACACCTTCTCTAATATCATTTCCTCTATTCTCTAACCACACACTAGAGAACAGACGTACCAAGTGCAAACCTCACTCTAGTTTCCACATTTTGCTATGTTAAAAGAAGTGACATGTACTGTAGATGTGATAATAAAGAGTTTGACAAGAACCACAAGGGTTGCAGACCACTTTGCTGACTCCAAGAACCTCAATGTCAATTTTACATGCAACATTTTTGACTGTTGCAATGATCCAGAACTGCATGTATTCACGAGGGGCTTTGATACACTTAGTTGGTAAGGCGATAATTAGTTTTGGTTGCCTACAAGTCTGTGATCTGTGCCTAAATTAAGCATGTCTGGAATATGAGAGGGATTATTCTAGATTGGATATAATGTAGGAGTACCAGAGTGCGCCTTTGCTGCGGTCACAACTTTGCGGAGACACGTTTCGAAGGCAGACATGGAAATGTCACTGCGAGGGACCTTTCTCCTGCGGTCATACGTTTGGATAACAGCTACTCCTACAAATCTTACGGCTCCTGCATTGGCAACAGCAGTTGCATGAGTACCAGACACGAAACCTTCAACTTCATTAAACCCTAAGTGCTCAAATGACCAAATTGGCTGCTTCCATATCTGAAGGAATTGAGAAATAAATTATTAAATAAGTTTGAAGGAAGGCATCAATAGAAAGAAGAAATCATGCCTACATTTCTCAATGATAGATATCATGCCTAAATATGTTTTGAAAGTTCCTGCAATGGGCTGTTGACTTCCAAAGTAAACTTACTAAAATTAGCTTGGAGGATTTATTAGAAGGTATTCTCGGTATGAGCAGGAAAGAGGCACACCAGATGCGGGAACAAGGTGCAAATCGCTCAGGTGCAAATCATCAGCTTCGTGAGCTGCTTCGTAGGCTTGTGGAACCTTGTAAGAAAGTCTGGCCACAGCACTGAACATTCCTCCGCTGCCCCACGTTCCAGAATTATCAACGAATCTGACCACAAAGCAATCACGTATTATCAGACCAGTAGAATTTGTGAGCAAAACGGGTAATTCAAGAATACTAGAACATTGCCATGAGTACAACAAGGAGACTCGTTTCAAGCGCGGGAGCTATTTACAGCAGACCAAACTTTGCATGGCACGTAATGCATTCTCAAAAGAATATAGCACAATTTCCATCAATCACCAATGGAAAACCGACCCTCCAAAAAGAATTCTAAAAAACCTAGCTATTACTATAGAAACTACCGTAAATGGCATTATAATTGGCAAGGTTGAACGTGGCTAGGCCTCCCAGAATAACTCCGGGGGGGTTGAGAGGATTCTGATAGTGAATCTTGTCACGCGCCTTGCTGGAGGTCTCCAATTCGACAAACATGTTTTTGATTGTAGAATATCACTTGACATAAGAAAATGGAAGGAATAGTGCAAAATCAATGGGAAGCAGAAATGAAATAGAGCATAAAGTGATATGAAGTATACGATAGTATGATGCAGGGCTCGTCTGGGCTTGTTGTCACAGGTTTTGTGCAGTCACCGATTACGAAATGAATATCGTTGCCCGAATCGTCATCCGAGGAATCTGGCAGGAGTCCATCTCCGGGGTCGTCTATGGCCAATGAATGGTATCCAAGTGATTGCCATTTTTTATGTTTCTTATCTTCGGCTTTCTGCCTCTTCTCAGCCCTCAAATTTTCCTGATCTTCGTCAGTTCCCGAAGCAGATGCTCTTCCTTGACGTGCTCGCCGAGTGCCAAATTCATCTCCCTTATTCGTATTCGCATCTACAGCCCAAGATTCCAGTAAGGCTTTATCAGCCAACTGCAAAAAACCACAGAAATTTTAGTTCATCCTTATCTGAATTCAGTAACAGTTGCAAATTTGCAAACAACTGATGTCACTTGGAAGGCGAGGGATAGATACCTCTGATCAATAAAATAAGTTAGATCATTGGTAGTCAATATCCCGAAGAAAACAAAAGCATGCAGAGGGTTGTTCGGGCTGGTGTACGAGACAAGAATAGGAACTCATGATACAAAAGCATTACACTACTAGAATAGGAGCCCGGAACCTGATTCTCACCTTTGTGAAGTCATTGCCTTCAAAATTGTAGAAATTTTCAGCTTCATCATCTTGGGAATCCAAAGTCACGAGTCCGACATTGCCAAATTCAGTCGAATTTGACAAGGCAATACCTGCTTTTCCACGCTGGGACAAAGCAGCATCCACGATGTCTCTCAGCTCTGAGTTTTCAGCTATCTCCATATCCTTGGAATCATCAGATTTGTGAAGTGTGTGAACCCCAAACATTATCATGGATCGCAGGTCTGTCGAGCCAGCACTTGCGGGTCCATGAGTTTCCAAGTCTACGTCATCCCGGCCAATCACATTGTAAGTAAGCTCCAGCTTTCTTTTGGCCCTCCTCATTATCACCTGCAATAGAACAAATGCAAACAAGCTTCCGAATATCAAAGCAGGAAAAATTGTAAAATTCCATTCGAACGAACAGAATGGCAAACTTGAAGCTAAATATTCCAATGGAACGCCCTTCAGACTATATGAAAATGCACTGACAAGGAATTCCGTGGCGAGTATTTTCATAAGTGATGTGATGAGATTAATATCAAACATTCATGGCCACCATACCTCCGCTTCTCTACAAAATCAGAGACTCTCAGCGAATAAAAATGTCAATAATACAATCTCCTATCAGTAACTGAATCCTTATTCGTTTAAAAGCCCTAATCTCAAGAACACTGACCTCTTCGATAGTGTGAGGCGTAATCAAATTGATAGCCAGAACTGCAGACGTCTGCCCCATTCTATGTGCTCGTTGTAATGCCTGCTTGTCAGCTTGAGGATTCCAGTCTTGCTCATAGAAGATAACCTGTGTCACGATGTCACGTCCACTGAGTGATTGGATATTGGATAAACCACATGCTGCAACAAGGCAGAGAGCAACTCCCCTTTGCAGTTATTATACCACATGTTACTGATCTTAAGGGAATAAAACTTCGAAGCAGCGAGAGAACTTACGGTATCAGCAGCAACGAGATTCAAGCCAACGCCTCCTGCACGGGTAGTGAGCAAGAATACAAATGCGCTGCCAGGTTTAGAAGCACCACCACGTCTTGAGTGATCTGCACTAAAGCTGCGGACTGCGTCAAACCGCTCCTCTGCACGAACTGACCCATCGAGGCGTTCATAAGAAAAGCTCCGATACTCCAGGTAGTCCTGAACAAGTTAAAGACAGTTAGAATGAAGAAAGAGGATCACATTGCACGACTTCAAGCGTCCACTTCTACGCCGGTTCAATCGACTGAAAGCTGTTCTATATAGATTCATACATGATGTGAGATGCACAAGAACTTCAGACGAGGGCGGCAGAGTGTGTCAAACTTGAGCAAACCTGAAGAATGTCCAAGGTGCGAGTCATTTGGGCAAAAATAAGAACACGATGGCCACCAGCATGCAGTTTTTTCAGAATCATATCGAGCATCATGAGCTTTCCGCTGGCCTGGATCAATTTAGTCATTGCAAAATATTCTCTGAATGAGAGCACTGTGACTAAGAAAATCCATTATTTCCACAACAGATTGACTATCCATGAGACAAGCAGGTAGAACATCGGTACTGATGCGATACTGGAAGATTTATTCTAAGTGAAAAAGCTACAATACTCCTGGTGTCACTCAGACACCAGACATCAGCAGTACGAAAATAATCGTACCTCAACAATATGCTCGCCCTCTTGAAATGGTTCTGGCTCAACGCCATCAAATAGATAAGGATGGCTACTAGCTTTTCTTAACTGCATAACCTGCAGAATCCAAACTCTTGGTATGAGAATAAAGCAACTGGGCTGTATGGTGACATACAAAAAAATTTACAGTCTATGCATCTTCAATCTCAAACACTCACAATATTCTGCAATGACGTCGTTACTCCATTATTGTCACCAACAAGCTTTGGAGATTCCTTCTTCAGTACTGAAACATACACATGCTTCTGAAGATTGGCCATGGGTGCAAATCTGTCCACAAAAAGATATGCAAGTAGATAACGTCATTCACGTCAGAATTTGGAAATACGAGAACAAGGATCAAGTCGGACATCCAATAATAACTGGACCATCTAACATCCTTAAAATTGAGTTCATAGTCTTTCCTTGAGTATCGATCAATTATATCAAATTTTATCATTAACAACGAAAAATGTACACAACACTGCAGCAAAATACGTGTGTATCCTAACTCACATAGTTACTTCAGTGAGAGGGGGAAGGTCAAGAGCCTTTGAGTGCACTAGGGCAGCTTTGGTACGTCTCAACATAAAAACTTTGACAATTTCCCGTAGCGTGGCCAGACATGAGTCTTCCTTATCAACAACGTTGTCCAGGTCTGCCATCAAAAAACAGAATGAGCATAGTTTTATAGTATAGTGAAAGGCCGAATGCTAAAGCAAAAATGCACCAAAAACATGCTCCATGCATTAAACATCCACGCATTACAAACCAAATTATTATGAACCGGACAATGTATGTGCACTCTCTACCTTTATGAGTAGCGGTGGCAGCTGGCCCCAAAGCATCAAGAAATTCTTCAAGATCGGCGAAGATCAAAGGCATGCAAAAGTGTAGCAATGCCCAAAGCTCTGTGAGGTTGTTTTGCACTGGGGTTCCAGTGAGCAGTAAGCGCCGAGGTAACATATACTGCTCATCAAGAATTTTGTAAAGAACCTGCTCGTTGAACCATCACATGCCGGAATTAGTGACCTCTAGAGCATACGGTACAAGCTTGGAGATGAACATTCCAAGTACATCTACAGAGCAAGAAAAAACTTCCAATCCAGCAATCAAGTACGCCTCAAACAGCAAAACCACAAAAGCTATCGTGGGAGTCATACACTTTTGGCATTTTTAAGCCGTTGGGCTTCATCAATGATAGCATAGCGCCAGCGCATGCGACTCAAGAATGTTACATCAGCCATCGCAAGCTCGTAGGTTGTTAGAAGAACATCAAACGGCAAGTCTGGATCTGCCTGCAAGACCTCCAAGAAGGGAACATGCCATTAAGCGAAGACGGGCGTAAGAAAATCTGAAGGTCTAGCTACGCCCCGAAACTCAAATACAAGGTGGACAAAAAGGTAACTTCTGGCCAGCATCTTGATGCATTTTTAACCCAACAGACCCCGAACAGTCTGAACGAAGAGGAGACCACTTCCAACTTCTAAGAAATTGCAATTCAGAGACCAATCTACCCAACGAAGCACAGGTACAAAAGCATTAACCCCTAAAGTACGGAGATTAAATGATTTAAAATCACCAATTTGAATGACCACATTGTGAGAAATATAATTCACACATACCTAAATTTTATATCACCAGAGTCAATAAAGAACATAGCATGTGTTGGTTAAAAACTAAATCAAATGAAAATCAAAAGAGCTAAATAAATATAACGCCCATTTTCGTGGTGTTTTGGAGTTAAAAGAAGAAGAACCTACACGAGCTGCCGGGGCCTGCACATTGACGTATTCACTGACTCTTTGGCGAAATCCTTCTCTCTCCTCCTTGTTTCCAACATAGCGCAGCACCCTCAAATGCGGTGCAAAGCGTGCCATCTCCAGAGCCCATCCCTCAGTAACGCTCAACGGGCATATTACCACTGCCAGAACATTAACATTGAGAAATATTCAAACCGACCTTCAATGTTGGTGCATTACGTAAAGAGTTCAATAGTTCAACGGTTTAACTCCATCTACGAAAAGCATTTGAACGATAGATCACTCCAATAGACAAACATGATCCTTGTGGTCATAGAAGAGACCAATAATAAGAGACGAAAACAATGCAGGATAAACACAAGCTTACAAAATGGGCCTTTGCTAGATCGCGCAGACTTGAGGTATGCAAGCAAAGCAATAGACTGCAGCGTCTTCCCTAAACCCATCTGCAGGCACAAGTCACAAGCTTAGAGTACCCTACATCAGCAAATACTACCAGCACTAGATACTTAATGGTGAAAGCTACTCTCGTGTCTTAAACCCTAAAAGACCCAGGATTCACAGTATAAAAATGACCAATTCAATTGATCATATCGTGCAAAACATAGTTGATATAATTGACCATATCTGCAAAATCAGACGAGCCTAAATTTCATATCACCAGAATCAGTGAGAAAAAATGACATCTGTTGGTCAAAAAAGACATAAATTTTGAATAAAAGAAAGTCCCCATACGACCCACTCAAAGAGTGCTAAAATTTCACGAAGTCCAATTCGGTCCTCTGTGTCCATTAGAGTTTAAAGCCCTGAACCCTGACGAAGAATCGAGATTCTTAGTCAAAACTCCAATCACAAAAGTAACATTCATATGAAAAGCCGCACCTCATCCCCTGCAAATCACCACAACCAGCAACATGTCAGGTAAGTCATTCAAATCCTTCTCCTCTCGATTCACCAAAGCAAACCCTAATCACATCCTCCTCATCAAAATTCACAATCCAACACATTAATCCTTCATCAATTCTTTCAAGCACTTTCATACAGGATTGACACAACGCAACAACCAAAAGAGTAGCCCATCGACGAGAGTTAGTTGAATTCCTATCACTACACAACACCAACAATTCGCATTCCAACTAATTCGGTGAACTCTAGAACCCTCCATTCATAGAAAAGTCCCCCAAATTACGAGGATTCCAGCTGCTTACCCAGAATGACATTGACGCCCAGTGCGAATCGTCCAATGAGCCATGCCACGCCCTCCGCTTGATGAAGCTTCAACTCCGCAGTGATCCCCCAACTCTTGCACTGGGCCAACATGGCGTCGGAATTTGGCATTCCCTTGGCCTCGAATCGCACCACGGCCTGAGCAGCCTCTTGCATTTTCTTGAGGGGATCCATCTCCCAACAATTTCTGATTCGTAACAAGGGCTTGCTGCATTGCAGTTCTTACAAACCTGTTGAGCACAATCGAAACAGCATTGGGTGACATGGGATTGAAGACATCGGTGCGATTTATGAGATGAGGGCTGCAGCTTCCTTGGCAAGCTTGACGGATTGTTGCATTGCCGACGACTGCGATGGAATGGCCTGGAGTCGGGAGCTCAGCTTGAATTTGAAGCCTCCCGCGCAAGTCGGCAAGGGTTTTAGGGTGCAGGGCGAAGGGTTTTAGGAACTAAGGTGAAAAACACCCAAAACAAAGTCAAAATAAGCAATTCAACATAGTTGGAGGCACCTTTTTCAAGGGATTTAGGGAGTATAAACAATTGAAAATCATGAATTTAAAAAAAAAATAGAATTTTTGGATAAAATATGTAATTACTATGAATTTTTTAAGTGGAAGCTCTCAAGGTCAGTGAAACCTTCACAAAGCTTAGTCATGAAACCAAAGTCTAAAGAATCAACAATTAACCAATTGCAATTAAGTATAGGAGCAGTTGTTAGGAATGGTACATGGAATGTTTTTGGATGTTTTCACCTTAACCCCTAAATGCCCAAGGTACCAAAATCTAGTATTTGCAAAACTTTGAAGTTAAATAATACCTAACCAAGTTGCTATTTTTAGTACTTTATAATTTTGGAAAGTTCTTCTTGAAGTCTAATTTTAGTATCAAAAATCTGATCTAGAAAATAAATGACAATGATTTTTCTATTCAAGATTTTGTCCAAGGGTACCCATTGCAATCTTGACTTCCCGTAGTGTTGAGAGCTCTTAGAAGTGAGCTTCAAATACTCTAGATCTTGGAGAAAAAATCACATTCAAAATTCACATTAAAAAATCATAAAGTAGATTTTAAGAAGCCATAAATTGATTGGGGTAATACATGTTAAGCCCTTTACCCTCGTATTTTTTTGGTCACCAACTTCTTAGATTTGACATGCAAAAAGAGAGTTGAAAGATTTTCATAGTTTTAACACCCTCATGGTCAAACATTATAATCTTTTACTCCATAAGTGATATTGTTGTGTTTTCTTTTCCTATGAGATCTCTAACATGTTTAGTTTGAATTTGTATAGTTACAAATCCCAAAAAATCAATACAACTTATCAAAATGTTGGCATTTTGTTCAATTTAGAGCAAATTCCAAGAAGCTCAAAACAGGCCTTGGGCATTTAGGAGTTAATAACAAAAGGTCCAAGCAACAAACAATAATTTGTTTTGTCAACGAGCAAGAATTATATGCATGGAAAATTTCATGCAAATTAGATTGGGTTATCTTCTTATTTTAACATTCAAAACTATGATTGTTAATATTGAAATAATATATAAAAGAAATAATGCAAAGTGCTAAGTATCTATCTAGTATTGTAAGAGCATCTCCAAATAACATTTTAACCGTCTTGATGGAACATTTTCATTGGATCTTTTGAAAAAAAGCATTTTTTGAAACAAGATCATGATTGAAAGGTTTTACATAAGTTGTTGCTATACATAGTGGCTTAATTCAAAATTCTACGTGAAAGTGTTCAATTATTGCAAATGGAACTATTAGTTTGCAAAATTTTCAAGAAGGTTTAGATTCTTAGATACATAGGGCCATTCTTTGTATTCTACAATTTCTTGAAAGTCATTCATCAAGACAATTTATCATGAATTTTGGATTTTTATAGATTGAAATCTTATTGATTGAAATTTAACCTCAAAATTTTTATTTTTTAAATTTTCACTCTATAAATTGCAAAAGAAATAAGTTTTTGATATATATAGTTATTTGATGTTATTTTGAATATTTTTTATTTTTTGCAATTCATAAAGCAAAAAATATAAAAAAATCAAATTTTAAGGTCAAATTCCAATCAATAAGATTTGAATCTATAAAAATCCAAAATTCATGATACTCATAATATATGATTGTAGTCAAGATGTACATTCTTCCTATAAAAAGAAATGAAACTTTTTGACTTTTCAAAAAAAGTTTATTTTTAGATAGAAATTTCATTCAAATAATAATAGGTTTAAATATAGTTTGTTCTAAGTAGAATTGCACATGACAATAGAATCCCTTTTGTACAACATATTAAAATTTCACTTCATAATTCTATATTCTAAATTCTAAATTTATGAGAGTGATTTATATGGTGGGCAACTACTTTTAGGAATCACTATATAGACTTTTTTATATTGATTATATTATTCCATTAAATTTGATTGATTCAAATGTGTAAACATGCATTTGTTGTCACAAAATGCAATAGTTTCTATATATGATCAACTTTGTTGATGATAGAAAATAACAATTTTATATAACGCCTTCTAAATTATGCATCGGAATTTTTGTGGGTAAAATTGCTTAAAATGATATTCATTGAAGTTGAATTGTAATCAAGCTACAAAGTAGGTGTTAATAACTTGTAAAGTGTAAAAAAAGGTTGTTGGTCAATTAAAAATGAAAAAAATTATAACATTGTGTAGTTCAAACTTTTTATATAAATTCTTTATTATTGTTGAAAATTCATTATTATAGACTTATAAAAGTTTAAGTCAAGATATAGATTTTTTTAATTTCATATTCAAAATGTAGGAACTTAGTGATAACAAAAATAATTAAAATTCCTTTGGATAATTTCAAGTATTAGATTTGCGCTTCAATGTATATTTAGGATATCTAATATTTTACTTGAATAAAATTTCATTTTCATTACATTCAAGGATGTTTTTATCATCTTCAAATTTTGTATTGAAATAAATATAAGAGTGAAATCTTAACACTACTAATCATGACATTATATTGTTTGTATTTTCAATTGAAAACTCAATATCACAAGTTGGATTGACTTGGCTATAAAAAGAATCAATTTCATCACATAATGATGTTGTATTAGACATTGTTGCATCAGATTCTTCTATTAAATGTTCTAAAGTGAATTTTTTACCTAATGCTAATGATTTATTTTTCAACAAATTTTCTAAATCATTTGACAATGTAGGACTCACCATTTCTTCTTCCTTACCGGGATCTATTTCAATTGAATCAGACTCATAGTTCATAAAATAAAACCTATTTGATGCAAAATTTCTATCTTTATTTTCTTTACCAAGTGTCGCCTTGGATGTCAAACTATGATTTGTCCCTTGGTTAATATTTGAATTTTCATTATTAATAATTTCATCCTATAAAAATATGATTGTATTTTAAAAACTAAATTTTATTTTTAAATATAAAAATAATAAAATATAAAGCTCAATGATAATACTTGTTTATTGTATTCATGAATAATAACAATTCACATTTACTACAATGTTTACTTCAAATAGTATAGACCTTGTTAATTCTAGGCATCCGTATTTTAAAATGAATGTGGACTATAATATTTTCAAAAAAAATTAATTATAAATTTTTTTATACTATCAGAAGAATCTGATAACTATCTTAATTGAATGATAGTATTTCAATAAATGCATACCACAACATTTTTTAAATCAGCATTAATTTTGAGGAGTTACCTCATTACCATTGCTGGCTCTTTTTTATTATCCATACAATCTAAAATGAATATTAACACAAAGGAAATTCATAAATTTACATTTAATAGATAAATCCCATTAATATCAACTTGTAATCACTTACTATGCATTCCATAGAAGAAAAGTTGTTGCACGTATATTTTGAATAATCGTTTGTGGCTATGAGATTGTCATGACTTTGTTTGTTGCATGTTGTATAAAATGTATTATGATTTTGATGTTTGGGGTAAAGATTGTGATTCATCATATTCATGAGATTCCATTCCATACAAGCAAAAAAATCTCCTTCTAATTCATTGTCATTTATTGAAGGTACACCACTTGTAAGTATATTTAACTTGCCATCTATCATTTTTGAATCTTCACAATTGGACTTAATTCCAATAATTTGCTTTTTCCATTCTTCTTGTGTATGTTTTTCAAACTTTTCAACCATATTTTGAGAAATATTTAAACTGTGATCATTTAATTCATCACATGCATAATTCAATTCAATTTCATCATCAGTATTTCTAATTTCTGTTGAAATTTGGCTTGGTATGTCATCAAATTTATATTCATGGTCTTGTACCTTCTCAAAATTTAAAGAACATGGTGTAGATTGTGTGAAAGATGGAATATCTTGTTGTAAAATTGAATTAGGTACATTTGTAGTATCAACCAAGAAAGATTTTTCATCTATGTTATCTTTAGCCTTACATACTCCTATATTTTCTTGATTCATAGTTTGTGCTTGAAATTGTGTGTCAACCTCATTGTGTAAGATATTATGTTGATTATAACTTGTACCACTATTTATAAATTCTAATTTTGAGTTTTTGTCTTTTATAGAATTTTCATTTAAACTAGAAAAGTCATTATTCAACACGTTTTCTTTTGTCTTGCCAATATCATATTTTTGAAGTATTTTTGATGTGTGTAGTGGTTCATTTGAATTCAAATTAATATATGGTGTTTGATGATTTTCAAATTCTTGTTCAATTTTTGAAGATGTACGAGATGCATTTACTATTTCTTCACTTTTGAAACCAATTGAATTTGAGAGGTCTTTCGCTAATAATTTGTTTGTTTCTAATTGAACAATAGTTCTAGGCTCATTCACCTTTGACATGTTTAGAAATCGTGGAATTGGTGGATCATCACCATTTGAATCTGAAAGATATAAGTACATAGGATTGTTTTGATTCTTGTCAGCAATCTTATTTTGTACATTTCCTTTTTCCAACAAATACATAGGTGTACAAACTTGATTTGTTTTAGTTTCATTTTCATCATTGGGGTTGGATTTTTTTTCAAAAAAATTGTCAAGATTTGGTAGGTTGTTGGAATCAATATTGATATTATGGTGTGAAACATGTTCTTTAGAATTAGTATTTGAATTGATGGCATCTTGAATGCAAGTATTTTGAATTAACAAATTCTCATCAAGTGCAATATTATTACTATTAGTTTGTGTCAAATCTTTATTTGTAGAAATTATAAAATCATCTATTGTTCTTGGTAAATCTTTGGTACAATAAAATTTAGAACTATCTTCTCTCAATGTTGAATCATCATTGTTGAATTCTTTTGAATTGTCACCACAAGTTTCTTGTTTGTTATTGTTATTATTAATTTCTCTTAAATTTGAATTATTTCCAATGTCAAAATCTACCTCTTGTGTAGTATGAGTTTTCCACTCACTTTCTGGATCAATATCTTTAAGCTCAAATACATTAGAAGTTTCAAAAAACTCTAAAGGTTTTCCTTCATTTTGGTCATTTTTGGACATTATATTATTTGAACTTATTATGCTCTTATCTAATTCAATGTCAAAGACAATTGGTTTTGGATTCAATTCATTTTCATCAAATTGCAATAGAGGAGTATTTATGGATTTCATGCGTTCTTCAACACATTGTTGTCGAAGCCTTTTCATTCCTAAAAGTATTGTAAATCATCTTAAAAATAACGTATATGTATGTATGTATGAATAACAAATAATTCAAATAGCTTGTCATAATCTTGAAAAGAATACATTTTATATTTTAAAAATTAGTCATTTTTAAGTGTGTCTTTGGCATTAGCATATGAGAAAAATTAAAATGGGATGTAATGTGTTCTTATTATTACTTACTTGATTCCAAATTTTATATCAATTCTATTTTTTTTAAACAAAAAATTATATTATCTTATTAAAATTTTGGAAGAATTTTGTATTCCAAATATTATTTCAGTACATAGTATTTTTACATTTTTTTGATTTGCTTTTGCTTTTTGTTGTAGTTTTTTTTTCACATTGAATTATACATTATTCAAAATAAATATTTAAAATGCTTTCAAGAAACCATTTTCAAATATAGATTAAAATTGACTTTATGAAACATAAATTAAAAAAAATACTTACTAAGACCATTACAAAGGTAATATTGTTGTGTATTTTTTAGTAAGTCTTTAATTTAATTAAAATTATTATTATTTAAATTGTAAAATATATTAATTTTTTTTAAAAATTAACAGGAAGTTAATATTAAGAAATTATTTTATATATATTTTTTATTAAAATATGATGTAGCAAAGTGTCTCTTGTGCAAAGCAAGAACAAAGTGAAAATAAAAGTGAAGCTTTAGTATTATTCTTAAATAATTTGAATGTAAAAAAACCCCAAGCACAAATATCATGGTAATCCATCTGAAATAGAATAATATAAAATTAAATCCTAATGTATCCTCTAAAAATCCATTAAACAAACATATACAAGATAGATGAACAAATAGTATGATGAGACCAAAAGAGTCATTTAGATTTCTACAAAAATCCAAAGGATTTGGTTTCTTGAAGAAAAATGATAATATTGATAATGTTTATAAGAAATTTAATACCACAAATCATTTTTAAATCATTTTTTTAATATTTAAAAAATACTTTAAAAGAAAATCAAACCCTAAGGAACCAAGCCACGTTTTAAATATAAATTGTTAAGAATTGCAATTTCTGGACAATGAAAGAAAAATTAAAAATTTTGCTTTGCAATTTAACCAAATGAAGTTATAATAGACTACTATTAGAATGAGTGAAAACTATTGACTATGCAGATTGAACAATAATAGCATTTGAAGTTACAAAAAAAAATCTTTTTCAACTGTGCGTGGAAGGGTCAACAAAGTTTATCTCTTCCTAAAGTAAGATTTGTACACTATATAGGGTTTTCTTTCACATTTGCATCTTGAATTATTTTAGATACATAACTACCACATTTTAGAGATAGACAAAGAATTTTGCACATGCTACCCAAAGTTGCCCACTTGCTAGAAAAACTTTGGATAGCATAATATTTGATCTGAGGCACTCAATCATAATTTAAAAATTTCCAACAAGGCGGTATATGTCCACACTTTTTGTCAAAAATTCAAAATGATCTATAAAAAACTAGACTTTGTAAGAACCTACTTGAATTTTCAATAGATCATTCAACAAACACATAGTCATTTAGAGGTTACTCAAATAACATTATCAACTTATTTATCAATATTTTTGATTTTTTAAATAAAAATTTAATATGTTTATTTTAAAATCATTAATAATATAAAATATTGATAAATAAATATAAAATAATATTTTTAATAAAACCAATAGTTTTTTAATTCTAATATTTTTTTGAACAAAAGGCAAAACCTTTGCATTAGCTTGTTTTTTTTAATATTGTACTTTTTCAATAATTACCTTCAAATTGAAGTCTCTCATTTTCTCTTATACTATTGCATACTTTGTCTCTTGCTAATTTTACTGCTTCATCTCCTCCTTTTGCCCTATAATCAATTGATCACTTATGTCAAAACTATATAGTTTTGTAATAAGAAGAAATGAAGAAGCATTAAAGGAATTGAAATAGGAAAAGTAACAATAATAGCATTTTGTATCTTTGAAAATGGATTTTGTGAAAATAATCACCAAGCATCTGCATAAATTCGTTCACTCCAGTAGACTGGAGTATGGTCTAAATGATTTAAACTTGGTAATGATGATATTATAGTCTGTTAGCCCTGCTTTCATTTGCCTTATGTTAGCTTGATACTTTCCATCTTTTGCTTAGAAATGGCCAATGTTAAAAAATAATGAATTAATATTACTTGTACAAAATTGCAAAAAATCTCCAATAATGCTTCAAAAAAATCATTTCACACCACAAAACACATTAGAATATGTTATTAATATAATATTTTATATGGCAATATGAATCATTGATATGCGTATTAGTGTAGTCAACTAGTAATTTGATTCTAAGGAAGAAATTTGTTTTTGAATATTGAGTTAGATATCATAATTCTTCAATACAATGTAAAACTATTTAGGTGTATAATTGCTATATATAAATAGTAATTTTTTTATGATGCTAAAAAATTATTTTAAATTATTACCTTCCGATAATTTGGAATGTTCTTAATACATGGATTTCCAGATAAATATAAGCAAGACAGCAAAGGCATTGCCTTCAAGACTTCTATCAACTGCTCTCCATCTTCAAGTTTATTTTTTGACAAGTCCAACATCCTAAAATTTACTTCACTAGTTCATTAAATAAATTTAAATAAACACTAATGGTTTCTAATGAAAGACTAAAAGACTTAATGAAATTCCAACAAAAAAGCATCTATAAATTAAATGAAAATGAAAGCAATACTTCAAAGTTATTATAAATAATTCAATGAAATTAGTAATAAATAGAGATATAATATTTCGTACATATAATATTTTTACCGTAAGTTAGGACATTGCTTAAGGTGCTCTATAGAATCATTTGTTTTGAGATGGTTGTTTGCAACATTTAAAGATGTTAATAATGGACAACATGTCAAATTTTCCAACTTTGTCAACATATTGTCACTGCAATTTCACGTTTTAAGCTTATTTCATTTAAGTTTACAATTGCAAATCAAATCATTTAATTTATTTTAGCCACTTTGACTACATCAAAGCTTTTACACCACAAAGCCAACTATTTCTTTTATTGATTCTAAAATACATCTGTATACATAAAATAAAACCATCATTTCTAATCGTAATTACAAAAAAAAATATGGAACTTTATTACATGACAAAAAATAACATATTATCCACAATTTGTAGTTTGAATAAAATATTGTAAGAGATTCAAATTCATCATTATAGTAGACAATTCATTCACAATACATTTATTGATATGCATTCATATTGACCAACATTTGATAGTAGTTATTATATTTTATGCACAAATATAAAAATGAAGGGATTCATTCTATAAAGTTACTAATGTATAAAGCAATTCTTTTTATATACGCACCTAATATCAAAGGAATCAAGCATTTTTAGATTATCTAAATATTCAATTTTCTTGATGTTATTTTTGTGTACAACCCTGCATTCAACTATTCACCTTGATATCATCTTGATATTCAAATTTTCAATTTCAACAATTATATGTATTTGTAGGAACTCCTTTTGAAGATTGCTTAATATTTGTTCATATATAAAAAAATCTTTAATAAATAATTACCTTTTGAATGAATGATTATAATATTTTTTATAAATATAGCCAAAAATCCATATCTTCAAGTAAAATTGAATATTAAAAATTATTAATAGAAAAAATTAAAATTACATATGTATGTACATTATATTTATGAGTGTAATTTCTATTTGACTTAATTTAAAAGAGGTGCTAGAAAAGTTGTTTTTATATCAATACACTAAAAATCAAAAATCCATTTGAATATCATCCAATGACAAGTCAATGTTTTTGAAGGAAGTAATAGAACAATTTGATCTATTTTTTGCTATTGAAAAATTTAATAAGATTAATTTAAATTTTAATCAAAATCATCTAAAAGCTAGTATGTGCTTGTATTATAATATAATAGTATTCATGAAAATTCAGCATAATATACCATAGTTCTTTATCATAGAAATTTACTTAAATCACATGAGTATTAAATTGATTCTATAAACAATGTTGTGGTGATACAAAACAATGTTAGTTTCTATAAAGTGTACGATATCAAAATTTGTGTTTTATAACCTTGTGTTTTCTATCAATCTTAAATTTTTGATATTGCATAATTTGATTTGAATTGTTTTTTCATCATTAATTTTCATTTTAAAAGTATACAAAATTCAAAATTCAATCATTCAAAATTATTACTATACCTACATCACTTGCCAATGCAAATTGCTCTACTTGCAAACAACTAAAAATCTACAATTTAAAGATAATATTTTATATGTGTCATTTCATACATGTAATGGTGATTTTTAAATCCCATGAACAAATTTATATTGAAATATAATCATAAATATCTTAATCAATTTTTTGGGGGATATTTACAGATTTACAAATATTTTAGATAACAATTTTCATAAAGGAAAGATAATTCCATCATTCAAATTCCCAATAGATATTAAATATAATATAATATAAAATTTAAAAAATTTAAAAAAATATAATTACATACAAATTTCGTAGTTTTGACATGAGGTGTAGGCCAAATAGGGTTTCAATGCAATTGCATTCCAAATACACTACTTTTACCTCCTACAATCAAAACAATTATTATAATATAATAATAAAATATTATTGTAGTGATTGAATGATGAATTACTAAATAGAATTTTTATATTATTATTTTAGATAGAATTCTTTTAACACATTGATAAAAAATGTAGTCTTACAATATACTCTTCTAGATTTTCAATTGCAAAAAATCCTTGATTTTGTAAATATAGTCGATCGTTAAGAGATGGAGTGCGATATTGTTTATATTTTTTACATTGATTTATAAGCCAATCTTTTGTCATCATTGTTGTCATTTTAGATTTACTCTTTGAAAATAAATAGCAATAAGTTATTGCATTCAAACAATATATACTAGGTAATTCTTTTCTACATCAAATATAGAAAAAAATTAAAATGATTGATTAGTGATTATATAATTAAACCAAAATTCAAAATAACATTTGACAACAATTCAAAATCACTTTACAAAATAAATTATAATCCTAAATAAAATTAAAATTCTACTTTGATTATATTTTTATGACTATCTTCAGATTAGAGCTTATTTAAACCTTGGTATATTACAATCTCTTTATCAAATTATGAATAGCCAAGATGTCTTTTCATCTCTATCATCTATAACATTTTTCTTGAATCAATATGATTAATGACAAAATATAGTAACTTACAATTGTTTTATCTTCTATTTGTCCTTTCAAACTCTCGATAATTTTGAAGCCATTCAATTTTGAGATTTTTTGAACTTTTAGTATCTTGTTTGTCATTTAATTTGTAATGTGATTGTTTGCTAGCTACTTGAAATGTGCAATTTTCATGTTATATCCAAAATTGCTTTTAGTAATTCTTTCCAAATATCAAATTTATAAAAATATGAGTATGAAATTTTATTATGATCTCCAAATTCAAAAGATTTAAAAAAAATTATGATTGTAATGGATGACTTGATTTTGTATTTTTAAATACATATTATACAATTTCAAACTAAGACTTTGTTGCTTCTTGCACTACTTGTGACCATAGATTCAATTATTTGCTGTTGAAAATATTAGAAATATGGTTCAAACTTCAAAGTACTGAGATTTATTAGTTTTTTTAAATTTAAAAAGAAGACATAAAAGAATTGTTGTCAAATGTGGCTTTAGTGAATAGGGTCAGTCTTTCATTGTAAATACACTCATTAGAGGAAATTTAGACCTAGGTATTTAATTGCATGAAAATGTGCAATCATGAGAAAAAATATCCCAAAAATAAAAAGTTAACAAAAAAATATTTTTTCTAGTGAGCCATGCATAATTGAAGATTTTTAGAAGATTATAAAAATTCACTATGTAGTTGTCACGAGATGGAGACCTACTTCTACAATTTGATGTTGTACAATACTTTAAATGCGACATCCAAATGTTGAAAATCGAGATACCTTGGTTGTGTATAAATCTTGTTCATCTTCCTTAGAAAGTAGCAAGTCTTTGTGCTAGTACAATGTCAATATAGTTCTTACCAAATGGAACTACAACACTAGTACCAATAGAAAAATGGCTTGGTCAATTCCTTAGCTTGACATGGAGACTACTGAGTGCAATACAAAATGCAATTTATATTCTTTCTTTGAATTCAAACAAACTTCTATAGGATCTCAACAAGGTGCACTCTATTGTGAGGTTGCATGCTTTGTTTGATTGATACTATTATTTGTTTTTGCACTCGATAATTATGCGCCTTTGTTGAATTAATTAGAGGATATTATAGTGTCAAGCAAAGAGAGGTTAATCTCAAAAAATCATGAGGATCCTAGTTGCAACTAGAAATGGCTTAAGAACAAAAGAAATCATAGTCATGTAAAATCTTCAGACTCGATTGTTGAATCTTGTGTACGACTATACCATTGTGGAACTACTCTCTGATGGTCTCTTAGTTCGGAACTACTCTCCAATGTTTGAACTCTAAATTGATTCTCGGGTCAAAGTAAAAATAAGAAATCACAAGATACAAGATGAATAGAACCAATGGCGTACTATGACATATTTTAAACTTTCAAATTCATAGTCTACTATCGAAGCTTCATAGTAGCTTAGTTAAATAATAAATAATTGAAAAGGTGCCTAATTATATGAGAAATTACAAACCTTGGTTGCCCTCCAAAAATTAAAAAAATTACAAGATTGCCTATTTAAAAAAAATTAAAATTGTATGTTTGTAATCTAATAAAATACACTAACATCTCAAATTACATTAGCATTAAAGTAGTAGTTTTGGGTGCCCATCATAAAACTTGTACAATATGTGAATGTTTGAAAACAATTTTGTCTACAATTAGTAAATCTTGCACACTCTATCTTGATTTTCAAGTTCTTAAACAATTACTAATTAATAAAAGTGGAGGATGAAACAATCAAACAAATATGATATATTAAATTCAAAAGTACATAGCTCATGTGAATTGATTAGCAATAAGTTAGTAGAAAATCTGAAGATACGTGTTCATTAACCATCCCATTAACCATTAAGTTTAATTCATCTTAATTGATTTGATGAACTATCCATCATGTAGAGAAGTCATTATAGCCAAAATGGTCTAGATGGTTTAGAGATTTTGAATTAGTGCAATGAATGTAAGCTTACTTGACAACTTTGAAGTTAATTACTTATTGGCTCTTTCAATTGTAGAACATTTGTAAGATTGATGCTATGTGGTTGCACATTTGAATGTGAGAACTATGTTGATAGTGAGCTACATTAGTTTGCAATTTAATAATGAAATACAAGGTTTTGACTGAGGAACATGGGTAGCTAGAGTACTTGTAGTAGCTAGTGAGGGAGAATGAAAGCAACCAAAAGCTACTCTGGAGATTTGAAAAGTAGATTTGAGAAGAGAATTTGAAGGCTAGATTTTAAAGAAAGAGAGTGAGAGAGTCTATCTACAATGTGCATTGGCTATTGATTATTCTTGAGGAGGCTACCTAAGAGATTGATAGATTGAAGGTATAGTATGACAAATTGATAGTCTATGAGGTTGAAGTTATGGCGTTTCTCTTCTCGGCCCTTTCTTCATTTTCTTCATGTGATAGAGAGCTTGTTTACTTCTTGTTCCTACTCCTTCACTTCTACTTCTTTACTTCAACCATATGTTTGACAAAAATGCAACTTCTATTCTTTGAAGGTACTACTTGCTTTGTGGAATTTGAAGGCTCATATGAAGTTGTAGCATTAGGTGCAAGTTTGCAGTAATAGGTAGGCATTACTTCACTTCTTAATTGCATTTTTCTTGCCCATTGTACCATAGATATACACATCATGAAGCAAATTTTAACAAAAATTTGTAGATTTTTATAGATACATAACTTTTCAAGGCCACTTTTAAGAATGGAGACACTTGATTTCTTGTTTGATGTTATAATTTTAGCTAGTATTCTTGTCAATGAATCTTGTATTATAGATACCAAACATTGATCCATGTTCACATTTTTTCTTTTTTGTTGATATTTGGTTCAAGTTCTTGTTCTTTTTCAAATAGAGGTGTCTTCATATTCATATCCATAGCCACTAAACGTTAGACTATAGTCTTGGATTTTTGTAAGAGAAAGAAAATTTAGACTACAAATGTTGATAAACATGGCACATTCCTTAAAAATTATAGGTGCAAAATTGTGTTCTCAAGAGAGATTGAAAGATGATAGGGCATCACTATGGTTTTTGTAGCAATATCCTACCATGAGGCTCATAACCTTCAATGATGATTACTTTTAGTAAAACAGTAACCCCTAAGAGTCTACATCTAATATTTTAATTATTAACTAGCATTTGACGCTTGCTATGCTACGCATTCACCATTAGAACTTTATTAGAATTTTTATGTATTAGATAGAATGTAGAGCAAGAATTTCAATACATCTTCAGAAAAAAATTACTAAAATCTTCATATAATTTATTTAATGACTAAGCATATACTGAAATAAACAATAAAAAATTAATGAATGATAAATGAAATATATGCAATGATGAATATGATAAAAGATACACATAAATTAGAATGCATTAGAAATTTAACTCAATTGTTACAAACAATGACAATCCAAATAGAAGAATTTAAAGGAAAAAATTATAAATCTCAAAAGCTTCATGAACAATTTAATTCAAAGCTCACAAAAGTACAAAATCATAGAAATGCAAAAGAAATATAAAGCCAAGAAAAGCAATAGAATTGCTACCTTTATAATATCACCATATTGATCCTCTTTAATATCACCTCAATTGCAACAACTATATTATTTCTATAATATCATGCTTTGTAAAAAGTGATATTACAAAGGTGATTGTGAACTGCTACTCTATTTCAGTAATATCACATTGTGTGAAAATATGATTTCTATGTATGCATGATTGGAAATATTTTTATAAAATAAAAAATAAAAAATTTTAATGACTTATCAAAATCATTATCATGCATTCTATTCAAATATATCAAATTTTTACTAATATATGATACAATGAATGCATAGCATAGCAAGCATGAGCCCCTAGTATTAATGGTAGCATTTGTGATATTATAAAGGGACTTATGATTTTAGTAGTATGATGTTCAGCTTACTCCTAGAGCTATAGGAAACATATGAAGTACATCTATCTAAATATGTATGTTGAAAAATAAATTTTCGTTTAGTTTTCAACAATGTGATTAGCATGTTTAATAAGTGCTTTGTGGTTATTGTGCAAGGTTATAAATGAGTTCCTACAGTAATGGGAAGGAAATGAAAACTTGCAAAAATAAATATTTTACGTTTAGATTCTACTCATATCATAACTTATTTTGCTAAAACCATTCAAAATCTACATTTGCCACCCCCAAAAGAATCTTAGGGATTAACATTGATATAAAATATTAAAAAAACTCCAACATAATAACAACCCCATATGTGTTCATATCATTGCACCATCTAAAAGTTGGCATATTTACTATCAAGGTACGTTGAAAATCAATTGTAAAATAGATTAAGCATTTTCACACATATACTATTAGAAAATCTTGACCAAATCAACAAAACATCAATAGATTTTTGTTATTTGGGATACTAAAATAATTTTTTTATAGTTTGCTACTTGATTTATGTTGATTTCAATACTACAATGACCAAATCCATAAAAACTCAAAAATATATAGAATCTTTTAAATCTAAATATCAATTTAACCCCTAAAGTCCCTAGTCTCTAACTCTTAGGATTTGGGGTAGGCTTGTATGATCTCAATCTTGACATGGTTTTTTTAAATTCTTTTTGAAAATAGAAAATCATATTAGCTTTAGGGACATATAATTTGTAAAATTTTAATGGGTGCCTAAAAACAAAAGTTATGCCACCATGAGTATAAAAAGCAACTCAAGGGGTAGCCCCCCTAAATTACAAAAGTTAATTTTTTTAATTTTAATTTTTTCCTCAAAAATTATATTTTTGTATACATTTGAAGCTTTGATTTATTCTATTTGAACTTGTGATGAGAAAGTTATAGACAATCTTATTTTTCGACAATCTAAGCATCTTCATGAAAAATTAACTTATAGAATTCATTTTTTGATGAAATTTTAACAATTTTAAAAAGAATTATTAGTCAAGGTTAAGTTTGCTTGATAGAACAATCTCATTGTTGGGATTATTGTGTTTCAATTCCATCTTAAAACTATTAAAAATTTAGGTTTCCTTCAATCTTAAATCTACTCCTATATAACAATTTTTTTAATGAATGAAAATTGAGTGTGTTTTTGTTGAATTTTTTTCCTAGATTCTCAACTCAATTCTTCAATAAAAAATATTAGAAAGTCAAAATCAATAGTATAAAAAATTTTAAGTTAAGAAGAATCAAAGCCAAAAATGTAACCAATCAAGGTGTTAAAAAAAACTTGTTTTCTTCTTTTTGAAGGCAAATATCTTGCAATCTACACACTCAAAGTTTCTAAAAAAGTTTCAACGTATTCTTATACTAATGTAGTACAAGATCTTGCAGTTAGATGTGTAAAAAAACCATTTTTACTTAATGTTTTTATTCTTTGAAATGATAGTTTGAGTAGGTTTTGATCTTTAGGGGTTAATAAAAATTCCAACTCTAATCAATTTCGACTTTGTTTTAAATATGAATTTAATAAGAATTCAAACTCTAATTGAACCCTTATTCATTTCTAATTTGATGAGAATTCAAATTTTGATTCAGTTTAACTTCAATTTTTTTATAAAATATAATTTAATTCAATTCAAATTTATTATTTGATTGTATCTCTAACTTATTTTTGTAATTTAATGTAACAAGTGTAGTGGATTTTGGAAATATCTTGATTGCTTTATTTTATAATTTCACTTTTTTAAGAGTAATTGTGAAACTTTTGAATTATTCTAACTCCAATTCGATTTTAATTCCAAATTTTGAATTATTTTTATTTTAATAATCAATTTAATTCTAATTTGATCTGAATTCACAGTTACTTAGAATGTGATCAAAATTTCAATCAAACTCTAATTCAAAGAATTTGAATTTGATTTTGGATCATAGTTGAATTAGAGTTTGAATTGTAATTTAATTACAAGATTGAATTTTATATAAAATATTTGTGATTGCAATCATTGATCTAACCATATTACCATGTAGATAGGATTTGAACTTCAAGATGAACAATTTTTTATTGTACATCAAGTCCAAAATATCCTATTGAATTGCATTTCATAATGCATTATTATAATTTTCTAAATATGGAGATTGCTTTAGAATTTTAAGAACAAATAAGAATTTAGTGCAAAGTAGTTTGATTGACAAAACATCAAAAGATAGAATTTTATTGCAAAATAGTTAAAAACTTGCAAAAAAACCCAATAGGGACAGCAAAACTACCTTCTTGTAAAATACTTATCAAAAATTAAAACCATCTTAAATTAAATTAAAAAATTTATCATAAAAACTAGATTTAGTTACAAAACTTTTTCAACATTTTTTTTTTATAGAAAATGGACATAGTACAAGGGAGGAAAAGGCTATCAAAGTCTATTGACTTAGAAAAATATCAAATTGATAATGAATAAGAACAAACAAACAAATACCTCATACAAAGAGCTCCAACCATGGTGCAATGGTTGGAGCATTGGCTTTGATATTAAGAGGTCTTAGGTTTAAATCGAGGGTTGCTATTATGTGAGCATAGGAGTATGAATACTACACATCTATGTTACAAGTGTATATATTAAAGAAACCATCTATGATTATAGAATATATATATTACAAATACCTATATTATAGGTGTTTATGATGCATACACCCTATAGTGTGGGGTATCTATATTATACCACAAGCTCACATTCTTGGGCTTACATACTAGCATCATTGGGTTTAAATCCAAGTGGACTGCCTATATAGTCACCTAAGTGGTAGTTTTTGAGTCATCTACATGGAATATTTTATAAAATATTTTTTAAGTTAATTTGTTTTGTATGCTTTTTGTATTTTACCAAATCAATACTTTTTTTGTTTTGTACTATCCAAGTCAACATATCCAAATCACATTTTATTTTTATTTTCTTTATATTTCACCAAATCAACAACCAAATCAACATTTTTTTTGTTTTGTACTATCCAAGTCAATCAACAAACAAATTCAACACTATTTTGTTGAATTTTTATTGATCTAGTTATTAATTATTTTATTTTTCTAATAGTAAAATATAGCACAAATCAAAGTTCACCCATATAGTCAATAGACCTTACAAACAACCTACTCATTATTTTCCATTGTTGGGATAGGCTTCAATAAGTGACACATGTAGAGTCCTATACCCATCCTAACATGGTCTTATATGACATAAGACATAAGAAGCACATTAGATTCTCGTTCCATAAAGGCATGAAAAAATTTAAGAAGTTTTTTGCAACATATTCCTAATTTTCATTAGATGATATCCCAAAACTACTATAAAACCTTGGGATGCTCTCCTATGTACACATTTTGAATGAATAATTTATGTTTCATCCATAATTTCCATGTTTCATCCATGCCTATGGATGTAAATACTAAGCTATGGATGTAAATAACTAGCTTCTCCCACAAATACTTTGAAATGCTCCAATCGATCATTCATGTTGCTTCTGCGGCGGTAGAAATTTGTTGAAGTCGTGGTTCCGTTGTGCTGTCGATCTCAATGAGGCGATTGGATCATCGATGTCATGGTCGGTATTGATGAAGAGCACTTTCTTGGAGCGTGGCGTGCTGGAAAGAACCAAGAATAGCGCCTTAAGATGTCTTTCATCTATTTGTAGAAAACTCAATAGTCCGTTGCATCTGCTTCTTTAATTTCTAATTCTTAATTGTGGCGTGAGGGACAAGGAGACGCTGCGGTAAGCTTTCTTGTCTTTGATGCTTTGGATTTAATGAGAAAGTTTCAATGCCAGTCGGATGAGCAGCTCTTAGTAAGTTATTCATGGAGCTTCGCACTTGCATTGTGTGAGATTGCAATGCTGATTTCTATAAATTGCTGAAATGGTAGTCTCGGGAATGACGAAGCGAGTGATGAGAGAAGGATAGAAGAAGCGACGACTGGTGATTTCTGGAGCTTCCGGCCGTAGGCGCTTCTTTTTCCCGAGGGTTTAGAAGTTCAAAGCATTTAGAAACAGGGGAGAATTGAACTTGTAGCAAAGTCAACACGGTGATCATATGGCGAAAGAAACGATGCTAACCGAGCTTCTTGATTCTCGATTTCTTACGACCATCTGGCCGTATGCAGTAGTCATCATCCTCTCCTTGACTTCTCTACAACTCTTGCGGCTGGTGATCTCAATCGTCTTCGGAGCACTCCAACTACTCTTGCGCCTTGTGGTGCTTGTGATTTCCTGGCCTGTTTACTTGATCCTTTTGCCGGCTCGCGCTCTTGTTTTCTTCACCAAGCTAACGGTGAAGGTCGTGTTCTGCGTAGCCATAGCCGCCATCTTGTACCGGCTGCTTGGAGGAGCGCTGAATTCCGAGATGATCAAGGAGACTTTTGGTGAGATTTTACAGTATGTGCAAGCGACCTTTTTGCAAAAATGACGAAACAATCCGAATGTTAAATATGAGTGCGCATTTGTAAATTGTTGGAAGTTGATAGCGTTGCTTTAAGAAGTTCTATTTTGACAACGCTAGTGTGTAAGCATCTTTTCTTCCGGCACCTTCCGCAGTTAGCAGACGATTTTCCATTTGGATTTTGGAATGGAAATTTCATTGATGGTTCATGTCTTTTGTTACACTCGCTGTAATTCTCAATGGAATCTTCTTATATTCCTTGCCGGTCCAATCTTTGTTAAGTCTGGAAATGAAACTTCTCCGTTAAGTCTGCGAAAGGAAATGCAGGTCGGTCGAGACCTTTTTGTCAGCTTCATTGTGCAATTGGAATCCCTTGACTCCGCTGTATCTGAACATGAAGCAGAGGGACTTGAAGGCCGAGAGATTAGGGCATGAACATGTTCTCGCGTTACAGACCCTTAAAAGTTGTAAGTTTAGTTGTGAGACAATTGCCCGATTCACTGAAAGTGTTGCAGCTAAATCGTTCTGATCTTGTTTTCTTCAAACGTGGCTGACATCAGAGCTTTCAAATCCAAAATTGTTTCAATGTTATGTAACAATTCGAGATACACATTTTGCTGGGTCGATCTAAGGGGGCATACCCCAGAATCAGCCCCAATGTAACACTAGCATACATTTTGGGGCCAAAATATGTTTGTTTTTTCTTTTTGGTGTTGATTTTAGGTACACCCACTGTATCAATGGCTTTACCAAAGTTCAAACTATTTGCATTTTTCTGTATTTCTCATAAATGCTCTTGATGTGGAGATTAACATACTTCTATGATTGATGGACCGATGAGTAAAGGATAGCAAGGTTGAAGAAACACATTTTTTTACGTACAGACTTTAGAAAGAGATTGTAGTTCACCTTCTGAGCTAATAAATGCTCGTGAAACTTGCCTACAGGGCGCAAAATTCAACCAATTGTCACATGAACAAAGTCATGCAAGAAGTCAATGAAAAAATAAACATCTCTTTGACTTAAGGCAGAACTGCTCATTACTACACAAATGTGTTATCCAGGTACTTTGGAGAAGCTATTTGTTGCCTCATATTTTTAGAGATTGAAAAGTTTGAGAGAAGTCAATTGAAAAAAAAATGAAGACATTTCAACAAGAAGTGAATTTTTTCAAAGTTGAAATGTTAAACTATCAGTAGACCCTTGTTGAAGCATGGGCAAACCTTTCTTAACCCATTAAGGACTAGGTCAATGACAAGAAATGAAAAAGTGGTTGCAACTGACATGTTTTCATTAATAGCCAAAGTGGCTACTAATGAAAACATGTTAGTTGTAGTCACTTTTTCACTACCTTCATCGACCTGGTCCTTAATGGGTTAAAGCATGGGCTGATGTGTCCACTCTCCAAGTGCATTGCCATCATACTAAAGATTGTGGTAATAGTTAGGCCAATGATGCAAATGGGAAGGACTTGTAGGTGGCGGAATTGGGTGGATGGTGGTATTGGGTAGCTCTACCTTACCCTTGAAAGATGACCTCAATATATAAACAATTCTAGAAATAGTGGAATTAGTGGCCAAATTAGTGCTCTTTAGTAACCACGTTGATTCAAAATGTATTGTCAAGATCTTTACAAACTAGGTAATATGAAAGTAGAGCCTTGTTATGAAAAATAATATGTTGAGCCATGGGAGTAGCTAGGAATGTTCATAATTTCTCATAACAAGGCTTTGCTTTCTTATTATTGAACATAACCTCAATGGTTGAATAGTTGAATCTTGGTCAATGATGCTCAATCAAGGGTTTAAAAGAAGGACATCATATCGCTAAGGCTACCCCACATTATGGAAAAGAACATGCTTCTCCTCATCCAATGAGAGATTGTCATCTCTCTTGAAATTGAGGTTATGCACTTCATTTTTGCATCCAATACTACAAATGTGTACTGTTCTAATTTGCTTCAAGGATCCCATAATAAATTGAGCAACCTAATTTGCCATTGAAATACAAAACTTGATTTTAAATACAACATTGCTTGAATTTCACAATCAACTCTTTGCTTGTAAACATTCAAATGCAAACATAAATTGAATCGGACAAACACAAAATGAGCTCCATTAGTAGAATCAATGGAGTCACCTCTCAAAGAATTCTTTAATTTTTCTTCCTATATATGGTAGGAGACCCTATTTGTGCTACTATATATCAGTAGAGAATATTTGAAAATCTTAAGTATACATTGGTGATACATATTGGCCATGAAGTCCGACAAATAGTCACTTGGTACAAAGAGGGTAAACTAACTTATCATTAGAATCAACCGACTTGTTGTTTATTAAAACAATCACAAGTCCAACCTTCCAAATTGATATACAAAAACTTGCATTAAGGTTGTCATATTTAACTTTGAAGGTCAAGACCTATCACCAAGGTAATTTGCCAAAAATGATTCTATTTATTGACATTCTTCATTTCTACTACTGACACAATATAATAAACAGATAAAAATAAAAGTAAATTCAAAAAAATTTAATTCATAAAAACTTCAAAATTCAATGCCTATGGTTGTGAGTCAAAGCATCGTGAAACAAAGTCCATGAACCCCTCCTTGTAAAGAATTTTTATGGTACGAAGAACATGACCAAAAGATGCATGATTCTAAAGACCTTACTACAACAAACAATTCTATATTTCAAAAGTCATCTATAATTGTTTATTATTTGGTCTCAACATCTTTTGAAGTTTAAGTCTAAGGTATATAGGTGGAATGACAATTTACAACAACATATAAAGTAGCTTGCTCATGATTCAATAATCCAACAACCCCAATCCAAATGCTTGCACACAATTAAGGTCTTGGTATTCATAGTCACAAAGCAAGCCATAGACGGTTTCATCACCAAGAAAACCCTCGAGAAACCCTCGAAGTGCAACACCAAAACCTCCACTACCATCATAAAAACTTACAATAAAAGTATATGCACACCTAGACTTAGCATTCTTTGTAATGATGGTATGTGATTTTATTGGTTTAGGTTCAAACCATCATTCCTTCATAACTGCCAAACCTATGTGGTTGTAGAGCTGGCAAAGGTTATGAGCAATGTCTAATAGAAAAAAGATAAGGACTATTCATAATTCTTTGACATAGTAGGTTTTTGTTATGTAAGATTGAATCTTCCAATTTTGTAAATTCTCGGGTGTAAATTCTTGAACATTAACATTGGTTTCTCATAATGCAAGGAGATTTGGCCAATTAACCCCTAAAGGTTTTTGACTATGTTTTCACCAAAAACGCTCAAAAACTCCTATTTCTAGTAGAAGTACCAAAATTTTGAAAAATACAAAATTTGAGGGGCACACGTAATTATAGGATCTTGTAGTATGCTAGATTGAAAAGATGCGCAAAAGTTTCCCCATACAAATTACAAGATATTAGCATTTGAAGTGATAAAAATCTTTTTTTTGGCCCTCTGAAAAAATGGGGAACTATACTTTACAAGGTTACATTTGTATGAAAAAATGTCCAAAATGGTGGTGCTTCTTTGGATTCATTCTTCAAGGCAAGTTGGCTACATGCTTGAAATTTTTTAGATCATTTGGAATTGTACAAGATATTGGAAAAAAATAGTAAATAAAAAGATGTAGAGAATGATTCAAAATACTAAATTATTAACAATTTAGTTATGGAATTGAAAATTGCGAATCCCAATGGTTGGAATGTTATAATAAACAATGTCTACCTAATATTTTTTTTAATATTGAAAATTGAGTTAAATATAGGACTTCAAAGTTTATTTTAGAGTATAGATTCCATATCAATTCCACAAACTACCCACAACTAAAACTCCTCATAACTTTCATCTCATTAATTAAAACTGAATGATTCAAAGCTTTCCATGTGTATATAAATCTAAAAAAACAATTTCAAATTTTTCTTTTCTTTAGAAAGTGATTTTTAAAGATGTTTTTTTCTTGCCCAAGCTGCCTTCCAAACATTGAAAATTACATATCATACAATAACTTTTTAACCATGTAATAAAAAAATTATGAAAACTATTGAACCCTAAAGTTACTCCTTGGGCACATGTTGTGTGAAAATTTCAAAGAAAAATATAAAAACTCCATTTGTAGTGAGTTGCCCAAAATTGCTATGTTACCAAAAAATGCAATTTGGTCCTTTGGGGGTTAAAGTAAAATAACCCATTGTGGCCAAAATTAAGAATTTGTCCTCATGCCATTGCTGAAATTTTTCAGGTTTTTTTCCACATAAAGAGAAGAATGAGAAATAATAAGAGCAATTAAAATTATATATATTTTTATATTAAATATAAATTTACTATGAATTTCTGCATTGTTCAATGCATCAAGTCCCAAAAGAGTCTCTAAACTAATTTAGAACCAACAAAATATGAATCCATGATGCTCATCTTGTTCACCTAAAGTAGTCAAAATATTTTCCAACATGGAAGGCCTAAAAAGACAATTCTTACAATGAATTCATATTGAAAAGTTGGAAGTTCCTAAAAAGATCACAATTCACTTCATTATCTTCATGTAAGACATGCATTGCAATTTTAATCTGACATAATTAAAAAAAAACAAATCTATAATGGGGTCATTCATTAGGTGCCTACTATAGGATCAACTACCCACAATGGGATATTTTGCCTTATGTAGCATTGCCAAAATGAATCCAGTGAACCATCTCACTTGCTTTGAATACCATTCATTATTTGTAATTAGAATTGAAAAGACAAGGTCCTTACATATATATGGGGTGGTAGGAGGTAAAACAAACCATATGAGATATGTAAATTAAAATTATTAGGAGGTCAACCACTCATAATTAAGTCAAAAGTAGGAATTGTGTTCAAAATAAAAATTTAAATCTCATTTAAGTATGGTGGAATAATTTTTTTCAATAACTTTGAACTAACAAAAGTTGGAAAATCAATAAATTCATCTTCAAAAATCCATTTGATATCTAGAGCCTTCAATCAAAAGTTAGGGACAAATTTCAAAGATTGGTTGAAAGGAATATTATCTTTGACATTCTCAAACATGAATTTTGTACAAAATTTTCGATGGAGGCTCAATTTTTTTTTAAAAGATGGATATGAAATTTAGATGAATTTAACAATTTTTCTTTGTTCAAAGTTTTTTGAATTTTTGAATTCTACTTTGCCCAAATGAGGTTTAAAATTCTAATTCACACATAATTTGTATGTTTTCACAATTAACAGTCAAGTTCTCATCTTCACATTATTCTATTTTAAAATCAAACTTAAAATCATTGGATAATATGATTTTAATTTTAATGAAGGTCTTTATCTCAAAATAAATTAGAAATGCGAAATCATTAGTATGCTTGGTAAGATGAAATATTTATTTAAATGAAAGTTTATAAAATAGAATTATTAAGGTAATGGTTAAAATTCTCTGTGAAAGACAAAGTACAATTTTAATTCATTAAAAATTATAAAAATTAAATGATTAGACTTGATTCCTCTAATCATTCCCTTACTAGTAGTCAAATAATGATCAAAACTAATTCATTTCAAATTTGTAAATTTTTATTTTTATTTTTTATACTCCTTCTATTTCAAAATAAATATGTGGTACTCCAATTAGTTTCCCACTAAAAACTATAGATTTATTTTGAGACATAGGCAATATAAATATGATAATTTTATAAATTTTCTTTGGTACGTTTCAATATTCAAAATATATATTGAAATAGAGCAAGATTTGACATGTCAATTTATTGTCAAAATTTTAAGAGTTCTTAAAAATCTTTTTAAGTGATGTTTTGCATGTGTATTAGACTTAGAGATAACAAATTGCAAAAAGCTTATGAATGTAGTATAAGAAAAAAGTAGCATCTATTTTAATGCAAAAATAGAATATTTAAAAAGCAAAGTAATTCCAAAATAACCCTTGAATGAAATTTTGGTTTAGAGACTATTTTAAAAGTATTTTCTAATATTTTCTAAAATTTTTGTAGTGTAGAAATTTCTAGAATATATGTATTATTTCATCCCCAAATTGAATACCTTTTTTGAAACATCTAAGTAAAATTTATTTCATTTTGAGTACTTTTTTCAAGGTACATATGCATTGATTACGTAATTTATTTTTATATTGTTGAAAATATTATAGAAATCATGCTTAATTAGTAGGTTTTTCTTCATACTATACATCATGCTCATTTTTTACAAAGTTATATTTCATATTATGATATTATTCAATTATATATTATATAATAAATTATTTTATTATGTACTCCATTTGGATCATTAAACTTTAAAAAAAAATTAACATTCTTATTCTAAAATATATCCCTTAGAGTAACATTCTTATATTCTAAAATATAAGAGTATAATTGAAATGAGGGTGGAGATTGGCTAATACATAGTAAATTTGGAAGTCCATAAAGCGTTCATTTAAGAGCTGAAAATTAATTTTAATACTTTAGACTTTCTGAATATTTTTCATTGAAGTTAATTTCCTAAAAAACAATTGAAATTGGCATCTAATTCAATTGTTTCATATTTTTTGGAGCTTCATGAAATTAGTTATGAATTTTTGAAGTTAAAATGCAATGTTCACTAAAAGTTTTCTCCTCTTGCAATGTACAATATTTGTACATTTTGGGTGCAATGAGAAAGCAAATTGTACCTCTAATTAAAAAAATGCTTCTAAAGCCTAAATGCTTTAAAGATTCCTACCTTACAACCATATAGTGGATCCATGTTCCTAGGCTCCTAAATGAATGTTAAATTGCCAAGGAAACATTAAAGTAGAAAGTCTATAAAGTACTTTGGCTCTATAATTGTCTATGTTTTGAAATGTATTTCATATTATTTATAACATTAGAAGACATTTTAGGCCTCTATAGGGCCGTGAGTTATCATGGCAGGGAACTCCCCGCAGTGCACTGTAGCAGTGATAGCAGCAAGCTAATGTGGTCGAGACCCTACCACGTCATTTTTGGAAGAAAAAAAAAAATTTAATTTAAAAAAAAAATTCAACTATATTTGGCATTCTAAGAACTAATTTTTTTTAATTTTAATTTTTTTCCCCTGATAGCTGGCCGTTCCCTCGTTGCGGGGGAAACAGGCCTGAAACGACCCTGTAGAGGCCTAAAATGTCTTCTAATGATTATGATTTTTCATTGTTTCAACAATATATAAATAGTGTACATTTCATGAAGTAGACACTTTTAGTGACTATTGCATTTGAACTTCAAAAATTCATAACAATTTTCATGAAGCTTCAAAAAATATGAAATGGTTTGAATTAGATGCCAATTCCTTTTGTCTTTCAAGAAAAATTTATTAAAAAATATTTCAAAAAGTTTAACCTCTCTAAATTAATCTTTGGCTCTTAAATGGATGTTGTATGAACCTCCTACCTTATTGAGGATTTCATTTGATTTGATACAAGTAGAATTGTTGCATACAAAATTGTAGTAAGGTAAAACAACCTATTATGGTCAAAATTAGGAGTTTGCCCTCAATGTCATTTTTGAATATTTTAAATTTTTTTCTTGCTTAAAGGCAAGCATAAGAAATGGCAAGTTCAATTAAAATTATATATATATTTTTGACAAAATCTAAATTTATTATGAATTTTTGAAGTGGTGCCCATCATGTCCCCAAAGAATCTCCAGACTATCCAAAACCAACAAAAAGTGTATCCATAATGATCATCTTTCTCACCTAAAGTAGTCACAATATTTTTTAATAGGGCCATAGTATGAAAGGCCTAGACAAGTTACTTCTTGCAATGAATTTATGCTCAAAAGATGAAAGTTCTTTGTATAGTCACTAATCTTTATTTTTCTCACCTAAGGCATTGATTGTGGCCCAAATCTCATTTTAAAGTAAACAAGTCCAATTCCATTCACTGTACAATTTCATCCCCTACTTTTGGCCCTAATTCAATCCAAAACAACATTCAAATCCATTCATTTTAAAACAAAATCAATGCATTAATGCCTACAAGGGACAACATGTATTGGTGAGTACTTAAGTGTCATTAGATACATGAAATTGCGGTTATGGGTTGTTCATGGGACATCTATGACTTTACTCTTTGGATATTTTTTTAAATTTTAGAGCAGACCACTTCAAAAATTCACGGAAATTATAATTTTAATCAGAAAATTATAATTCTACTTGAGTTTGATCCGTGAAACAAGCGCACACCTCTAATAAAATACGTGCCCCTCTTGGAGTTGGCCCCCAAGATATTCAAATTGCAAATTAGGGTAGTAATAGGCTTGTCTACCTCATTGAAAAAAAACTTGGATGGGTGGATGGGTCAATCCCTAGCTGTCTGGAATGGGCCTTTTGACCTTCCTGAGCTATTCTACCGCATGTGGAATCAACCAATGAGAACTGAGAAGCATAAAGGGATACCTCAGTAACTTCTCATATCGGTAAGAACTTCCTCGGCGACCGCTGGAAAGAACCGAAAAGTAAGGCGTCGACCGCTGGTCAGAGTCTGAGCATGAGCATGACCAGCAGGATGACGTATAGGAGCAGTGGACAAGGCGACAAGTGCACATGAGCAGACGACTAATGGTCGGTGACCCCAAATCAGAACTCCAACGAGAAGTACTCCGGACGACCGAACGTATCGACCGAACGAGCGACCTCTGGTCAGAATCACTGACCGGCGGGAGGATGCCAGTGGGAGGAAGGCCCCCTGAAGGTCCTTCTGCAGCCATTCCAGCAGCAGATAGCAGCTTGCTGCTGCAGTAGTGTCAGCCTGAGCTCCCCTGTCGCACCACACTTGCGTCCCTGCACGCCATCTCCTCTCTCCCCTCATCACATGTGCACACTCCCGCCTCGTGTGAAGATTCCTGGGTAGCAGCAGCAGCAGCTTGTCACGACGACGGGCGTTAAGTAATATTCATTTTCCCCCAAGCAGGCTGCCTTAAGTTCCGCTCACGTCGCCATGGACGATTCTGTCGCGCGCTCTCGCAGACGTCCTCGCGCCACCGTGAACGGCGGTGGCGATGCTTCAGGGAGCTTCGTGTTGGATCCGTCGTTCGACGCAAGCTTCCAAGTGAGCGAGGGTGAGCGTGGAGGAGCTCCATCCAGTGGTGGCTTGTGGGGAAGCGGCGCCAGTCAAGTGAATACTAAAGAAGGCGGAGGGGGGGAAGGATTCGAGGCGGTGCAGGATGTGCCGCGGTCGCAGTTCATGTCGTCCTTCTCCGGGGGGAATAGTGGATTCGGAGGGAGTAATTCCGGTTCGCTATTCTCAGGGATGCAGTTGTTTAGCGCTCAGCAGCAGCCGGTGGTAATGCAGCAACAGCAACAGCAACAGCAACAGCAAATGGCGTCGCAACGGCAGCAGATGGTGAGCTTTTCAGCGAGCCTCGGTTGGCAGAATATGGCGAGTTTAGTTGGCGGTGGCGGTGGCGGTGGTGCGGGGCAGCAGAGTTTAGGGCAGCAGGCGCAGGGGTTGATGCATGGGCTGGGGTTTGGCGCGGAGCAGGGGGGGATGGCAGCTCCGTCGAGCTCGTTAGGACAACTCATCCCGGCGGAGGAGAATTGGATTGGCCGGGAGGGGGAGGGGATTCCCGCGAGTGAAATGTCGTTAGGCGGGGATTCGAGTGATAGTGAGGACTCGAGTAAGGGCGAAAGGAATTTGCGGGGGAGGAAAGAGAAAGGGAGTAAGGGGGAGACTGCTGGAGAAAAGTTGTGGAGGAAATTAAGAGGTATGCGAATGGGAAGATCGTGTTTGATGGAGGATTTGACGAGGATTGTTTGAGTTTTTCTTTCAAATAGGAATGGTGATCTAGGTCACGTCGTGTGCAAGGGATTCCTGTTCGCGGAGCGTATCTATGCCGGATCTTCCTCGGATCCAGAAATTCATCGAGTTTCTGGTATCCTTGTCTAGTTCTGTCGAAAGGGACACTACCGGAGTCAAGGGGTTCACCTTTATGTGCATACTGTATACTTTACTTAGTGGTCTAAATTTGTGATGATCGCATCAGAGTCCGAGTTGTGTCGGGTCTAAGTTAGTCCTTTGTCAACCTTGTTTTTGCAGGTAACGGGAAGGGAGAAGATAAAGATGGTGGAGAACCATCACAATCACAAAGAATTGGTGCCAAGGTGCGAAATGAACATATAGAAACCAATTCGTGCACTTGATATTAGTTCTCGAGTTTTAGTTGTTTAGTGATGCGAATTGAATCTCGCAGAAATAGCTGCATTTCAGGGTTCAGAGATGTAGCGGTTGTTGAATGAGGAGGATTTGTAAACACAATTAATGCTTCACTTGTATTAACCGTTGTTTAGCGTCCTCCCATTGTTCGTATTGCAGGCGAGAAAGAGCAAGCACAAACATACCAAGCCGCGTGAACATGGCGGGGCTTCTGAAGGGCTGCTGGAAGATTCGGTAAATGAGGAGTTTTTGGCATCATCTTCCGATTCCGGATCTAGCAGCGATTACTCAGACAGGGATAAAAAAGAGGGTTGGAACAAAAAACGGAAACGTGCTGGGCAAGATGCAGATGGAAATGTCACTTGGACTGATGAATCTGTAAAGTTTCTTTTCGAGACGTATGACGCAATTCACCAACGACTGTGGGAGGAAAGTAATGGCCATGTCAAGTATCAGAAGAAATGGACACCCATACTGAAGGCTATGCAGGATAAGTTTGGCAAGCACTTCTCTAAAAAGCAATGCCAGAGCAAGTACTGGAGCGTAAGGCGTGAATGCGCAGATTACAGGTAATGGAGTTTAGCGGTGTAATAATTCGTAATGTCCTGCAGATTTGAATGTTCGTCGTTGTCATCCCTTCTTTTTTAGTTTAGTTCTGATCACAGTGATCGGCCTAGCTGGTTGATTAAGATTTGCTGATGATGACTTGTTGGTGCCAGGAACATGTCTGCAAAAGCTGCACGATCCGACCCATCTTGGAACCCCAGCATAGCGGGACGAGAGCTTCTTAAGCCAAAGTTCTATGATGTCTGGTTTGAGGTATCAGGGAAAAAAGAAGCTATTGTGACAAATGCTAACCCGGCAAAGGTTACTAGTGTCAAAGAGCGAGGGACTCTCGTCCGTGATTCTAAAACACCAGGACTCAATCCTTCGTGGAAAGTTGTAGAGAAAGATGGGCAGTCGACCAAGCATAAGGTTGAAGATTGCGGGACTGCATTGAAGGAAATGCAACGGCTTATGCAAGTGCAGCTTCAGGTGAGGCTTGCAATTAGAACTGAATTTAGGTCCAGTCTATTACGCTCGAAACTGGAACCGTTGGTAGATTATTCAAAGTCACAAATGGTTTTAGCTTGCTTGGGACAATGGGTGTATTTTTATTAGGAATTTGCATACTATTTAATGATTTTACTAACCCTCTCAGTTTGATTATCATTCTGTAGCCTTGTGTTACTCATTTCATTGATTTGCTGATACTAGAGAGAGTGTGATCCTATTTAATTGCGTTCTGCAGATATGAACGTTTTAAAAAAGTTCTTTCTATGACTTGACAGGCTTCAGAAAAGCGAGAGGAGGCAATGAAATATCGTGCTGAGCTGATGATGGACCTTTTGACGCAACATATGGATCATGTGGAGAGAAGAGTAAGCAATTTAGACGAAGGTCGGCAACCCCAGCTTTATCTTCTAGAGCGTGTCAATCACAAGCTTGAAAAAGTGCTCGATGGTTTCACTGCTCTAAATGAAAATTTGTCCATAGTAGCATTTAAATTCACTCAGAAGCAGTCTTAATAAGCGTGACTCCTTTCATTGAGGTCTGTTTTGTACAGTAGCTAACAGTTTACATTTTATTCAGCTCACCATTCACTTCAAACAATTTATTGTTACGCTTCCATATGAGATGATCTTTCATGATCTCCAATGTTTTATATTTCACCCACTGTTCTGGTTAATGGCTCTGCAACTTAGGCTGTGATCATGTACAGTTTTCCTCACTGTTCGTTCCTTGTTTCCTGTAGAGTAGTGAGTTTTCAGTACAGCATCTTTGATTTTCGAAACATTTACGTTGCAGTAACTACCTGGTAGATCCGTTGGTCTGCGATGACATATCCCTTTTATCTTTATTTGTAGTTTGGATCCTCCGATTTCATTGGTTTGCCAGGGACAAGGTCCTGAGCCCTTCACTTCAGCTCGAAAAACCGGGAAAAAAATTCACAGGATCAGTTTGCCTGCTGTCATGGGAAGATCTGCCTAATGGAAATATGGAGTAGATTGTTTTGTCTTGCTTGCTCAAATGTTACCAAAATTTCTTACAATATAATGAAGCACAGTTTGACTACGGAGCTTTGACGGCATGGTCAACTTTCTTCTCTTCTCAGGACAGTGACTTACCCTTCTCCAACATCGATCCAGAGTACCTTGATGACTCTCCACGTTCATAACCTTATTAACCCTGTAAGGACGGGCTGGTCTCTGCGGAATTCATCATTTTCTAAAACTGTGGGAATCAATCGCTTAAAAAAATGGAAAAGTACTCATTGGAAGTTAAACTATTGTAGAAATTGTTTCCTTTTCTCAACAAAACTCTGAGGATAAATAGTTGCATTTCTGTCCTTTACAGAAGAATTTTCTGTCATCCATCGGACACTAAGTGTCTGTGGCGGTGTCAGAGGGTTAAGGTAGATCAACCCATTACCACAAATTTGCTATCTAATGACTTTGGAGAAGCTATTTGTTAGCTCCCATATTTTTCAGAGATTGGAAAATTTGAGAGAAGGCTTTTGCAAAAAGAATGAAGACATTTTGACAAGAAATGTTTTTATTTTTATTTTTCAAAGCTAAAATGTTAATACGTGAATAGACCCTTGTTGAAGCATGGGTTGACTCTTGTTAAAGCACGGGTTGATGTGTCTGCTCCCCAAGTGCATTGCCATCATGATGAAGGGTTGCTAAGATTGTAGTAATAGTGGACCATTGACACAAATGGGAGAGTCTTATAGGTGGTACTATAGAATTCTACCTTAAGCAAAGCTATGGAGTCCTTTTTGCTCCCTAAAAAGCAGGAACCTCTAATGCTGCAATTTTTGAGTCAAGTGACTTTCTCCAGTCTTTGCCTCATAACATTGTTAACCAATGCTAGAGGACTCCCTTTTGCCCCTAAGGTGAAAACTTACTATAACAATGTTTAATAGTGCTTCTAATTTTTAGACCCATTCCAAAAACTCTATTATGACAAGAATCAATCCCCATGTGTTCTATAATGAATGAAGTTGAGCCCAATCTGATATGAAACACTTTGTCAATACTGAACCCAAACACAAGTTACACCACCTAGCCAATGATGAAGCTCAATTTATAATCATGAATTTCCCCTCAAGCATCTATTAGCAAATTATACCTCCATCTAAGGGGTGGAAATTCAGTTGATTAACAATGTTATATTTCATGCATTTTGTATATCTTCTAGCTAGTCAATGACTCTCTTTAGATTAAATTCATTGTTGATGTTGTGATTGTTTCAATCTTCAAGGGAAGATGGCTTAGGTTAGTTTACAATGTTATGTTCTTGGTAAATTGTACTTCTCTATTCTTATTCCCGCAAATTTAATTGAAAGCAACAAAACATTCTTGAATGTTATAATGCCCCTTTTTATAATCTATGAAAGTCTTTCTTCATCTTTAAAAGTTTTAATACAAGTTTCAATGTCAAAAATGATTGAAGGAGTGAGGGCCAATCTATCTACAAAGTGTATTGTTCATAATTCTCTATTGCTAGCATGATATTTGGGATAATATAGATTTCAGCTCTATTACCATTAATTTCTACTACATCTCAACTTTGCCATGCCATTCCCCTTTATAACCCTAAACACTTCTTATTTTTAGCTTCAAAATTATTTCATTTCATCCAAATACTACTATTTTTTCTCAAACTAGTACATTGGCATAATAAATGATGATGATATGTTTTGCTATTGTACTCAAGAAGTCTCACCATTCTTGATAGATAATATAGTGAGTTGTATGAGTGGAATAAACAAGAATCCTATCTACTAGAGATGCCTTCACAAGCAATGTCCAACTTTCATTGTAAGAACGACCCCCTTTTTTTTATTAGGCCCCACACGACCAAATCATACCATTTCAAGTGTCTCCTTTTGAAGATTCCTCTTTTTTTGTCAAATTTTTTCCAAGAAACATATTGATTGAAATTGCAAATTTGGTTGAAAAAATCCATGAATATAATTTTTAAATGATTCTTTTTAAAAAAAGATGAATGGATTTTGAAGCACATTGCTTCACTATAAAATTAGTGATGGCCATTTAGTCACTTCTTAAAAAAGAAAGAAAATGCTCGCCCTGCTGCCCAGTGGGAACGGGTTTAGGTCGCCCGGTCATGGGTGCAGTAGCCCTTGGGTGATACAGTAATTAGTTCGACAGAATGCCAGCTTTTCGCTATGAAGCTATCGTGTCCGTCTCCATGAAATTTGAGGTTGTTGTCGAGCTTTGCAATTTAATCAACACTGCTCCTCATTCCACCCTCTCGCATTGCATCTCTCTGTAAGTTTTTCAAGGATTCTCAAGCCAATGGTGGATTGCTGCTTTGTCTTTGCGTTTGAAATTGTTGCAGAGCTCAAATTTCTCATCTACACTATGGTTTAGGGTTTAAGAGGTTGACAATGTCCGAGTCGAATCGATCAAGTTGCTCACCTCACTCTTGCGAATCCGATCGCATCAGTGTGATCTCTTCTTACAGGACTTGGGTTTGACCATGCACCAGGTTCCCTCAATTTGATACACAGCAATCAGGGAACTGATTCTTGATTTTAGCGCATTGCCAACATTGTCGATGTGTAGGTTGACTGAATTCGTCGAGGTTCAATTTGGCGATCGTGTGCCTGGGGAAGCTGTGGATTGCTGTTTCTGTTTGAAATATCCATTGGGAGTACATAGCTCACTTTCTCATCTACATTGGTGGTTTAGGGTTTAAGAGCTTCACAATGTCAATGTCGGTCGCCTTGCAAACTCACAATTGCGAATTCGAATTCGATCGCCTCAGCACGTTCTCTTTTTACAGGGCTTGAGGTTTGATTGTGGAACGTGGAAGCACTCTTTGATGCATGCCTCCTTGAGAGAATCCCCTCAGCTTCAAGAGGATCTGGCCTACAAATTGAATGTACTAAAAAATATTCTTTATCGTCACATTCTAAAGCCCTCTATAATTTTTAGTAAATGCTAGTGCATGAGAGGAGTTTGTTTTATCGATTTGGTACATAATATACTGTGAGTTTCTTGATGTAAATGATTCTTGAGTTTAGCGCATTGCCGGCATTGCCGAAGTATGATTTTGAGTGATTGTTGATTTGGCGAAGGGTTTGACCTAACAGAGGAAAGGAGAGCGTTCTTCATGTGGCGGCACGGATGTCTGTCCCTGAAAAGGTCAGTTGGAGAATGGAGGATCGCAGCTACATATCCGCGGTTCAGTGCTCCTTTGTCGACCGTGGCAACTGAAGATGGTGAAGAGGAGTTTAGGGTTTTTATCGTGGCAGGGGAGCCTTCTGGAGATGTCATTGGGAGTCGCCTCATGAATTCTCTGCGGCGCTTGTCTCCCAAGCCATTGCGGTTTGCGGGAGTTGGCGGGTAATGCACTCGGTGCTTTTCCTCCTTTTGTGCTTTCTGAATGTGTGTTTTCTTTGTAGAGGATCTTGCTTTTTTTCCAATGCCTCGTTGACAAGGTTTTGTAATGCAAGCAGAGCTACTATGGAGAAGGAGGGGTTGAATTCTGCATTCAAGATGGAGGACATCACTGTCATGGGTGCAGCTGAACTTTTTCCTCACATGTTCCGCATTTGGGTAACGACTCAATATTTTATTAATTTGTAACAAGTATGAGCTGACGCGCAGTTTCCAGTTGTTCATTTAATGTTCTTGCTTCAATTTTGGATGATGTCCTTGAGAATATTATCTGCATAGTTGTGAATTTTGTATTTTCTCACGCAACCGACTGTATCATCGAAATAATGTTCGCTAAGAACCTGGTAACGTAGAGAGGTTCTGTGAGGTCCTATGCTTAGACGTTTCCTCTTGATCTTAGACTAGTCACAGATAATTGTTACCTTCTGGTTAGCATGGACACTGGATTGATGTGCATTATGTGCCAAAGTTTGTGTTGACGACTCGTCATCTATGTTCTGTTGTGTATCAGCGGCGGCTCCGGCAGACTGTTTCAGCTGCCATAGATTTTGAGCCCCATGTAGTGGTCACAGTGGACGCCAAAGGGTTCTCTTTCCGTGTGCTTCGCAGCCTGACTGGTAATGATCACTCCAGAAATGGGCGGTTCTTTGTTTGGGCACTGCTTGTTACTGTTACTCTTTTTGTCTTGCTCTGTCTCAGGATTTAGTGTTTAGAATACGCTACGTAGGAGTGGTGTGTACAGAAGTCTCTGAAGAAATGCAGCCAAACTTCTGATATGCTAAAAAGTGTGATTCATGTGTCATTCTTTGTCCGCGTTCTAAGAAACGTTTTGTTGTTCTGCACCTTTGAGAGTTACTTTGACATATTGGTAAGAAGGTCAGCACTGTTGCTTGATGTGTTGCAGCCGCGTATGAGAAGAATAAAGAGCAACCACCCTTCTTAGTGCACTATGTGGCACCGTCGTATTGGGCATGGAAAGGAGGGGATGCGAGGCTGGACACTTTAAAAGAGTTTGTGGACCACCTTCTGTGTATCTTGCCCTTTGAAGCCCCGATGTGCAAAGCTCATGGTGTGGGAGCAACTTTTGTCGGACATCCTGTACTGGAAGACGTCTACATGAATGTCTCTGTACGGGCCTCCTGGTACCTGAGCCCTCATGCGTGAATCTGTTTGAGTACCCTTGTATAATCTCTTGATTTCTTCTGCCCAGAGTTGCAGTCCGTTTGCTCTGGCCATAAACGCCAAGCGCGTGGTGAGCAGCTCATTTTGGAGGATTTAGAATTGTGGTGAAGAAATCGATGGTATATTATTGGTTTCCGGATGTTAGTTCAAGCCGAATTATATGAAATATTTGCTTCGGTACTTGTGATTTCGAGTGGCGATGTTATAGATCGTTTTTGCTAGTCTTCCTTTCCACTGGGTGACTGGTGTTGTGAGGTAGAACATGTGATGTTCCTAGGTCAATCATGAATTAAGACTTCGATAATGTGGGCATCTGGTCATTTCGCAAGGATGGGGCTGGCAGCAGTCACAGTAGCCCTTTAACCTTCAGGATATTAATTCAAGACTGAGCTTTATTTCAGCTTTGGCAGCGGATCTGAGGGCCGTAGTGCAATGTGCAGAGTGGAGATAACAGTACACACAGGAATTGGGAGATACAGGGGTTTGGAAACAAATTTCGAGATAAACACGGTTTGATGCCCGGTATGTGCTTTCCAAAAATGCTGTTGTATTGACTGTTTGTCAATACATTTGAATTTGACTTGTTGCATATTTTGGTAAGAGCATTGCCAGCTTGTGATTGTGGAATCTCAAAGTAGATGCTTGGGTATGGAATATTGTTCATGTGATGATTCAAAGCGGTGGCAGTAGCGGTGATCATTACAGGATCTTTAAATATTATTTGTGAAGATGGTTTTCGACCATGTGAAGATCCTTATCGAATACGTTGTAGTTGAATGTATTGTGCTTTTTGATAGCATATATTGATGACCCACTTGTGGTACATTCGCAGAAGCAAAAGTCGTCAGTGTTTTGCCAGGGAGTCGCATACAAGAAGTGAAGCGCATGCTACCACTTTTTAGGGATTCCATGCATCGTCTAGCTGAAGATTACCCACATATTGCAGCCGTAATACCAACGCCTCAGAGTTCTGTTGTCACGAATATGGTGCAAGAATCTGTATCGAGATGGGAAGTTCCTGTTTTAGTTCTTCCCGCTGCTTCAGATCTTGAAAAGTATGATGCTTTTGCTGTAAGTTTCAGGTCCTACCTGCTGTTGTTTCAGTTGTTTAATACGAAAATTACAGCGTCCGTGTACCACATATTGCTTGTGGAGCTTCTGAGCTATAATTCTAATCGGATGTCACTAAGTTTGTAGTTCATCCGGTATTCGGGAATCAGGGTTCATCTTGTAGAGCACAAATTTCAAATTTCGATGAAGTGGGACTCGTTTGATACTATCAATGTCATGTTCTCGGAAAATATACAAAACTTATTTGAGGAAGCCGCCTACGTTGTGATGGATCTCAATGCAGTTGCTTCTATAAGTTGCCTGTATTAGATTGAGTTGCGATTGAAATCTCAATATGTTGGGCAGCTTAATAATATCTTTTCCCCTTTCAGGCAAGCAATGCAGGGCTGTGCACATCGGGGACAGCCGTCATGCAACTACTACTTGCGCGAGTCCCAAGCGTGGTAGCATACCGTGCAAACCCAATCACAGAGTGGCTGATCAAATCACGGACAAAGTTGGAGTACATTTCTCTTCCCAACATCCTCTTGAATTCACCTGTGATTCCTGAGGCTCTTTTTGGCGATTGCACACCTGAGCGACTTGCTTCTCTACTTAAGTAAGTAAAGCCGTCTAAATATTTTGCTTTGTTGCTTCATGCACGCATTGTTAAATGGGTTTTGCTCTAGTATAAAAGTCCTGGTGCTGCATGATAGGATTTGTATCCGATTAAATTTTGAAAAGAGATTTGTTTCCATTCAGGCAAGCACTAGAAGATCAGAGAATGCAGGAGCTACAGCGAACTGCAGCTGAGCAGGTCTTGTCTATGTTAGCTCCTCCAAGCAGCAGTTTTCTGCAATCTTGTAACGCATCCCTTACAGTGGCAGACGAACATAGCCAGAAACCAAGTATGGCTGCTGCAGCTACTATATTAGAATTTTTTGGCCTTCTCGACAGTTCAAAGAAACCTCCCATTTCGTACTAAATGTATCAGCAATTTCCCTTATCCCAATCATGATCTTGGTATAGTTTTCACAACTCTTTGCCTCACAATACCAAAAAATAGTCCTTCATGCATTGGAATTCGTGAACCCGGAAGGCCAACAGGAAGCTTTATTCCTCAACAGAAAAATTGTTCGATTGATATTCACAAGTTGCGAGGTTGCTCTCTTACGCAGATCGCTTTGAAAACCGGTCCCGGTCGTGGGCTGCGGAGTAATCGATCGTCTGACCCACAGGGACAATACCACAGGGGTTGAGAGAAGGATGACTACCATAGTAATGATTCTTATTGTGATACATGTTCACAGTCCCACCAATGCCAGGAACCTGAAACAAGTCCTTGGTGTAATTGAACAGATTGGGATACTCGCGAATCAGCTTCTTGTTCGTCTTGAAGTGAACGAAGTAAACCTCATCAAACCGGATGAACGTCATGAACAAGCGAATATCAGCTTCAGTCAGTTGATCTCCAGCAATGTACCGTTGTTTTGACAGGATCTCTTCACACTTGTCCAGGGCTTCGAAAAGCTCGTGGAACGCTTCCTCGTAGGGCTTCTGCTTGGAGGCGAATCCACAACGGTAGACGCCGTTGTTGATGGCATTGTAAGACCAACTGTTAACCTCTTCAATACTTGGAATCAAATGCTTTGGGAAGAGATTCACCTCGGGATGCTTCGCCACTTCGTTGAACTCGTCGTTCAACATTTTGGTGATCTCCGAACTTTCGTTGTTGACAATCCGGTTGGTTCGTTTGTCCCAGAGGACTGGGACAGTGAACGGGCCACGGTAGCCAGTGCTTGCAATCTCGTAAAGCTCTCTGACTGATTTCGCATGGTTGAGGGGATCCACTGTTGCGCCGGGCACGTCGTGTTCTCCGTCCTTGAGAAACATCCAGCCATGGTGATGGTCGACGCTGGGTTTGGTGGCTTCCCACTTGGGCTTCGTCACCGAGACGCCAATGGCGTGCTCCAGACCCTTGAGTTTTAGAAAGGCCAGGCAACGTGACGCCCAGGGGCATGCGAAGGAGATGTAGAGGTGGTAGCGACCTGCTTCGGCTGGAAACTCGGCTCCGGGCTTGCGAGAGACGAAGTGCCGGAACTCGGACTCCCTTCGCTGAAACTCACCGTTGTGGCCCATCTTATGCAACGAAGTCCTGGAAATGGCACTTTGGCAAGGTTCTATTTTCTCGGATCCTGCACTGAATAACAACATCAGCAAGGAACGAGAAGACACCGTTCGTCTATGCAAAACCAGCAATCTGCACAGTTATGAAGATTGCATCCCGACGCCAACATCCTCCCCTGCAATTTCGGAATGCTACCAAAACCCTGGTTTGACCCTAAAAAACAGTATTAATTAAGGATCAAGTAGATCACAACTGAACCCCTATTACTGAGAGCGTGTGCAGAATATTCTGCATCGTCGACAGATCTTATGCTTTACATTAAGCAGATGTGAGGAGAAGGTGCAAAAGGGACATCAATGGCAGTTGCTAATTAGCAGCGACCAAGGAAATGGAAACGGAACGTAGGCCCCGTAAGCTGTGTTAGGCTTTTCAAAAGACAACCCAACCCGGTTACTTATCGTACCCTAGCCACTAACTGCGCACTGCCAATTACCGTGCACATTAACGGAGAATGGAGTGGAAATGAAGAACCCTATAGCATTTACACAACAGAAGCCATAAAAGCCAGTAGTGAATCCTCCCAAGAAGAGAGATTTGTACCACCCTTTTCTGGTGCATCAAACGTAATTGAACATTCAAAAAGCTCTACTACTTGTTTACAATGCGTTTCCAAGCAACCTGAGTTCAAATTTTTGATCTCACTGGCCATCAAACCTTTCATGGCACACACGATACATCCTTTTTCATCAAAAAAAGAATTCTTCTCAAAGAAACCTCACTGGATGTCCTTAAAAATCATGGCGTGGATATGTTGAAAACAATATTCCAAGGGCATGTGCCTCTTCACAACTCACTAATCAAACACCCCAACAATTGTTTTCTTAGAACTTAGGAATTCTGTGATGTTATTTTACAAACACACAAGTGAAACATGTACGGTAAATGGCTTGGGCACGACATCCATGTTAAGATATGACAAGATAGACCTTAACGAGGATCTCAGGGAGAGAACTCGCCATGGCACATGATGCGTGGACAGAAGAGTCACAGCGATATTAGCAATTTGCAGCACAACGAATCCGGCCGGAGAGAGCGCGCAACACGACGATGATATATACGAGTCAAACTTTCTGCCAGTGCCACCGAAGCGACCCCCGACCGAGGTACTGCTACTCCATGGCTCACGAAAGCGTCCATGATTGTCCTCTTCGTTGTAATGACAAAACTTCAAAGACAAGGGCACTTTCTAAGCCTGTCTAGGATATCTAGGATATCAATCTGTATACAATCTTAGTTTTGAGAGCTCTGTACACTTGGATGTCTCGTAATTTTCGCTCTCAACACACCGCTATGCATTGATTCACAAGCATGACCGTTCTGTTGCAATCTCTAACTGCGCCTATGACGACGAGATTGTACGCAACTAAGTAACAGAAGTTGGAAAGGAGTTACCCACCTGCACGGGCTCCAGGCTCTCAATGTCTCGCACTCCAAGGAATTGATCTGGATGTTGGATTGTGAGTGAGCAAACTCGCAAGACGAAAATTCTGCGGAAGTGTTGAATTTGGAGTGAGGTTTTAGGAAAGGACGAGGACAGCTTCCTCCGATAGTGGCGGGATTAACTTAAGCTTCGGAGTGGGCTGCTTTCAAGCTTTTCTGGGAGTTGGCATTAGCTGGCTGGGGCATCGACAGTCACAGCGGTGGAGCATCTCGGTGACGGAGCAGCTGGTGGGGTGTTGACACTTGTCCTGCTCACGTTAGTTTGCCTAACTAAGGTAGTCTGCTCTCAGAGCCTCCATTGGGCTCCGGACCTGCAGATGGGACGCTGCTTTTTTAAATGATTTGAAAATGATTTGAAAATGATTTGAGAATGATTTGAAAATGAAAAATAATTTTAGAATGAAAAATGATTTAGAAATTAGCCGTTGAGATTATTGAATACTATTCCTGCACATTGTTTCTTTTTCAAGAATTCAAAATCATGAGTATTAATTTCATCTTAACTAGTGTTGCTTGTCCTCTTGTTCCAAAAACCAAGAACATGATTTGCAATTCTTAATGTTGTAGGCAAACCTAAATCGAATATATTTATTATGCGTGAAGCAATGCATAGACTTTGTTGTGGTGTGAAAGGTTTTGTTCTTGATATGAAAAGAAGTAAAGAGTAAATTGAAATTTTTTTAATTTAAAAATGATTAAGAATTCCATAACTTCCATAGTCTATGTCAAAACGTCATGAAATAAAGTCTATGAAGCCCTTTTTGGAAAACTTTTCAATTGTGCATGCAAGACGGTTGGGAAAATCAGAATCTTTTAATAGTAAAAACCAAATGCACACAAAAACAAAAACATATAATATGCACTAATTTCACTGCATTTTAATTTGAAAAGTTTTTTTCTCCATTTTCTTAATGTTAGAACGACTGATCTTTTAATTACTAAAATGTGATTTCAGTATCAAAGACAAATTACAAAGTGTTTAGGAAGAACAATGTTCAAACATATGGCAAAACAGGTGAGTGAAAAAATTAAAGAGGCACGAGAAGAAGGCTTAGGACTCGAGCCAAGTCAGGACTCGAGCCAAGTCAGGACTCGAGCTAGGCTCCCAGGCTCCCTCTAGCTAGTTAAATGAGCCAATAAATCTGCCCTTCTTTTAGCTTCAGTAATTTAGTAGCTTGTCATTTTCCTTCAAAAAGGGTGTCAGGGCTTGCCCTCCAGACCTTCTAGCCCTGCAATTCCGATTTGTAAGGCCCGAAGCCTAGAGGCTTGGCTGGACGTCTAGGGAGAATCTAAAAACTGATGGAGCCCTTCCGGAGCTCTAAGTTCTGGACCTCCGGGCCCTCAATGGAGCTTGGCTCTCAAGCGACCTTTTCAAGAGCTGATTGCCTTTGAAGAAAGCTAAATTCCTTGAAACAATTTTCAGTAAATTTTTGTAGGAAGAAAAATGGAATTATCATTTAACCCAAATTGTTAGTTTCATGCTTTTTTGGACCTTTGTGAAATTAGTTAAGGATTGTTGAAGTTGAAACGCAGTGGGCATTGAAAGCAACCACCTCCTGAAATGTACACTTCGGGTACATTGAAGAAAACCAAATGTACTTCTATGTTAGTGGTTGCGTGTAGAGCATGGTTGCTTTTAGAGTAATCTACACTATTGGCAAACACCATGGAACTTAATCTTAAAAGACGGACCATATCAAATATCATTTAAAAATTTGAAATCTTTAGCATTGGCATATATTATAGTGTAGAATATTATGTTGTAAACCAAAGATTTAGATTATTCTAAGCTTAAAAAATCATTAGATTATGGCTACAGATCCAATGTTCAAATGTAAAAAATGTTGAATTCTATGAATTTTTCAAAATTTTGAAATGGAGTAAAAGCAAGGTCAAACAAGCCTCATCTCGTTAGTTGAACTCCAATTTAAAAAAGAGCATTTTCATGCTAAAATTTAGATTTAGACCAAGGATATAGGAATTGTCAAAATACACTAGATTGAATGCATCTTTTGTGATTCATTTTTTTAGCATCTCCTTCTTTAGAAATGTTAGTAATACCTCAATGACAAAATTTATGGGGAATTATGTTAAAATGGCGGCATTCCATGTGCCATTTCTAGACCGCCCACTTTGAATTGCAAAAGTGACATCTAGAATAGGTATAGTTTTTAGGAATCTTGAATTTTTATAGATTTAAAAAATCTATAACTACTATAGATTTTAGATTGCACGATCTAAATTATAAAAGTAACATCTAACATAGGTATAGATTTCAAACATCTAAAAATGATATAGATTAAAGACATCTATGACGTTTGTACACTTTAGATCGCCCGCTCTAAACTGTAGAATCTGCCAAAGTAGAGGAATTTCACCATTTTAATGAAATTGCCCGTATTTCCACCATCATGCACTAAAAATATGTCCAAAGAACTCTCGCAAAAAAATTGGATGAAAAAAAGTTTAGAATTAGATTCCAAATGATACATGGGAGACAGTTTCAGAGGTGATTTAGCTACTTCAATTTGTGAAAAAAAATTGATATGGGCAATTTCATTAAAATGGAGAAATTCCTCTACTTTGGCAGTTATCGGCAATTTAACAAATTATGGAGTTATTTAGGACTTATGGACCAAAAAAACATTTTGAAGACATTGCCAGAAGCTTTGATTGAAACTTGAAGACATCAACAGAAGTATCGGTGGGTGCCAACATACAGGTACTATTATGTAGTATATAGGGTAGAAAAATATAGATTTGTAAGACGGTTATGCTATAGTTGGTCAGTAGTGACCAACAAAAATTGATAACCACCTAAACCCTAAATTCCAGAATTCATATTTATGGAATCTGAAAATTCCAAAATTTGTTAAATTTCCCTTAGTTTTTATAGTTCAAAGTGGTCGGTCTATAGTGTACAAACATCCTAGACGTCTAAAATCTATACCATTCTTAGATGTGTGAAATCTACATATGTGTTAGATGTCACTTTTATAATTCAGATTGTGCGGTCTGAAATCTATAGTAGTCATAGATTTCTCAAATCTATAAAAGTCCAAGATTCTTGAAAACTATACCTATTCTAGATGTCACTTTTACAATTCAGAGCGAGCGGTCTAAAAATGGCACATGGAATGCCGCCATTTTAATGAAATTTCCATTAATATAATCACTCATATACAAATGAATAGTGTCAATGTATAAAAAAGGTATCATTGACATGCAAGTTGCAACTAAACTAGTTCATAGGTGGGTGAAGAGTGTGCACCAACTAACAAGTTTTATTCTCATTTAATGCAAACAATTGAATTGTTCTATTGTATCATTGCTTGAATAAGCAAAACTTTGAGTACTAGTTCTCATCATATGAAGAAAAAGTTAAATTAAATTTAGCAACTCCTTTTGATAAGAGTGTTCTAGAGATGCACATAGATAGAGAATTTTGTTAAAATGGCGGCATTCCACATGCAATTTTCAAACCACCCACTCTGAATTGTAAAAGTGACATCTAGGATAGGTATAATTTTTAGGAATCTTAGATTTTTATAGATTTAATAAATCTATGACTATTATAGATTTCAGATCACACGATCTAAATTATAAAAGTGACATCTAACACATATGTAGATTTCATACATCTAAGAATGGTATAGATTTTAGACGTGTAGGATGTTTGTACACTATAGACCGCTTGCTATGAACTTTAAAAATTGCCAAAATAGCTGAATTTTGCCATTTTAATGAAATTTCCCGTTCAGATCTCAATCCAATAGAACACCATCTCAATGGATTGAGGTCATTTCAAGACTCTCATTCCCATAACTTGAGGTTGCTTCAACCAATTATGATACACCTCTTTCTAGACCCTTGATTGAGTGTGATTTGACCTTGATTCAATCATCCAACATTGAGGTTATGTCGGGGCATGAAAAAGCCAAGCTTCATTATGAGAAATAACACCCCTCATCCACTCCTATGGCTTAGCATGTTATTTCTGTTGATAACAAGGCTCTGCTTTTGCAGTCTATAGTCCATTATCACATTCGGAAGAGAGCAACTCGTACAAACTCAGAAACCCAGTTCTGCATTACTTCTGCTTTACGAATACCAGCACAATTATATGGTAAACACCAAGTCCATGTCACAATGCACTGTAACGCAACTTGACATGTATCTTTCTCCAGAAATCCAACTGGTAAAATACAGAGGCAGAAGGAGAACATAACATTACTGATATTGAAGTAATGATGGAGAATTCTAGTGCTGAAACGCAGTGAGAGATGAATGAGCAACAACTGGTCTTATTCAACAAGGTAGTAAGTTGGTGACATGCTGATGAAGTTCAGAAACCAACTCAGTCTCCCACGAACTTTTGGAAAACAAACAACACACAAACAAAATTGTTGCCATTCTAGCTGGAATGGTTGGATAACTAATGAAGGCAGTTCAATTAGTGAGGTACTAATCTCAAGTCCATTTTATCCAGCTAATAAACATGATCACTGATTCAGTGTTCAGCATTGGATGAAGACACTCTGCCAGCCGATTCCGCTGCATTGCCCCGTGCTGCCAGTGAAGCGGGTTTGCGCGACCCCGGTGCAGCTGGCGCTGTTGTAAGCTGCGGCCGTCTGCCCTTGGTACGTGAAAGTGTAGCCGCCTTTCACGTTGGTGGGGATGCTGCTGCACCCACACGCATTCAAGGTGGCCGTGTTCCCCGTGCACGCGCCCGAGTAGAACACGAAGCTGCTCGCCTCCGACGGCTGGGCCATCATCCCCAGCACCAGAAGGACACCCACGCAGAGAGCCATGTGCCGTTGGACACTCGCAGTAGTTGCCATGACGCACAACCTGCAATCAATCCATGGACCACATGTTTAGCAGGCACAACTTCATCTGAAAGCATACTAGCGATTTATTGGACAGTTTCAAGAACAACTCTGACGTTGCTAGCTCTGTGATCGATCAAGTCTGGTGGATATTCACAAAACTCTACTGGCTAGCTACACATTGAGGTGCCAAACTTCGATCGATCAAGATCAAGACATTGGTATGAACTTCATGCATGGAACGGATTGCAACTGTGGAACTATATTACAACAAATCACTGTGGGAATTCTACACAGCATGGCCAGCTCGTGACAGCGTTAAGAGTGAAGACATCCGCAAATATGGTCATGGGCTTCGCGTGCTCGTCTTACTGGAGAAAAAAAGAGACGAAGGAGGTGCTGAGGAAACCGTCTTCACAGAGATCGAGGAGTGCGGGAGAATGAAGACTCAGAAGTGTGGTAGCGGTGGTGAGAAGTGTTTGTCCAGTAGAGGATTATATAGGGCTCGGAAGTGGAGATTGGACATTAACAAGGTCTGACACCCACGCAATTGTCGTAATAAGTCTCAAGGAAATTTTGGACTCTCCAGAGGGCTTCCGGTGGACTCTCCAGAGGGTTGCCAGGAAGTGCCCAAAGGGACCCCTCCTTTACATTCATTTTGCCTGAGGAAGAACTTTTCCCCTGTTCATGCACATAGTCAAACTTACTCCCAAATGTCAAAAGCATTAGTTTACGAGTAAGTATCACTAATAAAATGGAGGAGGGTTGTGGCACTTAGTGTTTTATACTCAATCACAATTAAACAAAGCCATCGCAAATATTTGAATGTCAGAAGACACGTCCTTTCCAACTCTTCTTGTGAATCTATCCATATCATTTGACTAGAATCTCTAAATCTCAAAGGGAATTTTTGGAGATGAGAGTCAACTTGACTTTCCACATTAACTTAGCCTAGAGTTTTTTTGAAAAAAGTCATTTTTACTATGTTTAGATGAGGTTTGAAATTTTACTTTGAAAACAATTTCAATGATTTGACAATGAACAGTCAAACTCTCATCTTCAAATTATTTCATCCCATATCCTTTGAGGATTCATGATGGACGATAGATTTCATTTTAAAAATGACCTCTCCACCTCCCATTTTCACCAAATGTCAATGAAACAAGTCTTTCACATTGCCATAAAAAAATTTCATGGTTATAGATGATATTTGGACTTTATTGTGGACATGATCTTTTGGGGCAACTTGCCATTAAGTAAGTCTTGACTTCCCCATTGCCAAAGTCAGACAAGACAAACACATTAGTCAGTGAGAAATACTTTAGGTTTAGTGGTGACGTGAAAATATTTAAGGTTGTCACCATGAAACGACTCTCTAGAAGCCTCATTTTTTCTCTAGTGAATTGTGTTCTTCTCATGTAATCATATCTAGTTTTGTGGTCAAAGTACTCTATGTAGGAACACCAAAAATCAACTACATGTTCTCATCATAGACTTTCATGTTTCGATGGGCCATTTAACCCTTAAACGCCGGACTGATGACTGTGGAAATCAACCCTTTTGGAACTATGTGACATTGTCTAGTTTGAAAAAAACAAAATATTCATTGGGAGTCAAACTATTGTAGAAGATTTCCCCTTTCCACCCCTAATTCCGAAGATGAATAGTTACATTTTCTATCCTACACAGGAGAATTCCTTGTCATTCATCGGACGCAAAACGTCTGCGGCGTCCCTTATGGATTAAGCTTATGGACCTCTTACCTTAGCTTCTGAAAGAGAGGCTCAAAAATTCAACATCATATCCATTTTCTGTACATACAGACACTGATCATGTCAGCATTTAAAAAATCTGAGAAACTCTTAATCGGGAAGTGTGGTGTCAAATCAGTGGATGCATTGGCCGTGGTGTCACAACCTTGAGCTGTTGCAAGTCACATCATCAGCATTGTGTCATAAGCACGGCTTTCTTTTGGGACCAGTGTCCCTCTGTTGTCCTCACTACAGAGGTCCGTTTTCTACAGAGGTCCGTTTTCGCAGGGACAAAGCGAGAGAGGTCAGATTTCTGACAATCCGGCGGAAAAAAAAGAGCCCTGGTTCATAAGTCACGGAGGGTGAATGAATTGAATTCTTGGTCTGATTGAATGTCACTTCTGACTTATGGTACTTTCGCACTTGGGCTTGAGATAAGGGTTAACCATACGGTAGCAATCCCTATTTAAGAATGGGTGGCATGTTGCTTGAAGTATCTATCATTGTTGGTGAGTTTGGGTAGACTTAAATGGTCACTTTAAGAGCAGACCACCTTAAGGTATGTTCACACTTGATGGTAGGGGTGATGTTTGTAATGTGAATCCGGTTCAGAAGTAGGTCTAAATTCATTCCTAAGATTGCAATAACAACACTCTTTGAGACCAAGTGAGAACAGATCTTTACTGGACTAGGACCTGGCTATTACATGATGCTAAGAGCATTCTCACCCAGGCTTGGGTGTGGCCTTTGTGCGATTGTGGATCCACAGGGTCCTTGGGCAGCCCAACCATGCTTTAGTCGCTCCTCGAGTTGCTCTTCCAAACACCAGGACACCATTCTCGTCAAATACTCAAATTTGTTGATTTTCACTTCACAGATATTTGTCAACAATTATTTTGTCTTGTTCTTTATTGCTTGCATTAATTTCAACGTCAAATTTTAGTGCTCCTAAACCCCTGGAAGGCTCAAAATAAGGTAATTGCACGTGAAAATCGCACAATTAAGCAATTCAAAATAAGGTAATTGCACCTAAAATCACACAATCATCACAAAAAATTTCAGGCCTCCAGAGGGCTGTTAAGGTTTTGATTTTCAGCAAGCTGCAATGCAAGTACAGGAAAAATTAAAAAATAATTTTTAAATACTAAAACCTGATGTGGCGCTGATGTGGCACCACTCAGTGGTGCCATATCAGCTGCTGTCATTAAAAAATAGTAAATAATAATAAAAACAGTTTTATTTCCTCTTTAATTGCACCGGGGGGATTCAAAACTTGTGGCCCTCCAAAGGCCTGAAATTTTTTGTAATCTTAGCAATTCAACATGGTTGCCATTATTAAAGGAAGCAACCCCTTTTTAACCACTTAAATAGTTACATAGATCTGCAAAGCGGTTTTCAATAGTGGAAAAAAATTTATATGCAGAAATAGAGTTTATGAGGTTTTTGTAATTTTTCAGATTTTTATTTCTCAAAACATAATTATTATGAATTTTTAAGCTTGAAGATTATGTCCCACCTATACTCATCATATAGACCTTCCTATCTTTGATCAAGAGTTGCTTGCAAAATCCAACAAGGGTTGGTTGCAATATTGAGAGTCATGTAGCCAATCATAATGTACCACATTTGCATCGAGAATTGTGCCATGATTACTATCATTGTTAACCACCTCTTGCACAAAATTACATCCAACCCCCCAATTGTACTAGAATCGATTGTTGATCAGAAATGGGTTCCTTCCCATACATTGAAAAACTTTTGGTGGGATCTTGTTGGAAGCTAAAAGAGGATTTTAGATTCTCTCATAATGCATTTTTTGTCACCATATGAATAAAATACAAATTTCCAAAGTGTTGAAAATAGGGTTTGGGATAACCAACCATAGACTCTTATGAATAGTAGAAGTACATTTTAGGCAAGAATGTAGAATCTCTTTTTAAAATTCAATGTGCAATTTTAGAAAGCATGTGATTTAAGGTGTAGTTACTTTTATTAGTAACTTTAGACTAGCCTGATAATTCAAGTGGCACGACAATTTTTAATAGGGAGTGAAGTGGAACTAGAGGTGATTGCACCTCATAGAACCCAAGGAGACCATTTGGAGAGAAACACGGTGATGCTCTGAGACCATCTTCACAACAATATGCCACAACTGACCTCTAAAGGTTTTGTACCATTGATCTTCTATGATAAAAGAATGTCCTCCATTGATTTACTTGAGCATGTTGTTGTGGAAGGATCCTAAGTTCAATTGAAGAGGCAAATTTGTCACCATTCCATTAGAGGGTGAGAAAAGGGTTATTACTCAAGATGTTGTCATAACCTTCTTTCTATACCCATAAAATTTGTGGAATGATATAGATATGGACATTTGTGATGAACTATTAGGACTTGGCATTATATTCCACAATGGTAAAAAAATAAGTTATAAGAAATAACCTTTAGATAAAGGCCTAAAGAACTGTATTCACAATGAGGGAAGAACTGATACAATAGAACTTCAACAAAAGTCAATTTTTAGAAGCTTGTAACCTAGACCTCTAAAGTGATATTATTCCTCCAAACTCGACTTTGACGCACTGAAGATGTATAAAGTTTAAAAATAAAAATAAAAAATTTCATTGAACTTGGAATCCAAATGTTGTTGTGGTGAATGTGCCCATGAATGTGACTTTAGTCCAAGGGCACCATGAAATTGCAACCTACTAAAACAATCTTCAAATGCCATTAGTGTTGTAGTCTCTATCTAAAGCAACAACATCGTTGGTTCAAATTGAAACTCAAATGAATTCATCAAATTTTTTGTGTAGAACTTTATCAATGGTATAAGTATTCATATCATTGAATTTAGTTTAAAGGATATTAGTTGTTTATATGATTTTATAGGAGTCTTTGCTTCAAAACAATGTGAGAATTGAGTTTACTTTAAACTTATGAAATGTCTCCTATCATTTGGACCCTAATTTGCTACTTATTTTCAATTGCATTTGGATTCATATTCAAATTGCATTCTTTTTGAAGGACAATAAGGTATGATTTCACACAATCTAATCCCATGTATTTGTCTTCTCTCCAAATTGAGGTTTAGATCTCTCCCTTGCAACTGATGCAAGTCCAAAATACAATCAAAGGATTCAAAGCAAACTTATACCTCAAATGGTGCAAGAAAGCATATGATCCCCACTTTGTGGATTCTTTTTAGTTAAATCATATATGTGTGAGTTTCAAGAGTTTTGAAAGGGAATTGCAAAATTAGGATTTGGACAATTTTGGACTTGATGAAGGATCCCAAATTACTTTGCAATTTATGTGTGTTGTGACATATTTAGGGTTGTGATTGGATTGAATGTGTTTAGCTTATTTTGATTTGGAAAGACAATAGAATGGATTGGAAATTATGATTGGCACTCCATATTCACATGTTGCGTTGACTACTTCCTTCTTGAATCTATACCTTTAAAACAAGAAAAATATCAAATACTCCTACAAACTATACAACCCATAGATTGACAACTGAATCATTCATAGTTATAATAGCACAAGCATGTAGAACCACACATATTCCATCTTTCTTAGTGCTCAAAGATAGATTCCCTCTACTACAAACACTTTAAACAAAATCAATAACAATTACATTATAATACAAAACATACATAGTGCTTCACAAAATATATATATTTGATTAACTAGCTCAAATAGGGTAACATCCCAATGCAAATACTAAATTATTGTCTAGTATCATGAATTGTGACACTTTCTTATCTCAATACTCTCACCAAAACTAACAATTTGACAATCAATACAAAGATTCAAATTGTGGACCATTACATTGTTGAATCCTATGCTATTGAAAGTTACATCTAATGATGTTCTTCACATAATCGAGACATTCACTATACATTGAAAATTTTAATATTAATATACAATTTCAATAGAACTTGTCATATATTAATTTACCTCAACTTCTTCTCATTTTATGATCCCTAATTGCTTTCTCTTGACCCTTTTATGTTATTGAATTTATTATAGTCTCTTTTCTAACAGAGGTACATAGTCTTAATATCACTCTTTTAACCTCCAAGGCACTAATTTAGGCACAAGATGAACAAACTCTTACTATACACCAATTTCAAGAGAAGATTTGAGTCTTTTTTTTCTCTTTTCAAAGCCTATTTTGGGAACTAGTGATCATGTGAGGTTAAGATTGAAGCTTATTTGTTCAAAAATTTATAGCATTTGTTGGACAAATGAACACCAACATTTGGAGCCAAATTGGTTTTAGAGCACCGTTTGTAATTTGATAGATTATGTTTTGCAAAGCACCTTGAAAATACTATTGTTGTTTGTCATCTTAATATCACTTCTCTATCAAAATATAGTAAGTTATTTTTTTTAAATTATAAAATGAAACTACTAATAATCATCAATATCAAATCTAGTTTCAAATCTCTTTTTAGGTTTAGAAAATCATGTATTGCCTCCCATTTTGAACTTGATTCAAGTAAGGTAGGAGGTTCTTAAAGCACTCAGGCTCTAAAATTGCTCACCTCCTCAATTGAACATTATTTGTATAGGTTGCTTTTTCATTGTACCAACAATGTACAAATTGTGTGCATTTGAGGAGGTGGACAATTTTAGAGCCCTATGTCATTTCAACTTCTAAAATTCATAAGTAATTCCACCAAGCTCCAAAAAACATGAAACAACTTAGGATAGATGCCAATTTTCCTTGTCTTTCAAGAAAAATTTACTAAAACAAATTTCAAGAAGTTTCACCTCTCCAAATTCAGTTTCAGCTCTTAAATGAGCACTTTCTGGACCTTCTAACTTGTGATGAGTGACATGAAACACATACACAATAGCATAAAACCGTCAAATGACAATTTATTTTTTCTTTAGTAAATATTTTGAAATATCTAAGCAATCAAATGACTCCACTTACTTGCATTGTCATTATCTAATGTAATGACAAAGCAAGACCAAGTCATGAAGAATAATCACTTATCAATAGTTTCTTCCTTCATTGTGAATGCAATTCTTTAGGCCCTTATCCAAAGGTTATTTCTCATAACCTATTTCTGCTTACCATTATGGGACATAATGCTACGAGACTTGAGTCCTAATAGTTCATCACAAACGTCCATAGTTTTACTTTTAACAAATCTAAGGGTGTAGAAAAAGAGCTAGGGTGAATTGACCCCCTCATTGCCCCTATTCTGAATGGATGGGATGAGGGGCCATCCCAAACCTCCCTACCTCCCTCCTTCTACCTCCTAACCTCCGTCCGACCTTCCTCTTCCGACCTCCTACAAGGGACCCCTTGACCTCATCGACAGTGGATCTGCTCCCCCCAGTTTTTCCAAATTTCAACATTCATCCACGTATTGGATAGAAAATATCACATTAGTGCATATCACATATCCAAAACTCTATCTTCATTCACAATCTAGTGATTTCATCCAAGATTTTTTTTTAGTTTGAAGTTTTTTTGTGATTTTCCACCTTTTTAGTACCATTTTGTTCCATTTGAGTGGAGGCCATTTCAAGACTCTCATTTCCATAATTTGGGCTTTGGGGTAGCTTTGGCCAAGTATGATGCACTTCTTTCTAGACCCTTGATTGAGTGTGATTTGACCTAAATTGAACCATCCAACATTGAGGTTATGTGGGATAATGCAAAAGCCAAGTTTTATTATGAGAAATAAACTCCCTTGTAATAATGCTATTTCTCATAATAATGAAGCTCTGCTTTTCCAATATCTAGTCCATTATCACATTTGGAAAAGAGCATGCCGTACAAATTCAGATTCAACCCTATTCTGCATTACGAATACAAGCATAATTATATGGTAAACACCAAGTCCATGTCACAATGTAACCCAACTTGATGTATATCTTTCTCCAGAAATCCAACTGATAAAATACAGAGGCAGAAGGAGAACATAGCATTAGTTACTCATGTTGAAATAATGACGGAGAATTCTAGTGCTGAAACGCAGAGAGAGATGAATGAGCAACAATTGGTCTTATTCAACTGTGGTAAAGGTAGTGGTGACATACTGATAATAAAAGTTCCTAAACCAACTCTCCCACAAACACACGAAAACAACACAGAAACAAAAACTGTTGCCATTCTACATTACTTAACTAGCTGGAATGGGTGGATAGTTAAGGTAGTCTTATTCGTGGATTGAGGTACTAATCTCAGGTCCATTTCATCCAGATGGGCAATTTCGTTAAAATGGCGAAATTCCATTGAAATGGCGGTTTTCCGGTAGCCGAGAAGACCGGAAACTTGTTGAGATGCGGCTTGCAGGGTTCTTGAAGTGCATACTCTATTGTTTTTTTAGCGCTCATGGGATGGAATGGGGCCCCTTCCCGACTGGGAAGCTCAGATTGAGGTCATGATGGAGGATCATACAATAGAAGACTCAAGCATTTTCGCCTATTGGAAAATAGGAAAGCCAAAGAGACAGTGCAATGCGGGATTTTTTTTGGACAATTCATTAGTCTAAGGTCTTAACTAGACTCCAGTCACTCCACGGTCTCAGAGGAAGATGGCATTGAGGGTCGGTTTAAGGTAGGGGGCTCATGAAGCGACCCTTTACGGGATGGTCGGCCTTTTTAATGGTCTTTAGATGCCTGAAATTAGTTTACTTTATTTTTCACTTGAAGCAAATCTGATTTGGAATTTAACCCAAGTGGTTTCATATTTTTGAGAGCATTTATGAATTACTTATGAATTTTCAAAGAATTCTACCGTAGGTACCTATTTATGATCCCTAGGCCTTGCAAAACCTACACACGTGCGGTCTGAAAACAAGCACTGTAGCATGCAAAAATATAGTAGACAAGGTTCCTGAATGTGATGTGTACTAAACCAAACTCCTAAAGTGCCAAGGCCTATTTCTGGTCCAAAAACACTCAAAACTGCCATTTTTGCTCAATTCATCTAAGGCACCAGAAAAAATAGTTTAAAGAAAATCGAACCATAGGATCTTGTACTTTACTTATATGAGATCACGTGGTAACAATTTCATGAAGTTTGACCATATGGATTAAAAGATATTAACATTCAAAGTTTGAGTGCATTTTTTTTAGGAATGCACACACATGTTTTCAGAAATGGACCCACATTGACTCTAATTATGTCCCCTATCAAAGTATGAACAAATAATTGATAAATGATAAACCTCTTTTTCATCATCAAAGGAACATTGATTACCTATTTATCAACCTGTTAAGGCCCATTTTGAAGCTAGCTAGGGGACGGTTTGAAGAAGAGGGTTGGAATTCCAGCCACCTACCTTAGTGGACAGCATCATTCACGGAACTTGCTACAATTTCCTCCATCGCCACTAAGAAGTTTGCGTAGCCAAATGTACATGGGAGCAAAGTCTTTGGAAGAATTAGATTTTCGAAAAAGTTGCAACAGACCACAGAATTTGATTGCCAGCTTGCTACTTCCTTCACATAGAAACTAGCATGTACGCGGTCACTTGCCTATCACAATTTCCCTAATGGAGGGATCCCCTACAACTTGTCTAATCCTTTTGTTTCAATTTCATCACTACAAGAGAAAGTGTCCTAATTGACAGAAACTGACCTGAATCAACTAGTCCTAATTGACAAAAAATTGACAAGTTTAGACAATTCGGACACTTTCTCCTGTAGTGCATCGAATACCACTCCAACGGATGGCCTTCTTGATTAGATATGCACTGAATAACGTGATATGTTTTATTCAATACTTGAACATTTGAGTCAGTCGTGGGGGTGCATTGTGGGAACAAACAATCAATGAATAAAACAGCAAGGAACAAAAAAGCTCATTAAAATCAACGTGCGTGCATGCCAACAAAAACACGGTTTTGGTTTGAAGAACAAATACTTTATTCAATTTGAATATGGATTTCTCGGAGGGATCCACCATTGTTTACATCATTCCTAGCTTCCCCTCAAAATACATGGTGCACCGACTTTCTTTCCCAGAAAGGAAGGAAGGGAGGGACGAGGAAAGAGAGGTGCCCTCCTGAAAAGGAGGTCTGACCATCTCTACCTTATTTGGCCAAAGCTTGCACGGTGACCCATAGCTTTCCAATGCCCAGTAGCTTGCCATATGATAACTAGTAGGGTCGGCAAATTTGCACTCTGCATTTTTTCGATCGCACCTCTTGAATCGATCGTATCCTCGCACGTGTGGGGAGTCTTCCGCTTGATCAACACCAGTAAGTATCTATTTGCCAAGCATGTTGTTGAGAAGACTCTACAGGGCACTGTGAAGTCCACGATGAAATGCTGGTCAACAGCAACGCGAACCAATGTTGGCATTGCCTTTGTGCCCAATGAATCATTGTTAAATTTGTAGCTTGTGTGGTGAAGAAGCGGAAACAATGACAGGCCATCCACATTCCTATCAGGAATATTCATAGGGGAAGTTCGCTTCATCTTTTAAGATTCCGTGGTCGCGCATAACTACAGGCCCTCTAGATACGGATGGGTGCCGCATTGATAGAGTGGATGTAGAGTTGACAGAGCTCCTTTGCATGACGGAGGGTAGTCAAAGGCACGCCCGAACCGTATATTATTCAAGATGGGATGGCAGGAGCGACCGTCATCCATTTTCTATGCCACATTCCTTCGCGTCCGTCAGCTCGATTGGACCTGATGTACTATTGGCGGTAATGGTAGGAGGATTGATCTATCTCAGAACTTGTTCACTGTGCACAAACGAGCTCCGTGAACACTACATCCACTCTGTCAATGCCGCACCCATCCATATGTATAGGGCTTGCAGTTATGCGCGACCACGGAATCTTGAAAGAGAAAGCTAACTACCCCTATGAATATACCCGATAGGAATGTGGATGGCTTGTCATTGTTCTCGCTTCTTCAACACACAAGCCACAAATTTAACAATGATTCATTCCGCACATAGACAGCGTCAGAATTGGTTGGCACTGCAATTGACGAGCGTGTGTCCGAGGTTCTCATAGTGCCCTGCATGGATCTTGCAACAACATGATTGACAATAGATGCCTGCTGGCATTGGAGAAATTAATGGTGATCCGTAGATGCTTCTTGTTATTTGCAAGAGCCCCGATGATGCAATTTGAGAGGGGGTCGATTTGCTACAATGATACCAATGACACTATGCTTTGGGAAAGAGTGCTATGCTATGTAGTGATGGGGAAGCCAAACTATTCATAACAATGTGGATATTCTTATTTCTATATTCAATGTGGGGGGTGCACTAGAGTGTATTGTAGAGAAGAATGATAAAATGAAAATGATTTTAGAATCCAATATTCATCTACAGTTCTATAGCTCAACTACATTCTATATCCAAGGCGGAAGCTCCGCGCAACCTTCCATCTTGACCTTCGCAAACGAGTCGAGGATGTCAGCCCCGGTTTAGAGCGGGCGGTCTGAACCGCTTGTAGTGGCATTCGAACCTCTACATCGACTTGCTCATTCGTTGTGTGGGCTGCTTTGGGAGGAGGTCGGCTCCGCAAATGTGAATGGTGCACCCAGGATCCTGCACAACAAGCCAACCGTGAGGGTCCGACGGACAAGAGTGGTCGTTCAATGACGGCATAAATAAGCCCATGACATGTTCAGAGTGGAAATGGAGCGCAACAGAGTGTTCGATGGAGAAATAATTTCTCCCCATCCTAGACTACATTATAGGGTAGGGCGGGAAAAAATTATTTCTCCATCAAAGTCACTCGTCAGCCCTTGCGTACCTGAATTCAGCCATCCCCATTAGCTATTGATGAGCCCACCTTACAATATGTACAGCCCGTCGCATCTCCATGCGCCCGCCGACCGCATCCTCCATTTAAATTCGAGCGGACGTAACGTCTTGGCCCGCCTCATCGGGGGTCATGCAATCGTCGGTCGAGCCCACCCCTTCCGTCATCTGCATCCGTCGCCGCTTGCCGCGTTCGGTGCCCACTCGGGAATCGGCGGCAGCATGCTCGCCCAGAGCATGAACGCGTCGGCGCCCCTGCACACGCATCAAGTTTTTGTGTGGGCATCAGATTTTTTTTTGGGCTTCCTCTTCCCTCTTTGTCGGGTGAAATAATCGTCCCCTTCTCTAGTGTATTTGCCGACAAAGTCCGGATATTCCAGCACGAGGTGCCTGTCCTGCCACGGGGCTAACACGCAAACGCGTAGTCCTAGATATGTCTGTCTCAAGGGTATTGTGAGGTGTCCGAAAAGTGCGTTCTGAGACACATATTGCGACACGCTAAGACCGGATGCGAGCAGGCCTTCGAGATACGGGCGCACAGTCCCCAAGAGAGTGGAATCGTGTTCACTGCCCACATACGACAAGGGAAACACGGCGTTGTGCACGGGGTTCAGGATGCTGCTCTCCGGAGAGGAATCGATGAGGAGGGTATTGGACGAATTGGCCCGAAAGTTCTTGGTGACGAACGTCTCGGTGTCCCACACAACCTTGTGCAACACCTTCAGCCGCAGCTGCCCCTCCGGATGGTCGGGGAACTGCACGTAGGTGTTCACGTCGATAGTAGGATCACATGAGATATGGGCGGGGTGCCCCGGGCAGGGTGGGTCGGGAAGGGACGGCAAGGGCGGGCACCTGCACTCCCACCACGGCCGCCTCTCGATAATGGAGGTGCAGTTCTCCAGTGCGAGGACCCGCATGTAAGTGCGGTCGAAGTCGCGAAAGAGGAAATCGACCATGGGTTTGGCAACGACGGCGGGCAGCCGAGTCCAGACGGAGACGTAAAATCGATTCGTCAAGCCCGTGAGGAAGCGGTGCAAGTCGGGACGGCAATGCATTGTGTATTTGCCGAAGACGTGGCGCCGTCGAGGGTGGTAATCCTCCTTCAAGGGCTTCGCCTTCGAGGTCGAGGGAGTTGGCTGGACGTGCCCAACGTCCTCAATTTGGGCGAGGACCCCTTCCAACTCCAGAAGGACGAAATAACTATACACAGGCAAAGCGACAGGGGGCCCCGTCGTGGACACCGGTAGTGGAGCCTGCGTATGCGAAATCCCGGGCTCAAAGTCCTCTTCTTTATGAAGAAATGAAGTCCACAAAAATGAACATGCGACTCCTCAAACTTTGCCTTGCTAAGAGAGAGACGACAATTTCTCTCTATGAAGATCTTAGTTCTAACTTGAATCAGATTTGCACTTCCTACAAGTTATCCAGGCGAGTGCTGGACAGAGACAACGAGCATAGGGTTGCAAGGACATGGAGTCTCACCTTTCTTACATCTGTGGGAGTGGTGGCCGCGAGAGGAGGTGGTGCCGGTGGCGCCAGGACAGCAAGAGTGTCGACATCTGCGAGGGAGGGAGGCACCATCTTCATAGGTACGGGAGTGGCAACCTCATCGACAGCAGGAGCATGGATGTCTATGAGGGAAGGAGGCACTAAGTTTTGAGGCACCGGAGTGGCGACTTCCAAGTCGACGGGAGGGACGACCTCGACAACAGCAACAATAGGAGAGCCGACTTCCATGGGGATGGCAGGTAGGACTTCATCATTCCTCGGGGCCGAAATGGGAAGTAGGGACAACGGAGACTCGTTGTCACGTGCGAGAGCATCGACAACCTGAACCGAAAATGCAAAGGGCGTAACTACAACGTCCAGAAGTAGTCGGAGACAAATCCCACAGAGCATCTCAACGAAACAAGAGTCATGTATAAAGAAAAGCACCCAATATATTACAAGTGGAATACAAAGTTTGTACAAACTGAACGGTGAATGCAGAGGTTCAGTGGTCACGTCCAAGTCTAGTAGTCTACACCTAACAGGACCACTACAATCCTAACCAAGACGAGAGTCCCCAGACTCCCGGTCTCGCGGCTGAACAGACTCAAGATAGACTCGTCGAGATGATCTTCGATCGTCCCGACGTAACACCCTAACATAGCGTCCACACCACTACGACTAACTACAAAGATGGGAGCTATGTGTAGGGGTTACCCACCGCGGGAGCCTCGTCGTCCTTGGCCGGCGAGTCCACCGGGGCTTGATCATCTCGCGTCACTTGGGGCTGCGGTGGAGCAACTGCTGCCTGCAGAGGAGCATACTGTTGAGTCAAGTTAGTGAACGAGGCCTCCATATCCCCCAATTGAACGTCCAGGTCGTAAGGATCATCGTCGACCACGCTGGGACGATGCATGGGTTCAGGGACATGAATAAACGGAAACTGACTGAGGGCCAAGTCATCGTAGTCTAGGTCGCGAGTGACACTCACCGAAATAGTTGCAGGCTCCACGGTCCCCAGCAATTGCAGGCCCGACGCCGCTGTGGCCGTCGCGGAAGCCGAGTTGGTGGTGGACACTCCAGAGAGGTTCTGGATTTCGCTAGCAGGATGGGCCGTGGGAGTGACGGGTGTGGGAGGTGCCTTGGGCATCGCCGAGGTGAACATCTCGAAGCGCTCGTTCATAATCTTCAACATCTCTCGATCGCGCCTCCTGTCCTCCTCGTACTGCCTATCCTTCTCCGCTTGTTGCCTCCTCTGCTCCTCCAACTGCCTCTCCTTCTCGGCGAGCTCGCGGTCCCTCTCCGCTTTCTTGGCCTTGCGCTTGGCCTTCTTTTCCTGCTCCAACCGCTCCTTCTCCTCTCTCTCCCTCTGGAGGGCCTCGATGGTCTCGGCACACTTGTCGACCACCACGGAATGCTTCCTCCTTAATCGCTCAGACATCATCTCCACAAACGAGAGGTTGAGGCCCGCCTTCGTGTCCATGGTGTCGGGCTTCGTCTCCTTCTTCCCCACGTCCGAGATCCCCGACGCCTGAGGTGCGGCCGTTCCACCTCCAAATACGGTCTCCGCGTCCAATGGAGTGCAATCCCCCCCTTGGGTGGCAACCCTGACCATCTGGCTGTACTCCTCCCTGTTCTCCTTCGCCGTGGAGAGCCGCATATTCAGATCCTCCTCATCCACGTCGTCGAGGTCAATTGGATTCTCCTTGGCATTCTGGAGAGCCAAATTGAGCTTCTACTTCATGGCCCGCACATGAGCCAAGAGAACGAGTTCCTCGAGGCCGGCGGGAGGTAGTTGCAACCGTAAGGTATCAACGGCGACATGCACCGTGATGAGCTTGCTCACTCCATCGGAGTCCAGCGGGGGTCGGGTAGACTTCAACTCCCGAAGAACGCCCTTGACCTTGGTAATTTTTTCTTCCATCGATCCCCGCGTAGGTTCGGTGGAATAGTCTCCGACGTTGGATTGGACATTCTCCAGCTCCACCCGTTGCTCTTCAGAGAGTCTCGCCTTGAGATCGTCCAACTCCGTCTGGAGATCCTCGATCTGCATCCTGGGAAGGGCGGGAGGAGAGCCCTCACGAGACGTGCCCGCACTGAAAGATGGGCCTGTGGAGGTACGCGGAGCGGGAGTTTTGAAGATGGGGCCGCTCACTTCAGACCGCACGGTCTGAACCTCTTGGAGGCGAGGATGACTACGACTCGATACGGGTGAGGCAGGATCGGTCTGGGCCCTCTGCAGTTCCGGAACTCTTGCTGGAGGAGAATCGAAACGCAGAGTTTGAAGCTGTGGATGGGAGGATGGAGAAGTGGGAGACAAGGAAGGGGCTGAATCAGACCGCCCGCTCTGAACTGCTGCAGTGGGAGACGCGTGATCAGACCACACAGTCTGATCATTATGAGGAGCACCCATCGATCTGATGGCAGCCTCCTCAGATTGTACCGTTGCCTCGCTCTCCATACGGTTTTGTGACGATTCCCCTATGATTTCAGGGCCGCTATCTTCTTCGTCACGGTCGAGCATTCGATCATCCAATACGTCTTCGTCTAGATCGTCTTCTTCATCCTCGTCCTCTTCTTCATCCTCGTATTCATCATCATCTTCGAGCCCCTCCACTTCCTCCAATATTGCCCTCCTTTGATGAAGATCTTCTCCGCTTCGTTCGAGTAGATCTTCTTTGTCCTTCCCTTCCTCTTCTTCTTTGTCCTCTTCTCCCCCCTTGTCTGCTTCTTCATCCTCGACGGGGTGTTCCGCGTCCACATGCCCGGCATCGACGATGTCCAACGCCTCGTCCGACATGGCTTCCTCTTCGGTTGGTGCGGGCTCCTCCTCTATGGTCGGTCGACACCTCTGCGTCGGGGACTGCCCGTCGTAGTCGTACTTGAGGGTGTACCCCGGCACGAAGACATGAGGCCACATTTCCGCACCAATTCGTTGATGCACGGAATGGAGGAGAAGGGCTTTCTCGGTGGAGATCATGAAGGAGACGGAACTGCAACACAACATCTGCAGGACACAGTGTTAGTGAAGGGACAAAACGTGAACGTGGAATATCTATTCATCTGGACCATATAGCCCCTGCAAAGAAACAAAACACGAGTGGTGAAATCATTACCGTGCATGCCGAGACTGCTTTCACTCCAGCGAAGACGAGCATGACCGTCCCTTGATCCCTGCAGAACTTGTCAATGAAGCGCAAGTACACGTCGTACCGTAGCTCGCGCTTGGACAGGATCCGAGGGAAATCGTGGCGGCAGACCTCCCGAGTCTTATACATGGGATCCGTGGCTATGAGGTCGTTGTCCTCGTCCTTGGACAATTTGGGCACCTTGCCCTTAGCGTCCACCAACTTGGAGTTCATGAAGGTCTTGGCACTCCGCTGCAAGTACATGACCTTATCCCTGTTCCTCTCCTTGAAGTTCGGCTCTCCCTTGCAGATCACGTAGTCACATTCTCGCCTAAGTGAATAGGACGGGAAGAGCTCCGTCGCCAATCTGTCCACCGCAGCCGCCCGCTTCGAGTTGAAGATGAACATCCACGTGTGCACGGTCTTGGACATAGTGGAGTTGGAGACCTCCCTCACTTCCTCCATGATTTTTGCGTGCCCGGAAGTGACCTCCATGCCTTCCACCTTCGGAAATAGTCGGAAGTCAATAATGCCGACCTCGCAGTACTCCGTCTTCGCGGCTCCAGTTTCCAATCGATACGGTGACCACGCCCCATTCTTATACACGTACAATTGTGGGTCGAAGTGCTTCTCGCTTTGAATCCATCGGCAGACAGTGGCTCGGGAGTACTTCCTGACCTTCTCGCATCGGTCGGCATTTTGCACGACCTGATCCAACGCCACCAGGAATGGCTTCTTGGGCTTCTCCACTGTCCTCCCTAACCGGCACTGGGACTTCACCCAATCCAAACCGAGGCTTATGAGATGCCACATGTGGAAGCCACCGATGCACAACGCGGTCTTCAGATTCCGCCAAGCCTTGACATTCATGTCTCCCGGCTCGGGGAATACGCCCTTGGCCTCCTCGATGCCGAAGGTGTCGGCCTTGTCGACAATCTCCTTCGCCAGTTGCATCTTGTGCTTCTTGTTTGTGCACCACATGAGGAAAGGAATGGCCGACGTCCAGACCGTGGGTCTCTTGTTGAGGTACACCTTGGGCGGCACGTCTAGGATTTTTTGGGCCACCTCCCAACGGCGTCATCTTCCATTCCGAGCAAGGCCTTCATCATATTATTCGTGATGGGTTGGAACTTGTACACCTTGGCGTTCCCGTCCTTGCTCACCACTTCATTGAATGGACCACCCGTGTCCGTGTCCGTGTCGTGCAGCGTGCCTTGCTCGTGAGCTTCAAAGACCTTCAACCAAGCCGACCACGTTTCCTCCGAGGCCATGATGATTTTCCTCTCCCCCATCTTATCCAAGTCATACGTTCTTCGATTTCCAGACAGCGGCTTGAGGAGGCCGGTGGACTCGAAGCTCTATTCCGCCTTGTCTCGGAAGTCCTGCACACCGCAATTGACTAGGTTAGAGGATCACAACTCTAAGAACATGCATCAGACCTCCAGTACTAAGCTTATTTGAATGGATCTGAAGGACAGCATCCTAGGTATACAATATGAAAGTTCAGAGCGGTCGCTCTGAAGAGGCTTGCATTCATTCCATTACAGTGCAACAATGTGACACGATTGTGCCATTGTCCAAGGCATTGGAACAACATGAACGTGGACTCAACAATATCTACTGTATTACAGATCAGAGCGGGCGGTCTAAACTGACCAAGTGGAGGAGACATACCTCGTAGGCCTTGAATTCGTCTCCTTTGTCCGCCTGCCTCGTGTTCTTCCGGAATTGGGTTGGTCTCCGCGCGTTGTCCCACAGATATCGGCAATGGCGGATCGTGGCAGGGAGCGACGACAGGTACGGGCCGGTGACGTTCCCATCATTGCACTTGCAGGAGAGCGCGTGCAGGTGGTCCTTGTTTTTGGACCAGACGATCTCACAGGTCCACTTTTGCACCCGCTTCTTGACCGCCTCATCGTCGACGAATGTTGTCCCTGAAATGATTTCGGTCGCAGCCTTCCACGTGTGCTGGCCGTTGATAATTTTCAGTGGGAAGGCCTTGATGCAATCCACCCAGCAGGTAGGCCTCTCTGGCGTGTCCGGCATGACGGTCAGGATTTGCTTGGTGAAGTTGACCTTCACCATGCGGTCGAGGACGGCTAGGACACCCTTCTTCTCCAGTGGCCTGAAGATCATTCCTGACGTCTCGTCCGCACTTGTCATGTCCTCGAGGTCCAGCTCGAAGAAGTTGCCCCGTCCGAATATGTACATGTAGGCGGACAACTCCTTGAACTTCTTGTTCGCCACTGCCTCGGCCTTGAAGCGTTTCCGGGCTTCTTCTTCTTCGCTGCGCTTGGGCTCCTTCTTGATCTCCAGATCCACAAACAGCTTATCCGGAATAGCTTTCTCATCGAACGGCAAGGTCACCGGGTTGTGAACCCAGTGGCCATTCACCTTCTTGAATGCCACCTTCTGTGCCTCCTCTTCGGATAAGTCGGTGGACTCCGGGAAGGCGCTCTGCGTGGATGCACTTGGGGCACCTTCACCCTCTTCCACATCGTGCAAGGTCCGTTGTGTCTTGTGAAAGCGGGACGCCCCTTCATCTTGTGAGGCCGAGTGGTCACCGGTGGCGACGGTTGCGGACTTCCTCTTCCGCGCCTTTTGTTTGTCCCGTGCCGTGGGCCTGGGACGCTCTGCTACTCCCGTGCTAGGTGGATTGGGCTGGGACGGAGGGGATCGGGATGGAGTCGTCTGTGGCGCCACCGTCGCGGGAGCAGACCGTGCAGGTTCAGCCGGCGTATGAGTTGTCATGCCTGCGGACCCTGGCAGCGCTAACGCTACTGGCGGCCGGGAACGGTTGGCAGGTACCGAGGCGGACGCGACCGCTTTTTTCTTCTGGGTTCGCCCTTGCGCATCCATATCAACATTCCCTACTCCCTGTGATGCGTTACCACTAGTCAGCGACGACACGTATAAGGTGTTTGCATTAGTGAGGTACGCGCTCGCGACCCGTGCGGTCTTCACGAAGTCCCCAACGTGCGCTTCGCACCTAGCTTGTATGTCTAGCATGAGGATTTGGAACACATGCGGAACCTGGTCATAATTTTTGATGAGGCGCTCATGGCAGAATATCATCTCGTCTTCTACGCGGATGATGACTACTCCTAGAGCATTGTTGCACGAATTCACTATGTCAACGAGAACGGCCTCTCGCATCACAGTAATGTTAATGACTACCAAGTTCTTAAAGGATTTCCATTTAGGCCCTCCCAGTTTTGTGAACCCCAATTCTAAATTAAATATCAGGGAGCCGTGAAGGTAACTCATTTCCACGGTCCACAATGCTTTTGTTGCAATGAAGGTCAGCGGAATTTTCCCTTCAACGTGCGCCTTCCACGACTCCATTAGCCGCTCAGGCGGTATTTGTGTAATGTAGCCCGTGAGAGGTGGCTTGCTCTCGAGGAAGGACTCCATGTCACTGTCCACATGAATCAAATCAGACCGGCTGCTCAAAATCAGACAGGCCGCTTAAAATTGCAATCTTCTCAGCGGCCCCGTATTACTGGGGTTCTAGCCCTTCGATTAGTTCAGAGCGACCGCTCTGAACTGATCTGGATCCACGACCTATTCAGTATAGATGTTCACAGCGGTCTGCTTATAGACAATTCTGTACAATGACCGTGCGTGATATCTAGTGTTTGGGCTTGGTTTCCTACTATTTAATTGGGTTTCAATTAAATTTCACATCGGCTTCACTATACTAATCGATCGGGTTCTCTGGATCCTATGGTACAATGTGAAATGATCATAACCTAGGTTCTATGCCCCTCTATCCTCTATAGTCTTCCCAGATGAATCATTCACTCTATAGGTGAGAGTTACTGATCTCACCGTACCCGATCTACGCGAAGATGTTATTCCATCGGATGCTCACTTCAGGGAGCCATCCGAATGAGTTTGGAGCGACCGCTCTAAACCTCCCTAATGTTGAAAGAGATTTTACAAGCTCAGAGCTGCCGCTCTTCACTGTAGGGAGAACATACATCTAGTAGGCTCCGGCCATGTCGATAAAGGTTCAGAGCGACCGCTCTGAACTTGTAGCTCTAATTCCAACCCTGAGGATGTTGTGATCGGTCTATCTGAATCCTGACAGCGCTCATCGCCGTCGTTGAGAATCAGAGCGACCAATGAGAACCTTGACCCTAACTGCCAACTGGATGCTTCAGTACGTTCCCTCTGGACCGCTTGCACTCTCATTGTGGAAGTGGTGGTTTGGAGCGACCACTATGAATCCGCTGCACTTTCACTAGCGAGTGCTTCATGTCAGAGCGGCCGCTCTAAACCGTGATCACGCTCCATACGAACGATTGCGCTCAATTCTACCATTCCGAGTACCGATATCTTTTGGTTTAGAGCAGCCTCTCTGATCCACTGCTTCGTGATGAGCATGGTCACGGTTCAGAGCGACCGCTCTGAACCACCTTGTACACGATTTGAATGCTGCAGGTTTAGAGCGGTCGCTCTGATCCGTGAGGGAGTTCATAATGGAGTAGGAGGTTCAAAGCGACTGCTCTAAACCTCTCTCTGAACGAAATCAGAGCTCTGTCATTTTGTTCAAAGGGAGGTTTAGAGCGGTCGCTCTGAACCTTCTACTCCAATATGAACTTGCTCATGGTTCAGAGCGACCGCTCTGAACCTCCTCGTGCTGGATTCCAATGCTCTAGGTTCATAGTGGAGCAGGAAGTTCAGAGTGACCGCTCTAAACCTCCCTGTGAACGAAATGACAGAGTTGGGATTTCGTTCATAGGGAGGTTTAGAGCGGTCGCTCTGAACCTCCTGCTCCATTATAAAGTCGCTCTAAATCAGTCTGGCTGACTTCACTAGTGCAAGTTCAGAGCGGTCGCTCTGAACCTCGACAGCGCTCATTATGGAGCTGGAGGTTTAGAGCGACCGCTCTGAACCCTGCCAACAGCGTAATCATGTGCGCGGTTATAGGGGATCCTTGTTCTAGCAAATTCTTCTATGTTTGCATGGTTTCAAATTGTTCAGGAATGGTTGGCATTGCAATCAATTGGGATGTGGTGATTACCTAGGCTAGGTGCCTGTTCAATACTCTGCTTCTTCAGCCTAGAATAGCAAAATTGCTTCGTTTGTGAAGACTCCAGGAACTCGGAATCCCTGCCAGCTGCAGATGAAGTGCAATGGAACTCAATGAAAACTAATAAGATACGCAATTGCATTGAGAGAACGCAAAATAACAGCAACAGACATCAACGCATAGTGAAGCCACTGAACTACAGTGCAAGAGGTATATGGATTTAGGGTAGCTCGCACCAAGATTCAAAAAAGCAAAGAAACGAGATAGCTCGCAATGAAATGACCTAAACCCTAAACCAATGGACAGCGTACCTTGCAAACGAGGTGTCCAGAAGCAACACACCAAGTACCGAAATGCGCGTGGGAGGAGCACAAGAAAGGTACAACGCTGCGCACGGGAGGAGCACAAGAAAGGAACAACGCTGCGCGCGGGAGGAGCACAAGAAAGGAACAACGCTGCGCGCGGGAGGAACGGAAAAAGGGAATCACGGTGCGCAAGAAAGAAAGGCCACTGCGCGGGGAGGAACGAGCACAAGAAACGAGCGCGAGCAAGAATGAGCAAGAAAAATGAGAAGAGGAACGAGCACAAGAAAGGATGAGCAAGAACGAGCGCAAGAAAAAATGAGCGCTGCGCGCAGGGGAACGGAAGAAAGCAAGAGACAGGCGCGGTACCGGTGGGAAGAGTGTGCATGCAAACCCTTGGAACAGGGAAGACGACCAACCAAACCTGGAGCCGAACCAAAATCCAACCTCCATGAAACCCAAACCGAAGCTGAAGCGAACCTCCGCCGAACCTGAACCCGACCCTCTCAAACCCAAACCAAAGCTAAACCGAACCTCCGCCGAACCTGAATCCAACCCCCTCAAACCCAAAACGAACCCAAAACGAACCTCTGCCGAACCTAAGCCGAGTCTAAACGAAGCATCATAATATGGGGGGGGCTCCATCATTTGATAGTCAAATAATACTTAAGTATATGAGTGTATCTACACTTTTTTAACCCTCAAAAAAATTCGATGTTTTCATATCCAAAATTGCTTCAAATTACTTAAATCCAATGCAAGGCTAAAACCTTCATTTATATTTCTTCATTAACAATTCCAACCATAGGATCCCTTAGTTAAATTGTTAAATTATATCCTCCTAAAACTTTAGAATAAAAAACCTTACCATCTACAAGATCAAGTCGTCTGAATTTCAAAAAAAAATGTTTTCAACTCTTCTTGAATGGTTAGACTTCATCTTTCAAACTTTTTGTAGAAGGTTTTTGAAATTCTATAGCTTGTTGCTCTCAAGAAATGAGTTGGAAATACATATACAAAATTTCAAACAAAAAATATTTCATATTCATGCTTAAAAAATTATAAGTAGAAGAAGCTACAGTATGATTTAAAACACTAGAGTGTTAAGAATGTAGTTATGGAATTCAAAAATGTTAGTCATACTACTAAAATCATAAGTCCCTACGTAATATCACAAATGCTACCATTAATACTAGGGGCTCATGCTTGCTATGCTATGCATTCATTGTATCACATATTAATAAAAATTTGATATATTTCAATAGAATGCATGATAATGCTTTTGTTGGCTTCATATTTCTTTTGCATTTCTATAATTTTGTGCTTTTGTGAGCTTTGAGCTTCGAATTGCAATTTTCTATTGCTACGACCAAATGACTTGAGCCGAGTTTCAATTTCACAACAATTGAATTGTTTAAGAAGCTTTGGAGGTTGACAAGTTCTTCCTCTAAATTCTTCTATTGGGGTTGCCACTGTTTGGAACAATTGAATCAAATTACTAATGCATTCTAATGTATGTGTATCTTTTATAGTATTCATCATTATTTATTTCAATATATGCTTATTTAGAAAATTATAAGAAGATTTTAGTAATTTTTATCTAAACATTTATTGAAATTCTTGCTCTGCATTTTATCTCATACATAAAAAATTCTAATGAAATTCTAATGGTGAATGCGTAGTATAGTAAGCGCCAACCGCTAGTCATACTACTAAAATTAGAACTCCCTCTGTAATAGCACAAATGCTACCATTAATACTTAGGGGTTCGTGCTTGCTATACTACGCATTCACTGTATCACATATTAGTAAATTTTTGATATATTTCAATAGGATGCATGATAATGGTTTCAATAAATCTTTAAAATAATTATTTTAATAATGTTATAAAAATATTTCCAATCAAGCATACATACAAATCATGTTTTGCACATAATGTCATATTACTGAAATAGAGTAGCACTTCACAACCACCTCTGATATCACTTTTTACTAAGGGTGATATTATAGAAATTATATAGTCGTTGCAATTGAGGGGATATTAAAGAGGATCCAGAGGATGATATTATAGAGGTAGCAAATGCATTGCTTCTCTTGGCTTGAAACTTCTTTGCACTTCTATGATTTTTTGCTTTCATGAACTTTGAGCTTTCATGATTTCAATTGTCTATCACAACTACCAAATGATTTTGAGAAATTGATTCAATTGAAGAAATTTGGGATTCCACAACAATGAATTTGTTCACAAAGTTTTTGAGATTTATTAGTTTTTCTTTTCACTTCTTCAATTTGAATTGCAATTTTCTGTAACAATGGAGTCAAATTTCTAATGTATGTGTATCTTTTATAGTATTTACCATTGCATATGCTTCATTCCTCATTCAATAAATTTCTATGCTACTTTTCTATACATGCTTACTTAGAACAAAAATTATACAAAGATTTTAGGCATTTTTATTTGAAGACTTAATGAAATATTTGGTCTACATTCTATCTCATACATAAAAATTCTTATGAAATTTTTGTGGTGAATGCGTAGCATAGCAAGCGCCAACCGCTAGTCCAGTACTGCAACGATTCTTTTCCTAGTTCGCATTTCTTATACATGTAATCATATTAGCAATAGTATCGTTACTCATGAAAACTCCTTTTTACTATTAATATAAATAAGAGTTTTAATAAGTTAAAAGCTTCTACGACATAAAAATAATTTTAATTTTAAAAAAAAAGAATTTGCTAATTTGCTAATCTACGAACTTAATGTTCTTGCATAGTTCATTGCAACAACATAAATTTGTTGGGTCAACACTACAATAAAGCATCTAACGACCAAAAAAAACTATGGAGGACTTTGGAGATTTAGGGTTACCTCATGTGATTTGAATTTCGAACATGATTTTATGAAATAGTTTAAAGATACTTAAACAAATGAGCTATCAAGGAATGTAATATTCATTTTAATAATTCTTCAAAAATTTAAGTTATGCCGCTACAAGTCCCCCCAAAATGCAAGAAGTGATAGAAGAAGGTATTTTGAAGACAATGTAAGCATCTCTTGCACAAAAGTACATACTTGAACATCTCCTACAATGTAAAACACAAGAGCATTAGAAAGATTCTGAATGCTTGGAAGAAGTTCCACATACCATACTAATCTCATCAACTATTCACTTTTCATGAGCAACACACAAATAATGTTGTACTTTAAATGTTTGATAAAAATTAGTTCTGCATGTAAAGTTTTTGGAGGGATCTACTAATCATCCAATTGAACATGTTGAATAGAAATGTCATGTTCTCCTGATGTGGCCTACAAAAAGGTAAATCCCAAGGTAACAAAGTGACTCCAGTTTATCTAAAAAGTAAGAAAGCTACTTGTTAGAAAAACTTGTACAAAATAAAGAAACAAAACATAACGTCTTTTTCTAATAAAACTACTCCCAGTACTATGGTACTTAGCAAAAATTCATTATGTACATACAACAAGTAAGTAGCAGTCTTCCTTCAACGATAGTGGCGACGGGACGATCGACGCTTAGGTGTGAGGTTATCCAAATTTGCTTGTGCTTGATTGAGCCGGGCACGAAATTCATCAAAAATATCCGTTCCAAAGTGAATTGTTTGAGACTCCCTATGCAAATGTTCAGTCCCGTACTTGTCATCCTAAACAATGAAGTACCAATAAGACATATTTCAATGAGAAATCTTTTATAAATCCTTCAAAATTCAAAAAATCACAACATTATCCAAGAAATTGACATCATCAAAAATTCAATATCATGAAAAAAAAATCAAAGAATGAAGAGATATCGAAGGGCATCATTTTTTCCTTTGCTATTGGAAGGTCAAAAGCAATGTATATTACAAACCTCAATGAGTTGTAGAAGCAAGGAACCATTCTTGGATGCGGCGAGCTCATCCTCATCATCGAATTCCTCCATGAGAGCCCTACATGCCATGTGAATCAAGACATATTATCATATCAAAAATTAACATGTCCAAGTACGTACATACTGAAATCTCAAAAACCAAGCAAAACCTTTGCAAACCTAAACAATTATCAACAAATGAACTAAAAAAGAAACAATGCTAACAAGAATTGAGCATCAAAATCAATCAAGAAATGTTAATATATAGTATAGCATGTTGTACTTGACAACCAAAAAAACTCACCGAAGGTTTGTGCAATCTTTGTTGTAACGCACATGGACATACTCCTCCATCATGGCCCACACATCTCGAATTGCAGCATCAAATTGTGCTCCCCAAGGAACTTCAAGTGTGCCCTACAATGCACACATAACATGACCTGCAACAAGAAACCAACAAAGATTGCACTAAGGAACAACCATGCATGTGATACCTACATATTATCCAAAACTTAGAGTTTTGCACATGCTTTTGAAGTACACAATTCTACAAATGGAAGAAGGAAAACATAACCCATGTAGTATTTATCCATCTTGGTGTCTTGGAACATCTCCTTAGACGTCTCGCAGTGAGAATAATGGGCAAAGCAATATAGCTTGTAGCCTTGCCAAAAATCGCGAGCCCTATTTCAAGCAATTTTGAATCAATTCCAATGAAGTAATCATAAGTATGGTAGAAAATCATGCAACAGCTGCAAACGCAGAAAGCCCAAAAAACATGTGTAGAAAAAGAAGAAGTCACTTACCTAAAGTCCTCATTGTCCAAAAGAACTCTAAGCTGCTCGGAGCACTTACTGAAGTTTGCAGCGCCAGCCATTGAATCTGTTTAAAACCAAAAGTGCCCTACAATGAAACGCATCAACCCTACTAATAGGTAGAGAGTGAAGATGAGGCAATCCTTCCACCAAATCCTTCAGCCCTAGAATGAAGAGATGCAAAATTGTTATTCTATTACAATCAACAATCCTTATCTTTCAATTTGCAACATCTTGCTAAAAATCACTGTTGCATGCATTTTCTTAGGTTCCACATCTTTGTTTCTTGCTAAAAAACATGATTTAGAAAGAATATAGACCAAGAAGAACAATGAAAAAGACAGATGAGCCCTTACAAGAGCTCTTTTATAGCATACAATCTCACAAGAATGAAAAAGAAAAAGTCTTAAGAAAATATAAATCTCTTCTACATGTGCTAACAAATACAAAATGAGAACTTGAAGGCTACTGAGAAGTTGCAAATGAGAAGCATTCCCAATGGAATCTCAAAACCACTTCCAAGTGGGTTCATTGACATTGGAAATTGACTACATTGGAAACTTTTCCGCAAACCTTAAACAAAATCAAGAAACCTTTCTTTCTTCTCTACCACTTAGAATTCCAGCATTTCCATTCCCAAACTCGAAATGAAGAAATCTCAAACTATTATAGAAGATGTAGCGAAGTGGCGATGGTGGCAAATGAAGCCACGATGAAAGCCAGAACAACTATTCTTTGGAGTTCAAACCCAAAAAAAATTGCTGAGGATTATGGAAATTCAAGAGTGGCGGTGAACAAACCTTCTTGAAGTGCGTGCGATTGTGATCTCCACATGCAATGTCCTCCGCTCTCACCCTTTTGCTATAGAACTTGTTGGAGCGTCGTCGACTCCCTTCACCGGAGGCAAATGACTTTGGGAAAGCAGTTGGGGTTGTGCAAAAATATCTTGTACCCTCCGAATGCAAAAACTATGCGGTCGAGAACTGGTTCTGACAACACACTGAATAACCTAGCGTAACGACTGGCGTAGAAACTACGCGTGACAGAGATGTCCGAATTTTTCAATTTTATTTATTTTTTTGTCGAATCCAACGTGGCCCTACGCTGGTGACGTGGCAGCCGCCATATGCGGCTGCCGCATTGAAGTACAGCCTCAGAATACAAAACCGAAACCGGCTTCTGTCATTCTTCTTTCGTCGTCTGCAATTGTGTATGTCGATATTAGAGCGCGCACCGCTTTCTCCTCTTCCGTCGGCATTGTGCAGCACGTTGTCGACCGCTGGAGGCCATCTTTGTTGTTAAGAAGCGCCAATGACGTCGTACGTCCTCATTTCAGGTTCGATGAACAATTTATCCCCTGTTTCTCTTCTCTTGGTTCGCAGGATTGTTTTTTGTCTCTAAGAACTCAATGTCAACGGATTTCAACAAATTTCATGTTTTTCTTCAGTTTTTTCGCATCTGTAGTATTGCCTGAGCCACATTCCTAGAATCTCACACTAGCAACAGGCGAGGCGTGTCTTCGCGTTAGACAGAATGCTGCATTTGCTGAAATGCGAATTTTAGAACTGTGCTCATTGTAGTTTGTGCTCATTCGGTTCCGAATTTTAGAACTGTGCTCATTCGGTTCCGAATAGTTATTCACATTCTCGTAGACAATCAATTATCCACAGTGCTATGGTATTTCAGAGTCATGATTTATACAATGCTGATATACCTTAGCATTATCATCTATTACATGAGACAAAGTTCGGATGGCATTCCGTCCAGATTGATTTATGATAATTAGTGTCACCCGAAATTAGTGTTACTCAGTTCAGAGCGCCCGCTCTAAACTGAACGTGGGGTGACGATTGGGAAGCAATATGACACTCCGTTCAGTTCAGAGCGGGCGCTCTGAACTGAACGTGGGGTGACGATTGGGAAGCAATATGACACTCCGTTCAGTTCAGAGCGCCTGCTCTGAACTGAACGTGGGGTGACGATTGGGAAGCAATATGACACTCCGTTCAGTTCAGAGCGCCCGCTCTGAACTGAACGTAGGGTGACGATTGGGAATGCTATCCTCCGTTCGGTTGAGAGCGGTCCCTCTGAACTAAACGTGAGGTGACGGAGATGAAAGCTATTCTCCGTTCAGTTTAGAGAGGCCACTCTGAACTGCACGTCAGGTGACCAAGGCGAAGACTATCCTCCGTTCAGTTCAGAGCGGCCGCTCTGAACTGAACAGAGGGTGACAAATCATGTACTCTCGGAACGGAGGGTGACAGAGCTCAATGACCCTCCCTGAAGTTCAGAGCGGCCGCTCTGAACTGAACGGTGGGTGACGGAGCTCAATGACCCTCCCTGAAGTTCATAGCGGCCGCTCTGAACTGAACGGAAGGTGACGGAGCTCTGTGACCCTCCCTGGAGTTCAAAGAGGCCTCTCTGAGCTTAAGGGAGGATCACAGAGCTCCGTCACCCTCCGTTCCGAGAGTTCATGATTTATCACCCTCTGTTCAGTTCAGAGCGGCCGCTCTGATCTATGTTTTGCATGCGCATTATTTAGATCCTAGTCCTCCGTTTTCCCAATTATGGGCGATCACGTGGATGAATTACGCATGCATCTTGTTCCTCGCAGTTCAGAGCGGCCGTTCTTAACTGTTATTCGGTGGGACTCTTTCTTGGAGACTCTGGACTGTTCAACATTCATTGTAGGAACGAGTTCTTCTTTGTGATTCTTTGCATTGTGTTGTCTATCCTTTGGCACGCTTCCTCTATATTGGGTGTGGAACAATATCTGCAAAAGGTGTAACTCTTCCACGCAGTTCAAAGTGGCTCAGTGAACAGGCCTTGGGGGAATTTGTGCGTAGACTTGCAATCTCCTCGGACTTAGACTGTTCGGTCCATACTCATGTGCAGTTGATTGTCTTTCTTGGACATAGTGGCATTGCACTGCGGAATGGGGTCCACGGTAGCCGACGTTCTATGGGAATCGTTAGTTTCAGACTTCACTGCATTCTATACCAAACCTCACAGCAAGTGAGCGGGTTCGAGACAGTTGCTACACTATTTCATACTGTATTTGATTATGTAATGATGTCCTCATATTCATCGCTTTCGCCACTCGCCTATTTGTCATTTCGTCTAATACTTTTTATTTTACTGCTGTCAGGCGTATTAGCCCTTGTGGGCTGAACAAAGAGGACGTATATGCTACCAATTCTTTCAAGTGTCACTCTCATGCTTCCTACGAGGCCGCTATTTTCTATTAGAAAACACTTACGATTTTAACGTCTCCTATGTTTTCTTCGGACGACTCTGATGGTGATGAGGTATTGTATATAACTTTCTACTCTCGTCAGTTTTCACGTTTCTTATTGTACATTGCGTTCCTTTGTCGTTGATGTTGTGTCAATTCTTCATTGTTCGGTGTGCAAGGGTTTGCAGAATGTCAGGAAGAGGACGTGGACTTGGAAGCATATGCCGAGGCAAACGTAGACAATAGTCCCATCCCAGATTGCGAGGGCATTGATCGAGACGGATGGTCTGGGAAGGCATTGCTCGCAAAACATGCGGACGGCTCCGACTTTGCGGAAGTCATCATCATTAATGCCAATCCCAACGCTTGCATTGATGGACAGAGCAGGCTGGGGATGGATGACGTTGGCATTGTTGTCTTGGACGTGTACAACGGGGACCCCAACGTCGGAGACATGTGCTTGCGCTGGCCTATGCGGCAGGTGTTTCACCACGGCGAAAATGGGTACGTTAGTGTTTACGATCACGCTCGCAAGCAAGAAGCTCTGGATAAAGAAATGGAAGGGAGTAGAAAACATGGGGGCGTGCGACGGTATCATTATGATAAGAGAGCTCGAGCTGTCGCTTTACTAGATAAAAAGACGAAGATGGTATCACATGAATCCATTGCAGAGGTCTTCACACAAATCTGCTGCAATAATGAATGCACTTGTAAGTTCCGTCCTTCCACCATCCGTGTGCTTCGCGCGGAAATACACCTACAGACATTTCAAGTGAAATCTAGCAAAAATTTGGATGTTCATAGGACAATGCACAAAGCAGTTCCGAGGGGGAGGCAAGTTGTCATCTTAGAAGGCATAGACGTCTGTCCACGTGCTTGGAGGATTCTTCACAACATCCCCCTCCGCACATTCAAAAGATACAGGGCCAAGGCCAAGGCTGGCGTCAGAGGCGCTCCACACGAGAACTCCAATCGAAAAAAGACAAGGACTGCCACTATTCAAGGCATCGAGACTTTGCGCTCATTATTGGAGGCAATGGCCAACCACATGCCCCATTTGTCTCGCACCTTGCCCACTGGTGAAAAGGTTTGCCTCAAAGTTCTTCCGACCGGTACCGAATGGAGGCAATTACTAGCCACCGTGAACAAGGTACGGCTCGCAATGTCACCTATGGCAGTCATATGAAAAGGACATGGTCAAATTGTCGCATCGACCACAAAAGCTCATAGAGTCCTCCAACATCCAATGAAGTGCTTGTTGAATACGCAGACTAAGTGCGCGTGTTTCTATTGTTTGTAGGCCAATGAAGAACTCGGGCTGTCGACACTCTCGCAATCATGTTTTAGTAAAATTCGAACAAAATATTTTGCTGAGTACGTCGTGAAGGGAAGGGGAGATTCCTTCGCAAGATGTAGCATTTGTGACAATCTAAAGCAACTACGAGCTTCTTTTGCTCCTGGATCGGAGGACTATCAACGAATCCAAAGGCGCTTCGAGAAGCACTTGTTTCTACAAGAAGCTTGTCGACATGCCTACTACCGTAGTAGATGGTTGTCCAAATTACGGCCTATGCAACTTTTATCTATCATGCACGACAAAATGGATCATTCAAAAACAGCATGTCCTGCATTGGCAAGGAAAACAAAAGCCCTAGATGGGTTCATGAAATTGCCCGTGAAGGTATCAGGGATTTTTGCACATGGACACGGGGATGGCAAATATGCACATTACAATTTGGACGTGTTTCCCAGCGACAGCAACTTTACAGTGGGATCCATCGCCAAATTGTTACGAGATTTAGAAGGGCCCCCCGCAATGTCTTCACGGATGTTGTTCGAAGGAGTCGGAAGCACGGAACTATATCGAGTGTTGCTGCAAGGTAGCGAGATCTGTATTGATTCTTTGGGAGCTGTTCCTCCTCAACCTATTGAGGCTCAACTATTGCCACCGGTACTACACGTTCAGATGGACAACTCTTGGAGGGAAAACAAAAACAGATATGTCTTCTGTTTTTGGTCCCTGTTGGTGGCAAGACGCATTGTGAAAGAAGTGGTGGTATCCTTCATGATAGTGGGTCACACCCATGATGACATGGATGCATCATTTGGGCGATGGAGCATGCAACTCCGCGAGAAAGACCATTCCACCCTACCATCATTGATGCAATCCTACATGGAAATGGAACAAGGTCCGTTCATTCCACATCTAATTGAAGAAGTACCCGACTTCAAGGCCTATGTCAAACCTTATATTGGGATGTACAATAAACAATTGGTGGGCCACTCTCATGGGAGACAGTACAAATTCTTCATGGATGACAATGGATGGCTTATCATGCAATACAAATTGGCGTGTATAGACATTCCATGGTTGCCTGAAGGGGGATTGAAGATATGGAAGGAAGATGTCGACCATAGACCTATACTTCCTCGAGGTGATCCACCGCGCGTGACCCCCAAGAAGATGACAAACGAAGCTGAGATTTTGCGTGGACTTGATGGATACATCCAACATTGGAAAGACATATTTGAAGAAGATGGGACGGTGGAGTACAAAACCCACATGTCAAACTTGGTCACGTGAGAAATGCCATACTGGATGGAGGCGAAGAAGACTCCTCCCAATCTAATGAATTGCAGCAAGGATTTTGGCCTCAGACTCGACAACCCGGAGATCTTATGACAGATTTCATGCAAGATGGAAGGACACGTCAAGAGGTGGAGGCCGAAGATCCTTACATTGGTACTCTAGAGAGAAGGCCCCCACCAGCATACAATGTAGTCACTGATGTTCGTGAGGGATTCTACCTCTTTGTGAGGCCAGGATTGGATTGTCTTGAGCCCGTATGGCTCGGAAGGGTAGTAGAAAATCCACAATTTGATCCCACGGCCGTTCACTTTCGCGAAGTCTTAGTGCAATGGTACACCCCATGTGGAACATCCAAAGATGTGCAATGGTTGTATACGAGGTGGGACACAAAGCCTAATTTTAGATGGAAGATTGACCGAACGGCCGACAAAGCTGACTATGTTTCCACAGATAGTATCATGGCATCATGGAAACCAAAGAAGAACGATGGAAATAGTTTCATTGCTCCTCGTCAACAAGTGCAGTTTGCAGTGGATCATTTACGTCGAATTGTTGAAGAAGAACAAGGTTGGTGAATATGAAGTCCTGGGAGACGACTATTCCAACAGTCATATTTCATGCTTGCGATGCCCCTTTGTATTGTAGAAGGTGGACCTTCACATATTATGCAACAGGTAGTGATAGTTTTTCTCGTCCGATGACATTGCAACGGATTGTACAATTTTGAATAGACTGTAGGCATCATAGGTTGCCTGGTCCTCCATCTTTGTATGCAACCTCCATTTTGTTCAATTTGAAATACAAGTTTTTGCCCTTCTGTTTTGCATCCATTGCAACAAGACGTATTTTAGATACCAACTTCATTGACCACGCACTCATGAACGATGCAAACCTAAACAAGTACCCAAACTTGTGCCCATCATGATGATGATCCCCCCCCACTTCAATGGGCAATGACCCCCATGTTAAGCACTAACAACTCCATGACAAGATTTCCACGTTCTACCTATTAGTCTACCAAGACTTTCACTAACAACATCTATAGTCATTGTCTTTTGCACAAGTCCTGTATAGAAATCCTAAGGATTTGCACTCGTATGCAAGGGGCCCATTTGCCACTCACTAGCGCTACGCCCAACGACTAGTACATAGCACAATACAAAGGCAGCTTAATGGTCGCTCATGTCAACATGGGACATGGAATACCGCCATTTTAACGAAATTGCCGACAAAGCAAAATCACCTCAACGCTTCTCATGTCAAAATGGCACATGGAATACCGCCATTTTAACGAAATTGCCCATCCAGCTACTAAATGAGATTAGTATTCAATTGTCATTAAGTTCAGCATGTGATGTAGACACTCTGCCAGCCAACTCCGCCGCACTACTCTGTACTGACCGTCAACTTGGCTTGTGCGACCCCGGTGCAGTCGACGTTGTTGTAAGCTTTGGCCGTCTGCCCTTGGTACGTGAAAGAGTAGCCGCCTTTCGTGTAGGTGGGGATGTTGTTGCACCCACACGCATTCAAGTTGGCCGTGTTCCCCGTGCACGCGCCCGAGTAGAACACGAAGCTGCTCGCCTGGGCCATCATCTCGGGCATCATCCCCAGCACCAGAAGGACACCCACGCAGACAACAATCTGCTCTTTGACACTCGCAGTAGTTGCCATGACGCACAACCTGCGATTAATCCATGGACCACATGCTTAGCAAGCAAAAATTTATCTGAAAGCATAGTATACGTAACGAACTATTTGACAATTTTGTCGTACGCGTAGTTAGCCGTAAGTATCCTGACAATAGCAAATTGTTGCAAGATGACACGAATTATCGGTCCAGGGAACTTCTAGTATGATATCGATTGAATGAGAGGTATCCGGATTGTGACTACTCACTTAATCTCCCTTATTTCACTTACCCTATCTTGTTCCGGAAACTTAATACATTCCGGATTCCATTCCGGATCCGGACACACCCGGATCTAAGTTCTGTCTCTCTTCCGTCACTGGTTTTTGTTGCCTCTATTTTACCCTCAGAGGGTTCGCCCTTGATCTAGAAAGGGGTGGGGACTCACCACTTGTACACTTATTCTCTTTGTACTCTAAATCTACTAAACAACACACCCAAGACAACAGAGTTGTAGGAGGAGGGAGGAGTATTCTCTCACAGTTTCCAGATTGGCCGATCCGGAATCAGGTCACACAGAGCACTTTTCACACCTCTCTTACTACAACGACGGATTAGAACCTATAGACCCAAAAGAATAGAATCTCAAGGAGAAGACAATTTACTAAGGGGGAGGTTGGCAGACTTTCCGAAGTAGCGGGAGATCCTTTCCTTTGGCGGTTGCTTAACTCCGCACAGAACCCTCCTGGTTCCGAACTCGCATGGACCTCTACCCACTATTCTGGATTGCTGTTCCGGCAGTTTAAAAGCACGTTGCACTTACACTCCTTTACTCAGCTTTGCATTCCTTCTCACTAGCTCCACTCCCAGACGATCCGTAGCTCAAGATCCGGATTCCTTCTCTCCCTCCCTTCTCTTTCTCCAGTACCAGATCATACACCCATGCATACACCCAGCTCAAAAAGACCCTGTCTAAGCAAAAAGTGCAGCTAAAGGTATCCTGGCTGACTTAGCTTAAGAAAAGAAAATTGTAATACAAACGTGAAAGTACAAAAATCCAATGGAGTAGGATGGAATGGAATGGCAGACAACTAACTTGCCTGCCCTTAAAATACTAACACAAAAACCCAAATTCAACTCCTAAAAGCCTGAAAAGGAAGACCCGGAAATCCAGGCCACCAATCCCTGAACCTCCCGGGATATCCGGACAGATTGCTAACAGCCGTCCGAGATAACCGGATTTCCTCACTATCCGCCTAAATTTCCGAAAACCGGGTCCAAGCTCAGAACCCCATTCTGGATCCTATACCTCTTCTCCTACCAATCCTAATGTCTTGGCTTCCGTCCTTTCTTTGAACGACTCCCCGCTTGGCTGGTAGGCGTCCCCTTCGTGTTCTTGGCTGGCGTAGTTTTTGCTGTGGCCTGAGTCTGGATATGGCGTGTGGCTGGAGACGGATCGCTGTCGTCTTCGGTTCCGGAAGTGGAGTGGGCACTCTCCTCATCCGAATCTTCAATAACTTGGACTTCCTTCTCCTTCTCTGGTGTTGTATCCTCCAACGTCGCGGGTTCGCTTCCTTTCTCCGGCGTGGTCTCTTGCATGTGCACAAATCCTTTCGGATTGGTCCGAGCCGGATTTGTCATCCCACCGATCCGATTGATGAGATCTCCCCTAACCTGCTGTCCCGGAACCTTGAATGATCCGGTCATCAAATTTGGCATTGTTTGTGCCTTGGAAACTTCCGGAGTTGAGAACTTAGATGGCACCGGAACCGATTTCGCGCTAGACTCCGGTTCCGGTTCCAAGGCTGGCCTCAAATTCAACTCCGTCATCCGTATCTTACTAGCGGAAGGCTCAGCTGGTGTGAGTATCCCCCTCAGACCCTCCATCCGGGTTGCCTAATCCGCCACTGGCTTTCCTGGGGTACCTGCGACAAAAGAAAGTTCCGGAAAGGTGGAGAAATCCATCGCATGGTTTGGGTCGATGGCCACCAGGAACTTCTGGATCTCCTTGAAAACTCGCTCTATTCTCGCGGTGAAGTCTACGAGGATGGTAACTACCTTGGTTCCGGTAATGTGGCCTTCGGATATCATCTTGGAGTCAAACAAGGCAGCCTTCGTGATGATGTCGGCTTTGATGTTGACTGCCCCGGTTAGATTCTTGACCAGCGCGAGGGCCTCCTTCTCTTTCTCCTTCGCAGCTACCATTTCTCCTTCCGCCCAATTCACCCGAGCCTGGAGTATATTCCGTTCCGCCTCCAATTCCTGGATCCGCTCATCCCTCTTCTTCAGGTCCTCCGGCTTGGGCAGTCGCTTAACAGCTTCCACGATCTGATCCGGATCCACCTTCAGTACTTCCGCGGTATCTATCACCAGATCCGACAATCCGTCGTGAAGTACCTTGGCTTCACGTATCCAATCGAGCCCCGCATTGAAAAATGCAGATTCCGTTTCTATCTCAGGTTCCTTGCTGGACTCCCCCCTCTCTATTGTCGGTGGCTTGATTCTCGACCCCGGATCGGTTGACTTCCTCTTCTTGGTCCTTGGATCCGTCAGATGTTCCTCGGGAAGTTCCTCCGGTTCAGACTCGACCGGATCCTCCGCTTCCTCCCCGGAAAGTCCATATGACAAAAGTGTCTTTCCGGTGTCATACTGAATTATTTCCGCCGCACTCAAAAGTTCCTGTTGATGGTACAGATGAAATAAATACGTGCTAACCGGACTCGCCTTAGCTCGTGTCACGTGATCCGCTAATTTAGCCACTATCTCGGCTATGATCCTACCCCAGTGTACTATCCGGTTCTCCATAGCCCCGAAGATAGTGTTGGCCACCGTAATGGTAATCCGCGTTGGCTTTTCCGGATATAAGATCGGAATCAGAAACTCTAGGATCCGCCTATGTCTCTCGTCCTTACACTCGCTGATAGCAAAGCCGTCCTTAGGGTTTGCAGTCCCAGTGAACTTTCCGGCTACAAAACAATCCGTCCTCGATGCTAAACCGTTCCCACTCTTCCGGAACTAATAAACGTCCGCCCAGATGTCCTCGGTCCACGCGACTGGTCGTCCTCTCAAAGTAAGCTCATACTGATTCGGCACTCCGTGAAGTAGCTCCTGAATCATCTCCTCACTCTTGAGATTCCACGGTCGGTGTAGTAAACCGACACATCCTAATCTAGTTAAGTCCTCCTCTAACTGTTTGTGTAGTTCCGGGCTATCCGGAATGGCCGGAGAGATAACCCGGGCAGATACTGCTGTCTTCCGTACTGGTCCGGATGCCATAAGATCTATGTGAGAACGAAAAGAAAGTAGTCCTACCTCAGTCGCTAACTCACCACTCTTTCCCTCAACTACTCACACAAACAGTCTCGGGTACACAAAACAGAAAAAGGGAAGAGGAAACCCTGGGAAGACAGCTTAAGTACTAAACTGTCTCTCTACGGTCTTAAGGACAACGGCTACAGGTCCGTTGCCTCAACAGTATCCTACTTCCGTAGCTACGGGACCTATACGGTAGGTTCCTGTGTTCCGGATGAGTCCGGATTCCGGATCTGGATAAGTTCCGGTTACGGGTGGTGCCGGAACGCTTATTTCCTAATTCAAGTTATCTGGTCCAAAAATCACACTCTAATTATTATTTTTTTATTTTTTTTTATTTTTCGTACCTACTTCTTGTATTATTGATCCGTTTCCGGATTCCGGATTCCCACAAATTTCAAGAACAATTCTGACGTTGCTAGCTCTGTAATCAAATCTGGTGGATATTAACAAAACTCTAGTAGCTAGCTACACATTTCGGTGCCAAACTTCGATTGATCGAGATCAAGATATTGGTATGAACTTCTTGGAACCGATGGACTGTGGAAATACAACAAATCACTGTGGGAATTTCGCATAGCGTGGCCAGTGACAGCGTTAGAGTGAAGACTTCGAATGGTTAATATGGGCTTCGCTTGCTTGTCTTACTGGAGTAAGAGAGACAAAGGAGGTGCTGAGGAAATCGTCTTTGAGAGAGGAGTGCCGGCGACTGAAGACCCAGAAGTAGGGTGGTGTTAAAGTGCTTGTGCAGTAGAGGATTATGTAGGGCTCGGAAATGGAGGTATGACAACAATGTCTGCAAAACAATTGATGAAGAGCGGTACGTTACAACACTCCAAAACGTACAACACTACTAAACGTGCAACACTCCTAATCGTACTACACTCCAAAACCTTGCACGATGACATATGCTATTACAATTAAATTACTAACTTTACATTAATGAACTTGAGAATGTATACCTCAACACCAGAACTCGTACTAGATTTTCGCTCATCTGCCAACATAACTTTGAACGCTAAAAACCTGTGCATGTCGTATATCCATATATCCATATATTATCACACTTTAGAAACACTTTAAAACACTTTAAAACAATATATGTGATTGTGCCGTATCACACTTTAAAACACTTTAAAAACCTGTGCATGTCGTACATCCATATATTATCACACTTTAGAAAAATGTCCTTCTGGAAATATATTAAAAAATATTGAAATTTAAAAAAAATTACATGGTGTTATAAAAGGCATGTTGGTACACTGTCTACAATCATGTGCTATATAGATCAAATTCAACAATTGAATTTTTTTCTAATTTAACATATTTAGCATTGGATGGGGAACATATTTAGCACTGGATGGTCAATTTCGTTAAAATGGCGAAATTCCTCTACTTTGGCAATTTCTACAGTTCAGAGCAAGTGGTCTAAAGTGTACAAACGTCATAGATGTCTTAAACTTGTACCATTTTTAGATGTTTGAAATCTATATTTATGTTAAATGTCACTTTTACAATTCAGATCATGCAGTCTGAAATCTATAGAAGTCAAAGATTTCTTAAATCTATAAAAGTCCAAGATTTTTAAAAACTATACCTATAAGGCCATATTCGTTATATTTGGACAAAGTGTAGTTTCAATTTTATCGTTGACTTGACGATAAATCGTTATAGTTGTTCAATTTTGAGACTATTTAATAATTTGAGACTTCAATATATTATATGGTTGTCATATTGGACAAGTTATTATTCATTTTTCGTCCTGTAGGACAAGTTACTATTCATTTTTCGTCCTGTAGGACAAGTTACTATTCATTTTTCGTCCTGTAGGACAAGTTACTATTCATCAAATGTACTTGAGAGGTACATTTGATGAATAGTAACTCGTCCTACAGAATAAAAAATGAATAGTAACTTGTCCAGTATGACAACCATGATATATTAATATATATACAAACCTTTGATTGCCCAAAGGTTGCGTAGATTGTCTATCGTCGAATAAGGCCTTCTATCCTAGATGTCACTTTCACAATTCAGAGCGGGCAATTTGAAAATGGCATATGGAATGCCACAATTTTAATGAAATTTCCCATAATTTCATTAAAATGGCAATATTCCATGTGTCATTTTCACAATGTGCCATTCCCATAGTTCAGACCAGGCTGATTGAAATCTATTAGTGTCTTAGATTTTTGAAGTTTATACTAGTATTAGATGTATTAAATTTAAAAAATATGTAGATTTTAGACCAGTTGATCTAGAAAATATACATATTTCCTAGATTTCAAAAATCTAGGACACTAATAGATTTCAAATTGTCCGGTTTGAATTGTGAAAATGCCAAAATCATAGAATATCTGCCATTTCAATGAAATTTCCCATCTATGTATTTAAGGTTTTCTATTAGAACAACTAGGTATGCACCTTATTAAGTTTGTATTTAAGCTTATTATATGGTTTTAACAAAAAGATGTTATGAAATCATAAACCTTTTAAATTGTGTAACAAATTTTGATTTTTGAAAGTTCTCATAAATAAGGAAATATAGTAATACATCAAATTAAGAACTAAAATTAAACATAGATATGATCTAAACATTTTTTTAGCTAATAATCATATTTATGAACAATTTCTTTACATATTGGTATTCTGGAATGTTCCTTTTGCCTCAAATTTGAAACTGAGACAATCCCAGATTTGACAACAAAGGAATGAAAAGGAATATCAAAATTGTTCAATTTTCCTTGCTCAATAGTATTTTGGATGGGATATTACAACTTCTTAAAGAATTTGTCATATTCATGTAAATAAAAAAATGTGTGATTTCTAGCACACATTGAATGAGTCAAAAAATGACTGTGTATAAGGAAAACAGTCCTTTTTGTTTATCGTGCCATATTTGTTTCATCAGAGTATTGAAATTAACGGAGTTGGGGCTGAAGTGGTTCTCTTGTAGCTTTCGAACAAAATCAAACAAAGTCAGATGCACTGGATTTCTCGAACACCTCAGACTCTAGCTAGCAAGTACCATTATCAGTAGGCAGCCATTGTTTGCGGCATTTGATCAATAGTACACCAAAAAATTACAACCTTATTCCACTGAAAAACGCAGTTGCAATCCCTGGTCTCATTATCATTGTTCTTACAATTTACAGATTGATTCCCAACTCTTGAGCTCCACCTCTACCACAGTCAACAGCAACGTACATTGGAAGTTTAGTCGAGATGATGATAAGCTATTGATAAGCTTCAAGTCAGAGATACCGTCGCTGGAATTCTTGGATGCATGTCACGCTGACGCATGAGCCCATTCTCCTCGAACTCGCACAACTCATTTCCATGCGTCCAAAACTTACGAACAACAAATATACACCGATTGTTGAAGAGGCCATTTTTTTATCATTAACCAACGTAACTAGTCCTTCATAACTTTGGCATGCTGTGTCCAAATACTGCAACCAGCATCCTTTGGTGTGCGAAAGTGAAGGCTGCGGAAGCGGCGTGGAACACCAAGAACCCTGACGTGATGGCACTGGCGTACACCAAGGACTTGGAGTGACGCAACCGCACGGAGTTTTTCCAAGGTCGGGATGCCATTACAGAGTTTTTCACACACAAAAGGGCGCAGGAGCACGACTACTGACTGATGCAGGAGCTCTGGGCCTTCACAGACACGCATGAATTTATTGGAACTTATAGTGAATTTGAGCTCGTCGCATCACTCATCAAGCCTGCACGCTCCTCTGCCCCGAACCATATTTCTGCAATTTCGTTTCAAAGGTGAAACACACATGATTTAACCGAACGGACTGCTAGCCACGATTTCTAGTTCGTTCTGTGTCACTAGAAATGCGTACCCCTTGCCAATCTAAACGAGCTACTATACACACATTCAAATCGATACCAACCACTGTCACGACACCCACAAATTGGAAATCCACTTCGAATCACACATCAGGTTCAATTCTCTATATACCCTCTCCCCATATCCCAAGTCGGCAATTCCCTTTCAAAACATGAAACACACACATGTATGATTCACCCGAACGAAGCCTCGTTACGACAATAGAAATCTGTTAACCTCACAAATCAAGATGAGTTCCACACATTCAACCCGATCACAACCATAAATTTGTCTCGACACACATAAATTGCAAAGTAATTTGGGATCCTTCATCCTGCCCAAATCCTAATTCTGCAATTTCCTTTCAAAACTCTTGAAACACACACATGTATGATTCAACTGAAAAGAATGCTCAAAGTGGGGATCATATGCTTTGCTACACCATTTGAGGTATAAGTTTGCTTTGAATCCTTTTATTGTGTTTTGGACTTGCATCAGTCGCAAGGGTGAGATCTGAACCTCAATTTGGGAAGAAATCGAATACATAGAAAGGAGACAAATTTGGGAAGAAGATGAATACATCTTTTACCAAATTAATTAATCCAGAACAACAATTAATTAACAAATTAATTTCCAACTCTCGAGCCCCACTGCTACCACAGGCAACAATTGTTTACATTCAAAGTTTAGTTTGGATGATGATACGTTATTCAGCATCAGGTCAGAAATATCATTACAAAGATTCTTGGATGGGGATACTATAGGCACCTGTGTCTAGATGGAATACATAGGATTAAACTATGTGCAATCATACCTCCTTGTCCTTCAAAAATAATGCAAGTTAAATAGGAATCCAAATGCAATCTAAAATAAGTAGGCAGCAAATTAGGGCCCAAATGATGGGAGACATTTTATGACTTTAAAGTAAACTCCAATATCACATTGATTTGAAGCAAAGACTTGTATGAAATTGCAAAAACCACTAACATCCCTTAACCTAAATGGCTAAACTCAATGCTGTGAAGAATTATACCATTAATCGAAATGTACACAAAAAACTTTGATGAATTCATTTGTGCTTCAATTTGAACCAATAATGTTGCAATTGAACAAAGGTTTGAGAGGCAACTTAGCTACTTCAATTTGTGAAAACGCAATTGATGTAATCAATCACATATAGTGGAATAGTATCAATGTATAAAAAAGGTAACATTTCAATAGAGCTTAAGGAAAGAACTAGTGTGTGTGGCACATGCAATGATTAATTGATTTTGACTTATCAAGGATTGTGGTGTATCAAGCTCAAATTCTACTTGAACAATAGAATGAGCATGAATTGTCAAACCATTCATAATCCATAGATGTACAAATCAAACACATTCTCCAATTCAAATATGGTCTTCGATACATGGCCATTGCTTAGGAATACTTATTTTCATCAACCCTAACACCTCCAAAATATGCCCACTTTGCAAATTAAATCAAACAAGACACATGGATACATGTTCTACTAATTAGGCTCTACAAAGTCTTTATACATCAAAGTATTTTGTATACAAAGATATAATAAATATTTATAAAAAAATAAGAAAACATATTCTCTCTCTTAGCAACCCCACAAGTCTCACCCTCATCAACAATGACATTTCTAAAGGTTATCGGAGATCCAATCGTACAATCCCACCATGGCTACTTCATTGCAACTCTTGTATGAATACAATACAAAACGAATGTACTTGCAATGCAAAACTTTATCCCAATATACTTTGTGTACGCATTCTATTATTCCAAATTCTCCCCTAAGCAATCCAATCTTCTACACAACACAAAATTCAACTTCTTCAATTCACATATTGCAATAACCGCTTGTCTACACAATCCACTGCTTTAATCTATAACAAATATCAAACACTCCTACAAAATACTTCAAACCATGGATGGACAATTGAACTTAGTACAATCATTATAGTAGGAGCATATAGAACCACACATATCTTGTCCTTCTTTGCACTCAAAGACAAATTCACACTACTATGAAAGCCAACAAAATTACATAAAACAAAATCAATAACCATTACATGGCAATGCAACAAACTTCTTTACAGAAGAAAACTTGAAAATAATCAACCACTTCCTACTAACTACTTCCCATGATTTCACAATTTAAATTAAACAACTCCTAAAAATGGCCATATTTCATTGTTCGTTAAATTGAGACAAAATGAACATTTTGAGACTTCAATCCTATTATTCGAGACCTTTATTTTAACAAATCAAAAATTTATGAACATATCAACCTTTATAAAATCAAAGGTTTGTGAATGTGTTAACATATTAAAGTTTGAATTCACCAAAAAAATTTAGTATCAAAGACTTATTATCATCTAAATGTAAAGTCAAAGATAATTTGAGATTGTAGATTGTCTCATTTTAACAAATATGGCTTTAAAATCAAACCACCAAAACAAATGTTTCATATGCTAGTTACAATGTATCTTAATTATTAACATCCCAATTGATTAGCTACATCTCCAAATAACACCAAAATGCCAGCAATTATTGTCTAAAAGTTAAAAAAAAAAGTATTAATACAAATAGGATAACACTCCAATACAACCACTAAATTGCTGTGTAATACTAAAAACCAAAGTGTTTGAAATTTATTCCACACATTTCCATACTAGTCTAATGTAAATTTATATGGTTGAATTTTGAAAGAAAAAAAAAGTGTTTTCTTTTTTTCTCATTGCCCTAAAAAGTGGCAATTTTTCATGATTTCTGCTTGAAATATACCTCTGGTCTTTAGGAGTTAAATTGTTGGACGTTGTATTGTTAAATCCTACACCACCAATAGTTACATTTGGTGTTGGTCTCTACATTAGTAGGACATCCACCACACATCAAATTCCAACACAACTTGTCATCCACTAATTTTCCGTGAACTTCTTTTCAATCACTAATCCCTAATTGCTCTCTTAGCCCTTTGGCATATTATTGGATACTAAAGAATCTCTCTTCAAATAGAGATACATAGTCTTGGCATCACTCACTTTTCCTCAAGGATATTGTCTTGGACACAAAATGAATAAACTCTTATTTTCAAAACTAGATTGGAATCTTTTCTCTTTTCAGAGCCTACTTTTTGGCACTAGTGATCTTACTAGATTAAAATTCATGCTTGTTTGTTCTTGAAATTTATAACATTGGGTGGGTAAATTTGCAACAACATTTGGAGCAAAACTAATTTTGGAGGCCCCTTTGTAAATTGAAAACCAATGTACAATGCTTGACAATAATATTGTTGCTTGTCATGTTAATAATTTAGATTGTCCTTCTATTTCATACCTAGTACCTCTATTTGACAGTTTGTTTAAGAATGACAATTAAGTTATTTTGAAATTCTTTTTTTTGTCCTAGACTCTCAATTCAATTCCCACTAGAAAGATTTGAACCTCAAGACTTTGTAGTGCAAAAACTTTAAGTTAAGAAGGTTCAAAGACAAATAATCTAGTCCCACAATGTTTTGAGAAACTTGTTTTTTCTACTTAAACACAAATATCTTGCAATTTGTGTGGTCAAATTTTCTGAAATTTTTCCCACATTCTCATCATATTTAGGTGTAATATCCTCTGGTTAGATGTAAAAAGAAACCATTTTCAAATTTTTCTACTCTTTGCTATAGAAATGGCAGTTTTGAGGGTTTTTTTACAGAAAAAAGGACCTTTTGTTGGTCCTTTACGGGATAATATCACTTCTCTTTCCAAATAATAAATTATTTTTAAGAAAATTACAAAATCAAACTACTAAAAATAATCAATATCAAGTCTAGTTTCAAATCTCTTTTTAGGTTAAGAAAATTATAAATATTGAGAATTATTTTCCTTCTTAAACTTGGTTCTTAAAACATTTAGGTTTTAAAATTTTCCACCTTCTTAAAGGTATACTATTTGTATAGGTTGCTTTTTCATCTTGCGAGCTATATACAAATTGTGTACATGTAAGGAGGTGGGTGATTTTAGAGCCCTATGCCATTTCAACTTCAAATTTTTTAAACTAATTCCACAAAGCTCTAAAACATAGGAAACAACTTGGATTAGATGCAGATTCCAATTTCCATTCAAGGAAAATTTATTGAAAAATATCTCACAAAGTTCCACCTCCCTAAATTTAGTTTAAGCTCTAAAATGGGTGTTTTATGGACTTTTTAACTTATGATAAGTGACATAAAACATGTACACAATAGTATAGAACCATAAAGTGACAATTTATTGGTTCTTTAGTAAGTATTTTCAAATGTCCAAGTAATCAAATGACTCCACTTATTTGCATTATCATTATCTTACGTAATGACAAAGTAAGACCAAGTCATGAACAACGACCATGTGTACAATAGATTTTCCACAAGGTAATAGCTTTAGAATTGGAGGAAAATATTACATTAAAGATGTTATTACTTTAGAGAAGTTATGCAACATTAATGATGTTTGAGATTTTCTTAGTGGGTTGGAATTTCATGGCGCTTCTAGACTAAAGTCACATTCATAGGCATGTTCACCACAACAACAATTGGATTCCAAATTCAACAAAAGTTTTTTTTTTTTTTACTTATTTGTCTATCTTCAATGTGTTTGAGCAAAGAGTGAAGGAATAATATCACTATAGAGAGGTTATTGGTTCATAGAAGTTCACTTTTGTCAAAATTGTATAGGAGAGGGCTCAAAAACTACTTGGGCATTTAGAACCACCCCTACAAAGGGATTTAAAATAGTGCACAAGGATGTAGCCAAATGGAAGGGAATTTGTGTGATGAAAAACTACCATCTCATGTGTGTGGTTTTAGACTATCGGGCTAGTTACATGGGGTGTGATTTTTGCTCATAGTAAAGTCTTGAATTTGGTGAGGTTTGCAAAATGACTTTGTAATGTCAAAATATATCAAGAAAAGTTGTAAAAAACACATTTCAAGGTGAACCTCCTTCTACTAAAATGATTTTCAGTCACTCATAAATTCTTGGATTGATATGAAATTTTAGCCACACAAACTAGACTAGTATGCGCAACTTTTCCAAATTGCTTTATTAGAAACGTACATTGTATGAAGAAGAAACAAGCCACCGAAGTTCACTGTAACCCAAAAATGTCAGGATTTTGAACTTCGAATTTCTCCCAAACATTCAAAACAACTTGGATTGACATGAAGTTTTTATTACAATAACAAGCCTACAAGAGGAACATATCCCAACAAATTTGATTGAAAGCAAAACATTGGATGAAGGAGATACAAACCCCCAAAGTCGCAGCCATGAAATGTAGTTTGGTGAACTCAAATTGAACATGTGAACTTTGATTGGCTTACAAAAAATTAATACATGTTAGAATGATGTAAAAAACTTTCTACACAGACTAGAGAGAGATTGCAAATTTTCCAATAAGTTCTATTGAATTCAGGCATGGGATGCAAAAGTTACAACATTTTGAATTGGATTTGAAACTATGTGAGGACAGTTTTGGTTCCCTAGGGCATTTAGGGGTTGCAATAAATTTTGATTTACAATGGGGAGTGAATTGGAAGAAAACGTATTTTCAAGCACTCTTAGACTCACTATAGTAGCTCCATTCAAAAGCATGTTTGCAATCATTTTTGTACTCACTAGATCCATTTAAAGGCATGTTTTGATTCATTACAATTGTACCTATAAGCATTTATAGGGATGTAGGCACCTTTGACTATGAAAAATCATATCTTATTCATTCCAACTCAAAAAAATTTAAATTTAAATTTCCACTGTTGTATTCCTCATTTCTCTTTTTCACACCAAAAAAAATAAAAAGTCTTTGAGTCCACCTATTTTTGTAGAGGAGTCTTTCTTCCCTTAGATGCACACTTTTTGAGCCTCTACCTTATTGTATCAGTTAAACCCTGATTGTGCATTATTCAAGTTTTTAGGCCCTTATCTACAGGTTATTTCTTATAACCTATTTTGCTTAATACCATCATGGGACATAATGCCACTGGAGTCCTACTACTTCATCACAAACGTCCATAAGGTAGAATTACCCATTACCACCATTTACCCAATTCCCCCACCTACAGGTTCCTCCCATTTCTGTCACTGGCCCATCTTATTACCACAATCTTACTCATCCATGATCATGATGGCAATGCACTGGGGAGCGGACACATCAGCCCACGCTTCAACAATGGTCTAGTCATGCTTTACCAAGGGTCTACTCACAGTTTTACATTTCAGCTTTGAATAATCACAAAAATTCAATTCTTGTCAGAATGTCTTCATTTCTTTTGCAATTGACTTCTCTCAAACAATTCAATCTCTGAAAAATACAAGAGCTCACAAACAGCTTCTCCAAAGTACCTAGATAGCAAATCTGTATGGTAATGGGTAGTTCTACCTTAGCTGTACTTCTCACAAACTGAAGGGTGTAAAGAAAATGTGCATAGCTGCACTTTTCACAAAGTTTTTGTTTTATTTTTCTTTCAATATGCACTAATTCAAAACAGTGTATAGAGCATGGTGAAATTAGCCTGCCCTCAAGACTGGCTAATTAATAAGATGATTTAGTGTGGCAATCATGTTGTGTGCTCAAGCCACCTTCAATTCATCCAATACCAAGATTGATGAGCTGAGACCATGACTGTGGCTGTCATCCAGACAGTCACAAAAAGTCCATATGCACAAAAAGTCCATATACACAAAAAGTCCATATACACAAAAAGTCCATATACACAAAAAGTCCATATACACAAAAAGTCCATATGCGCGTCTCTACATGGTTAGTATTATGAAAAGTCTGTCTTAGTTTGTTTAGTCCAGTTGGGATTTAAAAAAGGATTTGAAAGAGCATGCATTTTTTGAACAGTGTATTAATGAATCAATTTTAAAAGTTCAAATGTGGAGGTATATGCTGATGTACCCAATGCTGATGTACCAGACTCTCATGCTCCACAGGTGTAGATTCTAGAATGCAGTTTTGTAACTTGGTTCAGTTCCAGGCAAGAGTCTTGCATTAAGGTAGAACTACCCATTACCATACAGATTTGCTATCTGGGTACTTTGGAGAAGCTATTTATGAGCTCTCATATTTTTCAGAGATTGAATTGTTTGAGAGAAGTCAATTGTAAAAGAAATGAAGACATTCTGACAAGAATTGAATTTTTGTGATTTTTCAAAGCTGAAATGTAAAACTGTGAGTAGACCCTTGATAAAGCATGACCAGACCATTGTTGAAGCATGGGCTGATGTGTCCGCTCCCCAGTGCATTGCCATCATGATCGTGGATGAATAAGATTGTGGTAATAAGATGGGCCAGTGACGGAAATGGGAGGAACCTGTAGGTGGGGGAATTGGGTAAATGGTGGTAATGGGTAGTTCTACCTTACATGCAGTTTGCTTCACATGTTATTCCAGGACTCAAGACTCTCACCACTTTACCTTGAAATTTTGAAGCCAGCCGATGACAATCTCTCAGCTTAATGTGATGCAGGATCACTGTCATTTAATCATTCTTTTTGGTGAAATTTTGTTAAATAATGGCCTCCCGTTTCCTCAAGCCATTTGATAAATTGGAAATCTGTGTAAGAGCCCAATTCGAAACACCTGTAATTGTTCAAACAGAGCAGTATATGGTTGATTTTTGTTGGCGTGGTCCAAGCTCTCTATATGGGGAATTCCGTTCAAATGGTGGGATTCCATGTGGCATTTTCAAACCATCCACTCTGAATTGTAAAAGTGACAACTAGAATAGGTATAGTTTTCAGGAATCTTGAACTTTGATAGATTTAAAAATCCATTACTACCATAGATTTCAGACCATACAATCTAAATTGTGAAAGTGACATCTAGTACAGGTATAGATTTCACACATCTAAGAATGTATAGATTTTAGATCTCTAGGGCGTTTGTACACTTCACACTGTCTGCTCTGAATTCTAAAAACTGCGAAAGTAGAGGAATTTTGCCATTTGAATGAAATTGTCCATCTACACGCGTAATCAACTTTGTCCAAAGTGCAACACGGATTGCAATTGGACCAAAAATTAACAATCACTCTTCTCCTAGATATGACGTAGACAATCCAATCATTAAAGTCTATAAGAGCCCCAAATGTAGACCTACTACTATTCGACCAAAAAATATCACACTTTTCCTGATATGATGACACAATCCAAACATGAAAGTCTCAGAGCATGCCATTGATTTTGGGTAGTCCCAGAAAGAGTACTTGGAAAATTCATGACGCATTCATAGGATGTGGAAATAACGCCTGCTGAAGCGCATTGGAATCCTCTTTCAGTTGCCAACAACACCTAACTTACAGAAAATAATACATTCCGATGCACATTGATTCCAATGAAATTCCGTGCTCTAAATTCAAGGTCCGTGTTTTGAAAACCTACCTTTTCTATTTGACGTCGATGTCGGACAATTTTGATGCACGCGCTGTTTTACCTTGTCTGGTAGCGGCAACGCACCGATCTTCATCGATTGTTTCCCAGACCGTGTCGTTCACTCCACTCCCGAGCCCTATATAATCCTCTATTGCACAAACACTTCAACACCACCAGCCTCCGAGACTCCAGCCTTCGATCTCCGGCACTCCTCTCTAGCTGTGAAGACGATTTCCGCAGCACCTCCAGATTTGTTTTCAGTTTCCTCCAGTAAGATGATCACGCCAACCCCATATTTACCATTCGATGACTTCACGTACTCTATGGCCATGCCATGTAGCTAGAGTTCCCTCACTGATTTGTTGTCGTTCCACATACAGGCCATCGATCGGTTCCATGTGGTTCATACCCCGGTTCATACCAATGTCTTGATCTTGATCGATCGAAGTTTGGCACCGAAATGATTGTGCAGTAGAGTTTTGTGAATATCCACCAGACTCGATCCATCACAGAGCTACTGTAGCAACGTCACACTGTCCAATAGTTCGCTAGTATATGCTTTCAGATGAAGTTGTGCTTGCTAAACATGTGGTCCATCGATTGATTGCAGGTTGTGCGTCATGGCAACTACTGCGAGTGTCCAACGGCACATGGCTCTCTGCGTGGGTGTCCTTCTGGTGCTGGGGATGATGGCCCAGCCGTCGGAGGCGAGCAGCTTCTTGTTCTACTCGGGCGCGTGCACGGGGAGCACGGCCACCTTGAATGCGTGTGGGTGCAGCAGCATCCCCAGCGACGTGAGAGGCGGCTACGCTTTCACGTACCAAGGACAGACGGCCGCAGCTTACAACAGCGACAGCTGCACCGGGGAAGCGCATACCCGCTTCACTGACAGCGCGGGGCAATGCAGCGCAGTCGGCTGGCAGAGTGTCTTCATCCAATGCTGAACTTCATTACACTTGATTATGGATCACGTTATATAGCTGTGGATGAAATGGACTTGAGATTAGTACCTCCATTCCACGAATTGGACTACTAACTATAGTTAGTCATTTAGCCGTTCCAGCTAAGTAATTAATATGTAGAACGGCAACCGAGTTGTTGTTTTGTGTGTTGCTTGCCGTTTTCAAGAGTTCGTGGGAGAGGTGGTTTCGGAACTTTCTCAGTATCCATGTCACTGCCACGTACCTTGTTGAATAAGACCAATTGCTCATCACTGCGTTTCAGCAGTGGAACTCTCCGTCATGACTTCAATAATCATTTGTTCTCCTTCTCCCTCTATGCCTTTATCAGTTGGTTTTCTGGAGAAAAGTATGTGTCAAGTTGGGTTACTGTGTCACAATCGAGGACTTGGTCCTTGACCATATGATTAGACTTGTATTCGTACTGCAGAAGTAATGCAGAATTGGGTTGGATCCGAATTGGTCTGGGTTGCTGTCTTTCGAATGTGATAATGGACTGGAGAATGAAAATCCAGATGTTAATTCTCATAATGAAGCTTTGCATTTGTATTAGCGCACATAACCTCAACGTTGGATGGTTGACTCTAGGTCAGTCATACTCAATCAAGGGTCTATAAAGTAGTGTATTATAATTGGCTAAAGCATCCCCAAGTAACTATGGAAATGAGGGTCTTGAAATGGCCTCCATTGAGATGATGTTGTAATAAATGGAGATCTTAGTGAATTTGCAATCTATAGCCCTCCTCCAGGTCCAAGAGGAGTTGCAAAATCTAGTTTACCTTTTTCTTCATAGAATTAGAACTAGTACTTAAAGTTTTGACTAATTGAGCAATGAGACTCCTTTGTATGATTCAACAAAACCATTGGATTGTTTTCATTGAATGAGAATGAAATTTATTAGTTGGCGCACACTTGTTGTTCACCCATAAATGGGTTTGGTTGCAACTTGCATGTCCATCCATATTAGTGATTGAGTTCCCATAGTATACTCATGTACACCTCTAATCAGTGTACCTTCCAACTTGGATTATGACATGTAAATAAGAATACTTCTTTGAATTCATATGTGAAGAGTACCAACTTATGTTGCACATCATAGTAGGGATGTCACACTAACAGTTATGCTCCAAGATTAATCCAAAAGAACAACTTGCAAACTAATTTCCAATTTCAAAGTTGCATTGCTACCACAAGCAACAACAATATACATTGAAAGTTTAGTCAAGATGAAGCCATTGAAAGTTCAATGTAGATGATGAGAGGCTATTGAGCTTCAGGGCGGAGATAGTTTCGTAGGGATTCTTCGATGGGGAACATCATTGCCAATCATGTCATGCCAATGTAGAAAACCGTTCTCCTTTAACTCCCAGAACAGAACTCGTTTAATTCCATGTGTCGGAAACTTGCAAACAACAAATATGCATTGGTTATTGTTGAAGAAGCCATGTTTTTATCATTCCCCAATACAACTGGCCCTTCATAACTTTGGAATGCTTGTATCCAAATAATGCAACACATCCTTTGGTGTGCACCCTCTTTTTATATAGACACATAAAAATAATTACGATAATCTAATTATGAGAAACTAGGCTCCAAGAAATAGAGGTGGCCATTTCAAGTGTCCTTTGAAGGCAAAGTCTAATTGCAAGAGGTTTAGTAAACTTGCTAATTGCTGTACAAATAAAATTCATATCCTTCTCGACATCAATATAAAGACTTGCATGTTCTGAAATTTGGCATAGTTACTAAATGTAGTTGAATTGCGTTGTTACTGTGGACTAATTGGCAATGGTTGTTGTGCGGTTCTTGGATGTGTGCAGTGAATGGCCAATTTACTCTACCTAAACCTGCAACCTTCCAAAGCACAATTACATGCATTACTGAATTTTACATTATTCAATTTTCATTATTGAAATTGAGAATGAACACTTGATCATCAGAACTTGTTTCAGAATTTCAATCAACAATTGCATTATCTTTTTCAGATGGTGCAGCTGTGGGAAATCAGTGGATGCATCATGTCCATGTCTCACACCGTCGCAACCTTCAAGCTGTCTGCTGGGATCCTTACAAATGGCATGGACTTTATTGTGTTGCTAACTTATGTGTGTCCCAATAAATATATGGTTGCGATATTGGTCTGCAAATTGAATGTGTAGCTCCTTTTGATTGAAGAGGACAATAGATTTCAAGGTCATTTTGGACCATTTGAGGTATAAATTTGAATTGTTTGATTGTGTTTTGGACTTGCATCAGTTGCAAGGGAGAGATCTAAACCTCAATTTGGGAAGAAATGAAATACATGGGATTAGATTGTGAGCAATGAGACCTGCTTGTCTTTCAAAAAGAATGCAAGTTGAATAGGAATTCAAATGCATTCTAAAATAAGTAGCAAATTATTTAGGGTTCAAATGGTGGGAGACATTTCATCATTTTAAAGTAAACTCAAATATCACATTGATTTGAAGCAAAGACTTGTATGAAATTGCAAAAAAATCCAACATTCCTTAAACTAAACTTAATGCTATGAAGAATTATACCATTAATAGAATTCTACATAAAAGATTTGGTGAATTCATTTGTGCTTCAATTTGAACCAACAATATTGCAATTGAACAAAGGTTTGAGAGGCAACTTAGCTACTTCAATTTGTGAAAACGCAATTGATGTAATCAGTCACATTTAGATGAATAGTATCAATGCATAAAGAAAGGTATCATTTCAATAGAGCTTAACCTCTAAAAGCCCAAGGGATTTGGACAATACACAAATGTGTTATAAAATATAAGTTCTATAACTTTTGTGAAGTTTACGTCAAAGGAGAACATGTGAATCACAAAAAGAAAAAAATATCCGTATGATCAAAATTATAAAATTATTTTTAGATTCTCTTCAAATGAATTTTGAAGATGTAACTTCAAAAATCCACCAAAAATACAATTTCTACCTTTAGCATTTGAATTTTTGGGGGTTGGTCAAAATTGTGGTTTCTATTGATTTGTAAAAAAATGCATAAGATTTGGTAACAAAAACACCAACATTTTCTCCAAACAGTAAGTTTTTCAACACTCAACAAATTATAATCACTTTGTATTGTTTCTCTTATAATTTTTGTTTGACCATAGCAATCTTAGTTTTGAATATACATACTCAAAGGTAGCCCAATCTTTTTTTAATTTAAAAAAATTTGATTTATTTTTCAGAAATTCTGCCCAAAGTTAGACAGCGACCAAAAACTGGACATTTGAGCGCTTAAGAGCTAAGGAAATAACTAGTGTGTCCGATACATGCAATGACTAATTGATTTTAAGTTATCAAGGATTGTGGTATATCAAGCTCAAATTCTACATGAACAATAGATTGAGCATGAATTGTCAAACAATTCATAACCCATACATGCACAAATCAAACACATTTTTCAATTCAAATATAGTTGATACATGGGCTTTGCTCATAAACACTTATTTTGGCCTTGGGGGGTTGCACTCTTTTTTTTTTGATGTTAGCGGGTGAACAAAACTTTGGACCCCCTTATATACTTTTTGAATTTTAAATGAAATGAAATGAAAAAAATATGAATAGATTTTTCTACTTTTAAAGCTTGTGTTTTGAATTATTGATATTTTTATTTGTTAATAATAATTAGTTACCAATTTTTGAAGTAAAAAGATACACTGTAGAACTGAAAAATAACTTTCACGCCCTTATATTATATAAGAAAAAATTGTCTAAAAAATGAACTAAAAATTCATAAAAATAAATCTCTATTGAAAGCTCATTTTGAGTTGAATATTGATGCAATGGTCATCTAAATGTGTTCTCTAAAAATATTTGAGTTAAAAAAACATGTCATTTTAGTGCATTTTTAACCTGTTCTAGAAATCATTCCATAATTTATTTGAGTTTGAAATTTTGGGATTAGAATCCTATAATCATTAGTAAACAATGCTCAAAATTTGAAGTTAAAATTATAGTTTATTAGAAACCACTTGTTTGCATGTGGTTTGTTGTAGTAGAACTAAGTGCACCCCTTGAATTTTGGCCAACCTCAAACACCTCCAAAATGCCTACTTTTCAACTTAAATCAAACAAGACACATGGATATTTGTTTTACTAAATATGGTCTATAAAATCTTTGTACAATGAAGCACTTTATATGCAAAGACATAATAAGTCTTTATAAGAAGTAAAAAAACATATTGTCTCACTTAGCAACCCCACAAATCTCACCCTCATCAACAATGACATTTTTGAAGGCCATCTATGATCCAATCATAGAATTCCACCATGGCTACTTCATTGCAACTCTTGTACCAATACAATACAAAATAAATGTAATTGCTATGCCAAATTTTGCCCCAATATACCCTGTGTACGCACTCTACTATTCCAAATTCTCTCCTAAGCAATCTAATCCTCCACACAATACAAAATTCAACTTCTTCAATTCACAAATTGCAACAATTGCTTTTCTCCACAATCCATTGCTTTAATCTATGACAAATATCAAACACTCCTATAAAATACTTCAAACCATGGATGGACAATTGAACTTAGTACAATCATTATAATAGGAGCATATGGAACCACACATATCATGTCCTTCTTTGTACCCAAAGACAAATCCACACTACTATAAAAGCCAACAAAATTACATTAAACAAAATCAATAACCATTACATGACAAAACAACAAACTGCTTCATAGAAGTACACTTGAAAATAATCAATCACTTCCTACTAACTACTTCCCCTATTAACTTCACAATTTAAATTCAACAACTCTTTAAATCAAACCACTAAAACAAGTTTGTGTTTCATATGTTGGTTACAATGTATCTTAACTATCAACATCCCAATTAACTAGCTACATCTCCTAATAACACCAAAATGCCATCAATTATTGTTGAAAAGTAAATAAAAAATATACAAATGGGATAACACTCCAATACAACCACTAAATGTTGTATAGTACTAAAAATGTGAAACATTTTTGTCTCCCTAGTCTCACCAAAGCTAACAATCCAACAATCAATACAAAGATTTAATCCCTAAACAACAATTATTCATTGAACAAACAATTGAAAATCCAAGTAGGTTCCTATAAAGTCAATTTCGGTCAAATGTTCATGAAATTTTGATACAAGGTGCCAGCATGTACCCCCTTAGTGTAAGTTTAGCATCTTTTTCCAATTGGATGCCCATATCAAAAAATATATTGCCTTGAACTTTTTTAGCAGCTTGAGCAATTTTAGAAAGCTTTTGCAAAACTCCTCGTTTACTTCCGAAGTTTGGCAGGTATGTAACTTACATGATATAAAAAAAGCCAAAAAAACAACCAAGATTTGAAGCTCAAAACTTTCAAGTGCAAAAACTTTAAGTTAAGAAGGTTCAAAGACAAATAATCTAGTCCTGCAATGTTTTGATAAACTTGTTTTTTCAAGTCAATGATAGATATTTTGCAATTTGGGTGGTCAAATTTTCTGAAATTTTTCCACACATTATTATAATATTTAGGTCTAAGATCCTATAGTTAGATGTGAAAATAACAAATTCAAATTTTTCTACTCTTTGCTATAGAAATGGTAGTCCTCTATGAGTTAATATCACTTCTCTATCCCAGAAGTAAGTTATTTTCAAAAAAATTATAAAATAAAACTATTTAAAATAATCAATATCAAATCCAGTTTTAAATCTCTTTTGAGATTAAGAAAACTAAAAATATTGAGAATTGCTTTCCATTTTGAACTTGGTTCTTAAAACGCTCAAGTTCTAAAATTCTCCACCTTTTTAAAGGTACTCTATTTGTACAAGTTGCTTTCCCATCTTACAAGCTATATACAAAATGTGTATATGTGAGGAGGTGGGTGATTTTAGAGCCCTATGCCATTTCAACTTCAAAAGTTTGTAAGTAATTTCACAAAGCTCCAAAATATAGGAAACAATTGTCTTGGGTTAGATGCCGATTCCTATTTCCATTCACGGAAAATTTATTGAAAAATATTTTAAGATGTTTCACCTCCCTAAATTCAATGTAAGCTCTAAAATGGGTACTTTATGGACCTTTTACCTTATGATAAGTGACATAAAACATGTACACACTAGCATAGAACTATAAAGTAACAATTTGTTGGTTCTTTTGTAAGTATTTTGAAATATCCAAGTAATCCAATGACTCCATAGACTTATTTGCATTGTCATTATCTCAAGTAATGACAAAGTAAGACCAAGTCAAGAAGAACAATTACATATACGGTAGAACTTTGACAAGGTAGAATTGGAGGAGATTAACACATTAAAGAGGTTATTACATTAGAGAAAGGCTGCAACATTAATGATGTTTGAAGATTTTTTTAGTAGATTGGAATCCCATGGCTCTTCTAGACTAAAGTCACATTTAGAGGCATGTTTAGCACAATACCAATTGGTTTCCAAATTCAACAAAAAAAATTTAATTTAATTTTGCTTATTTTGAACATCTTCAATGCATCTAAGCCAAGACAAAAGGAATATTATCACTTTAGAGAGGTTATTGGCTTATAGAAGTTCACTTTTATGGAAGTTCTATAAGAGAGGGCTTAAAAACCGCTTGGGCATTAAGAATTGCCCCTACAGAAGTGTTTGAAAGAGTGCACAAGGATGTAGAAATGGAAGTGACTTTGCATGATGCGAAACTGCCATCTCATGTGTGTGGTTTTAGACTACCGAGCATGTCATGTGGTATGGGTCACTATTATATGTGACTTCTATTCATAATAAAGTCCTAAATTTGGTGAGGTTTACAAAATGGTTTTGAAATGTCAAATTTTAGCAAGAAGAGTTGCAAAAAACACATCTAAAGTTGAACCTCCTTCTATTGAAACGATTTTCAATTACACATAATTTCTTGGATTGATATGGAATTTTTGCCACACAAACTAAACTAGTATGCACAACCTTTCCAAGTTTTTTTTTTTAATTAGAAATAGACACTACATGAAGAAGAAACAAGCTATTAGAGTTTACTATAATCCAAAAATATCGAGATTTCAAACTTTGAATTGCTCCCAAACAATCAAAATCAACTTGGATTGACATGAAAATTTTATTGCAATAACAAGACCGGAAGGGGAGTATAATATTTTTATTGAAAACAAACATTGGATGAAGGAGATACAAACCCCCAAAGTTGCAGCCATCAAATGCAAGTATAAACTTTGATTGGCTTGCAAGAAACTAATAGACTACATGTTGGATTGATGTAAACAATTTCCTACACAAACTAGAAGTTAGAGAGAGTGCAAATTTTCCAACAAGTTTGATTGAATCTAAACATGGGATGCAAAGGTTACAATACTTGAATTGGACTTGAAACTATGAGAAGACAATTTTGGTCCCCAGCTTGGGGGGGTAAGGGCGGCAATAAATTTGGATTTACACTAGGCAAGGAATAAGATGAAAACATATAGTGGATCATTCTTAGACTCACTAGTTCCTTTCAAAGGCATGTTTAGGATCATTTTTAAAGTCATTGCCTCCATTCGAAGGCATGTTTTGGTTTAGTACAATTGTACCTATGAGCATTTATAGGGTTGTACGTACCTTTGACTTTGAAAAATCATATCTTAGTCATTCCAAGTCAGAAAATTTAAAATTTAAAATTTCACTGTTGTATTCCCATTTTTCTTTCTCAAACAAGAAAAGTAGAAAGTCTTTAGGTCCACCCATATTTGTACATGAGTCTTTCTTCCCTTAGATGCATGCTTTATGAGCTTCTTACCTTAAGGCGCTTTTGCACTTGGTATTAAGCCAGAGCCTTTGGGGGGTTGGTAGAAAGAGAATCGTAGAAAGATTTTGTTTATTTTGTGTCTGCTCTTTAGCAAATGCCGATCCTACATGGACGTCGAGCCGGGAAGAGAAAAGAATGGTGATCAAGTCTATACATGAAGACATTGTTCACACAATTACGTGAATTCCAAAAAATGTTACATAGCACTTGAATCAACAAGAAACATAGATTCTAGATTGTGCGGAGCATTGTTAGTTAATCGAACTCAAGATGGGTAAAACAACTGTTCCCAATTAGGATGTATTGTTGGCAGAAATTCATAGGCCACTCACAACTTTAGGTTTACTTGGAAAAAACAAGCTCTTAATATACAAGAGGGGTGGTAGGAAGTGAAATAATTTATGTGGAATATGCAAATGAAAATTAGTAAGAGCTCAGCGGCTCATAGTTAAGTCAAATGCAGGAATTGTGTTTAAAGTAGAATTTTAGACCTCATGTAGGCATAGAATGATTTTTTTCAAAAAATTTGAACTAAAAAAAGTTGGAAAGTCAAGTTATCGTTCGTCCCCAAAAATCCATTTGAAATTTAAAGCCTTCAATCAAAAGTTATGAACAAATTTTAGAGAAGGGTTGGGAGGGACATTTTCCTTGACATTTTTAAACACCTCTCTCTAAAATTAGTTCATAATTTTTTATTAAAGGCTCAAAATTACAAAGAGATTTTTGGAAATTTAATTTAACTTGATTTTCCAACTTTTCTTTGTTCAGTTTCTTCCTTAAAAAGATATTCTTCTATGCCTAAATGAAGTCTAAAATGCTACTCCAAATGCAATTTCAACTTTTTTGACAATGAACGTTCAAGCTCTTATCTTCAAATTATCCCATACCTTTTGAAAGTTTATGATGGCCAATGAATTTGATTATAAAAATGACATCTCCACCCAATATTCTCACAAATGTCAATGAAGTGTTCACTTCATAATGGCATCAAACTTATTTAGTTGTGGCCAATGGGCAATTGCCATTGGTATTGACGCTTATATTCTTCTCCATGATGTGGATGAATTTTTTGGCTGAAGTTTGTAGAGAGGAAGTGCAGTGGTAGCCGATGTACAGACTACAGAAGATTATGCCCCAAGTCTGAACAACTGATAACTTCAAAATAACCCAACCAACTGAAAACAAATATTTTTATACAACATGTACCTTCCCATCTTTGTCAAAGGTATTATGTTTTTATCAGCGTTGTTAGAAAATGCCAGGTGCAAATGAGCCTTTAATGTATCAGTTCCTCCCTGATTGTGAATTATGCAACATTTTAGGTCCTTATCTGCAGGTTATTTCTTGTAACCTATTTTGCCTAATACCATCATGGGACATAATGCCACCGGAGTTCTACTACTTCATCACAAACATCCATAGCTGTACTTTTTGCAGTTCAGAAAACACATGATGTTGAATTGTGTGCCTCTCTTTGAAGCTACACACCAGTTTATCCCAAAGACTACAAGTGAAACCAATTTTGCTCTCACCCTCACTTGTAGTTTATCCCAAGTGAGGGTGAGAGCGAAATTGGTTTCACCTGCCAAGTTTTTGTTTTATTTTTCTTTCAATCTGCACTAATTCAAAACAGTGTATAGAACATGGTGAAATTAGCCTGTCCTCAAGACTGGCTAATTAATAAGATGATTCAGTGTGGCAATCAGGTCAAGTCTCATTTATTTTATTTTATTTCAATCTGAAGCCACCTTCAGATACCAAGATTGGTGAGCGGAGACCATGACTGTGGCTGTTATCCATACAGTCACAAAAAGTCCATATACACAAAAAGTCCATCTGCGCGTCTCTACATGGTCCGTATTATGAAACTGTCTTAGTTTTGTTTAGTCCAGTGGGGATTTAAAAAAGGATTTGAAAGAGCATGCATTTGTTGAGCATTGTATTAACTTAAGCAATCAATTTTAAAGTTCAAATGTGGAGGTATATGCAGATGTAGCCAATGCTGATGTACCCCAGACTCTCATGCTCCACAGGTGTAGATTCTAGACTGCAGTTTTGTAACTTGGTTCAGTTCCAGTCTTCAATGCAAGAGTCTTGGATCACGTGCAGTTTGCTTCACATGTTCTTCCAGGACTCTCACCACTTCACCTTGAAATTTTGAAGCCGACTAAGGTAAGACAGCCCATTGCGGTCAAATGACCCATTGTGGTCGCCTAAGAAATGACCCATTGTGGTTTTTTTCCAGGATGTGGGCAACAATGCATGTCTTACATGACAGCAATGGAGTGAACACTGACCTCATTAAAAACTTCTGAGTTTTCAGTGTGAAGTCCATTGTAAAAATTGACTTTTTTGCCTTCTGTAATAGAAAATATTTTGATTGCATTACGCAGTGAGATGAGCATTACAGATTCAGATTTTAGTGGTCTTAAGGTAGTCTACAGACTCCTTTGGGCTCAATGCTTCAGAAATTTCTAGCGAATTCATACTTTGTCAAAAAATAATAATTTCAATTGCACTTGCTATTTCTCACACTTGTACTAATGTAAGAAGAAAATTGAAAAATTTCAGCAACAAGATGATGCCAAACTCCTCATTCTGACCACAATGGGCTGGTTTACCTTACAATCTCTCAGCTTAAAGTGATGCAGGATCACTATCATTTAATCATTCTTTTTGGTGAATTTTTGGTAAATAATGGCCTCCTGGTTTCATGAAGCCATTTGCTCAAATTGAAAATCTGTGTAAGAGCCCAATTTGAAACACCTGTACTTGTTCCAACAGAGCAGTATGATATTTGTTTGGGGAATTTCATTAAAATGGCAACATTCCATGTGCCATTTTCACACCGCCCACTTTGAATTGTAATAGTGACATCTAGAATAAGTGAAATATAAAATTATAGGTATAGTTTTCAAGAATCTTGAACTTTGATAGATTTGAAAAATCCACTATTGCTATAGATTTCAGACCCCATGATCCAAATTGTAAAAGTGACATCTAGTGCCAATGTAGATTTCATACATCTAAGAATGGTATAGATTGCAAACATCTAGGATGCTTGTTCACTCTGTCAGCTTCGAATTGTAAGAATTGTCAAAATAGAGGGATTTTGCCATTTTAATGAAATTGTTCATCACTCCATCTATGCGCATTATCAACTTTGTCCAAAGTGCAACACGTATTGCAATTGGACCAAAAAACATCACTTTTCTCCTATATATGATGACACAAGACGTACACAATCCAATCATGAAAGTCTATGAAAATCCAAAATGTAAACTTATTACTATTGAACCGAAAAACAAAAATGGGAAATTTCATTAAAATGGCGGCATTCCATGTGCCATTTTCAAATTGCCCGCTCTCAATTGTAAAAGTGACATCTAGGATAGGTACAGTTTTCAAGGAATCTCCGAACATCTAACATAAATATAGATTTCAAACATCTAAAAATGGTACAAGTTTAAGACATCTATGACGTTTGTACACTTCAGACCACATGCTCTGAACTGTAAATATTGCCAAAGTAGAGGAATTTCGCCATTTTAACGAAATTGACCATATCACTTTTTTACTGGATATGATGACAAAAGATGGACACTATCTAAACATGAAGGCGTCAGAGCATGCCATTGATTTTGGGTAGTCCCAGAAAGAGTACTTGGAAAATTCATGACTCATTCATAGGATGTGGAAATAACGCGTGCTAATCGCTTTGGAATCCTCTTTCAGTTGCCAACAACACCTCACATACAGAAAGTAATACATTCCGATGCATTGATTCCAATGAAATTTCGTGCTCTAAATTCAAGGTCCGTGTTTCGAAAACCTACCTTTTCTTCTTGACGTCGATGTCGGACAATTTTGATGCACGCGCTGTTTTACCTTGTCTGGTAGCGGCAACGCACCGATCTTCATCGATTGTTTCCCAGACCGTGTCGTTCACTCCACTCCCGAGCCCTATATAATCCTCTATTGCACAAACACTTCAACACCACCAGCCTCCGAGACTCCAGCCTTCGATCTCCGGCACTCCTCTCTAGCTGTGAAGACGATTTCCGCAGCACCTTCAGATTTGTTTTCAGTTTCCTCCAGTAAGATGATCACGCCAACCCCATATTTACCATTCGATGACTTCACGTACTCTATGGCCATGCCATGTAGCTAGAGTTCCCTCACTGATTTGTTGTCGTTCCACATACAGGCCATCGATCGGTTCCATGTGGTTCATACCCCGGTTCATACCAATGTCTTGATCTTGATCGATCGAAGTTTGGCACCGAAATGATTGTGCAGTAGAGTTTTGTGAATATCCACCAGACTCGATCCATCACAGAGCTACTGTAGCAACGTCACACTGTCCAATAGTTCGCTAGTATATGCTTTCAGATGAAGTTGTGCTTGCTAAACATGTGGTCCATCGATTGATTGCAGGTTGTGCGTCATGGCAACTACTGCGAGTGTCCAACGGCACATGGCTCTCTGCGTGGGTGTCCTTCTGGTGCTGGGGATGATGGCCCAGCCGTCGGAGGCGAGCAGCTTCTTGTTCTACTCGGGCGCGTGCACGGGGAGCACGGCCACCTTGAATGCGTGTGGGTGCAGCAGCATCCCCAGCGACGTGAGAGGCGGCTACGCTTTCACGTACCAAGGACAGACGGCCGCAGCTTACAACAGCGACAGCTGCACCGGGGAAGCGCATACCCGCTTCACTGACAGCGCGGGGCAATGCAGCGCAGTCGGCTGGCAGAGTGTCTTCATCCAATGCTGAACTTCATTACACTTGATTATGGATCACGTTATATAGCTGTGGATGAAATGGACTTGAGATTAGTACCTCCATTCCACGAATTGGACTACTAACTATAGTTAGTCATTTAGCCGTTCCAGCTAAGTAATTAATATGTAGAACGGCAACCGAGTTGTTGTTTTGTGTGTTGCTTGCCGTTTTCAAGAGTTCGTGGGAGAGGTGGTTTCGGAACTTTCTCAGTATCCATGTCACTGCCACGTACCTTGTTGAATAAGACCAATTGCTCATCACTGCGTTTCAGCAGTGGAACTCTCCGTCATGACTTCAATAATCATTTGTTCTCCTTCTCCCTCTATGCCTTTATCAGTTGGTTTTCTGGAGAAAAGTATGTGTCAAGTTGGGTTACTGTGTCACAATCGAGGACTTGGTCCTTGACCATATGATTAGACTTGTATTCGTACTGCAGAAGTAATGCAGAATTGGGTTGGATCCGAATTGGTCTGGGTTGCTGTCTTTCGAATGTGATAATGGACTGGAGAATGAAAATCCAGATGTTAATTCTCATAATGAAGCTTTGCATTTGTATTAGCGCACATAACCTCAACGTTGGATGGTTGACTCTAGGTCAGTCATACTCAATCAAGGGTCTATAAAGTAGTGTATTATAATTGGCTAAAGCATCCCCAAGTAACTATGGAAATGAGGGTCTTGAAATGGCCTCCATTGAGATGATGTTGTAATAAATGGAGATCTTAGTGAATTTGCAATCTATAGCCCTCCTCCAGGTCCAAGAGGAGTTGCAAAATCTAATTTTCCTTTTTCTTCATAGAATTAGAACTAGTACTTAAAGTTTTGATTAATTGAGCAATGAGACTCCTTTGTATGATTCAACAAAACCATTGGATTGTTTTCATTGAATGAGAATGAAATTTATTAGTTGGCGCACACTCTTTGTTCACCCATAAATGGGTTTGGTTGCAACTTGCATGTCCATCCATATTAGTGATTGAGTTCCTATAGTATACTCATCTACACCTCTAATAAGTGAAGTGGTACCTTCCAACTTGGATTATGACATGTAAATAAGAATACTTCTTTGAATTCATATGTGAAGAGTACCAACTTATGTTGCACATCATAGTAGGGATGTCACACTAACAGTTATGCTCCAAGATTAATCCAAAAGAACAATTTGCAAACTAATTTCCAAAGTTGCATTGCTACCACAAGCAACAACAATATACATTGAAAGTTTAGTCAAGATGATGACATTGAAAGTTTAGTCAAGATGATGATATTGAAAGTTCAGTCAAGATGATAATAGGCTATTGAGCTTCGGGTCGGAGATACTGTCATAGGGATTCTTCAGTGGGGAACATCATTGCCAAGCATGTCATGCCAATGTAGAAAACCGTTTTCCTTTAACTCCCACAATAGAACTCGTTTCCATGTGTCCTGAACCTGCAAACAACAAATATGCATTGGTTATTGTTGAAGAGGCCATGTTTTTATCATTCCCCAATACAACTGGCCCTTTATAACTTTGGAATGCTTGTATCCAAGTAATGCAACGCATCCTTTGGTGTGCACCCTCTTTTATATAGACACATAAAAATAATTATGAATTTATGATAATCTAATTATGAGAAACTAGGCTCCAAGAAATAGAGGTGGCCATTTCAAGTGTCCTTTGAAGGCAAAGTCTAATTGCAAGAGGTTTAGTAAACTTGCTAATTGTTGTACAGTAAGGTGTACTTCATTTACAAATTTTTCAATCAGTTTTCATTACAAAGTTCAACAACTTTAGGAAGCTCTAGCATACTCAAAAACAAACCAATTTTGAAACCACAAATGGTGTTGGAATCTCAATAAAGTGCACTTCAACTTCATAACAAGTGAAAATGTGAAATCCAAAACCTTACCATAATTTGAATTTCTTTTATACAATATCTACCATCCTTTGGAAGATAGTCAAAGATTTTTTGCAATGGGGTGAAGAATAAGCAAGAAATCATGCAAGCAATTCAAGTGGTATAGAATGAAGCGTATCTACAACAACTACAAACAATCATTTTGAACATGCTTAATCAAATGTGAGCAGAAATTTTGACAAAAGATGGTACTACTAAATGATAGATAGTGTACAAAAAACATCCAAAATGTTGTATAATTTTGAATTTCACATATACATATTTGTTATGGTGATAAAGTACTCTTCTCTACAATTCCAACACAACTTGCGGTTTGAAAATTGATTCATTTTTGAGCATGATATGGCTTACTAAAGTTTAGGAACTTCCTAGTGAAAACTGCCTGGGAGCCAAAATTCGTAAATGAAGTAGACCTTAATGTACAAATAAAATTCATATCCTTCTCCACACCAATATAAAGACTTGCATGTTCTGAAATTTGGCATAGTTACTAAATGAAGTTGAATTGTGTTGTTACTGTGCAATAATTGGCAATGGTTGTTTGTGTGGTTGTTGGATGTGTGCAGTGAATGGCCAATTTACTCTACCTAAACCTGCAACCTTCCAAAGCACAATTACATGCATTACTGAATTTTACATTATTCAATTTTCATTATTGAAATTAAGAATGAACACTTGATCATCAGAACTTGTTTCAGAATTTCAATCAACAAATTGCATTATCTTTTTCAGATGGTGCTGTGAGAAATCAGTGGATGCATCCTGTCCATGTCTCACACCGTCGCAACCTTCAAGCTGTCTGCTGGGATCCTTACAAATGGCATGGACTTTATTGTGTTGCTAACTTATGTGTGTCTCAATAAATATATGGTTGTGATATTGGTCTGCAAATTGAATGTGTAGCTCCTTTTGATTCAAGAGGACAATAGATTTCAAGGTCATTTTGCACCATTTGAGGTATAAATTTGAATTGTTTGATTGTGTTTTGGACTTGCATCAGTTGCAAGGGAGAGATCTAAACTTGAATTTGGGAAGAAGACAAATACATGGGATTACATTGTGTGCAATCTTACTTTCTTGTTCTTCAATAAGAATGCAAGTTGAATAGGAATTCAAATGTACTCTAAAATAAGTAGTAAATTAGGATTCAAATGGTGGGAGACATTTCATCATTTTAAAATAAACTCAAATATCACATTGGTTTGAAGTAAAGATTCGTATGAAATTATAAAAATCACTTACATTTCTTAAACTAGACTCAATGATGTGAATAATTATACCATTAATCAAATTCTATAGAATTTTTTTTTATGAATTCATTTGAACTTCAATTTGAACCAAACATGTTATATAATTTGAAGAAGGGTATGAGAGGTGATTTAGCTACTTTAATTTATAAAAAAAAAATTGATATAATTAATCACATGTAGATGAATAGTATCAATGCATAAAAAAATATCAATTCAATAGAGCTTAAAGAAATAACTAGTGTGTGTGATACATCATACATGCAATGACTAAATGGGGAATTTCATTAACATGGCAATTATTCTGTGACTTTGGCATTTTCACAGTTTGGACTAGGCGGTCTGAACTCTATTAGTGTCCTAGAATCCTAGATTTTTGAAATCTATAACATTATTAGATATCTGAAATTTAAAAATCATATAGATTTTTTAAACCAATTGGTCTGAAATCTACATCTTTCTAGATTTAGTACATCTAATAGTAGTATAGAGTTCACAAATCTAGGATACTAATAGATTTCAGACCACCCAGTCTGAACTGTGGGAACGGCACACTGTGAAAATGGCACATGGAATATCGCCATTTTAATGAAATTCCCCATCTAATTGATTTTAGGTTATCAAGTTCAAATTCTACATGAACAATGGAATGACAATGAATTGTCAAACCATTCATAATTCATAGATGTACAAATCAAACACATTCTCCAATTCAGATATAGTTAGTACATGTGCTTAGCTCGGAAACACTTATTTTGGTCAACTCCAAACACCTCCAAAATATGCCCACTTTGCAACTTGAATCAAACAAGACACATGGATACATGTTCTACTAATTAGGCTCTACAAAATCCTTATACAATGAAGTTTTTTGTATGCAAAGAAATAATAAGTCCTTACAAGAAGTAAGAAAACATTTTCTCTCACTAAGCAACCCCACAAGTCTCACCCTCATCAACAATGACATTTTTGAAGGCCATCCACGATCCAATCATATAGTCCCACCATGGCTACTTCATTGCAACTCTTGTACCAATACAATACAAATCAAATGTACTTGCAATGCAAAACTTTGCCCCAATATACTTTGTATATGCACTCTACTACTCCAAATTCTCCCCTAAGTAATCCAATCCTCCACAAAACACAAAATTCAACTTCTTCAATTCACATATTGCAATAACCGCTTCTCTACACAATCCACTATGACAAATATCAAACACTCCTACAAAATACTTCAAACCATGAATGGGCAATTGAACTTAGTAAAATCATTATAGTAGGAGCATATGGAACCACACATATCTTGTCCTTTGCACTCAAAGACAAATTCACACTACTATGAAAGCCAACAAAATTACATAAAACAAAATCAATAACTTTTACATGGCAAACCAACAAACTAATTACAGAAGTAAACTTGAAAGTAATCAACCACTTCCTATTAACTACTTCTCGTAATTTCACAATTTAAATTCAACAACTCCTAAAAATGGTCATATTTGATTATTTGTTAAATTAAGACAAAATGAACATTTTGAGACTTTAATCCTATTATTCAAGACCTTTATTTTAACAAATCAAAAATTTATGAACATATCAACCTTTATAAAATCAAAGGTTTGTGAATGTGTTAACATATTAAAGTTTGAATTCACCAAAAAAATTTAATATCAAAGACTTATTATCATCTAAATGTAAAGTCAAAGATAATATGAGATTGTAGATTGTCTCATTTTAACAAATATGGCCTTAAAATCAAACCACCAAAACAAATGTTTCATATGCTAGTTACAATGTATCTTAATTATTAACATCCCAATTGATTAGCTACATCTCCAAATAACACCAAAATGCCAACAATTATTGTCCAAATGTTAAAAAAAATGTATTAATACAAACAGGACAACCACTAAATTGTTGTCTCATACTAAAAGTCAAAGTATTTGAAATTTATTCTACACATTTCCATAGTAGTCTAATGTAAATTTATATGGTTAAATTTTGAAAGAAAAAAAAAGTGTTTTCTTTTTTTTCTCATTGCCCTAAAAAATGACAATTTTTCACAATTTCTACTTGAAATATACCTCTAGTCTTTAGGGGTTAAATTGTTGGCCACCATATTGCTAAATCCTACACCATCAATAGTTACATTTGGTATTGGTCTCTACATTAGTAGGACATCCACCACACATCGAAAAATTTAGTTTTAATATACAATTCCAACACAACTTGTCATCCACTAATTTTCCTTGAACTTCTTTTCAATCACAAATCCCTAATTGCTCTCTTAGCCCTTTGGCATATTATTGGATACTAAAGCATCTCTCTTCTAATACAGATATGTAGTCTTGGCATCGCTCACTTTTCCTCAAGGGTATTGTGTCGGACACAAAATAAACAAAATCTTACTTTATGCCAACTTCAAAACCAGGTTGGAGTCTTTTCTCTCTTTTCATAACCTACTTTTTGGCACTAGTGATCTTGCTAGATTAACCCTTTAGTGACCGTGGTTGATTTGAAAGGCAGGCGTAGTTTTTCAAGAAAATGAATTTTGTAGCCATTCTGAAATGTAGTCTTAGATCAAACCGTACAAGGTGTTTCCATAAGGGAGATTCTTCAACCTAACAAAAAATCAAACTCATCCAACGGTACAAATTGCTATAAATAAGGTAGGAGGTCCATAAATCAACCTTTTCAAGACTAAAATTGAATTTTGGAGATTGAAACATCTTTAAATATTTTTTAGTAAATTTTTTTCAAAAGACAAGTAGAATAGGCATCTAAACCAAGTCATTTCATATTTTTTCAAGTTTTGTGAAATTAGTTACAAATTTTTGAAGTTCACAAAAAATGGTCATCCGTGGTCATCAAAACGAATACCCTTCTAAAATGTGCAGATTTGGTACATTGAAGAAAGTGAAATGTACCTCTAAATCATGTCTGCTTCTAGAGCCTTGTTGGAGTTTGAGTTGCTTTCCTTAATTCTCAAAAATCAATGACTTGAATGACCCTTTAGAATTTGTGCTACATAAATACCGATGCATAAGTTTACTTTGGGCATTCATGAGATTACAAAGCAACATTTATGCCTTGTCAAGACATCAAGTTACAAAAAAATTTCACAATTTGGTTGATATTTTTTTGTATTTTTGTTGAACATTTCCCATTTGAAGGTCCGAGCCATTTGAGTTTGCAACCTCATAGCTAATTCATCAATGCTCCAATTCTCTTAAAATTGGTTTTGTTTGAAGCGCACAAAGACATTCTAATTTTGTTCCTCTTTGAGATTCTTGTGATCAAATGTATTTTGAACAATACTAGACCGAGAGTCCAAAAATCAACCAAAAAGTGGTCGACTGGTCACTAAAGGGTTAAGTTTCATGCTTGTTTGTTTTGAAATTTATAGCATTGGGTGTGTAAATTAGCACCAACATTTGGAGCAAAACTAATTTTGGAGGACCCTTTGTAAATTGGTAATCAATGTACAATGCTTGACAATAATACTATTGCTTGTCATGTTAATAATTTAGATTGTCCTTCTATTTCATATGTACTTCTATTTGACAATTTGTTTAAGAATGACAATTAAGTTATTTAAAAAAAAAATTTGTCCTAGACTCTCAATTCAATTCCCCACTAGAAAGATTTGAACCTCAAGACTTTGTAGTGCAAAAATTTTAAGTTAAGCAAGTTCAAAGTCAAATATTCTAATCCTGCAAATGTTTTGAGAAACTTATTTTTTCTACTTTAAACATAGATATCTTGCAATTTGTGTGGTCAAATTTTCTGAATTTTTTTTCACACATTCTCATCACATTTAGGTGTAAGATCCTATGGTTAGATGTGCAAAAGAAACCATTTTCAAATTTTTCTACTCTTTGCTATAGAAATGGCAGTTTTGAGTTTTTTTTTACAACAAGGGCCTTTTGTTGGTCCTTTAGAGGATAATATCACTTTTCTTTCCAAATAATAAATTATTTTTAAGAAAATTACAAAATCAAACTACTAAAAATAATCAATATCAAGTCTAGTTTCAAATCTCTTTTCAAGTTAAGAAAATTATAAATATTGAGAATTATTTTCCCTCTTAAACTTGGTTCTTAAAACACTTAGGTTCTAAAATTGTCTACCTTCTTAAAGGTAAACTATTTGTACAGGTTGCTTTTTCATCTTCCAAGCTATATACAAATTGTGTACATGTAAGGAGGTGGGTGATTTTAGAGCCCTGTGCCATTTCAACTTCAAATTTTTTAAACTAATTCCACAAAGCTCTGAAAAATAGGAAACAATTTGGTTTAGATGCCGATTTTGATTTCCATTTCAGGAAAATTTATTGAAAAATATTTCACAAAGTTCCACCTCCCCAAATTTAGTTTAAGCTCTCAAATGGGTGCTTTACATACCTTTTAACTTATAATAAGTGACATAAAACATGTACACAATAGTATAGAACCATAAAGTGACAATTTCTCACATAATGACAAAGCAAGACCAAGTCGTGAAGAATGACCACATATACAATAGATCTTCCACAAGGTAATAGCTTTAGAATTGGAGGAAAATATTAGTTTAAAGATGTTATTACTTTAGAGAAGGGATGCAACATTAATGATGTTTGAGATTTTCTTAGTGGGTTGGAATTTCATGGTGCTTCTAGACTAAAGTCACATTCATAGGCATGTTCACCACAACAACAATTGGATTCCAAATTCAACAAAAGTTTTTTTTTTTTTTACTTATTTGTCTATCTTCAATGTGTTTGAGCAAAGAGTGAAGGAATAATATCACTTTAGAGAGGTTATTGGTTCATAGAAGTTCACTTTTGTCAAAATTGTATAGGAGAGGGCTCAAAAACTACTTGGGCATTTAGAACCACCCCTACAAAGGGATTTAAAATAGTGTACAAGGATGTAGCCAAATGGAAGGGAATTTGTGTGATGAAAAACTACCATCTCATGTGTGTGGTTTTAGACTATTGGGCTAGTTACATGGGGTGTGATTTTTGCTCATAGTAAAGTCTTGAATTTAGTGAGGTTTGCAAAATGACTTTGAAATGTCAAAAGATAGCAAGAAAAGTTGTAAAAAACACATTTCAAGGTGAACCTCCTTCTACTAAAATGATTTTCAGTCACTCATAAATTCTTGGATTGATATGAAATTTTAGCCACACAAACTAGACTAGTATGCGCAACTTTTCCAAATTGCTTTATTAGAAATGGACATTGTATGAAGAAGAAACAAGCCACCGAAGTTCACTGTAACCCCAAAATGTCAGGATTTTGAACTTCGAATTTCTCCCAAACATTCAAAACAACTTGGATTGACATGAGGATATGATGCATCCACTGATTTCTCACAGCACTTTCCAAAAATGATAATCAGCTTTGTTGATTGAAATTGTGAAACGAGTTCTGATGTTCACATGTCCATTCTCAATTTCACTAATAAAAATTGAATAGTACAAAATTCAGTAATGGATGCAATTGTGCAAGGTTTTGGAAGGTTCCAAGTTTAGGTAGAGTGAATTGGCCATTCACTGCACACATCCAAAAACCACACAACAACCATTGCCAATTATGGCACAATAACTACATGATTCAACTCCCAATTGAATTGTGATAGAACCAAACTTTGTATCATTGTCGACAGTGACTACACATTGCGCGGTGAAGGGTTGCAAGGAATTTTTGACTAGATTTCAAGTGTATCTCTTTTAAATTGCAATAAAGTTTGTAGGAAGAAATCTTTTGTATTTCATTTGTTTTTTGATGGTGAATCTTAACTTGACACTTAGTAACCATGCCAAATTTCAAAACATGCAAGTCTTTATATTTATGTAGAGAAGGATATGAATTTTGTTTGTGCAACAATTAGCAAGTTTACTAATGCTCTTGCAATTATGCTTTGCCTTCAAGGGACACTTGAAATGGCTACCTTTGTTTCTAGAGCCTAATTTCTCATAATTAGATTATTGTAGTTTTATGTGTTTATATAAAGGAGGGTGCACACCAAAGGATGCATTGTAGATTTGAAGTGCTTGAGTAGAGCATGCCAAAGTTATGAAGGGCCAATTGTATTGGGTAATGATAAAAACATGGATGAACAATTTCGTTAAAATGACAAAATTCTTGTACTTTTGTAGATTTTACAGTTTAGAGTGGGCGGTTTGAAGTGTACAAACATCATAAATGTCTTAAATCTATACCATTCTTAGATGTTTGAAATCTATACCTATGTTAAACATCATTTTTTCAATTCAAATCGTGTGATCTAAAATCTATAGTAGTCATAGATTTCTTAAATCTATAAAATTCCGAGATTCATGAAAACCATACCTATCCTAGATGTCACTTTTACAATTCAAAGCGGACAGTTTGAAAATGGCACATGGAATGCCACCATTTAAATGAAATTCCCTATATATTTGTTGTTTGCAAGTTTAGAACACATGGAAATGAGTTGTATTCCCGGTTGTATTATGGGAGTTTGAGGAGAACGATCTCATGCATTGGGAGGTACACTCATTTGAGGTGCACATGAGTATATTGTGGGAATCATTAATATGAATGGACATGCAAGTTGAAACCAAACCCATTTATGGGTGAACAAAGAGTGTGCACCAACTAATAAATTTTATTGTCGTTCAAACCACACAATCCAATGGTTTTATTGAATCATACAAAGGAGTCTCATTGCTCAATTAGTCAAAACTTTAATTATATGCAGAGAAAGGTAAATTAGATTTAGCAACTCCTCTTGGACATTGGGGGAAGGGCTATAGATTGCAAATTCACTAAGATCATTCTCCATTTTATTACCACATAATTATCTCAATGGAGGCCATTTCAAGACTCTCATTTCCATAGTTATATACTTTGGGGTGCATTAGCCAATTGTGATGTAGACCCTTGATTGAGTATGACTGACCTAGAGTCAACCATCCCACATTGAGGTTATGTGGAGTAATGCAAAAGCAAAGCTTGATCATGTGAATTAACATCCTTCATACTAACGTTATTTTTGCATTATCCAGTCCATTATCACATTCCGAAGACAGCAACCCAGACCCATTCCAATTCTGCATTACTTCTGCAGTACGAATACAAGTCTAATTATATGGTCAAAGACCAAGTCCTTAATTGTGACACTGTAACCCAACTTGACACATACTTTTCACCAGAAAACCAACTGATAAAGGCACAAGGAGAACACAACATTCATTACTGATGATTACTGAAGTAATGACGGAGAGTTCCAGTGCTGAAACGCAGTGATGAATGAGCAACAATTGGTCTTATTCATCAAGGTACGTGGCAGTGACATCGATACTGAAAAAGTTCCGAAACCACCTCTCCCACGAACTCTTGAAAACGGCAAACAACACACAAACAACAACTCGGTTGCCGTTCTACATAATTACTTAGCTGCAACGGCTAAATGATTAACTATTAATAGTAGTCCAATTCGTGGATTGGAGGTACTAATCTCAAGTCCATTTCATCCACAGCTATATAACGTGATCCATAATCAAGTGTAATGAAGTTCAGCATTGGATGAAGACACTCTGCCAGCCGACTGCGCTGCATTGCCCCGTGCTGGCACTGAAGCGGGTATGCGCGACCCCGGTGCAGCTGGCGCTGTTGTAAGCTACGGCCGACTGCCCTTGGTACGTGAAAGCGTAGCCGCCTTTCACGTCGGTGGGGATGCTGCTGCACCCACACGCATTCAAGGTGGCCGTGCTCCCCGTGCACGCGCCCGAGTAGAACAAGAAGCTGCTCGCCTCCGACGGCTGGGCCATCATCCCCAGCACCAGAAGGACACCCACGCAGAGAGCCATGTGCCCTTGGACATTCGCAGTAGTTGCCATGACGCACAACCTGCAATCAAACCATGGACCACATAGTTAGCAAGCCTGACGTCATCTGAAAGCATACTAGCTAGCGAACTATTGGACCGTTTCAAGAACAATTCTGACGTTGCTAGCTCTGTGATCGAGTCTGGGCAATCATTTCGGTGCCAAACTTCGATCGATCAAGATCAGGTTATTGGTATTAACCGGGGTATGAACTTCATGGAACCGATGGCCTGTATGTGGAATGACAACAAATCGCTGAGGGAACTCTAGCTACATGGCATGGCCACTTGGCCAGTGACAGCGTTAGAGTACGTGAAGACATCGACTGTGGGGTTGGCATGATCGTCTTACTGGAGGAAACTGAAAACAAATTCCGGAGGTGCTGAAGAAATATGTCGTCTTCACAGAGAGGAGTGCCGCAGATTGAAGGCTGGAGTCTCGGAGGCTGGTGGTGTTGAAGTGTTTGTGCAGTAGTCATCAGAGGATTATATAGGGCTCGGAAGTGGAGTGGACCACAAGGTCTGCAAAACAATCGATGAAGATCGGTACGTTGCAGGTACCAGACAAGGTAGGTTCACCGAAACAGCGCGTGCAGCAAATTTGTCCGAGATAGACGACGACAGGAAAAGGTAGGTTTTCGAAACACGGACCTTGAAGTTAAAGTACAGAATCTGAATGGAATCAGTGTGAATCGGAAGTTATTTCTGTTAGGTGTTGTTGGCAACTGAGAGAGGACTCCAATGCGCTTCAGCACGCGTTATTTCGACATCTTATGAATAAGTCATGAATTTTCCAAGTACTCTTTCTGGGACTACCCGAATTGAATGGCATGTTCTCAGATTTTGATGATTGGATTGTGCATGTCTTGTGTCATGATATCCAGGAAAAGAGTGATATTTTTTGGTCCAATAGTAGTAGGTCTGCATTTTGGGCTCTCATAGACTTTCATTGGATTGTGTATGTGATGTGTCATCATATCTAGGAAAAAAGTGATGTTTTTTGGTCCATGGGTAGTAGGTGTTGCATTTTGGGCTCTCATAGACTTTCATGATTGGATTGTCTACGTCATATCTAGGAGAAGAGTGCTATTTTTTGGTCCAATTGCACTCCGTGTTGCACTTTGGACAAAGTTGATTACGAGTGTAGATGGACAATTTCATTCAAATGGCAAAATTTCTCTACTTTGGCAATTTTTAGAGCTCAAAGCAGGCGGTCTAAAGTGCACAAACGTCCTAAATGTCTAAAATCTATATTGTTCTTAGATGTGTGAAATCTACATCTGTGTTGGATGTCACTTTTACAATTTAGATCGTATGGTCTGAAATCTATAGTAGTAATTGATTTATCATTTATCAAATCGATCAAAGTTCAAGATGCCTAAAAACTATACCTATTCTAGATGTCACTTTTGCAATTCAGAGTGGGCGGTCTGAAAATGGCACATGGAATGCCGCCATTTGAACCAAACCCCCCATGTACAGAGCTTGGACCATGCAAACAAAAATCAACCATATATATACTGCTCTGTTTGAACAATTACAGGTGTTTCAAATTAGGCTCTTACACAGATTTTCAGTTTGATCAAATGGCTTGATGAAACGGGAGGCCATTATTTACCAAAATTTCACCAAAAAGAATGATTAGATGACAGTGATCCTGCATCACTTTAAGCTGAGAGATTGTCATCTGCTGGCTTCAAATTTCAAGGTGAAGTGGTGAGAGTCTGAAGTCCTGGAATAACATGTGAAGCAAACTGCACTTAATCCAAGACTCTTGCCTGGAACTGAACCAAGTTACAAAACTGCAGTCTAGAATCTGCACCTTTGCAGCATGAGAGTCTGGGGTACATCAGCATATACCTCCACATTTAAACTTTTAAAATTGATTCATTAATACACTGTTCAACAAATGCATGCTCTTTCAAATCCTTTTTTAAATCCCAACTGGAACAAACAAAAGTAAGACAGACTATTCATAATACAGACCATGTAGACACGCGCAGTTGGACTTTTTGTGTATATGGGCTTTTTGTGACTGTCTGGATGACAGCCACAGTCATGGTCTCAGCTCATCAATCCTGGTATTGGATGAATTGAAGGTGGCTCGAGCACACAACGTGATTGCCACACAAAGTCATCTTATTAGCCAGTGTTGAGGACACTCAGGCTGATTTCACCATGTTCTACACACTGTTTTGAATTAGTGCAGATTGAAACAAAAATAAAACCAAAATTTTGTGAAAAGTGCAGCTGTGCATGTTTTCTTTACACCCTTCAGTTTGTGAGAAGTACAGCTATGGACATTTGTGATGAACTAGTAGGACTCCGGTGGCATTATGTCTCATGATGGTATTAAGCAAAACAGGTTACAAGATATAACCTGTAGATAAGGGCCTAAAAACTTGAATAATGCACAATCAGGGTTTAACTAATACAATAAGGTAACAAGCTCAGAAAGTGTGCATCTATGAGAATGACTTTGCAAAAATGGGTGGACTCAAAGATTTTTTATTTTTTTGTGTGTGAAAAAGAGAAATGAGGAATACAACAGTGGAAATTTAAATTTAAAATTTTCTGAGTTGGAATGATTAAGATATGATTTTTCATAGTTAAAGGTACCTACATCCCTATAAATTCTTATAGGTACAATTGTAATGAATCAAAACATGCCTTTGAATGAATCTAGTGAGTATAAAAATGATCGCAAACATGCTTTTGAATGGAGCTAGTGAGTCTAAGAGTGCTTGAAAATAGGTTTTCTTCCAATTCACTCCCCATTGTAAATCAAAATTTATTACAACTCCTAAATGCCCTAGGGAACCAAAACTGTCCTCATATAGTTTCAAGTCCAATTCAAAATGTTGTAACTTTTGCATCCCATGCCCGAATTCAATAGAACTTGTTGGAAAATGTGAAAGCTCTCTTCTAGTCTATGTAGGAAAATTTTCAGATCATTCCAACAAGTACTAATTTTTTGTAAGCCAATCAAAGTTCACATGTTCAATTTGATTTCACCAAATTGCATTTCATGGCTGCAACTTTGGGGGTTGTATCTCCTTCATCCAATGTTTGTTTTCAATCAAATTTGTTGAGATATGTTCTCCTTCAGCTGTCCACGCCGGGAGACTTACAAATCACATGACTATACTTTATTGTGTTGTTAATTTATGTGTGTCGCAATAAATATATGGTTGTCATAATTATTGGTATGTAAATTGAATGTGTAGCTCATTTTAATTCAAGAGGATAATAGATTTCGAAGGTCATTTTGCACCATTTGAGGTATAAATTTGAATCCTTTGATTGTGTTCTGGACTTGCACCAGTTGCAAGGGAGAGATCTATTTAACCTGAATTTGGGAAGAAGACAAATACATGGGATTAGACTATGTGCAATCATACCTTCTTGTCCTTCAAAAATAATGCAAGTTGAATAGGAAACCAAATGTACTCTAAAATAAGTGGTAAATTAGGATTCAAATTGATGTAATCAATCATATGCAGATGAATAGCATCAATGCATAAAAAAAGTATCATTTTAATAAAGCTTAAGGAAATAACTAGTGTGTGTAATACATGCAATGACTAATTGATTATGAGTTATCAAGGATTGTGGTGTATCAAGCTCAAATTCTATTTGAACAATAGAATGAGCATGAATGGTCAAACCATTCATAATCCATAGATGTACAAATCAAACACATACTCCAATTCAGATATGGTGAGTACATAGGCTTCATTCGGAAACACTTATTTCGATCAACCCCAAACACCTCCCAAAACTATGCCCACTTTGCAACTTAAATCAAACAAGACACATGGATACATGTCCTACTAATTATGCTCTACAAAATCCTTATACAATGAAGTATTTTGTATGCAAAGACATAATAAGTCCTTACAAGAAGTAAGAAAACATTTTCTCTCACTAAGCAACCCCACAAGTCTCACCCTCATCAACAATGACATTTTTGAAGGCCATCAAGGATCCAATCATATAGTCCCACCATGGCTACTTCATTGCAACTCTTGTACCAATCCAATACAAAACGAATGTACCTGCAATGCAAAATTTTGCCCCAATATACTTTGTGTACCCATTCTACCATTCCAAATTTTCTCCTAAGCAATCCAATCCTCCACACAACACAAAATTCAACTTCTTCAATTCATATATGCAATAATTGCTTCTCTCCACAATCCATTGCTTTAATCTATGACAAATATCAAACACTCCTTCAAAATACTTCAAAATATTTCACATATCCTCTCCTTCTTTGTACCCAAAGACAAATTCACACTACTATGAAAGCTAACAAAAATTCATTAAACAAACTACTAACTACTTCCCCTAATTTCACAATTTCAATTCAACAAGTCGTAAGATGAAACCACTAAAACAAATGTTTCATATACTAGTTACAATGTATCTTAATTATTAACATCCCAATTGACTAGCTACATATCCTAATAATTCCATAATGCCATCAATTATTGTCCAAAAGTAAATAAAGAATATTCTATTAATACAAATGGGATAACACTCCAATACAACCACTAAATTGCCGTCTAGTACTAAAATGTGAAACTTTGTTGTCTCCCTACTCTCACCAAAGCTAATAATCCAACTTGGGAGGTGCACTCCCCCTTTTTTTGATGTTAGTGTGCGAACAATACTTTGGACCTCCTATATACTTTTTGAATTTTAAATGAAATGAAATGAAAAAAATATGAATAGATTTTTCTACTTTTAAAGCTTGTGTTTTGAATTATTGATATTTTTATTTGTTAATAATAATTAGTTACCAATTTTTGAAGTAAATAGACGCATTGTAGAATTGAAAAATAACTTTCACACCCCTATATTATATAAGAAAAAGTTATCTAAAAAATGAACAAAAAATTCCTAAAAATAACTCTCTATTGAAAGCTCATATTGAGTTGAATATTGATCCAATGGTCATCTAAATGTATTCTCTAAAAATATTTGAGTTAAAAAAACATGCCATTTTAGTGCATTTTTAACCTCTTCTAAAAATCATTCCATATTTTATTTGAGTTTGAAATTTTGGGAGTAGAATCCTATAATCAACGATTTAACAAATTATGAAGTTATTCAGGACTTATGGACCAAAAAAACATTTTGAAGACATTGCCAGTAGCCTTGATTGAAACCTCAAGACATCAACAAAAGTATCGGTGGGTAGCCAACATACAGGTACTATTATGTAGTATACAGGGTAGAAAAGTATAGATTTGCAAGACGGTTATGCTGTAGTTGGTCAGTAGTGACCAACGAGAATTGATAACCACCTAAACCCTAAATTTCAGAATTCATAATTATGGAATCTGAAAATTCCATAATTTATTAAATTTTCCTTTATAGTCACAAGTAAACAATGCTATAAATTTGAAGTAAAAATTATAGTTTATTAGAAACCACTTGTTTGCACGTGGTTTGTTCTAATAGAACTAAGTGCACCCCCGGGCAATTCAACAATCAATACAAAGATTTAATCCCTAAACCACAATTATTCATTGAACAATCAATTGAAGATCCAAGTAGGTTCCTATGATGTCAATTTTGGTTGGACGTTCATGAAATTTTGATACAAAGTGCAAGCATGTACTGCCTTAGTGGGAGTTTACCTTCTTTTTCCAATGGAATGCCCGGATCAAAAAATAGATTGCCCTAAGCTTTTTTGGCAACTCAAGCAACTTAAGAAAACTTTTGCAAAACTACTCCTTTACTTCCAAAGTTTAGCAACTATGTAACTTACATGATAGTAAGAAAGGCCAAAAATACAACCATGAGTAGTGTAAAAATATCACTCTAGGAAGAATTAAAGGTTGTTGGCCTTGTCGGGCAAGGCCAAAAAAACTTAAGATTCTAACTTCAAACATTATAATCTTTCAATCCATGTTGTCAAAGTTTTTGAAATTTTTTCCACACATTTCTATTGTAGTCTAGTGTAAATTTGTATGGTTGAATTTCGAGAAAAAAAAGTGATTTTTATAATCTCATTGCCCTAGAAAGTGGCAATCTTTCAGAATTTCTACTTGAAATATACCTCTAGTCTTTAAAAATTAAATTGTTGGCCGACATATTGCTAAATCCTACACCACCAATAGTTACATTTGGTATTGGTCTCTACATTAATAGAACATCCACTACACATCAAAAAATTTAGTTTTAATATACAATCCCAAGTCACAATACAACTTGTCATCTACCAATTTGCCTCAACTTCTTTTCAATCACTAATCTCTAATTGCTCTCTTAGTCCTTTGGCATATTATTAGATACTAAAGCATCTCTCTTCTAATACAGATATGTAGTCTTGGCATCACTCACTTTTCCTCAAGGGTATTGTGTCGGACACAAAATAAACAAAATCTTACTTTATGCCAACTTCAAAACTAGGTTGGAGTCTTCTCTCTTTTCATAACCTACTTTTGGGCGCTAGTGATCTTGCCAGATTAAGTTTCATGCTTGTTTGTTCTCAAATTTTTAGCATTGGATGGGTAATTTGCACCAACATTTGGAGCAAAACTAATTTGGGAGGACCCTTTGTAAATTGATAATCATTAATCAATGTATAATGCTTGACAATAATATTGTTGCTTGTCATGTTAATTATTTAGATTGTCCTTCTATTTCATACCTACTTCTATTTGACAATTTGTTTAAGAATGACAATTAAGTTATTTTGAATTTTTTTTTTGTCCTAGACTCTCAATTCAATTCCCCACTAGAAAGATTTGAACCTCAAGACTTTGTAGTGCAAAAACTTTAAGTTAAGAAGGATCAAAGACAAACAATCTAGGTTGGAAATGTTTTGAAAAACTTGTTTTTTCCACTTTAATGACAAATATCTTGCAATTTGTGTGGCTGAATTTTCTGAAATTTTTTCCACACATTCTCATAATATTTAGGTGCAATACACACTAGTTAGATGTGGAAAAAAACATTTTCAAATTTTTCTACTCTTTGCTATAGAAATGGTAGTTTTGAGTGTATTTTGGCAAAAAAAAAGGCCTTTAATTGGTCCTTTAGGGGTTAATATCACTTCTCTATCCAAAAAGTAAGTAATTTTCAAAAAAATTATACAATAAAACTACTTAAATTACTCAATGTCAAGTCTGATTTCGAATCTCTTTTGAGGTTAAGAAAACTATAAATATTGAGAATTGGTTCTGGTTTTGAACTTGGTTCATAAAACGCTCAAGTTCTAAAATTTCCCACCTTCCTAAAGGTACTCTATATGTAACTCTTTAAGGGCACTCTATTTGTACCTCTTTAAAAGTACACTATTTGTAAAAGTTGCTTTCTCATCTTATAAGCTATATACAAAATGTGTACATATGAGGAGGTGGGTGATTTTAGAAACCTATGCCATTTCAACTTCAAATTTTCATAACTCATTTCACAAAGATCCAAAATATAGGAAACAATTGTCTTGGGTTAGATGCCGATTCCTATTTCCATTCAAGGAAAATTTATTGAAAAATATTTCAAGATGTTTCAACTCCCCAAATTTAGTTTAAGCTCTAAAATGGGTGCTTTATGGACCTTTTACCTTATGATAAGTGATATAAAATATGTACACACTAGCATAGAATTGTAAAGTGACAATTTGTTGGTTCTTTTGTAAGTATTTTGAAATGTCTAAAATACCAAATGACTCCACTTACTTCCATTGTTATTATCTCAAGTAAAGACAAAGCAAGACCAAGTTAGGAAGAACAATTATATATATAGTAGAACTTCCATAAGGTAATAGCTTTAGAACTAGAGGAGATTAATACATTAAAGAGGTTATTACATTACAAAAGGACTACAACATTAATGATGTTTGAAGATTTTTTAATTTCATAGCACTCCTAAACTAAAGTCACATTCAGAGGCACGTTCACCACAACAACAATTAGATTCCAAATTCAATAAAAGGATCGTTTATATTTTCACTTATTTTGAACATTTTCAATGCATTTGAGCCGAAACAAAAAAATAATATCACTTTAGAGAGATTATTGGCTTATAAATGTTCACTTTTATAGAAGTTCTATAGAAGAGGGCTCAGAAAATGCGTGGGCATTAAGAATTGCCCGTACAACACTGTTTGAAACAGTGCACAATTCAAGGATGTAGAAATGGAAGTGACTTTGTGTGATGAGAGACATCCATCTCATGTGTGTGGTTTTAGGCTATCGAGCAAGATGACATGGATCACTATCATGTGTGACTTTGGTTCATAGTAAAGTTTTGAAATTGGTGAGGTTTGCAAAATGGCTTTGAAACATCAAAAAATAGCAAGGAAAGTTTCAAAAAACAAATTTGAGGTTGAACCTCCTTCTACTAAAATGATTCTTAGTCACTCATAATTTCTTGGGTTGATATGGAATTTTAGCCACACAAACTAGACTAGTATGCATAACTTTCTCAAATAATTTTATTAGAAATGGACACTACACAAAGAAGAAACAAGCCGCCAAAGCTCACTCTAATCCAAAAATGTCAGGATTTCAAATTTCAAATTGCTCCCAAACAATCAAAACAACTTGGATTGACATGAAAATTTTATAGCAATAACTAGACCACAAGGGGAATATAATCCTACAATTTTTTTTTATTGAAAACAAACATTGGATGAAGGAGATACAACCCCCGAAGTTGTAGCCATCAAATGCAATTTGGTGGATTCAAATTGAACCTGTGAACTTCGATTGATTTTCAAAAAATTAATACATGTTGGATTCATCTAAAAATCTTACTACACAAACTAGAAGAAAGAGTGCAAATTTTCCAACAAGTTTGATTGAATTCAAACATGGAATGCAAAGGTTATAACACTTTGAATTGGACTTGAAACTATGTGAGGACAATTTTGGTCCCCAACCTAGGGGGTTTAAGGGTGGCAATAAATTTGGATTTATATTGGACAGTGAATTGGATGAAAACATATAGAGGATCACTCTTAGGCTCAGTAGCTCCTTTCAAAGGCATGTTTGGGATCATTCTTAAACTCATTGCCTCCATTCAAAGACATGTTTTGATTTAGGATACTTGTACCTATGAGCATTTATAGGGATGTACGCACCTTTGACTTTGGAAAATCATATCTTATTCATTCCAAGTCCAAAAAATTAAAATTGAAATTTCCACTATTGTATTCCTCATTTTTCTCTCTCAAACAAAAAAGTAGAAAGTCTTTAGGTCCATCCATTTTTGCACAAGAGTCTTTTTTCCCTTAGATGCACACTTTTTGAGTTTCTTACCATATTGTATCAATTCCTCCTTGACTGAGAATTATACAACGTTTTAGGCCCTTATCTATAGGTTATTTCTTGTAACCTATTTTTCTTAATACCATCATGGGACATAATGGCACCGGAGTCCTACTAGTTCATCACAATCGACAATCTTCCATAGTTGTACTTTTTGCAATTCAAAAAACGCATGATGTTGAATTGTGTGCATCTCTTTGATGCTAAATACTAGTTTATCCTATGACTATGAGTCAAGGTGGGAGAAAAATTAATTTCACCATCCTCTTCTTTAGACCGTCCTGTAGGGAGTTGTAGAATGGATGTGAGGTGATCCTTGAGTGGACCTCTTTGGTCTGTTAATGAATTCAAGAAAAATTACTTTTTCTATTGCAAGAGCCACTCATTGTCTTTGGTTTCTGCACATTTCTTTATAAGATGGATTTTGGGGCACCTATAGTCACAAATAGGTGCCTATGACCTGAATCTTTGAAAATTCATAAGTAATTCGAAAATGCTTGGAAAAATACGAAACTACTTGCATTGTGTTCTACATCTATTTTTTTTCTCTGAAAAATGAGCTAGAAAATCATTTTGTCCATGGAAACCTGAAAAGGCAAATTAGATCTTAAAAGGATGCAAAGTTTCATTAAAATGGCAATTATTTCGTGAAAATGGCACAAAGGGGGACTGCAAAATGGAAGAAATTTATAGATAGATGATACACGGGTGAAGAAACATGGGAGTTGTGTTGCAATTTGAACTTCTTGGGGATAGAATTGGCACAACTATGAGGTTGATATGTTGAGAAGCAATGTCATATGTGGTCTTGTCTTGCATAAATGGCATGTGGAATATTGCCATTTTAATGAAATTCCCAATTAGGTTACTTTTACAGCCTTCTAGCTTATGAGTGTGAGGGTGGGAGCAAAATTAGTTTCACCTCCAAAGTTTTGGTTTTATTTTTGTTTCAATCTGCACTAATTCAAAACAGTGTGTAGAACATGGTGAAATCAGCCTGAGTGTCCTCAACACTGGCTAATAAGATGACTTTGTGTGGCAATCACGTTGTGTGCTCGAGCCACCTTCAATTCATCCAATACCAGGATTGATGAGCTGAGACCATGACTGTGGCTGTCATCCAGACAGTCACAAAAAGCCCATATACACAAAAAGTCCAACTGCGCGTGTCTACATGGTCTGTATTATGAATAGTCTGTCTTACTTTTGTTTGTTCCAGTTGGGATTTAAAAAAGGATTTGAAAGAGCATGCATTTGTTGAACAGCGTATTAATGAATCGATTTTAAAAGTTTAAATGTGGAGGTATATGCTGATGTACCCCAGACTCTCATGCTCCAAAGGTGCAGATTCTAGACTGCAATTTTGTAACTTGGTTCAGTTCCAGGCGAGTGCAGTTTGCTTCACATGTTATTCCAGGACTTCAGACTCTCACCACTTCAAATTGAAATTTTGAAGCCAGCAGATGACAATCTCCAGTAAGCTTAAAGTGATGCAGGATCACTGTCATTTAATCATTCTTTTTGGTGAAATTTTGGTAAATAATGGCCTCCCGTTTCATCAAGCCATTTGATCAAATTGAGAATCTGTGTAAGAGCCCAATTCAAAACACCTGTAGTTGTTCAAACAGAGCAGTATATGGTTGATTTTTGTTGGCATGGTCCAAGTTCTGTACATGGGGGGTTTGGTTCAAATGGCGGCATTCCATGTGCCATTTTCAGACCGCCCACTCTGAATTGCAAAAGTGACATCTAGAATAGGTATAGTTTTCAGGCATCTTGAACTTTGATCGATTTGATAAATGATAAATCAATTACTACTATAGATTTCAGACCATACGATCTAAATTGTAAAAGTGACATCCAACACAGATGTAGATTTCACACATCTAAGAACAATATAGATTTTAGACCTCTAGGACATTTGTACACTTCACAACACCCACTCTGGTTCTAAAAATTGCCAAAGTAGAGGAAATTTGCCATTTTATTGAAATTGTCCATCACTCCATCTACACGCATAACCAACTCTGTCCAAAGTGCAATACGTATAGCAATTGGACCAAAAAACATCACTTTTCTCCAAGATAGGATGACACAAGACATACGCAATCCAATCATGAAAGTCTATGAAAATCCACAATGCAGACCTACTACTATTGGACTAAAAAACATCACTCTATTCCTGGATACGATGTCACAAGACATGCACAATCCAGTCATGAAAGTCTATGAGAACCCAAAATGAAGACCTACTACTACTGTACCAAATAATATCACTCTTTTCCTGGATATGATGACACAAAAGTACAAAACGTACTCAATCCAAACGTACACAATCCAAACATGAAAGTCTCATAGCATGCCATTCAGCTTGGGTAGTCCCATCGAAGGAGTACTTGGAAAATTCATGACTCATCAGAGGATGTCGAAATAACGCCTGCTAAAGCGCAATGGAATTTTCTTTCAGTTGCCAACAACACCTAACAGAAATTTGAAAACCTACTTTTTCCTCTCGACGTCTATCTCGGACAAATTTGCTGCACGCGCTGTTTCGGGGAACCTACCTTGTCTGGTACCTGCAACGTACCGATCTTCATCGATTGTTTCCCAGACCTTGTGGTCCACTCCACTTCCGAGCCCTATATAATCCTCTGATGACTACTGCACAAACACTTCAACACCACCAGCCTCCGAGACTCCAGCCTTCAATCTGCGGCACTCCTCTCTGTGAAGACGACATATTTCTTCAGCACCTCGGGATTTGTTTTCAGTTTCCTCCAGTAAGACGATCATGCCAACCCCACAGTCGATGTCTTCACGTACTCTAACGCTGTCACTGGCCAAGTGGCCATGCCATGTAGCTAGAGTTCCCTCAGCGATTTGTTGTCATTCCACATACAGGCCATCGGTTCCATGAAGTTCATACCCCTGTTTACACCACTAATCTGATCTTGATCGATCGAAGTTTGGCACCGAAATGATTGCGCAGTAGAGTTTTGTGAATATCCACCAGACTCGATCACAGAGCTAGCAGCGTCAGAATTGTTCTTGAAGCGGTCCAATAGTTCGCTAGCTAGTATGCTTTCAGATGACGTCAGGCTTGCTAACTATGTGGTCCATGGTTTGATTGCAGGTTGTGCGTCATGGCAACTACTGCGAATGTCCAACGGCACATGGCTCTCTGCGTGGGTGTCCTTCTGGTGCTGGGGATGATGGCCCAGCCGTCGGAGGCGAGCAGCTTCTTGTTCTACTCGGGCGCGTGCACGGGGAGCACGGCCACCTTGAATGCGTGTGGGTGCAGCAGCATCCCCACCGACGTGAAAGGCGGCTACGCTTTCACGTACCAAGGGCAGTCGGCCGTAGCTTACAACAGCGCCAGCTGCACCGGGGTCGCGCATACCCGCTTCAGTGCCAGCACGGGGCAATGCAGCGCAGTCGGCTGGCAGAGTGTCTTCATCCAATGCTGAACTTCATTACACTTGATTATGGATCACGTTATATAGCTGTGGATGAAATGGACTTGAGATTAGTACCTCCATTCCACGAAGTGGACTACTCTTAGTTAATCATTTAGCCGTTGCAGCTAAGTAATTATGTAGAACGGCAACCGATCGAGTTGTTGTTTGTGTGTTGTTTGCCATTTTCAAGAGTTCGTGGGAGAGGTGGTTTCGGAACTTTTTCAGTATCGATGTCACTGCCACGTACCTTGTTCAATAAGACCAATTGTTGCTCATTCAATTCATCACTGCGATTCAGCACTGGAACTCTCCGTCATTACTTCAGTAATCATCAGCAATGAATGTTGTGTTCTCCTTGTGCCTCTATGCCTTTATCAGTTGGTTTTCTGGAGAAAAGCATGTGTCAAGTTGGGTTACTGTGTCACAATTAAGGACTTGGTCTTTGACCATATAATTAGACTTGTATTCGTACTGCAGAAGTAATGCAGAATTGGAATGGGTCTGGGTTGCTGTCTTCGGAATGTGATAATGGACTGGATAATGCAAAAATAACGTTAGTATGAAGGATGTTAATTCACATGATCAAGCTTTGCTTTTGCATTACTCCACATAACCTCAATGTGGGATGGTTGACTCTAGGTCAGTCATACTCAATGAAGGGTCTACATCACAATTGGCTAATGCACCCCAAAGTATATAACTATGGAAATGAGAGTCTTGAAATGGCCTCCATTGAGATGATGTTGTAGTAAGTGGAGATCTTAGTCAATCAACAATCTATAGCCCTCCCCCAGGTCCAAGAGGAGTTGCAAAATCTAATTTACCTTTTTCTTCATAGAATTAGAACTAGTACTTAAAGTTTTGACTAATTGAGCAATGAGACTCCTTTGTATGATTCTACAAAACCATTGGATTGTTTACATGGAATGAGAATAAAATTTATTAGTTGGTGCACACTCTTCATTCACCATAAATGGGTTTGGTTGCAACTTGCATGTCCATCCATATTAATGATTCCCACAGTATACTCATCTACTCCTCAAATGAGTGTACCTTCAAACTTGATTATGACGTGTAAATAAGAATATTTCTTTGAATTCATATGTGAAGAGTACCTACTTATGTTGCACATCATAGAAGGGATGTCACACTAACAATTATACTCCAAAATTAATCCAAAAGAACAACTTGCAAATTAATTTCCAATTTCAGAGCTGCATTGCTACCATGAGCAATAGCAGTATACATTGGAAGTTCACTCAAGATGATGACAAGCTATTGAGCTTCAGGTTTGAGATACCGTCGTTGGGATTCTTGGATAGAGAACATTGTTGCCACTCATGTCATGTCCATGCATGGGACCGTTCCCCTCAAACTCCCACACTACAACTTGTTATCATGTATCCTAAACTTACAAACAACAAATATGCATTGGTTATTGTTGAAGAGGCCATGTTTTTATCATTACCCAATTCAACAGGCCCTTCATAAGTTTGGAATGTTGTATCCAAGTAATGCAACGCATGCTTTGGTGTGCACCCTCCTTTATATAGACACATAAAAATATGATAATCTAATAATGAGAATTTAGGCTCTAAGAAATAAAAGTGGCCATTTCAAGTGTCCCTTGAAAACAAAGCCTAATTGCAAGAGCTTTAGTAAACTTGCGAATTGTTGTACAAACAAAATTCATATCCTTCTTCACATCAATATAAAGACTTGCATGTTTTGAAATTTGGCATAGTTACTAAATGAAGTTGAATTGTGTTGTTACTGTGCACTAATTGACAATGGTTGTTGTGCAGTTCTTGGATGTGTACAGTGAATGGCCAATTTACTCTACCTAAACCTGCAACCTTCCAAAAGCACAATTACATGCCTTGCTGAATTTTACATTATTCAATTTTCATTATTGAAATTGAGATTGAACACTTGATCATGGGAACTTGTTTCAGAATTTCAATCAAGAAATTGCATTATCTTTTTCAGATGGTGCAGCTGTGGGAAATCAGTGGATCCATCATGTCCATGTCAACACCGTCACAACCTTCAAGCTGTCTGCTGGGATCCTTACAAATCACATGTACTTTATTGTGCTGTTAATTTATGTGTGCCGCAATAAACATATTGTTGTCATATTGGTTTGCAAATTGAATGTGTAGCTCCTTTTAATTCAAGAGGACAATAGATTTCAAGGTCATTTTGCACCATTTGAGGTATAATTTTGCTTTGAATCCTTCGATTGTGTTTTGGACTTGCATCAGTTGCAAGGGAGAGATCTAAACTTGAATTTGGGAAGAAGACAAATACATGGGAATAGATTGTGTGCAATCATACCTTCTTGTCCTTCAAAAAGAATGCAAGTTGAATAGGAATCCAAATGTACTCTAAAATAAATAGTAAATTAGGGTTCAAATGGTGGGAGACATTTCATGACTTTAAAATAAACTCAAATTTCACATTGGTTTTTAAGCAAAGACTTGTTTGAAATTGCAAAAACCACTAACATCCCTTAAACTAAATTGAATGTTGTGCAGAATTATACCATTAATAGAATTCTACACAAAAAATTTGGTGAATTCATTTATGCTTCAATTTGAACCAACAATGTTGCAATTGAACAAGGGTTTGAGAGGCAAATTAGCTACTTTAATTTGTGAAAACGCAATTGATATAATCAATCACATGTAGATGAATAGTATCAATGCATAAAAAACGTATCATTTCAATAAAGCTTAAGGAAATAACTAGTGTGTGTAACACATGCAATGACTAATTGATTTTGACTTATCAAGGATTGTGGTGTATCAAGCTCAAATTCTACTTGAATTAGAGAATGAGCATGATTGTCAAACCATTCATAATCCATAGATGTACAAATCAAATACATTCTCCAATTCAGATATGGTTAGTACATGGGCTTTGCTCAAAAAAACTTATTTTGGTCAACCCCAAACACCTCCAAAATTTGCCCACTTTGCAACTTAAATCAAACAAGACACATGGATACATGTTCTACTAATTATGCTCTACAAAATCCTTGTACATCAAAGCATTTTTTATACAAAGATAAAATAAATCTTTACAAGAAATAAGAAAACATATTCTCTCACTTACCAACCCTACAAGTCTCACCCTCATCAACAATGACATTTTAAAAGGTCATTAGGGATCCAATCATACAATCCCACCATGGCTACTTCATTGCAACTCTTGTACCAGTACAATACGAAACAAATGTACTTATAATGCAAAACTTTGTTCCAATATACTTTGTGTATATACTCTATTATTCCAAATTCTCCCCTAAGCAATCCAATCCTCTACACAACACAAAATTCAACTTCTTCAATTCACATATTGCAATAACTGCTTCTCTACACAATCCATTGCTTTATCCCCTAAACGTCACAGGGAGAACATAGGAAGTGAAGAGCTTTCTTGCGCTTGATAGGAAAATTGGAATAATTTGAAATTGCCTCTTTTACTGAGGACTTCACCGTTGAACTTTGGAGCCAATTACTTGATGAATGTGGGTGTGCAATTTCTAACAGAATCCATTGTGTGGATTGTGAGATTATTATATTTGATGAATAGGTTATTTCAGAAATCTGGGGTATTTTTCAGCACATCGAATCTTTGGAATTTGTGGAAGGTAGAGCACCAATTGCACGAGTCTCTGCAGAACAATCCAGGGAACAATCAAGGCAAAAAATAAATCAAATAAAGCTTAAAAAAAAGCTCAATTTCTGTGACACCTGAAACTTGCATGAAGTGAAGTGCCATTTTCATAAAGATCAGGCTGATCCATGCCGCGGATTGCTGCTGTTCACATCACCGAACTACTGGAGAATGCAAGGCTGCACATGTCCAATTGAATGAGGTGTGAAACTTTGAAAAAAAATTCTTATTCTTAGAATCCAAAAAACGTCTGCTGTGGCGTTCAGGGGTTAATCTATGACAAATATCAAACACTCCTACAAAATACTTCAAACCATGATTGGATGGACAATTGAACTTAGTACAATCATTATAGTAGGAGCAAATGGAACCACACATATCTTGTCCTTTTTTGTACCCAAAGACAAATTCACACCACTATGAAAGTCAACAAAAATACATTAAACAAAATCAATAACTTTTACATGACAAAATAACAAACTACTTCACAGAAGCACACTTGAAAATAATCAATCACTTCCTACTAACTACTTCCCCTAATTTCAAAGTTTAAATTCAACAACTCCTTAAATCAAACCACTAAAATAATTGTTTCATATGTTAGTTATAATGTATTCTAACTAATAACATCCCGATTGACTAGCTACATCTCCAAATAACACCAAAATGCCATCAATTATTGTTCAAAAGTAAATAAAAAATATTTTATTAATACAAATGGGATAACACTCCAACGCAACGACAAAATTGCCGTCTAGTATTAAAATTGTGAAACTTTGTTGTCTCCCTACTCTCATTAGAAAATTTAGTTTTAATATATGATCCCAAGTTGCAATACAACTTGTCATCTACCAATTTGCCTCAACTTCTTTTCAATCACTAATCCCTAATTGCTCTCTTGGCCCTTTGGCATATTATTAGATACTAAAACATCTCTTCTAATACAGATATGTAGTCTTGGCATCACTCACTTTTCCTCAAGGGTATTGTGTAAGACACAGAATGAACAAACTCTTACTTTATGCCAGCTTCAAAACTAGGTTGGAATCTTTTCTCTCTTTTCATAACCTACTTTTTGGCGCTAGTGATCTTGCTAGATTAAGTTTCATGCTTGTTTGTTCTCAAATTTATAGCATTGGGTGGATAAATTTGCACCAACATTTGGAGCAAAACTAATTTGGGAGGACCATTTGTAAATTGATAATCAATGTACAATGCTTGACAATAATATTGTTGCTTGTCATGTTAATAATTTAGATTGTCCTTCTATTTCATACCTAGTACCTCTATTTGACAGTTTGTTTAAGAATGACAATTAAGTGATTTTGAAATTCTTTTTTTTGTCCTAGACTCTCAATTCAATTCCCCACTAGAAAGATTTGAACCTCAAGACTTGTAGTGCAAAAACTTTAAGTTAAGAAGGTTCAAAGACAAATAATCTAGGTTGGAAATGTTTTGAGAAACTTGGTTTTTCCACTTTAATGACAAATATCTTGCAATTTGTGTGGTCAAATTTTCTGAAATTTTTTCCACACATTCTCATAATATTTAGGTGCAATACGCTCTAGTTAGATATGCAAAAAAAACATTTTCAAATTTTCTACTCTTTGCTATAGAAATGGCAGTTTGGAGTGTATTTTGGCGAAAAAAACAGCCTTCAATTGATCCTTTAGGGGTTAATATCACTTCTCTATCCAAAAAGTAAGTTATCTTCAAAAAAATTATACAATAAAACTACTTAAATTACTCAATGTCAAGTCTAATTTCAAATCTCTTTTGAGGTTAAGAAAACTATAAATATTGAGAATTGGTTCTGGTTTTGAACTTGGTTCATAAAACACTCAAGTTCTAAAATTTCCCACCTTCTCAAAAGTACTCTATGTACCTCTATAAGGGCACTCTATTTGTACCCCTTTAAAAGTACACTATTTGTACAAGTTGCTTTCTCATCTTACAAGCTATATACAAAATGTGTACATATGAGGAGGTGGGTGATTTTAGAGACCTATGCCATTTCAACTTCAAATTTTCATAACTCATTTCACAAAGATCCAAAATATAGGAAACAATTGTCTTGGGTTAGATGCCAATTCCTATTTCCATTCAAGGAAAATTTATTGAAAAATATTTCAAGATATTGCAACTCCCCAAATTTAGTTTAAGCTCTAAAATGGGTGCTTTATGGACCTTTTACCTTATGATAAGTGATATAAAACATGTACACACTAGCATAGAATTGTAAAGTGACAATTTGTTGGTTCTTTTGTAAGTATTTTAAAATGTCCAAAATACCAAATGACTCCACTTACTTGCATTGTCATTATCTCAAGAAATGACAAAGCGAGACCAAGTCAGGAAGAACAATTATACATAGTAGAACTTCCACAAGGTAATAGCTTTAGAACTGGAGGAGATTAATACATTAAAGAGGTTATTACATTACAAAAGGACTACAACAATAATGATGTTTGAAGATTTTTTAGTGGATTGGAATTTCATAGCACTCCTAGACTAAAGTCACATTCAGAGGCACGTTCACCACAACAACAATTAGATTCCAAATTCAATAAAAGGATCGTTTATTTGTTTACTTATTTTGAACATCTTCAATGCATCTGAGCCAAAACAAAAAAATAATATCTCTTTAGAGAGATTATTGGCTTATGAATGTTCACTTTTATGGAAGTTCTATAAGAGAGGGCTCAGAAAATGCGTGGGCATTAAGAATTGCCCGTACAACACTGTTTGAAACAGTATTAATACAAGGATGTAGAAATGGAAGTGACTTTGTGTGATGAGAGACATCCATCTCATGTGTGTGGTTTTAGGCTATTGAGCAAGATGACATGGATCACTATCATGTGTGACTTTGGTTCATAGTAAAGTTTTGAAATTGGTGAGGTTTGCAAAATGGCTTTTAAACATCAAAAAATAGCAAGGAAAGTTTCAAAAAACAAATTTGAGGTTGAACCTCCTTCTACTAAAATGATTCTCAATCACTCATAATTTCTTGGGTTGATATGGAATTTTAGCCACACAAACTAGACTAGTATGCATAACTTTCTCAAATAATTTTATTAGAAATGGACACTACACAAAGAAGAAACAAGCCGCCAAAGCTCACTCTAATCCAAAAATGTCAAGATTTCAAATTTTGAATTGCTCCCAAACAATCAAAACAACTTGGATTGACATGGAAATTTTATTGCAATAACTAGGCTGCAAGGGGAATATAATCCCCAAAGTTGTAGCCATCAAATGCAATTTGGTGGATTCAAATTGAACCTGTGAACTTCGATTGATTTTCAAAAAATTAATACATGTTGGATTCATCTAAAAATCTTACTACACAAACTAGAAGAGAGAGTGCAAATTTTCCAACAAGTTTGATTGAATTCAAACATGGAATGCAAAGGTTACAACACTTTGAATTGGACTTGAAACTATGTGAGGACAATTTTGGTCCCCAGCCTAGGGGGTTTAAGGGTGGCAATAAATTTGGATTTATATTGGACAGTGAATTGGATGAAAACATATAGAGGATCACTCTTAGGCTTAGTAGCTCCATTCAAAGGCATGTTTGGGATCATTCTTAAACTCATTGCCTCCATTCAAAGACATGTTTTGATTTAGGATACTTGTACCTATGAGCATTTATAGGGATGTACGCACCTTTGACTTTGGAAAATCATATCTTATTCATTCCAAGTCCAAAAAATTAAAATTGAAATTTCCACTATTGTATTCCTCATTTTTCTCTCTCAAACAAAAAAGTAGAAAGTCTTTAGGTCCATCCATTTTTGCACAAGAGTCTTTTTTCCCTTAGATGCACACTTTTTGAGTTTCTTACCATATTGTATCAATTCCTCCTTGATTGAGAATTATACAATGTTTTAGGCCCTTATCTATAGGTTATTTCTTGTAACCTATTTTTCTTAATACCTTCATAGGACATAATGCCACTGAGTCCTACTAGTTCATCACAAACGTCCATAGTTGTACTTTTTGCAATTCAAAAAACGCATGATGTTGAATTGTGTGCATCTCTTTGATGCTAAATACTAGTTTATCCTATGACTATGAGTCAAGGTGGGAGAAAAATTAATTTCACCATCCTCTTCTTTAGACCGTCCCTGTAGGGAGCTATAGAATGGATGTGAGGTGATCCTTGAGTGGACCTCTTTGGTCTGTTAATGAATTCAAGAAAAATTACTTTTTTATTGCAAGAGCCACTCATTGTCTTTGGTTTCTGCACATTTCTTCATAAGACGGATTTTGGGACACCTATAGTCACAAATAGGTGCCTATGACCTCAATCTTTGAAAATTCATAAGTAATTCAAAAATGCTTGGAAAAATACAAAACTACCTGTGTTGTCTTCTACATCTATTTTTCTTTCTCTCAAAAATGAGCTGAAAAATCATTTTGTCCATGGAAACCTGAAAAGGCAAATTAGATCTTAAAAGGATGCAAAGTTTCATTAAAATGGCACAAAGGGGGACTGCAAAATGGAAGAAATTTATAGATAGATGATACACGGGTGAAGAAACATGGGAGTTGTGTTGCAATTTGAACTTCTTGGGGATAGAATTGGCACAACTATGAGGTTGATATGTTGAGAAGCAATGTCATATGTGGTCTTGTCTTGCATAAATGGCATGTGGAATATTGCCATTTTAATGAAATTCCCAATTAGGTTACTTTTACAGCCTTCTAGCTTATGAGTGTGAGGGTGGGAGCAAAATTAGTTTCACCTCCAAAGTTTTGGTTTTATTTTTGTTTCAATCTGCACTAATTCAAAACAGTGTGTAGAACATGGTGAAATCAGCCTGAGTGTCCTCAACACTGGCTAATAAGATGACTTTGTGTGGCAATCACGTTGTGTGCTCGAGCCACCTTCAATTCATCCAATACCAGGATTGATGAGCTGAGACCATGACTGTGGCTGTCATCCAGACAGTCACAAAAAGCCCATATACACAAAAAGTCCAACTGCGCGTGTCTACATGGTCTGTATTATGAATAGTCTGTCTTACTTTTGTTTGTTCCAGTTGGGATTTAAAAAAGGATTTGAAAGAGCATGCATTTGTTGAACAGTGTATTAATGAATCAATTTTAAAAGTTTAAATGTGGAGGTATATGCTGACGTACCCCAGACTCTCATGCTGCAAAGGTGCAGATTCTAGACTGCAGTTTTGTAACTTGGTTCAGTTCCAGGCAAGAGTCTTGGATTACATGCAGTTTGCTTCACATGTTATTCCAGGACTTCAGACTCTCACCACTTCACCTTGAAATTTGAAGCCAGCAGATGACAATCTCTCAGCTTAAAGTGATGCAGGATCACTGTCATTTAATCATTCTTTTTTGGTGAAATTTTGGTAAATAATGGCCTCCCATTTCATCAAGCCAGTTGATAAATTGGAAATCTGTGTAAGAGCCCAATTCGAAACACCTGTAATTGTTCAAACAGAGCAGTATATGGTTGATTTTTGCTGGCATGGTCCAAGCTCTGTACATGGGGGTTTGGTTAAAATGGCGGCATTCCATTTTCAGACCTCCCACTCTGAATTGTAAAAGTGACATCTAGAATAGGTACAGTTTTCAGGAATCTTGAACTTTGATAGATTTGATAAATCAGTCACTACTATAGATTTCAGACCACACGATCTGAATTGTAAAAGTGACATCTAGCACTGATGTAGATTTCACACAACTAAGAACAATATAGATTTTAGACATCTAGGACGTTTGTGCACTTTAGACACCTGCTTTGAGCTCTAAAAATTGCCAAAGTAGAGGAATTTTGTCATTTGAATGAAATTGTCCATCACTCCATCTACACGCGTTATCAACTTTGTCCAAAGTGCAATACGTATTGCAATTGGACCAAAAAACATATTTTTTTTCACCAAGATAGGATGACACAAGACATACGCAATCCAATCATGAAAGTCTACGAAAATCCACAATGCAGACCTACTACTATTGGACCAAAAACAATCAATCCATTCCTGGATATGATGACACAAGACATACACAATCCAATCATGAAAGTCTTTGAAAAAACAAAATGCAGACCTACTATTGGACCAAAAAACATCACTCTTATCCTGGATATGACACAAGACATGCACAATCCAGTCATGAAAGTCTATGAAAACCCAAAATGAAGACCTACTACTCTTGTACCAAATCGTACAAAACGTATGATGACTGACACAAAACGTACACAATCCAAACACGAAAGTCTCAGAGCATGCCATTCAATTTGGGTAGTCCCATCGAAAGAATACTTGGGAAATTCATGACTTATTCAGAGGGTGTCGAACTAACACGTGCTAAAGCGCAATGGAATATTCTTTCAGTTGCCAAACAACACCTAACAGAAATTTGAAAACCGACTTTTTCCTCTCGACGTCTATCTCGGACAAATTTGCTGCACGCGCTGTTTCGGGGAACCTACCTTGTCTGGTACCTGCAACGTACCGATCTTCATCGATTGTTTCCCAGACCTTGTAGTCCACTCCACTTCCGAGCCCTATATAATCCTCTGACTACTGCACAAACACTTCAACACCCCCAGCCTCCGAGACTCCAGCCTTCAATCTACGGCACTCCTCTCTGTGAAGACGACATATTTCTTCAGCACCTCCGGGATTTAATTTGTTTTCAGTTTCCTCCAGTAAGACGATCACGCCAACCCCACAGTCGATGTCTTCACGTACTCTATAACCATGGCATGTAGCTAGAGTTCCCTCACTGATTTGTTGTCATTCCACATACAGGCCATCGATCGGTTCCACGAAGTTCATACCCCGGTTCATACCAATGTCTTGATCATGATCGATCGAAGTTTGGCACCGAAATGATTGCGCAGTAGAGTTTTGTGAATATCCACCAGACTCGATCACAGAGCTGGCAGCGTCAGAATTGTTCTTGAAACGGTCCAATAGTTCGCTAGCTAGTATGCTTTCAGATGACGTCAGGCTTGCTAACTATGTGGTCCATGGTTTGATTGCAGGTTGTGCGTCATGGCAACTACTGCGAGTGTCCAAGGGCACATGGCTCTCTGCGTGGGTGTCCTTCTGGTGTTGGGGATGATGGCCCAGCCGTCGGAGGCGAGCAGCTTCTTGTTCTACTCGGGCGCGTGCACGGGGAGCACGGCCACCTTGAATGCGTGTGGGTGCAGCAGCATCCCCACCGACGTGAAAGGCGGCTACGCTTTCACGTACCAAGGGCAGTCGGCCGTAGCTTACAACAGCGCCAGCTGCACCGGGGTCGCGCATACCCGCTTCAGTGCCAGCACGGGGCAATGCAGCGCAGTCGGCTGGCAGAGTGTCTTCATCCAATGCTGAACTTCATTACACTTGATTATGGATCACGTTATATAGCTGTGGATGAAATGGACTTGAGATTAGTACCTCCATTCCACGAATTGGACTACTAACTACAGTTAGTCCTTTAGCCGTTCCAGCTAAGTAATTAATATGTAGAACGGCAACCGAGTTGTTGTTTTGTGTGTTGTTTGCCGTTTTCAAGAGTTCGTGGGAGAGGTGGTTTCGGAACTTTCTCAGTATCGATGTCACTGCCACGTACCTTGATGAATAAGACCAATTGTTCATCACTGCGTTTCAGCAGTGGAACTCTCCGTCATGACTTCAATAATCATTTGTTCTCCTTGTGCCTCTATGCCTTTATCAGTTGGTTTTCTGGAGAAAAGTATGTGTCAAGTTGGGTTACTGTGTCACAATCAAGGACTTGGTCCTTGACCATATGATTAGACTTGTATTCGTACTGCAGAAGTAATGCAGAATTGGGTTGGATCCGAATTGGTCTGGGTTGCTGTCTTCGGAATGTGATAATGGACTGGAGAATGCAAAAAACAGAGCCTCATTATAATCAGAAATAACATTAGTATGAAGGATGTTAATTCTCATAATGAAGCTTTGCTTTTGTATTAGCGCACATAACCTCAATGTGGGATGCTTGACTCTAGGTCAGTCATATTCAATCAAGGGTCTAGAAAGAAGTGTATCATAATTGGCTAAAGCACCTCCAAGTATCTATAGAAATGAGAGTCTTGAAATGGCCTCCATTGAGATGATGTTGTAGTAAATGGAGATCTTAGTTAATTAACAATCTAGAGCCCTCCTCGGCTCCTCCCAAGGTCCAAGAGGAGTTGCTTTATCTAATCTACCTTTTTCTTCATATAATTAAAGTTTTGACTAATTGAGCAATGAGACTCCTTTGTATGATTTAACAAACCATTGGATTGTTTGCATTTAATGAGAATATGATTTGTTAGTTGATGCATACTCTTTGCTCCTTCATAAATTGGTTTAGTTGCAACTTGTATGTCCATCCATATTAATGATTCCCACACTATACTCATCTACACCTCAAATGAGTGTACCTTCAAACTTTGGTTATAACTTTTAAATATGAATAATTTTGTACACCTTTTCTCTTTAATAACTAATCCTAAACCTTGAAATCTTGGATAGATAGAGATATTGAGACAATTAGGAAGAGGGTATACCTATCTTAGTTTGTTTCTTTGGAATCATGTGTGAAGACTACCAACTTATGTTGCATTTCATAATAGGGATGTCACTCTAACAATTATATTCTAATATTAATCTAAAACAACAATTTATAGATTAATTTCCAACTCCAAAGTTCCATTGCTACCATAGGCAATAGTTGCATAGTTACATTTGAAGTCCAATCGAGATGATGACAAGCTATTGAACTTTAGGTCGGAGATACCATCACTGGGATTGTTCTATAGGGGCATCTTTGCCACTCATGTCATGCCGATGCATGAGACCATTTTTCTTGAACTCTAACAATGCAACTCGTTTCTATGTGTTTAGAACTTGCAAACAACCAATATACACGGGCTACCATTGAAAAGGTTATGTTTTATCATTACCCAATACATTTAGCCCTTAATGAAAAATATTTGTCATGTTGTATCCAAATATTGCAATGCATCCTTTGGTGAGCCCTCCATCCTTTGTATAAATATATAAAAATTTGATAATCTAATCATGAGAAAATAGACTTCAAAACAAAGGTGTATCTTGAAGACATGTGTACCATTTCAAGTGTACCTTGAAGGCAAAGCATAATTGCAAGAGCTTTAGTAAACTTGCTAATTGTTGCACAAACAAAATTCAAATCCTTCTCCGTATAAATATAGACTTGCATGTTTTGAAATTTGCCATGGTTAGTAAATGTCAAGTTATGATTCACCTTCAAAAACAAAAATACAAAAGATTTTTTCCTACAAATTTTATTGCAACTTAAAGGAGATGCACTTGAAATCTAATAAAAAATTCCTTGCAACCTTTTACCGCGCAATGTATAGTCACTTGGAAATGACACAAAGTTTTGTTCACATCACAATTCAATTTGTAGTTGAAATGTGCCTTTACTATGCAGTAATTGGCAATGGTTGTTGTGCAGTCACTTGGAAATGACACAAAGTTTTGTTCACATCACAATTCAATTTGTAGTTGAAATGTGCCTTTACTATGCAGTAATTGGCAATGGTTGTTGTACAGTTCTTGGATGTGTGCAATGAATGGCCAATTTACTGTAAGGTAGTCTACTCTAAAAGCAAGCGGCCTCTTCAAATTGCCCCTATATTTAGGTCTGAAATGGATAGTAGGTGGTCCTTAAATGGACCTCTCAAGCCATTGAGAGAAAAACATTATTTAATTGCAAAAGCCAATTGTTGGCCTTCATTTACTCAAATCACTATAGAAGTTCAGCAAGTGGTCAGATTTTGGAAGACCTAGGGTCACAAATTGGTGCCTACAACAAATTTTTTTGAAAATTCATAAGTAATTCAAAAATGATTCAAAAAATATGAAACCACTTGTGTAGTGTTCTGCATCCATTTTTCTTTCTCTGAAAAATGATCCAAAAATGTTTCTATTCATGGAAACCTTCAAAAAGGGTCCAGTTGGTAAATGGTCGCTTTGAGGCCATACTACCTAAACCTGCAACATTCCAAAACCTTGCACAATTACATGCATTACTGAATTTTACATTATTCAATTTTCATTAGTACAACTGTGTGAGACATGGACATGATGGCATCATTTTGTTGCTGAAATTTTTCAATTTTTTTCCCACATTAGTACAAGTGTGAGAAACAGCAAGTGCAATTGAAATTAAAAAATTTTGGACAAAGTATGAATTCGCTAAGAATCTCTGAAGCATTGAGCTCAAAAGAATTTGTAGACTACCTTAAGACCAACAAAATCTGAATATGTAATGCTCATCTCACTACCTAATGCAGTCAAAATATTTTCTATTACAGATGGCCAAAAAAGTCAATTTTTACAATGGATTTTACACTGAAAAATCAGAAGTTCCTAATGAGGTCAATGTTCACTCCATTGCTGTCATGTAAGACATGCATTATTGCTCACATCCCACATCCTTAAAAAAAAATCACAATGGGTCATTTCTTAGGCGACCACAATCATGGGTCATTTGACTGCAATGGGTTGTCTTACCTTAGTTCGTTTTAATTCAAGAAGATAATAGATTTTTGAGGTCAGTTTGCACCATTTGAGGTATAATTTTGCTTTGAATCCTTTTAATGTGTTTTGGACTTGCATCATTCGCAAGGGAGAGATCTAAACCTGAATTTGGGAAGAAGACAAATATATGGGATTAGATTGTGTACAATCATACCTTCTTGTCCTTCAAAAAGAATGCAAGTTGAATAGGAATCCAAATGCAATTTAAAATATATAATAAATTAGGGTCCAAATAGTCATAGATATTTTATGATTTTATATTGTTAAATTTAATCTCTTATTGTTTTGAAGTAAAGACTAGTATGAAATTACAATAACCACTAACATTTCTTAAATTAGACTCAATGATGTCACTACAAGAGAAAGGGGTGTTTTAAGTAGTGTCCTAGACATCATGTCTTTTAAGTAACGTCTTTTAAGTAAGTTTTAAAGTAAACTTTTACTAAAAAGACTGTCTTTTTAGTAAAATTTTACTTTAAAACTTACTTAAAAGACGTTACTTAAAAGACATGATGTCTAGGACACTACTTAAAACACCCCTTTCTCTTGTAGTGTGTGAATAATTATACCATTAATCAAATTCTATACAAATTTTTTTTTATGAATTCATTTGAGCTCCAATTTGAACCAAACATGTTATATAAATTGAAGAAGGGTTTGAGAGGTGATTTAGCTACTTCAATTTGTGGAAAAGCAATTGATGTAATCAATCACATGCAGATAAATAGTATCAATGCATAAAAAGGTATCATTTCGATAGAGCTCAAATGGGCAATTTCGTTAAAATGGCGGTGATTTTTTGCCATTCTCCATACTCCGTTTGCCATTCTAATGGAATGTCATGTCATCTTTGACATATTAAGTGTCATTTTAATGGAATGTAGTGCCATTCTACAAAAATACTGCCATTTTAACTAAATTGTCCATTTAAGGAAATAACTAGTGTGTGTGTGTGTGTGTGATACTTGCAGTGACTAATTGATTTTGAGTTATGAAGGATTGTGGTGTATCAAGCTCAAATTCTACATGAACAATAGAATGAACACAAATTATTTTACAACTCATAACCCATAGATGCACTAATCAAATACATTCTCCAATTCAGATATAGTTTGTACATAGATTTTGCTTGGAAACACTTATTTTGGCCAATCCCAAACACCTCCAAAATATGCCCACTTTGCAACTTAAATCAAACAAGACACATGGATATATGTACTACTAGTATTAGTGAATAAAACCTTGTACATTGAAGTATTTTATATTCAAAGACACAATAAGGTGGTTTAACCCATGAAGTTCCTTGACTATGTTTTCATCCATAAAAACACTCTAAAACTACAATTTCTAGTACACAGTACCAAAATTTGGAAAAAAACAAAACATTTTTGGACACATGTATCTGTAGGATCTTGTAGTATACTAACTTGAAATCATGTGGAAAAAATTCCCAAAATTTCCACCTCATGGATTGCAAAATATAAACTTTTAAATCTACAAAAGTCTTTTTTTGGCTTGTGAAAAAACGAGCAGTTGCACTTTACAAGTTCACATTTGTATGAAAAATTGTTTAAAATGGTGGTGTTTATTTGGTTTCATTCTTCAAGGCAAGTTAACTACAAGCTTGAAAAATTTTAGATCATTTGGGATTGTATAACATATACGAAAAAATTATAAATAGAAAAAATAGAGAATGATTCAAAATACAAAATTGTTAAAATTTTATTTATGGAATTGATAAATGCCAATTCCAATGGTTTTAATGTTGTAACAGTCTACACCCTACGGGTTTTTTTTTTAAAAAACATTGAAAATTGAGTAAAATAAAGAACTTCAAAGTTTATTTTAGAGTTGAAAATACATAACTACCCACAAACTAAAACTTCTCATAAAGTTTGACTCATTGATCAAAATGGAATGAATCAAGGCTTTCTATATATATATATATATATATATATATATATATATATATATAACTTATTTCAAATTTTTGTTTTGAAGAAGGTGATTTTTTCTTATTTGTTCAAACTGTCCATTTCCGAAAAAAGTAACAAATTAGACTATAAGTTTTTATTCATATTTTCAAATGTCCTCAATTTCAATGTACATGAAATATATTCCTCATCCACACCTTCTATTAGAGTTGGGCCAAGAACATAGAAATTTGTAGTCTCATGTACCAGACTAGAATTGCTATCTTGCTAAATTGATTAGGCTGACCCTTTAGGGGTTAAAAAGTGGGAAAGCTTATTGTCTCCATTAGACATATGCCTCACCCTTGTAGATGGTGACATTTTTGAAGGTCATCCATGACCCAATCATATAGTCTCACCATGCCTATTTCCTTGCTCTTGTAGTACAACACAATGCAATTGCAACACAAAATTATGCCCCAATATACTCTGTGTATGCACTCTACTATTCCAATAAAATACCTCAAACCATGGATGGGCAATTAAACTTAGTACAATCATTACAATGGGAGAAGAGGGAACCACATATATCCCATCTATAGTGGACATTACTACAAAATCTAGCAAAAACACATTAAACAAAATCAATACACTACAAGAGAAAGGGGTGTTTTAAGTAGTGTCCTAGACATCATGTCTTTTAAGTAACGTCTTTTGAGTAAGTTTTTAAGTAAACTTTTACTAAAAAGACTGTCTTTTTAGTAAAAGTTTACTTAAAAATTTACTTAAAAGACGTTATTTAAAAGACATGATGTCTAGGACACTACTTAAAACACCCCTTTCTCTTGTAGTGATAACTTTTACATTGCAATACAACATACTTCATACAAAAAATCTTGAAAATAATCAACCACTTCCCACTAACTACTTCCCCTAATTTCACAATATAAATTCAACAACTCCTAAACATAAACCATTGAAACTACTGTTCATATGCTTGTTACAATGTACCTTAACCTCTAAAGGACCATTGTCCCTTTCGGGGGACAAATTGGATTTCGGGCAGGTACCTATGGGCTGAAATTTTGTCATGATTTTTTGAAACTTTTTTTGAAGATAGAAAAACTGATGAGCTTTCTGGGAATATAATTTTTTTCACATTTGGTGCCCGGAAACAAAAGTTATGACCAAATAAGCTCAAAATAGGGGATGGGGGGCAGTCCGGGCAGCAAAAAAAAATTTGAAAAATTTTGAATTTTTTTTTTTGAATTTTTTTCTCTTGTGGATTATATTTTTGTCTACATGGAGAGCTTTGATTCATTCCATTTGAACTTATTATGAGAAAGTTATAGACAATCTTGTTTTTTGGGTAGTTAGAGCATCTTCCTGAAAAAATAACTTATAGAATTCATTTCTGAATGCAATTTTTACAATTTTTCTAAAGAAAAAATATTACATGATTTTGTTTGCTTGCTAGAACAATCCCACCATTGGAATTAGTGCATTTTAATTCCATCTTAAAGATATTAATAATTTAGATTTTCCTTCTTTCTTATACCTATTGCTACTTAACAATTATTTTAAGCATGAAAATTAAGTTAAATTTTTGAAAAAAAATTCCCCTAAACTCTCAACTCAGTTTCACACAATAAGGATTTAAAGCTCAAAACTCTGTAGTGCAAAAAACTTAAGTTAAAAAATCTAGTCCCGCAAGGTGCTGAAAAAATTGTTTTTTTCACTTTAAACGCAGATATCTTTTAATCTATGTTGTCAAAATTTCTGAAATTTTTTCCACACATTTTCATACTAGTAAGATATAAGATTCTATGGTCGGATATGCAAAGAAAATAATTTTCAAATTTTTTTACTCTTTGCTACAGAAATGGCAGTTTTGAGTGTTTTTTGGCAAAAATAAGGCCTTGGTCCTTTAGGGGTTAATTATGAACTTCTCAATTGACTAGATACATCTCCAAATAGTACCAAAATGACATCAATTATTGTCCAAAAATAAATAATTGATATTTGATTAATAGGTACAAACATGATAGCACTCCAATATAACTACTAAATTGTTGTTTAGTACTATGCTTTGTTGTCTCAGTACTCTCACCAATGCTAACAATCCAACAATCAATATCAAGATTCAAATTCCGGCCTACCATATTGCTAAATCCTACACCACCTATAATGACATCTGGCGAAGGTCTTTACATTACTAGGATATCCACCACACATCAAAAAATTTAATATTAATATACAATTCCAACACAACTTGTCATACATTAATTTGTTTGAACCATTCTTTTCATTTACTAATTCCTAATTGTTCTTTTGAGCCTTTCATGTTATTGGATATTAAATAGTTTCTTCCTAACAAAGGTATATAGTCTTGGGGTCACTCATTTTACCTCAAGGGCATTGTGTTCAACACAAGATGAACAAACTCCTTCATTTTCATCCAATTTCAAAACAAGATTCAATTGGAGTCCTTTCTCTCTTCATAACTTTACTTTCTGGTACTAGTGATCTTGCCAAATTAAGATTTATGCTTGTTTGTTCAACAATTTATAGAATTGGGTGGAAAAATTAGCACCAACATTTTGGAGCAAAATTAGCTTTAGAGTACCCTTTGTAATTTGATAGACAATGTATTGTATTGTATAGTACAATGCCTTGACAATAATATTGCTCCTTGTCATATTAATATCACTTCTCCAATAGTACGTTATTTTTAAAAAATAAATAAAATAAAACAACTAAAAATCATCAATATCATATCTAGTTTTAAATCTCTTTTCAAGTTTAGAAAATTAAATTGATTCCCTTCTTGAACTTGATTCAAATAAGGTAGAAGGTTCTTATAGTGCTCAAGTTCTATAATTGTCCACCTCCTCAAATGTACTCCATTTGTACGGGTTGCTTTTTCATTGTACCAATAATGTACAAATTGTGTACATTTGAAGAGGTGGATGATTTTAGCGCCCTATGCCATTTCAAGTTCAAAAATCCACAACTAATTTCACAAAGCTCCAATAAATAAGAAACAACTTGGATTAAATGGTCATTCCATTCTCATTCATGAAAAATTAAATAAAAAATATTTCAAGAAGTTTTGCCTTCCCAATTTTAGTTTCAATTCTTAATCCCTTGATGCCTAAGCCTTTCCAAGTGTGTTTTGACTATGGAAATAGAGCATAGGATTATTGTTATCCCCAATTAAGCAAATTGTGTTTTTTTCAAAATCTAATGGTATAGATGTTTAACCCCTAATGGACCAAATACAATTTTTTTGGCAACATAGCAATTTTGGGTAACAAATGGAATTTTTATTTTATTTTCTTTAAAATATTCACACAACATGTGCCCGAGGAGTAGCTTTAATGCCTAACAATTTTCACAACTTTTGACTACATGGTTAAAAAGTTATTGCATGATATGTAATTTTCAATGTTCCATAGGCAGCATGGGCAACCCAAAAAACTTCTTTAAAAATCACTTCTTAAAAAAATAAATATTTGAAATTGGTTCTCTAGATTTATGTATACATGGAGAGCTTTGAATCATTCCATTTTGATTAATGAGATGAAAGTTATGAGGAGATTTAGTTGTGGGTAGTTTGTGGATATTTATGGAATCTCTACTCTAAAATAAACTTTGAAGTCCTTTATTTAATTCAATTTTCAATATTTTTGAAAAAAAATAAAATCATGAGGTGTAGATTATTCATTACAAGATTATAACCATTGGGATTTGTATTTTCAATTTCATAAATAAATTGTTAACAACTTAGTATTTTGAATCATTCTCTACTTCTTTTTACTTATTATTTTTTTCCTATATGTTGTACAGTTCCAAATGATGTGATATTTTTCAAGCATGTAGCCAACTTGATTTGAAAAATGAATCCAAAGAGTAACCACCATTTTGTACAATTTTTCATACAAATGTGACCTTGTGAAGTGCAGCTGCCCAAGTTTTCGCAAAGACAAAAAAGAATTTTTGTCACTCCAAAGCTAATATCTTGCAATTTACATGGTGAAAATATCTGAAATTTTTTCCACACCTTCTCAAACTAGTGTACTACAAGATCTAATAGTTACATGTGTCCAAAAAAAAATTCAAAAATTTGGTGCTTGTATTAGAAATGATAGTTTTGTAGCATTTTTGGTGAAAATATAGTCTCTAACCTTTAGGGTTAAAGAACTTGCTTATTAGTATGCGTACTAATTTTGAGTATGAAATTGCATAGGAATTGTAGATTATAACAAATATATATATATATATATATATATATATATATATATATATATATATATATATATTATCATACTACTAAAATCATAAGTCCCTCTATAATATCACAAATGCTACCATTAATACTAGGGGATCATGCTTGCTATGCTACACATTCATTGTATCACATATTAGTAAAATTTTGATATATTTGAATAGAATGCATGATAACGATTTCAATAAGTCTTTAAAATAATTATTTTAAATATTTTATAAAAATATTTTCAATCATGCATACATAGAAATCGTATTTTCACACAATGTGATATTACAGAAATAGAGTAGCAGTTCACAATCACTTCTATAATATCACTTTTTACAAATGGTGATATTATACAAATAATATAGTCGTTGCAATTGAGGTGATCAATATGGTGATATTATAAAGGTAACAATTCCATTGCTTTTCTTGGCTTTATACTTCATTTGCATTTCTATAATTTTGTACTTTTGTGAGCTTTGAGCTTCTGATTTCAATTTCCTATTGCTACTACCAAGTGATTTGAGAAATTTATTAGATTGAAACAATTTTGGATTTCACAAAAATTAAATTGTTCATAAAGCTTTTGAGATTTACAAGTTTTTCTTTTAAATTCTTCTATTTGGGTTGTCATTGTTTGTAACAATTGAGTCAAATTTCTAATGCATTCTAATGTATATGTATCTTTTACCGTATTCATCATTGCATATATTTCATTCATCATTCATTAAATTTCTATTGTTTATTTCAATATATGCTTATTTATTAAAAAAATTGTATGAAGATTTTAGTCATTTTTATCTGAAGATTTATTGAAATTCTTACTTTGCATTCTATCTAATACATAAAAATTCTTATGGAATTCTAATGATGAATGCGTAGCATAGCAAGCGTCAACTGCTAGTATATATATATATATATATATATATATATATATATATATTCTATTTTAGTATGCTGCCCCTCCCTACAATGTTTTAGAAATTTGCATATAAAAGTTTTTGGAAATGGAGGTGACATGAACAATTTCAAATAGTGTCAGTACACTAAAAATGCACTCTCAAAAAAATGAATTTCTCATGAAAAGCTATCAAATTTATTATACAATCCACCTTGCAATTGTTGAAATGCATTTTCTTTTATAAGTAGAAATCACAAATGATTCCAAATCAACACTTACGTGTTTAAATTTTCAATAGTGAAAATCATGAAAATCCTTTATTCTTTGCATTGGGACCATTTTCAAAATAAATACATAAGTACAATTTCTTAGATCTCAAATCAAGTGAAATTGTTAAGCTTTGCTCAAAGACAGGAAATCAAGAAAGATTCATAAGCTTTATTCTTCCACTAATAGAACATATATGCCTTTGAGGACCTTTCAAAAATAAAATATTTACCTTTCTTAGTGAAAAATAAAAGCTTTCAATAGTTAAACCTCAAAATTGCCCATTAAAAAATGTAAAATTGGTAAAAATAATTGAATGGCCTACACCAAAATGAGCATGAAACTTTCGAGCAACCATATTTGGTCGCTCAAGCATTTAGGGGTTAAATGGGCACTTTATGAACCTTCTAAATTTGTGTTGAGTGACATAAAACACATACACAATTACATAGAACCATAGTGACAACTTGTTTCTTTTGTGAGTATTTTAAAATATCCAAGCAATCAAGTGACTAAACTTCCTTCCATTGTCATTATTTCAAGTAATGACAAAGCAATACCAAAGCATGAAGAACAATCACCTACAATAGAATTTCCTCAAGGTAATAGCTTCAAGATGGGAGTAGAATATTATATTAAAGAGGTTATTGCTTTAAAAAGGGACTTCGGTATTAATGACATTTGAAGATTTTTTTAGTGGATTGCAATTTCATGGTGTTCCTACACTTAAATCATGTTCACAAGCACGTTCACCACAACATTGGAATTCCAAATTCAATGAAAGTGGGCAAATGCACACTATGGTGGATTACTATTGTATGTGACAAGGGCAAAAATGAAGGGTTTTTTTAGCAAATGGGTCTAGGAAATTGAAAAATGAAGTATTTAAGGGAAAAAGGACTCATATTTAGAGAATGGACTTGTTGATAATCCAATGCTCCTAAAAATAAAATAGATACCTTGAATGTGTTAAGAGAAATGGATTTTTTGAACATAACTTAAAATTGTCACGTTGCATTTTCTTCCCAAAAAAGACTTTTGAATTGATATTTAGACTCATAATATGAGCATAATATTTAGGCAACATTATTAGAGGATTGGGATGATTGTAGTTTGGTTATAATTATTAATAGATGGCATCTACATTTGTTGAAAAGGACTTCTAAGTGTTCCAAAATGACTATAAATTTTGGTGATTGATTTTTTTAAGCCCTCCAAAGAAATTTGAACTCTCTTTTTACTAAAAATGAGCCAAAAAAAGTACTTTTCTTTTGGCTGAAAATGAGCTATACTAGTCTACATTTGCCCAAGTTTAAACAAAGTTTGGAAAATGTTTTTTTTTTCTTTGTTTCAAGGTTTAAATTGATAAGTTTATAACACATGTCCCAAAGTAGTGAGTAAGAAAGTAGGAAATAATGAGTGGGAAAGTAGTTTTTGAACAATCGGAATTGGGATAATTTAGAGCATGGCTATAGGTCCAGAGCACTTTTTGCCTTTGAAAAATTCATAGTAAGTTCAATTCAAGCAATAAAACTACCAATATTTTTGCAATCTCCAACATTTTTACCTTTGCATGTAGAAAAATATTTGCTTTGTCTTAAACTAACCCTAATCATGTCTAAAATTACTTATTTGACTAGTTATGGGTGCTTCCACATTATGTGTACTTTTCACAAATTCAAGGATGTGAAAAGAGGGACAACATTATGAGTAATATTACTTTTTTCACCCTCTAGTGGAAAGGAGAAAGATGTGTTGTCCTTATCTCAAGCCCAAGTCAAAAAGTACCATAAGTTAGAGTGATAGTCAATTAGACCAAGAATAAAGAATTCATTCACCCTCCATGATTAATCTCTAAAGTTCCTTAACTATGTTTTCATTGAAAACATTCCAAAACTGTCATTTCTAGTACAAATATCGAATTTTTGAGAATTTTTTTTTAAGACATGTAATCATAGGATCTTATAGTATGCTGACTTGAAAACACGTGGTAGAAATTTCAAAAATTTCCATTGCATGAATTGCAAGATATAAGCATTCAAATTCACTAAAATCATTTTTTTAGCCCTACAAAAAAATAGGGCAGCTACACTTCACAAGTTCATTTTCCTATGAAAAAATGTTCAAAATGGTGGTTACTCTTTTGGTGGTTACTCTTTAGATTCTTTTTCTTAGACAAGTTGGTCACATGCTTGAAAAACTCAAACCATTTGGAATTGTACAATATATAGGAAAAAAATAATAAGTAGACAGTAGTAAAGAGTGATTCAAAATATTAAATTGTTAAGGATTTAATTATAGAATTAAAAAATCCCAATCCCAATGGTTGAAATGTTATTATAAACAATCTACATCTTATGATTTTATTTTTTTTTCAAAAAATATTGAAAATTAGTAGGATAATGGACTTAAAAGTTTGTTTTAGAGTAGAGAATCTATAACTACCCGCAAACAAAAATTGCTCATAACTTTCATCTCATTGATCAAAATGGAATGATTCAAAGCTTTCCACATATATAAAAATTTAGAAAATCAATTTCAAGTTTTTGTGTTCAAAAAAGTGAGTTCGAGGAGAATGGGCTCATGCGTCGGCGTGACATGAGTGCCAACGAAGTCCCCATCCAAGAATCCCAGCGATGCTATCTCCGGCCTGATGCTCGTCATACAGACTGAACTTCGAATGTACGCAACTGTTGCCAGTGGTAGCAGAGAAGCTCTGGAGTTGGGAATCAGTCTGTAAATTGTAAGATAAGCGATAATGAGACTGACAATTGCGACTGTGTTTTCAGTGGAATGAGGTTGTGATTTTCTGTTGTTCTATTGATCAAATGTCGCGGACAGTGGCTGCGTTCACGGTACTTGCCAGCTAGAGTCTGAGGTGTTGCAGATATCCAGTGCATCCAGTGCATCCAGTGCTTTGGTTGATTTTGTTCGAAAGCTATAGGGAAACCACTTCAGCCCCAACAACGTTAATTTCATTACTCCGGAGTACAAAGAATGCTTTCAAGTGATCAAATGCAGAGGCCATGTGTTTTACTGAATGAATTTATTTTCTTATAATCGGAGAACTTGTACCTAATGGTTTTGGTAATCTGACGTGCGCTCGAATCCCACTACACTACTCTGACAATTTCCATCGTTAATCTGTCCAATTTTTAATATCGATTCTTGTTACCAATTCCAACGAGATTGCGATGCATCAGAGTACTATGCCGTATTTGGATACGACATGCACAAGATATCAGCGTTCAAAGTAATGTTAGCAGATGAGCGAAAAATCTGGCACGAGTTCTGGTGTTGAGGTATACATTCTCAAATTCAGTAATGTAAATTCAGTAATTTAATTGCAATAGCATATGTAATCGTGCAAGGTTTTGAAGTATTGCACGATTAGGAGTGTTGCACGTTTAGTAATGACGCACGTTATGGAGTGTTGTACGTTTTGGAGTGTTGTAGCGTACCACTCTTCGTCAATTGTTTTGCAGACATTGTCGTCAAACCTCCACTTTCCGAGCCCTATATAATCCTGTACTGGACATACACTTCGACACCACCCTACCTCTGAGACTTCAATCTCCGGCACTCCTCTCTCAAGACGATTTCCTCAACACCTCCTTTGTTTCTCTTTCTCCAGTAAGACGAGCACGCGAAGCCCATGATCATTGGATGTCTTCACTCTAACGCTGTCACTGGCCACGCTATGTAGAATTCCAACAGTGATTTGTTGTATTAAATTCCGCAGTTCATCTCTTCCATGAAATGCATACCAATATCTTGATCTCGATCGCACGAAGTTTGCCACCTAAATGTGTAGCTAGTAGAGTTTTGACACTATACACCAGACTCACATAGCCAGCAACGTCAGCATTTTTCTTGAAACTGTCTAATAGTTCGCCAGTATGAAGTTGTGCTTGCTAAGTATGTGGTCCATGGATTGATTGCAGGTTGTGCGTCATGGCAACTACTGCGAGTGTCCAACGGCACATGGCTCTCTGAGTGGGTGTCCTTCTGGTGCTGGGGATGATGGCCCAGCCGTCGGAGGCGAGCAGCTTCTTGTTCTACTCGGGCGCGTGCACGGGGAACATGGACACCTTGAATGCGTGTGCGTGCAGCAACATCCCCCCCAACGTGAAAGGCGGCTACGCTTTCACGTACCAAGGGCAGGCGGCCAAAGCTTACAACAACACCGACTGCACCGGGACCCCGGCAGCCAGCTTCACTGGGAACACGGGGCAATGCAGCGCAATCGGCTGGCAGAGTGTCTACATCACATGCTGAACTTAATGACACTTGAATACTAATCTCATTTAGTAGCTGGATGAAATGGACCTGAGATTAGTACCTCAATCCACGAATAAGACTACCTTAACTATCCACCCATTCCAGCTAGTTAAGTAATGTAGAATGGCAACAGTTTTTGTTTCTGTGTTGTTTTCGTGTGTTTGTGGGAGAGTTGGTTTCGGAACTTTTATTATCAGTATGTCACCACTACCTTTACCAAGTTGAATAAGACCAATTGTTGCTCATTCATCTCTCTCTGCGTTTCAGCACTAGAATTCTCCGTCATTACTTCAATAATCATATGTTCTCCTTCTGCCTCTATAATTTATCCGTGGGTTTTCTGGATAAAAATATGTGTCTAGTTTGATTTCATTGTGAGATGGACTTGGTATTTACCACATGTTTGTATTCGTAATGCAGACGTAATGCAATACAGTTTCTGAATTTGTATGGGTTGCTCTCTTCAGAATGTGATAATGGACTAGATAATGCAAAAAAGCAGAGTCTCATTATTATGAGAAATAACATTATTACGAGGGATGTAATTTCTCATAACAAAGCTTTGCTTTTGCACTACCCCACTAACCTCAATGTTTGATGGTTGAATCTAGATGAATCATATTCAATAGAAGGAATTGCATCATAATTGGCCAAGCAACCCTAAGTTATGAAAATGAGAGTCTTCAAATGTCCATTCAAATGATATACTAAATTTGAGATCTATGTGGATCTCTGATCTACAACTCCCCAGAAAGGAGGTACTAAATTTAATTTATTTTTTGCTTCATATACTTTGAACTAATACTTAAAGTTTTGACTATTTCAGCAATGAAAATCCTTCATATGATTCACATATTTCAACAATGAAAATCCTTTGTTTGATTCAACAAATCCATTGGATTGTCTACATTGAATGAGAATAAGATTTGTTAATTGGTGCACACTCCTCACCTACCTATGAACTAGTTCAATCGCAACTTGCGTGTTAAGCCATATTCACATTTCCCATATACTCATCTACACCTAGAATGAGTATATTAATGATTGTGACCTCTAAATAAGAATATTTCTCCACATCTCTTCTCTTTAGCTTAAGCCCCAATCCTTGAAATTATGGACAGATAGAGATAGGAAGACATTGGAAAGAGGGTATACCTATCTTTGTTTGTGTGTTTCAGGATTCACGTGTAAAGTGTACCAATTTACGTTGCGTTTCATAATAGGGATGTCGGGCCTTGCAATTATACTCGAAGATTTTCAGTTTTTTTAACAAATTAACCCAAAGTACAACTCAGTTTTCCGTTCCTATACGTAGCAGACTACTCAGAGAGTTCAAAATACGTTTCAGAAAACCCCTTCCTCTGGGGCCAGCTGCAATGTGTGCATCCTGTCAGAGTCCTGTAGTGGGATTCGAGCGCAAATCAGATTACCAATACAATGTCAAAGTCTACCATGAGGTACAAGTTCTCCGATTATGAGGAAAGAAATTCATCCTCGGTGAAACACATGGCCTCTGCATTTGATCACTACAAAGCATACTATGTACTCCGGAGTATTGAAATTAACGTTGTTGGGGCTGAAGTGGTTTCCCCTACAGCTTTCGAACAAATCAAACAAAGCCAGATGCACTGGATATCTGCAACACCACAGACTCTAGCTGGCAAGTACGGTGATCAGTACGCAGCCACTGTCTGCGGCATTTGACCACTAGAACAACAGAAAATCAAACCTCATTCCACTGAAAACACAGTTGCAATCCTCAGTCTCATTATCGCGTATCTTACAATTTACATACTGATTCCCGACTCCAGAACTCCACTGCTACCACAGGCAACGGTAGCGTACATTCAAAGTTCAGTCTAGATGATGACAAGCTATTCAGCATCAGGCCGGAGATACCGTCGCTGGGATTCTTGGATAGGGACATCGTTGGCACTCATGTCACGCCGACGCATGAGCCCGTTCTCCTCGAACTCCCACAACTCATTTCCATGCGTCCGAAACCTGCAAACAACAAATATGCACAGGCTATTGTTGAAGAGGCCAATCTTTTATCATTAACCAACGTAACTAGCCATTCATAACTTTAGCATGCTGTATCCGAATACTGCAACCGGCATCCTTTGGTGTGCAAACTCCTTCATACAGACACATAGAAATTTGACAATCTAATCCTAAGAAACTATGCTCCAGAACAGAGGTGGCCATTTCAAGTGTCCGTTGAAAGCAAAGCCTAATTGCAACAGCTACCTAAATGTGCAACACTCCAAAACCTTGTACGATTACATACGTTATTGAATTTACATTACCGAATTTACATCATTGAATTTGAGAATGTACACGTGAACATCAGAACTCGTTTCAGAGTTTAGATCAACTACCAACATAACTTTGAGCGTTTACAACTTTTGCATGTCGTATCCAAATACGGCATACTCTGATGCATCGGAATCCCCTTGCAATTGCTACCAACAATCGATATAAAAAATTGGTCAGATTAACGATAGAAACTGCACACAGAGAGTCGCAGTTAGGTATGGATCCGTGAATTTCATCCAGTGGGAGAAGAGAACTAACTAACCATTGTCCGGCCTCATTGCGCCACTCGTACTCGAAGCGCACTGCAATGTGGTTGTCCGTGAAAGCCCAGAGCTCCTTCATCAGTCGGTAGTCGTGCTCCTGCGCCCATTTGCGTGTGAGAAACTCTTTGATGGCGTCCCGGCCTTGAAAAAACTCCGTGCGGTTGCGCCACTCCGAGTCCTTGGTGTACGCCAGCGCCACCACGTCAGGGTTCCGGGTGTTCCACGCCGCTTCCGCGGCCTTCACTTTCGCCAGCGCTGATTCTCGTGTGAAGGGAGGAAATGGTGGCTTCTGTTCCACTTCCGCCATCTCAAGAAGCTACACACATTCACAGACCATCACACACACGCATGAATTTATTTGAACTCGTCGCTCATCAAGCCTGCACGCTCCTCTGCCCCGAACCCTAATTCTGCAATTTCGTTTCAAAGATGAAACACACACATGATTCAACCGAGCTACACACATTCAAATCTAAACGAGCTACACACATTCAAATCGATCACAACCACTGTCACGACACCCACGAATTGGAAATCCACTTCCAATCACACATCAAGTTCAATCCTCTATACCCTCTCCTCGTCTCCCAAGTCGGCAATTCCCTTTCAAAACATGAAACACACACATGTATGATTCACCCGAACGAAATGCCACCCACGATCAATAATCTGCCTTACGACACTAGAAACCTGTTATCCTCTCATACCAAAACGAGCTCCACACATTCAACCCGGTCACAACCATAAATTTGTCACGACGCACATAAATTGCAAAGTAATTTGGGATCCTTCAACAAGCTCAAAGCTGCCCAAATCCTAATCCTGCAATTCCCTTTCAAAACATGAAACTCACACATGTATGATTCAACTGAAAAAAATGGCAGACCTCGAGCAGACTGTAGTTCGCTATGCAGTTGTAGAAATGCGGCAAAATCCTAGAAACACAAGTGCAGTAAGGATTGCAGTGTGAGTGTTCAACGATTTAAGCTTGCAGGTGCTCGCATCGCAATTTCTAGGTGTCGTTCCTGCCACAGAACTGAGCATTCTTTTTGAGTATCAATGACGAGTGGTGATGTCATACCATTCGAATAGAGGGGGAGCCATTGAACATGGACAACTGGGACTTTGGAAGGAGAGAAGGAGGTGCGTCCTGGTAGAAATGCACATTTGCTTGTATCACTTTTAAGAAGAATATTCTTAAATAAACTCAAAAGCTCTTTGTTTGTGAAATATTTGACTCTTCATGATCCAAAAGACTAGAATGAAGCTTTGGGTCTTATGGATCAAGTAAGTGTGATGTCCATATTTCATCTCATTTTGCAAAAATTTAATGTATATGAAAATTAGAAGTAGCTGTAATTCAAATCAAATTTTTAAGGAATTTTGATTATCACTCTATTTTGTTCTTTTAATACAATTGACAATAACTTACCAAAGCCATACTATAATAAATTCAATACACTATTAATGTATTGTTCTCATTTTGCAAGTGACAAATTTTACGCCATCATTATTAGGATCAATCATTATTGGGATCAATCGGTCAATCAAGAATACACAAACTCAAGGCCACATTGATGGGGATGTACTGAAAGATTGAATAATAAGGATCAATAAATTAAAAAAGTTCTTTCTCCTACTCAAGGCCACATTGATGGGGATGTACTGAAAGATTGAATAATAAGGATCAATAAATTAAAAAAGTTCTTTCCCCTATTGGAATTATACTTCTAGCTCAACATATCTCATAAGATTTCCAATTCCAAATTATAATTTCCAATGTCAAAACTAGCAAAGACACTAAAAATTGGCATTTGGTGTCCCTAATTTGTTTATCCCTATTGCAGTGAAGTGTCATAATTTCCAATATCATAACTAGCAATGGCAATGCAAACTTTCTTTGAGACCTAAACTTTTGTGTCAATAGTACTACTAATAGAGCCATTGCACAACAACAAATCACAATAGAATCATGTAGAATTATCAATTTCCTCTTTGAAAATACCATTGAAGCACTCATTGCCACCACATCTCACAAAATGCAAGGTGGAGATACTACAAATGATAGACAAGAAGCAATAAGAAGCCAAATTCTTGTATTTTTTCAAACTTTCCAAGTAAAAACACATTGTATCTTGAAAATAGACTAAGGATCTTTCCAATATAGTTTGTGGTACCTCATTTGATGAATTTCAAGACTGTAGCACCAATTTGAAATTTTTGGTTTCAAGACAGTTTGAGCTGTGAACTTCTTATTACACTTACTGCACTAGGAAGGGGACATTTTGAGATATAAGATTGAATTTGTATTGTTTCTGTATGATCCTTGGAGTAAAGACGAGCATCTACAGATCAAAGGCGTAACTCCTAAAATCTCAATTGTATTTTGGAATCCGGGGGTGGCAGCATTCAAACTGGCTGAGACTCCACTTAAATTCTCCTCAGGACTCAATTTTACACCTGCAAGGAAACTTAGGTAGGAGTGACACATGCCTAGTAATTTACACAATGACAATCACTTATCACTGCGCCAAAAGTGACACCAAGTGCCCTGTAACCCTAAACCCTAAACCCTATTATTACATCAACTAGAACCAAAATTGTCCATTTCTTGATCTTTTAGATCATTTTCAATGATATTCTTCTTTTCTCTGAAAACAAAGAAGCTTGATCTAGATACTGCAAAATGTTGCACAAACAGGTTTGTGAAAAGTTGAGACTCGCCAATAGACACGTTGTTCAAGTGGGTGGTATTTTGACATCCCGGAGAAGTCTCGCTGCCATTGACCCCGTTCTTCCTGCCTCCCAGCGTTCACTAATGGAAGATTCGGTCCCATCAGGATCAGGAAAACTTGCTCGTGATGCAATATCTTCGCTTGATTCCAAGCTTAGTCCATTAAATGCAATGGCTGTTGAGTCTTGCATTGGACTGATATCTGCTTCGTCAGGCTCGATAGTGCTCGCAGAAGGTTCTTGTGAACTTGGGCATTCTTGCTCAACTGATGATTTGTTGCACTCTTCGTATGCTGGGGAATCTGGTCTAATCAACCTGGATAGAATGGTTTTTGGAAGTGAGGAATCAAATTGAACATAAAACACACACCACATAAAACAAGAGACTTTCATAGTGTAGCACGACAACTAAAAAGCGAAAGAGATTTATCCTTCCTAATTTATCAATCTTTCAAACTTTAAATTACGATTAACTTCAAAACATAACAAGAAAATATATCCGAATATCAGACAAATAGTAGAAATGAACCGCACCGCATACTGTACAGGTCGATATGGCCGTGCTGGTACTTAATATCCATCTGCACCTTGTTTGATTCAGATGCAGTAAAGACGACAGTATGTCGGAAGGACTCACGTGACCATAGATATTTACATTTCTTAAAACCGAAGTTGGATGGCTTTCATTACAAAACCACTCTGGCGATAAGAATAATCTCTAAATATGACGCCCATTCAAAACAAGCGTACAGCACAGTGAGTTCCGGACAACATGTTCCTGAAGCAGTTCCAACGACCTAAATTGAAGCGACTAAATGATGTCCATAAAAATTACACATCAATCTACTCAAAAAGAAGAGGTTTATTGCTAGAGTCTGGTCTTATGTTCAAAGACTTGATATTATTAAAACTATCTTGAAAACTAAGCTGGATTCCTAACAACTGACCTTCGCATGAGGGATCTTCTTGATGGTAAAATGGCGTGAAAATAGCTCCTTAAGCTGTTCCTCCACTCCACTTTCCCGAAACTCATACCCCAACTGGCAATTCCGCATTTTCACTAGTTATAGATCAAAATGCATAAAGAAGACATCAAAATGTACATAGATAACACAGAGAAAGTCAGTTGTATACCAGCAGGGTGGTCTTGGGACCTGAAAGAGCTAACACTGATTCAAGGAGAGGTGGCAACAAATGCTCCTTATACACCTTCATACAACAAAAGACCGTTATAGCATATTCTTTGCTCGTGACTTAACTCGATACCTGGTCACAAGTGCCACACAGTAAATCTCAAGAGAACATACAAGTACATCTTCAATGCATAAGTGACAGACGATGACATGCTCTAATCATGACAAAGTTAACGTGACAAAAGTCAAGGGAAATTACGTACAACGTCTGTGCCAATGATATAGTCGAACGGCGGATTTAAGGCCTCCGCTTGTTGCTGGTTACCCCAGTCAAGTTCAGATACCTCCACTGACCCAATAGGCCCTGCAAACATCAATCCACAGGGATATGAAGTCTGCACTAAAGAGTCACTTTAGACTGCGCAGGTCAAAGCAACAAGCTTGAGATACCAAGTCTAAAATTTGAACCAACATCACAAGCAACGACGAGGCCTTAAATCATCCGCATGAAGCATTTCCACGCCTCCGCATAAAATCAACAAGAAACGAAAAAATGAATAAAATTTGGATTTGACATTAATCAACGTGTACGATTCCTTGTATCTGAAACTTGTTGCTTCGACCTATGCAATATGAATTGGGCCTTGAATTAGCCCTATTAATCTGGCCTGCAGAAGCAGAGGTTCCCAGATAATGGACAATTTCAAACAGTAGAAACAAGCTAATGATGATACCTAAATGAGAATATTCCGAGGCAGAATACTTAGCCCGGGCCATATTCCTTTCCATATTTCTTCGTAGTATTGGCAACACCTCCGCCTGATCGGTCACCACCACGTCGCATCCCAATAGTGCCATGCCTGTCATACATTCCCCATCAGTGCCTCTCAACACCATTGATCCATACTATCCCTGGAGGCCAAAAAGTGGCTGATGGATGACTTTCAAGATTCCTGTAGAAATTAAGAATGCACCTATTCATCCAAAAATTGGATGGCAAAGTACCTTGGTGATAGGTCTTGTCCTTTCAGGGCTATAATAAAATCAACTACAGAAGTATTCTGAACTCATTCTCATGTATGACTACAAGGAGAAGATTGACCGACCTAATCCTGATAAACCGCATCCTGCTCCAACCTCTACAACGCGCTTATTGTGAAGTTTAACCCTGCTGAACTCGCCTTTCTTGCTGTTTCTCTCCTGCATTAGCCCAAGATTGATTCTCATATTAATCCTATTTTCCGGAAGGTTATTAATGACATAATTGACAATTAAAGCATTACAGCTGATATTCTCTCACAGTTCTCTGAACATAAATTAGAGCACAACATAGACTGATAACTGTGAACATTTCACTCTGCACATAAACCTGAAGATGCAGCTTGAAAGACAGTGTTGATGAAATTTTACCAAATACTTGACAAACACAACCGAGGAGTCCCATATCGTTGTTCCCAGATGCTGAGAATTAGGGTCCTGCACTAGCAAGCACCAGATTATATCAAATAATTTAGCGAAGCTTCATGCAACCACGTCAGAGAAAAGCTATCACTGCGTTCAGATTAGACATAGATCGAACATTGAGTAGAACAAACAGTCTCTTATAGCAGAACAGTCTCAATGAGCATGATTTTGACATCAAAATTGGGTGACCGGATTTGTGTAAAACTCGTCAAACTATAATTATAGCAAACTCCTCAACCCAAAGACAAGCAAGACTGCAATTCACTTTGTCTACCACTGTTCAACCTTCCAAGAAAACTAGAGGGATTGAAACAGAAATTCTCAATCACCTTAGAAAGGAGTTTTCCAGCAATACGGTTCAGAAATGACAAAAACTAATTATAAACGTGTGTACAGGTCCGAATGCAGTTCAAGAGATTTGGAGACAGGAGTACTATGGAGGACCCATCATGCAGACTCGGCATATATAAGGAATGACAGACAATGAAGTCCAATCCAAAGTATACAGGACCCCAAGTCTAGTGGGATTGTGATTTCTGAGGGTAATTCGAAGCCGGGATAGGGGGACACCATACGCAGACTCTTAATCATCAAGCCTGGAGAAAGAAACCCTAAAGTATGTTGGATTTCCTAACCCTTCAATACAACCTAGCCAAGATTCGCTATGCAGATATGAAGACGTTACACACCTGGGACAGAAGAAGCTTGTGGCCCAAAACTTCCAGCTCAACTTTGCATGTTAGAGGAGTATTAAATCTGCAAACATCATGCACAAAATGAAAATGCTACCCCACACACACACGACTGTTAGCCTTACACGTCTTCTATACACTTCCAACTCAAAAATAGAGTCGAAATTAGGTCAGAAAGATTCGCAAGATTCCTGTGCATCCGAAATCCAACACCAGGCAAAAATGCTTACAGTCCTCACATTCCTTGTACCAACACCCCACTCTCACAGCAACTCCCACAAAAGAAACCAAATCACCAATGGTGTGGGCAAGAAAAACCTACACATCCTCCATGGCGGCTGTCCGATGAAAATTCTTTCCGAGTACTCTTTACTTCGATTCCGTGGCTAGAAGGAGCACACTGTCTACACTCAGCGCATTGCTTGTGCCTGATGCCCTGTGAGGGTGCACTAGAAATGATCGCTACGATGTTCATCCATCAATTCGAAAACGTATCACATTTGAATTTCAGCGACGGTGATGCACGTTCTTTTCTCTAAAGTTTTGTAGAGGAAATTGACATTAATTGAGAGAGGCGATCAGGAAATGTGATGTCGAAGAAGATGGGTTTCAATGGGAAGAGGAAACGGAATACACGCGATGAGGAAGAAGATGGTGTTGTGTGTTGCGTGAGTCATGTCAAATATGCAATGCGACAGTTGGAATGGCGCTGCAATACGGGTAGTCCCGCCTTCTTCACGGTCGTGCTTATAGTTGTATGACTAGTCTACCTCTGAAAGGAGGCACCAAGATAGTATCAGCTACCTAAGCCTACATAGTTTAGGGCGAGCTTTCATAGTTCCATGTGGAGTCCGGGGCGGTGGAGCCTGTTGATTATCGGTCAAATGGGCTTCCCTGTTTTTCAAGAACACCCATTTGACCAATGATTGGCAGGCTCCACCAGCCCCCAACTCCACATGGAAGCCCACACTTAATTAGTAGAACTATCCCCAACAGACTCTTCATTCACGTTGGTCATATGACTTCTTCTTTGTATGACAAGCACTGTTTCTTTTTTTGAATATGTCCGTTGAACGAAAAGGCGATATTAGTTCTGTGGAGCAGGTTGGATTGGTGACTTGTCAGAACCATATGGGACTATTTGTATGGCGATTATTATATTTTTTGGGTGTATTTTTGGGTGATTTCTAAACGTGTTTTAGGGGAAATATGGGCGATTGGTTTTTCTTTCTAGGTGCTATATTGGCGATTTCGGAGAACCATGCGTTGGTTTATTGGCGAGAATGCAAGTACAGTGGGTGTTTTTTGGGCGAAATTATTGTCAAGGAAAGTATTGTTTGGGTGATATTGAGCAACACTGTCTTTCATGACCAGACCTGCGTCCACACAAGAGCCCTTCTAAACATAATGAACATCTTGTTTGCACACAAAACTCCAAATTCTTTACCATTTCAGAACTCAATGTGGATGGTGGAAAAAACTCACACAATAAAAAATTAAAAGAGTCACCTTACCTTTATAGATGTGGAACTTGTTGGACACAAACCTGCACCCCCCCCCCCCCAAACTTCCTCCAATGCCACAATGAGAATGAATTCTTAGCATAAGTAAAGTTGAAATCTCTGTAGGGCTACAATTAGGATCCACAATGACTGTAAATTATATACTCTTAGAGAACTATATCTTCACGTACCATGAACCTGCGCCCACCCCAAAATCCCTCCGATGCCAAAATGAGGATCTGCCTCTGCACAAACTTTCTCAAACATTCACAAACATTCTCAAACCAAAGAAAACATTCTCAAACCTTCAAAAACATTCTCGGGATGAAAGGTACCTGAACACTGGAAGTTGCTAGTACACAATGGAACGGAATACAAGAAACACACGCACAACAATGTCCGAGTCTTCATGAAAATTGCAAAAACCTTTTAACTTTGTCATGACCAAGAGGTCCAACAAGGTAGAAAACATGTGCAAGAAAACAGAGCTATGGTCGACCTACCTACCTGCACTGCTGAAAATCAAAGAACTACCTAGAAGCACTACTCGGTGGTGCAGCTACAACAACCTGTCTACAGCAAACAACTCCTATTGCTAGGCTTATTCTGCACACAAACAATGAAACAAGCACTACTAAACCCCGTCCAAGTACCTCCCCCACCAGTTGGCATTGCATTATTGATTTCAAGTGTATATTTTGTGTTTACAGAACATTGGAATTTAAGTATAGTTTCAATATACTTCTTTTTATATTCTTCAGCTCTCTTTTCTTTATTTTTTACTTCATTATCTTATTTGTTTATCAGTGAGTATGTTTTATTTCAAATTACATTGTTATTGGGAAAAAAGTAAGTAGATATATCTACTATTTATTTGGTTAACAGATAAAGTACTTGTCACATTCTGGGTAGGGGGGCGGTTGGTTGTTACAACTTTCCTGCCTACAAAGCTCATTTAGCAGCACCAAGTCATGTTCTCTCATGCACTCATACAAGTCCAACGGGAATCGAACCCGGACCGCTTCAATGAGATGAACAACCCCTCACAACCAACCGCGGAGTTCATGACTTGGTGTTTAGAAGATGACGTAATCTTTATTTATATTAATTATAACATTTATCTTAAACCGAATTACATGTGTTTGAACAGACCATCACTCAATAGACTCTCATTTTAATGGAAATTGCGCATTACAACTAGCAAATTCAGTGTTGCCCACCTAAATTGGCTAAAATTACAATTCATTTGTTAGGGTCTAAATGGACAATATTATTATGAGAGGCCCCAAACCTCTCAAAATATTGAATATAGTGTTAGTAGTTCAGTTCAAACGCAAGAGTGATTTCGATGCAAGGTTACCCAAAAGTCATGGAGTCAAAGAAGGAGGATTTGTTTTATTATATGATAATCGACATGAAGACTTTCTAGGTAAGTTGCATACCAGATGGATGGGTCCATATAAGGTAAACAAAATTTACCCCAATGGATCACTTTAATTGGAAGATTTGGGAAGAGTTAAGTTGGATACCAAATAAAGAGGTTGGTAGGGGGCATAGGGAAATCTAAACCTTCCCCTATGACCCCTTTCCTCTATCACTTGTACCAAGCTCATGACTGACTTACGAATAGAGAACTAGATTCATACGATACAGCCAAAGCCACGTCAGAATTTGAAATAGAAGACCCGGATGAGGAAGTCGGGCAGGAAGAGGAAGGTGAGTTCCAGGTCTAGTACGGGAAGAATCAAGAGACAATCCAAGAGCTATGCCAGCTATTGAGGATCAGTCAACCGCAGTAACTTGTTTCCCAACTGAACCGGAAGTTGAAAGAGGCGGTGAAGAGAGAGCTGAGCGAGGCCACACATAAGGTGGACCAATTGACGAAGGAGTTGGAGGACAAGAAAGAAGAACTGGACCAGCAGAAGAAGTTCACCAACACATCCTCGGAGAATCTTCGAGCGATCCGGGAGTTCATCGGCAATCCGGGCGAAGTCATCAACAAAGCGATGCTATTTGATGAAAAGGTGATGGAGACCGGGAAGCAGATTCCAGCCAACCTAATGATGGTCCTAGTGTCCTACCATCGCAAAATGGAGGCAATAGTAGAGCCACTACGCGAGGTGATGAAGGAGGTAGAAGAACGAGGAGAGCGGGAGTAGGAACCGGAAACGGAACTGGAACTCGCACCAACATCCCTTCCGGTACCCGCAAAAGAAGTTCAGGCGAAGGACAAGGTGGAGGACGTACCAAGCTCTCCCATCCGGCCTGAGCCTAAGGGAGAAATGACTTTCCTGCTGGGGGAAGTCACGAATATTGCTCTCAATACAATAGAAGCAGTAAAGGCTGCTGAGGAGGAGAAGACCGGAGAAGTGGAGACAACAGGCGAGGCGAAGAAAGCATCGGAGGAGGTGAAGGCCGCAGATGAAGAAAAGACGAAATCTAAACCGGAACCGCCTCAAAAGAAGAACGTGCCCCAACCAAGGCTGAGTAGCAAGTTTATCGACCTAAGTGAATCATCTCTAGTTTCTCCAACCCCTCTAGCAAAGAAAGAAAAGGTATTTCCTTCTACCCCACTCAAGTTAGCTTTGGGAAGTGAATCAGGGTCGAGGGTGGAAAGGAAGACCAGATCTCAAGGACAAGGATCCGAGAAGGGTGGAACAATTGAGGAAACCACTCTTTAGAGTGCTAAGGCCAAGGTTCCGCCTACACCAACCACGTAGAAGAAAAAGCCTCCAATTATGTCAGCACAGAAGAAGAGGCCGATTCAAGAGGACGATGAGGAGGAGGAAGAAGAAAAAGAAGAAGAGGACGAGGATGAAGAATCCGGAACTGAGGAAGACTCGGAGCCGTATTCTGACCCAGATCAAGCACTGGCAGAGACTCGGGCGACCAAGGCTGCAGCAACCAAGAAGAAGAAGCTCGCCACTCAGGGTAAGACACGCTAGGAACAGAAGACCGGAACCGTAAAGAAGCCGACCGCGAAGAAGTTGAGAACTTAGGAAGTTATTTAGGGTAAACTTTTGAGGATAGAGTGGTGAAAGCCTAAAATTTTGGGATAGTTGTACATAATTAGGAAGTTTACTTTTTGAGTGACACGGCCACTAGCAGTTGGAAAGTGACCCGGTCCGTAATTATAGGATCTGAGATCCACTTTTAGCGGAAGTAGTAGGAGTTTAAGTAAAAGTCAACAAGGCTAGAAAGTAGTAAGGGAATGAAACGTATTTAGCCTTGATTGGCTGGTAGAATATTTTTAGGATAGGATTTTGAGGGAGTAGTTTAGTATTTAAATCCGGGACTTGCTTGGTCCCGGTGTGCATCTTTATCTTATTTTCTTATATTCATGAGTACTTGAGGGTTCGTTCTTGGAGTGATTGAACAAATCATAGTTGTGTGTACTTGGCACTTGTTCGTGTTTTGGAAGTCCAGACTAGAAAGTGGGTGTAAGTGGATACAAGGTGTGCCAAGATGCTGAGTTTATTCGGTACAGTATTAGTGTGCGTGGACAGAGGCAGAAGGGATCTCTAGTGTGGACTAGGAATGGACTTGGAAGAAGTACAGAGGAGGGGTACTCTCCGGAAGAAGTAAGGGTTAGTACGCTTCCACAGTGCTCATTTCCCCTCTTTGATCCCCTCTAGTTCAGATCGGATTTAGGACTAACTCAGTAGGCTGTCGTTGTAGCATTGGTTAGGAGGAATTAGACCGGCTTGCGTGACCTGCTGGACACGACTACATTTCCTTTCCAGTTGTGAGGACGGTCTGTTTCTCATTTGTAGGATTTGAAAGTTTATTTTTGAAAGTTTGATCACATAGTGAAACTTCTGACACTTTAAAATCGGAGGGTAGGAGTTAAGCTTCCTTCTTGAATCCCAATTAGCAGATCCCTCTTCATTCACAGGTTAAACTCGACATGGTTACGAGTAGAGATCTGGACCGGATGTGAATACTAGAGGTTAAGGTTAGATATGTGGAAACGCAGATCCCGGTTATGGTCTGTAAAACGTAAATACGGGAAACTACTAGAGGTATGTAAATAGAAGTGTTGGGAGAGTTACGGGGTAGTATAAAGATGTGAGGTAGGAAACCAACCAGTTAGAGAGTCTGTGTGATAAACAAGTGGATGTTAAACCGGATTAGATCCGGTTAGTGTTGTTAGATCGGGAAGATCCGGTCTAACATGTATTAGTAATTGTTGGATCGGAGGGATCCCCGGTCGTGTTTGTCCAAGAAAACAACGAGACCAAGTAGAGTTCCGGTCTATTGTTTTGCTTGGGTTTTTGTGTTTCGTGACCATCACTCTACCATTTTCTGGTAATTGTGAACCTAGGTATTCAATCTTCGTGGGAACGATACTCAAGTCACTTTAAGGCCTTTTTTAAGAAATATTGAGCCTTAGAGAAGGATTTTTGCTTTCTTGTGCTACGACATGCCGTCATCCGGTTTCCGGAACTTTTAAGAGTTCCAAAATTAGGTTTTTTACACCTAATAGGATTTCTCTGGATCTAGAGTTTCTGTATTTCCTAAATCCTCCTAACACCCCACTAGAGTTCAAAACTTTCCTATTTAAAGGAATAATTTTAAATTTTCTTGTCTAATGCTAGTTTTCTATGTCTAACATGTGGGATCACACTCCCACAAAATGATTGGTGATTGCATACATAGTTGCATTATAGAGTTGGAAGTACATGCCTAAATGTATACTAATGTTTAAGGAAATTTTCACATTTCAAATGGTCATTATTGAAAAAAAAAAAAATTTAAATTTACGATTATAGGTGTCTTGGTCATAGGTCCCATATTTTACTAAAAATAGTAAGTACAAGTCTTATTTTTTTTTAAATTTAATTTTTTGGGGTGTGTGTGGTTTTTCCAATTTTGGGGCTCCACGCTCGCAAGGCCTACGCTCACAGCTCACAAGCTCGCCACTCAAGGCTCGCATGCTAGCATCGTTGGGGTTAAATGTCTTTTGTATACACCTAGGTTATTTATTTTACACTAAATGAATCTTCTATTTATTTAAATGAAGAGTGTGAGAAAGAAGATGTGGAATAGAATGAGTTGTTTGAAAATGATGAGGTCTCAAAGATGATATTGAAATGCCTTGCTATATACTACATGAAGCTCTTGCAATAATGTAATGTGAATTTTATTCAATTCAATCTTGAAATTTAGCATTATTTCTCTCAACCTCCCTTAAGAGAATTTGGGCAACAATCATATGAAGAATGAAATAACCTTCACTTGTAATAAATGTATTACAATGAATGATAGTGTGGCAATTGTATAAGATACATCAAAATGTCATTATAAGCAAACTAGATTAAATGTGCCGATTATAGGCCAAAGTTTGTGATTGTAGAATCAGGTCCAGTTCGTTTTCAAACTACGTATTTGAGCCATTCAAATTCTTTTGTACAATGCGGATTTAAATTTTTTTATTTTGTTTAAAATAATTATCATTGCATCCTTATGCAATCCCAATCAAACATACCAAATTTAGCTTTGGAAAAAACAAACTCCATTTTTGGCAATTTTTTTAATTTAATTTTTATGATAATATAAGATAATTCATTGACACATTGATGATGAATTTTTTTAATTCGATTGCATATTAGATATGTAGAAAACATCCACACGCACATCATTCCTTTAATGAGTATCTGCATAAAAGTTTCACAATTCCTTTTATAGAGATTTCAATGTTAGTGTGACAATGTCTTAATTTGTGGATAGATAACCATCTCTTTATTGTAATTTGATTTTTCTTGTTTGCCCTTCACATGGTAGCTAACTTCATTACATTTGAGCATGATGGTACAATTACTTTGCCAAAATCTTGTTAAAATATAGAAATATCCATTTCTTCAAAGTTTGGGCATACGACACTTTTGAATGAACTCTTCATTGCACATTTATTTGTTACTTAAGGGGATGTTTTTAAATATGAAAGATGTGCGTATGGATGTTCCCTACATATCTATGCAATTGAATTAAAAAAATTCATCATCAATTATTTTCAATAAAATAATATGTGAAATCATGAAAATTGACTTTAAAAATTCACCAAAAATAAACTTTTGCTTTTTAGAAACTAAAATTTGGTATGCTTGATTGAAAGTGGGTAAGAATTGAATATTAATTATGCAAGAAAGAAAATACAAATTTTATTTGTATATTATATATAAATCTTTGAAAGACTCAAACAAGTAGTTCGTAATTGAATAGGACTTGGTTATACTTTGTTACTTTAATTGTATTTTCTTATATTATTTTGAAATATTTAAAAAACTAAGCAATATGGATGAAATTTTTTTGCAGCATTTCAGACATTTCACTTGTAATATTCCAAACAATCATTTAGAGATTCCAAGAAATATTTACTTTTATGTCTGAATCTAGCTTGTCTTTGCTTTTCCTGAACCTACAACATCTTTTAGCAATATATCTGTCAACCTGATATTTGTGTCTGGTTTTGATTGACACTGGTTTCTAGTTGCATTTTCAACCGCCACTAGTGTGCCCCATGCTGTTGCCACAGTCAAAATCAAAATAAAAGTAGTTTTTTAATTCATAAAAACTTAGCCTTATTGGAATTCAATATCTTTCACACCGTAGGACCAAACGCCATGAAACAAAGCCTATGCTCTCTTCCTTACAAAGAGCTTTTTGACAATACCCCAAAGAAGACTCGGGGACGTTTGATGCAAGAAATCTCATTATAACAAACAAACACATAAAGAGCCTACCTTAAGGCAGTATTAGTGTGCCCTACACCATTGCCACATTAAAAAAAAATTTAATTCATAAAAACTTTAAAATTCAATAACTTTCGCACTACGGGTCCAAATGCTATGAATCAAAGCTTGTGCACCTTTCTTGGGAAAAGGCTTTTCAATGGTACTAAGCATGCAACTAGAGGACGCACGATCCAATAGATCTTACTATAACAAACAAGACAAACAAACAAACAAAACAAACAACCTAGCTTAACTCTTAAAGTCCCGAAGTTTTTTTTTCCAATGCATCAAAAACCACTCAAAGATATCATTTCTATAGCAAAGAAAAAACAAAAAATTAAAATGTCTTTTTTGCATATGTAATCATAGGATCTTGTACTAGACTAGTGCAAAAGTGTGGAAGAAATTTCAAAAACTTTGACCATGTAGATTGCAAGTTATTTTGCATTTAAAGTGAAGGAAATAAGTTTTAGTGCACCTTGCTCAACTACATTTTTTGTTGTTGAATCTTCTAAACTTGAAATTTTTATTGTATTGATTTTGAATTTCTAATTTTATATGATGAAGAATTGAGTTGAGGGTCTACAAATTAAAAGAAAACAAAAAACTACATGTTTTTCACTCATTAAATGTACTAAGGATGCGAAGAAAATTATGCTTATCAATATATACCAATTAAACTCCATGTCATACCAAAAAATTTGAATGACTCAAATAGGCTGGTTATAAGATTATAGTACCTACTATACATTGTAATAGATTATAAAACATATTCACTACATTCCTTTGGTAATTTTTATATTTTCAAAAAATGATTTGTCAATTGTCATCCTAAAGAATAATTAGGAACAATATTTTTTATTAGTTTCTTAGGAACAATATTTTTCATTAAATTATTTTATTTCATTTTTTTCTTTTGAAAGAGAAGAAAAAGGTAGAACCCATTATCTTTTTTTTTCAATTATTAATTGAAAAATAAAAATAAAATAAAATAAAATTTACAACAAGAAATTCTAAACCACTCATGCATTAATTAGTTAGTTTCATGTCCCATAGCTATCTTATTGAACACAAATAGTTATTCATGCAGTCACATTATGAATTTCATCCAATATTCTATTTTAGTAATATTAAGAGTGTATTGAATTATGATTAATGTTGTATTACAACAATATAGTATTTTCTAATCATTGCAATACACCAATATATGCAGTACAATCCAGTATATGCAGTACTGCAAAAATATTAGCTAACATAGGCTCCAACTTTCCTCATGGAATGATGGATGGCTTAGATCTCTTCACTATAAATACGAATGGCTTGGATCAAGTCCGGGGATCCTACGGCTGTGGGCGGTTTAGGGTTTGAGGATACATGCTGTTCTTCTGTCCTCCTTTTGTCTTCTCTATCTCTCATTCGCTTCTTCTCTCGAGAGCTGTGTGTGCGGGTGCTGTGCATCAGTGGCGCCGAGCTTCTGTGTGTAGAGGTGAGCTTCGTTACTGGAGAATGATTTGGTTTAGGTGTTTGTATAGGGTTTGGATTAAGCTTGCGGTCGTGTCTTTGATGGGGCTCTGACTTCGACTTGGATGTAACAATGACGATTGTCTATTTGAAGACGGATACATCTGGACCTATTGGGTTGATATGTAACGCTGATGGAAGGATCGGTTTCTCTGAACTTGGTCAAAAGTTCAAGTTCGTTCCAACGTCTATTAAATTGAATGGAGCTCGATTTCCTAAGACGGGACTGGATTCACGAGATAAGTGGGAGACGATCGAGGAGGCCTTCAAAGAGGATGGATTACCTGTTGGAACGAAAGAAGATCCTGTGATAGTCACTAGTGAGGCTCCAGTGTCTACAGGTATGTTTCCCGCGCGCACTTAATCTCAGTCTCTTCTGGTTTAGGGTTTAGGGTTTTGTTTAGTCTGTCTTTGATAGCTGAGTTTTCTGTTCCCGGGGGCTGGTGAGACTAAACTCGATTACATGTAGTGGTGCCTTGACTCTGTCAAGATGTATCTAAATTAATCTAAAGCTCTTCTTCCTCTTCTTCTTCTGATTACATAATTTGGGTTATTTTTCTTGCAATTCTAATCTGGCGTGCTTTGCAGCACCTCCAACAGGCTTCAATCGGCGCTATAAAGATGACGAAGTGAGGGGGGGGTCGTCAGAGGGTATTAATGGCCGCCGAAATTCTTATTTCAGCGAACGGTCTGACACTATATTACCACTCTGTGACCTCGTCAATGTAAGGGGAGCTTTGCTTATCCGTGCGCCGCCCGGCAGTGGAAAGACATCGATATTGCAGCTGGTGGGGCAGTTTAACGAACAAAAGAGTATGTTCAAGGAGGTTTATTATGTCAACCTTGCGCAGATTGGTGAAAAGACCTTTGATGATTTCTTTTAGGAGAAATACCCAGGTGTTACGATTTCCAAGCTTCAATCACCGCAGTCTTCACTGGACAAGCATCCGAATAGCAAATTAGAAAGTAGTCCTTCCCTCCTCCTCGTCGATGAGGGGCAGGTGGCCTTTGATCGGGATTTGACCCTCTGGAGCATTGCTAAAGACTGCGCGGGTGGTTCTGTAAAACACCTGCGTATTATCATCGTCTCAGCATGGGGTAGTGCGATAATCTCCCGTAATGGGCAAAGTGTTGCCACACCTGTGGGATTTAATCCAGACGCAACGGTCGGCCTTCTGCCAACTTCAAGGAACTCCATATCTCTCCAATTTACCACTGAGGAAGCCATAAGTTTCTGGAGAAGTTGGTGCAATATGGGCCTTGACTTTCATGGTGATCTTGTGTCATGGGACGGTCTGAAGGATTACGTGTTGAGCTTGACAGGGCAGCAACCTGGGTTAATGGCCCATGTGTTTGATTTCTTAATTGAACAAGGCTTGAAAAATAGTCAGGCCGGTAGCATGGAGCAGATGAAGAAGGCACGGGACCTATTGCTCTCACACAAGTTTTACGACTCTCTCTCGCGAATAAGGAGTCTCATGGCAATTGTGAAAGTTTTGAAGGGTACTGCATCTGATGGAGATTCCATGAGATCCCTTTTGAGAATGCTGCTGGGAGTAGAGGGTGTGCATCTCCAGGCTCTCACTGGTGGTGTTCGAGAAGCTGCTGATTCTGCAATCAAATGGGGGCAGATTATCGTGGAAGACGGTTGGTTGAGGTTGCCCTCGGACCTGCACAAGCTGTTTCTGTATCGCGAGGTGTATCGCAGTTATCAATCAACTTCTGGAAGCATTGCGGAAGGCAGTTTATACAGATTCATTGATCGAGTGATCGAAAGATTGGACCCTCATCAGCTAGAGAAGTCCAAGGCCCAGAACTGTAATGGGACTAAGCTTTATGAAAGTCAATACCAAAACGAATTCTATAGAGCAGCTCGTTCGATCCTTCCTGCGGATTCATACATGTCACCCAATGTCGGACCCCTATTTGGATCGACGGGTTACCTTGACTATTATCTACATCCGCAGCACTGGGGCTTTGAGCTATTAGTAGATGGCTCCAATTTGAAGGAGCACAAGGCAAGATTCCAGTCACAGGGGGTCTACCACAAGCTGATTGAAGATGAGGTCATTTCTGAATATGCGATTTTGGATTTCCGGACGAAGCCTCTCGTCCTGCCCAGCCCCGATGTGTTGCATATTGTATTTAGCGAGGATTTCGGGAAGGCAACTCTTCACCGTGTTGGGAGCGTGCCAAAATCTTTGGATATAAGAGGGTCCGTATAGAAAACTTTTCAATGCGCACTGTAATTGTACTACTCTTTTTCTCGGTGTGGAGTTTGTTGAGGTAGCAAATGACTCAGAATTTCTAGAATGATGCGTCCCAGTTTGAATTTCATTTCATGTTTTTTTGTCAATCCTTTCTTTGGTGTGGTGATCATTGTTGTGGTAGCTATGCTGTATGAGAGATTCTCACCGACAGATTTGTAGGCAGGATGAAATAATCGAAACGTTGAGTTTTCTAACGAGCTGCGAAGTATATTGGATGGTGCCAGCCACCTTGCCACTAGAACAGGATGTAGAATGATCCAGCAGATCCCAAAATTGTAGTTATCTATCACTGCCATTGCAATGCAATCCCTTATAATATGTGAATGCTTGTTTTCTAACCAGGTTTCGGATGGTAGGGTGACAGAATTGTCAAATTGATTTGAGCCAGATTTTAAACTTTCACCATCTCCATGTCGGAAGTCGAAACCTACTGACTTACTACAACCCTTGATTATTTGGATATGTGTAGAAGAGGAACGTCATGGAGCGAAGGGCAGAAAGAAGTTGTCAAACCGAGACACGTTAGTAACAAAATACAAACAGCATGCTCCATCATCTATGGATCCGCACATCGTTAACCCTGAAATGCCTAAGCCTATAAAATGGGATTTCCATGGAATTAGTAATGTTTTCCACAATATGTTTTGGTATTGTAAAAGTTGTTAAAATTTAATATTTAAATTTTTGAAAATGAAGGCAAGTAAACATTACATGTCAAAAAAATATTTATAATTTTATATGAAAATTTAAATTTATTATGATTTTTTGAGAAAATTCATATTAATTTCAAAATAAGTTAAATTTTTTTTTAAAATTTATCACAAACATAAATCATTGTGTAGACGGGTTGAGGGTTTACGGTTGAGGGTTACAAGGGTATTCCCAAAAATTTGACATACTTATTTGAGGCTAATTTTTTGCCTACCCCCCAATTATAAGGTATTGTGCATCCAATGGTGAAAAAAATTGTCCTAAAAGTATCACCAATTGGGAGATATGGCAAGTTTGACTTTTAAAGGGTAAGTTGACTTTCGTTATGTGAAGACGTTTTTGACTTTTGGGTAAACCTCCCCCCTATTTGTGGGTATTGTGAATCCAATGGTGCGTGTAGTTTTTCCAAAAAAGTTAGGGTTTGGATGCAATGAATGATTTAAAAGTGGAAATTTTGGGTGCTATCTTTGTAAGGGTAAAGATTTTGGAGATTGGATGGTACCTATGCCCCCATTTTCAAGGGTTGTGAATACAATGGAGTAATAGAAAGCCCAAACATATGGCTTTTTTTGGAAGATATGGTTGCTTTGACATTTTTAAACCCTAAAGTTGACTTTTTGAAGGGTGTCGATTTTGGAATTTTGATGCAGAGATGCTTGTAGGTCTATGAATGGATGTTTTGAATTGGTATCACACATGTTGATAGGACCTTATATACATGAGTTATGGATGAATAAAGTTTAGTTCTTGTTTGGGAATATGTATACTTCATTTACAATTTAAGGACTTGTGTATATTGAATAATTCGAATATTAAAAGTAATTTAAACAATAGATATCATTTGAAACTTGTTGATATACTTTTTGTTTAAAGTTTATAATTTAAAGGCTTAGGGTTATGAATGATTTTATTATTAAGTTCAATTAAATATATTAATATCATTTATAACTTGGTATACTTTTTGTTTAAAGTTAACCTATAAATTGTATGTCATTTAGTAATATGATTCTTTAAAATACAACGGAGTTATGATACTTTAGTTACAATTTAAGGGCTTGTATGTAATGAATGATTTTAATATTAAGAGCAATTTAGATTATTGATATCATTTAGAACTTGTTGGTATACTTTTTGTTTAAAGTTAACGTATGCTAGGATTGGTAGTTGCGTCTTATACTTGGTTGTAGAATGGAAGAAAACTTGTGTTGCATTAGAAATTGACATACAACCGATCTAATCCATTAGGTGTATATCATATTGAACACCCTACTCTACTCAACAATGTTATAATTATTAAATAAACAGTAAAATATTAATAATAATAATAATAATAATAATAAGTTAATTATAATTATTGTTTGCTATATAATAAGTTAATTGGTCAATTACCGGCTAATATAATTATATATACTATAGTAATTAAATTCGGACTATGGGTTTTGCTAATGCAAGCCTCGAGATCCTCGCGAGTGAGTAGAATTGGATAGAACTCATGATTTAGCAACCGCAATGCAACTACGTCGAGAGCGCAAATCTGTCCATGAATAATTCGAGTTGCATACATTCATACAGAAGAACTTCACACACAAATCCTAAACCCAAAACCCCAACAGCGGCAATCGCAGATTGAAATCAGGGCTTAGAGCGAGACAGATTCTTTGCTTCAACAACTGTAATGCAACTAAATCGGTAGTGCAATCTCTCCATGAGAAATTTCGAAATGCTTAGGTTCTCCGGATGTGTATTCTTGGCGCTACAACACAAACATTGCCTCAGCTATGGCAGAAGCGCAAATTAGGTCATCGTCACCACTCTGCACCTCGTAGGTCACCACTACAAATTAGGTCAATCTAAGGGCCTCTTTACATTCTACAAGGGGAAAATATATCAATTGCATTTTTTTTTGGACCTAGTGATAGAGAAAGAAACAATAAGAAATTTACTTGTGCAGATCTTCTCAAGATTGACTAATCTCCACCAATGAGATTGTCCACTCATTCAATGAGAACATGGAGTCCTTTTTGGCTTGCCCATCTTTGCAAGACAATTGGTTGAGCTTGTTTTGTCTTGTTGCTTGGATTAGGGGCAAAGTTGCCCACCAGACCAGCATGTAAGTATACCCTAAGTCTTGGAATGGATCTTTTGGAATTTTCGAACTGAATTCATGATGTCCAAATTTACTTCAATTTTTGGAAACTTCTTTTTAAAGGTAAGGGAGTGTACTAGCTTTTTGGAGATATAATTTTTATTTCATTTTGTATTTGAGAAAAAAATATAATCATGCTTTCTCGAGCACAAAATGCTTGAGCTTGAGTAACAACAACAAAAATTCAATTTAAAATAAAATAAAATTCTCCCTAATAGATTATATTTATGGCTATATAGAAACCTTTGAATCATTCCATTTGGATAAAAGATTTGAAAGTTATGAAGAATCTTGTTTTACAAGTAATCACAATATCTTCAGAAAAAATACTTACAAGACTCTAGTTTGACCTCAATTTTTACAATATCTCAAAACCAAAAAATCCATAAGGTATAGATTATGTGCTATAACAATCTCACCATTACAATTAATATATTTAAATTTAAATTTCCTTCTATCTTGTATTACCTTATACTTGGTAATTTTTAAGAATAAATATCAATTTGTTGTTCTCATTTAAAAAAAAATTTCCTCTAAATTTTCAACTCAATTATAGTACAAAAGGTTTCAAGTATGAGGATTCAAAGTCTAAAATCTAATATAATACAATAACAACTTTTTCTTTTCTTTTTGAATACTAATATCTTATAATTGACCTAGTCAAAGTTTTTTTAATTTTTTTACACATTCTAATACAAATCTTGTGCAAGATCTTTATAGTTGAATATACATTACAATTAGTTCTTTTGGCATCGTAGCTCTTTAAACTAAAAATGTTAGTTTTTAAGTGATTTTGGTGAAGCATAATTGTCGTAAATACATAAGTCTTATTGAGTTCCTAAAGTAGACATACCCATTATGGATTTTTTTTCCAAATGCATCCCAATGTATATTCCTTCAACATTTTAGAGATACAAATATTAGACATTAGATGTAGATGTAATTGGGATCTATAATAGACATGCCTATTAATAAACATTTGAGTATGTATGGTTCCTATCATTGAGTTGCCTAAGTTTTTGTCAAGTCTTATTAGAAGTTGAAAGGGGATCCAAATATATCTTTATATAAACATTATGGTTTTTGCTGTGGGGGACTTAGAGGAGTCTGACGAGTGGAGCCACATTGCTAGCACTACGAAGATACTTGACAAAAACGACTTCTTTCCAGAGGGTTACTTTGTTGATGAAGGCAAATTCCCACGCAGACCAACGAGGTCAAGTACACCATCATTGTCAAAGCGCAAGGGAAAGGCTATTGCAAAGGCAAGCACGCCTTCCGGGTAGAGGGCGTCGACAACCTTGGTGAGTAAGTCCTCAGACAACGATGGGGCACAGGGTGATGGTGATGACGATGATGATTTTCTCATGGAACAGAGCACACCTCCAGTGGGCCTTTCACAGAGAATCCGAGGGTCCTCAACATCGTTAGGTTAGCCACTTGATTCCTCTGCTTTGCCTTCTCCCACCTCTGCGTTTCATTGTTCGCATACATTCTATAAAAATTAGCCTGGCACACTTTTACCGCAGCCATGAAGTTAGCAACATATACATCTCGTTTCTGTGCAAATTGCACCGAAGTGTTGATGGCCTCCATCAACGGTAGCAATGCACATATGCCCAGTAATGTGAAAGGATCGAGGAGGAGCTCCAAGCGATCATGCATGGCCCCACTAACATATGTCAAAACAATGTATTGGGACAAGTTAAATTTAGGAGATGTGGTGCATTGTAGAGGCCAAAAGTTGAGGAGGGCTAGAAGCCAAGGAAGATGTAATCCAGACAAACGGAAGGAAAAAAATTCCCCCAAAAAACGCCCTCAGTGAAATATGCCTGCGAAGGAGCCTAAAACAGTACAAAGTGCAAAAATAGAAATAGATGGAGAATGCAATATCTGTGCTTTATTGTTTTCATTGAGATCCGCGGTCATCTTATAAATTAGTATGCGGTACTCAGAAAGTAAGTGCCGCAAGGGCTCAAGTAAACTGACCCAACGTGTTTACACATTCCTGAGCATCCTCAAGCCTTTAGTCTCCGTAAGTTCCACTAGAACCTTGAACTCCGAAAATCTCTTCGGACTCTTGGAAAAGTAAGCGTAAGTGACGGAAAGTAGTTTCTCAATGTCTGAGAAAATGCTTAGAGAATAAAGCGCCTTGAAAGCTAAATTGCAACGGTGGGCCACGTAGTGGACACCAATTAGAAAAGGTGCATATTTCTCCTTCATTTGGAACGTGACACCACTACGTGCCCCTTGCAAGGTGGAGGCTCCATCCGCACCGAAACTTACCATTTTCTTCGCGACAGATTCCCTATCCAATTCTACACCATCACTGATGGCTGCCGCTATCAATTCTGTAAGATTTCCCGCACTAGGTGAGCAATGAACCCATTGAAGTGAGATGAGAAGCGGGATTCGGACCCAATCTCACACTACATATGCATGGACTGATAGAAAACTCGAGTTGTCCATTGTAGTTACCTCATCCACGGTCATAGCTATGTAATTTGCCTTTGCAATCCACCTCTTTGTTTCCTCAAGCACTTGCTTGTACAAATAACCAGCCATTATCCAACCGGAACTGTCACACTAATGTGCGGTTGGAAGATCAGGAACGTCAAGAAGTTTATAAAGAGCCTGTCGAGATTCAAAATCCAGCATGGAATGCCCATCTGCAAGCAATTGAAAGATTGTAGCAAATTGTACTCTTTTCTTCCTGGCCTCCAAGCTGGTGCACTGGTTAATTTGTTTCAAAATTGATGCTGGCCCCTTGACAGCATACGATTGCATGTTCTTCCTATGCTTGCACTGGGTGGCCACATACTGCTCTCCCGCCTTGACTTTGTATTGAGGAAGGTCTTTCTTGGCAGTTCTTTTACCATCATGCTTAAACAATGTGTCGGATTTAGGAGCCATCACACAGGGCTTCTGATCTATGACACTACATACCTTACATTTTACCATGTGTAAAATGCCGTCATTTGCCATAATCCCCTCCGCCCAAGGCAGTTTTGCTGCCCATACAGTCTGAAATTTTCGATGAAGGTCGTAACGAGTTTGAGCCTCGGACTTCAAACTTAGAGTCTTCCTATGACGTTTGCTACCTTTCTGCGGCGGGGGGACTGGAAGTCCGAATCTTCATCAAAGTTGTCAGACTCAATGGAAACCTCGACAAACTTGGAATTGTCTGGTTCAAATGAGTCTTCGGAAACCACGATGAGGGGTGACTTCGCACTCAGAACTACCGTATCACTAGACCCTGAAGACGACCCAAGAGTGCGAGCGGAATCACTAGACAGGGACAAAATTTTACATTGCTCTTGCAATTGAGTTCTCTCACGATCACTCGGGTACTCATCTCCCAACATTGGCTCATCGCCGGGAACCTCTGGAAGCAATCCCTCAAAGATAAAAGAGAGCGGCTGACCTGCCTCAGAACCACGACTGGACTGGAAGTACGACATGACGGTCTTCTTCCTTGCGATGGTCTTCCACGATTCAACCTCCTTGCCCTTTCACTTCAACTCTTGGCGAGCAACCTCCAAAGCTTCCTTTGCTGCCTTATCTGCTCTCTTCTTCGCAGATCGAGCCAAAAAAAGCAACCTTGACCGCATTTGCAACCGTATCCTTGCCATGGTCATCGTGCACAGGCTCCATGTGCAAGACGACAACTTTTGCAAAACACCCAATGAACACCAAGCGCAACAATGAGAAATGAAATCTCTCCAAGAACACACAAGATTCAACCAGGCGACACAAATTGTGGAACAGACAATCTCATAAATAAAACATACAGTGTTTCCTAATTGAAATTGCATGGGACCTATACAATGTGATGAAAGCCAGGAAACCGACATTTCAACAACTTCCAAGTAATGGAAACGAAAATTGACAAGCAACATTGAATGACGAAGTCTTGGAAATACAACCGCGCGCATGTTGTACACCCTAAGCCATCTCGTACTCCTGGCAAAAGGCGTAGTGGGAGTAATGCAGGAACTGGCGAAACAATCAAAGCCCGCAAACCACTACATTGGCAATTATGGAGACCACATCATCGCCAAATCTCAAAAAACATGGCGACAATTAGCGAGCGTCCGGAGCAAAGCGAGGGAATAATGAGTGGGAGTGGCGATGAAGACTATAGAGGTGGGCGCGAGGATGACTGACGAGGTGGGCGGAGTGGCGACGAAACCCTACGCCTGTGATAGGATTGGCACCGACGTGGCTGCCAGGGATCCCCCTCTGATGCCAGCGTGGCGAAAACCTGCCCCTAAACCCTAACAAGTTCCCATGGCGAGTTCGCCCATTCCCTTAGAAGAGTGTAATCTGGTGTATTTTCACCAAAAAAAGAAACACTGATGACAAGCCTCTTGTGGAGGCGATTTTGTCATCATACAACTATAAGTGCGCCCTTTCTTCACATTGCGTTTAGTTTTTCTAGAATTAAAAAGTGGCACTGTCTATGTAGCCATCATCTTCCAAGGATTTTGAAGTGTCATTCTTCTCTGGAGGTGAAGAAATGGATTGGAGAAAATTTTATAGGACAATTTTACACTCTTCCATACATCACTTTCACCTTGCTTGATGCATGTCCACTTTGTTTCACCCCGAGTTTAGTTTGACTTTTGCATTGCCTATGCCACCTACGTTCTATGCTACATGTGGGCATTTATGATAGTGAATTTAGTCAATTTTCAAAGAAAATCACATTGCTCACCTTCTTTTTGCACAATGCCTCCCCATGGGCTCTTCTTTTCTCTCACAAAGTTTGCACTCTTCAAGAAAATTTGATTTTTAGAAGAGGTGTGCTTACCCCTAATAGTTAGTGAGAAAACTAGCAACCACTAAGAGCATCCTCAATGCTACGCTAGTAACTAGGCACTACAATGGTATATGTTGCTTACGTTTTTAATCCTTTAAGGTTTGCGCATTCCAAAGTCAATGCGCCTTTGGTGAACCCTAATTGGCTAATTGTAACTTTGAAAATGTTCATTATTAGTATGTGATTTAAACCAAAAAAATGAAGCTTAACAAGTTTTAGTTTTATCCCATTTTAAAATTTTGAAAAAATTAAAAACTTGAAAAAATTATTGCAATTGCAAGCTCAAAGTGTCAAAATCCATATTACACTAACTTGTGTATTTTTCATTTGAATTTAATTTTTTTAAATGATTTTTAAAATTCAAATTACAAAATTATATTTTTCATCCTGAACTTCATTTATGATAAAAATCCCAGATTATTCTAATTGATACTCTAATTGACATAATTTTATTTTCATCTTTTACTTTAAAATTTTATAATTATTTGATTTTTCACCATCAAAATTTATGAAAAAATCAATGTCAATAGAAAATAGGCTTTTTCACACATGAAAAGTATGAAGATTGCATACATAAATCATATAATAGGATAAAACCGACTAAAATGTGACTAAGTGTCCTATACAATTGTTTTGCAATTGTAGCCCTCTCTATTTGCACCAAAATTGATATGTATGATGTTATAGTCGCAAAGCATTTGTAGAATAAAGTGTAGGATTAAAGTTGTCACTCATATTTAATATAAAGTATTTTACATTCAATAGCAAGCACTTCCACTTGACAACAATACTTGAAACCCTAAACGACTCAGCAACAATGCAAGTATTATTAATATGGTAGCAAGGAGGTGAAATACGATGCATCAATGGCACAATGAGATCTTCTACACCCTTTGAGGTTCCACTACAAAATGTTCTTTTGCACCCTTTGAGACTCCATTGTCACCATAATACTTATTGACCAAGAATGCCAAAGCGCTTGGAGGACACATAAAAAAGAGCAATTCTTCCTATGCAAGGGCCAAGATGTACAACATAGAAAGTGTAGTTAGCATTAGAATAAGTTTATGTTGCTATTTTGGGACCTACACAAAACTTGTTGTTGCACCTCTCTACAAGCAAGATTGAAGATGCTCTAAATTAAAATAAATTAGCCTATGATAGACAAAATGACTTGTTTGCCTTGATGGCATAGTTGGAAATTTAATATTTTTGTCCATATAAAAACAAATGGGAAAAATAGGGAAAGCAATTGAATTATTTTTATTGATGAAATGTGAATTGGTTATGAATTTTTGAAGTGTGCTGCCAAATTTGCCCCAAAGAGTCTTTAAACTACCCCAAAACCAACCAACAATGTATCCACAATAGTCATTTTATTTGCCAAGTCAATCATAATATTTCTTTACATGGCCACGATATGAAGGCCTCCAAAAAACCACTTCCTATGGTGAATTTACACTCAAAAGGGAGAAGTTTCTATTGCAATTACTAAAACACTTCATCACCATCATCCAAAACATTAATTGTGGCCACTAATTCAATCCAATGTAGCCCAAATTTCATTTATTGACCAAAAAAATTTGTCATAGGTTGATACTGTAAGATTTTGATGGATCATTCCCTAGGTGTCTATAATAGGTCTTTTGCTTGTGATGGGATGATTTACCTTAGACCATTTATGGAGCTTCTTGTGGGTTGGACATATTTTCTATATATAGTAATAAACACATTTTTAAAATTTTCATTTGTTTCTATACAATACTATAATTAGAAAAGATGGAGAATATCATTTTTTCTTTAACAAGAAACTTGGTGATCCTCATGACAATATATATCTAATATAAGTCCTAATCACTTTTAGAAGAATGATCATTTAAATAACTACATCACAAAGTTTAGCCCTTTGCATCGTAACGATGCAAAGTAATGCATTGTAATGATGCGATAAATTGTAATTAACGTGCAAGCCTATGAAACAATGATAACCATATGATAATTGTTGACAAACCGTAGGGTCTAAACTTTGTGATGTAGTTGAGTCAACCCATTTCTCTAAAAACTATTCATTTGCAAGCATTTTCGTAAACAATATAATATTAATTTACTAATATAATTTAACATTTTCATTTCAATTGATTTAAAGCTTAAAATATTAAAAATATTAAAAATTTAGAATAGGAATAAATTCAAGTAATTAATTAATTAATTTTTTGAAATGTAGCATTGAATCATTTCAAATTGAAAAATTGAAATGTAAACCTATAATTTTTCTAATTTATTAATTTATTGATGATAAATAATATTCCTAATTCAAAGTCTACAATATTCAAAAATTTCAAATTAATAGAACCCAAAATTTAAATATTCAACTTTTTAAATTTTCATAACTATAAAATGATCATAATTGTCAAAATCTTGCCACTCCTAATTTGCATTTCTTCAACCTAAATACAAAAATCCAAATGTAGTTTACATTTTCTAAAATCTATGCTCTAAAAAGACATGCATCTAAAATCTCCACTCAAAAGTCTAAAGCCTTTAAAATCTATACTCAAAACTTTGCAACTGCGATCTGGTCGCGCCTAAAAATGCAATCATTGAGAATTGTGATCGAGAATTGCAATAGACAAAATGGAAGTTGGAAGGAGATGGAGCAAGAGTTGGAAAAGGAAGACAAGGATGGGAGGGACAGGTTGTGGTAGGTTGGGAAGATAAGCTAGAAGTTGGATAGGGCAACTTGGTGGAAAGGCCCACCACCACCACCACAAAGGTCCCCCTTTTGCTCCAAAGAGGGTAATTATCGTCTCGCTTAAAATTATACAAAAATGGATAAGATAAGTAAAAAAACGTGATGAAAAATTAAACTAGATGCTTATATATAGAGTCAACTTGTTTTGACCAATATTTTATTTTCATAACTATTCTATAATCAATATACTATTTTTGCTTTAGTAATATTCATAACTTCTAGTCAACTATTAATCTTTATATCTTTGCATTTCTTCATTTGAATATTTAAATTATTTAAAATAATTATTAAATATTTGTGACATTTGTCATTTTTTTATTTTTTTTAAATCTATAACTATTTGAATTTTGTTATTTCTAATCTATAATTCTAAAAAATCCTTTTTTGGGTACAAATGGGAGTTATGTATCAAATAAAAAGAAGCATGAACTTTATTATAACATTGGATTGCTTTAATATGGTAGAATCATTTTTTTTCTTGTGATTGAACATAATATAATAGAATCCAACCATTGAGGTAACATATCTAATAATATAAATAAACAACCTCATTGTGGAAGTTATAGTCAAAGTCACCTTTTGTGTCTAGTCATTCTATATCACATAATGAGGCTTTCTTTTCATGTTACTAATTAAAAATATATAAGATGATAGGCTATATTAACTAGAAAATTATGGTGGGATTATTCACCTTATTGGTGGGTGCTAAAATAGGAAATTGGTTTACTAGATGACTTGAAAAAATTCTATAAAGTCAAACATTTGATTGTTTAAGGATGAAGATGAGGTTACATCTTTTCAATCAATACTAAAATCCATCTTCTTGAAGGGGGTGATAGCATCCACATATGAGTGATAAAATTATTGTTTTTTCAACAACAAAAAACAAATAATTGTTTGTAAATTATCTTTCCTTTTTTGTTCTAAATCTTGCCCTAGCATTTATTGTAAGGGCAAGGCTTTCAATTCCCAATTTTTTTACCTTGTTGGATAAATGTAAGAATTTGTTCATCCTAGATGGTTGCTAAATTTTAATTTCTTAATATATTTCACTAAATAATTTGGCCTATTAGTGAGGGGAGATGTTAACATCATATGGAAAATTAATGTCAATGCAAATTATTATTTTATGTGGATATTAATGGATCTTTTCATACTAAGAGAATTCCAATAGCTTTTAAATATTAATCACATTTTTAATATGCAATATATTCATAGGTTATTTTGGATTTAAATGGTGATTTTGAAACAAATTTTGTAATGAATTTTAGTGAAATTAAATAAATTTAAATAGACCATAGAAAATATAACAAGTAAAAATCTAAAAATCTAAAAGAATTTGAAAAGAATTAATACTCTACAAAAATTTAGAGATTAAAAGCCTTCTTTCAAACCTATATATTTCAAAATAACATTTGATTTGCTAAAGAAAAAAAATGTATAAAAGATGGAGTTTCTTATACTTGTCCTTTGTAATTCAAGATCTTTTTTAGATTCAAATCTAAATATAGCATGAAGTATCACAAATGTCCACAATTTTGTTGATATTTTTTTGAGCCAATGTCATTGATCATATTGTGAAAAATATAATTAAGAAATGTTTCAAATTTTATAACACCAAAATCAATGAAGAATATTGCATGTATTCATTGCAATTTAAATAAAATTAGACATAAAGAAGTATATTTTTTACCTACTCAAAGCAAACTTAAGAAAACATGGCATTCCAAATGAACAATCATTTTAGGATAGAGGGAGTATGCTTTATTTAATACATTTAATATTTTGTAGTGGCTTGTTGTACATAAATGATTTTCTTTTGATAGATATACTAAAAATTATCAAGTTTTAGATACAAAAAGAAAGCAATCACCTTAACATAAAATCCAACAAAGACAATCAATAATTATAAATTCTATAGTACACATTCTTACTTTGAAAACCTTTTGATACAATATTGAAAGAATGCAACTTACACTAATTAGAATATTGTGACTCAAAAATTAGTTTCACATTCACTATTAGGATAAATTAGTATAGCTAATTTTGGATATTTGACTCCAAATATATTTTAAAATTTTCCAAACTTGATAATTGTGTGGAAATTCATAGAGATATTTGTTAGATACTCAATGAGTTTCTTTGCAAAATTTGATAGGGAGTTTTGAATTTCATATCATTCTTGAAATGTAGGAGGTCCGGAAAGTGACCTCTCACTAGTTGATTTGTAGTTTTGGAGAGTTTAAATTCTTGAAATACTTTTTGATAAATTTTTCTTAAAAGATAAATATAATTGACATTTAAATCAAGTCGTTTCATATTTTTTGAACCTTTGTGAAATTAGTTATGAGTTTTGAGGTTGGAATTACTTTGAAACTCTAAAATTGTTTATCCCCTAATATTTTCACTTTGGATACATTAACAATAGTGTTTTTTCAAAATTTTGTACTTTTTTGTTTGTATGTTTGTATGAATAAACTATTTACCTCACTAGAATCAAATTTGTCAAAAATAAGGTTATCTTACTAAGATTCAAATAAGATAAAACATCCCATCATGGGCAAAATTAGTAATTTGTCTTCCTACCATTGCTAGATTTTTTAATGTTTTTCCCACATAAAGGCAAGTGTAAGAAATAATGAAAGCAATTAAAATTATGTTTTTTTGAAAAAGTACAAATTTGTTGTGAATTTTTTGAAGTGTATTGTCCATCATGGCCTTGGAAAGTGTTTTGACTACCCCAAAACCAACAAAAAGTGTATCTATAATAGTCATCTCACTCACCTAAGTCAATCACCTAAGTCAACCACAATATTCCCGAACATGACCACTACTTGAAATGAATATACACTCAAAAGATGGAAGTTCCTATTGAAGTCACTAATCACTATTATTGTCACCTATGACATTGATTGTGGCTATTAACTCAATCCAATGTAATCTAAATCTCATTTATTGAATTTTTTTGTCATGGATTGATGCAAGACTCTAATGAGTCATTCCCTAGGTCTCTTGAATGGATTTTCCCCCATTCAATATAATCCAAATCTAATTATTGAGAAAAAATTGCCATAAGTTGATGCAAGACTACGATGGGTCATTCTTTAGGTGCATGGAATGGATCGTTCCCCCCTAATGGATTGTTCTACTTCATTGCTCCAAAAAATGATACGGAATAAAATATTTGGACAAATCATTGACATGAAGCACTCTCTTCACTATTCAAAATATAGACACCATAATGCTTACAAAGGTATATGCATATCTCTATTATATTCTTGGATTTTCTACTTGTGAACTTTTGGAGCAACAATTGCTACAAAAAGTTAAAGTGGTCATGTGCAGTCGGTCCTACATGGTGAATTATGTATTTTGCAAGGTAATTTAAAAAAATTCCCCTGTTTTGTGTTGTGTTAATTCTATTTTCTTTACCTCTTCTAGCTACTTGGAGGGCTTCTAATTGCAAATATGAATTCAAAACTTCCAAATTTTATCATGTGTAGCAAATAAAAAATTCCTCTATTTTTCAAAATACATAATTCACCCTAAAACCCACTAGCATATGACCACTTTAACCCTAGAAGGTCCTGAAAGTTCCAAATGGCTAAAAATGTACCCTTCTTGTAGAACCCACTAGCATATAACCACTTTAATTCTAAAAGGGTTCAAGATTTCCAAATGGCTAAAAATGCACCCTTCTTATAGAACCCAATGGCATATGACTACTTTAACCCTAGAAAGACCTAAAAGCCCTTTGCATCCTTTTAGTATATTATGAATATGGTGGTATTTGACCAAAAAACGTTGACTAAATATAATTTAGTACAAAGTAAATTAATGATCATGACAGTATGTAAATAACAATGTATGACAATTGATATAGTAACCCACAATTGAAATGTTATAAGACTAAATACGGGTCGTATAGAGGGACCCCAAGGGGCTTTCAATGGTTAACGTCCTACACAATTGCCAGGGTGCAGGACAGTTTCGAGGAACCGAACCTAACGGAACCAAACCAAACGGAACCGAACCGAACCTGACACATTGATTGACAGCCTCCCACTGCAATGCAGCCCCCTTGGTCCAACCGCCAGCCATCCCTCCCCCCTTGTAAACTTAAATACAGTAGAGTGCGATGAATAGCAACCTCAGGACGGAATCAATTCAATTCAAACCCATTCAATTCAGGTTGGCAACCAAGTTTGCAACCCACTTGCATCTGAACACCCAAGTTGCGCTCCAGCTTGCGTGGGAAACCTAAGGTTATAGCTCCCCATTGCTAGCCAACGTCCTTGCCCACTTGCCCAAGTGCCCAACTGCTGAAGCACCCATCACTCCACGGACCGCCTCCTTCACGATGTAAGCTTAATAATAAGTTCCCCCGCTGCTTGATGCTTCAGTCACAGCATTCAACACGCAAAGCTTCAGCAGGGGGAGGGGATTCATTAGCGAGCTAGGTGATGAGCTTTGCAGCTATTCTGTTGCCTGCAGCAGAGCTTTTGTGGTGAGGCTGTTTCCAGCTCTGGTTTGGTTGGCAAAGATTGGGGATTGGGGATCCGTGTGATTCGGAGGATTGGAGGAGAGCTATGGAGGAGTGTGGGAGTAGATTGGAGTGCAAGCACGAGGTGCGGTATTTTATAATGAAGGCGTATATTTTGTCCCTGTTCTTCCTTGTGGTGGTGCTGTACTGGGCAGTGGGGGATGCTTGGACGCAGTACGTGGAGTTTTTGCTCTACACCGTGTCTGCTCGGAGCTCTCGTTACAGTTACTACTACCTCGATTTGGGATTCTCTCCGTGATGGGAGTGTGGTTCATTTCATAGCCACAGAGATTGAAACTGCAAACTTTGAAGAGTTTCAGTTCTGGCTAGACCAGGACTGCACTATCAGCTGTGCCCTTCAATTATGGGCTCGTAGGCTTGCTCCCTGTGACGAGACTTCTCTGTTCCGAGTACGAGACTCTTACGATTGCGGAGGTTTGCGTGATGTTGCAATAGCCTCCACCTTGCGGAGGTGCGCGCCGAAGAGTGGAAGCTTCGAAGTTTGCAATCCATGTGACGTGAAGAGCAAGCTTCGTGCTCTGCGATTGGGCCTGCACATGGTTCACCCTAATCAGGTTCGGCTGCTGGTCTGAGAGGTGGGCTTTCGTCGATGAAGACAGCAACTGACCTTGGGAAATGGAGATCTGGATTTTTAAGGAGCTGGACCAGGAACAGGGAGCAGTAAAGAATTGCCGTGATCTGTTCTTCGAATTTTGATCTGTTAGTGGTAGGGATTGCTTGTATAAAAAATAGATGTATATTGTTGAGCAGTAGCAGGAAGGATTCGTGTAACAGAAGGTGTTACATTCCTGGTGCAGGTTAGAATTGGGGGTAGCATCCTGTCCTGCATCTGTATATGCAGCGATGAGGAGAGTAGTTTGCTCAAATTTGCTGTCTATTTCGTGTTCTGATTTAAACAGTGAATGCTATGACGTTCTCTCTTGCTGTCATTGACCATGTTAAGACCACCATTTTGGGAGGATTGGAGCCATGCCCTTGTGTACTTGAATTGCTTCGGTATCATTCGTTGCACAACATGTAAAGTAGTTTGCTCTTAAAGCGACCATTTAAGAGCTGATTTCCTTGTTGAGGAAGCTAAAGTCCTTGAAACAATTTTCAGTAAATTTTTGGAGAAGAAGAATGGAATTGGCATTTAACCCAAGTTGTTTCATATTTTTTGGACCTTTGTGGAATTAGTTACAAATTTTTGAAATTGGAATGTAGCAGTTACTACAAGCAACCACCTCCTGAAATGTACATTGATGGTACATTGAAGAAAGCAAAATGTAACTTTGTGTTATAATTGTATTTGGAGCAGACTACTTTTAACCCTCAATTCAATATTCAACAATTGTCTTAAGAAGTTAATAAAAAGATTTGTAGTTCAATTTGTTGAATTGATATATACCATATTGTTATCAATGCCTTTTTTTACTTTCTAAAAAAATGTTGGAATGGTTATCACTTAAAAGTTAGTAAAGCATTGTATTTCTACATTCATCCATCTTTTAGAACAAAAAAACGTTTTTGAATAGTACTTATGCACTTTTTCATTCAATTTTAGTGACTTTATCCATATTTTAAATAGAAATGGAAAATTTTTCACAAACAAAGAATACTTGTATTTTGTGAAAAGTAGAGATTTATTAGGGGTAGTCACACCTCCTTCGAGAATCAAATTTCGTTGAAGTTGGAGAAATGTAGCAGAGAAAAGAGGAACCAATAGGAAGCCTGTGTTGGTGGAGAAGGTGTGACCACCCTTTTTTATGTTTGGAGCAATCCTCAAAGAAACAGTCACCTGTCACACTGGAAGTGAGCTCCGCAGATCAAGCGCAGCCAACTATATGCAAATTCCTCAAGAATTTTCTTTGAGGAACACCGTTTCTTCATGTGCGTGGGAGAAGAAACGGCACTCGAATTTCCCTGAGAAATTGTGCTCCGCAGGAGACGCTTAGACTGCCACGTCTACATTCCCGAAGAAATCACACTTTCTCCAAAGAGGTGTGACTACCCCTAATATTAAATGGTGCTATTTAGCTATATGGTGCCAAACAAAATAGGCTAATTGCTATGTAGTTAATTGTCATTTTCTTTCCTACTCTCCTTCCAAAGTAATTGGAAGTTTCAAAGCCTAGAAGGCTATAAGAGTCGTAAGAGTTAGATCTTCTTGTTGATTTTTTTCTTTGTTATATTAATGTTGATTTTGTTTTCATCATGCTTTACATGGTTCTAGAATTCCTAGCACCTCACAAACTATTCTTCTTCAATATTGTATTATGAAAAAGTTCCAAAAAAACTGAATAGTGTTCACATGATGCAATATGTGAGTGGGAAGGGTTGCAATCCTATAAATGTTTGAAGGGAACATTATCTGTGTGGAGGGAACTTCATGTGATCATTTTTTTTATGATTCTAATTGGCATCCACCAACTTTAAAGAGATTGAATTCTCCAAATTACCTCCCACCGTGTTCCATTCACTACACTAAAATTGGTAAATAGTGTTGGCAACACTAATTGTCAACACTAACACTAATTGTGATTTGCAAGGTTAGTGTTAGATGAAAATTACCCCATTCTAACACTATTTTAGCTCTATAGTAAATTACAGTTTTCTAGAAAAGGGACAGATTTTCATGGCAGGAGGCAATAATTACAATTTTGTAGGGAAGAGATAGATTTTTACGGCGGGGGGCAAAAATTACAGTTTTGCAGGGAAAGGACAGATTTTTATGACAACAATTAAGTGCCCCAACACTATTTACATATAAGTTGAAAAATAGTGTTGGGGGTAAAAAACAGGGAACAACACTAATTATCACCCAACACTATTTACCAATTTTAGTGTAGTTCCTTAAGTTTTTTTACTGTGTTTTTACCAAAAACGCTCCAAAACTGCCATTTCTAGTACAAGTACCAAATTTTTGAAATTTTTTTGACATATGTAACTGTAGGATCTTATAGTATGCTGACTTGAGAACATGTGGTAAAAATTTCAGAATTTTTTACCATGTGAATTGCAAGATATAAGCATTCAAATTCATTAAAATCATTTTTTGGCCCTATGAAAAACAAAGCAATTGCACTTTACAAGCTCACTTTTCTTTGAAGAAATGTCCAAAATGTTAGTGCTTTTTTGGATTCTTTTTTCCTGACAAGTTGACTATATGCTTGAAAATTTTCACATCATTTGGAATTATACAACATATAGGAAAAAAAATACTAAGTAGAAAAAAGTAGAGAATGATTCAAAATAGAAAATTGTTAAGAATTTAGTTATGGAATTGAAAAATGCCAATCCCAATGGCTAAGATGTTGTATTACGTCCTATGATTTTATTTTTTTCAAAAAATATTGAAAGTTGAGTAAGATAAAGGACTTCAAAGCTTATTTTAGAATAAAGAGAATCCATAACTATTTGCAAACAAAAATTGCTCATAATTTTCATTTCATTGATTAAAATAGAATGATTCAAAGCTTCTCATGTACTTATAATTCTAAAAAACCAATTTCAATTTTTTTTTCAAAAAATGTGATTTTTATTGATCTGCCCAGACTACCTTGGCAATGAAAAAAGTAACATATTTGGCTATAACTTTTTATTCATATTTCCAAATGTCATGAAATTTGGTGCATATGAAAGATATTCCTTGCCCCCACCTTCTATTAAAATTTCAGCCTAAAATATGCAAATCTCTAGTCACATGTACCTGCCCAAAATTTCTATACTGCCAAAAAATGCATGCTGGTCCTTTAGGGGTTAGAAAAATCCGAAAAAGTCATTAAAAGATTCAATCAATAGTACATTTTTGAATCTCCTTATCAATATTCAATCATCTTTGAAAGTATCTTTCCTAGGATTTCAATTTCAATCCAAAGGGATCTATTTTTCCATTCCAAAATTGTCATGCCTAAAGTACAAGAACCTTAAATTGACACATTTATGCTTGATATAGTTCTTGTTATTAGACTTGTTGAAATTATAAGGATTGATTGCTTATTAATAAATGAAAGGGGTTTTTATGCCTAAGTGTAGATAATGTGGATTATGCTTTCGTAAAAGTCATGAAGCTTCATGATTTTTTTGGTAGATGACGTAAAACTAATATAGTCTTGAATGTTTAAGTGGCATAATCCTCAAAATCAATCAATGCTCAATATTTAAGATTTAGGATGGTAAGATTATGATATTTAAATTGAAATATCCTACCTTGCTGCAAAGAAAAAATAGCAAGTTCTTTGCATTTTGCACATAATATGTGGTTTAGTTAGCAAGAGATATTGTTACATGAGTCTAATGCAGGAATTCTAGACAAAAGTAGTCAATCTATTGTACAATGCAACAATGCTTGTACACCTTCTCAAAGAGATAAATAATTCCAACTTTTTATTTTATTTAGGTTGGTGTATAATAAAAACAATTTCATTCATTAGGAAAAAATTGAGCCCACAAAGAGGCCTTGAGTTTTCTTACTAATTTTTATACTAATTGAATGAATATGAAAGTGTCCACATCTTCATTAGAACCACCACTTTGGTGTGTGCTCCATTCTTCATGATGAAATCATCATGAGATTTGTAAAATCATGGAGATGGATTGGATAATGATGACAAATTTTTGAATTTATTGTGCAATTCATAACCCAATTAGTGAGTTGAGAAGGCTCTTCCCACCTAAATTTATGAGATCATGGAAATGGATTGAATAATGATGATGAATTTTTTAATTCATCATGCAATTCTTGGCTCAATTAGTGAGTTGAAAAGGCTCTTCCCACCCAAGCTTTTGCATTATGAAGCGGCCTCTTTTGGGGTTCAATTTTTTCCTAATGTGTGGCAAATAAAAAAAATGTTTAATTCTAAAACAAAATAAACATCACAAAGTGTCTGATGGATGACTTTCTTTATTACTACAGAGACACCAAATAATACACCTTTTGGTCTAAAAATTGAATCTTCTTTGAGTGATAAGTACCTCAATCATCACCAAGGTAGCTTCCTTCTGGAGTTAAACATTCATTCATTTTCCACTTGTATTCAGCTAGTCAAACCATATTGAATCTCAATGAAAAAAATGTACACATGTGCTACATATAGTGAGATCATGTACTAGATGTTTATATTTTCCAAAGTGTAGATGAACATGTTATGGTCTAATGTTATCTAGTGCACTAGAGTTAATCGTAAAGGTCTCTCCAATTTATAGAAGGGGTGGCAGAGAAGGTTGAACCTCGGGTTTAACCCTTAGATGTCGACAAGAAATTGGGTGTTTAATGGATGATAGAGAATTCCTCCAATAGGACAAAAGTGAAACTATTCATCCTCAGAATTTTAATGTGAAAAGGAGAGGTCTTCTATAGACAATTTGTCCTATCAATGTTTTTCTTAAACTTTGGGTTGTGGTCCTTCATTGCACTCCCTTTACAATTAACTCTATTGTGAGCTCTTTTTTCTCTGTATCCAAAGTCATAACTAGTTGATGACTTTTCAATGCTAACATGGCACCGTTCTATTGGCAACCTATCACCATTCCTATTCCAAATTGCAACTCATAACCTTCTTTTTTTTCAACTTGCTTCCTACACCCTTGGATCATGAAGATCAAAGGTTGTGATTAGAAAATGTACAACCGATGATGTACGAGAACCTATTTGTAGCTAGTGCAGTTCATTAGTTAACTAATAAGGGTAGTCACACCTTCTTTGTTCACCGCCCAAAATCTAAAGAATGGCAATATGGTAGGTTAGGGGTGATTTACTCCAAGGAAAATATATTGTTTTAGCAAAGCTTTTGTGATGTCCATTATTTTCCTACTGAGGTGAACAATGGGTGTGGCGAAACCTTTACAAGCAAATTTTTTTCATTTGGTACTCCTTGCGACACCTATAATTCTATAAGGTGGCTTACGTATTTTTAGTTCAACTGAATCTATTCTTTGGAAAAATCCTCCAAACAACACAAAAGGGGTGTCACACCTTCTTCGACAATTCTAGATCCTAATTGGCTCCAAGTTTGTCTGCTCAACTGCTCATTCTTCAACGAAATCTAGTTACCAGAGAAGGTGTGAGTATCCTTGTTACGGAATGTCTGATGAGTCTAAGATTGGATTTCGCCCTATGGCAGGAACCCCAATAGTGATTCTTCTATAGCATAATGCACTCGGAAAGATTTCTCTTTATTAATATTTGCTCCTCCCATAGTGGAATCTCACCATTGACGAGGAAGGGCGTTAACACCAGCGGAATGCATTGTTCAACATGGTGGAATGCACCATAGAAATTTCTTTATCTTTACCCACTCTGAACCCTAAGAGAAGCCATCACGACGCTCTGACGCACCCCCCATACACAAGAGGAAAAAACAAAAAGAGCCAGAACCAAATGAAGTTGGAAAGAAATCTTTCCCGTGCATTATGTGAGAGAAGTGCATCCTCTCGGATTGGGCATCCCTGCATTTTCGGGCATGACCTCGGTCTAGTGCCCTTAAATGCAGGTCCTCGCATCAAACTCCAAGCCAGCAGACGGATCGTCCACACCAGTTAGACTCTAATAATAACTTTCTTCCAATTCCTGTTGGAGTGTGAGGTTGGCGGATACATGGACAGTACTTGGGATTCAGTACATGTATCCACGTGATTGAAGTTCATATTTTGTGTGTTCAAACAATCGCGTACAAACTCATTGCATTCTTAATCCATAAACAATGGGAAGACGTTTTCTAGTCCATGAATGACAAAGAATCTTTGTGTGCAGGACAAAAGTGCAACTATTCATCCTCGGAATTTTGCATGAAAAAGAGGAGGCCTCATATAATAGTTTGACTTCCAATGACTGCTTTGTCATTTTTTTCATGGCAACAATTCACATGGTACCCAAATAGATGATTCCCACTGTGACATGCTTGTCCTTTAAGGGTTAACCCTTAAATGACGGGCTTGTGACTGTGGAAATCATCTCTTTTGGCATTGTGTGAATAGTTGGTTTAAAAAAAAATTTCAAAAGCGGTCATTGGAAGTTAAACTATCATATGAAGCCTCCTCTTTTCATGCTAAATTTCGAGGATGAATAGTTTCACTTTTGCCCTACACACAAAGATTCTCTATCATTCATCGACTAGAAAATGGCTGCAGCGTCGTTTACGAGTTAACCCATGAATGACGCCTTGGATGTTTTGTGTCCGATGAATGACAAAAAAATCCTTCTTGTGTAGAATAGAAGTGCAACTATTCTTCTTCATAATTTTGTTGTGAAAAGGTAGTAGATCTACTATAGTAGTTTGACTTGTAATGAGTGCTTTTGCATTTTTGTAACCCCTAAAGGACCAAGGGAAGGTTTTCAGAGAGGCATTGTCAAAAACTGCAATTTTGGGGTATGTATTTCAAAAATGAGAATTGAATTTTTTTTTGAAACTTGAATCGTACAAAAGTGAAGTAAAGTGTTTGACCAAAGTGTGGGAAAATTTTCAGCCCATTTAATCCTACAAATTGAATGATTGTAACATTTGAAATAAAAAAAGCATTTTCTTTCATTCTTGCATAATAGGGTCAGTAGACTTCGGGCCCTCTTGGAATAAATTTTTTGCTTATTTAGAAATGAAGATTTCAAACATTCATAAGTGCATGATGTTGGGTTTGCTTGTGAGAAATATTAGAAGCAACTAAGATGTTTAGCTTATACTAAATCACCCTACAATGCAAGAAGGTTAATTGAATTGGCAATACATGAGTCATTTTTTGATGATTTCTTGTGCAATGGGGAAATTTTTTATTTGAAATCTGAATGGTGAAAATTTACAGACAAACATTTGGAATATGTAGAAAAAATTTCAAGAATTTTCACTTCATAGATTACGAGATAATAGGACTTGAAGTTAGAAGAAAATGTTTTTTTCTTTTTACCGCCCCAAACATAGCTAACAAAGTTTGACTCCTCTTAGAATGAGATTTGAGTACTAAAATTTGGTTTTTTTGGACACTTGTATGTCTTATTTTATTAGCTACATACATACTAGATTTCAAAAGTTGATGAGCTTTTTGCAAAAGATTCTTAAAAGATTTTCAAATTGCCCAAGCTACCCTAAAAGTACATGCAACATAACTTTTGATCTAGGCACCCAATTGGGAAAAAAATTAATTTTACACCAAGGAGATACATGTTTACATATTGTGTCCATATTTCATGAACATCCAACCCAAATTGACTTTGTAGGAAGCTACCTGAGATTTTTTGCTTACATTGAATGGACACTTGATCCTTTGAGGATTAAGCCGATGATTCCCATCATATCTAAAAGAATGATTTCCATAGTCATTAGTTAGTCCATCTTTTAAGGGTTAACCAACCTAATCCATTCCTCTATAGAGATTGGGATAATTTTTCCTTGGATTCATGGAAGTTTAATTTACAAAAAGTCACTGGCTTGTTGGGAAGTTGTTGCAGATTTTTTCTAAGATATAGTACCAAATTGCACCAGAAAAATAATTTGGTTTTAAAATGACAATAAATTGTAAAGTTTTTTTACTAGAATAATTCAAATTAAAAAAAATTAGATGAAATTGCCAAATTGTGGCTAAAAACAAAATTATGGATATGTGATATGTGTTAATGTGAAATTTTCTATCCTATATAGATGAATGTTGAAATTTGGAGCACCAGTATAACATTTCATATTGTAAAATATAAAAAAAACTTGTTGCTATACTAAATAAGTGTCATTGGTTGACTAGGAAGTTGTAGAGTCATTAGCTAGTTGAAAAGTTGCAATGTTAGGGTGTCCTTGCTTTCTAGGAGCAAAAGACACTAGAAAAAAAATGTGTACACCACAACCAACTAAAAAACAACCAAGTGTCTATACAATTGTCTTGTGACTATAGTCCCCTCTATTTGTACCAAATTCTTACATTAATGTTTTACGTCATTAGTACATTATTTTAGTCACAAAGTATTATAGAATGAAGTGGATACACGGTTGTAGTTGCAAAGCAATTGTAGAATGAAGTATAGGATTATGAAAGTTATAATAAAGTTCAAATTTCGAATGAATATGAGATATTTTCCATCCAATATTCATCATAGTTGTCAATGTGAACAAATTTACAATCTATGGAATCCATTGTGTCTACTTGTAGTTGCAAAAACCAACTAGGAAATGACTAGAAAATGATTGCAGTTGTAAAATGATGATAGTTGTTGCCTAGTCAATTTCTACTCGTTTCGTAGTCATTTCCTAATCATTTCTTAGTCATTGTATAGAACTTGATTTTTAGTCATTTCCTAATTGTTTCCTAATAATTTCTAAAGTCATTTCCTGATTGTTTTATATCAATTGTCTCATATCAATTGTTAAGAGTACCATTAGGTTGGACATACAAGACTTATAAATTGTTGTACTCTTATGAAATGAATTATATTAATAGAAATCTAAGATTTCTACAATCTTTATATTTTATATTTTGTAAATTTTTATAGTGTGTAGCTTTTGATAATTTATAGATTTTTACAATCTATAGAAATCTAAAGATATTTCAAATTCAAAATTTTTTAAACCTATGAAATTGTAAAATTTCATAAACCAATGAAATATATTAAATACAAATATCTAAAATTTTTGAAATTTAAAAAGAATCTAAAATCTGAAATTTTGAAATCTAATTGAGATTAGAATTTTAAAATCTACAAGTCATAGAGAAGTTGCAAATGAGTCACAAACAAGTTGCAATGAAGTCACAAATGAGTTGCAATGAAGTCATAGATGAGTCGCAAATGAGTCATACATTAGTTGCAAATGAGTTGCCAACAAGTCATACAACTCATCGATTAAGTGACTAACCTCATGTGGTAGAAAATACCATATAAGCAACCACATTAGAAGAATTCATCAACGAAGTTCCAAGAAGGTTGTTGCATAAAAACAACCCCTTTGTCTTTTGCAAGATTTTGCAATTGGTGCTAATTTGGAGATGTGTAGTTGTTGTGAACAAGTTGCATGTGGAATTGTAGTTTTATATAACTCAAAATCAATTGTTCTTTGCAATTGCAAAAACCATGATTTTCTTCTAGTGAGAACCCCCAAAGATGGTTAATAATATTACATAATTGTGTCATTGTTTGTATCTTTGAAGCACAATGATTTTATATTCTATATAATGAATGTAGTGGTTTAGACAAGTGATTTTCCATTCCATTGGTTTCTCATTCATTTAAAGCACTTCTTGAATGGCTAAAATGCAAGCTTTTTTTATGACCAATTTATTGGAAACAATGAAACCAATTAGTATATTTATACAAAGATATAAGAAAAAAATATAAAACACAAAATCATTCCATACAAATGATGATAATTTATGCTTGTTACAAGAGCTAGTCAAAAAAACAAGAAAAATATAAAAATCAATTTAGGTATAATGGATTAAAGTTAACCATTTGCATTGCACCTTTGAAAACCATCCAACGTTTAGCAAAATGGATGAAAGATATTAACAAATAGGCTTTAAATTGGTAGTAAAGCTCAAGTGAACACTTCATACTTTTCTATTATATGAGTTCTTCAAATTACTTCATGTGTCTATTTTGAGGTAGATTGGTGTACACAAGTGATGAACCTTACATTCAAACTGAGATTATTAATGATTGGTTTATTAGTTGTTTATTAGGCACATGTATAAGGAGTGAACTTGAATTCCTTGAAATTGATTGGTCTCAGTGAAATAGTACTTTAAAGTGTGAATATAGAGTGTTGCATTCATTGAAGATGCCCTATAGTAGATAGTATTGATACATATGCTTTTCATTTTCAATTTGGTCCCACTCTAGTATAAGACATTATCACCTCCATTTAGAGTTCCCTATTTGCATACAAATGTGGTTTTAGGCTAGTATCTAGAAAAGATATTTCAAAGGAATTATAATAATGCAAGATCCATAAGTTTTTTCACTAAGTCCATTCAAGTTATAATTAAATTGGATATGCTAGTTTCCAACCATGGCATTTAGTACATTATTTATACTAAAAAAATGAAAACTAAATCCAACATCCTCTAATTCTCATTGAATTTCAAAATTGAAATGTATTCCATCATGCACTAAATGAAAAACAAAAACAAAAATAAAACAAAACCTTTTTACTTTGAGCTTATAGATTTCACAAATGGAGAGGAATTTGATTTTGAATTTTTTTAAATTTTCAATGTGTTCTACATGAAAGATCTTATTGTCATTGTTAAATTTTCTTTCAATTGAAAAATCTTGACACGAAAGTGACCAAAATCTGCATTTGGGAGGCTCAAAATGCCAAAGAATTTAAGAACCATCTATAGGTCGAGCCTCTCTTACTGTTGTGCATATGGCAGTAATGGAGTTTGTAGATGGGCCCAATTTGAAGGACATTCTCTGAAAAGTAGTGTTGTAAGTTGACATTGTTGGGTGACCCATAGGAAGACTGGCAAGGTGTCACCCCCCCGGGTATTATATTCCAACATGCAACTTTATCTCCCCCACAAACTTTCTTAAAACAGAAAGTTTGGAGGGGAGAAGGGTAAAGTTGCATGTTGGAATATAATACCCAAAGGGATGACACCTTGCTGGTCCTTTTCATTACACCTCTTTTAGTGCATAGTCCCAACACCATGCACTAAGAGAGGGTCTACCTATAGTAGGCTCCAAATGCCAAGGAATTTAAGAACCAGCTAGTAGGCTCTAACTGAATTCTACCCACACTAGCTATGATCTGGATTTACTCTGAATCCACCTGCATAGAAGTGAATTCTACAAGTATGATTTCACGAATTTCTTAATACACTCAGGCCCTCCGTATTTGATAACCATGCATACTCCGCAGACAATCTCCTTCCAACAGACACTGATCAATCTGACCCCTCAGAATTTCCTTAACTGAAAACTGAAAAACTGTGGCAATTAGCACGCTCCAAACAGTTGTTAGATACCTTAAAAATATCTTAAACCCATGCAGCTTAAGCAGCGACCCATGCTTACCTGAATAACCTGATTACCTGCCAGGGAGTGTCGTGACTGCCGTCGTCAGATTACTACTATTATTTATTTGATATCCCAGTTTCACGTGGTCATGACGTCTAGCTCCTGGACTTGACGATCCGTCACTTGCATAACTTCGTCTCCTGCATAATAAAAGGGTTAACTTTATGGTACGAATCGACAGCAGGCTCTTACCGATCCCAGTTGTATAGCTATAGTAAGTTCTTTTAAGTTTTAAGTTAATTTGGGGTCCCAGGTGCATCTCCTATAATTGCCAACCTCCAACACTATTTGACCTGTACGTGCGTGAGTAAATTATTGTATATTGAAACCGATGTAATCTATGAAGTATGAACCTGGACTAGCTTCATTCCCCTGGAGCTAGTCTCGTCTGGAGCGAGTACGTCTGTACCGGATTCCCCATTTCGTGCCTTGTTCATGCACCCTTTCGATCTCTCGGTCTGATTTTCTGCAGGAATGCACGGTGTAGATTCATGGTGGAATAAAGGGGTATGCAATGTCGCAATGGCATATATCCATGTGGAGTTTGTACCTAGGGTTGCTTTAGCAAGTGAAGGGAGAACAGCTTGGGTGGTCTGTCATGTTGTTGTATCGGGTTTGAGGATTTGGAGGAGACACAGTTGTGGTTTGGTTTAGGGTTTAAAATATTGGGTTAGGGTTTAGATTGCTAGCGTCTCCGATCCGATGTCGTTGGACAATGAAGTTCTGTCTCTTATGTACAAGGCCTACGTGTTGTCTGTCGTCCTCGTTATCATCGTTTTGTTGTGGACTGCTAGCGACGCCTGGCACCACTTCCTCATCACAGGCAGTTTCATGAGGTCCCGTTAGCATTCACATCTGGTCACAACTTAATCTTAAGTGTATAATTTCATGCATGAGGGGTCTTCTCTTCTTCGGGAAAAAGAACTCTGGAAACTGTGTCTGTGTCCTTCGAGTGAAGAAAGGAATGCGAGCTAGATCGAGCGTATGCGACCACATGGTTGTTGAAATTGGTGTTAGCTAAGCTTTGAGCATCAAGTGGGTCAAGTTTCTTAAGTTTTAAACATAGGATTAGTCACTGCAATCCACCTTGCGGCTCCACGAATGGAAGGCAGGTGAGATTATGGCTTAAGTCCTTGTGCACAGGAGCGTACGTTACCCCCTTGATGGCGTAGCTTACCCTACACTTCCCTGCGTCCAACGTTGAGTTTTGATACCTTTCTGAACCGAAAAGCAAGTTTTTAAGTTGAGGATCACTGAGACTAATCCTATCGTTATGGGGACGCGCGCAGATTGTTCCCCGTCTGAAGTTTTCCATCACTGTGTACGGCACATTTACGAAATGCGCGTTCTGTGCACATCAAGTTGCTGAGCGACAGTGTGCTGTGAAATTTTGGAAAGAATTTCAAAAATAGAAGAGATACGGGTGCTTGTGGGTTTGCATTTCTCACCATTAAGGATCGAAGAAGACGCGATGATTCAATACTCAGTTCTCATCCGGCCAGAGCATGAAGTCAACATCTGAAAGAACCTGCTTTACCCAACGCTGCGCGCACTCAAGGAAGTCAAACCACTGCGCAAAGGATGCGGAGGTCGATCTCCGTCTAAACAAGGCAATGTTTGCGATTTTGAAGCGAAGGTGCTAGTTCTAGCGACTGATCGACAGACACATTGAGGGCAAGCTCAGTCATAGACAAATGGCCATTGTGCCCAAAATAGACAATCCAAATACTAGTACCGAAGAGAAACCACTGAGGATTTCATAGCAACCTCAATTGAGGAATGCATGTGGATTTGATAGATTTGATTTTTCAAATTTGAAGAATGTATGCTGTTACGTTGAATGAAATTGTAACGAACAGATCACGACCAAAAACCTGGAAACAGGATGTGTAGTGCCAATCACATATTTATACTTTTTTAAAACTCAAAGGGAAAACTAGGGTGCAACCTAACTAAACTGTCACCTTTTCATTTGCCTCATTCATCAGAGCTGCAAGGGTTCACTCCCAGCCTGAAAATCCTGAGGACGTGGAGGTGCCAAATTCGACAGCCAATCTAAAAAAGAGAAAATCACCTGCATCAGAATTCAGTCCCCCACCCCACCCCACCCCACCCCACACACACACACACCAAAAAAAAAATTAGTGAACAACAGACTACCAGTGTAATTTTTTCTGGCGATCTATCGGAAAAAACCAACCTCCCTGAGGCCTTTGTGACAAGAGTATAGGAAACTGATTTACTACTTTTTAAAACTGTATTTTGACAAATTCATCTAGGAGAAGGTTGGAAATTTGCGAAATCCTTCTTGCTGTAGAAAATTACGAAAATACATACAGAAAAAATGTAGTCAAAAATTGTGTCAGGTGACATCTTTATCTTGCAAACCATTGGCACATGAAGGACATGGTTGGAGACCCAAAAATTTGTGCTCCAAACTACCTCTTAGAAGGACCAATTAACCGTCAATTCCGTTACATTGGCGAAATTCCACAAGCCAAAAATTGTGAAAGATATCTTGACAAGCCACAAACTAGGACGGTTATAGATTTTGGTTTAGGGCCGCACAACTTGAACCACACCAAAGCAATGGAATATTGCCAATTTAATGAAATTGACATTAATTGAAGTCTACAAGTATGCTTTAATGTCAAATTATGGCTTGGAGAGGGGACCTTAGAATTGAGTTTAGAATGAGATGTTTAAAACCAAGTTTCTTCCAATTTTCATGGGTTAGAGCCAGCCATATGTGAGTGCAATTCACCGTGAGGCAAATATAATCCCCAAAGTTAGGCCGAGGAGGAGTGCATGGAACCCTAACTACTTTGCCTTCCAAGCAATGGACTTTTTTAGGTTTTTATTAGAACTTCTATTTTTTTGTAAATTGACCCCAAATGGAAGAGGACCAGCCCTCCTAAATCTGTAAAAACAGACCCTAACTTATTTAAATCACTTCATCTAACCTCCACATGATTTAGGGGAGCTTCCTAAGCCAAAATTGCATTCAAAACTGCCCCTAGAGGTCTAAAATGGCCCAAAATTGAGCCCTAAATATCAATTCCAGCACACCATGCTCCCACAAACCTCCAACTTCCACTAAATCTTAACCATTGAGCTTGCATGCAATTTTCAATCATCATCAAGCATTCCAATTGACCATTGGCACAAAAAAACCCTTTTCGTACCCATGTGCAATGAAAATTGCAATTTCACCATGAAAATTGAACAGAACATTCACAAAAAACTCCAATTTGACCTCTTGCTAGGGTCAGCAGACACCTCTTCACTAAAACCTTCACCAATGCTTTGATTCCGCTCCAAATTGAGTGAAATTAGTCTAGCTTGAAAGATGACTTGAAGGTGTATCTTTTCTCCTAGTTTCGCTTGAATTTATTGCTTCAGCTGCATGCGATAGCTTGCTAAAGTTGACCGTTCTCCATGGTTGTGGCTAAGATCATCTTACACAAAATTGGTTGCTCTGACCTCGTCGTAGCTCCAAATCGGGCGAGACAAATTTTGTTGGAGAGCTGACTTCAAGGCGCTTCTCCTATCCAAAATTCAGCTCCATTGGACTTTCCATGCGTCCGTAATTATCCATCAAAGTGGTCCATCTGATGTTCTTCAAAGTTGTTAATCACTTTTCTCTTCTAACCTACAACCACCCTCCATTTTCACTCAGTTTTGTCCTTCACTAAGTGAAAACCTACTTGACAAATTGTTCCTAAAAACTTTCTACCCTAATCTCCCACAATCTTAACTTATCATGCCATGAGTTCCCAAAATAAATTCTACCACACAAAAACACACAAGTTGTATCCAAGGAAAAAAAAAACAAGAAAGAGAGAGAGCTCCAAACCCTAATTCGACTATTACCCTTGCTTACTAACTAACTAACTTGCTAATCACCTACATCCATCCCTAATTTACTGAAAATTGCTTTTTAATTATTACTTTTGCCTAAATAGTACTCTTATCACTAAATTAGTGTTTTCCTAGTAGTTATAAGTTCACTAACATTTTTTGTGCTTTTTATGTTTATCATTTTTTAGTAATCTTCAATTTATATTTAGATCTTTGTTTTCACCTTATTTTTATATTTTTTACCTTATCTAATTTTTTCTTTGATGAGAGCTAAAAGCTCCTTAACTAGTGGTTGTAGTTAAATCTAGAATACTAATACTTTTGAATTTAAAACTCATATATAGTTTTTATATTTTTCATTATCTTAAAGGTGAACCAATATGGTGGGTCACACCATGTGGCCAAGAATATGCTAGAAAGTGTAGCTATTCTCATCATCTAGCCCAAGGATTTGAACTTTCTAGCCTAAGATTTTGTAAATAACTACTATAGAACTTTGAACTTTCTAGCATATTCCTTACCACATGATTGCTCTTCTTGAAAGTAGATCAAAATTGGGATAACTTTGAACTTTTGATTCAAAACCCAACCTTGACGCCCCCTTCATGAGTCTACTTGCAATTGTGTTGTTTCTTAGACTTTCAAAATAATAAATACTGAACATTTTTTGTACTTTCTATGGGTTGATGACCAATTACACTATACAATACATTTCCCTATCACATTTCCAAATTCTAGTCTAAAATTTATATACAAAATATATCACAAGATTCTTCATTATAGCTTACACACTTCCTAAACCTTGTTTCAAAATCTAAAGTCAATTTGAAACACGGGGACATCACCTAATAATGGTGAGTTAGAAAATCTAGAGATGTCTACCAATAAAACTTTGAGCCTTCATAGCATTCACATTTGGTATCCAAATAAAACATTTTTCCTACATTAGAACCTCTTTTATTGCCAAACAAGAACATCAACTAAGATTCAACTAGTCTATTTATAAAAATTGTCTATTTGCAATGACAATTTTAGGTTTCCCATATGTGCCATTAAGTCAAGCAACCTAAAATCCTAAAAAGAACAAAAACAAGCAATGCTCCCATTCTACATAAACTTGTAGAATACATTTCAGTAAATAGGAGCAAATCCTAAACTCTAAAACCTCAAATTTGTTGCCATGTATGACCTTCTCTTGATAATCTCTTGATAAATTTTCAACAACACATGTAAGTTCTTTGTCTCTCTCGACAGCTACTACTGCTTGTATTGTTTGGCACCAAGACCATCACTACCATTTGATTTGATTCAATTTGATTGTTCTACTCGGCAATAGCAGAGCTCCAAATTGAAGTTTTGGTGCAAATTTTGGCTTGATTTTTTATGCAAATATGTTCCTTAGAAAAAGAAATAACTCCAACTACTCTAAGGTTGGTATATTTGAAGAGTATGTTTGTTTAAGGTCTCATGTTGGGCTCGAGAAAGCTAGTCCAAGTGACACTTAGACTACAGACCTTTTAAAAAAGGGAGGCTCAATATTAATTAATTAATTTTGGGAGGTAAGGTAGGGATTGAGATTTTGCATAAAGATATGTAAGGGATTAGGTAGAAGAGAAGGTTTACTTGAGACTAGGAGCTTGATTGTAGTAAGTATTTTAAGATAGGTCATTGACAAAATTAGGGAGTGTTTGATTGTTTTTGAGTTTTTGTTTGTAGAGTAGGATGTATGTGGCATATTTGATGTATGTTGTTTTTGTCACTTTATCATAGTTGGTGATGAAAGGAAGGTTTGATTCACTACTATTCGTTAGGAAGGGCCACCTAAAGTCCAAAATAGACATTAGCAACATTGCATTTGAAATCCCAATGCAAAGTTTCAATGTTTTCACACTAGCATAATACTTTCTACTTCTAAGGTTAGTACATCCAAAATCATCATCAATCCAAAATCATTATATTTAAGTTCTTGCCTAGAATGAAGATATTAATCTCCAAAAGACAAGACCTATCACTAAGGTACTTTGCCAAAATGATTTGATTTATGAACCAATAGTTGTAATTTTTATAATTTCTATAGTAATCTTGAAAGTCATCCATTAGAGTCACTTTTTGGCCTCACCATCTTTCTAGGGTTAAACAATAGCTTTGAAGCACACATGTTAGAGTATATGTGACACTATCTAGTTTGTTTTTATGATGAATATCTATTTTCTTAATATTAAATATAGACACCATGGAAAATATTTTGCATTGTTAAAGTACACACAATAATTTAATATATTTTTCCACTGCTCTTCATTGCTCTCTTTAAAATTAAAATCTAATGTAATTTATACTGTTTTTACAAGTATAAGGGCTATGGTAGGTCTATAAAATGGCCATTAAGCTAATTTGTAATTTGGGGGAATTTGACTTTTTATAATATTTTTTAGTAGTTATGAATCTTTAAGTTGTGAATTTTGAAGGCATTAAAAATGTCCATCCCTTGATGTTCATTGAATCATTGTTGTTGTTACTTTGCCAAATGCAATTGGGATATTAAAAAAACTTATGTGAATTTTTGTGTTAAAGAATGTTTTTAGGGTATGGTCACTTTTATGGAATTCGTACCTCAGAATGCTCTCACTAAATAGTAAATACATGTATTGAAGCATTAGAGTTGGTACAATTTTATTTAATTTGTTATTCTTTAAATTTGAAAATGATAATTTGTAATGTAAAGATTTATTCCATCAAACAACTAATTTAAAAGATACTATGGAATAATAATATATCCTTGTAAAAATATCAAAATCTTTGTTTAAAATATGTTGTAAATTTTGTTGATATCTCATAGTACAGTATCCATTCTACTCTATATCATTTTCTAAATAATTTGAAGATACTAGAACGCATAGGATTATTAATCTTTTTAACATTTATATTTTTTAGGAAGATTTGAGATTTTTATGCTTTACTCAAATTTGTTTATAATTTTTTCTACATGTGTATCTTATATGTAATCAAATAGGTAATATATTCTAATTTGACTTATGTTGAATACTATCCTGGAAGAGGTTGAAAGTTTATCCTTGTCACAACCATTCTAAAACCTTTCACTTGTCTTATAGAAGTTCCAAGTATAGCTCTAAGAGGATTTTCGATTCTTTTAAGACATTTGTTATTGAATATTGAGAACAAAACCTTTAAATATTTCTTATAGAATTTAACCCTCTCAACAAGAATCTAGAAAATGATTGTATTTTTTCAATTTCATTTATGACTATGTGATCGAGATTCTTTTTTAGCTATTTTTAAGCTAGTGTCATGTGCAAATCAAGATACTTTGTATATTACTTGATTTTTTTGTTTGTAATATTAAAGTGGTTCTACATAGAATCACTCTCTCTTCAACCCCTAAAGGACAAGGCCTTTTTTTCACCAAAAAACTCTCAAACTTGCCATTTCTATTGCAAAGAGGAAGAAAATATGAAAATTATTTTTTTGCACATCTAACCATAGAATCTTAAACCTAACTAGTATGAGAATGTGTGGAATAAATTTAAAAAATTTTGACCACACAAATTGCAAGATATTTGCGTTTAAAATCAAGAAAACAAGTTTTTTTGTACATTGTGGGACTAGATTGATTGACTTTGAACCTTCTTAACTTAAATTTTCTCCATTATAGAGTTTTGAGGTTTATATCTTTATAGTGGGAAATTGAGTTGAGTGTCTAGGAGGGGAAAAAAAATTTCATAAAAAATTGTTAAGTAGAAGTACGTATGAAATAGAAGGAAAATTCAAATTATTAATATCTCTAAGATGGAATTAAAATGCACTAATTCCAATGGTGAGATTGTTCTATCAAGCAAATTAAAACATGTAGAACTTTTTCTTTTGAAAAATTATAAAAATTGGATTCATAAATGAATCCTACAAGGTGTTTTTTTTGCAAAGATGCTTAGATTGCCCAAATAACAAGATTGTCCATAACTTTCACATCACTTATTTTCAAATGGAATGAATCAAAGTTTTCCATCCAAACAAAAATATAATCTACGAGATTTTTAAAAAAAATTCATATTTTTGAATTTTTTTTTGTTGCTTGATCTCCCTTGTTTTGAGCTTATCTAGGCATAACTTTTGTTCCAAACACCAATTGAAAAAAAATTAATACTCCTACAAAGATAATTAATTTTTATACCTTTAAAAAAATTCAAAAAATCATGACAAAAATTGAGGCCATAGGTACTTGCCCAAAATCCAATTTGTCCTCCAAAAGGAGGGTCTTTTAGGGGTTAACTCCCCTCACATATTCAAAGTTTCTTAAGAAACTTTTCATCGATCTTCAAAGCAAAAGTAATTGAATTTTAAAGTATTTTTGTTTTTTGAAATGACATAAATTAGAGAAGTAACAATGAAAGGTTTTGTTGAAACTTTTCAACACTATAAACATATTATTCTTAAATACAACAACTTGAATTAAGTGTTCAAGGTCAACAAAAAAGTCATTGAATCCTTATTGTAACATAGAACTTAGGATGCATCATATAGAACTTCACAAATTAGTTTTATTTTATTTATTTTACTTTTCAAACAACATATAACTTATGATGCATCATATACAATCTCATAAATTAGTTTTATTTTATTTTATTTGCTTTTCATTAACAATCCTATAGCTTGGACATAGCTTCAAGAAGCCATTGGCCATCACTTGTCAAGCTAGTTGAATTTAACTATACAAAATAAGGTACAATAATCCCTTTCCACAATAATTGAAGGATATCCAATAAAGATAATGAAATATATTTTCAAGTTATTACTCCCCATTTTTTTTGGACTTGCACTTATCCATTCCATTTCATTCCAATTCATTCCATTTGTTCGCACTAAAATGAACATTTTGATGAAAATCAATAAATATCAAGCATTAATATTAAACATCAATACTATGTACATGTTGGAATGTGATGGTGCCAAAGGAACAATACACATTCCATCTATTACAACTTTACAAAAAACGCTACCACTACCACAAAGTGCATCAAAACATATACTAAATAATATCAATAACATAGCAATTTAAATACTCCTATATATGCTATTATATATGCATAAAATAGAAAATATTCAACTATTTTGATAAATATAGATCTCTCTTGATGATCTTCAACATTGCAAATTTACCCAACTTAATATTACCTCTAACCAAACCAAATTGGAATCTATATGTAGTACAAAACTAATATAGAATTTTTCTTTTTATCAATAGAATATCATACTACATTGTTAGGATTGGTGACTATTCATACAGTCATGGATTTTTGAAGCACCAAACTCTCATACCATAGCTTGATGCTCTAATGTCACTTTTATATACTAAGAACATCGCTACCAGTTGCACCTATTTGACTGTGGCATTAAAAAGTAGCAATGCACTTATTACCTCATGAAATGTGGTGGTGTTCTTGAAGCCCTGATGCTTTGCACCAATTACCCTTTTAAATCCTTCCTAAAGTTTTTCCCCTTCTTCTCACACCCCTCATTAGCCTCTATACCTTCTATTGATGCCATAGTCAAATTTGACCAAGTTAGCATGAGCATGAAAGTGTTAGCTACCAAAGCCATCCATTGTTGAGTAACGGTACAAATTATATTGTAGTGTTGGTGTGGATCCGTTTAGCTCTAGACAAGCCCGGTAAGTCTAGAGTAGTGTTGTCAAGGTTGTTGGCAAGACTTGGTGGTGATGTTCAAAGGTAAGCTTGCCTTATTTCTTCCGCCATCACAAAGTTTAGACCCTATAGTTTGGCGACAGTTATCGTTGTCGCACTGTAAATGCGTACATAGTGTAAAAAAGTGTGGTAATGTTTTATTTCTATTGATTTGGTTTTCACGAATATGAGGAGAATAATGACATCATCTTTAGTGGCTTCAAGGTGACGCCTTCTTACGATGGCTTGAATCATCTATATAAGAATAGGTTGCCATCTTAGAATTCCATCAAACTTGAAGTAGTTTTCTTCATTATTTGTTATAGATTCAGTATGTCGAATTGGAGGGTTTTTTCTGAGTCCCAAGATGAAATTGGAATTCTAGTTTTTTACCTCTAATAGGTGTACGTTGAGTTTTAGTTCTTCATTCCATATTTGGAGTGAATTTCTATAATAATTTTGTGTTTGTGAAGTAGTTGTAAGGAAATATTCAAATGGTTTGCCTTCTAGGTGAACTTGAAGTAAATTTCCTTCAAAGATAAAGATAAGGAGATAGTAGTGGGCCAAATAAGTGCTCAATTATTGTTAGAGGAGTTTTAAGAGTGAGTTAGAGGCGGACCCCACTTGTTTGTGTGGTTGAGAGTAGATAAGGTAGAGGAAAAGTTGGATAGGATTCATCTTCTCTCCCATTGTGAGTTTAGGGAAAGACCCGAATGTTTGGAGGGCCATGGTGTTGTGTGTTTTTGGAATTTTGAAATGAAAATTGGTGGAGTTATGTATCATGGTGTCTTCTTTCTAAATTGATCTCACTTGCTTGATTTGGAGTTGTGAATCAAAAGTTGTGCTAGTTTGAGTGGAGGGAGGTTTGTTGCCTTCGAAATTAAGAGGCAGAGACTTCGACCGACCATAAAAGACGGACAGGTTCTTGGTTTGCATTGATATTTGGAGGAAGTGTAGGAAATTAAGTTAGCTTTCTAGGAAGATCTCACTCATTCTATTTGGAGCTTGTATGAGTGAGTTACGAGTGTAGAAGTGAAGGAGTGTCTGCTGCCTATCATTTCTAGAGGCCGAAACTTTGAGTGGCCATGAAAGGTGGACAGAGTGTTAATTTGATTTGAGTTTTGGAGAGGATGTGTAAAGTTTTGTTAGCTTTCTAAGAAGCTATCATTCGAAGTAATTGGAGCATTTATGAGTAAGTTGTGAGTGTAGGAGTGAAGGAGGGTCTGTTGCCCTCACTTGTAGAGGCCGAAACTTTGGATGACCATAGTTTTGGGTCAGAGTATTGGAATGAGTTGAGATTTGGAGGAAATGGAGAGAATTGTGTTAGCTTTCCAGAGAGTTATCATGCAACCCATTTGAAGTTGTGAAGCAACGGTGGTGATCATTCAAAGTTTAGCTTTGAAGATGGAGTTGGGGTAGAGATTTGAAGTTGGAGTTTGAGTGAAAATTTGAAGTTGAAGTTGAGGTGGAGCTTTGAGTGATGATTTGAAGTTGAAATTTGAAGACACAAAGATTGAAGACTCGTGTGTTGTGGCTTGTGGCTTGTGGCTTGTTATTCCTAGCCGGATTTGGGGCTCGTTGTCTTTCTATGGTTATTCCCAGCCGGTTTTGGAGGCTAGTTGCAATTTTCAATTTCAGCATTGTAAAACTGTTGCGAGCCGTGGTTATCCAGTAAGCGCTCCATTTTGTGTTTGTGGAGACTATTTGGGATTTAATCACCCACTTGGTTGCTCTTTTATGTTGTTCCCATTGGTGAAAGGCGCTTCATGGTCACCGTGGGTTTGAAAGTTTAGGGTCCCATCATCCGGACGGTCACTCGTGTTGGCTGTCCCGTTTTACCCGTCCGAGGCCGTGGGATCTTATCACCTTACCCTTACCCTTACCCTTATAGAGCCACCACAGGATAGGCCAACGGGGAGGAGTTTGAAGATTGAAGATTGAAGATTGAAGATTGATGATTCGACGACCGTATACGAGATTTGAAGACCAAGATTAGAGATTCATGAGAGACAACAAATTTTGTTGTTATACAATATCATTTTGTATTTGACTGGTGAATTTGTGGGTGACAAGTTCATTCACCTTCATCATTCTAGTTAGAAGACTGGGTTTGCAAGTGACAAGTCCACTTGCCTTTATTCTTCTATCATATTATTATTCCTTAGCCATTTCTAGTTGCAGCCAGAATCTTCGTGATTTCCCAAGGCAAACCGCTCTCAACACGACATTTGGTGCTTCCACTGAGAGAGCTTTGGGGCAACTAGTTTGAGTTTTGGAAGATGGAAGATACTAGTGGGGGTTCTGAGAGAACCCCAGCCAATATGGACACCATACTTGGTGCCTTGGCGATATTGATGGAACAGCATAGATCTCATTCTGGCGGTCAAGGTGCTACGAAAGCTCTAAAAGGTGTTGTTGACAAGATGGGAAGATTTGACGGAAAGGACATCACGAAGTTCTTGAGAGCCTATGTTTGTGAGATGGAGGTACATCAGGTTTCTCAAAACCAGATGATTCAAACCTTCAGTCTAGCTGTTGTACCTGAGATCCGGCCAAGGGTAGAAGAAATTCGAGGTGATGCAAACGCAATCCCATGGTTGTTGTTTGAGGAGAGATTGCGGGATGAGTATTTTGATGAAGATGCGGACCGTATGACCAAGAGAGCATTTCTTGACTGGATTGAGCAGTGTCCAGGGAACAATATGGGCCCAAATGAGCTGTTTCGAGATTTTGAGAAGAAGTACAAGCAGCTACCTTTGGCAAAGAGACGTCTTCTTGATAGTAGGAAGACAGAGTTGTTTCTACAAGCAACTGATGATGCTTTAGGAGACAAACTTCTTTTGCTTCTTGGAGATCGAGCTACTGAAGGAGGTTTTATCAATGATTGGAGGACAATTGAACAAGCAATTATCCTACTCACGAAACAACAGAAATTGAGATCGAGAAGCAAAGCTCCACAAGTGGGAGAAGAGCCTGCACCTACTACAAGGGCTCCTAAGAAATCATTTGCCCCTACACCTGCACCATCAACTTCAAAGACTGCCAAGACGGTTGAAGGAGATACTCTTGATGAGCTTATCAAGGGTATTCAAGATTTGAGGGTGGAGATGAGCGAGTTGAAGAAGTCACGAGGTACTCAATCATCTGACAATACAAGAACATTTACAAGGAGATGTATTTGGTGTGATGAGGAGGAGAGCCACAGCCTTCGAGGTTGTAAACAATACGATGAGGCTCTTAAAGATGGCACAGTTGTCTTCAAAGATGGAAAAATACATGATGCATCTACAAATTTGCCTTTGAATACCAACTTTGGCAAAGGAGGGATGAAAAAGATCGTAGAAGACAAAATGGGAAGATCCAATTCTTTAGGTGGAAAGGGTGCTACATCATTCCATGTAGAGGTTGTTCAACATGTAGTTGAGACTTCCCAAGCTCCATCTGTTGAAGTATTACGTAGAGGAGCTCAAGCCATTCGCAAGGTGACTGGTTGGGAAGATCCTGTTGATGCAAGTAGCATCAGAGTGTTTTTGGGTGAAGTACAAGGCCATAATAAAGACCATGATGTTCTTGTTGAAGAAAAACGAGGGCGGACTGTTGAAGATGATGATGTGGAGGAGCCAGCACTCAAAAGAAAACCACAAGGGATCAAAGAAGGTGAAAAGGGAGATGGTCCTGCTGCTCATACACGACAAAGGTCTGCGAAGTCACCTATTTTTGTTCATCCAGGAGATGAACCGCTTCCTAAGGAGAAGTGGGAAGATCCAAGCAATAGCAAAAAAGGAAAGGGCAAAGAAGATTCAAGCAAAGGCAAGGGCAAACCGCCGGCCTATAAACTTCAATCAGACATTGAGTCTTCTATAGACATGAAAGGCATATTGGAGGAGAGAATCTTGGATGCCAAAATTGAATTTACATTGAGAGAGGCTCTTGGCATTGCCAAGAAAGACTTTCATGAGCTGATTGTTGATGTCATCAAGAGAAAAAGACAAATGACAGCTGAAACAATCATGGTGGAAGCTTTAGACACTCGCATCACCAAAGATGAGGAGACTGAGATTGGGGTGGCTTTTGCCTTGATATGTGATCCTCCAACTACAATGGAGAAGGTTGCAACTGAAATAGTTGAGATAGACAAAGACAAGAGCATTGTAGAAGTAAATGCATGTCTATGTGATCTATCTGATGATGAAGAAGAAGAGATTTTGCACATGTTTACTGAAATGTGTGCAATTGACAAGAGAAACAATGGGTTTGAGGCTGATCATCTTTTGAAATGTGAAGATGTGACAAGAAAAGGATCAGTGGGGGTGAAAAGCTTAGAGGAAGAAGTTTGTTCTTCGAAGACTTTGGAAGAAGAGAGGAGAATGATGGATGAGGCAATCTCTAGGACTGAAAACAAAGAAGAGATTCAAATGGAGGCAAAATCTTATGAATGTGCAATCATTCATATGGCGGAAGGAGAGCTCGAAAGGAGATTGGATTACATTCATCCATTTTGGGCTAGAGCCACTACAGAAACTCGTGTGAAGCTAGGAGAGTTGGATGATTACATTCTAGCTCTTGTGGATCATGGTTCAGAGATTAACATCATGTCTCGAAAGATTTACGAGATGGGCAAATGGCCAATTGATGTTAATCACGGTTGGGTGATGAGAGCTGCCAACAATGGAAGAGGAGAGTTGTATGGAGCATGCCCAGCTGTGCCAACAAGAATTGGAGATGTGGAAGTAGAACAAAACTTCTTTGTACAAAATTATGGAGCTTATCCCATAATTTTAGGTCAGCCATACATTACAGCATCAAGAATGGAGACAAAGGTGTTGGATGATGGCTCCCATTATGCTCGAATTCGAAGTGGTGATGGAAAGAGATCAGTACAGTTTCTTACTGTAAGGCCTAACAATGAAAGGCATCGAGCTCAACTTAGAGAAGGACCTCTACCAACTTCTTTAGACTTTACGGATTTTTGATGTGCACACGTGGAGAATGGGGATCTGCGAGTGCAAAAGGATCAAAGTCTTTTGAATTCCCCAATGTACATAGTGTTGGGAGTGGATTTCTGAGTATGAAGGAGTGTGGTTCTGTGAGCTTCACGGATGTGAAGGACCTAAACCCTATATGTAAAAGTGTTACAAAAAAGATGGAGAAAAGATTAAAAAAGATGGAGGTGATTTTGGATGATGAGTACATATCTGGGATATTTGAAGAGGAAGGCTTTGCAGATGACTTATTACAAGTTTTGCGAGCTTTATACATTGAGGAGGTAGAAATTGATGATAGTGATGTTGTGGTTGAAATTCACACACGATCACTACATGATGAGATATTGAAGATAATATCAAGGATTGATAGGTTTCAGAGTTACGGGTTGAAACATGAAGCCATGGTGAATACCAAATACAAAACGGTGGCCAAGAAGATTAAGCCAGTAGCAACTCAACTACCTTCTGATACGGACAAACATATCAGACAAGCAGAGAAGGAGCCGGGTCTTAGAGAATCAAGAAAAATTGGACACAAATTTACAGAGGAAACATTGGCAAATCTGAAGATAGGAAGAGATGACTTCTTGACTGAACCAGAGAGAAAGAGGTTCCAAGAAATGCTCTCCAAACACGGAAAAGCCTTTGCTTCTTCACCAGATGAGATTGGTTGTGTGCATCCAAGTGTAATTGCGCCAATGGTTATTTTTACCGTGCCACATGTGCCATGGGATTTGAAACCAATACCAGTACCACGGGCATTGCTTCCCAAACTGGTTGAACTTCTTAAAGAGAAGATGCGCATGGGTATCCTTAAACCTTCAATGGCTCCATATTCCAATCGTTGGTTCACAGTGCCAAAGAAATCCGGAGCATTGAGGTTCATTCAAGATATGCAACCAGCAAATAAGGTGACAATTAGGAACAAAGGTTCTGGGCCTATTGTTGATGAAGTGGCAGAAGCATTTGCGGGACATGCCATTTACTCCATTGGAGATCTATATTCTGGTTATGATCAATTTCAATTAGCTGCTGAGAGCAGAGATTTGACAACCATGAAGACTCCACTTGGATTGGTTAGAATGTGTACATTGCCTCAAGGTGCTACAAACTCTGTGGCACATATGCAAAATGCCATGAATCAAATCTTACGAGATTTTGTACCTGAGAAGACTATACCTTTTGTGGATGATATCCCAATTAAAGGTTGTGAGGAGATTGTCAGAGACTTGACTCTTCAAGATAATGGTTGCAGAACATTTGTCAGTAATCATATCAATGATGTAGACAAAATCTTGGGGAGACTTGAAGAGGTTGAATTGACTCTTTCTATAGAGAAGTCAAAATTCGGGGTTGATGAAATTTTAGTGGTTGGGCATTTGTGTGGATGGTATGGACGGAAACCAAATCCCGAAAAGGTTGATGCTATTGGAAAAATGAAAGCATGCAGCAATATTACCGAAGTAAGGAGGTTTCTTGGAGCTTGCGTCTTCTACCAAATTTGGATACCTCATTTTGCTCACATATCAGAGCCTCTTTACAAACTGTTGAGAAAGAAGAATAAGTTTGTATGGAAAGCTGAGCAAGATTTGGTAATGGAAGAGTTGAAGAAAGTTTTGAAGTCACCACCGGTTCTAAAACAAGTTGATTATGAGAGTGGAAGACCGGTCATTGTGACTGTTGACACAAGTCCGATAGCCATTGGATGGGCTGTTGGACAAGATGATGCAGAAGGGAGGAGATTTGCCATCCGTTTTGGAGCAAGGATCCTCACAGAGAGGCAAAGAGCTTATCCACAAGTGAAAAGAGAACTTTGGGGTGCGCTTACAGCGCTAAAGGCGGAGAGAAATTACTTAATTGGAGCCAATGTTATTTTGGAAACTGATTGCTTACCCTTACTTGGCATGATAGCCAATTGTTCTTCACCGGATATTGCCATGCTTCGATGGATAGCATACATCAAGTCTCTAAATCCAGTACTAATACACATTGCTGGGAAAGAGAATTCTATGGCGGACATGTTATCGAGAGCCAGATACTATCAAGAAGAAGAGATGATGGCTCATGAAGGAAGTGAAGACCTCTTTGATGGTGGCTATATTTTGGCTACAGAAGGAGAGAGTTCTACAGATGGAATCTTGCCATTCAAAGAAGAGTTATATGAAGGAAGGTTGAAAGAGATTGGACTCTATTTGAGTACTTTGAAGAGGCAAGAAGGATGGATGGACAAAACTTTTAAGGACATCAGACATCAGTCTTATGGGTACCTTTTGCGAGAAGGATTCTTGTGGAAGAGGGCAAAAAGAGCTGATGAAATGCCATTGAGAGTAGTTGGTGACTCCGAGACCAAAACTAAAGTTCTTGAGGAATTTCATGATACACTTTGGGCTGGTCATAGAGGAGTTTGGGCGACATATACAAAGATCAAAGAACGCTATTGGTGGAAGGGATTATACAAAGAAGTTGAAGAATTTGTAGCCTCATGTGTTGTATGCCAATTACAATCCAAAATTCGGCATAGAGATGAGCTTCATCCTACATATCCTCCTTCCATTCATTTTCGATGGATGATTGATCTAGTTGCCATGCCGTCAGGCATATGGGGCATGAAGTATCTTGTTTTAGCAAGAGAAGAGCTTTCAAACTTTGTGGAAGGAAGGGCTCTTCGAACCAAAACAACGGAGAATGTCTGCCGTTTTATTCTTGAAGATATTTTTAGCCGATATGGAAGTATTGGTGCGATGAGAGCAGACAGAGGTGAATTGAATGCAACTGAAGCAAGGGAGTTTTTCAACAGATATGGTGTACGATTGAAGTTAACTACAGCTTATAATCCTGAGGCCAATGGTAAAATTGAAAGAGGACATCCTCCTATCATTCAAGCGTTGGTTAAAGCTTGTAGAGGAAGGCCTAATATTTGGCCTAAACTACTTCCATTTGCTCTATGGGCTGACAGAACCACACATAGTACTGTCACTGGATATATGCCTATAGAGCTCATGCATGGTCATAAGCCTATGTTGCCTGGAGAGGAGTCTATTCCTTCATGGATATTTCTATCATGGGAAGATGGTATCAGCATAGAGAGACTACTTGAACTTCGTATTCAACAACTTCAAAGGTTGCCTGAAGATCATCAAATAGCTTTGGAGAAGTTGAAAGTTGCTAGACTAAACAACAAGGAGAGATTTGACAGAACTCATCGATTGAGGACTGAGAAAATCAAAGAAGGAGATTGGGTACTTGTATTTGATAGCACATTAGAGCATCAACACAGTACTATGAGGAAATTTGCTCGACGTTGGTTTGGACCATATGTGGTAGTCACAGTTCAGGATAATGCCACATACTCACTGCGAGAGTTAGATGGAACTCCTCTGAGAATTCCTATTGCTGGCAAGCGTGTCAAAGTATTTCGGCGGAGAGATGGAGAGATTTACAATGAAGATTTGGATGATATTTTACCTTCAGCACAAACCCAAGAGATAGAAGAAAACAGAGATGAAAGCACAGAAGATGACCAAGAAGAGCCTACTTGGCACATACCGGAGGATGTGCAGGTTTAGAGGGGGTGAATGTCGCACTGTAAATGCGTACATAGTGTAAAAAAGTGTGGTAATGTTTTATTTCTATTGATTTGGTTTTCACGAATATGAGGAGAATAATGACATCATCTTTAGTGGCTTCAAGGTGACGCCTTCTTACGATGGCTTGAATCATCTATATAAGAATAGGTTGCCATCTTAGAATTCCATCAAACTTGAAGTAGTTTTCTTCATTATTTGTTATAGATTCAGTATGTCGAATTGGAGGGTTTTTTCTGAGTCCCAAGATGAAATTGGAATTCTAGTTTTTTACCTCTAATAGGTGTACGTTGAGTTTTAGTTCTTCATTCCATATTTGGAGTGAATTTCTATAATAATTTTGTGTTTGTGAAGTAGTTGTAAGGAAATATTCAAATGGTTTGCCTTCTAGGTGAACTTGAAGTAAATTTCCTTCAAAGATAAAGATAAGGAGATAGTAGTGGGCCAAATAAGTGCTCAATTATTGTTAGAGGAGTTTTAAGAGTGAGTTAGAGGCGGACCCCACTTGTTTGTGTGGTTGAGAGTAGATAAGGTAGAGGAAAAGTTGGATAGGATTCATCTTCTCTCCCATTGTGAGTTTAGGGAAAGACCCGAATGTTTGGAGGGCCATGGTGTTGTGTGTTTTTGGAATTTTGAAATGAAAATTGGTGGAGTTATGTATCATGGTGTCTTCTTTCTAAATTGATCTCACTTGCTTGATTTGGAGTTGTGAATCAAAAGTTGTGCTAGTTTGAGTGGAGGGAGGTTTGTTGCCTTCGAAATTAAGAGGCAGAGACTTCGACCGACCATAAAAGACGGACAGGTTCTTGGTTTGCATTGATATTTGGAGGAAGTGTAGGAAATTAAGTTAGCTTTCTAGGAAGATCTCACTCATTCTATTTGGAGCTTGTATGAGTGAGTTACGAGTGTAGAAGTGAAGGAGTGTCTGCTGCCTATCATTTCTAGAGGCCGAAACTTTGAGTGGCCATGAAAGGTGGACAGAGTGTTAATTTGATTTGAGTTTTGGAGAGGATGTGTAAAGTTTTGTTAGCTTTCTAAGAAGCTATCATTCGAAGTAATTGGAGCATTTATGAGTAAGTTGTGAGTGTAGGAGTGAAGGAGGGTCTGTTGCCCTCACTTGTAGAGGCCGAAACTTTGGATGACCATAGTTTTGGGTCAGAGTATTGGAATGAGTTGAGATTTGGAGGAAATGGAGAGAATTGTGTTAGCTTTCCAGAGAGTTATCATGCAACCCATTTGAAGTTGTGAAGCAACGGTGGTGATCATTCAAAGTTTAGCTTTGAAGATGGAGTTGGGGTAGAGATTTGAAGTTGGAGTTTGAGTGAAAATTTGAAGTTGAAGTTGAGGTGGAGCTTTGAGTGATGATTTGAAGTTGAAATTTGAAGACACAAAGATTGAAGACTCGTGTGTTGTGGCTTGTGGCTTGTGGCTTGTTATTCCTAGCCGGATTTGGGGCTCGTTGTCTTTCTATGGTTATTCCCAGCCGGTTTTGGAGGCTAGTTGCAATTTTCAATTTCAGCATTGTAAAACTGTTGCGAGCCGTGGTTATCCAGTAAGCGCTCCATTTTGTGTTTGTGGAGACTATTTGGGATTTAATCACCCACTTGGTTGCTCTTTTATGTTGTTCCCATTGGTGAAAGGCGCTTCATGGTCACCGTGGGTTTGAAAGTTTAGGGTCCCATCATCCGGACGGTCACTCGTGTTGGCTGTCCCGTTTTACCCGTCCGAGGCCGTGGGATCTTATCACCTTACCCTTACCCTTACCCTTATAGAGCCACCACAGGATAGGCCAACGGGGAGGAGTTTGAAGATTGAAGATTGAAGATTGAAGATTGATGATTCGACGACCGTATACGAGATTTGAAGACCAAGATTAGAGATTCATGAGAGACAACAAATTTTGTTGTTATACAATATCATTTTGTATTTGACTGGTGAATTTGTGGGTGACAAGTTCATTCACCTTCATCATTCTAGTTAGAAGACTGGGTTTGCAAGTGACAAGTCCACTTGCCTTTATTCTTCTATCATATTATTATTCCTTAGCCATTTCTAGTTGCAGCCAGAATCTTCGTGATTTCCCAAGGCAAACCGCTCTCAACACGACATCGTGTGGTTATTGTTGTTTCATGGGTTTGCACGTTAATCGCATTGTTATCGCATCATTACGGTGCATTAATTGTTTCGCATCGTTATGATGCAATTACAAGTAGTGCATTGTAATAATGCGGTAACAATGCGAAGCAATGCAATGTAATGATGCGATAACAATGCGATTAATGTACGAATCCATGAAACAACAATAACTTCACGATAATTGTTGCCAAACCGTAGGGTCTAAACTTTGTGATGACCATCTAATGGCAATGTACCACCTATAAGATATTCCTTTACCACAATCTCAACAACCCTTTGGCATCATGACATTGCACTTTGAGAGTGGACACATCAATGTGTGATTTAGCATGGTTCTACCCATGCTTTACCAAATGAATTTAGTCCCCCAAAAACTTTAAAAAATCCTCGGGAGGTCACTTAGAGTATTCATTAAAAACCACATATGAACAAAACTTTGGACCCCCTATATACTTTTTGAATTTGAAATGAAGCGAAATGAAAAAAAATATGAATAGATTTTTCTACTTTGAAAGTTCATGTTTTGAATTATTGATGTTTTTATTTGTTAATAATAATTAGTTACCAATTTTTGAAGTAAAAAGATACACTATAGAACTGAAAAATAACATTCACACCTCTATATTATATGAGAAAAAATTGTCTAAAAAATGAATACAAAAATCATAAAAATAACTCTCTATTGAAAGCTCATTTTGAGTTGAATATTGATGCAATGGTCATCTAAATGTGTTCTCTAAAAATATTTGAGTTAAAAAAACATGCCATTTCAGTGCATTTTTAACCTCTTCTAGAAATCATTCCATATTTTATTTGAGTTTGAAATTTTGGGAGTAGAATCCTATAGTCATTAGTGAACAATGCTCAAAATTTGAAGTTAGAATTATAGTTTATTAAAAACCACTTGTTGGCATGTGGTTTGTTGTAGTAGAACTAATTGCACCCCCCGAGGAAAAATCACAACAAATTCATTTCATGTTGGAATGGCTTGATTTTAAAGCATGAGGTTCTAAAAGCCCACAAGCTTTAAGGTCGCCCACCTCATCAAATGTACACTATTTGTACATGTTGCTTTTTCATAGCCTTCAACAATGTACAAGCAACGTACATTTGAAGAGATGAACAGTTTCAGAGCCCGAAGCCACTTCAATTCCAAAATTTCATAACTAATTCCACAAAGCTCCAGAAAATATAAAACAACGGATTAAATGCCAATTCCACATGTCTTTCAAGAAAAATTTATTGAAAAATTCAATATCAGCTCTGAACCCTTAAAGGATGGATTGGTGATTGTGGAAATCATTTATTAAAAAAACTGCAAAAGCACTCATTGAAAGACAAACTACTGTAGAAGACCTCTTCTTTTCGCAACAAAATTCTGAGGATGAATAGTTGCACTTCTATGCTACTAGAAGGATTCTTTCTCATTCATTGAACCAAAAATACCCTCGTAGACGTTTAACCTTTAAACGTTGAAGTAGACATTTTGGCATCCGATAGATGATAGAGAATCTTTTAGTGTAGAACATAAGTGCAACTATTCATCCTTGGAATTTTGTTGTGAAAAGGGGAGATCTTCTATAGTATTTTGACTTCCAATGAGTGCTTTTGGATTTTTTTTAGACCAATAATTCACACAGTAACCAAAAGGATGATTTCCATGGTTTTCACTAGTCCATTGTTTAAGGGATAAGCATTAAATGGGCAATTTATGAACCTCCTACCTCACTTGCAAATGCCTTTTGTCAACCTTCTCATTTTCTGCAAAATGCGTGTGTTGACGAACAGCTTCTCTAGTTAGCTAGTTTGCTTGGCAATAGGCTTTGTTTATCTTAGTGATAGGGCGCTCTGTGAACACAAGTCTCACGTCTGTACGCGCCTGGGTTGAAATTCTCTCCCTCCCTCTCTCCCCGTTGCATTTTTGCCGTAACAGTTGGACTCTCACTTGACGCATGCCCATGAAATGGACCACGGTTGGTTCTCTGTCCTCGGATTCTAGACTACAACCCAAGCATCCGAGCTTGGTCAACAATAAAGTCTAATAGGTGCTCCATTCCCCAAACGCAAAGCAGACCAAGGCAACCAACACACACAACCAGTAACTTCTATCAAGCCAAAGCGGAAAAAAGCGAAGCTACAGCAAGCCCTGGCTTCCCAACTCCCACCTCTAGCAAGCTAAGCTAACGCCATCCCGTCCGTCTTTCTCGATTCACTTTCAACCGCCTTTCAAGCTCCCACTTAGTTCGCGCAGTGACGTGTGGCAATTCTTGTGCATGGTCGGTGCATTTGGCGGAACAATTATGGGAGAGATTCACCATTCTTGAAGCTTCTTCTTGAAGAACTTGATGAGAGGATAATTAATTGGAAGCGAAGGTCCTCTCGTGGAGAGAGAATTTGCTTGGGGTGAAGTGGGTTGGACAGGATGGTGGATCAGGGGAGTGGTTTGGGGAGGATGGGCGTGTGGGGATTGACGAAAGAAGCTGTCAAGATCATGCGCCAGAATGTGCCCTTGTTTTTGAGCTTCGTTACGAGCTTTACGATTCCTTGCGGGCTCTTCACCATCTTCTTGTTGTCTGCAATTGATATTCACCGTCGCTATGTACTTGATGACTTCATATCAAAGGTGAGTTGCGTTGCGTTGCCCTTTCTTGAACATTACCCGAGAACGTTCTGATCGAATTGCGTGAGTGGTTGCTTTTTTTTGAGACTTTCTTGGGAATGAATTTCCGGAGGTGTGAGAGCTTGTTCACCGCATTGGAGCAGGGGATGCGGATTCTTTGACTTTCTGAATTTTTGGTGAGTGTTGTTGGCAATTGGAAGAGGAATTTCTTTTAGCATGTTTGTTTGTTTGGGCACGGCATGAAGTATGGATTTTCAAAAGTGCTGATATATTAAAGGGTATAGCTAAGGTTGAGCCGAGGTGGTTGTAAATAAGTTTACTCCAGGAGATTCTGATTGAATTGCATGAGTTGTTACTTTTTCGAGTGTTTCTTGGGAATGATTGTTCTGAGGAGTGAGCTTGTTCACCGCGATTGAGAAACGGAAGCGAATTTCTTGATTTCCTTGATTTTTGGTTGGCCTTGTTGGCAATTGGAAGAGGGATTTTGTAAGAATGTTGTTATAGATACTGCATGAATGAATTATGGATTTTCAGAAGTGCTGATTAGAGGTGGAGGTAAGGTCGACGTGAGGTTGTTGTAAATAATTTTACACTAGAAGGTGCTGGTTGAATTGCTTGATATTTCTTGATGTGCCGGGTCACGGGTGGTTTGCTTTTTCTGTAGTCGATGTTGTGAGTAGTCGTTTGGATGAGTGAATTTGTTCACTGCGTTGAGAGGCAAATGTGAAATCTTAAATTTTCTTGATTTTAATCGGGGGTTGTTGAGATTTGAAAGGAAATTCTGACTCACCTTAGTATGGAGTTTTGGGGCAGGGCATGAATTAACTACGAATTCTTAAAGTGTTGATTATGGGTGTAGCAATTCCCAACCCTAAATTCTCATTTTCAGATCATGCACAGTACATTTTAGGCAAATAATCTCCAGGGTTCAATTCCCTCCATGACAATTAGGTCTTACGTGGGCGGTGTGCAGGGCGAACTGGTGATTTTTGGCTGGAAATTTGAGACGATGATTTCGCCATTAGGTCTCAACTTCGGCTTCATACTCCTGAACCTTGCCCCAGTGGCGTGGCTGAACACCGCAGTTTGCACGCGAGGTGTTATAAGCATTTACAGAAACGAAGACCTGCAAACGTCCATAAAGCACAGTTTCCTCCATGTGCAGTGGGCGGTCTTGCGTCTCGTTGCTACCCAGGCCCTCCTGTACTGCTATTTTTTCATCATTTTGGGAATTTCGCTAATTCCTATCCGCAGCAGCAGCATCCCTTCATCTGCTTTCAACATAGGCAGCATTCTGAGCTGGGTGCTGACTTGTACCGTCGTTGTTCTCCTGTACCATCTCCCTACACCACAAGTGGCCATTTTGGAGTGCAAGAACTATGGATTACGTGGGGTTTTTAGAGCAACGGAGATAGCGTATTCAAACCTCTCGACATCTTTGGGGCTGACTTTCTTTTCCGTGTCATACTTCTGCCTTCTCAAGCTTCTTGTGGACGTCTTGCTGAGAGATTCGTACCCATTCTGGACAAAGTTTCTAGCGTACCCACCCCTTGTGGTCACTTCTATTACCATGTCGATCTTTTGGCAAGTGGTGTATACGCTATTCTATCTCTCCAACAGTCTCGTTGATTTGGACAAGGTTGATGCAATTCAGGCAGATATGGAGAGTAGTGGTGAAGCTGCTGACTTAAATCAGCCCCTTCTGGTAAGTATTTCATTGCGTTTCTTTTCTATTGCATCCAAGATCCTGTGTCATAACTCTTATACCATTATTGACCTGCATGGAAAGTCCCCTCTAGTACATGTCCAAAGGCCGAAAATTCCTCCTCTGATAGGGTCTTAACCAGAAAGAAAATTAGATTTATTGCTTATTCAGTTTAGAAAAAATGCAAGAAATGCTGTACAGTGGATTGCAATCCAAATGATGATTATGCTAACATGACAACTAAAGAATATTCAATCTGCATAGGCGAACTCCAACGACATCTTGACTGCATTGCTCTGTTGTTCTCCAATGCATTTGTATGAGAGGTTTCACTACTAGTGAGAAGCATTACGTAGTGAGAAGCATTACGATTACGCACTTGTTGCATAACGTTATCTCGTTGGAGTTGGTGCAGGATGATGACGTAGAAAGGAATGAGAGCAATTCCAACAGCCAACATGCAACGGTGTAATCTAAGACCCGGATAGCTAACATTCATGGGTGTTCAGTCAACGACTTCTGATTTCTGTTATGGTGAAATTGTAAAGCTGGAGCGTGATTTGAGATTTTATATTTTTGCTAGACTGAAGGTCAAACTAAAAGTGTATAGATATCAGGGGAGAACCTTTAGGCAAAGTATTCCACATTTATGCCCATGTGGACTATACCTGATCTTCTCTACATCAAAAAGCTTCGGCAACATATACTATCTCACAATACTGTATGCAAAACGGATTTGATATGGATTAAGCAGGTACAAACATTTTTGTTCCTTGTAATGTGGACTTGAGCTTCTAAACTTATGGACTTGGAAGTTTGAACTGCTCAATAGTAAATGTCCATGTAAGTCTTCATGTCTTTGAGGTGTTATGTTAATTTTTTTGTACTCGGAGATACTGCGGGATTCAATTTTTCGTAATTTGGGCTGCAAACACATGTACAAATAACCAGTTGATGTGGGTATCAGCCACAAATTTTCTGTCCTCTTTCAAGTCATGTGGTGAGAGCCAAAGGAATATATGAAAAGTTTAGAGTTTCTTTGAAAATGTACTTACAGTCCACCCTCGATATCTCTTACCCCCATACGTGTTAACCCCACATATGTGTTAACCCTGAAGCGCTCCAATGTCCAATTTCTTCACGACTAATAGATTGAAACTCAAGTTTCATCCTCATTATTTCTTGGATGAAAGTCATCTTAATTTGTGGTCAAGTTCCAATTTCTTCACGACTAATAGATTGAAACTCAAGTTTCATCCTCATTATTTCTTGGATGAAAGTCATCTTAATTTGTGGTCAAGTTGTTGTCCTATCTGATGGTTGGATTTGGTGTTACTAGAGTACATATATTTTTCTAAAATTACAAATGTGGAAGTATGTCAAGTGGTTGACCAAGCCCCAATTGCATTGATTCTAGTTCAAAATTGGATTTACAAAAATGAGGTCACAGATTTAAAGAACACAAAAATTTCAAAAAATCACCGTGTGAAGAGAACTTTCAATCCATTCCAACAAATTGCACTCAAAAAATGACAATATTTTGCTTCTAATTGTATTTAGAAGGAATTTTGAAACTTTCCTTTTAAAATTTGTAAAAAAATATTGGTGATAGCATTAGTGAATCTAAATGTACTAATGGAATCTAAAACCCAAAATCTACAACTTTTATTTGTATATGAATTCCAAAATATTCTTGAAAAAAGTGCTTTATGATGATTTTTTTCAAATTGTGAATCCTAGAGAAAACCCTGGATGTTTAGGGGTTAAAGGAAGATTGTGCTCTCAAAAAAAATCCAAAAAATACACTAGTAACTATTAATTGTTAACTATTGAGAGAATTTATTAAAAATTATGCTCCCTTTTGCAATGAATTCATCTCAATTATGTATTAATTTGGATGAAAGTGAGGCTATGGAAATTTATAACTTGGATGAAATTGATTTGTATCCATCATGCACCGTATCCAGCATGCACCGTAAAGAGCATGCATAGTTGACATTAATATATTAGTTACAATATGAAGGTCAAATAACAAAAATCTAATTAAAATATAGAGATATCTATTTTACAAAATTTGGTCATATGATCCTTAACATTGAATTGTTCATTGATCATATATTTGTTATTTAACCCATAATAGATGAGCCGATCAACGTGGAAATCATTTGTTTTGGTACATGTAAATTGTTGACTTAAAAAATACAAAAGCACTCATTGGAAGTTAAAATACTATAGAAGACCCTCCCTTTTCACATAAAATTTGGAAAATGACATAGTTGCACTTGTATAGAGAGATTTTTTGTCATTCATTGCCAGAAAATGTCATTAGCATCGTTTATGGGTTAATGGGGTGTTTTTTAATGTGAAAGATGTCTATGGATGTTGCCCTACATATCTATGCAATCAAATTTAAACAAATCCATCACCAATGTTTTTCAATCAATTATCATTTAAAACTATGAATTTTAAATGAAACAATTCATCCAAAATGGAATTTTGCTTTTTTAAAATCCAAATTTGATATGTTTGATTGGAATTGCATAAGAATTGAATCTTCATATGCAAGACAAAAAAATGCCAAATATATTCTATATTATGCAAAATTCTTTTGAATGGTAGAATAGGGAGGCGATTGAGAGATGTTGGGTACTATATAATAATCAAGAATCATTTCAAGCATCCTCTAACTTTTTTATTGAGGGATTTAATTATAGGACTTTGAAATGTTTTAAAGACCCCCTTTTTTTTCTTTGATAAATTAAAGAAATCAATTTTCTTTTTGTACAAAGCACAATATGAACAAGTTGGTTTGGAATTAAAAAGTAGGGCAAGTGGGGAATAGGTACAAGGTATAGGGCTGGGAATGGGTTATTGTAGCTATTAGAATTTTTTTTGTTATCTACACAATTAAACCTTAAAGGAGAGATTGGTGACTGTGGAAATCATTCCTTTGGTTACCATGTGAATCATTAGCTTAAAAAATTGCAAAAGCACTCATTGGAAATTGAACTACTTTAGGTCCTTTTCACAACAAATTTCCAAGGATGAATAGTTGCACTCTTGTCCTATTAGAAGGATTCTGTCATCCATCGGACATTGAATATGCTTTGGAAGTCTCTGTAACTGCATAAGAGTTTCTACATGGGACATTTTATTTTTACACGAAGCACATGGGTATAAGAGCATCCCCACCAGCTCTTCTGTTTCTCTATCTGTTTACTGAGCTTGGGACATCAAATAGGGATGAGACCTCGCAAGTTCTCCATATGAGCCTCTGGATACAGAACTGGAGAAGAGTTTTACAGAAATCTGTATATTTTAGAGATACAGGTTTCGGATAAAGGTTGGTGTGGTGAAATTGCTGTATCTCTATCTGCATATGAGGTCCTCTCCCTAAAGCTTCAAGGATACGGAACTCACTGGTGGGGATGCTCTAAACTTTGCAAGTTTAGTATATACAGGTTAAGTATGCATAACTTCCAAGAACTGTTACTACTGTATTTGAAAATGGTCACATATTTCTCTGAAACCTACAAAGAGCATCTACAGCATGTTCATCAAATCCAAAAAAATTGGAAAATATTCGCCTCCGAACAAACGGAAAACTATACCTCAAGAAACACCTCCTCAACAATATTCATTGGTTGTTCATTCAGAGACGCACACAAACGCAGCTAATAACCAACCAAAAATTTCTCTAATCGAGTGCCACAAGTCGGAGACATTACACGCAATCCTTGGAGGCCTCAAGCTTTTGAGAAATACATCTCACCGTTTGCAATTTCTACATATGACGAACGTTCCAAAGGGGCTACATTGCAAAAGACACGTGATTTTCAACATTATCACCTGCATTACAAAATGTTCGCAAAGCATCAATTCGACATACTTAGTTGCAGAGAACACCCAAAAATTCACTACTTGTGAATATTGCGGAGTTCCACATTGCACGTAACGTTCCTTCATTATCTCAGCTAGACTGGAGCATGAATCGGCATGGAACAGCTGGAGACAGACAGACCACAGCAGCAAGATCTTTCTTTACACCTCAAGCAAACCCCATCAATTGACCATCACTCGAATGAGCATATAACTACATAAGTGAGGAAGAAGGTGCAGAAGCTTCAAGAAAAAAAACATCTAGAAATCAAATCCAAAGTTCGCACATGAACTTGACAAATTGTCTAAAAAAATATAGGAGTACTTCATCAACACCCAGGCCTTACTTTCGCTTCATGACTGCGGTTGCAGCCTTGCAAAGCTTCTCCTGTATCCGCTTCGCATGCTTTTCTTGAGGAGGGGTGAAATTGAAGCACCCAGTGTCCGCTGGGTTGGCTTGGAAACCATCAAATATTGCAATGATTCCTCCGTCTTTATCGTATTCGATAGATTGACTTCGCCAGAAAGCTAGCGGAGGAACCAACAACCGCCCTGACCGAGACGTTTTCAGGCCGAATGCTTCAGGAACTTTGCTCTTGTCCTGCACACGAGGAGGAGGTAGTGGAGGCGGCATTATGGATGTCCTGCGATTCTTTCCTCGGCTTGATTCCAGCCCAAAACCTTCATTGGATCCTTCAACTTCTATGGGGCCTTTACCTTCCCTGGATCCCTTAACTTCCCTGGATCCCTTAACTTCCCTGGATCCTTCACCCTCACTGGACCCTTTGCCTTTACTAGATCCTTCACCTTGCCTGGACCCTTTACCTTTACTGGATCCTTTACTAGATCCTTCACCTCGCCTGGACCCTTTACCTTTCCTGGATCCTTTGCCTTTCCTGGACCCTTTGCCTTTCCAGAATACTATACCTTTACTGGGTCTTTTACCTTTACTGGATTCATTACCTTTAGTAGGTACTCTACCTGACTCTCCTACAATCAACCGCCTAGACGTACCAGTCTTTGCAAACCGGGTAGCAGGCTTCATATTCTTGAATCGGTCGAGTCCTCGTTTCATAGAACAGGTTTCAGTTCTGTCTTCATGAGCTTCTTCACTATGCTGAAGCGGTGATAACGGTGCATAATCCACTCTCTCCTCCTTTGGAACCTGCTCAGGTGTCACATCAGGGCTCGCAACATTGCGGTTGTATTTAAGTAGGTCCTGAGGTGAACATGGTTGCTTGCAGTTCGAACAACTAACAGTCTTCGCACTCTTTGGACCGCGAACTCTTACATGAATAGCATCCCCCTCCTCTTGGAGAGGAGTGTCAGGATTTGAAACTGACTCCACGTTTGCACGCTCCTCTTGGTGGGAAGTGTCTGGATTAGAAATTGGATCAGAGCGCCTTCGTAATCGTTTCAAGGGTCCAGTAACAGGAAGAACATCAGCGTCTGTAGTTGGTGACATTTTCAGTCGCCGTTTCAAAGAGCGTGTCACTCGAGCATTCGTCTCAGGAAACACCCATTCCTGTCGAGAGCTGGGTTCACTGAGGGAATCAATTCGAGGCTGGACCTTGCTCTGAAGCAACTCGGGAGGAGTTGCAGGGCCCGACTCCTCTCTTTCCAACTCAAGAGGAGCTGAAGGGACAGTCTGTTCAATTTCCAAGTTGGGAGGAGCTACAGAGTTTGTCTCTTCCATCTCCTCACTCTCCAAGTCCGCAAATGCTTCTAAAGAAACTGTTGCTTCAATCTCCACACCTGCCAGCACGTCCTCAATAGATACTTCTTGCTCTTTCGACTTGTGAATCTCAAAACCATCACTGTCTTTCGACAAATATTCACAACGATCTTGAGGCTGACCTAATACCTCCACTTCCATAGGTTGTGGATCAGTCGAAGTTTCCATAGGATCTGCATCCGGAAACCCAACCTCATAAGTTCGTCTCTTCTATCCAAAGTTATACTTTCAAAAAAAGTGGCTACACCATGAAATCAAACGTAGGCATTAGCACTAAAAAAACAAAATATTGAGAAAAAACACTGATAACACGTATTTACGAATACCACACGACTAGGTTCCATTCACCAAATCAAGGACACTCTGGCTTTTACAGATTTAAAATTGAGACCCTAACAGAAAACCCACATACCTTGATCTACAGCTTCTGTGTTCGCTTGCTGCAAGTCCATTAAGACCTCTTCAATAATACTATTAGTCTTTGCCAATTCTTCACGCTCTGTCGTAGCTTGCTCTATATCTGGAACAAATTCGGCAGGCTCCTCCTCTGCAGGCGTGCCTCTAGTGATATCCATTCCAAAAGTGACCTGTTCGATTTGAGTAGGAGGTAGCGAATCGAACAGATTTGGTGCAAATTCAGACGACCTCGATAGACGCTGCTGGAGTCGCCTACTGCTACGAACTGGTTGTAAAGATTCTTTTTTGCTCTTGCGACTCCTTCGAATTGTTACACAGGTCGTACCTGTAATCGGACCATTCTCAGATTCTTTAGCAAGAAGATCATTGGTCACATGCTCAAAAGGTGCCTCGGTTGCAGGTGCAGGATCCAGGCTGGTTGGATTAACATCACATGATTGTTGCAGAAGTTCATGGTGAGGACGGCACTCATCAATTGCATCTGATGATCGAGCCCCCACAGGAATTGTTGCATCCGTTTCAACTACACCTGATGTGTCAGCCCTGGCAGTGACTGCTGCATCTGTCACAACTACATCCGATGTTTCAGTCCTAGCAGGACCTGCTGCCTCTGTCAATACTACATCTGATGTTCCAGACCTTGCAGTGCCTGCTGCCTCTGCCTCTGCCTCAACTACATTTGATGTTTCAGCCCTCGCAGTAACTGCTTCCTGTAGCTCAACATGCGATGTTTTAGCCCTCGCTGTAACTGCGTCCTGTGGCTCAACATGTGATTTTTCAGCCCCAGAAGTAAGAGCAGCTGCTGCCTCTACAAGATCTGATGCAATGTTTACAGGAGCTTGAATTGTTGACCAATCTTCATTCACAGTAGCTGCATCAGCCATCAAAAAATCGTCACGATCATGACAGATTTACATAAAAGAAATGTCAGATACAAAGCGTCACACCGACAAAAACAAGTGAAATATTAAGAAAATTATCGGAGATTAGGACGTGTGGAACCAAAATAATCAAGCAAAAGAACTTCCAGGATGTGCAGATCTTACGTGTTGGACTGGTACCCTCACAGTCTCTTGAACTACATGGAACGTCTTCTACAAGGGTCTTCGAGACCTTCGGATCATTGACACCCTGGCTCTCGTCCTCTGAGAGACACTTGGAGGCTTTTGGATGAAGGCCTCCAAGACTCTCGCTAACAGCCAAGCTAGAAGATTCTCCAACTGGTCTCACCCTTAACAATTGCTTCCACATGTACGGGAAACCTGCCAGTAAAGAACACGGGGATCATTCACAGAGGGGCAACATGACAAACCTTTGCAATGAGCTCCACGAGCATGCGACGACGGAGGATGTGCGCAGTATGTAGAATCACACAGCCTGCACATAGTGCCTACCACGACAGGACCGCTAAAGAACTTACCAGCGGACAAACACTGGATAATTCCAGGAGAGAAGCCATTTGCATTCGAAGCCTCCTGATCCATAGTGCCCTCTAGAAAAACTTCGACGCCATCCTCTGTAACAACCTTATGGATGTCCAGGCGATTCACAATAGGAGAAGTTTTGACATGCTCTCGATTCTGAAAGAGCCATCCCCCTACAGCCACTTTCGTCTCCAAGACCCTGATCAGAATAATTAACACTAGCAGTCAGAATGCCTGAAAATGTCAAAAAACATGTGCTAAGACATAGCAAACCTCTGATAGTAATGAACCAGTGAAATCTATAACCCATTCTCTCTCAACGAAAGTCTAAACAAAATATGATAGCAAGACGATAATTACCTGCCAACTTCGCCAATTTGGACCTTCATGATATACCAATTAGTCAACGAGATTGGACCTTGTGTCACCAATCGTTGGATGCTCGTCTGCTCCACAGCATTATCCTGGTAAGAAGGTTCCGTGGAATTTTCTGGCATCGCAAATAGACTTTGAGAAGAAGTCCGTGCACTTAGCGGTGGTCGAACGGAATCTCCGGCTGATCTGTGTGGACTTCCAACCACAGTCCTAGGCAGTGACCCTGTTGCTATACCCGGCAATGACAGTCGGTCCTGTGAGGCCATGAATGCAGACACGGCACGAGGAAAGTAAATACAACTTTCTTATTTATCATATGGATGCACATCTTCATTTCGCCCTATCGACAGAACATTTCGCAACACAAATTGCAAAGAATTGCAAATAATGCATTAATACAAAAAAAACGCTGAGTAACAAAGACCTGTTCTCTTGCGCTTGCTGGTCCACCCCTAGACCTGGATGGTCTCTGCCAGCCATCTTCCTCAGTGCCGATATCTGAGAGACTCTGTCGCTGCATTGGCCACCTTTGTCGAACTCTACCATCAGCGTCGCCGAAGCCAAGAATTGGTACAGAAGTCTCCGCTGCCCCAACAGAATGAAGGTGGTGGTCTTCTACATGGTGGCTTGCTTGCGAATGTGAAACTGTAGGTAGGCAGACAGGATATGGAATTCGCCTCCCCTGGCACATAGGAATAATTGTTACACCACCAATCACAATCATGTGTTATCACACCCTCAACCCATGCTCTAATACTTAAGACCTCGCAAAGGTAAAAAGCCATGGGTAGGTCACATGGGGACCTTTTCCCCTTCAATTTTATTTTATTTTTGAACTACACATGCAATGTTCTTCACTGATTCTGGTGATGTAAAAGTTGTCTCCCTCTGAATTACTGGTTTTTTCACAATATGATCCATCGAATTGGTCTTGTTAAAACGATGAATCCTTGGTCTTTAAGGGGTTAGTGTACTACAAACCTCAATACCTATGTTATGACGGCAATGAGGCAAGAAATAACTTACCTGGCAGAGCGAACGTCCGAGCTCGTCCTCCGAGAAAGAGATCCTACTCTGACTCCTGTCTCCAATCGACTGGCGAGGGTTCGGTTGCCGGAGCCATCCATCAGAATATTCAACAGCGTTCGCATCCAAATTCACAGACCTGGAAGGCCCCTCTCCAACAACATTTCTAGAATAACATCTCTGCTCGTCCAAAACTCGCTCTTCCGAGTCCCGAAACCTCGACCTATTGCCACACGAAAGGCACCCAGAAAGGCACCCAGAGGCTTGAGACTGCACCATGCTGGCCATACGGAACGCCTTCTGATTCTCTTGCAGCAACAACTGCTCGATCAGATTCCCGGAATGTAACCCTAAATGATCACCGCAACTGTGCCTCCGCAAGGCATACTCGTACTCCGGTCGATCATAACCTCCGTAATGCGGTGGTCCTCCTCTTCCATCGTCGTGCAAAACAGGCGGCCTTACAGGTGCCCGGGACGTGGAGGAGAGAGGAGGCGCCATTGCCATCCTCCCGTCCGTGTGGTAACCCCCCTGATAGTCAAGAAAACTGCTCGTCGGAGGAAAATGGACCGACTCGGAAAGCGAACCTTCCGCTCCCGGCTGCCCCTGAAATGACATCTCGGGAACTACTCCCCTCCGTCTCACAATCCCGCAAACGCTCCCATCGCATGCCTAAAACCTCCACCACCAACTCTCTTGCAAAATCTCAACTATTCGCAAAACCCCGGCAAAATTGCCTGGCTCCAAATCCTTGAAACCCTAAAATGTTTCGACAATCCTTGCAACATTCAAACCAGAAACACGACTCACAAAACCTCCACCACCAACTCTCAAGATTTGCCTGGCTCCATGACCTTGAAATCCTAAAAAGCTTCAACAATTCTTGCAACATTAAAACCAGAAACACGACTCAGAAAACTTCCACCATCGATTCTATTCCCAAAACTCAACTAGTTGCCCCAAAAAATTTTAATGGCAAGATTGCCAATCCTTACAACGCGGAAAAAGCTGCAACTATCCTTGAAACCCTAAAATTCAACAATTTGCAACAAAAAAACAAATGGAAAGATTGCCTTCTCCAACCCTTGCAACCCTAACGATCAACAATTGTTGCAACCCTAAACCAGAAACACGAGTCACGAAACCTCCAACATCGATTCTATTCCAGAAACCATCGCCACCACCTACGACCTTCCCATCCCGAAACTCCAGCAAATCACGATCACAATCTCAAAAACATATCCTGACTCAGCACCAAAAAATCGCCCTGCTCCAAATCAAATCGAGCGCTTCAAGTATTGTTCAGTATAATCGACAGCAGACCTAACAGAGGGCTTCAATTGCAATTGCTTTTGGAAATCCATAGCTACCTCATCGTGATCGGAGCGACCACAACATTTGCGAGAAGGGCAATGAGATTGAAGTGCCGGAGGGAATGCTAAGCAGAGACTGTGGAGCGAATGACGTGGCGGCATTCGATTGCATGAGGTGTAATATGGAGACCAGGAATTCATCCAAAAGATTTTCAAAGTAGGATGATAAGTTATCACCACGCTTGGATGATTGAATAGTTTCTCATCCATAACTTGGAGAGAATTGATTTCTCATCTTTCTCTTACAGAATGCTAAATTTCTTATTGTTTAATCCCCGAGAGATGGAGTTCGCATTCACTATTTGGATTATGAATGTTTTCAAGAGCTTACCACCATAGCAACAAGAAACAAGTGAAGTTTATCTGTATATGTTGAAAAAGCAATTTTTATCTATTTTTTATGAACAAAACTAAGTACAAATTTGAAATGTTTTCATTCAAACAACCATACTATAAGCATCGGTGGATAAAGTTCAAAAGAAGATATATGTGTGACATACTTCGCACTACCTTGAAAGTGTGAAGGAAAAAATTAGTTGTGATTTGAAAGAAAATCAATTTCAAAGTTAACCATGTCTAAAACTCAATTTTGTTCAACAAGATTTAGAATTATTGTATCTTTTGCCAATTTTTTTCTCATGGAACTCTAGAAAAACTTTTTTTGTACCATAATATATTATCATTGTTAATATTGGCTAAAAACTGCCAATTTTATGGCCAATGTAATTTTTGGCACTTTTCAACTTTTGGGCAATATTAACAATGATAATTTATTTATTCTAGATTTGTTGGGTCTTTGATGTACATCATGAATTTTAGTCTTTGGACAAGAAATTGAACCTAAAAATGTATGATATGGTTGTGAAATATAAATTGAATGCATGGCCCAATTCAACAAATATTTCAAATGCAAGGGCATTAAGATGTAACAATGGTTCATATTGCAATCTATACTTTCTTTACAATGATTGATGCTATCCTATGCTCTCATTTCCCAAAAAAATTCAAATATTGAATACCAACATCATTTGCATGTTTGTCAAAATATTAATATTTTTAATTCAATAAATGTCAATTTCCTTTAATTTTTGTGCACAACAATATGAAATGATGTATACCAACAAGCCAAAGCAAAAAAAAAAATTTGCAATTCCATGGTTAGAAATGCTATATCACCAAAATTTGTATTTGGCTCCAAAGGATTGGTAGAGCAAATGGAAGATTTGTATCTACATGTACACCCTACATTCTATAGGGTAACGTTATCTACCATTTTATAGACCATATTCTATAGCTATACAATGGGGCATACATTGAGTTTATAATTCTAGAAACATTCATGTGCATTTTTTTGATGAAAAATGGAATTAACGTAGCATATCTAGTGTGCATTTGATTGTAAAAAACAATTGTCTCTTCTAACACAAAAAATTTATTTTATCAACTTTATCATTGTATAAGTATTAGTCTATTATTTAATGAAAAAAATGAGAAGTAGGAGATAGATTTTCTTGTTTAAAGTCCATTTCATATATGTTTATTAAAAAAAAAAATTTAATGCTTCAAGCTCAAAAGGTGTTTTTATATTAAACTTTGAAAAAATTCAATGGTCAATGTTGAAGGAAGATAATGACCTATTCGGAAACTATCCTATTAGTATAATAAGTTTGTTCCAAGGGAGAGCGTCAAGTAGGATTTTTCTATGCTAATAAGTTAATCCAAGTTGGAACTCTATCACCAAAAACATTATTACAACGACACACCAAATCCAATGAGGCTTACAAATTTTGCACTCTTGCATTTCATAATTTAATTTCACATCAGGCACACACATTTATACAAATTGGTGCGTAACACACAACTCTCACTTCAACATAACATGAAACTCACACACACCAAGCATACACACATCTGCACCATACAAAAAAAATTACATAACACACGCGGCTGGGACTCGCACTAGACAACATTCGACAGTGGGTGAAAACAAATGGCTCCAAACCAAGACTTAATAGGAATCCCAACAACGGTTACCAAAACTACCACGACACACACACTTAACCACCAACTTGGAACCGCACCAACTTGGTCAATCGCATAGCTTGCCAAACTGCAACTCCAACTGTAGTTTCCACACAACTTCCCAATTGGCAATCGCCCTACCAACTCCTCCAACCTTCAAATCCTCGTTACAACCCACCTCCATTCAGACCGACTTGGACTCATACCCAGTCATTCATCCACTTTCCAACCACTCAGTTACTCACCCAATTTGGCAATTTCACAACAAAATACCACAAAATCCCATCCAAACATACAAAAACAGACCGAAATCAATTCAAAAACACTTCAAAAAATCAAAATTTATTACCGAACAAGCTATCTACAGTCAACTTCTAAGGTTTTGGGGTGTTTTGACTTAGATTATATTTTTGGTGGATCATTGGTCTCAAATGACCAAAGAGGTAGTCCACATCATTTTCTTCAAAACAAAAATGATCACATTCCTAGTATTGTTATGAATTAACATGGAAACTATTTTGAAGAGCACTTTTGCTATTTGTAAAACTTTGAGAAGGGCTTTTGGCAAACAATTCAACTTTTACTTACATTGTTGTTATGTGATGAACAAGATTTATATAGCTAGCTACAACATTCAACAACATTCATTCTACCATATGCACGCATTTAATAGAGATTACATTACTTATTTCTATCCATCCATCCTTAGAATAATTTCAACTATTCAAGGCAAGGAGATTATACCAATTAAATTAGTATTGTAATAAATCCAATCCCCAACCAAGTGACTTACTTTAATTTGGAATGAGGCAAAAGCTATCAAGATTTCATGCTGATAATCACTTGTACATATGAAGGTTGAGCAAATTTACAAGGTGTATGTAATTTTGAATTCCCCTAGCTGCAAGTATTGTTAGAGCTATCTACTTTAAAGTCATCATACTTTGCATAAGCTGCCATGATTACATGAATGTAAAAGGAAGGCTTCATTTTGTATGTTGAGAATCAAATTCTCTTTCTTTGCCAAAAACTCGTCTAAAAATGAAATGAATACATGCCTAATTTATTGATAGTTATAATATGTGAAATTTAATTGAATTCAAGACCTACAATACATCTTATGACTATCCTTTGTTCCTTTGTTTTGTCATTCGGTTGGTCTATAAGGCCTACATTCTATTAGTGTATCTCTAAAGAAATCTAATAGCTTCTTCTTTTTAACTTGCTTAAATAAGTTTTTCTACACTTTAGTACAAATTGACTATGGGATAAAATAGTTTTGTGTTGATTTTGTATTAAATTTAACACAAATTAGATTGAAACTAACACAAAATTACCTAAAAACATTCTTAAACTACAATGAATTTGTACTAGCAATAATTTGACAAAAAATTATTCCTAATTACTAGGAAAAAATAATTCAATAGATTTTTTTTCTTATATTAGAAAATGAGTTGATATTTCATTGAAAAAACTAATGCACAAAAACATCATATGCATTTTTGAGAGAAAAAATAAAGTAGAAGGAAGTGCACTATGAAAAGAAAAAACTAAAATTGCTAATTTGTTTTTACAGTCATGAGATTAGATAATGTTGATTCTAATAGTAACCGTCCCCCCAAAGAACTTACTAGTTTCCTATATTTAATTTCTAAAGGACTGAGGCATATTTCGGACAAAAATTGTGAAAAACTGTAACTTTTTAGGGTAGTGAAAAAAAATGAATTTTTTTAAGAATTCAACCATATAAATTTTGTACTAGACTACTATGGGAATGTGTGAAAAAATTTCAGAAAATTTGACCTCACGGGTTGAAAGACTATAACATTTGAAGTTAGAAGAAAAAGTTTTCTTTGACCTTATGCAATAGGGCCAACAACCTTTACTCTTCCTAGAGAGGTTTTTAAACTATACATGGTTATTTTTTTGACATTTGCATTTTGCATCATGTTACTTATCAAATTTCAAAAGTAAAAGAGGAATTTTTCAAGAGTTGCCCAAAGCTACTTGAGCTGCCAAAAAAATTCAAGGTAGCATAATTTTCAATTTGGGCACCCAATCGGCAAAAAGAAATTAAATGCCCACTAAGGCTGTACATGTTCACACCTTGTGTCAAAATTTCGTGAACTTTCAACCAAAATTGACCTCATAGAAACCTACTTGGATTTTAAATTGTTTGTTCAACAGACAGTTGTCCTTTAGAGGTTAAAAAAATAAAAATATGGATACAATATACTAAGACATTTGATAGATATAAATATATTTGTACTTCTATATAGATATGGATTTACCAAAAATGCATTATTCCATAGCATTTGAAACCATGAATTTGGTCATGTATATTCATTGGATTTTAAATGTAAAATACATTGATAATTTATTATTTAAAAATAATAATAACTACAAAACAAAACTCCTCATAACTTTCATTTTATTCATAAAAAAATAATTCAAAGTTATGGCATATTGTCAGACATTTGCTATGATATAGTTGTTGTTATGTCTTATTGAATCACATCTATAAATCAATTAAGATGTGACAAATGTATTGTATATTTTCTATTACAAACAAACATCTTGGATTCAAAAAGATTGTGGCAAAAACAATAGTGTTGGTTGCTAAATACAAATTATAATAATTTGTGTTATTTGTGTTGCAATTAAAACAAATATCTTCAAATTTATTCAAAGTGTATGCAACAACATTTCAAATCGCAGCCTATAGATCATTTATGGTAGTAAATGAGATCTCAAGTCTTTGATTCACTAAGTATCTTCAAATTTTGTTTGAATCATGGATTAATCCAAATTAATATTATCTACACTTTTCTCTCTATATATATATATTGTTTTTAAAGCATACATATATTGTCAACTTTTTACAATATCAATGGAGGGATCTTCAATGATGTACAATAATATGCAATAAAATGTTGAAGTAAATTTGGCTCAAAATAGAAGCATTGAGAATTTAAGTGATTTTGAAAACTAGTGAAACAAGTGAATTTGTAAGGGTGGTTAGCATTGAAATTCATATACTTCCAAACCATAATTGCTTTTTTGCTTCTAAATTTTTTTAGGATTGTAATATGTGTGCTATACTTCATCACTCGCATTCACTCATTTGGATTTTGTTCACTCATTTTCAAAGCATGGCACATGGAATAAACACTAATAGAAATCTACTTAGATTTTGCAACCAATTACAAACAACTCATTTTGTTCAAATACAAGTCATTTTGGACAAGTTATTCTAGATGCTTTTCCTAAGCAACTCATTTTCAATTATCATGGACAATAGAGTTGTGAAAGACCAAATTTGTACTATTGGAAATTGAACAAAACATAGACTCAATTTTTGGAGTTACGATAGATTGCTAATTTATACCATTCTTTTCACACAATGATTTTGTCAAAATTGAATAAAAGAAAATTTCATATATAAATGGATACTATTTTGAAGAATGAATTTTTTTTAAATAGAATTTTACATACATACAAGTAAGTTATACTTTATACTTTATTATTTCTATTATTTTGACATTTTAAAATATTAAAAAATGCATCCTTTAAAGCAATTAGTAGAGATACTAACATCCTACAAGATGATTGTTGATTATCTTGTGATTTTTATTGTTGATTATACAATACTATTTCATTTATACAGTTCCCTTCTCCAATGTACAAGGCTATTTAGATGAAACATTATCTTGAAGTTATTCCATTTGTCATTCAAAAGATGAACTTTAAATTGTTTCGGGGTAAAGGGCGCACAAAATAGATTGAAGAGTATTACGAACAATAAAAACCATTGAATTATGTTCCCACTTACAAGAAAATGGACTTCAAGGTGCTTCAACATTAAGAGGCCACACTAAATTGATTGAACTATATCCTAAGGAAACAAGATCAATGAGCTTATACATCTAATATATCTTAAATAAGGTTGTTTTGTTTTGTTTGTTATGATGAAATCTCCATAACCGTGTGTCCTCCAATCACATTTTTGGTACTGTCCAAAAGCTCTCTATGAGGAAGGGTGTATCAACTATGTTTTGTGTTTTTTTGGACCTATGGTGTGAAAGATATTGAATTCCAAAGTATTTGTGAATTAAAAGATTAGAAAATTATTTTTTATTTCATTTTATTTTGTCGTGGAAACAATAGAAGGCACGCTAAAGTTCATCATTCAAAACATGGCACTTGGGGCTTCAAAGGCTACACTAAATAGGTTGAAGAGTGTATTGAACAAGAACAATGTGACTGTGAGGCTTTGTCCACTCCAACCAAATCCTACTAGCACTATGCAATGCAAAATTAGTTGTAAGGTAATAGTCTTTGAAATCGCACAAGCCTCCTAAACCACCCACATCCTCAAATGTACACTATGTATACATGTTGCTTTTTTTATAGCCTTCAACAATGTACAAAGAGTTGGTACATTTTAGGAGGTGGGCTATTTTAGAGCCCTGTGCCATTTCAACTTCAAAATTTTATAACTAATTTCTTAGAGCTCCAAAAAATATGAAACGGCTTGGGTTAGATGCCAATTCTACTTGTCTCTTAAGAAAAATTGACTAAAAGATATATCAAGAAGCTTAGCCTCTCCAAAATTTAATTTCGGCTCTTACATGGGTGATTTATGAACCTCCTGCCTTAGATAGGATTTGGAAACTCGGATCCAGAAACTTGGAGTTGATGCCATAAGGTAGAAGCACTAGTATTGGATCACTTAAGTAAATTTGGATAAGATGCTGAGGAGTATGAGGTGGTGGAAATTTATGGTATGTAGGAAAATAGGAAAAATGAAGATTTGTAATTTTTCAGAATTTTATTTCCAAATTTGAAGTTACAATGAATTTTGGGAGCCAAAATGCATTGTCGACCCATAGTCAATGTTTAGAGTATTGTAATTCCAATCATTGAAGAACTAATTTCTTGTTCACTACTTCCTACTTTCTCACTCATTGCTTTTAGACATGTGTCATAAGCATATTAGTCTCCATCTTGAAAAGGACAGAAAAAACAAATTTAAAGCTTGAGTTCCAACCTCAAATTGGAAATAGTGCATCCTACAGGTTGGGCATTGGGCGTGGTTGGTAATTGATACCTTAGTCTTTGTCTAGAGGACGACATATAGATCAAGCGAAGAAATTATAATGATTTAATTGAATATCAAAGATCATTCCAATATCCCAATCATCCATATACTAATATGCTATAAAATAGACCATCTCCTTCAAATAGACCCTAGCTTTAGAGGCAAAATGGAGGTGAGGTGATTCTTGAATGGACCACTTTAGCAATTGAATGTATTTAGGAAAAACTATTTTCTATTGCAAGAGCCATTATAGTCCTTAAATCTGCATACCTCTTTACAAGTTGCAAGTGGATGGATTTTGGGAGAACTACAGTCACAAATACGTGCCTATGTCCTTAATCTTTGAAAATTTATAAGTAATTAAAAAATGCTCAAAAAAATAGAAACTACTTGTGTTAAGTTCCATGTCTATTTTTCTTTCTCTGAAAAATGATATAAAAATACTTTTGTCCACGGAAACCTATGAAAAAGGTGGAGCAACCCTTAAATGGTCACTTTTAGAGCATACTACTTTAGTGCAATTCGGTAATTCAACACCTGCTAACTTAACTCAAGGTAGAAACACCTATAACTGTTACTTTAAGCAATTTAGTGTACTAGTTGGAGGCATATTCTTTTTTTAAATAATATTTTTGTAGTATATACAAGTAAAAATCATGAATATTAAAAAAAATAGATTTTTCGGACATTGTATGTAATTTCTATGATTTTTCAAAGTGTTGGCTGCTTAGACCACTAAAACTGTCCCATAGGCGCCCCCAAAACTGAACTTTGCAAAAATTAGGTGTTAGCAAATCATAGTCAAATATGTGTCCTTCAAATGTGTTGGTCAATCAATATTAAGCATGTGGAGGACACATTCACCAAAGTTTAGGGACATAATTGGATGAGTCTAGGAACAAAAAATAGGAACAAGTGAAATTTGGGGTGTTTCTACCTTATAAGGTAATAGGTTCTTAAATCGCATAAGCTCTAAAACCACCCACATCCTCAAAATATACACTATGCATACATGTTGCTTTCTCATAGCCTTTAACAATGTACAAATTGTGTACATTTTAAGAGGTGGGCGATTTCAGAGCCCTATGCCATTTCAACTTCAAAATTTCATAACTAATTCCACAAAGCTCCAAAAAATATGAAACGACTTGGGTTAGATGCCAATTCCACTTGTCTCTCAAGAAAAATTTACCGAAATTTATTTTAAAAAGGTTCTCATCCCCAAAATTCAGTTTCAGCTATTAGGTGGGCGATTTCTGGACCTGTTACCTTATCATCTGCTTGAATGTGAGCAAGTCCACACAGACTGACAAAACCATCTTCCACTGACTCACCTTGATTTGGACCTTTCAAGTTGAACAAGACCATCTTCAATTTCAAGTTGGAGGATCATATACTTAACTTAATTTTGGACCACACCATCAATCAACAAGACTTGATCATCCATGGACCGAGTCACTTGTTGATCAAGGCTGGTCAAAAAAATCAAAATATAAGGAAGGTGGCTGTGATGTTGATCGATCCAATAGGAGCTTGAACAGTTCAAAGAGCTTGACATGAAGGCAATCAATCAAGAGAGGCGTTCATCTTGGAAGCTTGTACCGATCCATCCCGATCAAGCATTTTGTGTCATGTAAGGTTGGTTAGATAGATTAATATAAGTACATTTCTTAATGATCTATATCAATCTCACCAAACCATGGCCAATCCTTTAATTTTTTCTTTGTGTCACTCTCATGGCCGATGGAATAGATGGAAGAAGAAGAAGAGAGAGTTTAGAAGCTATGAGGATTATGTAAGTTTATGTGTGCGCGAGCATGATTGTGAGGTGGCTGTGATGTAGATCAGTCCAATTGGAGCTTGAACAATTCAAAGAGCTTGACGTGAGGGCAATCAATCAATCAAGGGAGGCGTTCATCTTGGAAGCTTCTACCAAACCATCCCCATCGAACATCTTGTGCCATGCAAGGCCGGCTACATAGAATATTTCTTGATCAATTGATCTATATCAATCTCACCAAACCATGGCCAATCCTTTAATTTTCCCTTTGTGTCACTCTCATGGCCGATGGAATAGATGGAAGGAGCCAGAGTTTAGAAGCTATGAGGATTATTTAAGTTTATGTGTGCGTGAGCATGATTGTGAGGTGGCTGTGATGTAGATCGGTCCAATTGCAGTTTGAACAATTCAAAGAGCTTGACATGAGGGCAATCAATCGATCAAGGGAGGCGTTCATCTTGAAAGCTTCTACCCATCCATCCCGATTAAGCAATTTGTGCCATGCAAGGCCGGCTAGATAGAATATTTCTTGATCAATTGATCTATATCAATCTCACCAAACCATGACCAATCCTTTAATTTTCCCTTTGTGTCACTCTCATGAACAGTGGATAGATGGAAGAAGCCAAAGTTTAGAAGCTATGAGAATTATGCAATAAGTTACGCGAGCGTGATTGTGAGGTGGTTGTGATGTAGATCGGTCCAATTGCAACTTGAACAGTTCAAAGAGCTTGACATGAGGGCAATCAATCGATCAAGGGATCGAGGCGTTCATCTTGGAAGCTTGTACTAATCCATCCCGATCAAGCATCTTGTGCCATGTAAGGCTGGCTTAATAGAATATTTCTTGATCAAATTGAACTATATCAATCTCACCAAACCATGACCAATCCTTTAATTTTCCCTTTGTGTCACTCTCATGAATGATGCATAGATGGAAGGAGCCAAAGTTTAGAAGCTATGAAAATTATGTAATAAGTTTGAGCATGATTGGAAACTTGTCGCCATCTTTGTCCTTGCATGATGCAAGGGAGTGCAAGTGTGCAAGTGTGCAACTATCATGAGGCAGGCTAGACTCCTGACTGAGCGAGCGAGCTAGAAATATAATGACTGGAGGGGAGCTTGTGACCTGGGAATTGAAGACTAGCTCGTGGCTTCATCTCTGCCACTGCTTTCTGATGATCACCAGACGGCATGACTCGGTCGCGGCCCTGAAGCGAAATCATTATAATATACTCATACATATACTGGTAGAGTGTGTGTATATCCAAACTCATTTGTGATTGTTGACCCATCTCCATCATGTACTATTGTTTTTGGGGTGGTGGTGGTGGTGGTGAATGGCAGGAATTCACGTAAATCGGGGGAATTTTGTTAAAATGGCAGTCATTATGCAGCTCTGCCACTCTGGCAGTTTAGACAGCGTGGTCTAAAATCTATACCTGTTCTAGATGGTTTAGACTGCACAGTCTGAAAATAGCATATGGAATATCGCCATTTTAACCCTGAAGGATGAAACGGCATTTTTTGGGGGCAACATAGCAATTTTGGGGAGCTCACTATGAATGGAATTTTCATTTCGTTTCATTGAAATTTTCACATACCATGTGTCTGAGGAGTAGCTTTAAGGCTCAACAATTTTCATAACTTTTGGCTACGGACATGGTTAAAAAGTTATTGTATGATATGTAATCTTCAACATTCGACGGGTAATTCGGGGAGCCAAAAAAAACTTCTTTAAAAATCTCTTTTAAAAAAAATTGAAATTTGAAATCGGTTCATTAGATTTATTTATACACGAAAAGCTTTAAATGATTCCATTTTGATTAATGAGATGAAAGTTATGAGGAGTTTTAGTTGTGGGTAGTTTGCGGGTAGTTATGGATCAATGTTGCATGTAGGTTGACAAATTTAATTGGAAATTATGTGCAATGATAGATGTAAGGTAAAGTTTACACTAAAAAATTGTCTGAATAAGCAATTCAACATGGTTCCCATAATCGTATTAAATTATTGTTAGTGGGGTCTTATAGGTAGACAAAATGGATTCCTGGATTCTCTTATAATGCATTTTTGAGGCACCATATGAGTAAACTATGGATTTTATTTCAAAGTTATGAAAATAGGTGTTTTTAACTAAATTGATCCTAGACATGAATAATAGCATTAGTGGGAGTACATTTTTAGGCAAGAAATGTGTAGGAGTTGGTTTTAGAAAGGGGTCCAAATTAGGTGTTGAAACTTTAGTACTTCCTTTAAGAACTTACAACATGATGCCTAACTATCACTATGTAGTCTAAGTTCAAAATCTTTCAGTTTGTATGCTTCATTTTGCCACCATGTACAAATGAATATTTTTCTTATTACTTCTTGCAAGGGGAGGTCACTGTATGGGGATTTTGTATACCACGTGCGGCAAAGTGATTTTTTGACCTCCTATTTATTTTGGAATATACTTTCAATATATTATAATTTCAAGAACTTTGATTAATAATGACTAGATTTCTATTGCCAAAAATTCCCAACTCAAATGACATTTAAAATGACTATTATAATAGATTGAAAAATGAACTGAAATGACATATTTTTCAACTCAAACATTTATAGAGAATACATTTGGATGACCATTGCATCAATATTCAAGGAAAACAAACTTTCAGTAGAGAGTTATTTTTAGAATTTTTTTTTTCACTTTTTACACAAAATTTTATAAAGTAAGTAAGGGATCCAAAATTATTTTCAGCTCTATAGTGTATCTTTTTTCTTCAAAAATTTGTAACTAATTATTATCAATTAAAAAAAATATCAATAATTCAAAATACAAACTTTCAAAGTAGAAAAACTTATTCAAAATTTTTAAATTTTCTTTAAATTAAATTTTATGAAGTAAGTAAGGGGTCCAAAATCTTCACCTCACGAGGGTTGTATAAATGCATAGAGTGACCTCCCCTCGACTTCTTAGAAATGTCATATGTGTTAGACTATAAGTCATAAAACATTCAAATTGTTTAGCTATTGTAAAATTTTGGATGAAAATTGGAGAAATTTCTATCAAGTACATGATTAGTTTTTAAAATCTGAAATTTGCAGCATAGCAAGGATATACTCCAGATATACGAATATAGGAATGTAGTTATAGTGCACTCCAAATTTCATGCCCTTTCATATTTAGAAATGTGAATTATATAAGATCTCAACTTCAAACTGCTATAGCATTATCAGAAAAAAAAAATTGAAGTATTAAAGCAAAGTGGAAATTACACTTGGATGGCTTCATTTTTGTAAGTTTTGCCTTGAGAGAACATACAATCATTTTGAACATCAAAATCAAGGTTTTTTTAATTAAAAAAAGCAAAAAGTTATAAAATTCTCTGAATACATGAATAATATGTTTTACAAATAATATCCCCAATTTAATTAGAAAATAAAAAATAGAACTTGAATTTAATTCAATCATGTGAATATCCCATTAACAAAATTGTACCAAAAAAATAGACAAAAATCATTCTTGCTATCATGGTGAACAAGCCAATTGTTTGACCATTGATCAACCATTTTTGACATGAATTGTTTTTCTCCTATTGATAATGGTGCTTTTGAGTAGGGAGAAATTGATTAGAAAATGCCATTTTCTAAGTGCATTGAACGAATCAAAACAAAAAATCAATCTTTGAAGTTCACTTTAAGAAAATTCTCAAAGGCTGTTATAGGAATGTGTTGATTCTTCTTGAAAACTTTGACCACATAGATTGCAAAATTATATGGTTTTGCTTACTTTGACTCCTCTCAACTCAACTCAACAAATAAGACTTTACACCATATATAGTGTTCTTTTGGACAATTGCATATTATATTGTGTCAATTTCAAAAGTATGAGAGGGACTTAAAAAAAGGTTTCTAAAGCTTGTACTTTTTTAAGCATACTAACTTTAATCACCTTCTACTTTTAATTTGACTACACTCCTTGGGAATCAAACTCAATTGTATTCTTATTCTTTTAATTACCATCGTTCGTTTCAAATAAATTTTAAAAAAAAACTTTGATTGCGCCTATTGCATCATGGAATTTTTTAATTTTTTGAAGTGCCTATTTTTCTAGACCTTGCATGAAATCTCCAAACACATCTATTTGAAATGGACTTCTTAGGAACCTATCAAAATTTTCCATTGTCCATTTGAAAAACAATTGCTCATCAAAGGTTAAAAATTAATGCATTCAAATACAAAGGTCTTTTGAAATAACTTTAGCTTATAAATAATGTTTTAAGACTCATATTAAGATACTAATAAGCAAGTAAACTCTTATATTATAGGATCTTGAATCCATGAGCCCATAAGCCTAAACTCTTATATTATAGATACTTATGTTGTATTGAACAAAAATGGACAAATTAATAGATGGAATATATATTTGTTGATATCTAAATGTGTACAATTTTATAATATTTTTGGAGATGAAAACATTTTGCAATTACTATTTGCAACCATGAATCATGAAAGAAAGTAGTTGTTCAATTTCATTATTTTTTTCTTGAAAAAATTCCTCGCTTGCCATATTGGACTACATATTTAATACCATAATGTTTGAGTATCATTATGTAATTGAAATCTATAATGTAGTCAAGTAATCAAAGAAGCTTTGGATGAATCAATTAACAACAAGATGGGATTTTAAATAGTAATAGGGGATAATCATAAATTTAATCAACTTCATTAAATTAGAAAATGAAACGTCAAAAAAATCAACAAATTATGCGAAGGTTGATTTTAGCTATATAGTTGTAATTTGATTTGTAGTTCATAGCTTAGGGCATAAAAAGTAAAATATCTATTTAACCCCTAAAGAACCAAGGAGCCCACTTTGGGGCTTTTTGAGAATTCTCATGTAGGCTCTATCAACTTCATTATTTGGAATTTTTGCATTAATTTTTTAACGTAGATATTTTTCATCATAATCTACATGTGAAGCTTTGTTTCATATCAATCCAATAAATATTGCAAAAGTTAGAAGTTTTTTAAAATTTTAATGCAAAACCATGCAAAAAAAGTATATTCTAAAAAAAATATTAGTTAGTTTTTGGAGATTACATAGATTGATAACTACTCAAAAAAATTGAACCATCAAATCCCAAATAATGAGGTAAAAGTTATGAGTAGTTTTATTTTGTGGGTAATGAAGATAGAAAAAATATATAAAGTTGTCTTTTGTTTTCAATTTTGAAAATTTTAAAATAAAATTTAAAAAAAGATAATATTGTTTATTAGAACATTCTCACCATTGGGATTAAAAATTATAAAATTCTTCCAAAATTATTAGCATATTAGTTATATCTTTCACTTAGTATCACTAATTTACTCTACAATTTTTTTAAAATGAATATAAAAGTTTTTTTAGTCAAATTTTGTAACCCTTTAACAATGCTCATGCTGAAAAGTGTCTATGGGATGACTAGAAACAAAGAATGCACCTATAGGTTTAATAATCAAAGCATTTTGGTGACTACCTTGGTCATGGGAGCCACATCCTTTAACCTTTAAATGGTGCCAAGAATTTGACTGTCCATGTAGAAACAAAAAATGCACCAATTGATCCAATAATTAGAGCAAGCATTTTCACGATTACTTTAGTCATGGAGATTGCCGATGAGGACATTTTTTGTCTGGTGGATGATAGAGAATCCTTATAGTAGAATAGAAGTGCAACTATTCATCCTCAAAAAAATTTGTGAAAAAGGAAGGTGTTATGTAGTAGTTTGACTTTCAATGAATGCTTTTGCAATTTTTTAAGCAAATGATTCATATGGTAACTAAAAGAAAGATTTCCACAGTCACAATCCATCCTTCAAAGGTTAACATATATTTTCAAACCATTTTCCAACTTATTGACTAAGATGCACAAGTTATAGGGCATATGTGTTTTTTTCCTTAAAATGTTGAAAGACAAAACTTCACCTTTTGAAAGGACTAGAAAAACCTACATTTTGAAGTTTAGGCACATTGAACCTTGCATTGAACTTGCAATTAGTGGAGATATTCATTTTAAAATTTTTGGAAAATATACTTGAACAACATAACCAAAAGATTATAAGGTTAATTTTGTTAAGAAATAAATATTAATGAAGATTTTGACCTTATTCTAAAGACAAGTATTTTTAAAGTAGTTTTGGGCCTCTAAACATGATGATCTTTTAGGGGTTAAAATATTGTCACATTATTCATCATTCAATATTCATCTTGGGCAAAAAAATTGAGTTCATTAGATTTATGTTATTATATTTATTAATTCGTTTTCATTGTTTACAAGGAACCTTCATACACACACACACACACATATATATATATATATATATATATATACTTTGGCGATGACATTGTATGGCAAAAACTTGTACCTTGTGCTATATGCCAACTCCAAATTGGTTCATAAAACCTCAAATCATTGGAGTTGTTATTTGGGAAATATCCATGTAAATAATTATTTGGATTATTATCCTGCAATTTTTTTTTCAAAATGTCATTCATTTATATGGCTTCAACACTATTTTATTAAAATGATAAAATTCTTCAATAATCATTAGGCTTTCTAACAATGTAGTTTTTCATTTAATTTGCATTTGTGCTTTTTTTTCATTTATATTGTAGTTACAAAATAGTTCAAAATGATTCTATTCACTATCCAATAATTATGTTCAAAGAAAATATACTAAAATTTTAGTTCTATTGATAATTTAGTTACTTCAAAAATAAGTATTGAGCATTCAAGTTGAAATTATTAGTTTGTTGAGTTATTGATGATTAGTGACTCTTATATTTTTCATCTAAATCCTTGACTTAAAACTTTAGGTAGACCTCACTTTGCAAAGATTGTAAAAAAAAGGTCAACTTAAAGTTAGTTGTCTACATGGTGTTTAAAAAGACTTATAAAAAAATTGTATTTATTTCAAGAAGAACTCAAAGATTTCAATTTTTTTATAAATATGTTAGCCAAATATAATATATACACTAAAATAAGAATTTTTTAGAGTTGAATTTTGATTCACATCTACTTTGAGATTCACTTGGAGGCTTCATCAACGCATTTCAATAGCCTAATTTAGTTTTTGACGAATTGAATTTTTTGTGATGACAACAATAAATTTTGCTTATTTTTCTACAAAATGTTACATTTCTTTTTTGTTGGTCATAGACCACAAAAGAAGTTCTAAAGTAAATTTTACTTTTAGAGGCATGCAAAAGCCAAATGTGATCCAATTTTTTTTATATCTAGGCCCTATATGAAATTAATTTTGAATTTTTCATGTCATCAATTCATAAGCAATTATTTGACTTCTTGAAAGGAGGCAAAAACCACCTACTATTTGTCTTTTATTGAATTTAGTAAATCCCCTCAAACTCCAAAAGATATCAAAGCACTTGAAAGGAAAACCAAATAGTTACATAATGCATCCTAATTTTTTGAGTTTTTTCTACATTCTTAAATCAACAATAACTTTTGGTTGGACAACCAAATTACATTTTTTTTTGTCTAAACATAATTACAAGGAAAAACTTGCAAAATAAACATTGTCTTCAGTATTTTCCTACTATTCACCTAAAAATGTCTTGATATTTTTTCCATTATGCCTCCACCTAAAAAAACACATTCTAATACCCCACTTAAGTAACTATTTCAATACTATCTTAAAAGGTTTTAAAAAAGAAAAAGATCATTAAATTGATATTTATTACCATTATTAGACATATAGTATGTACTATAGTAATATGCTACATATTTGTCCAAAACTAGGATTTTTTCTTGATTTTTAATTGATGACAAGCAACTAAATGAGAAGTAATGGAGTTCATTGACAAAGTGAATGTTGACCATGGTGACAACATGGAGTGAATATGGTGATGTTTGCATAGGTACTTGGTAGTTGTAGTTGCAAAAATAGTTTGGTAGTTGGAGGGATGGTTGCGTAGATAGTTGTCAATGACAATTGCAAAGACAGATGGAGGGATGGTTGCATAGATAGTTGTCAATGACAATTGCAAAGACAGTTGGAGGGATGCTTGCATAGATAGCTGTCAATGGCAGTTGCAAAGATAGTTAGAGGATAGTGTACAAAGATAATTGCAATGACAATTGGAGGTGGGGTAGTTAGACTATTAATTGCCAATGGCAAGTGCTATTTGAGGGGAGTCACAATTGAAAGAGGCTCTATCCCTAAACTTGCAAATAGATTGTATATGATATATGTCATAATCTTCACAAATTGGGTTGACAAAGTTGTACCCTTCCTTTAGGGCAAGTATTATTTCATTGAATTTGTTTGAAAGAAATCATTGAAGAATCTCACAATATTAACTTTTTGTATTCATTCAAATACTTCTACTGGAGTTTTGGCTTGCATTGTAGACCATTTATCCTAGCGAAGAATATTAAATGCTAAAAAGATAATTGTTGACTTTAGAAGCAATTCAAAGTGAAATGCCATGCTACAAGGGTTGAAGTGTCTCATAGAATTCACAATCTTTGATTTTCAATGGAGCGAACAATTAATAATATTAATATCTTTTGGCTAATCAAATGTTGCACAATCAACCATGGTAGTATGGTGACATGGTAGCTAGCATGGCATTTTTCCATCACTAGTATATTGCTTTAGTTTGTTAAACTCTCCTAGTTTTGTGGGATGTTCATTAGATATGTTTGAATCTGAAATCAATGTAGTCAACCTAGCATTAACCCCTGAACGTCACAAGGGATGAAAAACGTCCTCATAGCCTGAAAGTCAAATTCAAAGGGCTGTAATTTTTGCATCCAATGTCCAAATTCAATAAAACTTGTTGGAGAAGTTGCACATACTAGTCAAGTTTGTTTGATAAAAATTTCAAATCAATACAAGATATATAATAGTTTTGGGAGCCAATCAAACAGGTTCAATTTGAGCTCACTAAACTACATTTGATGGTTGCAACTTTGGGGGCTTGTATCTTTGTAATCTAATGTTTGTTTTCAATCAAAATTTGTTGGATTTTGTTTCCACTGAAGTCTAATTATTGTGGTAAAGTTTTCAAGTCAATCTAAGTTGTTTCGAATGATTGGGAGCAATTCAAAGTTCAAAATCCAGACATTGGTGGATTCCAGTGAACTTCGACCGCCTATAACTTCTTCATACAATGTCCAAATCCAATAATACTTGTTGTCAAAGTTGCGCATACTAGTCTAGTTTGCGTGGTTAAAATTTCATAGCAATCCAAGAAGTTATGAGTGACTGAGAAGCATTTTAGTAGAAGGAGGTTCTGTCATAGATGTGATTTTTTATTACTTTTTTCACTGTTTTCTGACATTTCAAATCCATTTTGCAGACACAATGATTCATTTGAATGATATTTTTTTTCACCAAAGTTTATATATTCTGGTTTTGAATCACTTTCTAGCTTAAAGTTTTTTCATTTGAGTAGGTTTAGAAATCGAATTTCACCTCCAAATGCGTTTTTAAGAAAATTTCAGCACCTTTTTCCAACACTAAATCATTATAATCTTTCAATCTATACGGTCAAATGACCCCAAATTTGTTCCACACCATCTACAACATGCACACTACAATATTGTACGGTTGAGATCTTCATAACTTACTCTAATTTTGACTTTTCAGACTTGCAAAGGCAGGCAGTTTTTAAGCCTGGTTGGACCTCCGGCAATGAGGAGTTAATGAACTCTCACAAATTCATAGTTGGGCTCTTCCACCTATTAAAGTTTTATTTTTAAACCCTTGTAGAATTGGCTAAGTAGTCACATTTTTACTTTAATGTCATTGTTAATGTTTTTCAACTTATTTTTGGATGATTCAATCTTTAATGTCACAACAAACTTGCAAATTGTCTTGAGCTAATTTTTTCAATGTTTTTTCAAAAATAATGATGTTCAAAGGTTAAAGTTTAATATTCTCATAGCATTCAATAAAATTAATTAATAAAAATATTTTAATAATTCATCTACAAGTCAAATTATTTTTTATATACGTAAACATTAATTTAGAATATTTTCCAATTATTAAAGGAAAAATTATAAGTAGGTCAATTATTTACATATATTTTTTTATTTATTAATTATATTATAAAATATATATTTTTATTTTTAAATAAGCCTTCAAATGTTGTTTAATCCCCTTAAAGATCATTGTCTTCTTGTGGGACAAAATGAATTTTGAGTAAATTCATATGAACTCAATTTTTAGTGAAACTTTTTGAAACTTTTTCATAAGAAAGAATTTTTTTTAGCTTTGTGGGAATATAATTTTATTTCAATCAGTACCTAGGAACAAAAGTTATACCACAAAAGCCCAAATTATCAATTGAAGGGTAGAAAAAAAATCCACAAAAACTTGAAACTAAAATTAAATTTTTTTCTTATGTATCATATTTTTTTTCTATGTGTGAAGTTTTGATTCATTCCATTTGGATTAATGGTGTGAAAATTTATGAACAATCTTGTTTTTTGAACAATCTTATCATCTTCTTAAAAAAATAACTTATAGGATTTGTTTCTTAATGCAATTTTCACTAATTTTTCAAAAAGAAAGTTTGACAAGGTTAAGTTTTTTTGGTAGAAAAACTCAGCATAGGAATTATTGTGTTTCTAAATCTATTAACAATTTAGTTTTTCTTTCAATCTTGGACCTACTTGGCTACTTCTACTTAATTAATTTTTTAAAGAATGAAAATCAAGTGTGTTTTTTTGGAAAAAAAATTCTAGACTTTCAACTCAACTAGTCAACACAATTTTTTTTTAATTCAAAGTCCATAGTACAAAAGATTTTCACAAATGACAATCAAAGTCATCTAAAATTGGAGGCTAATGTTCAAAAAACTTTTTTTTGAACTTTGAATTCTAATATCTTTTAATCTATACGGCCAAACTTCATGAATTTTTTACCACATGATCTCAGACAAATAAAGTACAAAATACTATGGTTAAATTCAATAAAATAAAAAATTCATGGATGAATGCAGCAGAAATGACAATCTTAAGTGTTTTTTGACAAAAATGATTGTGGTCCTTTTGGGGTTCAATAAATATACCAAGATGTATTCAAAAGGATTTAAAGGAAAAATGTAAACCAATACTTGAAGAAAAATATTAGATGAATTGTAAATTGATAAAGTCATAATCACAATTTGTAGCCTCTGGAGTCCATTATTGTTACATCTCTCAATGTGGGAATCTTGAGGATTCTATAGATATGGTGCATATTCTCATGCATATGTATACAAGAAGTGCTCAATATTAGGATATTCTCAATAATATAACATGGAGGCCATCGTCTTTATGTAGTTTTAATATACCTCAACACTCTCACCTTATCATAAAACCAAAAAGATCAAGTATCTTTCAACCACCATTTTGTTTAACTCCTAAAGCTCTAAACTGCATTTTTTTTTACAATATAGCAATTTTGGACAATTCACTATAAATGGAGTTTATATTTTTTTTTCTTTGAAATTTTCACGCAATATGTGCTTGAAGAGTATATTTCAGATCCAATGATTTCCATAACTTTTGACTATATGGTTCAAAAGTTGTTGTATGATATGTGGTTTTCAATGAAGTGCAAGGAAATTCATACAGCAAAAATACCTTTAGTTTAAAACTCATCTTCTTAAAACAAAAATATGAAATTGGCTTTTTAGATTTATATATGTGGAAAGCTTTGGATCATTCCATTTGGGTTAATGAGATGAAAGTTATACAAATTTTAGTTTGTGATTAGTTTGTGAGTAGCTATGGAATTTCTACTTTAAGATAAACTTTGAAGTCCTTTATTTTACTCAATTTTCAATATTTTTGGAAATAAAAACAAAACATTAGGTGTACATTGTTTATTACAACATTACAACCATTGGGAATTGACATTTTTCAATTTCATAAATAAATTGTTAACAATTTAGTATTTTGAATCATTCTCTATTTTTCTTTCTATTCATTGTATTTTTCCTATATGTTGTACAATTTCAAATGATCTGAAATTTTTTAAGCATGTTACCAACGCCATGAAAAATGAATCCATAGAAGCACCACCAACATGGACATTTTTTCATAATGATCTAACCTTGTGAAGTGTAGCTGCTTGGATTTTAGCAAGGCCAAAAAATGAAATTTGCTACTTCAAATGCTCGTATCTTGCAATCTTCATGGTGGAAATTTTTGAAATTTTTTCCACACCTTCTCGAATTAGAATACTACAAGATTCTATGGTTATATGTGCTCAAAAAAAAATTCTTAAAATTTGGTACTTGTACTAAAAATGACAATTTCAAAGCGTTTGGATGAAAACATAGTTAAAATCCTTTAGGGGGTAACCACCATAGACAAATCCTAGCATGGCCATTCAACAATGACTAAATCTATTAGACCCATATATTGCATATAAAAGAGTGATATGCACAATATGGATACAATAGATTTAGTCATTGCTAGGTCAAAGAAATATTGCCTAGTAACACCAAAAATGCAATCTTGACGTCACTTGTGCTCAATAAATAAGGAAATGCTTGTACATATTGTTTATCCACCTACCTAGCCGTCTCATTTGTGTTTACATAAATGTATTGTTTGACCTTCACTTTTACATATAAAAATGCAGCCAACCAAGTAGAAGTGCCACTAGAAAACTTGCAAAATGTAATGGCTTTGAATAGATCATGGGAGCATCCAAATGTAGAATGGAATCCTACATTCTTTCAACTTCTTCCTCTCATGCAACAAAGATTGTTGCCATGCCTCCTAGATTATTGTCTTTGTAGTATGTTGTAGCTCCACCATACTCTTCCAAATTGCTTCCAGATAGAGTTTGACACCCCAACTTTGTGGACATTGCCATCATTCTCTTCCTTGATGTCACCAACCCAAATGGTTAATAAACTCTCCATAAAACCTTCTTCAAACCAAGGTTAGCCATGCATCCGCCACAAGACCAAAGAAGCAAAAAAAAAAAGTAGCTAAATTACTAGTGATAACTAGAATTAAAAAAATTTGACAACTAAACATTTAATCCATCTTTGGAGTATAAAATTTATCTTCTCCTAGATGCCTACAGTGGAACCTATAGGATATAAAACCATAGCCTAAGCCAACACATCATATGATTGAGCTTTTGTCACCTTAGCCTTCACTTTTATAAAGCTAGTGTCTTGAACATCATTATGGCCCAAGCATAAGTGAATTCATCCTTTGTGATGCCATTCTCTCCTTCAATCCTCTTATAGAAGTACTACAGGTCCACAAACACATATTCATTTTGTCCTCAGTCAATCCCAACTTCTCCATTATTAAAGCTTTGACATCAATGGTTAGGCCTCAAAGTCCAATATGGTAATATGTAATGATGCACAAATATTCTTTCCTTAGGCCCTACCAACTGGAAGATGTCTTGAATTTTATCCATTACCACTGCTTCTAGACTAATAGATGAATGTTCAATTGTCCATCATGTTAGCAAGGTCTTCAACAAAGCCACCACTTATCCCTTGGGCACTCCCACTCAATCAAAGTATTTCCAATCACAATCTTGAGATTAAAAATAGTCTCCATAATACAAATTGATGTAGAAGGTTGTTTTCTACAAATGTAGCTACCAACTTGAAAATTGTAGCCACATCAAACTCAAATTGCGCCATCATAATAGCTAAAAAATGGAGTATGATACAAATGGAATAATGTTTTGCAAGTAGGTTTAGAATAGCACATGGCTTTTTCTATTGAGTTACTTTGTAATAATCTCTTATACTTCCAAATATCCCAAACCTATTCTCAAATTCTCTCTTTCCCAAGTTCATGTCCTAAAACTCCTACAATGCCTTAAAAATTGTCATATCTAGGCTTGATTTAGTATAAATGATAGACAATAGCTTCAAATGACTTGAAAATTCAATTGTTGCTCAGGGACAAAAGTAATATTCAAATAAGTTCAAAATAGGGGAGATTGGGCAACAACAAAAATTTCAAAAATTTGAATTTCTTAATTTTTAGTTTTTGTCGTGCAGATTATGTTTTTGTCTACATGGGAAGTTTTTATTCATTTCATTTGAATAAGTGATGTGAAAATTATGGACAATCTTGTTTTTTGAGCAATCAAAGCATCTTCTTGAAAAAATAACTCATAGGATTTATTTTTGAATGCAATTTTTAAATTAAAAAAAAATTGCATCGTTTAATTTACTTGCTAGAATGATCTTAGTTTTGGGACTAGTGCATTCTTTTCCATCCTAGAGATATTAATAATTTAGATTTTCTTTCTATCTCGTACCTATTTCTATTTAACAATTTTCTTAAGAATGAAAATTATTATTTTTTGAATATTCTCCCCCCTCCCCAAGACTCTCAACTCAATTCCTTACCATAAAGATTTAAACCTCATAATTCTAAAGTATAACAAATTTAGGTGAAGAAGGTTCAAAGTCAAATAATCTAATTTTGCAATGTGTAGAATTTTTTTTGTTTTCTTCACTTTAAACACAAATATCTTCCAGTCTATGCAATCCAAATTTCTAAAAATTTATTCCACACATTCTCACACTATTTGGTTATTAGATCCTAAGGTTAGATGTTTAGAAAAAACCATATTCAAATATTTTTACTCTTTGCTATAGAAATGGCCATTTTGAGTGGTTTTTGGCTAATAAAAGGTCTTTTAGGGTTCATGCCAACAAGGAGGAGTGTATCAATTCTATAATGGTGAACACTTAAGTACCATGGGATACATGGGAGAACAATACATAAGGTTTTTGTAGGAATGATTTTGTCATTTCAGGGTAGACTACTTCAGAAATTCGCAAAAATTATAATTTTAATCCGAAAATTATAATTCTACTTGGGTTTCATTCATAAAACAAATGCATGCTTGTAAAAAAAATGTGCCCCCCTCAGAGTTAGCCCTAAGATATTCACATCGCTAAGGTAGAAACATCCAAATTCGTCCCTGTACCTAATCCTTGTTCCTTAGAGTGCCCTTAAAGCGTCCCTAGAGTTCCATTAACCCCTAAAGTCCCATTGTCTCTACGGGGGACAAAATGGATTTCGGGCAGGCACTTATGATCTCAATTTTTACTGAAACTTTTTGAAACTTTCTCATAAGCTAAAAAAACTTACGAGCTTTATGGGAATATAATTTTTATTTCAATTGGTGTCCAGGAGCAAAAGTTATACTACAATAACCTCAAAATGGGAGAGACCGGGCAGCAAAAAAAATCCACAAAAAATTGAAATAAAATTTTTAATATTTTAATTCTTGTAGGTTATAATTTTTTTGTAAACAGAAAGCTTTGATTCATTCCATTTGGATTAGAGATGTGAAAGTTATAGAGCTTCTTGTTTTGTGGGCAATCATAGCAACTTCTTGAAAGAAATTTTTTTCTTTCACTTTGAATGCTAATATCTTTCAATTTATACGGTCAAAAATTTAAGAAAAAACTATCCCTTGATCTAAAACAAGTATAGAATAAGATCCTATGGTTAGATTCTAAAAAATATTTTTTTAAATTTATTTCGTAGGTGATTATAGTAGAAGTGGTAGTTTTGAGTGGTTTTGGTAGAAAAATGGCTATGGGACTCTAGGGGTTAATGTCTCTTATACATGTTTGATTTTGATTTTCTAATGCACTTGAAGAACACATACTAAACTCTGATTCGCTGATAGCTGATTTTTGCACAAGTTCAGTTTTGGGTGCACCTATGGGACAATTCCAGTGGTCTAGGCAACCAACACTTTGAAAAATCATAAAAATTACATACAATGTCCGAAAAATCTAATTTCTTTTTGAATATTCACGATTTTCACTTACATATATTACAAAAACATTATTTTTTAAAAATATGCCTCTAACTATGCTAAATTGCTAAAAGTAACGATTTTAGGTGTTTCTACCTTAGTTTGCATGCTAACACGCTTCTCCACCTTCATCCAGCACCAAAAAGGATAAGAGTGGAGAACAATTTGCCAAAATTTAAAAATTTTAAAAAGCACCACTGGCTGGGGTTGGTTACTGATTGATTTTTTTTTTTTTTTTTTTTTTTTTAATTTTTTTTGAAGGGAACTGGTGCAGAAGGCCCAATTATCATGAGGATGAGCTTTATTTGATTAACCCCAGTAGCGTCCTTTAAATGATTGACCCTCCTTTCATCATAACTGGCTGTTTTGTCAAATTATTAAGAGCAGCAATGGGCTCCATAATATTTTAAGGTTTTGGGGGTCTGCTGTGAGTGGAAAATGGTCAATTAAGGTAAGAAAAGAGTCCACTACTCAATGATGAATTATTACCGGAGGTATGGCACTAAGACAATAAGGTATGGCAATAATAAGGTTCTCCCATTGGGGTCTGCCGCAGACTGCTTTTTATTTTTAGTCCACCACTTTGTCTGAAAATTGGTCCCCATACCCATCTGGCTGTTTGCTAAAAACTCTCTCCCACATTAAAGCCCCTCCCCTCCTGAAATGGCATCCAACAGTTGCACATGAAATTGCTTGAAAGTGGTCTTTTATTTAAGGTTTAATGGAGCAGAATCGCAGAACAGAAGGAGGCATCATTTGGGGACAAGGCCAATGAGCTAAATTTTACTGTTGATGGAAATAGAAAAAAATTAATAATCAGGCTGTCTTTTAAAAATTTAATAAAAAAATTAAAATAAAATAAAACTAAAAACTAAAAATTTAAAATTTAAAATTTAAAATCTTTTTTTCTTTTTTTTTTCTTTTTAAAAACATGGACAGTTGTCATGTCAATTTCAGTTCAGTGGGGACTTCTCACTGAAGTCATGATGGATTCTTTTTCTTCTTTAATTATTATGAAAAAATCATAGTAATTATCAAAAGAAAATACTTGAAATAGTATGAAAATTTAAAGAAAAATATAAGTAAAAGTGAAAAAAGATCATGGTGTAATTGATGTACTCCTTGTGCTCACACCAAGAGATATTCAATAGAAAAAGTTCAAAAGTGGTGTATTTTGAGCTTTCAAGATACTATCTTGAGTATGTTTTTTATTTTATTTTTTTCTGAACAAATGACAAAGCCGCAGGATGCTATCTTCAAAGTGTTACAAAAATTATAATTTTAATAATTTTGGAAAAAATTCAAATGTAGTGAAAAAAAAATAGATTATTGGAGCCACTTTTTTTAAGTTAAGCTTAAAAGCATCTGAAATCAAGAACTATGTGAAGATTCGAATTTTGATTTTCAAAAATATCCGTGGGGCTTGCAATGTTCTTTAAGGGTTATCCTTAACTTTTAGGGGACCAATTCCATTACCACTTGGTCAAACTTTGTTTTGAGCCTATTTTAGCCTTATAAATTATATTCAAGTTTAAATAGGGGTTGTCACACCTTTTCCAAGAATGAAACTTTTATGAAGAATGAGAAGACATAGAATGAAAAAGAGGAGCCAATAGGAAGTAGTCCTTCTCTATGAAGAAGGTATCACATTCCTTTAAGTGTTGTGAAGAAAATGAGAATAGTATAGAAGTGTTTACCTTTGATTCAACAAGACCAATAATTTTTTAGTGTGCATTCAAACAATTCAATATTCAGCACGCATTCACACAATCACCTACGTAAGTTCAATATGCATTCCAAGATGAAAATGATAGAGCAATTGGGGTGAAAGTGGCATGATTGGGGTAAATCATTTGCATGTGAAAACTTCTTCACCTAAAGAGGAGAAGAATGAAATTTCTCAATCTTTAAAGAATGGACCTTCCACAAGTCAATGAGAGGGTACCACATCCTCATTATTTGAAGATTAAGAATGGGGAGAAGAAAGTGTGACAACCCCTAATGTAACTCGTGCCTTCTAATTGCAGTAACTTGTGCCTTCTAATTGCAATAACTCATAGGATTTAAAAAAAACTTTGTCATAGTTTAGAAAGATAACACATTGGCCTTCATTTTCTAAGTTTTAAATCAAATTAAACCAAGAATGAACACTTTGAATGTTACAAACAAGATTGACCAAGGCACATTCACTTTTGGGATGGGAGGAACTTTAGGGATCAACCTTTATAATTTATACAACATTCATTCTATCATTCTCTTTACATTATTACATTAATTTTCCCCTCATAGTGTACACGATACTAATTTATCCTAATCATACTATTTTAAATTAATATAAGAAAAAATATATTTATACAGTATATCAATTTCCATAAAATTTTGTGATGACACTAATTTTCTAGGCGACACAAATATTCCCTCACTATTGCAATAAATAATTGTAGGCTCTGAAAAAATAAAATAAAATAAAATAAAAGTCACTTGTTGGGACAGTGACAGTGAGACAGGCAACCTCAGTGCATGTAACGGACACTGATTTACATGATATTTATAAAAGAAACTAAAAAAAGCTACAGTAAATAATATCTTGCTGTTTGAAAAAATAACAATAAAAGGGAAATAAAAAGTAGTCTAGGCACCCATACCTTATGAATAAAATAAAATTACACTTGAATTTTTCACCCGCAGCAAATGTGCTCATGATTCATTTCCAATTCCCTTTTAGAAAGCATTAAAAAATTTGCAAAAATAAATCTTCGAGGACCCCAAACTCAAGTCTCTCCACTTCCTAACTTATAAAAGAGCCTACTTGAAATAATTTTTGATAAATTTTCCCTGAGAGACAAGTGGAATTGGCATCTAACCCAAGTCGTTTCATATTTTTTGGAGCTTTGTGGAATTAATTATTAAATTTTGAAGTTGAAATGACATAGGGCTCTAAAATCGCCCACCTCTTAAAATGTACACAATTTGTACATTGTTAAAGACTATGAGAAAGCAACATGCATGCACAGTGTACATTTTGAGGATGTGGGCAGTTTTAGAGCCCGTGTGATTTCAGAGCCTGTTATCTTAGTACTGTCAAGGCAGTGCTTTGGGGCTCCACTGCATCATTGCGAAAGGGTTTGTGGTTTTCTTAGGCTTCGTCCATGTCATTTTCAAGGTCTTTTTTGGCCCACTCAAGAGCTCACACAAGGACTCAACCCTTTGTCTATAGAGGAATCATTCTCTTTCATGATGCCATTGATGATTGTAAAACAAGTTGGATAAGGCATTGGTGAGGGGTGAGGCGTGGATTGCAGTGTGAGTCTTCTTGAAGAAAGGGAGATGGAACGGCAACTTGCTCGCGAGGTTACTTTTTGAAAAGCCATTTAGTCATGTTCATTTCTACATTGATGAGGTGGAGTTGCTCTTGATTTGTTGAATTTTTGATGAGTTGTGTTGTAGGTGACAACTCATATACATCATGACTAGTAAGAGCAGCTCAAATGTCCAAGAGGTGTACATTGAAAGCATACAACGATCACAATATGTACATTAAAAGCTACAACAATCACTTACATAAGTTTTGTAACCAATTTATGATTCGAAATTGATTTGCCTTTAGATTGAGAATGGGACAAAGAAAATCTTCATGGAAAAATTCACGGTAATTTTATTTGCGAGGGAAAAAATGTCAAAAATTATGAAATCATTTTGAAATCTATTTCTCAACATGGAATTTTTTTTTCTTCAACCTTCTCCATGCCACAAATGGACCAAATTGCTCAAGTAGTTGGAAATAGGTCGTCATTTTGATACACCTTGTAGAAATAAGTATAACATTCTACACAAATGTATTGTATATGAAGGCTTGATTTGATACTTCAAATGACAAAATTGAGTTATCACATCAAATTTTAAGAGTCCACGTCACCTTACACCAATCATAAGATGACACATGGTACTTTTAAAGAACAAAATGTCATAGTTTATATTGAATTTGACCTTCACATAGGGTAGTGTTTGTATTTGGAATAATCTTGAAGCATCCAAGAACAAAGACTCAAGAAAAACATTATTTTTAGATACTTAGGTTTCCTTCGAATATAATTGGAGGCTAGGGACTTGGTTGATATTATTATGATAATAGGAAAAAATAACAAAAAAATGATGGATTTCTTGAGAAGAAAACGTCAAGGTGTTATTAGTATAATTAGTCTAAAGTAGAAACACCTAAAATGTCACTTTTTATGATCCCACTATCTTAAAGGTCAAATAACCATAGAATTCAAGAGAAAGAGTCTAAATGGCTTTCTATTTATTCAATACTCTAGTAATATTTCACAAATTTTCAAAATCTAGAATATAGATAACTTATACATATCACTAGATTCACTTTGAATGGACCCCTTTAAATCCTCAAATGTCTCAATTCTCATTGGTTACTTCAAAAAACTCCTCACTTTTTATTATTTGCTTTTGAAAAGTTGTGGTGGTTTTGAATCATGAAAGTATCCATTCAAGGTCATTAAGAATGGAAAATGTTGCAATTAAGTGTTTCTACCTTGTTACCTATTTGTATATTTTGGTTGGATTCACTAATCGATCATATTTGTCCAAAGAATAAGAAAATTATTCCTAATATTTACAAGATGAGTGCAATAGCTAATTGTGACATGGTTACAAATGTGTCATATCTAGACTCTTGCCTCAAATATAAGTCCTTTGAACATGAACCCCCATAGTCCATTTTTGGGCACATCTATTTACAATAATTTAAAAATTTATAGTCTTTTCATGCATTATATATGTCTAAAAAATGTATGCAAAGAGACTTAAAATCCTCTTTTGATAGAACCAAATTTTTTTTTAATGGGTAGTAAGACTAAAACCAAATATTTAGACAATTTTAGGCACATTCAATTCCCTTAACCCCTAAAAGACCAAACGGTGTTTTTGGGCAACATAGCGATTTTAGGTAGCTCACTATGAATGGAATTTTTATTTTTTTCCATTGAAAATTTCATAGAACATGTGCCCAAAGAGTAGCTTTAAGGTCCAATAATTTTTATAACTTTTGACTACATGGATAAAAAGTTATTGTATGATATGTCATTTTCAACATTTGGCAGGCAATCTGGGTAGAAAAAAACTTCTTCAAAAATAGATTTAAAAAAATAAAAATTTGAAATTGGTTCTCTAGATTTATATACACATGTAAATCTTTAAATCATTCCATTTTGATTAGTGAGATGAAATTTATGGGGAGTTTTAGTTGTGGGTAGTTTGTGGGTAGTAATGGAATCTATACTCTTAAAATAAACTTTGAAGTCTTCTATTTAACTCAAATTTCAATATTTTTGGATAAAATTTAAAAAATTATGATTTGAAAATTTTCAAGCATGTAGCCAACTTGCCTTGAAGAATGAATTCAAAGGGTAACCACCATTTGGGGCATTTTTTCATAGTGATTTGACCTTGTGAAGTGCAATTTTTGACCTTGTGAAGTACAATAGAAAATAGAGCAAAAAGTGGTGTTTTGAAGGTACCTACTTTAGAGGTAGGGTTTCTTTTTTCATTTCTTATAGGCAATGTAGGAAGTAATCTTTTCTATATGAAGGAAGCTATTTACATCTATAGAAATGGATGAAACCTAATGAAATTTTATTTATTCATCCAAAACATTCATCCAAAAGAAAGCAATATCGTCCTAAAACTTAGTAGTATTTTGTGATTTCATCTAGTGTGGAAGCAAGAATATCTCCCCACAATATCCCCTAAAAAAACATCTCTTTTTAGTGAGAAAACGCTCAAATAAAAAACCCTGCTTAGTGGATAATTTTTCATTCATTAATTTTTGCTTGGCACCCATTTAGTGCCAAGCCAAAAAGAAAGTAATGGAAATTATTTTTTCCTCGGAAATAGACCATATTCAGATCCCCAAACCCAGGTCCCCAAACGTGCCATTAGGAGCCGTGCCAGGGCAGCCAGGCTCCCTATTCGCAACCAGGCAGCCAGACAACCCCAGGTTTAAAAGCGGGAGAGAATCCCGCCCCCAACTGCCTCCCTGTCGGCCCCCGCCACCCTGTCACATCCTCACAGGCCCAACCCCCGCAACTATCGCCGTGGTCACCCACCCGGCGTGTCCCCACTGGGTCGGACCCACGCAGATGTCGACCTGGCAGCTCCCTCCCTAATACAAGCCCGTGGCTCCCCGCCCCAGGGCCTGCGTGCCTGCCTGCCTGCCTATCTTTCTGCTCGGAGCTCCGCATCTGGAGGAGACGGGGAGGAGCGCATTCAAGCGCCAGGCCACCAGAGATCTGCAAAGTCGCCTGGTTTGCTGCAAGGCAAGCGCCTTGCATGCAGGGAACCCAACCGGGTATGACAAAAAACACGGAACCCAATAGCCAACACTAATTTTGTGTCAAAGTGCTCCCCCTGCAATTCTCCGAATTCTTGTGTGTCTTGTCTGAATCCCCCACATGATAATCTGATCCAATTTGCCAAAATAATTCATGACGTACTTGCTTGGTGGTAGCCTGCTTGCTTTGGTAGGGGAGAGCCTTGGAGTTGGAAGTTGAAGTTGTAGTTGTAGCACGTCCTGGATGGGACGCTGGGGAAGTGATTTAAATTTCTGCCCCTTCTGTTGTGTCGCTCCCGTTGGTTCGTGTCCCGTCGTGGTGATGGAGTGTCAGAGTTGGTTTGCTGTTTCAAAGGAGTTGACGTGATGGACAGAAATTGCAAGTCCAGGGGTTTGGTCGGGGGGCAGATGGGAAGGGGAATTAGGAGGAGTACTGCATATGCGTCTGTGGGAGCAGGAGAAGAAGAAGAGGTTGCGCAAGGGGTTGAGCGTTGTCACCTTGCGAATTTTATGCTTTGATGGTTTTTTGATGTTTAGTTTGAATGGTTGCTGGATCTTTGGTTGCTGGATTGGTTGTCGAGCTCGCAATCTCGGTGGTTTCATCTCGCGAGGTGCTGTTGGGGAGAATTGGAGGGTGGAAGGAACGAGAGATTGAGTTCTTGCATTCAAACTCTGCTAGCTGCAGCGGTTTTTTTTCTGAAGTCGTGCTCCTTCCGCTTCGTAGTGGAACGATAAATTTGATAAAATGGCGAAATTTCAAAGAGATTAGCAGTCTTCGAATAGCGCCCCTCCCTGTGAAACCCTAGATCTCTTGTCGTCCTAATTGTCGAAACTCTAGCTGAGTATTTGAATGCCACGCACTCCCACTCTACCCATCTCCAACTGGTCTCCCATGTCGGCACAAAGTTCGATCCGCCCTGGAGGTCGTTTCGCCAGTAGTCCGTCGAGGTACACTTCAAGTGAACTGAACTGAATTTTGAATTGTTTCAGGCGAGAGACGAGAGCGCAACAAGCGCATCGATGATTGCAATTCCAATACAAGCACATCTGGTTGTCACTTGTTGCAACGTCGTGTAGAGATCATTTATTTTTGGGCTTGCTCTGGGTCAGTAACGACGAGAGCTTGCCGAAGTCGTCAGGGACGGATCATCCCCAGAGCTCGCTCGTTCACGGACGAGTCCAGGCGCTCCAGCTGCGTGATTTCTTTCCGATCCCCATTCGAAACAACCTCGAGCGTCTTCGTCGAACTGGCGAATTTCAGTGAAATTGAAGCAGTTTCTGAAACCTCAAACCCTTTGCCGCACTTGAACCTCACAATTGCGGGACTGTGAAACACGCCATTCTTTACTAACGACTTTGACCTGAAACTCGCGCTCTCAGTGGACTTTCGACGCCGTTTTGGACGCACTCTCAATTCATTTTGATCAATTGTTCGGTAGGATAGTGTTCGTTACTCACTCAGATTGTTCGCCACCTCATAGTTGATGTTACGGTATATTTATATGTGCTTGGGATTTCTCAGGAGCCTGATGCCCTGCGTGCTGCTCACAGACGCGTAGGCTAGCTGCGATCAATAGCTTAGTTACCTTGAATCGATGACTGACGGTTTCGTCATTCCTTGTTGGTTTGGGCGATCACTCAAAGCCTATGTTTGCTGATCTTCAATTCCGCCGTCGGCATACATGCGCTGCAACCGAATCCATGAGAGCATGGTGATCGTGATGATGATGAATTGGCCACACCCTGAAGCCTTCTAGCAGATTTTTACCGGTGCTCAATTACAATTAGAGTGACGACGTTTGTAGAGACTCTAAGTGCGTTTGTAGACAATTGCTATATTAAAGTGTAAGTTTAGATAGCAAATGCTGAGGCTGGTGGTGGTTAGTTCTTTGCCGATTCCTCCTCACTTGGGATTCACAAGCTGTTATATACAGTGCAAGTCTGTATTTAACTCGGGGGTTCTGGACTTGAGAGTGTTGAGTGTACCACCTGTGAATCCTCTTCCTTTCAGAGGTTTTGCAACCCCTTCATTGAATGGATTGATTCAAGAAGAGGAGATAGTGTTGTAATTCAAGAGGAGTTGAAGTTGTATTTGTTGCCAACCACTCGAGCTAGGAGAAGCAATGCCAATGGTTGCCCACCAGGATCCACGACTTGCAGGATCCTCTGACAACAACAATGCTGTCACCGATCTGGACCCCGAGGTCTGGAACAAGCTGCCCCATGAGCTTCTAGAGAAGGTGCACTTGTACTTGCCTCTGCCCAGCCTGGCCCGATTTCGGTCCGTGTGCACTGCCTGGAACAAGATTGTGTTCGATGAAGGGTTTATCCGTGTCCGCAGGAAGCTTGTTCCTCAGGAGCCATGGATTGTCATGACATCGACAGAAAACTCCGTCGTCGCTTTTGACACAGGCAAAGTGCTCTAAACCCCTTGTCTTCCCACTTCGTTCTGAGTTGTTTTATGGAATTTTACTTTGAAGACCCACCAGTGAATCGTCTCACAGGTTGAAAGGGAACAAGAAAAGGTCGGGAGTTTTGTAGTTATTTCTGATAAGTGTTCGGTTTCGATGCCAACGTCTCTAGTGGAGGAAGTCAGCCAATGTATTTATCTTGGTTTAAATGAATCTGTTTTTTTCATTAATCAGCTCATGGTTTGATTTCAATCGTTATGGTTTAGATCTCTAGGGCTCCTCTCTATTGCTGCTTCTTAAGAGACTCATGGCAAGCTAAAACCTCATAGGGCTCAGATTTCAACGCAAGTGGTGCAGATTCAGTCACGTCACTGAGACAATAGATCTATGAAATTAGTCTTACTTTTCAGAGCTCTGAGCACGAGAATTCTAGCACTGCGAAACGTACCATGATTTCAACGAACACAACCATAGATCTAACATTTGTGGAATGGTTTTTGGCTGGGGTTTAACCAGGTTTCGAGAAATGGCTGTCCTTTCCCATCCCCTTCAGCGCCGGAAACTTGCACATGATCGCCGCAGCAGGCGGCTTGCTCTGCCTCTCCAACTCATGGTTCCGTTGGCCAGGGATGGCAGTTGTCAACCCAGTCACCAACCAGTGGCGTCGCCTCCCTCCCATGAGCACCTGGATGATCACCATAGTCGGAATGGTCTACAACGAACTCACCCACACTTACAAGATCTTGGTGTGCGGCCGCACGGAGGATCACAGCATGATCACGGAGATTTACGACTCTGCAATTGGGCAATGGCTACCAGGAGGGCTCCCTTCTACAGCTCGGAAATACGGAGGTGACTCCCTTGTGTATTTGAATGGCATTTTCTACTGCCTCACCTTCCCTTACTCCACTCTTTCTCTCATCGCCTACGACCTCGTGAACGCCATTTGGCACGAGGTGCCTGTGACCATGCCTATTCCGATCATGTCACCCTCTGTTGTGGTCTGCAATGGCAAGCTGCTCCTTGTGGGTGCAATGGAAGAGCCGGAGTTTGTGGTTCAGATTTGGGAGCTCGACTTTCAAACTGTGGTGTGGGTGGAGGTGGAGAGGATGCCGTTGCAGATGTGTGTCGACTTCGAGGCCAGGATGACTCCCAGCAAGCCATTCTCCTGCTGTGCCACTGGGGACCATCTGTTTTTCACGCTTCCGAACAACAGCACTTACATGCCGGGTCTTATGTTTGATTTTGTTAAGAGGAGTTGGAGCTGGTGGCCGGCTTCGGGCTTCCCTAACAACATGCCGCAAGTGAACGCAGGCAGGGCTTGTGGCTTGAGCTTTGAGCCATGTCTCCATGCACGTGTGTAGAGCCTGTGCATGTGCATGGATCCGCATCCAAATTGAGGATAGCTAGAAGCTGAGGGCACTTTATGCATTTGGGAATTATAAGTATAATTAAGTCGATCTTTTTTGATAGTTGAGCTGTTGGTGAGTTGCGCTCCAAGTCGGAGGATAGACTTGGGAGCTAAACCCGAAGTACATGATTCACATTTTTGAGAGAATATTGAGACCGCGGGAATGACAAAATTTTGGATTTTGTCAGTCCTGGAGAAGTCAGTGACGCCTGGTTGATCGATCTGCCAAGCAGATTGAAATCAATATACATATTTACTGTTTATCCCTCTTGACTGGATTGTCTTACTATATGTATTTAGGTTTATATCCCAAGTTTACACTGGATTTGTAAACACTTTTGATAGAGGTTGCTGATTGAAGCTCTCTGTTGTTATCCGGACGTAAGAGGAAAATATCTAACTTTGAACTGAAGTATTGTGTCGTTGTACTATTGTACTGTGCTTTCATCTTGGACGTTGTGTTTGGCAGCTCGAGATTCTGCACAGCTCTCTACGTAGTTCTCCAGGCTACTGTTGAGTACTGACGTCCCCATTGTTATTACATTTTCATGTTGGTTTTTGAACAGTTATTACATTTCACAGGGCCATGAAGTGATTTTATCAGGTGGTGGTGAGCTTCAGTGGTAATGTGAATAAATTTTCACTCAAGAAACTACTGCAGAAATGTTATTGGAACGTATAATGTGTGTTTTAATTTCACATAAAAATTCGGGTGGATGAAAGTTTGATTGTCCGCCTATGGAATGCACACCTTCAGCAGTAACTTCATTCGCTTTGTTTCTAAGATCGAAGGCTCGGATGCACATGCAGGTGGGAAGTCCGAAAGGGAGACTAAACGTACATTCAACAGTCAGTAGCTAAGAGAATATTATCCAGTTACTGTGCACTGCACTATAAGATTATTTTTCGAGTTGTGTGAGGGATTCTGTTTAAATTCTTCTGTCAGAAACCTGGAGCCAGAAACGCCAGAATGGCTTGACACAGATTCTGATGCAAATTATTTGTGCCAATTTATTTATTCATCGGTGTGCGTGCCCCTCTTGTCGAAGAGCAATTGCGTACAGTAAGGGTCTTTTATAAGTAGCCTGAGGCCCTGAGCGAAGAGAAAACGTTAATACTATCCATCTGTACGATGCTGAATACAAGACAGTGGATACAAAAACCTCCAGGGACCTGATTCTGCATTGGACACAAATTCTTGTTACCCAAGGCAACTACACCTGTTGTTCCCATTTTTTTATATTGAAAACCTTTCTGTGGGGTCTTTTTGGTAGTCAAAAGGTGATTCTAGATTATCTTGGAATGCAGGTTTTGGACACTGTATGAATAAAATATGGATTTTCAAAGTGCTGAAAATAGATGTTTCTAAAACTGACCATAGACTTTCATGAGTAGTTGGAGTACATTTTAGGCAAGAATTTAGATTGATCCATTGTAGAAACCATTTTATAAAGCAATCAGAATTAGGTGTAGTTACCTTATATCAATTCTTCTGTTCAATGATCAACATGATACTTGACTAATGAATGCCTAACCTTAGAATAGAAATGGAGTTTTTATATTTCAGTGTCACTAAAAGTATGAGTATATATTATTGGCTTTGTCTAAAAATTAACCTAAGAAGGACAATGGATTGGTTATTGTGGAAATCATGTGAAGAGTACTAAACATTAACCTTACAAAGATGGTGGGTTGGTTGCTGTGGAAATCATCCTTTTTGGTACCATGTGAATTATTTGCTTAAAAAAACAAAGAGTACTAATTGCAAGTCAACTATCGAGTATGGAAGACCTCTCTTTTTAACACAAAATTCTAAAGATGGATATTTGCACTTTTGCCTTCCTCTTTTCCTACAAAATTTTGAGGATGAATATTTGCACTTTTGTCTTACATAGAAGGATTCTTTGTCATCCATTAGACATGTATTTGTGGCATCTTTCTAAAGTTAAACCTAGAAGGAAAGAACCTATAACCATGAAATTTGCCTCAATTTTATTGGCTTTAGATTACAAGGGAGGAGGCTTTGCATCAAGAAAAGCTATAGATATGTGAAGAATGTGCTAATGCTAAAGGACAAACTAAGCCAATATTGGTATAGCTACTTGGTTTCTTTGTTTCTTCTATTTTGCAACTAATTTTGAGTGAGAATTATTTTATTTTATTTTTTAGAGATGAAACCACATGCCTTCTACAAGTCATAAAATATTCAGATTTTTTGGTCATGACTTTGAATTATCATGATTTGTTGAATAAAAAGTGAAGAAAATTTCTCCACATTGCAGAGTAAACAAAATTTCCATATCCAACTTCAACTAAGGAAATCAATAAATAGTGGCAATAGGCCTAATGTTTAATGTGCAATAATTTTTTCAATTTTAAGGAGTTTTTGAAAAATTCATGTTGGAGTAGAAACTAGACTCATTAAGTTTCATTTCATTAGTTGGGCTAAAATTCTAAAAAGATCATTTCCATGTCTCAACTTCAAATCAAGAGCAAGGAGGTAGGGGTTGCCAAAATATACTAGAAGGCGGGTTTTTTTATCCATGGCACACAATATTTTAATTTTAATAAATTCATGGACACTTCAAAAGGCCCTTTCTGTGTGTGTGTTATGACAAGGAAAATCTTTTCAACCAACCAAAAAATTGGATGAAAATATATTGTTTTCACATTCTCCAATAAAAAAATTTATCATTTCAAAGCCACATTTGGGCACCTTAGTGCTCCATGATTAAACATCACAAAATCTAAGTATAAATGGTAAAGGAAGGCATTATAAACCATTAGTAGTGAGAATTGTTCACAACATTCTTAATCCCTTGTTGTAGGAAAGTCCTTTTATCTTCTACCAAGCATGCAAAAACCAACAATAATGAAATGATGAAAAAATGGTTTTAATAGCAAGAAATTTGAGTATTTTAAGGGTTGCATCTTAATCCAAAACCCTTCTAGGTATCCCAAAGAAGAATATCACTGCCTTCTCAGAATCCTCTATAATGGATGGGAGAACTCAAGTAAAGACCTTGATAAGAACACAAGCTATTTGCATCAAAGCTTGTATACATTCATCAAACTACAATCATATTAAATTGCTTTGGAATCATTTTGGATGCTTCTTAAAGATTTCGTCCATTCAAATTGAAGAATATTTTGCATAATGTTTTATATTATTTTTTGAAACCTCCACTAGCATAATAATTTATAAATAAAATCCTTACCAACAATATTAAGAGAGACTTTGATACATTAGATTATTTTTGTATAACTATCTTCTTAAACTTCTAATTGATGTGGTGTTTATTAATGCAATGATTCTTCTATCCTCATATTGAGAGTCAATAAAGCAAGTAGTGGTGTATGTACTAAATACATATAAGTAGTTGTCTTTATACTAATACTATTTGTAAGTTAGTGATAAATGGTTAAAAAAAAATATGATGTAATTTTCCTTATTTTTTCTTGTGTAACAAATTAAAAAGAAACCATCCATTAATATTAACATTTACAAGTTGGAAATAATTGAAAATTGCTAAAAGTCATTGGTGTGAGGACGTTAATTATTTGTCATTTTAAGCACTTTAATTCTTGAATGTTTTAGAGTCAATTTTGGCTTATGAATACAATTATATTTTTGTGTAGTTGAGTATACAAAGATTCAAAAATGATCCTTACTCTATATATGACACTTTGGGGACATTCTAGTTTAATATATGTAAAAATGAAATTATTAAGAGATGTATAGGGTACTGAATAGATTTTTCTCTCCCATTAATGTAGATAGAACAACAAATTTTTGGACATCAAATTCATTAGTACACTTAAATTTCTTATGCAATTTCAAAATAGACAATTGTTGACTCTATTTTGAACCATTACAAGCAATCAATAATATAGTAATAAAAAATAGGAGGTGAAACTTCTAGCCCATTAGCAAATGTATAAAAAAAAACATATAACCAACTACAATGCAGACAAAATGTTTGTCATTAACCCCTAAAGGATCAAGGTGCGTTTTTTGGCAACATAGAAATTTTGTGCAGGTGCATGTGAGCGGAGATTGCACTCATTTGGGCTGAATTTTTTTGACAAGGTGTGGACAAGGAATATCTTCCATGTGCACTAATTTTTTTTTGCATTTGGATAAACTAGTGAAAAGATATGATGCAAAATGTTGTTTCAATCTCAACTTGGGCAGTTCGGGCAGCTCAGAAAAAATCATTTTATTCAAAAATTTAAAATTCAAAATGTTTCTTAAAATTCATATATACAAGAAAAGCTTTGAATCATTCCATTTTGATCAATGAGTCAAAAGATATGAGGATTTTTAGTTTGCGGGCACTTATGGATTCTCTACTCTAAAATAACCTTTGAAGTCTGTTATTTTACTCAATTTTCAATATTTTTGAAAAAAATTAAAATCATAGGATGTAGATTGTTTATTAGAACATTGCAACCTTTGGGATTTTCATTTTCCAATTTCATAATTAAATTCTTAACAATTTAGTATTCTACATAATTCACTACTTCTTTCTAGTTACTATTTTTTTTCTATATGTCGTACAATTCCAAATGATTTGAAAATTTTCAAGCATGTATCCAACTTGTATTTGATAAAGGATCCAAAGTTTCTCAACCATTTTGGCCATTTTTTCATATAAATTTGATCCTCTGAACTGCAGCTGCCCAGTTTTCAGCATGGTCAAAAAAATGAATTATGCAAGTTTAAACACTTATTTCTTGCAATCCACACGGTGGAATCTTTTGAAATTTTTTCCACATCTTTCCAAACTAGTTTACTACAAGATCTTATGGTTACATGTGTACAAAATTGATTTTTGTCTAAAACTTGGTACTTGCAATAGAAATGGCAGTTTTAGAGTGTTTTTAGTGAAAACATAGTCAAGGAACTTTAGGGGTTAATTGGGCTACATTTATAGTTGCCAAGGAAAGAAATGTAGGGATATCAAGCTAAAAATTAGATTCAATATAGCATTGTTGATGTGTTCTTCCAAAGATAAGGTGTATTCACTTGTGGCTGGTTGTATGTTATCATTTCTCGGCAATGAAATTCGGTTTCATTTGTTTAAAAAAGAAAAAGAAAAAGAAAGAAGTAAAGACAAAGTGCGGTTGCTTTATAGTTGGACTTCTATGTACTTGTGAAGATGACAAGGGGCCAAGACAATTACTAAAGTCAACAAAGGTTTTGTGAATATCAACAATTAAAATAATTGTTGTTTACATCTATAGCAATCGTCGCACCTTCTTCTTCCTATTTTCAATCTTTAGAGAATGAGGATGTAGCACTTTTGACTTCTTGAATTGTGGAGGGTCTATTTTTTGAAGATTGAGAATTTTTTTCTTTTCCTTTGGAGGTGAAGAACAGGCATGAAGATTGAGAAACTATAAAGATTGAGAAGCCATGGAGAAGAGTAACAAGCCATGTCTATCCTCATTCTTGACACAATGAAAAGGAGAGTCACACCTTCATGGAGGAGAGTAACAAGCCATGTCTATCCTCATTCTTGACACAATGAAAAGGAGAGTCACACCTTCATGGAGGAGAGTAACAAGCCATGTCTATCCTCATTCTTGACACAATGAAAAGGAGAGTCACACCTTCATGGAGGAGGGCTTCTATTGTCTCCTCTTAATTTTCACTCCATACCTTCTCATTTGTTATAGAAGTTCTATCTTCATAAAAGATATGACAATCCCTATGTAGATTGCTTTGTTGTCTATGTAATCTCAAATGATTATTATAAAGTAATATTTAGAATATGATGTTTTGATTTCTTTAACCTTATAATATTGTTGTAGATACTCTATATCCAATAGATGACAAAGAATCCTTTTATAAAAGACAAAAGTATAGTTGTTCATCTTTGGAATTTTGTGTGAAAAAGGAAGTCTTGTACAATAGTTTAACCTCCAATGATTGCTATTGTTTTTCTTAAAGTAAATGATCCATAGAGTGCCCCAAAGGATAATTTCTACAGTGACCATCATGACATTCTAGGCGTAGCTAAGGTAGCTACCTCCTATCCAATCAACCACCCTTTTTTGCTAGTTAGATTGTTGAGTCTCCAATCAACTGTAATTTAGGTGACAACTCATGTTGATAGCTCAGAATAAGAGGAGCACAAATGATCCATAAGGTGTACATTGAAAGCATACAATGATCACAGGATGTACATTGAAAGCCACAATTGAAACATTGTCAATTTTGTAATCATACTATGGTTGAAAATAAGGATAGCAAGAATAGATTGAATGGAATTTTCAAGAAAAAAGTTCATGATAATTTTGTTTGAGGAAAAAATGTTAAAAAAATATGAAATCCTTCTAAAATGTATTTTTCAAAATGGGGTCAAAATGGGGGAATTTTTCCCCTCACCATACAAGTAATGTAGATATGCTAAACTGCTTAGGTGATTGGAAAGGGGTCAGCTCCCTTAACAGAGTGAGTTTCAATCAAAATTGGGTGCAAAACTTACCATTGGAAAGCACTTGACAATACCTTTCCAATAGAAACATAATGAGTCAAAATTTTAGTTAAATTGTGATCTTCAATACCAAGTACAACATGTCACAAATATTGATGATCTGTTGCAAGTCAAAGTCAATGAATGATTTCTTGAAGTTCTCATTCAACAAAAACTCCTCGAAAAATGTTCTTCCTAGAATCATGCAGGCAAAATTTTCCAATTTTTCCTTCACCAATTAATAACAATTACACATTAGAAGTCACCAAATGCTTTCTCACTTTACCGGCGCATGGAAGTGCGGTCTGCGTGATACTTGACAACTCCAGGTCCTGTCAAAGTCACCATATACAACTCTATTTTCAATCCAAGCCACCAAATATGACGTGATCAATTTTCACACCTTGATGACGCAAATGTCTGACCATAAATTATAAATGGCTCAGAAACTGTGGCCATTTCGCTTCACCCAACACTTGTAGATGTTGCAGACATGCTCACAAGTAAGGAACCTCAAGTAAAATGAGGAGACTACTCTATTATCCGTAGTTCCGTTTTGAAATACAAATCTGCTTGCTCTTATCATCAAGAATGTCCTAGTGATCCCTACAATCCCAGAAGTGTCTTCACTTGCTCTTGTGCTTCTTTTAAACAAGAAACAGCAAGTACATCATCTTGGTGGCTGTTTGCCCTTTCAATCATCGATAAGACATTGTTCAGGTCATCCAGTGACACCTCAGTAAAGTCCCTCTCCGTTGGTTCCTCCGACTCCTGTGCACTCCCTTGTAATTCCTCAATCACTAGAGCGGTATCAGGTATTGAACAAGATTCTTTAGCTTCAGACCTTGCACTGACCTCGCCCTCCAGCTTTGCAGCCATTGCAGCAGCTCGCAGGACGCAAACCTCTGGAACCTGAAAAAACGGCACAAGGAAATATGTGCTCAGAGTGCAAGGAATTGGTTAGAGTGGCAAATCAATAAACAGCATCATTTGATCGAGACAAAGTTCCAAAGCTTAGAGAAGTGAGCCAACCTGTGCAAGACGAGCAACGTGTAACCCAAAGCTTCTGCTCGCAACTCCAGGTACAAGTTTGTATAGGAATGTTATTCTTTGAGTTGCCTCTTCTTCATATCCTACCTCTCGTCTCTTTCCCTCACTCTTAACATGAGAATCCGGTCCCTCTGATGATATTTTCTGTATTTGGCCTTCTGCCAAATATGAGACAAAGTATGGACTGACACTGCCTGGGAACTCGTCTTTGAGGTCTGCTAACCTCGGGTAGTGCGTCACAAATAATGTTAGACACCTGACGATCACAATGCCAAAAAAGTTAGGATATAATTTAGGAGCTAGATTGATCCCTACGACACTCCCAAGGTCTAAAGAACTAATGAGACAGAATAATGAGGTATACTTCTCTTAAATTCAAAACTAGGTGAAGACAAGGAGTCGCAGACAGGAGATTTCAATTTGCAGCCACTTCATGGAGATATAGAAAATGGCGAGTGGTTCCCTTACTGTTCTTACGCGGGACAATGGCTAAAAGTTCCCAGGCATAACAAGTTTGATTAGCAAAGGTTCCTCTGACGACCAGGGTAAACAACAAGGGCTAATCTGCCCACCTCGTTTCCTTCAGAAGATACTGGAGGGTGGCATATGCAATTGCGACGCCATCGTGCGTGCTGGTGCCACGGCCAAGCTCATCAATGATAACAAGTGATCTTGAAGTTGCTCGCCTCAAGATTGCTGAGGTTTCACTAAGCTCCTCAAAGAAAGTGCTAGACCCCTTTTGAATGCTGTCAGATGCCCCCATTCTTGTAAAGACCGCGTCACACACATGCAATTTAGCTGAAGCAGCTGGGACATATGAACCTACCTGGCATGTGCCAGAGTAGATTAGTGGTTGAATAGAAACAAACACCAAGTAAAACTGCATAAAATTCAACATAAACCCGGTTTGCATTCACAAGTGAGATATATAAAAATATAGTTTTAAGATCGTATTTCCTGAGCCTTCAAGAATGAAGTTAGTAAACTTACTTGAGCCATGATGGCAATCAGAGCAACTTGCCGGATGTAGCAACTTTTTCCACCCATATTTGGTCCAGTGATGATTTGGCACCGTTCCTTATCTGTTTGCAGAAAAGTATCGTTTGGCACAAAGCCATCTTGCAATGTTGCATCCAAAACCTATCAGAATCCAAGAGAACAGGGATATGAGATTCATTAAGTAGCATCCATTGACATGCACATCAGAAACGTCATCAAGCACAATGGCTGACCATGCAGAATATAAGTATTCTGCCAGTTATGAATCTAGAACATGTATAGAGGTGATTACAGGATGTCGGCCCGAGTTGATGATCAGCTGAGAAGGGTCGGAATCTTCCACAAACTCGGGACGCACATAACCCTGCACAAATAGAGATACAATTCACTCAGCAACAAACATCCAGAAGATGGCAAAAGCATCCTTCCAATACTTAAAAAAGTCATACTTAAAACATATGAGAGTATATGTGATGACTTTAATCCACCAAAACGACCTGATCATTAAGAACGAGCGCAAAATAATGGTAACTTGGCAACTGCAAATCTTACCTGACATCGAGACACGATTGCAAGTGAGTGGAGGCAATCAAGGGCAGCAAGAGCTTGAACAGCTGCCCGGAAATCCACGTAGTGTGTGGCAAAATCTGCTAGAAAACCATCCCAAGCTTGCCCGCATGCAATACTAAGCTGCTCTTTTGCAAGAGCCAGAGCATCTAATGCCTCCAATACCTCTGGAGGATGAAATCTATCCGCTGCTTTTGTACTGCACACTTTGATCCAGTTTGCTGGCACCCGCCTTCCAGCAGGAACCTGTTTGAGTCGCATACCATGTTATAACCTTTCGTTATGAACTACTTCTCTAATGATGGACACTGAGAAAGTCTAGAGCATGCCAATTTCGAAAACATCCAAATGCAATGTACCAAGGTGTAAGCTGCAAGAAAGCTAAGAGATGCAAACAAACGCACAAACAACTAGAGATTTCAAGACAGCGGTTCTTAACTCTGCCTTCAGAGCAGATGCAAAATGTGCTCACCTCAATTAAATGTGTCGTCCCGGACACGCTCATGTATTCCAACCTTGGTGACTTGACCACCTTTCGGATATCAGGAAGAAGATCCTCCAGTTGTTGCTCTACGGCCTTGATTGCAAGTCGACATTGTGCAACCTATAGGCCGAAGACAAAATGTTCAATAACATGTCGCAGAGGTAATGATACAAGAAAAAGGATGTGCAATTTCTCTGCAGTATAAGATGGTGCTAAGGAAGGAGCATAATAATTTAAGGAAAATCCAAAAGACTTCCAAATTCATATCAACGCCATTACACATGACATTGATTTAACAGAATCCAAACATAGGTTGTAAGAGTGAACCTCAGAAAACCTTCCATCTCTGCAATGGAAAAGGTCAAGTTTGTTGCCAGAAGCTGCTGCATCGGTATTAAGGGCAGATAAAAGTTGAGCTGCGGGTTCAGATACAGAAACCGATGAAGCTGCTGCCAGAAGACGTCTCAAAAGCGTGGACCTCACATCCTGCGTATGTTCATTATCCACCTCCATTTCAGAATCTTCATTCTTATGAAAATGTAGCTGACGAAGCTGTCTTGCTGCTCGAATGAGTCCTTGTATAACCGAAACAAACTGTACCCACAAAAGAAACATCAATTTTCTCAGTACGTTTCCTTGGTATTTGTCGTGCAGCAGTTCTCAACTCGTGGGCGAACCTCAAAACCTCAACATCGAACGCAGTATCCTAGAAAACACTGTTCTTTTGACAGCAGTCACAGGTATTCTACAGATTCTAGCTGCCAATTGCAATGCCGTTCAATGCCGATTATACTGTCACCTGTAACGTGGCCAGATTTTCTAGAGTACCTCTGGAGAGAGGGGTTTTCTACTAGAGTCATAAAAGGGAACGTCCTATTGACTTGTCAATGTAATTGATCATTAGTCAGAACCAGGTGTTAGGGTATACTGTGTAGATGACGCAGTAAGCCATATCACAAATTCAACGATCTGGGTACACCAAAAAGAGGAAGTGGCACAATAAAACGAGTGAAAGAGAGTACAAGTTCCTCGTGCGGGATATATGTTGGCATTACCTCAGCAGCTGTAGCAGTGCGGAGAAATATTCGAGTAATACCCCGCTGCACATCAGGTAATTTTCCTAGTGACAACAGAAGAGACGCCAAAAGCCCCTGTTTGCTGCTCTTCCCACCTTCACCAACACCACCACGACTTAACGCTCCGACGTAACCTCCACCCTTCCTACTACCAGGAAAAGTTCCATCACCTTGCGCAACTCCCACACTCCCCATGGATTCCGCTATTTCAGTCACGGCATCTAACCGTGCGTCAATCGATTCATGATCCTGCAGTGGATGCGTCACCTGCAGAAGAATCCAATCCAATCCCTCCTTGCTTAATTCAACAAAAGATCGAGGGGAAATATGAAATCTTGCCAGACACTAAGCATGGATTGCAATACTAGCAAGTATTTTTCCTTCCTGCCTTAACAACCCGCCCATTTCAACTACCAACAAAGCTTTGACACTCTAATGGCATGACATTCACGCACATACCGTTAACCCCTAAGGACCAAATTGGGCCTCATGCTCGTTTGCGCAGTTTTGAGGTCAAGATTTCCTTTTGTCCAGTTAATACTTTTTTAAACAACACACACAATGTTCTTTGCATATTCTGGCGATATAAAATTTTGCTCCATCTGAATTATACTTTTCACAATATGATCAATCGATGTAGATTACTCTAAAACCATAAATCCTGGTCTTCTATGAGTTGATCCATACGACGGATCTTCGTTGTGACAAAAATAGCAGCTCACGAAGGCTTACCCAATGACGCATCAAGCGTGCACCAAAAGGTGTGTGTGTATGGTCCATCAGCCAAAGTAGGGTGCCTTTATCAGTTCCATCTGCATTGTTCCTCAAAATCTGCAAAGTACGAATAGGAGTCTCTTTACGACCAAATTAAGTGGACGAAGCAATAAATCTAATGTGTATTCAAATTTGATTACCTTACATAAGTAATAACAGAAATTTTCCAACATGGATGTGTTCAGAACTTGAAAAGGTTGTGCTTTGTCAGGTACAGAAGTAAATACCTCAAGTTGCCGAAGAGCGTTTGGCGAAAGGCTCATTTCACTATGACCTGCAAAAGAGCGAAAAGATGCTCCTATTTGAAGTGCTTTTTCCAACCCAAACTGCCTCAGATAGCGCAATGCCAGAGCCAATGCTTGCACAACAATGTCTGGCATTGCCATTACAGCCTGCACATAACAAGCCAACATTGTTCTTTTGACACAAGGAGTTGCAATTATAAGTAAAATGAGTAACTTAATAACGCATCGCGAGGTCCTCCCGAAAAAGACTTCATGACTTGCCAGTGACAAAAGAAATGAGAAACTTCTGGAAGGGTGCGGAGGTAAAGAGATTGGGATGACATAATAGAGGATCTTCTACCTCCAAACCTGGATCCACTTCCTCAACTTTGACGGAAGCTGCAACATCTTTTTCATTCTTAGCTTTATAAAAAGCTACCACCTCCGCAAGAGCACCTCCATCTCTAAAGCAATCACGCGAAATGCGCTCTATGCGGACCTCTGAAGCAGGCCCCGCATATTCCAACACAAGCTGCAAGCCGAGGTCCACATTAGTTAGAGGCTTCCGATCAATCCACAAGCAACGGGGTACTCGGTTTCCTCTTGCATTTTATCCTACATTCTCGAACTCTTCTACAGTATACTACGGTACTTGACATTGGCATGGACTCTGAAAATAAAATCTCAGGAACATCCATCTCCTTTAAAACCAAATAATTCAAGTCAAGCAGAAGCAAAAAATGATTAAAAAATCAACTTCTAGGAAATAAAGAGTACTGCAGAGACTCATTGAACCCTGGGATCTACTCCGAAGTGAATAGGCGCAGTAGCATAATAAACGGCAATTTAACATGTATGTAGCTCACTAGAGTGTCCGTGAAGACGAAGCAGAGGTACGAGATTGCCACCTTCTCAGTTGCACCAGACAGTGGGGTTGCCAGCAACAGCTCTGCAGGTGTGCAAGTGAGGAGTCTCGCTTCAAGTTCGTTACGCATGACAGTGTCCTTGAAATCTCCAAACATCACATCACCGGATGCAGTGTCCACAGCCACCACCCCTAATCGAGTGTCATAGTAGCCAGCGTCATCATCGTTACCTCCGGCAGATCCACTATTCGGACCTGCTGCCTTCTTGCTCTTGCTACTGCCAAAGCCTTGTAAGATGGGCTGCTCCGCAATACACATGAGGTAGCTGTGCAGACGACCAACATGACCATCCGTGTCGCCTCCTAAATCCTCGGCTGCCTCTAGAGTTGCGCGTGTGTACAGAGCCGATAATCCCCGAGTAAAAGGTCCTGATTTATTTGCTCCATGCGCTTTTATTGCAGCAGTTTCTGTCTGTCGCACCACCCCAACCTTGTACCCAGCTTCCACTAATCTTCGGACATGAACGTGGAGTCTGAAGGTCGGTACACTTGCTGACAGAAAATTGTGATTGTAGTATGCAAAGATTCCAAGCACACGAGCAGCAGTTTCTGCATCGTTCCCAAAAAACCTGTATTTGTATCCTACTTCCACCATCAATAATACATCGGGGTACCTGCAAACAAAGTCGACAAGAATAAGAAAAACTGGGTGCTATTTCGTGATAGAATTTACTGTGAAATTTTGCAACTACAATTTTTGTTAAATCTGCACATGTGGCCTCGCATTAATGCGAAAATTCTCAGCTAAAAGTTCCTCAGGGGTTGGGTACCAGATTCACTTTTAATACCTTTCCTTCAGCTCCACAATCTGAAGCTCAAGAGGAGTATAGGTCAATTTGCCTGAGGGTGGCTTCCCATACCGTGACTCCTCCTCTGTCGTTCTCTCATCGTTTCTTGCCAACAACTTGTTTACAAATTTCCTGTGCCGAGCAGGATCAATAGCCGGAATTACAGTTTCCTTGTACGGGCCCCAAGCCCTTCTTTTCTGAATCACAGGGGGGTGATCAGAAGATGACGGGCCAACTTGCTCATCCACATCTCCCTCAGGCTCTGGTTCAGACACATTTCGGTCTTCAACTTCTGGACATAAAAGCCTCGTCTGGTCAAGGCTTTCCTCAATTTCAGGCAAAGAAGAGACCTTAAGGGTAGTCGCATTGTCTGGAATTGCCCGTTTCTTACGCAGTGGCCCAGCTCTCAAACTGCCATCATTGGCATTCACTGCACAACAAATCACATCACCATACAGATCGTCAGTCTTCCACATCACAATATCTGCCTTGAACTTACCACATGACAGTCGTCTTCCATCACTGCTGTACTCTCTTAGAAACACCTTAGAAATTCCTATGTAGGACCCAACCTTCCGAGGGTGCATCTATATTCCAAAAAGCACTTCACCTGATACACATGAATTTTAAATCTCGTCACCAAATTAGTGAGTTTCACTGTCTCAGACTTGGTTGATGCGATGCATTGCAGGGCGAATGCTTTAAACAGTGAATGTGTATGTCCAAGTGACAAATTGGGAGAGGGCACTTGTTTCCGACCTTCCCTACTTGGGTAATGGCACTGTTTTGAATCATTATAAAGTTTTGCATCATCTCTTAGGTGACTAAGGCAATTAGATCTCTTGCTGATCACTCTTCAAGTACCACTTAAGGTAGGGTCCTCAAAATTCCTAAAGTTTCTATGTTGTTGAATGCAATGATTGGTCAATAGCAAGTTCTATCACCCCATTGAACGACCATTCCTTCAGGTCCAGAACCCAGTATTCTTAGCATTGTCATGCCGCCGGAAAAAAAAATCAATTTTCCTAAGAAAGTAAATATATCTGAGAGCAAAACATGATATTCTAGAACTTGCACCCTTTCCACTGTAGCATAGGACTAGCCTACTTGTGAAGTAATTCATTCCAGTGTCCAGTATGCAATCACTGCCTCATGCAAACCAAGGACTAGATGCAAGGCAATATAAAATTCTAAAGTAAACCACACCCACCTGTACAACATAACATGAGTTCAAGATTGAGCACAAATAGAATCTAGATTCCTTTTCTTGGCTTGCTGTTCATTGATTGTACGAGTCTTCAGGCAGCTCCTCAGGAATATCGTAAATATAGCAATGAGCCTATAACCCTAATTTTCGGTTTAAGCTCTAAGAATGGACTAGCACGACAACAGCGACACAAACAAGAACTTAAATTGTACTGCTCAATACATTACGCAATTGCTAAGAGTGCTAGAAATCTTCCCACAGTAAAGTACCAAACCGAAAACAAATTCCTTAAACCCTACAACAAAGCACACTGTCATGAACCAAGCAATGAAACCTAAAACCCTAATTTTCAGATTCCACTGCGGCGACGAGATAGAATGAATCAGACGACAACAAAGACCAAACTAACAACTTAAAATGTAGTGCTATGAAGCAATTCACTACAAGATGAAGCAATTCTTAGACTTTCAATGAAAATCTTCTCATAGCAAAGTGCAAAACCGCAATAAAATCCTTAAACCCTACAGTCTTCCATTAAGGGAATTTTCCCTATAACACAGAAGTGCGAGAGGAGACCAACCTGATGAGAAAGGAATCTCCTGCTGGCTCTCCCTGGCAACATCCTCTTCTTCATCTAGCAATCTCTTTCGACTGGAACAAGATGCTAAATCTTGACTTACGGTTTGGGGCGATCCTTGGACAGGCGGTATCGCTAAGCTTACAAGAGGTCGAATTCCAAGCTTCGGAACGGCCGGAGTCGGGGAGGCAGCAGCTTTGGGTGTGAAGAAGCGTGAGATCACCTGTTGCCGCTTCATCCCTCCCGCCCCTCAATCACATACCCTTCGGCAACGAAATCACGATTTACCCTATCGGAATGCAATTGGACGAAACGCCAGCTGCGGTTCAGAAAATAGGAAACTACTTCGGTGCGCTAGCTTCTGCAAATCTTGCACATCCTGCTCAGGCTACGAAATCGCCAAAACTTGTTCACATAACGTTCTGAAAACTTTAGGGTATGATCTTCACCCGTTCTAGTAACAGAAAACGACCCAATTTGCCCAATTCTTATTACAAGCTTGAGGAGGAAGCTCATTGAAGAGAACGAATCCGGTCGCATTCTCGGGCGATGCAATGCGCCGCCTTCGATCACTAATGACATTCACATGCACAGACGGAGGTTTGTTGGCAGTCAGAGTTAATTTTGTACAGAAACAGTAGATTCTAGGGTGAACATGTAGACTAGACGAACATGTCTGTTTAGAAGAGACGAAGTTCACACTTGGCAGGTTTGGAGTGGCGCAGGTCCGGAACCCCTTTACGTGGGTTTTAATAGGTTCGGAAATTGTTTAATATCCACTTCGATAGGATTTTAATGTATTGAATGTATATTATTTGGATATTTATACAAATAAAAAATTTCTCATATTAGTATGAATAACACCATTGGAAAATTTTGACTTTTCTAGCTTACTCATTATGGGTTCTCTACAAGAAAAAATATTTTTCAAATCAAGTTCATGAAAGATTTGTGTAGGATTCTTGATCTTAGTCGCAATTCCATTGGACTATTTTGAAGTATTCTTGAAGATTGTCCCCTCATAAATCCTTTACGAACAGTCCAATGGAATCCTTTTAGACCCTTTTAGAATAGTTGTTTTTTGTGACAATGAAATCATTTATACAAATTGGCATTTGATTCTTTGGGCTTTGGGTGTAAAGCCTTCAACTAAATATTTAATGTTATGAAGGAATTTAGTGGTATGTTTAAATGCAATTAAAGTGAAGTTCACTCATTTTTTGAGATTTTGATGGATGCTTGTCCCTTGAATTCCTACTTTTTGAAGATCAATTTTAGTGTATATGTATAGGAACACTACTAGGAATTTATTACCTTTTCCTTCAAAAATTTCTTACAAAATTTAAAAGAAATGATTTTGAATTAATTTTTTTCTTACTTTGTTCATGCCTCTGCAACTACTAGATAAATAATAAACAAATAAAGGAATAGGATTACTTTGTTGTCAAAGTATACTTAAATGTATTATTATTCAAAATACAATGGTTACAATTCTTTACAAGATTATCCATGTGCAAAGTTTCTATCCCAAAAGTTGGTGAAAGAAATATTCTAAATCCTAAATCCTCGATTTTTGTTAACCTTGTAAATTTAGGGTTTAGAATTGAACATATAAATTCTTGATTGTACTTAAGACTTGGGAATAGTTCAGTTAGGAACAGTTTCTTGGAATGATTGCATTGCATGAGCCCCACCAAAAGAACTAGTTATTCAAAGATGGCGATGACCTGCTATTTTCAAACTATTTTTACTTGAGTGTGAGGATTTAACCCCTAAGTGCCTAAGCCTTTCCAAGGGTGTTTTTCCTATGAAAAAAGAGCATGGACTTATAGTATCCCAAATGAAGCAAATTATTATTTTTTCCAAAATTTGATCACATAGATGTTTAAAGAGTTGCTTATTAGTATGTATACCAAATTTGAGTGTGAAATTGCATAGGAGTTGTGAGATTATAACAAGAGAAATGTATGCATTCTAACAGATGTTTGCTTCCACTACCCACAATGTTTCAAAAATTTGCATATAAATTTTTTGGGGGATGGAAGGTGACATGAATAATTACAAATAGTGTTAGTACATTGAAATGCGCTTTCAAAAAACTTCATTTCACATGAAGAGCTATCATACTCATTATACACTCTACCTTGCTATTGTTGAAATGCAATTTTTTTTAAAAGTAGAAATTGCAAATAACTCCAAATCAACACTTTCAAGTTTAAATTTTCAATGGTGAAAATCATGAAAACACTTTATACTTTCTATTGGGACCATTTTCAAAGCAAATGGATACGTACAATATTTTAGATCTCAAATCAAGTGAAACTAGCAAGCTCTGCTCAAAGCCAGGAAATTTAGTAAAATTTGCAAGCTTTACTCTTTCACTAATGATACATATATGCCTTTGAGGACCTCTTTAAAATCAAATATTAATATTTTCAATGAAAATATAAGCTTCCAATAGTTAACCTTCAAAACTACTTTTAAGAAATTTAAAGTTGGTCACAGGAATTTAATTGCCCATACCAAAATGAGCTTGAAATTTTGGAACGACCATATATGATCGATTAAGCATTTAGGGGTTAATAAAAGCAGGTACTTTTTTTTTATAAGAGTAAAAAAAAATCTAATGTTGACACTTCAATCATGGAGCATTTCAATAAAGTATTTCATGGATAAATTTGTCCCCAAATAATGTGAGAACTAACATAAAACATTCAATGGAGAAATATTTTCTTTTATACTGGAAGGAAGAATGAATGCGGTCCCCTTGATCAAGATAGTCACCAAAATACTCCAATTAGTAGACCAACAGGTGCATTCTTTGTTTTTTAATTAATAGTGAAGTCATCCATTGGACTTTTTAGGTTGTAGTAGCTTTACAAGTATCTCCTTGAAGGATTTGTGAAGGATTCTTGATCTTAGTTGCAATTCCATTGGACTAATTATGAAAGAATCTTCAATGGTTATAATTATATAAAACCTTTTTGAATAATTGAATAAATTTTGGTTCATTGAATTGTTTTTTGATTGATAATCGTTTCTTGTGACAATAGAATCATTCATATAAATTGGATTTGATTTTTTAGGCTTGTAGTGTAAAACCTTTTTTTGAATATTAAATGTTATAAATGAATTTAGTGGTATGCTTGAATGAAGTTCACTCACTTCATATATTGATGGATGCTTGTCCCTTGAATTTCTACTTCTTGAAGAAAACAACTTTTAGTTTGTGTGTAGGGACACTGATAGAAAACTATTATCTTCCATTTCAAATACTTCTAACAAAAATCAAAAGAAACAATTCTAAGTTAGATTTTTTCCAACTTTTTATGCTTATGTGAACCCTTATGGAAGATAACATTGAGGATACATTGCACTCTTAACCCTTAAAGGATGAATGGGTGACTTTGGAAATCATCCCTTTTCATTACCATGTGAATCATTGGCTTAAGAAATAGCAAATGTATTCATTGGAAGTCAAACTACTATAGAAGACCTCCACTTTTCACAACAAAATTCTAAAGATGAATATTTGCACTTTTGTCCTGCTAGAAGGATTCCTTGTCATTTGTTAGATACCAAATGTCCATATTGACATTTAAGGATTAAATATATGCCAAAGAAATAGAGAAGGGCTCAACACACATACCAAAGATTTATTTCAAATGTGATTCATATTCCAAGTAAGACAACCAATATGCAATACTATAGATTTGAAAATTGGAGTATGTAATTTTGAGAAATTCAAAATGTGCACAAGAATCAATACACAATTAAGTTGATAAGTTCACAAAATGATGTGCATTCAAAAAAAAAGAAATACAATTAAAATAGAACCACCTATATCCAATCACATAAGCAATTTCATGACAAATGAGTAGTGTGAGATAATGAAATATTGGGATTGTAAATTTTTCATAATTTTATTTCCAAAATTTTGAATTTTGAGAGCTAAAAAGTGTTTTGAACCCATAGCCAATGTCTAGAGTCTTTTAATTATGATCAATGAAGAGACTACTTTCACAATCAATACTCCCTATACACTTTATGACAATATGAAACATGTGTCATGACTTTAATAGTTCCAACCTTGAAAACAAGAAAAAAAAACATTTTAGGCTTCAATTGGTAAATCTATTCTAACCTTGGTTGGAAATAGTTGACCTTCATGTTGGATATGGCTCTTTGGTTGGAAATAGGTGGTTTTACTTTAGGTCTAAGAACTAGCTACCAATCTAGAGCTATCAAAAATAGCCCACATTGATAGATTTAACAAATTGCTTACTTTACTAAAGAAAATTTTTTAGATGGAGGTAATGATGATTTGATTTTCTTTGGCTCCACAGCATCGTTGTACACAACATAAATATAACAAAGATTTACCAAAAAATTATAATCTCTACACGTAGAAAACATTGATCTACTTGCCAAACAAGCTTTCATATATTGTGACTCACTAAACTCGTCACTAAACTATGAATAAACACAAAAATTCAAAAAACCTCATCTTGTGTTAAACACTTGTATGTCAATCTCAGTAGAGGTTCACTTTTCTTTTGTTCATATCTTGGACACCTGAAAAGAATGAATGTGAAGAGGATAAGGTGATGCATTTTTTAAAATTTAGAAAAACAAAGTCAACAACAAAATTGTAAACAACAAAATAATTACATATTAAGCCCCAAACAAGTCAAAAACAAAATCTAAATGATCTCTTAAAGAACCGTCCCTTACTTGAAAATAATCAACCTTAGACACAAATCTAGAGATACTTCCTCTAGAATATACTAAAAATGAGAGTACATTCATTCCACTACAAGGAGAATTGTGGTCGAATTGACAAAAGAATGACAAAATTTTGTCAATTAGGAGGAGCTGATTCAAGTCAATTTGGACACCTGTTTGACAAGATTTTGTAACTCCATTGACAAAATTATGTCAATCACATGACAAAATTCTGTCAATTAGGACATTCTATAACTTCAAAATTTTAAATTACACATAGGGGGTAGCACACCCACCCACATAGCACAGTCACCTCAACAAACAACCCACAACCACCTAAGCAAATAACAACTCTACAAGGCCACCTAAGCAAATACAAGTGATCAAGCCGTTTAAGCACCCAACAAGTACCAACACACATGTCATAGAACATGAGTGTTGACTAATATATACAAGGTAGTAAAATATTTACCAATACATATGGGATAAGTGTGTTAGGGGAGGAGGAGGAGAACCAAGTGAATTCCGAAATTGTTTAAAAACTAAATTTTCAGATCGGATTTAGGCATAGTAAATTAATTTTTTTCAAAAAACTTTTAACTAAGATTAGTTGAAAAATCAAATGAAGTTCCACCTCCAAAAATCCGTTTGAGATTTCAGGTCTCCAATAAAAAGTTATAGACTAATTTCAAACTGGGTGTTTGAAGTGAATTTCAAACTTTTCAAACACCCGGTCTGGAATTTATCCATAACTTTTTATTGGAGACCTGAAATCTCAAACGGATTTTTGGAGGTGGAATTTCATTTGATTTTTCAACTAATCTTAGTTAAAAGTTTTTTGAAAAAAAATTAATTTACTATGCCTAAATCCGGTCTGAAAATCTAGTTTTTAAACAATTTCGGAATTCACTTGGTTCTCCTTCTCTCCTAATACACTTATCCCATATGTATTGGTAAATGTTCTACTGCCTTGTATATATTAGCCAACACTCGTATTCTTGACAAGTGAGTGTTGGTACTTATTGGGTGCTTAAATGGCTTGATCATTAGTTGTATTTGCTTAGGTAACACTCTATGGTTTGTTGTTTGACTAGGGTTTTGGATTTTATTGATAAAGATCTTGCTAAATAATCAACAAGAAGTTGACAAAAAATTGACAGGTCTGTCCTAATTGACAAAATAAGGTTGTTAAAAGTGATTGCAGTCAATTCGAGCAAAATTTTGTCAAATGCTTGTCATCTAGGGCTGCAATCCCTTGTAGTGTTCAACTTGTCCCCTCAAAAATGCACAAAATTTGGCTTGATTAAGATAAAATTTAGAGCAGTTACGTTGTCTTTGTAGGATGACTCCTACTTTTGGAGGCATCACTTCTAGAAGATGAAGATAATTAAAACCTCAACCTCATGTTGACATTGCCCTCGTGTAAGAGGAGGATTTTGTGGTAATTGATGGTGATGTCACTTTAGGTTTTCCAATAGGTTTTGCCATTTTTCCAAACCTATTCCACCCTTCTTTATATTTTTTTTCCAACTCAAACCCTACAATACACAACCACCTTAATAAACAATGGTTTGCAAGATTGAACACCCAAACCTTATCAAAATGCACCCAAAATCCCAACATTGAAGCTAACAATAAACCTGAATGGACTCCTGACCAATGACAAAACAAAAATTTAAAATAAAAATCCTACCCTAAATTAAAATTGCTTAAGTCTTTTTGTGCAAGAATTTTCTACAATGAATCCTCAAAACCAACTTTCCACCTTTCCACTACCTCTCCACTATATCAAAACAATATATAGAACATTGAAATGAGCCATGCTATATTTGCCAAAAAAATTGAGACTCATGCTTGTATATGCCAAGTACTTATGGAAACTGCAACGCACTTGTCATTGTTCATAAATCATAAAGCTAATTGTGTAGAAGTGATGTACAACATTCACTAAATCCTCACACGGGTTTTTGCATTGAATCATTCATGTATTTCATGTTTTCTTACACATTAGTTGAAGTTATTAATATTCAAGTGCAATTGTCTATTATGATAACAAGAATGCCTAAACTCATACATCATCCTTATACATCCTCTTTGATTTCAGGTCCTTCAATCCTTCCTCAGGCTATGCAAGATGGTTGTAAGTGGAGGAATACTAAGACAATTAGATAGAAACAATTTCTCTTCTTGTTCCTTGGAATACTTGCTTAGAGAGGTTAAGCATCGGACTGGTGTTGCTCTCACCGCCACCACCTTGGCTTTCCCACCACTTGCCCTCTACTTGGTAGCTCTTTCTACTGCACTATCTAGTATTGTCAACAATAGGCAAGAAGAGTCGATTCAAGTGAAATGCAATGTAATAATTCAATGTCAAGTAGAGCCTATGAATCCAATGTCAATGTGAAATAGCTTTGTATGTATAGTCCATGTTGGATGCACCACTAAATTCCAGTCCTTTAGCTACATAATATCTTATCCTTCATGTCAAGGTTTCCATTGTCATGTCGGAACAAACAACTAACCAACAAAATGTCAAAATTGAACTCAACGTTCGTTAGGATTAGAAAAAAAAAGGAAAAAACCAATGACAATCAAAATTGCAGCTATTTTAAAGGTTGCCTCATCTTTTATGGTGATACATTCACCCAATAAGGCAAGGATGGAGGTGAAAGACTTATGACAAGTTATATGAGAAGATTGACAAGATCCAAGAAATCTATGACTCTATGCATAAGGATTTGGAAGAGTGACTTCTAGAAGTGGTTCAAGATGGCCTTTTGGCAAGTGTTCAAGCAAGTACCTTGGGGAGATCGCTCTTTGTAATTTAAGGTATACACCTAAATTAAGAGGATATTTGATGTTGGGGCTATTTACCTTAATTAGTGCATTTTAGATGACTATATTTTTACATAAAAAGCTACAAGGAGTATATTTTCAATATCCTATGATTTTTGAAAATTCATACATGTGGTTTTTTAAGTGAGGCTATCTTATATAAATTTAAGTGTCCAATTTTTTCTCACCTCTACTTTTATTCAAAAATTTCCTTCCCTCTACTATATATATGTATAGGGGATACACCTTGAAACCAATAACAATCAATTCAATTCAAGTGCCATTGACCAAATGGTATTTTTTAACTCTCAAAGGTCAATTGTTAGTTTCACACACAATTGAAAATCTAGGTAGGTTCCTATAAAGTCAATTTTGATCGGATGTTCACAAACTTTTGACATGAGGTGTGAACATGTACCCTCTTAATAGGAATATAATTTAATTTTTTCATCAAGTGCCTCAATCAAAAGTTATGTTGCCTTGAATTTTTTGGCAACTAGAGCAATTTAGGCATCTTTTGTAAAAACACTCATCAACTTTTAAAATTTGGCATATTTGTTTCTAATAAATGAAGGCATAAATTTTTATAAAAAAATTTAATTCTCAAATCACATTCTAACTTCTAAGAGGAGTCAAAATTTGTTAGCTATATTGGACAGCTTTAAAAAAAAACATTTTTTTCAAACCTCAAGCCCACTATCTTGCAATTTGTGAAGTTAAAGTTTTTGAATTTTTTCCCACATATTCCAAATGATTTTTTCTAATTTTTTACCATTTGGATTTCAAATAATTTTTTTTCTCATAGTACAAGAAATCATCAAAAATTGACTAGTGTATTGCCAATGCTTTTAACTTCCTTGCATTGCAAGGTGATTTAGAGTAAGCTAGAGTCCATATTTGCTTTTGAAACTTTTCATGAGTGAAACTAACATCATATATTTATAAATGGTCAAAATCCTCAATTTTTATGTAGATCAAAATATTTCTCCAAGAGGGACCCAAAGTTTGTTGACTTTGTTTCTCATTTAAAAAGTTATAATTTTTCAATAAACACTAGCGGTTGGCGCTTGCTTTGTAACGCATTAATCCAACCATTTTGATTAATTTTTTATAAATTTTTTATAGATTATAAATTGTAATGGGGAATGATAAATTTTAGGAATTAATTGCACCTAAAGATGCATGAAATAAAAAATATCCATCCATCAAATAGCAATAATGTCTCATGTACAATTCTTCGACGGTAGATTGTTTCAATTGAAACAATGTAGTTGTACACCTAAAGAATGCAAGTTGGATGGAAGGGGGCGTCGCAAAAGCGTGCATGAATCCTAAACATGCAGAGTTTGAAACAAACTCTTAACTTTTCCATCCACCTGATTCAGGTGTAAAAATTTAGAGGATATTACATGACAAAGTCATGAAAAAACCTCATGGTAAACCACATTTTTTACCGTTCCCACGGCTTCATCGTTGTCATTGGCAATTTTAATGTTTGCAGGATGTCTACCACGAGACAAAGCTACATATAATTGACCATGGCTAAATACTTCATTTCGAAAATAAATGCCGACTCGATCATATGATTGGCCCTACGATTTGTTAATTGTCATGACAAAAGCACCAGTGACAGGAAATTGTTTCTGGCAAAGTGTGAATGGCAAGCGACTATCATTACAATGATGTGTAATCCTAGGAATCAATACTTCTTGGCCACGATAGCGCCCTTCCACAATTTCACATAATAATACATTTGATGACATTTGCAAAAGACGCAAACGACTTCCATTGCATAAACCTTTTGCCGGATTCAAATTCCTTAGCAACATCAAATATTGACCACATTTAAGATTTAATTGGTGTGGAGGCAAACCGCTTAATTGTAAAGAATTTAAAAACTCTACCGGATAATGATGGGCATGCTCATCACTTTCATGTACAAAATCTGCACTAAAACATTGACGTACATCACCAGGCATGCGATCAATAATTTTACGATTGATTTCTTGAGCATCATCATTTCGGACAGCCAAAATGACCCGCTCAGAGAAATCAACCGGATCATCAAAAATGGCATCAATAAGACCATCTAAAGAATTTCTAGGTGCAACTAATCCTAATGGTAAATCTACTTCTGGACCACTTTTACCTACACCAACATCTAATAAAAATCTTTGAAAATCTGGTTGACTTTGTAAACGCATATTAGTAGTTAAATGAAAATGTTGCATTAACGGAAATAAATATGAACATCGCAAGCAAGCTTCTACAGTTTGCCTGCGACCTCCACGCACTACAACTGATAAAGTTTGACGAAAATCACCACCATACAAAACTACAAGACCACCATTAGGGCTATTGATTCCACGAATATCTCGTAATGATCTATCTATAGCCTCAAACATAAATCTATGCCCAGCACAAACTTCATCAATTACAATTAATTGTACTTCACGTAAGCTTTGGCCTAATGCAGATTGAGTACTGATATTACAAGTTGATGTATCATGTAACTGTAAATGAATGGCTAAAGAAGAATGTGCTATTCGCCCTTTATCTAAAAGACATGCGGCAATTCCACTTGTAGCCATTGCCATACACTTAACGCCTCGAGTACGAAAATAACGTAATACAATATTATATAAAAAAGTTTTACCTGGACCACCTGGACCATCTAGAAAAAAAAGTCTATGTGGAGAATTAGGTTCTAAAACCACTGTAGTAACTACATTGAAAACAACACTTTGTTCTTCATTAAGCCTATCGACATCTTGATCTACAAAAGTAATGTTGGCATTATCTAAATCATTATTATCATTGACATCAATGCTCAAATCAACATTGTTTGTATAACCGAATTCATGCAAATCATCAATGTTAAAAAAACTACAAGGTGTTTATCGGATGATGACAAATATTCTTCGATGCACAAAATCGCTTTACAATAGCGATTTTGGTCATTGCACCAATCATCAGACATTACATCAAGATGTCTTCTAAGTAAACCAATAGAATCTTGCGGTCCAAACACAAGAAGTGTTGCAAACAACCGCCGAATCTATTTAGGCAATGCAATAATAGTTGCCTCTTGGAGACAATTCTCCCACTCAACATCATCTTGTAAAAGTCCCCTTGCAACACAAACAGCTTTATACGTCGGATATATCGTATCGTGAAAACAAAGTAAATCTTCAAATGAAGTTGGTGCCTCAACATGAGTCAACAACAAACGTAAATAAAATACTTCGGTACCTACAGGAACCATATTTATTCTACCAAAAACTTTTACATTGCGTTGTTTTCTAATCCACATGTTGTTTCGTACATCCCATTTATAATAAAGTGGAAGATCCATGTATCGAAGAAGTTTATGATTGCCTTGATTACCAGAAGCAATCAAGGTACGAATGTAACTATTAAGCTCAAAATTTTTTGTAAGTTTAGTGTGAGCATTTTGATCAACTACCGATTGCAAAGATGTTCCCTCATGAAAATAAATATATTGTTGACTTGGAAGATGAACAGGTAACCGACAAATACTATGACTCTTATTATTGGTTTCAAAACCAAAAAGCCTCCAACATGCTTCTTGAGCGGCTACATAACGACCTTTTAAGAATTCTTTGATTTCATCTACAACATCATCTCTTTCTACAATACCACGATCTACACCTTTAAAAATATATTTGTAAAGATATTTGACGGTTTTTACCGAACTACAAATTTCGACATTGATATGACAATTAAACCAGCTTACTAAATAAGGATTGTAGGGTACAATTGATCGATTGTCTAAACGAATAATTTGTCCCTATACATGCTTTTCAACATAGCGGCCTTGATTTCGACGATGATATAAAATAAATCCATCGTCACCCACTATTGTGCTATTTCGAGCTTGCATCGGATAATTCTTTGAACATCTACCGTCTTTCATGCATGGACAATTAGGATTATCCAAACCACATGGGCCATGCATCATGTGTTTAGCAACCGCAGCATATAATTGCGGTTGCCTATCCGAATCAGGAATTTCCGCACATACTACACGATCTACAAGATCACAGTCATTGACTTTATCTTTTAACCAAAGAAGAATGTGTGCATGAGGGAGACCACGCTTTTGGAATTCAATAGTGTAACAGAAAGCAATAGTTTCCCCCAAGACGTTCTTCTTCGTAATCTCATCCATCATAGCTCTTAATTTGAACTCAAAAACACGTACAACAATATCTGAACGATCAGGAGGACTTTGACCCGGCTCAAGTTCATTAAGAATTTCAGGCCATGTTGGATTACAAGTCATTGTAATAAATAAATCAGGTTTTCCTAAAACTCTAACCAAGACCATACTGTCTTGAAAGAGTTTTTGCATATATCGAGGAGATTCAACAAAAGTTGCTGGTAAGATAATGCGACGTCCAACACGTACTCCATTATCTTCTTGTAAAGCATCTACTACCCCCTGATAACATTTTGCCCGAAGTTCAGCTTGATGTTGTCTAATAAAAAATAAATTTTCATGTTCTATACATAAATATTGATCTACTACATATTGTTAGAATAATCTTCCCGCCCTATGTAATACATTTGACTCATGCTGCTTTTGAAGTAAATATTGAACAAATGACTTTAGAGTCACTCCAGTATTTGCTTTAAAAGTTGGTGACCACCCACATCGTCCATCTGGAAATAATAAAGGATAGGATAAAGCGTCATAAGCTGAATGGATTTCCTTTATCCGTAATAAATTTCCACCATGCTGATGAAGAACAATATCTCTACCAGAATTTAAATGTTGTTCGTCAAGAACAACAGCAGCAACTTCTGGAACTGTTGGTCGATTATATCGACGGGGATGTTGACCAGAAGGAACTTCACTAGAGATGCGAAGTCCCATATTATGTCCTCCTAAAAGAACATCACATGAAGATTTGAAACCCTGAACTAAAGCATTTATCGATCCTAATACTTCTTGGATGATATTAACTGTTTCATGCTGAAGATCATCAAAAATCTCCATACGACGATTTGTTTGCAAACCATCATCCAAGAAGTAAATTTGTGCAAATTTTGCAACCTCCTGTGATTCAGATTCTAAACTTCCAATATGATGGCATAATTCTCCGTTTACACGAAAAGTATACACTCCTCTACCTTCAGCTTGGTTAGATTGGAACTTACTACGCATACTTGTAAATGCAAAAGCTTGATTATACTTTCGAATAGATTTAATGAACTCACGAGAATTAGGTGTCATGCCCATAAAAAGCTCATTAAGCATTGGATGGACAATTGGATGACTAACATGTTCATTACTAACTTTACCATTATAACAACAAATGGTAGATTTCTCTTTTCTAAAATGAAATGCTAAACATTGTGGGCATTGGATGCACATGGATCCAACATCATGAACGTTGACATCTACAAAGATATCAATTGTAGTCAAAGCAAGAGCCATGGTCTAAAAAAATAATAAATTCTAGTTTCAGTGCAATATAGGATAACAATCTTACTAAAAGTTTTAAATTCAAAAAAGATATAAAAAAATTTATTAATTTAAAATTTTTATAATTTTATAATCCTATAAAAAATTATAAAGTCTAAAAAAACAAAACAATCAAATAAAAAACACATCAATCAAATATTTTAATATTTTTAAAATAAATCAATAATTTTAAATTAATTTACAAAAAAAGCCTTGCCATACCTGAATGTGTGCACTTAGTAAGAGGAGAATGCCTAACCTAAACCTTGTGCAGGTTTTAGGAAGGTGGAATCACCCTTCTTCTCTTACTTTCCACTACAAAGCTTTTAAAACAAAGGGTTTACAATTCCTTTTAGTTAATTTTTGTGAACTTCAAGGTTGGACCACAAAATACGCAATAGATAGGGAAAAAGGGCAACCTGTAGAGCAACCTGCAACAATTCAACTATGCTTTGTGGAGATCATCACTTTCCACAAACACAGGCTCAACAACACAAGAGAATCTTGCCGGTGATCAATCCGACTTCATTCTCAACAAAAACGTCTAAAATTCAAAAGCGCCTATCACAAACACACCAAGCCCCCTCCTAGAAACAATGGAGTAGGAATACTTGGGTATGCAAACGGAAAATGTCCGTTTACACTACACAACCCACGAGAGGATGAAAGTTCTTTACCAAAAACAAATGCTTCAATACTCCAATCTTCTCAAACTGTATAAAAAAATATCAAATATTAATCTATTATTATTTTAAAATTCTAATTAGAACCAATTGCAAAATTTAAATCTAATTAGGTCAAATTAGACAATTTTGAATTCAAATAAATCAAATTATGTCAATTTTCATTCAAAGTAGGTCAAATTAGGTTAAAATAAACAACTTTGAATCAAAGCAGGTCAAATTAGACAATTTTGAATTAAAATAGATCAAATTATGTCAATTTTCATTAAATTCAAGTCAAAATAGGTTAAAAAAACAATTTTGAATCAAAGTAGGTCAAATTGGGTTAAATTAGACAATTTTGAATCAAAATTTGTCAAATTAGGTCAATTTTCACTAACGATAGGTCAAATTAGGTCAAATTAGACAATTCTACAACAAAATACATCAAATTAGGTCAGATTCCACTAAAGTTAGGTCAAATTAGGTCAAATTAGACAATTTTGAATGAAAATATGTTAAATTAGGTCAATTTTCACTAATGATAGGTCAAATTGAACAATTCTACATCAAAATACATCAAATTAGATCAAATTCCACTAAAGTTAGGTCAAATTCTTAATATTATGTATTCTATGTATTCTATATTTTATTTAGTTTTAAAAATAATCTAATAGACTTTCTTTTATAGTGAATTCGTTAATATTTTTTAAATAAATTAAATAAAAATTTAAAAGCTTAATAATATTTTTTAATTTTTTAATTTTTAATTTTTTAATATTATGTATTCTATGTATTTTATGTATTTCAAAAGATTAAAAAAAAAATTTAAAAATTTTTAAAAATTTAAAAAGCAGTCGCTGCTGCAGCAACTGTACAGTGCTGCAGTGACTGTGCTGCAGTCGCTGTAGCACTGCGCGACTGCGGCGCAGCTCCAAAGCAAAAAAAAAATTCATTTTTTTTATAAAAATTTGTAATGTAATATGCAACATTTTTAAGTTTGAAATGCAAATCTTTTGAAATTGAGTTAAATTGAAGCTCAAATTACACTCAAATGAAGCAAATGAAGCTCAAATTACTCACATTAAGTCAAATTGCTCCAAAAATGCTCCAAGAATGCTCCAATTGCTTCAAAAATGCTCCAATTGCTCTAAGAATGCTCCAATTCGGCTCTAATTACATCAATCTCTTGAAATTAGATTAGATTGAAGTTCAAATTACACTCAAATTGTTCAAATGAAACTCAATGTTCAAATCACCATTCTATATGTGAATTCAAATTTGCTTAAAACAAATGTAAAGAAAATACCTTGGAAGTATTGTTGAGCTCAAGAACACCACCACTTGATAAATTTCTTCACTCATAAACAATGATGATCAAAATTGAAGAATTGAAATACAAACTTGTCAAATTGCAAAGACTTTGTAAATACTTTGTTGTAGAATCCAAAAGTGCAAAAGCTTCAAATCATTGAGAACATTAGAATTGAGAACATTCAAAGCTTGAACATTCAAATCATAAAATTATAGAAGTCAAGAAATATGAAACCTCTACCTCTGTAATATCACTATACCTCTGTAATATCACATTTTAACACTGTGTGATATTACAGAGGTGAAATGGCCATTGGAACTCTGTAATATCACATCTTAACACTGGGTGATATTATAGAGGGATCGGACCTCTGTAATATCACATAGTGTTAAAATGTGATATTACGGAAGACCTTGTGATTTTAGTAGTATGATGGTCAAATGGCCTTAATTGTTTGACACACTTTTTATATTTGGGTTTGTTTTTCAAATTAATTTTTTATTTTGGACAATGCATAAAAAATTAGCAATTTTAGATTTTTCCTCTTCCAAAACACCCTCCAACTTTTAAAGGCTTGTAACAAGTTTACCATTAAACACTTTAGAATCTCCATTGAAACTATTCCATAATATAAGTGTGCTTATTTATAAATTGGAGTGATGTAAAGAAGTAGATGTAAAGAGGACCCTCAATAGATTCTAAACACCTAATAAATGTAAAAAACAATACAAACTCTAAATGGCAAGTAAAGGCGTAGTTGTAGTGTTGATTTTTTCTAAGAAGTAATGTAAAGAAGTAGATGTAAAGAAGACCTTCAATGGACTCTAAACGCCAAGTAAATGTAAAGTTTATGGATTTAGCATAGACACTTTTGGAAGAGTGGAGTTTACTTGGAAGACCCTAGTCACCAAAGGGATGAAGTAGGGATACAAACCTCATTGAATCCTTGGGATTCTAGTTTAGACAGGCCAAACTAATGATCATGTAAATTATAACTATCCTAGGGTTAGCCTCATCAATGAAAGTGGTGCATTTAGCCATTAATGCAACGATAGGGGTGAAAAAGTAAGTGAGAAGGTGAAGGTGTATGTGAAGAATGAATTGGAGAAGGTTTGTTAGAGGATTGACTCTCTCGTTGACTCTCTCTAAGAAACATATGACTCTAATGAAGAAACATTGCCTGACTCTATTTACAATGATTTGAGCAATATGAAGAGAAGTGCACATATATAAAGAGCCTAAGGGCCATTACGAACTCTAAATGCCAATTACTACTAGAAGAAATCCGTATTTTTCATGACCCTATTTGTGACATCCACATGTTTTTATGTCAACAATGACATTGGATATAAGATCAAGACATTAGCTGTAACATAAAAACAAGTAGATGTCACAAACAATGTGTCAAGAAAAGCATGGATTTCTTCTAGTGTATGCACTTTTAAGTGCTATCTTAACAATGTGAAGCAAGTTTGTCAATCCTAATGTGATGCTAGCATTTCACATCAAGATTTTCATCAACTTGGATGGCCTATCCATCAATCTAAACAACATGGCCATCCTCCTTAGCCTCTTCTTTCTCAACTACCTCTTTTTTTATTCTCTTCCAATCACTTCTTCTTAGTGCGTTTAAAAGCTAGTGGATGAGAGTCACTTGAAACTTTGACAACTACACAGTATGTTATTTCATGTTTCCTTGCACATTGAAGGGAGTTTGCGTTAAATTCACTTTGTAGGATATTTTGGATTAAAACTCCTTTAATCCTCTAATGTGCAATATTATAGCCAATGTCCATCAAAGAATGCTCAAAAAGAAAAATAATGGAGCAAAAACGCTCAAAAAACAATCATTTGTTGAGTTGGTTCAAAAGTAGGCAAAATCTACTAAAATAAACCAAACAGAGTCAAAGTATCAACAAGGGGTGTTTTTGAGACAGGAATGGATGCCTTTATATATTCTTCCAAGGGCATCCCCCTCCCATTTGTCTAATGAAAAATTTATTAGTTAGGATTTTCATTCTAATTTTTAGATTTTTGACTTTTTACGCTAGTCTTAAACTTAAACTTTTGAAGAAAGAATCCAAATCACAAATGTGTTGTGACATTGGCTTTGGAAGGCCATTTTTAGTTGAGAGATTTTCTAATCCCCTTCTTTTTGCAAAAAAGTCATGGAAACCTAATGCCAACTTAAAAATGAAAAGGGTAAAAACTCAACTTTTAGAATTCACTTTTTTTTTAAAGTAATTAGATTGAGCTATTCCAAAGCTATGAGGGAGTAAAAAAAGACCCTATTTTGACCTCATTCTGATTTTGTACGTTCCCAAAACGTCGGTCAATTCTACAAATCTTCTTCAATTTTGGCAATTTTGAAGAATCTTTTCGGTTTGGATACTTTGGATGTCAAAATGTCATGAAATTTATTGGAGAGCTTTATCATACTAATAAAATCACAAGGCCTTCCGTAATATCACATTTTTACATTGTAATATTATAAAGTTTCAACGGCCATTTCACCACTGTAATATCACACAGTGTTAAAATGTGATATTACAGAGGTAAAGTGATATTATGGAGGTTTCATATTTCTTGGCTTCACACTTCGTTTTACTTTCGCAATTCTTTGATTTTCTTTTCTTAGTGTCAAATGATTTGAAGCTTTGTTAGATTGAAGCAATTTTGGATTCTACAACAAAGTATTTTCAAAGTCTTTGCAATTTGACAAATTGCATTTCAATTTTTGTCACCATTGTTTGTAAGTGAAAAAATTTATCAAGTGGTGGTGTCCTTGCAATGTTTTCATGTTTGCAAAGATTTGTTTTTTGAAAATTATGATATAAATATTTTCTTTAATTACTTCTATTGCACAATATATGTATCTCCAAAAAATATTGTATGAAAATGTCAATATTTTCATTTAAAGATTATATATAATTTTTCAATCTATATTCTATCACATAAGAAATTGATGAAAGTAATATAGTTAATGTGTAGCAAAGCAAGTGCCCACTGCTAGTTAGCTTAATAAAATCTATCCTAATTTTTAGTGAGATTTTATTCACCCTGGATAATTTCCAAAATTTTTTTATCATAGGTTTTGGTGGTTGATTGTTTGGAAGAGAATCTTTTGCAAGTAAAAAACTTTGTAATTTTTTATTGAACCTCTCATGAAATTTAAAAAATATGTTTAATCTCATACTTTTACTTTGTACAATTAAAAAAGGAAAATAAAATCTTGTTATTTTTATTTCCTCTAAGTACTTGTAAATAAGGAATCTTTCAAACAAAAGGAAATCTTTGCAAATTGATTTTGCCAACGACTCTTGGCTTTACTTCAACCTTGAAATTTTGTTGTGGGTGCCTTCCACTTATTTGTCTTGAGTTCATGTCATTTGTAAGCTAATAATTAGGGTTTTCATTATTTTTTGAAATTGATTGGGAAATTGAAACCTATTTTAGGAAATTGACTTAGGGATCTCACTAGGGTTCCTTTGGACCATTTTTGCCAAAAAGAGTTACATGCATGGTAGATTTAGGCAAATATATGCACTATTAACTCAATATTAATAATTTTTATGACTTCTAGGTTTTTAGCTTATTCACATGCAAGATTTCAGATTAATTAAGGTATAACATTCTATTTTTGACCAAATACCTTATGGACATGTAACATACCTAATTTGATTCAACACTCTTTTGAAGGCTTATTATATAATAAACTTCACTCAAGCTATTAAAAAACAAAACAAAAACAAAAAATCCTAAGTGACAAATTCATTAGAAGAGATTCAAGGCTTCTAAAGGGTTGCAAGTTCTCAAACTATTGGGAACTTGGGAATGTAGCTGAGAAATTATCACGTTAGAAAATATTATTTTATTATTATTTAAAATAATTAATTTTAAATATATATATATATATATATGTATATGTGTAATTATTTTTTAATTATTTAAATATTTTAACTATGATACTATTCATTATTGCCTTGGAAATAAGGTTGAAACAACACTCTCAGCCCCCCAAAACTCCTCTAATGGGAAGCTTACATGATGCCAATGACCTCTATTATAATCTAAGCCATTTTGAAGAGGACTTGATTGAAGCTAGATGGCATGGGAAATATAATAGAAAGGCAATTTCTGGATGGCATGCCATAATATACTTCACTTTCATGTTAAGTTCTACATTTGTGCTACCTTAACCCCAAAGTGACATTCGGTATCCGGAGTTCAAAAACATCATTGCTTTTGAAGCTCTATAGGTCTAGATATCTTCAAGTTATACAAATCTCAACCATACAATTTTGTAGTGTATATGTTTTAGATGATATGTAAAAAATTTGAAGTCATTTGGCCATATAGATTGCAAGATCATAATGTTTTGGTGTCAAAAATAAATGCTGAAATTTTCTCAAAAACACATTTGGAGGTGAAATTTGTTTTCTAAACCTACTCAAATGAAAAAACTTTACACTACAAAATGATTCAAAACTAGTGTACAAACACATTGGTGAATTTTTTTTCATTCAATTGACTCATTGTGTCTAAAAAACAGCTTTTAAATGTCAAAAAACAACAAGAAAAATTGCAAAAAACACATTTAAGGCTGAACCTACTACTACTAGAATGCTTCTCACTCACTCATTACTTCTTGGATTGACATGAGATTTTTGCCTCACAAACTTGACTAGTATGCACAACTTTTCCAAAAAAATTAATTGAAAATGGACTTTGTATGAAGAAGAAATAGGCCGCCGAAGTTCACTCTACTCCCAAAATGCCAGGATGTTGAACTTTGAATTGCTCCCAAACATTCACAACAACTTGGATTGACATGAAAATTTTACCACAATAACTAGACTTCAAGGGGAACAAAATACAACAACTTTTATTGAAAATGAATGTTTTACGAAAGAGATCCAAGCCCCCGAAGTTGCAGCCCTAAATGCAGTTTGGTGAACTCAAATTGAAGCTGTAAACTTCAATTGGCCCCCCAAAACTCAGTACATCTTGGATTGATTTGAAATATTTGCCACACAAACTAGAGGGGAGAACACAACTTTCCCAACAAGTTTTATTGAGTTTGGGCCTTGGATGCAAAAGTTACAACACTTTGAATTGGACTTCAAATTGTGTGAGGACACTTTCTGTCCTCTTTGTCATTTTGGGGTTAACATGGTCAAATGAAGAATCCAAAAGAGCCCGTTATTGATCATGTGTAGGAGGACCATGTGGTCTTACATAAGCTTCAACAAGGGACATTTTCTACACCTATTTCTACCATAGAACAAGATAAAATTGGACATGGAGCAGTAGGATTCCGTTTAGAGATGGTTTATTATTTTGTGTATGGTCTAATAGAACTAGACACTTAGCTCCAAGACCAAATCAAAAGGCTTCTCTAATACAACAAATACACAAGGACCTTCGACATTTTGAGGTACGTAGGGCACATTCTATATTATGCAGCTAGTATTGGTGGATTGATATGTATCAGTAAGTCACCATTTAGGTCCCTTAGTGTGAAGAGTGTGATTAAGTTAAATCGAGTTTTTACACCTTATCACCTTAACTATGACCTTTGCCCATCATGGGTTTAGGTTAACGTTGGTCTTTAGACTTTATTGAGCCACTCATTGTCATCCCATATGGAGTTAAATATGTGTTGGTGATGGTGTAGCATTTTAGCAAGTAGATTGAACTTGTGGTTCTATGACAAAATTCTTTAGACACTAAAAGAAACCTACATTTTTGTTTGCATTTGACTACTAATATGTGCTATCCTACAAAACATGAAGACGTGAACAAATAACTAGCCCGAAAAGATAGATTTTTGTAAATATTGCAAAGAATATTGGTACATTACTATAAAAACAAGTTGATGTTGTCATTGATGTTGATGTTTTATTTGACACAATTGAAGACATCATGATCTTTTTAGGATTGTCCAAAAAAACATAGACTACCATGTCAAGAAGCAAATCCATTTTTAATATGGATAAGTTAGTGAAATTACTATGATTTAAAGTAAAAGGCTGACGAAATGTAAAAAATTTAGAGAAAGGGCAACCATATGACATGCTTTCCAAAAAAAAAATAGATGGATGAGATCATGGATGAAAAGAGAAGGTCTTTATACAAGTGGGATGCTAGGAAGTGAACAATCCAAATGGGATATATAAAGTAAAAATTCTATTCAATGTTAAATGTTTGAAACAATATCTCTATGTCAGAAACAACAGGCACATGTTTAAAACAATGTCCACATGTTCTATAATCAAGCTCCTATGTAAAAATTATCCCATATTGTTTGTTTAGACAAAGAATAAATTTTAGTATACATACATCCTTTCCACCCTTCACCCTAACTAGCTTTCAATGAAGGAATTCATTCATTTTACCATAAAAAATTCTCTTGGTGGTAGATGGTAAGTTTTCTTTGATTCTTGTTGAATTCAACAATTTTTATTTTATTTTAAATAATTATGTTTTACTGACCCTATATAATGGATATGGTATTGACTGATTAATATTTAAAAAAATGTCTAGACATCTAAGTTGACGTCTCAAAAAACAATTAAATTTTTTTTAAATAGTATGAAAGTGTGTTGACTAGGCATGCCACATGACCTTCGTTGGTTACCACGTCACTTTTCCCACCACCATGTCAAATGCCATGTCATAGACAATCTAAATGAAAAATTCCCACATGGAGAGCTTGGAAGACCATATTTTTTGTCATGTTAGAGGTAAAACAAAACATGTTTCTACACATTTTAGCACGTTTTTGGCTTGTCAATTATAACAAATTATAGGTGAATCTACATGGATCCCTTCTATGTTAAATTGAACACTAGAACTTGTTTTTGTAGACATAAAAGAAAACTTTGTTTTCTTATAGTAAGAGCTCAACATGGCTATAGCTTTTTTCTAATTGTATTGTAGTTATAGCTTTTCTTGATCATATTTTGGCACATTTTAAAGCACCAATTGAAATGTTGACAAATCAAGGGTGGAAATTTCTTAATTCATTCATGGAATTGTATACCAAGGCTTCGATCAATCATTCTACTACTTCCAAAGATCATTTTGAGGTAGATGGCTTGGTTGAGCACATTGTTCAAACAATCAAGTGTGGTTTAAGAAAGTATGGATTGCTTTGCAATAATCATCATGATTGAAACTTGATACTACCATGGATTGCTATGGGCTATCATTTCAGTATGCAAGTGCCATTGCCATCTTATAGCCCTTATTAGTTGTTATACAAACAAGAGCCAACTCTACCTAGCTCATTGCAGGAGAAATTAGTTCCAATTATAAACTTAGATGACCTTAGTATATAGGCTACATGCCTATAGCTATGGGAAACATATCCATTATTCAACATTATGATATTTTGAAATATTTTCGCATTTGCAGTAGGATCAAATCACACTCAAAGATACTACAGAAAGGATCAAGCAATCTACAAACTGTACTTTAACTCCTTAATTATTATTTTTGAACCTAATTCACTAATTATAGATAGTTCTGACTAGTATCTCAAATCAAGTTAAGACTGATATAATTTTTTTCTATAAGAAAGCCATGATTTCATGATTAAAGTTCTAATTGAAGTTTAGATATTAATGTATCAACTTTTTCAACAATAGAAAAAGTGGCAAATACCTAATGAATATCAATGTGATTGAATCCAAAAAAATTATGTGAATACATAATCATGTGATAGAATAGGAAAGGACTCTTCCACTACAATTTGAATATTTTTTAAATTTTCTATAATACTCAAAAATAAAAATATGTTAACATTCTTTTCAATATAAAAATCAATCCAAATGTAAATCCTTAATCCTCAACCCTAAACTAAAGAAACAAAAACTAAAGAAACAAAATGCACCTGTTGGTCCACTAATTGGAATATTTTGGAGACTATCTTGGTCAAGGGGGCTGCATTCATTCTTCCTTCCAGTGTAAAAGAAAATATCTCTCCATTGAATGTTTTATGCTAGTTCTTACATTATTTGGGGACAAATTTATCCATGAAATACTTTACTGAAATGCTCCGTGATTGATGCGTCAACACTGGACTTTTCTTACTCTTACAAAAAAACAAAGTACCTGCTTCCATTAAATCCTCACACTCAAGTAAAAATGGTCTGAAAATGGCAGATCATCGCCATCTCTGAACAACCAGTTCTTCTGGTGGGGCTCATGCGACCCAATCATCCCAAGAAACTATTCTAGCTGAACTGTTCCCAAGTCTTGAGTACGATCGACATTGATTCAGTTACTAGCACCTAGGTTTCTCCCAATGCAACATACTGCTAATATGCTTCGATCAATATAATACATACCTCTCATTTTGAAAGCGAAAGCTACGAGTACGGACAAGGAGCTCGGTGACGGATCTTGTGGAACCGACCTAACCCCAGGTCGATCAGAAATTGTGCCATGGTGTAACAGCACCATGTGGAGAACATGAACACAGCAAGGCCCATACTTCCAAGTGAGAACCACACAAAAACAAAGGATCCCAGAATTGCAGTGGACCATGCCAACACCATGTGCGCAAAGGAGAGAGGAAGGAACACGAACATCGCTGCCAAGGCCCATGCTAGTTTGCCCAACTCCCACAGCTTACGCTCGATCATCCCCGGAATATGTTCGATGACAAGAGATGAGAGCTGTAATATCAGAGAGACGAAAGGAAGCTGAGGCAATTGAATAGGCCTAGGAGGAAGCTCCGGCGGCTTATGCATGGAGGCAGACGAGTTGAGAACACGAAGAAGGATGTAATTCTTGGGGAGTTCATGAAGCCCACGCCATACACAAACCCCACGACATTCTGGGCAGCGGACGCATCGTTGCCCCAGGCCTGATTCGAAGAGAAGGTGCTCCAAGCATACCTGCCATATACAAATAAGAATCTCTGTGAAGCAAAGAAGACCTAGCAATGATCTTTTTCAAAACTGCCAAGAGATCTGCACTCAAAACAGCCGGTGGGCTGACACATACTACCATAAATCTCCACACGCTCAAGCATGGAGCAACCAAATCGCTGTAAAGAGAGTGAACGGTATAATTGAAAACCAATCAGGTGAGAACGATTGCAACTAGTCTAGTAAACAACCAAAACTTGTTTAAAAATGTCAGATCAATTTCTCAACGGAACCCAATAAGCACACAAAGGATTCCTAGAAGCACAACTGGGAAATGGCATACCTGGCAAATGGTATGTCCACAATGTAAGAGTCGCGGCATTCGTGGCCCATCGTCAAAACTATCCCAACATACTGGACAGTCAGGTAACTGCATGGGGAATTGAGGCTCTAGGACTATTTCTTCATGTCCCATCTCTTCCTTAGATTCCCCCGACCACCAACTTGACCCAACATTGCTTGAAGAGGCAGGCTTATACATTATCTGCGCCACATAAAGGCAACTAATTAAACCTTCAAAGAAGCATTTGACATGAAAGCTTGAAAACATTCAACAAAAAAACAGTTCAAAACATAGAAGTTGACAACATTAAAGGTCGATGCACACGCAAATTTTACCAGCCTAACCAAACAGATCAATTGCCCAAACCTATCAAATTACATCTCAATGACTTAAAGTACCCAGCATTTCTAGAACGACTATGCAATAGCGTCCAATCAAGACCACACAATCAGCGTTGTATAATGAAGACGTTCACTCCGGAACATTTGATATACGGAAGCTTAAAACAAAGCAAAGAACAACTGTCGTGGTGATAAGCTAGCAATTCTTTCTAATACATGATCCATCTCTCTCTACTGTCACCAAATCTTATTCAGGAATAAGCGCGATACGGCATATCCAATTCGAGCTGTGAGATGCAAATAAACCTAAGTTAAGTAATTTTAGTTGCAGTATAGTAGAGAAATGCTTACAGATATAATAGGCTGAACTTTATTGTAAGGCATGAACCGAAGACAGAAATCTCAAGAACGAAATCACATGGCAATTTAAAAAGACAAATTATAGATATACATACTGGCATGAATGCAATGCTTTCTCCAAGAGTAGACTATCCATAGTCAGTAACATATAGTGGCAAATTCCAGGCCTGACGGAATTGCGGACTAATATTTAATACCTCCAGCTCCTGAGCTAACGTCTTTCGAAAATCACTCAAATAAGGTGGGAATACTCATAATCACTACTGAACCAAAACCGCAACCCTAAATCTTAGACCGTGGAATATATTGAGTAAGAGCATGCAGACCACCTAAACATTCGGACAAAATTGATAAACTTCAAACCTTCATTAAATTTTGCAAATATCGCATTCTTTCAAGCATAGGAATCTCTTTTCATTTGCTAAAAGAACCCTACAAACAGTTCAGGAACTATCCTCAAAGCCAAATGTGGCGATTTCGTGTGTCCCTCCCTTATTACGAACAACAACAAGATTCACACGGCGGTCACTTCACGATATTCTGTTTCCATTTTCCATTATAACCAGCATAACCTCAATCCTTGTATATGCGAAAAATACTTACAGCGGCGGTGGACGATTGTAACCATCTTTATCTTCGCTCCACGACGCTCTCTCCAAATTTGAAAGCTTCATTTTCTCATCATGTTCTACATCTCAATGCAGCTCGCAGTGCCAATTGAAAATCGAAAAAACAGTGAATATTGTATTGGCTTAGAATGATCGACACCTAAAATTCAACTTCCACCGTCAAAGCCATACAGAGCTCGCACTCGATAGTTTCCCGCTACAATAATTCGATTCAAAAATACTCCGTAACAACTAAAGGACTACAATCACTAAAAAAAAAAATTCCTAATTCAGACGCCAAAACGAAATCTGAAAAAAACCCTCAAAAGCCTCGCCAAATTTCACGAAAACCTAGGGGAACAATATAAAACGTTCAGGCGGCCAAAATTTTGATGTTTCACAACTCACAAGGCGCAAACGAGGGATGCCGAACCGAGCACATCAATCACGCATAATAGGCAAATATTCCTCTGTACACGAACCTAACGGATGCTAAGTGGGGCCAAATCGAGCGAGAAGAAGCTCAAAAGAAACGGCCGCTCGGGAAAGACACGATCTGCAAAGAGCGCGCATTGAAAGATCGAGAGTTTGAAAATTCGGTTGTGAGAATAGAGCAGCCGACGACGAGGTCGGCGAGGAAGGGACTGTTGTTCGGTCCAGGTGGCGATGGCGCTCGTGCTGAGACCCGGACTCGGTCGATGACATGGTAGATATTGATGTACGGGTGACCGCCTCCCGATAAGGCTCCTGGGATGGCACATGGCCGCCATCCGCCTGGCCAGATGGCGTGGCGCCACAGGCTGGTCCAGAATGGCCAGGCGGTTGGCGGGGTCCACGCACTTGCACGCACGTCCTGCCACACCTTGCCCAAGGGGACCAAAAGTGTCCTCACATAGTTTCGAGTCCAATTTAAAGTGCTGTAACTTTTGCATCTGATGTCCGAATTTAATAAAATTTCTTGGGAAATTTGAGCTTTCTTTTCTAATTTGTGAGATAAAATTTTCAGATCAATTCACAATGTATTGCTTTTTTGAAAGCCTATCAAAGCTCACTGGATCAATTTAAGTTCACCAAACTACATTTGATGGATGCAACTTTGGGGGCTTGTATCTCCTTCATCTGATGTTTGTTTTCAATCAAATTTGTTGGGTTATGTTCCCCTTGCATTCTAGTTATTGTGGTAAAAAAATTCATGTCAATCCAAGTTCTTTTAATTGTTTGGGAGCAATTCAAAGTTCAAGATCCTGACATTTTTGGATTCTAGTGAACTATGGCGGCTCGTTTCTTCTTCATACAATGTTTGTTTCTAATTAAAAAAAAATTGAAAAAGTTGCACATACTAGTCTAGTTTGTGTGGCTAAAATTTCATATCAATCCAAAAATTTATATGTGACTAAAAAGCATTTCAGTAAAAGGAGATTCAACCTTAGATGTGTATTAAACAACTTCTCTTGTTTTTTTACATTTCAAAGCCATTATGCAAAGACGAGTCAATTGAATGATATTTTCTTTCACCAATGTGTTTGTATGCTATTTTTGAATCACTTTATAGTTTAAAGTTTTTCATTTGAGTAGGTTTAGAAATTGAATTTCACCAAATGTGTTGCTAAGAAAATTTGATCATCCCTTTTCAACATTAAAATATTATAATCTTACAATCTATATAGCCAAATGACTCCAAATTTGATTCACGTCATCTAAAACACATATTCTCCAAGATTGTACATTTAAGATCTGTATAACTTACAAACATTTAGATCTATAACGCTTCAAAAGCAATGATGTTTTCGAACCCCAAAAAATCTCGAGCTTAGAAAATTTAGGGCACCTTTTTAGTGCATAAAATTCCTCCAATCTCATCCTCTTTTTTAGGAAATGCAAAATAGAAGCAAATACATAGTGCAGGTCATTAATACTTCTAAATGGTCTTCATTGAAAGACAACACCTATATTAGAAAAAAGTGTACTCTATTTTAACCTCTAAAGGACCGTTTGTCACAATTGGGTCTGGATAGGTCCCTACTGTTTCAATTTGTAGTGAAACTTTTTGAGGACATGTAGGTTTACAAGAGCTCTATGAATATATTATTTTATTTCAATCAGTGATGGAGAGCAAAAATTATAGTATAATAAGCCAAAAACAAAGGTTGGTGGACAACACAAATAAATCACAAAAGTGCAAAATATTTATTTTAAATATTTTTTCCTAAAATATTATATTTTTGTCTACATGTGAAGCTTTGATTCATTCTATTTGAACTTGTGATGAAAAAGTTATGGACAATCTTAGTTTTTTGGTCAATCTAAGCATCTTCTTGAAAAAAGTACTCACAAAATATATTTCTAAATGCATTTTTTCCAAAAAGAAACGTTAGACATGGTTAGGTTTGCTTGCTAGAACAATCTTGCCATTGGAAATATTGTATTTGAATTCCATCTTAAAACTATTGATGGTTTAGTTTTTCCTTCAATCTTGAACCTAATTCTACTTAACAATATTTTAGTGAGCAAAAACTAAGTGTTTTTTCTTGAGTTTTTTCCCTAGATTCTCAACTCAACTATTCAACATAAGAACTAGAAAATCAAAATTAGTAGTTCAAATGTTTCAAGTTTAAGAGATTCAAAGCCAAAAAATCTAATCAAACAAGGTGTAAAAACTTTAAATGCAAATATCTTGCAGTCAAAGGGGTCAAAGCTTTTTAAATTTATTCTATGCATTCTTATACTAGTTTAGTATAAGATCCTATGGTTAGATATGCAAAAATAAATAAATAAATAAATAAATTTACATTTACATTTATTCTTTGCAAAAGAAATGACAATTTTGAGTGGTTTTTGATTTTTTTAAAAAGGTTTCAGTCTTATATGGGTTTAAATTCTCCATGTCATGAAAGTAGCAAAGCAAATGAAAAAGCAATAAATAATTGGCCATAAACAAGGCCAAGAGGTAGAGGCAAAAAAAATTCTTTCATGAAAATCACATGGAACACGAAAGTCATCTTTAAGCCTAAGCTAAGTTATTCATGCATAAAAATTCTTTAAATTACCAAAAAACTTGCAACACAAAAATGAATTGTGAACCCCAATTAAGCACTAAAGTTTTAAAAAATCAACAACAATACTTGCACTCAAGGGTGCACTCCCCCTTTCTTTTGATGTTAGCGTGCAAACAAACTTTGGACCCCTAAATACTTTTTGAATTTTAAATAAAATTAAATGTGAAAAATATGAATAGATTTTTTTACTTTGAAAGTTTATGTTTTGAATTATTGATATTTTTATATGTTAATAATAATTAGTTACAAGTTTTTGAAGTATAAAGATACACTATACAATTGAAAAATAACTTTCACATCCCTATATAATATAAGAAAAAATTGTTTAAAAAATGAACAAAAAATTCCTAAAAATAACTCCCTATTGAAAGCTCATTATGAGTTGAATATTGATGCAATGGTCATCTAAATGTGTTCTTTAAATATATTTAAGTTTTAAAAACATGTTGTTTTAGTGCATTTTTAACCTCTTCTAGAAATCATTCCATATTTTATTTGAGTTTGAAATTGTGGGAGTAGAATCCTATAATCATTAATAAACAATGCTCAAAATTTGAAGTTAAAATTATAGTTTATTAGAAACCACTTGTTCACACGTGGTTTTTTGTAGTAGAACTAAGTGCATCCCTTGGGCACTTGCAGTATAAACTGTGAATTCTAATCATACACTAATTTTTTTCCCTATTAGAATTATAAGGAACCTGATTTTGAACCATCTAGTGGAGTAAACAAGAAGCTATAAAAAATTTCATTTTCCCCAAACCAATTGTCGACTAGCCAGTTTTTTCATTGACAATAATAAATTCTAACATGTGCCATGCCTAGTGGTGATTAAGTCTATCAAGGCTCCACGCCAAGTGGAAATTGGCAAAAACTATTGGCACTTGCCATTTTTCAAGGCATACACGTAGGCTAAATGATTGTATTTGATTGTGTATAAGATCGCAAGACCATGATAAGGTCTAATCCCTTTTCATTTTAGCGCTTTGCCCAAAGTAATTGATTATGCAAAATAATTGATTTGCCCTTTGGCATTGTTGAAATTTTTTTCAATTTTTTTTCACATAAAGACAAATGTGAGAAATGGAGAGAGCAATTGAAATCACACTCACACATTCACACACATAGTATGATTTTGTTATGAATTTGTTCATAATGGTCACTAGTATGCCTTGTGTAGTTGCCATAGCCAAAATAAAAGTAAAAGTAATTTTCTAATGTTTTAATTCATAAAAAAATTGAAATTTAATAACTTTCACAATATAGGTTTAAATGCCACAAAATAAAGCCTACGCACCCCTCCTTGTTGAGTGCTTTTTGACGGTACAAAGAATGCAACCAAAAGATGCACAATTTTAGGGATCTTATTATAACAAATAAACACAAACAAAACAAACAAACAACCTAATTTAATGTATGGACTAGTGTGCCCTATATTGTTGCCACAACCAAAATAAAAGCAATAATTCTCTAAATTTTTTAATTTATAAAAACTTTAAAATTCAATAACTTTTACATCATAGATCCAAACATTGCACAAAGTTCATACCCCCTCTCCACAAAGAACTTTTCAATGGTATCAAGAACACAATACAATTCTAAAGGTCTCACCGTAACAAACAAAACAAAACAAACAAACATCCTATCCTAATGGGTTGCCACAACAAAAACAAAAGTAAAAATAATTTCTTAATTTATAATTCACTCATTAAAATTGAAATTCAATAACTTTCACTGTAGTGTGAGAGGTTGTGTTCTTAGTATGAATAAAAAGCTTTATGTGCAAAGGATGCGAAGGCTTTTTGTCCATGTAAAAATTATGGTTTTCCCAAAATTTATTTTAAAAATTCATAACTTTTGCACCATAGGTCCAAACACCACAAAACTAGTGCAAATAAAAAGGTTTCTTGCATGAAGGAGTGCAAGGGCTTTGTTTCATGGTGCTTGGACATGCGATGTGAAAGTTATGATTTTTTTGAATTAAAAAATAATTTAATTCAATTTTCTAATTCATAAAAAACTTTGAAATTCAATAACTTTCACATTATAGGTCCAAATGTTCAACACAAAACAAAGTTCCTTGCACCTCTCCTTGTAAAGAGCTTGCCAATCATAGCACATAGCAAACAAACAAAAACCTAATTTAAGGTATAGATACTAATATGCACTATGCCATTTCTACAGTATAATAAAATAACAAGACATGTAGCTTTAGAGACTCACCTAAAAAAACATACATCGAAGAAAATTGGATCAGATATAAAGATTATCATTCATCTTTATCTCTCTAGCCCTGTTCCATTTATCTGCCGCTTGTTGGTTGAATGGTCATATGTGCAAATTCCAAGTACAAACAAGGTCTCTACATATAAGGTAGAAACACCCAAAACTGCACTTGTTCCACATTCGAAGGACACATATTTGACTGTGATTTGCTGATAGCTAATTTTTGTAGGGTTCAATTTCAGTGGTCTAGGCAACCAATACTTTGAAAAATCATAGAAATTACATACAATGTCCAAAAAATCTAATTTTTTTTAATATTCATGATTTTCACTTGCATATACTACAAAAAAAATATTAAAAAAAAAATATGCCTCCAACTATGCTGAATTGCTTAAGGTAACGATTTTGGGTGTTTCTACCTTACACCACAATGATCTCCTTCAATAAAAGTTAAACTATGTGCAACCCCACAATTATACAAAAATGTCAGAAGTATTGCATGCACATGTTGGCACTTTTGAGTTCCACTTGATTGCAAATACCTAGAATCCTACTCAGATTTCAATGTCTTGTTACAATCCTTCTCAGATTTCAATGTCTTGTTACAATCCTTCTCAGATTTCAATGTCTTGTTACAATCCTTCTCAGATTTCAATGTCTTGTTACAAGATGAATGGGAAAAATGAATTGTCTATTAATGAAATTCCTTTATTAAATATCCTTCTCACAACAGTAACTCTTACAGCCAGCACAATCAAGGCAACACAATCAAGGCAACAGATACATGAAGAATACTAACTCCGACAAAACTAAACCCAGTATTGGCACTGCAAAGTGACCTTGATGCGTCGTAAACGCATCACAATTTTTCCAATAAGTTCAACAAATCCACAATAAAGTCTAAAGTTGTGAAAGCACCAATTATACCCGATTATTTTGGTAGAGGCAATGAGCACACGCAACGGCAGAGACCGCTAATGAAAAGCGGTATCCTCAATCACATGTACCTCGTGGTGAAAATGGAAATATGGCAAGAATTACCATCACGACAACCTGCATTAGATCAGAAAGATGTTGATCCGTCACAATCAAGCTATAACAACGCCGTGGTAACTAAGTTTCCTAACCTGAGAATCATTGAATTTTGTGGATATAGGTGTGCATCAATAACTTCACATAATGCACATATTTATAAAGCTTACCCCTCACAAAGCAATAGTCTACCAGGAGGAAATAATAAAAAGAAAATTAAACTAAAACACACCCATGCATGATTCACAAATTGGAAAGACTTCTGGTCAAGTTGAAGAGTGCCACTAGCACGATGAGCTGCTCATGGGGAGGTCGCGTAGGGATGTTTTCAATCGTGCTACGAGCTACAATAGTGATGTATCAATAACAATAATCTTGCATTAGAAGGGACGAATGAATGTACAGTCAGGTCCAGCTCAATTACAAATTCTAGACCTGAGTCATTCATTACTGAAAATCGGTGCAACTTCAGGAAGCCATATCCGGGCTAAAAATGATCGGATTCCTAAAGCAGAAGTTGCGTTGGAATCGTAGTAAAGAGTAGTTCATTATCTGTACAAATATTTACATATGAAGTGGAAAAGCATATAATATATTTGATTTGTTGTGCATAGTCCCTACCATCTAGTGCTACCACCCCTTGCTGAAATGACTACTTTCATTCGATTGGGCATGCTTTCTATCAAATTTTGTAGTTGCTCAAGAAAAACCTCTTCCCAAACCGCTTTAATGGTGTCCATCATTTCTTGCTTGTTGCTTGGCTTCTTGTGGTGGCGGAGCAAATCTTTCATGATCTTCCATAAGTTCTCTATCGGGTTCAAGTCAGGTGAATTCGGAGGCCATTGCAATTTGGCTATTCTGTGAGCTTTCCTCCAAAGTTCTGGAACTTTGCCACGATGCACGGGAGCGCCGTCTTCCACGAGAATGAGTTGTTCTGGTGCATCATGCATGAAATAAAACCCGGAGAGAGTACCTTCATATACATTCTAAACGAAGTCATTAGCAGTGCGCTCATCTTATGGCATAAAAACGAGTGGACATATATCAAATCCACTAAATGCACCCCATACCATGACTGACGTTCTCTCTGATTTGAAAGTGGGCGCCAAGCATTGGTCGTCATACTTCTCGTGCATCTTTCTCCAAACTCGAATTCGCCAATTCTCTTTGCCAAGTTCGAAAGGAGCCTCATCTGTCCAAATGACATTCTTTCATTGTTCTGCAGTCCAACGCTTATACTTGTGAGCAAATGTCAATCTCTGATTTCTATGCTTTGCACTAAGAAAAGGTTTCCTTAGAGCGATGCGATTCCCGAATCCGAGTAGACGCACATGCTTGCGGATGGTGGTTCGACAGACTCCGAACTTTTGAGCAAGTGCCGCTAAAGAAAGACGCCGATCTTGTTGGATTTCTCTACCTAGGTCTCGAAGTGAACGAACTGAGAGTTTTGTTGGTGGAGGATTCGGCTTACCCGTAGTAACGCACCCAAATTTCTTCCACTTCGTCAAAACGGTGGACACGGTAGAACGTGACATTCCCATCAACTCGGCAATGCGGCTAGATTTCACTCCGCCCTCCCGCATTCCCACAATGAGACCCCTCTCATGATCGCTTAGCGTCCGTGTGCGTATGGCAATCTGAAAGAATGCAAGTTCAAATGATGGATTATTGATGGATTATGACACGACATGATGAAAATTCAAATAAAAAAATGTGTATGTAGTCTCATCTAGAAATTGGGAGACTCACCAATCAACAACAGGGAATTTGAATGTGTGAGCTTGGGCAACAGATCAGCCTTGAAAAGAGTGTGCAACCCCCAAAATATAGAGTGCTAGAAGCGAGAGAAAACCCAATTGGGAAAGTGTCGTTGAAAGCAGTAGAAACAGATGCGGAAGAGAAGCTAGAATCGCACCAAAGCAAGAGCAAATGCGGCGGGTTAGCAAAGGTAGGGCCAATAAACCATATGCATTGGTCATGCAAAAGGAGCCAAGCCCAATGGGCTGAGTATATACCACCACCCACCCCCCACAAAAAAAATCAGCCCAAAAACAGGAAGAAGAGCGTCGGAAGGTGCAAGTAAAAGCAAGCGAGAATGTGAGGAATTGTAGATGGCAAAAAATGGAAAGGCGGTATGAAGCTGGAGCTGGAGAGATGGGCAATCATCGAGCACAAGTGGGAGCATCGGAAAGGAAGCCATGGAGGAGTGAGTGGATGGTGAAGTCAGTGGCGGCGCAGGCAAGTTTTGGAGCAGTAATGGGGGGAGCTATGAAAAATTGTGCATGGGCCCATGATTCCGGCACGTTTAATTGGAATAGGAAGAAGACTATGAGGTACAAAAGACCGCAGGAGAACTGGGGACACTACAGAACTAAACGAGAAGGGTGAGGTCCAGAATTCGTAATTGAGCTGTACCTGACTATACATAGCGATCTAAAGTGTATACTTCTAGACCTATAAAAGTACGATTGTTTCCTGTCGAATTATATCGCCTGCAACCATCAATGTAAGAGAAATTACCGGGCATCAGTGAGCTTCAACACTTCCAGCGCAACACGCGATTCTACCAAATCATGCACTTTGACTTGGATCTACTATTCGACCTCCATCTTCCTGCAATTACTGGACGAATTAGAATGACCTAACAATGTCAATCATCTTAACAGAGAGATCACAACGGCAACCAGTTCCCCGTTTTTGCCATGAAACCCTAATTCCAATTGTTGATAGAAAACACTCTCAAATACCCTCTCTCTTGTTGTCTAAACCGGTTGTTGCAATTGAGATAACAATCAGATGGCAACTTGCAGATTATCCAGTACATATGATTACCCTAATCCCGAACAGTCCAAACCTTAACGCACGAACCATGTTGCTTTTGGTTAACCCCTAAATGTTCAACGGCGGGTTTTTTTTGGCATCATAGCAATTTCGGGTAGCTCTCTACGAATGGAGATTTCATTATTTTTCTTTGAAATTTTCACACAACATGTGCCCAAGGAGTAGCTTTAATCCCCTGAACGTCATAGGGGACAAAAAACGTCCTCATAGGCTAAAAGTCAAATTCAAAGGGCTGTAACTTTTGCATCCAATGTCCAAATTCAATAAAAACTTGTTGAAGAAGTTGCGCATACTAGTCTAGTTTGTGTGATAAAATTTTTAGATCAATAGAAGATGTATAATAGTTTTGGGAGCCAATCAAAGTTCACAGGTTCAATTTGAGCTCACCAAACTACATTTGATGGCTGCAACTTTGGGGGCTTGTATCTTTGTAATCTAATGTTTGTTTTCAATAAAATTTGTTGGGTTTTGTTTCCACTAAAGTCTAATTATTGTGATAAAGTTTTCATGTCAATCCGAGTTGTTTCGAATGATTGGTAGCAATTCAAAGTTCAAAATCTAGATATTAGTGAATTCCAGTGAACTTCGGCGGCCAACAATTTTCATAACTTTTGATTGCACAGTAAAAAAGTTATTGCATGATATGTCATTTTCAACATTTGGCGGGCAGCTTAAATTTTTTTTGAAAAATCACTTTTTAAAAAAATAAAAATTTGAAATTGATTTTCTAAAGTTATTTATACATGAAAAGCTTCAAATCATTCCATTTTGATTTATGAGATGAAAGTTATGAGCAAATTTAGTTTGTGGGCACTTATGGGTTCTCGACTCTAAAATAAACTTTAGAGTCCTTTATTGAATTCAATTTTTAATATTTTTTGAAAAAAATAAATCTTAGGATATATATTGTATATTAAAACATTACAACCATTGGGATTCTCATTTTTCAATTCCATAAATAAATTCTTAATAATTTAGTGTTTTGAATGATTGTCTATTTCTTTCTACTTACTATTTTTTTCCTACATATTGTACAATTTCAAATGATCTCAAATTTTGTAAGCATATAGCCAACTTGCCTTGAAGAATGAATTGAAAGAGTAACCACCATTTTGGACATTTTTTCATATAAATGTGACCTTGTGAAGTGCAGCTACCTAGTTTTTTGCAGGGACAAATTTAAAAAAAAAAATCAAATGCTAATATCTTGCAATCTACGTGGTAGAAATTTCTGAAATTTTTCCCATATCTTCTCAAACAAGTGTACTTCAAGATCCTATGGTTACATATGTCTAAAAACAGATTTTTCTTAAAATTTGGAACTAGGTGGTACTTGTCCTAAAAATGGCAGTTTTAAAGTGTTTTTGGTGAAAATTTAGTTCAATACATTTAGGGGTTAACAATGTCAAGGATAAGTACCTGATTGCTACCCGTGCCTGAATGCGACAATCAAAAAGCTTGCACAATGAGTCCAAATTGCTATTGAGAATGTGCACCGTGAAACTTGACTCAACATTTCCGGACTGACCCAACTTTCCATATTAGGCAGAAATTATCAAGTTAAAATCCTGAACACCAAAACTCCACCAATCCTGCTTCTTCAGCCAAACCAGAACCTGAATATGCAAGTAAAAAAAGGCCATAAGTTCAAGTCATCACACGATAAAGTTTCATCTCCAAAAGATCCTATTTAGATTTATGAAGTTATCAATGGGGAATTAACCCATTAACGTCTGGTCGACTTCATGACTTTTTGTCTCCTACAAGTCGTAAAACATTTGATTTCAAAAAACTTAGAGAAGAGCGCAATTAGAGTATCTTCATATGTTCCTAACAAAACCAATTTCAAGAGAATTTGTGCAAAAATAAGTAAGTTGTGCTTGTCCAAACTTGAAATGGCCTAACCTTTCATATTAGAATTTTCAATGAGAAATGCATATTTAATATAAAGGACAACTATATATGTGTGAAGGAATTAGACAAAAAAATTTTGGTCAATTTCTAGACCAAATACTCAAATTTATGCCCAATTGTAGCAAATCCTATTTAGCAGTAGTGCCAAAGGATGTTTATGACACATCAATCTTTGAAGAGTAATTACAAAGATGTGAACCATTGGTACACTTTCATTTTTTGTGTGGTTCAAGGACCTACCCCACAGAACTTATATATTCAATCCGATCTAAGATTACATCTTTTGAGAAGGAACCAAATGGCACTTTTTCAGAATTGTTTACAAAAATTACACCCGCCCCCCAAATTGACCATGGATGTCAATGGGTTAATATGATGAAACATTAGATCAATCAAGGTAATGTTACATTATTGCCAAGTTACTGTTTACCTAGTAGTTGCCAATGGAATAATAACAAGTAACTGCTAAGGATGCTAACATTCTAACGTTAACTCAACATTACCACCGCATGAGGACTGAGTGAATATGGTGCTTATTTATCAATCAAATTCTTTTGAGATGAATTCAGCCACAGAATCCAAATCTATTTTGGTGACATTGGAGCATAGAGTCTACTGGATCATTTTATTTATGAATTTTTGTATCCACGCAAGCAAGGAATGATTTGAACATATCTTACCTCTAAAACCATATCCCACTTATTGGGCTGTCGTAAAATATCACTTCCAATTTTGCCATCTTCTTTCCAACTATTAATACTGCAATGTTTGAGTCTGAAACATCAATTTTCTTCATCATTCTTTCCTACTTCAATTGTTTCCTTATCGTGACTCTAATAACACCTTACAACTCCTAAAGAGGCTCATCACACTCCAATTTCAGTGTCACTTGAATCACAACTCACTTACACTGTACATGCTATGCACCTACAACATGAGTTCCCATTTTTCAACTTATGTTGCTAAGTCCCAGTTTTTAAAATTCTTAATATGCACCCCACACATGACATTGGGCATGTCACTTGGTGATATGGGACGGAACTTCCATTAATGTCCAAGCATTCAGTAAAGGCACTACTCCCTACTAATACGTACTAATCACCCTTGAATGTCACTCCAACTCCATTTTAAGTCCATTGTGTATTTGCTACTTGCATTTTGTGACTAATCAGGACTCATACCTCAAGACACATTTAAAATCGCCTAGCAAGAAGTGGAATTCCATCTAACCGATATCACAGGATACTTACACTAGTATTCCATGGTGCCTTGAACCCAGTGGTGAACTTGCATTACCTATTTTGAGTCATCAGAATTCATCAAGGCTCTAAAGGGGAATGAAGAGTGGTGAACTTGTATCACCTATTTTGAGTCATCAGAATTCATCAAGGCTCTAAAGGGGAATGAAGAGGGAGACCAACCCCTCCTATAGTTTATAGTTTTTTTATGGCATTTGGCAGCCTCCCTTTGCATGTCAAAAGGAATCTGTAAACACACTTTGGTTTTAAAAGACCAACCTGATTCCAACCGAAATCACTACATTATGCCCCCGTTTGGACTCTTGAACTTCTAAACAACGTAACTTTACATCTAGAGCTCCAAATCCCACATGCTAGCCCAATTTATATATTTACGTGACATGTAGATACCAATGGACTACTCACTTGTCTCGTTTGAACAAATTCTCACAAAGTTATGGCCCTCCGAAGATTTGAATCAAGAGAGGTATTACACCTTTATCACAACTCTTCTCTTGATCATAATTTTGGACTCATAGCTTAGAACCTTGTAAATCTTGTCATTATAGCTTCTTTGTTTTTTTAGCTTTTTAATGATATGCTATATATCAATATTTTCATGAAGTCTTCTTTGAGAACCTCTCATTCCTAACCCTTAAGTGTCTCGACGCTACCAAGACACGGCCAACTTTGAACAGCCATAATTTTTAGCTTATAAATCCAAATTACTTGTTTTTTAAACGGTTGGATGCATATTTTTGAGGGCTTTCCATACATGTATGATACAACACCATATCCTTCAAATTCAGAGCACTATTGCACACTATTTACTCGGAAATCACCTATTTCTCCCTTCTTAGGCTCTTGCAAGGCTTAGAAAGTCTTTTCCAAGGTTTACCTTGTTCACCAAGGCACTTCAAGCACCACAAGGAGATAGTAATGTGACATTACTAGCTACCTTAAACAATGACTTTCCTACACTCTTCTTCATTTTTACAACAATATTTGCTACAAATTAGGCACCCATTTGCAAAATTTGTTTAGAAGAGGCATTATTATGCTTCAAAAAACAAGCTTACAAGAATTCTTGTTTCAAGATATATTCCTCCCTACAAGTTGACATCCATCAAGTTTGTACGAGAATGAATTGAATTAATACAATCTTTCATTACAAATGCTCATATTCAATCTCAACATTGTATGCAAATAACTTAAATAAGCAAAGTTAACAAATATATTATGGTGGTTACACTTCCACAAAGTATCAATTTGAATTCAAATTGTATATTTTGCCTTCTTAGACATGTCAAGACTCACCATATGATCTTTCATAGTGGCTTCAATACTAATGCAAGCAATGCCCTTTTATACACATGATGTTACATTTTTATCTTCTTGGGGTGTTTGAAATATCTTAATGAACAAAGGAAACCTTGGAAGTAATTTCCCAAACTTTGCAAAAGTCTAAAAAGAGAGAAATAAATGACATCCAAGTAAACAAGGATTTGAAGGGTATGATAGAGTACCTTTCATTCTTAAAAATCCCTTGAGAAGGCATATCCAACTTTTTAAAGAATGCATAGTTTGGGCTAGTTGGTTAGAAGTTATAGCTGTTTAAAGTTGGTGGTGTCCTAGTAGCGTTGAGACACTTAAGGATTAGGAGTGAGAGGTTCCCAATGAATCCTTTATGGAAATATGGCATGTGATATATCATTGAAAAGCTAAGAATACAAAAACTAAAATGACAAGCATTACGAGGTTTTAAGCTTTAAATCCAAAATTATGATCAAGAAAAGGGTTGTGGTGAAGGTGTGACGTTGCTTCTAATGAACCCGAATCTTTCAAAAGGCCATAACTTTGTGAGAACTTGTCCAAATGGGACGAGTGAGTAGTCCATCACCGTCTATTCATGACATAGATATTCAAATTGGGCTTGCATGTAAGATTTAAAGCCTTGGATGAAAAGTTACACCATTTGAAAATTCAGAAGTCAAAATGGAGTTTTAACTTGGTGATTTTCGTTAGAAATAGGTGGTTTTCCAAAATCAAAGTGCATTGGGAGTCCCTTTAATTTACAAAAGGGGGTCTATTGAATGCTATAGAAAGTACTCTAGGATAAATTGGTCTCTCTTTTCACTCCCTTTTAGAACCTTGGTAAATTCTAGTGATTCAAGATGGATGATGCAACTTCACCATCGGATCCAAATCACCATAGGATGCTTGTATATGTGTATTGTGGCACTAGTTGAATGGAGTCTTGCTTTTTGCTACATCATCTCAAGATGTCTCAAGTTATAAGTCCCAAGTTATGAATCCAATTATTCACAATGTAAAAGTAGCAATTATACAATGGCCTAGAATGGAGTGGGATGACATTTAAGGGTGGTTAGTGTCGGTGGAGAATAGTACTTCTATTGAGTGTTTGAATATTAATGGAAGTTTCACCTCATATTAGTTGATGACATGTCTAGTATTATGAGCAGAGTGTATGTTAAAAGTCATGGAGATTGGGATTTAATAACATGAATTGAAAAATAGGAACTAATATTATAGGTGTTTGACATGCATAGTATAAGTGAGTTGTAATTCAAGTAATATTAAAAGTAGAGCATAGTAAACATAATGTATCATATATAATTATAAAGCCCTTGAGAATATGCATCCAATTGTCCAAAGAACATGTAATTTGAATTAGTAGGTTGAAAGTTATGGTTGTTCAAAGTTGGCAGTGTTTTAATGGGGCCAAGACACTTAAGGACTAGGAGTGAGAGGTTCCCAACGAATCTATTATGGAAATATAATGGGTAGCATATCACTGAAAAATTAAGAACACAAAAAAGCTATAATAATAAATATTACAAGATTCTAAGCTACGAGCCCAAACTTATGGCTAAAAAAAAGATTGTAGTGAAGGTGTGATGTCGCTTTTAGTGAATCTAAATTTATAGAGGGCCATAACTTTATAAGAACTTGTCCAAATGGAATGTATGAGTAGTCTATCGACATCTACTTGTTGTGTAGATATCTAGAATGGACTTGCATGTGAAATTTAAAGCCCTAGATGCAAAGTTATGTTGTTTGAAAGTTCAAGAGCTCAAATAGGAGCATAATTTGGTGATTTTGGTTGGAAATAGGTGGTTTCCTAAAATCAAAGTGGATTTTGGAACTTCCTTTAACCTACAAGGGGGAAGTCTACTAAATGCCACAAAAGTATTGTAGAAGGGGGTTGGTCCCCCTCCTTAGTCCCTCTTGGAACCTTTATAAGTCATGGTGACTTAAGGTAGAGTGATGCAACTTCACCGACGGGTCCAAAGCACCATGGGACAATTGTGTGTGTGTGTCATGTGGATGGAGTCCCACTCTTTGCTAGATCATTCCTAATGTGTCTCAAGTTATGAGTTCCAATTAGTCATGATGTGTAAGTAACAAATACATAAGTGGGATGATCTTCAAGGGTGGTTAGCATTGGTAAGAACATAAAGCGGAACTTGTCTAACCCTAGAATTTTGCACAAAGAACAACTATTGCGACCACATGTGTGTGTCGTTGTAAACTTTGAAAACCTCGGAGTTGTTACAAACGAGTGGGAACTGTTGCGATAGTGAAGCATTTAGAACCATTTTTGGAGCTATTGCAAGACCGTCAACAAACAAGGCAATGATCAATTTTATATGCAAAAAACATAGTTTTGGGAAAAAAAAATATAAGAAGATGAATAATGTTTTCCCTTCTTCAAAAAATTGTATTGTGATTTTAGGTATATTTTTTATTTTTTATTTAATAATTTTATAAATAAAAAAACTCTCAAATTTATACATATTTTCAATAGAACAAGTAGAAAGCCAAAACTGACCAAACTAGATCTTATAAAGAATTAAAAAAATTTATATATGTTTCAATTTTTGAAATTTGAAAACTCATATAATTAGCTTATTATTTTGAAAAATATTTTTAAAATTTGGAATCATTTTAATTATTTTGAATTCTTAATCACACTAGATTGAAATTTCCGAGTGAAACTTTTATTTCTAAAATTGCTAAAAATATAAATTAAACTTTTTTCTAAATCTAATTTCTTTTTTTAGAGTAAAGACTAGAAATATAAAAAAAACTCCATCCCTACTATTCTTTTCATTAGAAAAATACTATATTTTTTCCCCATTAGACTACATTTCCTAAATAAAATTTTAAATACTTCTCACATTGAAATTTCGAGAAAAAATTATTTAAACTTTTTATTCTATAAAATCTTAGTTTAAAAATAATAATTTTCTAATTATTTAATTCATAAGAACTTCAAAATTATATATTTGTCGCGTCGTAGGTCCAGATGCCATAAAACAAAACATGTGCACACTTCTTTACAAATAGCTTTCCAATGTTACTAAGAATGCAAACGAAAGACACACAATCCAAAAGATCTCACCACAACAAACAAACAAACAATAAAACTAATTTAATGTATAGATTACTCACATTAAACAATTATAATATTTTCCTAAAAAAGCCACAATATGAAGGTCTTGTTACTCTACAAGATCTTAGTTTAAAAAATATTGAGATTTGTTTCACCCTACCAGAACATTAGAAGAGATTTGAGGTCTTGAGAGGGCCGTTTTAGGCCTGTTCCCAAGGTTGAGAATGCATCAGAATATTAAAATATTATCTAACATGGCAGGGACTTGGCCATGTTGGACTGCTAATTTGGTAGAGTTTCCAAAGTTCCCCGCAGTCCGGGAACTTATGGGAACCTACAATGTTCTATTGGCCTCAAATTTCATCTAATGATTTGCCAATGGAAATTTGAAAAAGACAAACTGTGTCTTCTTGGTCCTTGAAGGGTTATAGGTTGGTCAACCTTTTTTATAGGTTTCAAAAGCTTGAAAGTATTTCCTCTTATTTTTAACTTAAGAGAAACTAATGTTAAATCTAACAAAAGTGGTTTCATATTTTTTAGAGCATTTATGAATTAATTTTCAATTTTCAATTTTTTTTGCTACAGGCACCTATTTTGCTAATAGGCCTTGCAAAATCCACATACATATAGTCTAAAAATAGATATGGCTTGACTAAAAACAAGTATTGCGGCATGCAAAAAGTAATATCCAAGGTTCTAAAATGCAACCATTACCAAACTTAAAAAGACCCTAAATTCTTTAGCATTTGTGAGAATGCTATTGGGCATCCAATTTTTCATCTAGAAAAATTAAGTGGATACACCTTGGCTTCAAAATGGACAAACCCTAGCTCTTATTTCATCTATTGGAGAAGTATGAACCAATATTTAACAATTTTTATTATATTCTCACATTATAGACAGTTCATTTCAAAACTATTCACTATACATTTTAGAACTTATTGTAGGGAGTGTTTGAAGAAGAAGGTCATAATAAGAACCTATTGCAGTACGTAGCCAATCCATTTCCAACCCATAGGCTACTCTCTTTTCATGAAGTTGTAAAGTAGTTCGACGAGCAATTGTGGCACATTATAATTGGCTATAAGGCTATCAATATTGCAACTAGCCTTTGGTCGATTTTGCAATGAGTCTAGTTAGAAATAGAAAGGTCTATATTGCCATTATAGGTCAAAGAGAATCTTCCACTAAAAAATTCATAGTAATTACATATTGTATAATGAAATTCTAGAAAAATATGCAATCCTTTCAAAATCTATTTTTGTACATGGAAAAAATTTTGCACTCAAAAAAATTGCGCTCCAAATGTGCATAATTCCTTAAGTGGTTAGAAATGGGTTGGCTACCTTACTATAAAACTTGGTGTTCAAACTAAAAAATCAATGAGCCTTTGGCCATCCGCCTTGTTGGGCTACCTTCGACATCTTATTCATGGTCCTAGTTGTAGCTCACTAGAATTGATTGGGGTATTAAGGTAGGAGGTTCTAAAAGCACCCCTCTTCTTCAAATTGTCCCTATTATTAGTTGGAAAATGGACATGAGGTGATTTTTAAATGACCCACTTTAGCAATTGAATGAATTGAGAAAAAAATTGTTTTCATTATATGAAATTTGAGGCCTCAAGAAGACTGTAAGTTCACAGGCTTTGAAAACTATCTCGACTGCGTGGGAACACTGCAAACTGCGTAGTCCGACGTGGTCGAGACCGTGCCGTGTCATTTTTTGAAAAATTCAACTTTTAAATTTTGTCAGAAGTTTTAAATTTTGAAAAAAAAATTTGACAATTGGCTGCGTTCTTTTACTACTACATGAACAGAATTGAGAACGGGCCTGAACCAGCCATATTGAGGCCTCAAATTTCATGTAATGTCTATTGCAAGAGCCAATCATTGTCTTTGATTTCCACACATCTCTTTACAAGCTGCAAAGGGAAGGATTTGGGGAGACCTATGGTCACAAATAGGTACCTATGCTCCAAATCTTTGAAAATTTATAAGTAATTCAAAAATGCTTGAAAAAATACAAAACCACTTGAGATAGGTTCTACATCTATTTTTCTTTTTTTGAAAAATGATCTAAATATATTTTTGTCTCTAAAAACCTATAAAAAAGGTGGACCAACCCTTAAATGGTCGCTTTTACAGCCTCCTACCTTGGGTGTTCTCTCACTTTAACCCATAAATGACACCATGGCCATTATCGGGTCGATGAATGACAGGGAATCTTTCAATGTAGGGTAGAAATGCAACTATTCATCCTTGAAATTTTGCATGAAAAGGGAAGGTCTTCTATAGTATTTTGGCTTCTAATGAGTGCTTTAGGATTTTTTTAAGACAACTATTTACACAGTATCCCCAAAAATGATTTCTATAGTAACCAACTTGTCATTTTAAGGGTTAATTTGGTTGTCTTGTGTTTTTATTTTTTAATTGTTGAAAATGGAAAAATTGGCACTAGGGACTTGTCCCTTGGTTATGTGTACTCTTTCCCATTTGAATGGAAATTGTCCATATGTTTCAAGAAAGAACCAAAAAAAACTAGAGAATCAAACTAAAGTTATACTACCTCCATCTTGAAATAAATCCTGGGTTTTCAAATATACTTGTCCCAAATTAAATTCAATATTAACTCTCCACAACCTGCGCCCGGTAATGGGCTAAACTTCAATGTTACGGAAGACTTGATGAGGCATGATAAAAGAAGACCATATTCTTCTGAAAACATACACCTTTTGAACCTTATTGACCACAAAAAGATTGCCTCACTCATACCTGCGGTCGCCATTGGTTGACTGTCTTAACTTGTTCTAGCCGTTACTTCGGAGGACGTAGTGCGAATGCAACATTAAGGTAGGTACACCCAAATCCGCCACTTTTTGCTACTGAGCCTATTTTCTATTATTAGACAGTTCAAATTTTCATATGTTCTTGTTGGCGAGTGAAAGGAGGTTCCAACGCACCAGAGAACGTGGCATTTGGATACTGTTTGCAAAAGTTATCAAGGAGCAAAGTTTGGTTCTGAAAGCGTTTCTTCCACATAGGTACAGAACTGATTTTGGAGATGTACAGTACATACAGTATAGATGGCGGTTTAAGGTCAGTGGCACATTTGGGTATACCTACCTTATAGCGGTTTAGAAAATATGGCATGTTATAATTCTTGAGACAACCAATCATACAGGGAAGCTTCTTGTAACCTTTTCAAAGTATTAAAAAAACAGAAATGAGTCTCAGCACATCCAAATTTAACGCACCCTATTGATTGCTCATGATGGGGCTCTAGTTAGGAACGGGTACCTCTACCATATTCCTCGGCTGCCAGTCCGGCTTGGTCGCTAGTGTGTCCACCAGTCCACGCGTGTCAGCTCCACTTCAGTTGGGAGGAATCAAGGACGTTGGTTCTGTACGGGACAGATACCTGTGGAGCTCCGCTCTACTCCACTCCGTGAGGCCACGACTACTTGAAGGGCTTGTGGCAACTCGGCTGTTGTATTTTCAGTTAATATTAATACTCCTACAATGAATCTCATTCATTTGAATGAAAATCAAAAGAAAAGACTTCTGGCAGGCATGGGCAGTCGTTATTATTATTATTATTATCATGATTTAAAACAACGGACAACAGGAAACGACAGTCAAGCTGAGAGTCTGGACAAGAGGAAGAAACCAGAAACTACACTTAAGAGCAAGGCCACCCGTCCTGCAAAATGCAGGCGGCCTCGACCTCGGGCTTGGTCGGGTTTGGCAGCCAGCTATCAGGCTTGTCCCACCCATGGCTTCTTAAGAGGCCATATGACTTCCAACCAGAGTACGACAACTCTGCGTGAACCACTTGCTAGAATCGTGGAGAGCAATGTGGGACTTGTCTTTCCTTGTTTTGGAGGCCAAACTGAGGCTCCAAAACCACCCTCATATGGAGGCCAAAGTTCATTTTCAAGAGGCGCCTCTTAAGAGGTCATTTGTTTTGGAGGACGGGTGGGGCGGATTTGGAGGCCTCTCTTAAAAGGCCATCCGTTTTTAGGACGGGTGGTGGTGCTCTTAACATTGATCCACGGAACAGGCAAGGTGATGACCTCGCCCACCCTGGTGCCGAGCACAGGAGATATTTTTTGAGCGATTTTTTGAGCTCAAAAGCAATCCAATTTCACAGAAATCGGTAAATTTCTACGAAACTTTACGAACACTAAAATCGCTGTAGGATATTAAAATCGTTAAATTTCTGCTAGGTCTTCAGAAAGTAGCACTCCATTTGGATGAATGTATGAAAATGTGGACTAGGGGCAATTCCGCAAAGCTCCGTTTGAAAATTCTGGCCTCGTGTTTGACACGAAATCCTCCCTTGGCGGTTCACACACCACACACACGAAAAGTTGTTTGAAAATTGTTTGGCATACAGTACCGAGCAAACTCGTGATGAACATGGCCGGGGTGTGCGTGCGTTTCTGTCAGGCGACGAACATGGACTTTTTATTTATTTTGGGAACAATCGACGAACATGGATTTGACGAACTTTGTTGTAAAGGACTGTCCCAGAGCACTGGACAGCCTTTCAGAATGATCAATGTCCTGCAAAATAGGGATTCCCAGGGTGGTCCTTTTCATCACGCACTCGGCACCCCTCGTTTGCCAGCCTGCGGCAACGTACCAATTCATAACGGATATGACTCCAGCAAGTGAGCAGACACGAATCCCACAGCTTTTGCTTCTTTCAGTAGACATGACAGTTGAGCAATGTGCGTGCTTTTGTAATTTCAGTTGGTGGTAACTAAGTTATGCTTCTAAATCTACTCGATAGCACAAGCTTCTTAAACCTTGTTGTTATTCTAGCGAGGTAGCTTAATTTTACATCCATCCCCAGATTGAGCATTTAATTTGTGCACAAGAGTGTTTCTCATCAGCTTGAGTTGGATTGAGTTATGTTAGGGGAAGTGAATTGTGCGTAAGTTACTTTAATTCTGTTTGGTAATATGGTTTTCAATCCACTCGTGCAAGCTTCGTACAGTACCGGTACTGTACAACAGGTTGTTGTTCGATCGTGGGTCATCATTCTTAACTTAGCGTCCGCTGTCCAAGCAAGCGCGTTCATACGTACATGTACATACGAAGGAGGTTTTCAGGAACATGAATTTGTGTTGTATGTCTCGGAGGGAGTGCAAGCTACTTGCTGTGCACGAAATCGGTATTTGGAATCGGAGTAGACGACAGATATAATTTGCAGTAGGGGTGGCCAGCACAGAACAGAGCAGAACTCTAGGTTTGTGAACATGCAGAGTTGCGTCGACTAATTAGCTTGTTCCTCAGTGTCAATAGTAGACCCAGGCATGTTACAAGACAGTTTCGATTCTTGGTGCAAATAGAAGAACCAGCCAAGTTCGAAAACAGAATCGTGTCTCGGTGCAAAGAGAAGAGTCAGTCTCGCAGGTGATGCTCGAAACAGAAAGATTTTTATTTGTCGGTTACAGGAGATTCTATCAGAAATCGTGGGCGTTTGCGTGCTGAAGCCAGAGTTGTCAAGAGACTTGACTAGTTTGCTGGAAACTAAACTGTGACTGTTAGTGCATCCGCACCGAATGGCTGATACTCTTTTTCTTAAAATAAAATTAAAAAAAGGAACGAGGACCAATCATAGTATTAAAAAGTAACAGGCAGGCTAATCCTTTCTCTCTTTCGCTTTTTACACTTGATTCCTGCAAGTTGGTTTTTTATTCCTTTTAATAATACACACGGTCATTATTTGGAAAAAGGAAGAAGAAGAAGAAGAAATGCCTGTAGTTCCGCCCGTCCTCCCACGTAGAACAGAATCTTGTGCGTTGGCTAGGGCGCTAGATCGAGGGTTGCTTCCGAGCGTAATATTCCTTTGGGATGGAAGCAACGTCTCCCAGCCCAAACACGATCTGTAGACTTCAATAGAACGTAAGTTGATTTGTGACAAGGTCATGCGTATGGAAGCTTGTGATGATTACCACAAGTTGGAATTTAAGGTTGGCAGAATTTGCTGACGACGTCGATTGCATTAAGGTAATAAATTTACAGTTCTTTTGTCTGTAACTTAGACTTTAGAGCTTGAAGTCTTCCGTCAGAGCTCAGTTGAACACGTTTGGGATCATTCTTCACCTGAACAGGACAAGTACGGTCACCCTCTGTCAGCAAGCGCCAGGTCATTTTCATTTCTTAAATAGTGCAGCTCCTGTTTTGCATTCCGGCTGTTGTGACCACCATTGGAGAAGGTGACAGGGGGGTTCATTTCAGGCACTAATCCAACTTGAAGCAAGTTCCACATGTGGCTTTAATTTGTTCGTAGAGGGTGGTCAGACGGTGGCTACAAATGGTTATAATCTGTGGAAAGGAGGGTTGATAGAGCTTTAGTCGCTCTTATTGCAATTAGTTGAGTGACATTTCATAGCTGTGTCCGATCTTTTGCCTGATTATAACTGTGCTCGGGTATGACTAGAATTCTATCAATCCTCCTTTTTCCACAAATTACATAAAAACTTTGGAAGCCGCTTAACTCAGGAACTGTAGTGCTGTACCCCTACGACGGCGAAGCAGGACATTTTGGTTAGAAAATACTTCTGATGATTACAATACATGAATTATGAGCTTGATTAGAGTAGTAATGAGTTTTGGTTTGCTTGATTGTTTCAGTATCATAATAATGTCTTGTGTTTCCATTCAGGGTGAAAAATGGCGACAGGACTACTTCCACTGCTCTTTCTATTGGTCACTTTTGTTGCTCAAGTGACTGCCAGGTTGCCTCCAGCAAGGTAAGAGAAACAACTAATCCCATCTCTTTACGCTGATTCTCATTGTCAAATCTGTGTTCTAATTATCCTCAATGGAGTCCATTTCTGTTCATTTCTGTAGCATTAGATATTTAGATATGGAGGGCATGGTTACATCTCTTTAGCATCGTTACAGAAACAATCTACAGCTCTTGCCACTCCCATAGATTGGCCTGTTGTTTCTTGTAAGAAGGCTCTACTTTCACAAACAGTGTCTCTATGATGCTCTATAACTCGGTCTATGTTCAACTAAAGTAAGCCACCCCATTTGTGTCACAATCCAGTTGTAGGCCTATCTGTGCCACTGTGTACGAGTAGTGCACATACTTTAGTAGTGCACAAATAGGATAACTGATTATCTGAATTGAGGCTCAAATTAGGTGTCACTCTTACCTTAATTTTGAAGTTAAACCATGTCCTCTAGAAGCTAATGTAGTGACGCTCATATGCACACATGATGCTCGCGCCATACTGCAGCATTATGAGAGTGGTGATACAGCTTCTGCGAGGACTTCAGTGAATGCGAGGAGGGGAGCTTTCATTTTCTCTGATGAGTTGGTGGCACCTGACTTTATGCAGGAGATACCTGTCTGCGAATGAAGCCTGCTTGGAAACATTCAGTGCTGCAAAATACACAGTGCTCATGGTGGCTGACCCCGGCACTTTCTCGGGCACTCCAGAAGCCATCCACTTCGAGGAGGCGTTGCAGAGCCCTGTTTCCATTCCGAACGGCACTTTGTTGTGTCCTCGTGTCACAGTGGGCACAATGCTGGGCCAGCCCACGATTGTTGCCACTTCTGGTGAGTCGTGGAACCACGTTCTGATCGATCCCAAATTAGCCTATGTCAGTGATTCTCATTAATGAGCTCACCTTGCTAAAACACACTACTGCACTGGTTTGTATATATATATATATATATTCACATGTTCTGTTGCTGTAACAATATTGGGCAGACGTTTCTCTAAATTTTGCCTGATTTATAAAAAAACTGGGGAGAAATACTCGATCAGCAATCAATCGAGGTATCCTATCCCCTTTCCGACAGATCCAAATTATTTGAGTGTCGTCGAACCACTGATCCCAGATGTGATTCTTATTGATTCTTAGCTCTCGTTGCGAAAACTCGCTAAACTTATCGAATTGAACACTGGCAGACGCATATATATTCACATGCTCTGTTTTCTGTAGCAAAAATTTGGCAGAAGTCGTCGAGGATGGAAGTGCTAACAACGTTGCCCGATGTGGATCCATGTGGTGGCAGGCATTGGGCCAACAACAGCTGCATTGTGTGCTATCGACATGGCCAAGTGCCTGGGACCCAAATTCAAGGAACTGATTTACGTGGGGACATCAGGTTGGTCTGCTGCCGTGGGTGGCATCCTCAACGCTGGCCACTGTGAAAAGGCCAATCCAACAAAGAATGTAAGCTCTCTTACGCAGATGATTGATCAGACTGGCCATATGTATGGTTACCAGTCGTTTCAGAAAAAAATTCACATAAAATTTTCAGAATTTCAAGAAATTGGCATACAGTGAAAACACCCATTCCCGTCCGTGTACCCAATTCTGTCACGATGTTCCAACAAAGTACATTCTTATGAAGAAAATGTGCACTCTTGGTGAATCATGATGGAATTGGGTAATGGGTACAGGGACAAGAATGGGTGTCTTCACCTTAGAATAAGCTAAGTTTTGGGGATCTGCAAGAGTTAACCTTTAAACAACAAACGGAATTGGAGGGGCTAGGTTTTTAGAGTATCTTAGGAAAAAAAACTCCTCCAAATACTCAATCACATGTGAACTTCCTTGGCTTTGAGGAGGATGGAAACTCATCATTGGTTGGTCATTTGAACAAGCTACATGATGCTCATTTTAAAAAAATCTGAAATTCAAGTTTAGGTAGCCCTCCTAGGACCTCAAATGTCCTTCAAGGGTTAACGACTGCCTTTAGAGTACGTCATAACTATACTTACTCTAGACTCTATAGCTCTAGGTTTTAGTTTTCCGCCTCAAAAAATATGTGAAAACTTGAAACTCTTTGAAAGTTTTTAGGATTTTGAGCTCTTGAATGCCACATTGATTACTCACTAGTGAAAACACGGTCTACATAGACTCAACATATCTTGCAAGGTGAGTATCTTCAATGGGGAAATTTTACCATGTGTAGAATTAGAGTTGATTCTAGAAGGCATCCCTAATTTTTCAGATTTTTATTTTTCAAAACATAATTACTATGAATTTTTTTAGCTACAGATTCTGTTCAACCTATATTGGTCATATAGACCTTCCTGTTTCCAACCAAGGACTGGTTGCAAAATCCCCCCAAGATTGGTTGCAATATTGAGTCTTGTAGCCAATCATAATGTGCCACAACGTGTGCCATGATTTATCACTGCTCATCTCTTACAAGCGAAGCGGCCTACACCAGAATGGGGGTTATCATGAATGGGTTGTCTCCCATAATGAACTTCAGTTTGCGCCCTCATTTTCTCATGATCATCATTCGTGGCTAAATTGTGATGAATGATCTGTTGCTTTGCTTTGCTGCAGATTACTCGCTTTGGCGACGTGTGCGTGACGCCCATGTCGATGAACTGGAACTGCAAGCAGGCGGATTGGGTGGGACAAGCCAAAGGCTATCCCGACATGTGCTTTCTCCCCGAGGAGTTTAACGGCCCACAGGCCGCATTCCTCTACGGAGACTGCATCTTCGACACACACACAAAAGGCAGCCTTGCATTGGCAGATGAGATTCTTGCTGCTTCCGCTACCAAAAACAGTCTCTCCAAGGCCCCTCTCCGCAACACAATCTTACTGGTAAGTACCCAGAGAATAGATTCCCGTACCACGAATTGATCGAGCCTCTCTTGAGCTTTCCCCTTGCAAACGTTGCAGTCTGTAGAGATCATATGGCAGCTTGGAACGTCCATTGCGCTTAAATTGGCCGAATTCCACGACTTTGGCACTTTCAAAGGCGGCTTTAAACGGCACTTTCAACATAGCTCATACACTACTGTGAATAGTGTGATGTGTGTGAATGAGTGACTTGAAGTATGGAGACCTGTTCATCCAATTTCTTACTGGGATAAATTACTGCCTTGGTCTACTTCGACAAGCTTCTACAATCTTTGTCAACTATGATCGTTGGCTTTGCCAAAAATCTAAGAAACCCATGAGGACATGTGGCTTAGTGATTCAGTTCTATTGTTCCTATGAGCAATGGGAATGAGTAACTTGAACTGTTTACTGTCGGGGACGAGGCATTTCAAGGACAATTTTCTTCTACTGAAAACGGTTCATTAATTTATGTACCCAGCTAGTGCATGTCGTGATGGCGATTCTGTGAGTGCAGGGATATGAGGAGGAGTATTTTGGATACATCCACAACTCTACCAACACAACGTATAGCTTGGACCCCAAGAGTCCTCCCAAAGTGTATGATTACAAGCAGTGCGTGGAGGTCGATTCTCAGTTTTTTTATTCGGGCGTCCCCTGGGATATGACAGCCAGGAATTACTCGGCTCTCACCATCAACCTGGCTTTCAATACATCTCTTACAGCACTCGATGTTGTTGCAGTGTAAGTTCAGGGATCCCTGACCCTGATGTACCCCTCAAGTGCTTCTTCTATTTCTGAATATTTAATGCTGACTCAGCTTTTAAAATTTATTTATTTATTTACTTTCTGGCATTAATGTGAACGGAGAGATAATAAGGAGCTCTGACAGATAATAAGGAGATCTGGCAGCTGCATAAAAAAATCCACAGATTGGGACGCTTTACACCTGCGGGACATTCTCCTTGACGCCAATTGCATGAATTTCAGTCTTTTGTCTTATCACAAGTGAGGATTTGGGACCTCTTACACAACAAATTGGTCTGACCCCTAGGTGTAATGAGTGACTTCGTAACACGAGATAGTTGAAGAGCACACCCATCAGCTATTGACCCTTGATTTTTTAAATGTGCATAATGCTGCAAGTTTGTTTTGTGACAAATGTTTCTTGTGCAGGTCTGCCATGGAGGCTGTTGGAGTAGCCCAAGCTCTTGATGCTTATAATGCCCTCAAGAGTACCAAGTCAGCAATTCCTTACGTGTTTGTTAGAGGCAACTCGGATTGGTACGTCCAACAATCCCATTCTCTTAATCATTCTACATGATTTCAATCAAAAGTTATCAATAGAATCACGGTTTTCACAATTAAATGTGAGTTTGCAACCCATTAGTTCACTCCATTGATCTTACGGACTAGAAAATGTGAAGTAGAGCCTTGTTGTTAGAAATAACATGTCAGGGTACAATCGTACAACAATGACCACACAAGGGATGTTATTTTTCATAACAACGTTGCACTTTCACATAAACATAACCTAAAATGGTTGTATCTTGCTCAATCATGCTAAAAAAAAGGGTATAAAAAGCGCACTATAATACTCGAGAAGGACAAGATTATGACAAGATTATGAAATGTAATTAACTAACTGGGTTGCCACCTCTACAAAAATGGACTCTACTAATGTTTTAGTATTTGGATACTTTAAACAGGCTTCATCAACCAGTGAAGCAACTAGATGACGGCACATGGACGTACACAACCCCAGTGGACATTAACTTTGCGGACGGATACAAATATGCCATTGCAACAACATCAAATGTTGTGTTCAGTATGCTTAGTGCGCGATGCAAGAAGGTCACATATGCATCCAATGCCTTGTGCAAGTACTCTATTAGCTACAGCTAAACCTTCTTCATTATTGATCACCCCTTGTCTGGTGGTGGCTATGAGTCATGCACTCAATGACTTTAAAATTGAGCTTGTGGTTAATAAATTTGCATCATGGAGTTCAATTGATGAAAGGAAGCAAGAAGGCCTTTCATAGTGTTCAAGACAACTCGTAAGTCATCTCTATTTTGAGCGACTGTTAGCTAAATTGTGATGTATTGATGAGCTGTTATAGTTTAATTTTTTAGAGTTTTATCTATTCAACGCCGGAGATAATGGATTTGTGGTGTCACTTCTTTGATTTGGGGTATGGACAAATAAATCAATAACAAGATTGGTGTGTAATACAGTGACTCCAAAAATTGAGTCTATGTTGTATTTAGTTTCACTCCGTGTACCACATGTTGAAAACAAGTGGATAAAATTCAAATGAGATAAACATGAAAGTTGCAGTATCCTTTGTATACTACAATCCTAAAAAAACTTGAAGTAAAAAAGCAATTACGGTTTGAAAGTATATGAATTCCAAAGCTAACTACCCAATAGACTTAGTTATTGAGGAGGATTTTATAATCACTTTCAAAATCACTTATACTTTTTTTTGAGCTTGGATGACTTGAATATTTTTCTACATATTGTTATACACTATTCAAGACCCACCCCTGTAAGAATTGTAAGAGATTGACATACGCGTGCTTCAAAAAAATTATATATAGAGAAAGATGTAGATAATATTAATTTGAATGGAATTTGAAGATTCTTGATGAATCAAAGATTTGAGAGTTCATTTACAAACATAGATGATCTATAGGTTGCAATTTGAACTACTAATATTTCTGCTTTGAAAGATTTGAAGATGTTTGTTCAAATACAAAAAAAAATTATTCAGTTTAATTTGTATTTAGCAACTAAAAACAATTATTTCCACTATAATCTTTTTGAATGTGAGATATTAGTTTTTAAGGGTTGTATATAGTACACTTGTTTGGATTGTAGGTCACTCAATATGATATGACAACAACAAAGTGATACCAAGATTTTGACAATATATCTTTATTTTGTTTTTTATCAAATGTATTTGTCAATATTTGTCATATAAATTTTTGTTATTCTAAAATATATTAATTATATATTTAATGCATTAGTAAAGTATTGATATATATAATATTTACTATTTATAATTTATAAAAAGTACATGTAACAATCTATTCTTAAAAAATCATTAAAAAAAAATGATACACTCAAAAATCATGGACCTTCCAAGCAAGTCTAAGGTTCCACCTCTATTTTCATTTAAATATAGAATAAAAGTTTAAGAATGAAAATCATCATTTACTATCTTTGTATCTTTTTTATACCCTTACTAGCTCGGTTGCATTAAAATTACATGATATTTTATTGAAAACATTTGGTGATGAATTTTTTTAATCTCATTGCGTAGATATGTAGAGAACATCCATATGCACATTTTTCATATTAAAAACACACCATTAAGTAACAAAAAATTCATACAGGAAGACTTCAATGTAAAGAGTCATGTCATTAGATGATTTTGAAGTTCACTTGAAGTCTGTTTCAAGCCTATTCCTAGTGTTGGGAACTAGCCATTGCTAGCTAGATTTTTAAAATATTTAAAGAATAATTAATTAATTAATTTTTAAATAATATATATTTAAAATATAATATATTTTTAATATTTTTTAAATTATTATTTGATGTAGTAGTCACTCTGTTGCATTTGTTGATGTGGTTGAGTTCCCTTATGTTCCAGTCTGGGAATGTAAGGGAACTTGTAGCCCTCTAAAGAAGCTAAATCTCATCTAATGGACTAAATTTTGTAAGATGGATATTTCTATATCAATTAATTAAATTTTGCCAAAGTTTTTGTTTCATCGTGTTCAAATATACAAAATTAGTTACTAATGAAAGACAAATGAAAAAATCTAATTACAATAAAGAGACATCTATTTTACACGTTAGATGAAATTTGGACGTCTAGAGGGTTGCAAGTTCCCATGAGTTCTGAATTGTAGGAACTCTATTGTAGTAGTAGATCGACATGGCCAAGAAATTGCTATATTAAATAATAATTTAAAATTTAAATACATTTTTGAAAAAATTTAAAATTTAAAATTTAATATTATATATTTTTAAAAATAATTTAAAATTTTGACCAATAGTAGCTAGTAACCAATATAGGGACAGGCCTAAAATGGCCCTCCACCCTAGCTAAAAAACATCTAATGAAAGTTGAGCATCTTCACCCTAACATTGAAATCTTTATAGAAGGTTTTGTGAAATTTTTTTGGAGATTCTTGTTGAAAGAAAGATGTGTATATGGGTGTTTCCTACATATCTCCACAATAGAACTTAAAAAATTCATTACCAATTGTATTCACTAAAATATCATGTAAAACTATGAAAATTGACTTAAAAAATTCACCAAAAATAAAATTTTATTTTTTTGAAATTGAAATTTGGTATGTTTGATTCGGAGTGTATAAGGATGTGGTGATAATTATGTTTACCAAAATATACCAATTAAACTCCATTTTATACACAAATATTTGAATGGCTCAAATAGGCCGATTGCAAGATTATTGTACTCCATTGTACATATCAAATTTATGTTGGCAATTGATAAATGGTAATTTAGGTACAATCAACCCTTTGTAAATGTTAGGGTTAAGTACAAACAATATTGTAATACATATAGAGTATTAACATTTAATACTTATCAAAATTGATCTTGATATTATACAACATTTACTAAATGAATATTATAAAACTTCAAAGATGAATATATAATTTATAAAGGATGAAATTACAAAAATATAAGTCCATCATTCATCTAAGCTTGTTGAAAAAAAGAATATGTAGTAGTTTGATAAGATTCTTCTACAAGTCAAGACTATACTAGTGCTTTCGAAGTGCTTGGATATTATTGATGAATTTCATGATGTCATTAGGGCTTTCCTCCCAAAATTTCTTCAAAATTTGAAGTGTCTTTTGAACATTTTTGAACCCCACATCTTTTTCAAACTTTATCACTTATAGAAGTCAAATCAATGAAGTAGGGAGCTAAACAATTCATATCATGTAATACTTTAACACTTAATAGTGTAGATTTATGGGAGTGCAAATTTCCATAATACATATGAGTTTGACTACAATATCTTTAAGTACATACTACCTTTGTTTCTAGAAAAGTCCTATGTTTTCTTTGTAAAATACAAAGGAAACACAAGTCTTTTGTAGAAAAAAAGAGAATACAACTTAACTTACCATTTGTCCATGCTAAAGGTCCAATTGACAATGCTTGATAGTAACTTATATATTTTATGGGAGTGCAAATTTCTATAATATATGTGAAAATTTTAACACTTACAGTAGGAGGTTCTAAAAGCATACATGCTCTAAAATCACTCACTTCTTCAAATTTTCACTATTTTTACATGTTGCTTTTTTGTAGCCATTAGCAATGTACAAACAATATACATTTTAGGAGATGGGCGATTTTAGAGCCCTATGCCATTTCAACTTCAATAATTCATAACCAATTCCTCAAGGCTCCAAAAAATATGAAATGACTTGGGTTAAATGCCAACTAAATTGCACTTATCTTTCAAGGAAAATTTAATGAAAAATATTTCAAGATGCTTCACCTCCCTAAAATTTAGTTTCAACTCTTCGGGGGTTGATTTATAGACCTCTTACCTTCTGGACTTTGATTATATCTCCAAATGTTGATAAGGCAGGAGGTTCTAAAAGCATAGAAACTAAAATTGCCCACTTCTTCAAATGTACACTATTTGTACATGTTTCTTTCTATGGCCTGTATATTTTAAGAGATTTTAGAGCCCTATGCCATTTCAAATTCAAAATTTTATAACTAATTCTACAAAGCTCTAAAAACTATGAAATGACTTGGGTTAGGGTAGAGCCATCCATAACCGACTAAATAAGCAACTGGACAGGAGGTGGAGTATAGTAATGAAGCAAATGTTTTCACAAGTGCAAAGATAGAAATGAGGTGGATTGTCAAAATTTGGTAATTTTATTGCTTGAATTGGAATTACTATGAAATTTAGAAGGCAAAAGTTGGTTGGATTGTCAAAATTTGGTAATTTTATTGCTTGAATTGGAATTACTATGAAATTTAGAAGGCAAAAGTTGGTCTAGACCCATGTCCAATGTGTAGACTATTTCAAAACTGCTCAGTTAACCCCTAAATGCCCAAGACACCAAAATTTGGTGTTTGCAAAACTTTGAAGTTAAATAAAACCTAACCAACTTTCTATTTTTAGTAATTTATATTTTTGGAAAGTTCTTTTTGAAGTCTAATTTTAGCATCAAAAATCCGATCTTGAAAATAAATGATAGTGATTTTTCTATTCACGATGTTGTGCAAGGGTACCCATTGCAATCTTGACTTCCCACAGTGTTGAGAGCTCTTGAAAATGAGCCCAATTACACTAGATCTTGGAGAAAAAATCACATTCAAAATTCATTTAAAAAAATTATCGAGTAGATTTTAAGAAGCCATAAATTGATTGGGGTTATACATGTTAGGCCCTTTAACCTCATATTTTTTTGGTCACCAACTTTTTAGATTTGACATACAAAAAGAGAGTTGAAAGATTTTCATAGTTTTAATACCCTCATGGTTAAACATTATAATCTTTCACTCCATAAGTGATATTATTGTGTTTTCTTTTCCTACGAGATCTCTAACATGTCTAATTTGAATTTGTACCGTTACAAATCCAAAAAAATTGATGCAACTTATCTAAATGTTGACATTTTGTTTAATTTAGACTAAATTTCAAGAAGCTCAAAACATGCCTTGAGCATTTAAGGGTTGAGAGATTGCTTCTTGTTCACTTTGGCACTCCAAACCAAGCAGATGTGTCATGAAAAGAATGGAGGAATTGATGGTGGGAAATCAAGAAATCATGTTTGAAAATTAATCCAGCCTCTCTTGAATTTCAGCCCACCTATTGATTGGTGATGGGGTTGTGGTTAGTAATGGGTGGTTCTACCCTAGATACCAGGAAAACTTACTGAAATTCAATTTCAGCTCTTCGGTGGGCGATTTATGGACCTCTTCAGTCGGCAACAAGTGTACGCTCAGAAGCCTAATCTACGTTTCATGTCATTGAGAACAGTCAGAAAGCCCAAACACCCATCCCTCACAAGTATTATTTTATTGAACATGTCCTCCAAAGTGCTATTATACCGTCCACATACTTAAATGCAGTTGATGAAATGCAGTTGATGAAATGTTGAATTCCTAAATTTTGATTTGACAACAAAGCTATTTGACGGTTTCAATGGTTTAGGGAGTTTCCACTTTAAAAATTCATAGTACTTACATGCTTTATCCAAAAATGATAGTTTTTTCTTAAAAAATTCACGACTTTCAATCCCCCATACCACAAAAATATTTTTTCTTGACAAAGGTGCCTCAACTATATTGAATTGCTTACTTTGACGGTTATGGGATTTTTCACGGTAAGTGAGCTTTTATTTGGGCAACCGGCGGAACTGCTCCCATTCCTGCACATTGGTTCTCCCTGTTTGGAGAGTTTCAGGAGGATGGACGGATCGTGCTCTTCTTGCAGCACTTGCAGCACTTCTGAGACTGGTGAGTTTCTTTGGAGTTTTCGCTGATCATGGAGGGGATGTGCGAGTCTGTAAGTTAAGTTAGTTGTCGTTCAACACCATCCTAAGTTACATACACAAAGTTAGTGAAACCTTCTTATCATATGCCCATCCTCTCCTTGTTGAGAACACCGACAGAAATGGGTAAGCCACCGTCGTTTGAAACCTACGTATTCAGTTGGGTTCAAATTGTACTCCCGTGTCTGATATTTGTAATATGCATTGAACCCAAGCCGACATTGATACTCACATGTGGTAGAATCCATGATGGGAGGAGCTGGAGGGCCTCTCTTGCCAAACTTCGGTCCGTGAATGTTGTCGGTGGGATGAGCATAAGGTTATAATCTCACATACTCAGAGGATCGAGCCTTTGGTATTGCGACTGCTATGTTTTAATCCCTTTGTCCGATTGACTTCTGGAGGCTATTGCTTTTCCATGAGCTGGCATACCATTTCACTAGCAGTTACATAACCGTCATCTGATTTATTTGGTCTGGAAAGCTTGTTGCATGACCACAAGCTTTGTCAAGGATCATGGCTTTGTCATGAGGACTCGAACTGAGCCAGATCATGACTTGGATCGGTTCGACTCCTCATGAGCCAGTTTAAGACGCTTTCTTTGCACAGAAGACTGAAAGTTACCAAAATTCTTGTACACGATCTGTTGAATTGCTCATTGCTTCTGTGGGATCGGTTTTTGTTACCTTCTTCCACTTTGCCGCTGAAATGAAATTCGTTGTGTTTTTTTACAAAATTAGGGTTTCGCTATACTCTGCGCTCCGTTGGTTGGTCCTCCCTCGGTCCCGAAATAAGTGACCACTTTGAGTAGGTCATATGTCATATGGAGGCATTCTTGTGGCCAATTTTATTTAGGTTGCGATGAACACATGCAGTGTTCTTCATTGATTCTGGTGCTATTATAAAATTTGGAACCTTTCTGAGTTATGTTTTTCACAGTATGATCAATGAAGTTGGTATAAAACGTTTTCGATAAAACTGCAGATACTTCAATTCAGGACGGGACGGAAGGAGTATATGAATGTATAGGTTGGCCGATGTTGTCAACCTTTTGAGAAAAGAAACAGTATTATAACTAGCAGTGTCTTTTTATGGTGTTTCCATCCCTCTTGAAGGTCCCTTGGGTCCCCCCCGACGTGTGGGACGCCTCCGTAGTAACAGCCCTGTGTATAGCAGTCTTTTCTATGGTCGCCCCATGGCTCCAGACCCTTGTGGACTCACAAGACGCATGGGTTCTATTTGTAGTAGCAGCTCTGGTTCTCTACTGCCTGATTGAGGAGCTTCGTTGCCAGCACCCTCACTCGCTGTGCATTTTCTGTCTCTTGGATGGGCTTCTGAGCCAGAAGGTGTATGACCCTCTCTACGTTGTGATCGAGGAGTTTCTCTACATCCCCTTGTGTATTATTGCCGAGGAGCTGTACTATGAGGTAGCAGGTTGTGTGCAGGGGATGGTCTCTCTCGTACGAAATGGTGTGATGCCGTCCATATTGTGATGACAATGAATTGCTCAAGTGTGCACGCATGTGGATTGTCTGCTGTGTTTGGTGAACAAGATCAAATGTATGTGAGTTTAGCTCATTTGCTTTATCTGTGGGAACTTTACTTGACATGTGTCGGTTGAAAGAGTTGCAAGAGGGGGATTAGGGTTATGAACTGGAAGAGGGTTCGGCTCTGGTGAGTACGAAAACTTTTGAAATTTTATGGTTATGTGGGATGTATATCTTGCAAATGCCCAGGTGTTACAAAAAAGTCTCTCAATCTTGCCAAGATGCCGAAACAAATGCCAATATGTTGCAAACAAGTCTCTTAAATTTTAGACATCGTTATTGAAAGCATCTTTGTCATGATTCAGGGGAGGTGTTTCTATAGTCACAGTAATCTTATGTAAGTTTCCCTGAGATACATTGCAAGGCCTGCTTGTGACGGTAGTGATATGAATTGTATGTGTTGGATATGGCCTGAAGAGCGGAGTGGGCTTCGCATCATCCAAGCTGCATCTACAGCTCCAATTCCTGAGCCACTTGCAGTGCACCTTCTTGTTTAGCTCGTGTTCCAAACCTCAAACCATCACTGTTTATCAATGCTTTAGTAAAGGTCTTTAGAGCAGTTTGCCAAAACGCTGAACATGAATGTTGCATGTTTCGTCATCAGGTGGAAGTGGGTTCTGCCAAGGAGAGAAAATGAGTTACGTGACAGATGATGAAACAATGGTGGAGTCTCGTGGCTCCCAGTCGAAGAGATACATCAGTCTCCTCTGGCACGAGTTGAGGACCGTTCTGTTTCTAACAAGCATTGTGTATGCAATTGCGCTGCACTTGGCGCATGGAGCTGGTCGAAGCTCGGTTGTGTTTCAAAACGCTGTGCACATTTCACCTTTACAAAACCTGCTCGACAGGGGAAATTTATTGCCAACCGAGGTCTTGTAAGTTTGCTGGTCACCATTACCCAATTTTTGAAAGAAACATATTAGTATGAAGCTTATTGTTCAAAATAAATCAAAGGACTAGATAGACTTTGAGAGCTGGAGGAGGTTATTGGAAGACATAATTCCCAAGTCATTTCATTGAATTCTGTACATCTAGATCTGCACTTTTTGGTTGATCGAAGGTCTCACTTCGAACAAAAGGGTTAATAGGTATATATGTTTTCCTGATTAACGAATAAGCGAGGCACAATTGTGAGGCTTGGCAATGTGGACTTTTAGCCCCACGAGCCTAGACGCTCAAGAAGGTCATTGGGCATAATGCCAAATTGCTTATAGAATCTAAAACGTTCAGATCTGTTTTTTGGTTGATCAAAGGGCTCGCATTAAGTTGGAAGGGTTATGGAATACACCTTTCTATTGACCAACCACCAATGAGAGTGACATGCATGGTTGCCTTCGAACTCAGACCTCGTGTGATTCCGAATGCAACAGTTGTCACTATGCTTTTTTCAGTTGAATGGTCCATACCCTTGTATGAGAGTCACAAGTAAATGTGCTTGCTACACTGATTTGTCTAATAGTGCGAGAACTTACATCTGGTTATAGCTTTTTTAAAAGGAGGAGTTTTTTTAGCAATCATATTTGTGACGACTCTTCAACATGAATAACACTAATACACTTGAGAGTCACAAGTATTGAGTAATCCATCTGTGAAAATGCTTGTGTGCAGAGACGCCGACGCCGAGATTATGATGCAAATCTATGAGGAATCCACCTTGCAGATGAAAATGGTGGTGATAGCCGAGACGGTGGTGCCCTACTATGACCGACACCTTCTGTCCATTTATGTGCAACGACAGCTCCACGCTTCGGATGTCATGAGTTATGCGCAGCAGAGAGCCGTGCTGGCTATGGTGGATATGGCACCTGCTGAGGCTGCTGTCATCAACGAAGAAATAGGAGAATGGGGCTCTCTTCGGAACTCTGCTGTTTTGGCTCTCTTCAAAAGACAGGACAACAATATCCATTTCATGTTGATTGGGTATGTATTGTTTTTTTTCAGCTTACAAGTTCAATGGATCTGTCTGAACTTATTTTAGCATTCTCTGAAATGAGAGAATGATTCTCCATTATCCTCCCATTTCAGGGAATGCCAGGATTGTGCACTTAGACATCCCTGAATATTCTTTGGCTCTGCACCAACACCAAGGGATTAGGCATTAAATAAACACAAACTACATCTAATTTGAATATAGAAAGTTTGAGTGTATAGGAACTCTAGAGATACGTGTTCATGGAGTCGGAAGCCCCTATACTGCTATTATATCAGGATAAATTCACATCAACGTATATCTCAAGATAATGTATGTTTATCGTGGAATAACGTGCCTCTGGTACTTAGATTGTACGTTTATGCCAAGTGATTTATTGAGGTGCTTGCTACCCTAAAATAATGTGTCTCTGAGATCTCGTGTAAGATTTTCTTATGTCTAGCGTTGATTGCTCCTGGAAATTGAACCCTGGTTCGTAACATGAAATAAGAAACACTATGAAATCAGGTATGAAGCCTTTTGTAGCTTTGAAGCTGCTCTATGGAAAGACCAAATCTCTTGTAGCGTAGCTACTTGTTTATGGTGTGGAATGTGTTCACCTCAATGATTTCTATTGAGCTTCGTGAATTGCTATCTTACTACCAGTGAACGTTCTCTTACAAAACACATGTTTCATTGCTAAGATGCAGGGTGCGAGCGGAGCCACGGTTGGGTTGGAATTGGATACCGAAGTCGCAGCGAAATTCTTGGAACGATGTGTTGTCTCGGGTCCTGTCTAACAAGGTATTGATACAGTGGCATGATTTTCACTCAACTCCATGTTCGTTTCTTCACGATTAATGCAATTTCTTGTGTTCAATCTTCATGCAAGAGTCTTTGAATAGAAGTTTTCCTTGATATTTTCCGGCAATTACTTGAATCTGTGGATTGCATTGGTAAAATGACGTCTCTTTATTTCATTGCATTGGATTTCCTCAGGTAATGTCCTCAGTTTGCCCCAAGATTATTAGTCTCTGTATTCATTGTTGCACATTCCCCAGAGAACTTTGGTTTTGCTGGATGGCATATGTTCTATGTGACAAAAATAACACCTTGCTAGCATAGACTTTCAATTTTAGTATGAGATGACACCTACTTTTTGAAGCCAGAAGAAAAATCGCTAATGTTCAACTGCTTTGGAAACTACAGCAACTCAGGGAACAAAACTGCAAAATTATCTTGTAATGATCTCGTACGTCTTGTCTCGATCTGCAGATCCGAAAGGAGGCCAAGAACTACGTCTGGCGACGTGACACAACGATTTCAGATCCGCCAAAGCTATCTTGGATATGAGATCCAAGTGAGGAGGTACGTAGTTTTTATGTCACTTGCATTGTCCAGTGGGCTTTGTTGTAGGGCTTCGCATAAAATCACTGTAGAATACACAAATGCACCGGCGAGAGGATGTCACTCATGATTTTAGGGTGTTCCTAGACCTCTCCAAGCATGCCATTTATCGAAAGTTTCAGCCATAGATACTCTGGATTTGAACAAATAGTCTCTTAAGGCAATGCTAATTCCTTGAAGAGCCGGAGTTATTTCTCTGAGATCCAACAGTCGACTTAAATCTCTTCCATTCTTGATCACTATTAATGGTTCACTAATGCAGGATGCAACTTTGGTCATTGAAGGCGCCTCTAGAAGGCCATCTCGGAAGCTACCGGAGCCACTCATCTTTGAGTTTTTCTTTTTGAGACTGCTGAGAGACCAAGATTACAAACTCAAAAACATTGGTGACATTTTGTGGCATTATCAATAGTGTAAATAAAGTACATGCTTAGTTTTTAATTTCAGAATCTGTAACCTTTCATTTCGTGGTGGAGGGATGGCAGACAGATTGTAAATTTGTGTTTCCTTCTGAAATTTTGAAGAAAGGACGGAGACTTCAGATGTGGCTAGTTTGTTTATTGTATGTAATGTGCCCAGAGAGGAGGTTGAGGTAACGGTTGGTTAGGTTCTGGATCTGCTTTTGTTACAGAAGTTGGAATGACGAAGCCAGGTTGTTTAATTGCGAAGGCTGTGACTAACTGGCAATTGTGATTGTGTTGCACAAACTCAAGTTTGTTTTTCCCTTTTCTAGACACATTTATACCCCATTTATATTCAGTATCTTCTTTGGTCTTGTATGGATCCTTGTGATCATCAACGTAGTTGCATGCTCCTCACAACATTGTTGAAATTAGGGTCTACAAGTGTTGATTGTTGAAAGATTTTCAAGAAACCTCTCATTGTTCTATAACATTTATTAAAGAATTACAAGTTCCTCAATTTTTCAATTAAAATTTCATTGGATGCAAATTTTCTCACAAGAATTTCTTACCATGTGAAACTTCATCACTTCAGTAATTTTGAGATTTTTTTAACTTCTATTTCATGATCCTAGGACCAGGATGTAGTTTCTTCACCAATGATATAAGTTTGAAGAATATCTATTCTATTCACTGCTTCTTGAGTTTATGCATAACTCAAGGTGGGCACCCAAAAAACTATTGTGCATAGTTACTATTACTAGTCTCTTCAAGGCTTTGTACTTTCTTGTTGGCAAGTGAAAGGAGGTTCCTATGCACTAAAGACTTCAATGTTTGGATATATACCACATGCAAAAGATATAAAGGGTCAAAGTTTTTTTTAGTGGATGTTCTATAATCGTTTTACACATAGGTACATATTGAATATTGATTATGGCCATATTCATTAAAATGAGACAAAATGGTCATTTTGAGATTTCAACCCTAAAACGATTATAGTGATTTTATCCTTGAGTCCAACCCTAAAACGATTATAGTGATTTTATCCTTGAGTCGAAGATAAAATGAGAGTGCAACCTTTGGGCATCAAAGATTTATATATATATTAATGTATAAAAGTCTCAAATTATCGAATAGTCTCAAAATTGAATAGTTATAACAATTTATCTTCGAGTTGAAGATAAAATTGAGACTACAGTTTGTCTCATTTTAACGAATATGGCCATAATTTTTGGAGATGTTGATTTTGAAAATGTTTGTTGACTGATGGTGGTGGTTTTAGATAGAGTGCACTTTTGGGAGTGCACTTTTGGGAGTGTACTTTTGGGAGTGCCCATCGATGAGATGAAATAACATAGTTAGGGTGCCCTGACTTCTTCTTGCTATTCACACAATTGTTTCTATGGAGAATTTTGTTTATTTGGCACTATTTTGCAAACTTTGTCACTTTTATAGTTTAGACTGCATAGTTTGAAATCTATACCTATCCTGGTTTAGACATGCAGTTTGAAAATGCCATATGAAATATCATCATTTTAATGAAATTCCCTGCTTGTATTTTAATTTGTGTTATTGAGTCCATTACTTTGGGGAATTTTTTTGTTACAATGAATCACCTAGAAATGTAACAACAATTCAGCACACTACGTAGCTCATGACTAGACAGGGAGTTAATGGATATGTTTCAGACCAAGGCAGTACGTACTGGACTACTAGGCCATGACCCGGTGAGATTGCTTTGGAATACATCACCAAGTTGTGCACGTAAAGTGGCGTGATTGCTTTCCTCACCAGCCCAACGACGTTGACACACAGAAACAATGCGACATGGGCAAGCAAAGGCCCTTCGGCATTGTCCTTCCGCTTCAATTCTCTTGCAAGCTTCCTTGATGAGCTTGCCAAGGCCGCTTCGCTTTCACCTTGTCCAGACACCGATGATCCAGCTCATCCAGGTCAAGCTTAGAATCTTAGATATTGTGGCATGGCTCTAGAATTGAATGTCCTGGTGGTACGCAGTCAAAGTCCACGATTATGAAAGCTTGTTTGCAGTCGTTATCGAAGCTTAAGGTACAACGCCCAGTCCACGGAAGCCATTCAAATGACGAGAAATTTAACTTAGAGAAAACTCTTGGCCCTCAGCACCTGACACGGTGGAGCCTTCCATTGCAAGACGAGACACTGGCACAAGGATGGAATCACTGGGCCTAACTCATCAAGTCATTGCTTGACTTATCAAAACCTGCTCGGGGATTACTTAGCATCAATTGAAAGTCATCGTCTTAACGGAAACTTTTATTTTAGGGTGTACAGGGCCAAAATAAAGTCGGCATAGTTTGTATGCATGGAAGCTCATGTCAGTACTAGCTCTCAAGCTCCGTTAAATTTGACTCAGATTTATACTCACTATCTGGTAAGGTGGGGCACCCCAAACTGCCACTTTTTGCTACTGTGCCTGATTGTTATTATTATTGTGAAATTTTCATTGATTTTCTTGTTGGGAAGTGAAAGGAAGTTCTACCGCATCAAACGATGTGACATTTGGACACCGATGCAGAAGTTATGAAGGTTCAAAGTTTTTTTTGGCTTAAATCATTTCTTCCACATAGGTACATATTGATTTTGGAGATGATCGTGGTTTTAGACAAGGTGTAATAGCCATCTATATATCATTTGTGCAATCATAAAATTTAGTAAGAAAACATTCTAGATTGATTTCGGTGAGTCTGTTCTATCCCCCCAAATTCTCTCATGCAACGCAAAGTTCCTGTTCTAATTCGAGGTCTAAATAGAGCTTATCATAGTTCCAGTAGTACTATTAGTGAAGAATCCCCTGGTCTGAAGATTTTGATGGACACGGTACTACCGTGGGTCACGATCAACCGCCCCAAATGCCAAATATGCTGGAATGGATATTTCTCCACTCACTTGTGAGATCATTTGAATGTGAATCCTCATGCTTGAAGTATTCCCAAGCTTCTCGACTCCACGGATGATGTACAAGTTAAGCTTAAACCGGCCAGCTCACGTGTGCATGAAGTTTGATCGGTTTACAGCTTGTTTCTGCTTCACCTGTTCCATTCCAAGCACAAAAAATTTCCGTCATCGGGTATGAGTAACCTCGACTCACTCTAACCATCACGGTGTCTACTGATTTTCGCACAGGTCTCTGCACTTGAACATGTTGTGTAAAGTGATTGATAGTTGCCAATCATTATCAACTTCAATAATCTTTTCAGTTTGACTGAACTCCCCTACTTGATCTTTGCATCTTGGTAGAGAGATAATTTGTGTCTGAGAGAGTTGAGTCAGACTTGTGGTGAACCGGATGCTGTACGATTGTTAATTTGGTGCTTAATTGGAGATTTTTTTGTTGCTGCAGTGGTGTGGTTGAAGAAATGGCAGTGGAGATAGGGAAGGCTACTGCACCAGCTGTGGCGGGGAGTCATGTCGAAATGGAAGAACAGAACCAGAGACTGGAGAATGAGCGAAACATCCCGGATCCCACCGTGAAAGGCAAAGTCCATCACCTCTTGCGGCATGGAGGCTCTGTGTACGATGCTTGGTTCAGTGCAGCCTCCAACCAGGTGGGTACCAAAACCAGAGCATGCTTCCAACGCAGTAGCGCTTTTGAAACAACATATAAAGACGGCATGAATTGCAAAGTTGTTTCAAGTGTTTACACTTGTAGTACGGTATCACCGATGATCCCAACAAGAATTTGAGTCATGTATTACTTTCCAAACATCACATTCCTTATCACATTTAGGCGGCGATTTTTTTTAGTTTTACCAGCTATTTTCCTTCAATTCCCATATTGAACCGGTTTTACAAATACCGAGTCCGGTTCTTTCTCTACTTTTTACTTCAAATAGAAATTTTATAGATATTTTCACCGTTTTTTTCCCAATGTTTTTAATTGCAACAGGTTTTCCCCAATTCCACCGGTTAACAATGAACGAACCGGTGGTTCTCCCTGAACGTTGTTCTGTAGCCATTCCATGTTGAGATACTGCACTGACAAAGTACTGTTCATGCTTGGTTCTACAGCCACCCCTTTATGCAACCAAAAGCATCACCCTGTACTTACAATCATCATATTTTTTTTTTCTAGTCATCAACCTTCCTGAATCTCTCAACCATTAGTGATCTCATCAAGAATTTTTGAGCTATAGTTCCAAGTCATGTACTAGTTTTCAAATTTAACATTCTTTAGACATTGAAACACTGCACCTTTTCTATTTACATATTTAGATTTATTGCACTGACCAAAGTACTAAACCTGCTTGGTTCTTGAGCTGCTCATATGCAACTATGTGCATCATTCATACATATATCAAATATTGTTTACATCCCTCAACGTTCACATTGTATTTTTAAATAAGTTAATGAGAGAAAAAGGGCATTATAGGATCCAGGCTGATTTGGCATCGTCACAAGGTCTAAACCCTAAACAATGTTTTGATAGGTTGCAGCATCTGAAGCTCCTCATTGTTGGCCAGTGTAATGAAAATTATTCCCTGATTGCAGGTCGCGCAAGTACTGCTCACCCTACCGACTTCATTTGCACAGCTGGGGTATGCTTCCGGGGTCACATTCCAAATCTTCTACGGTATGGTTGGGTGCTGGGCATGTTACATGATTGCGTGGCTGTACATGGAGTACCGCGTTCGAAAGGAGCGAGGACATACCTTTAAAAACCATGTCATTCAGGTTCAAATCCCTCTCTAGACTACCTTGGCGTTCAAAAAATTTCCTGCACACACAGCGTCATATTCGCAAAAGTGATGGAATCTTGATTATGAATTGGCGAAGTTTCAAGAGTATGCTCAATAGATTGAACCTGTCAAAATTTGGAGGGTTTTTTGTAACCTGAAAAATAAAATTTTGGTACTTTGAATCGTTCCTGTAGTCACATTCTTTGTGCTGGGTGGAATTCTACAAGATTAGTGCCCATGGTGCAAACTTAGAACAAGGATATGGTACACTTAGTCTGGTTAACGTCCCACTTTTGTTTGGCTCATCCTCAAATCTATAGCATTCATAGATTTTATAGCTCTGGGCACTTGAATGACACAGATTTGGAGCTGTGAGCAATTACCATATAATAACTATGAACATTTAGGCATAGATTTTAAATGCCTTCCTAAAACATCTAGCCTTCTGAAATGCACAAAATGAATATGAGCTTTCTTCTGTTTCGCACGCAGTATTCACATCGTTTAAATTGTTTTGTTAGTCTCTGTGAATTAATGGTTTATTGATTGATCTACACTGGCAGTGGTTTGAAGTGCTGGACGGCTTACTGGGGCCTCGATGGAAATATGCAGGCCTTGCATTCAATTCTGTGTATTGTCTCTTTGGAGGTGTCATTCAGCTGATTGCCTGTGCAAGGTAATAAAGTCTAGTTAATTCAAAGTTGCATTGCTTATTTTGAAAGGTACCTATAATGCTTTATGGACTAGGTAACACATAAATGGGCATGAAAGTAGAGACTCGTAGTGAGAAATAGCATGACAAGGGGTGTTATGTCCATAACAAGGCTCATTTCACATTACTGTAAATAACATTAAAATGTTTCAATCACGTTCAATGATGCTTAATCTAGGGTCTCGAAAACACAAAAAAGTAGAATAAGTTGCACACAAATATGAGATACAACCATGCTTTGCATATCCAAGGCCTGCTTGCTTGCCCCATTTACAGAAACTAGCTGGTTCCATTGAGATTATAGCCTACATGATTTTGCTTCTGTGGCAGCAACATTTTCCTGCTCAACGACCATATTGACAAGCGAAGATGGACGTACATTTTTGGCGCAGTGTGCATGAGCACCGTTTTCATTCCCTCGTTCCGAAACTACCGTCTTTGGTCCTTCTTTGGGCTCATCATGATTACATACACTGCGTGGTACATGACAATTGCCTCAATTATTCACGGCCAGGTACAATTTCTCACCGTAAATACAAAGATAAATTTTGTTTAACTTGGTTGACACTGAACGAGAATAAAGCGTAATCCTCCTTAGGACCCCAATATTTCTCTTCTTTTATATCTTGAATTCATGTCATGATATCGTTTATTGGCTCTGCACTAAAGGGGAGGAAGCATTACATCAACTCAAGCTTCATCTATACACAATGATTCTTATGCTGCACAATCAGTTACTTTGATGCTACTTGAAATTCAAATAAAAAAGTAGGTGAAACGTAATTTCCAACATGAAATAAACAACTACAATGCAACGACACTGAGAAATAAATAGTTTCTGTGAAAGGGATAGAGCGCTGCTTGTTTCAAATTGGTCTTGAAATTCGTTAAAATGAAATGCAAAAGACGTGATTTGTGGTCTGCATTCAGGAGCCAGGAGTGAAGCATGAGGGCCCTGTCTCAAAGGTTTTGTATTTCACTGGAGCCACCAACATTCTTTACACTTTTGGAAGTCATGCAGTCACAGTGTAAGCTTCACGGTGCTCATCTTGCGTGTCCAAATTCCATCAGCAAAATTTCATTAATTTGGGTTATTTAGACTTGTACATTCATTAGCTCAAGTTGTCGAAGTTTGAAGCGGAGGTAGCCTAGAATTTTGTAGGGATCAAAAGTTTGTGATAAGATGTTAAAGAGAATCAAATAAGATCGGACTGCGCTCAATTTTTGAGGATGTGGACTACAATAACTGAGGTTTCTAATTTGTTTGAGATTAATGCACGGCAGGGAAATTATGCACGCCATGTACAAACCTGCCAAGTTCAAGAACATCTTTCTCCTCGCAACGTTGTACGTGTTCACGTTAACAATCCCATCCGCCATAGCTGTGTACTGGGCATTTGGTGACAATTTGCTCACACACTCAAATTCACTCGCATTGCTGCCGAAAGATACCGCTCGCGACATTGCGGTAGTGCTCATGCTCATCCACCAGGTAATCCAGACCACTTATTGTCAGAGCCTTGAACCCGAGATGTTCCTTCCCAAGGAACAAAAGATAAGATATTAGAAGATATGTGACATTGAAGAGTTTGGATCTACTAACCGATATTAGTTCATTTCATTGTGAAAACCTTATGCCAATATACCATAGACGTTCAATTTATGTCCGAAATTGTTCAAATCTATCCATCATTTCACCGACACTAGTTGGACAAAAAAACACAAGTAATCTATAATGTGTAGCAAGTGATGAAATGGAACGCTCTCAACGGTGATCTTTATAACCATAATTCGTGGTTAGGGCATCCGAGTTGTGGGACAATCATTCACGCAAGTGCTTACGATGAGTTCGTGGGGTACAGTTTATCTCTGTCGGATTTGCAGTCACGCCGCTCTACTTCATGTGGGAGAAGCTAATTGGCGTTCACCATACCAAGAGTTTGCTCGTCCGCGCCATTTGCCGTGTCCCCGTGATGCTGCCCATCTGGTTCTTTGCAATTGCGTTCCCCTTTTTTGGGCCCATCAATTCCACTGTGGGCGCCTTGCTGGTCACCTTCACTGTTTATATCATCCCATGCGTGGCGCACATGATGTACTATCGCACTGCGGGAGCTCGAGGGGTGCGTCATTTCCTTGCTCAACTTACTGTCGCTCCGGTTTGCATTAGAAAGAAAACACCTGCATATGGGTTGGCAGTCTTTGGATTCATGTGTATGAGGGTTTAGGGTTTTAGAGTTTGGGGTTCTTCCGGTTTGCATTAGAAGAAAAACTTTGCAGGATTGATCCCTGAGTTCCCAGTCAGTTCATGTTGTGCATTGATGTGTCATCATGCCGAACCAAAACTCTTCCAGAATTACATGAATGCAGGGAACTAATTAAGAGTCTTGGGGACCAAATGAATATGGAATTTCTTCTAAAGGTTTTGGATTCTTTGATGATCTTGCAGAGTTCGGTGGAAAATCCACCATTCTTTCTTCCCAGCTGGACAGCCGTATACGTGATGAACGTCATGCTGTGCGTGTATGTTGTGGTGATTGGCGTTGGGTTTGGAGGATGGGCCAGTGTCACAAACTTTGTCAAACAGATCGAAACTTTTGGCATTTTTGCAAAATGCTATCAATGTCCAAGAAAAGCCTCCTCGTAACTAGCCTCCCTCCCCCTGTAAATAACTCATGAATGTTCAACTGCCTTCGGGATTTTAAACTTGAGGGTCTTCACTAGGACTTTGATTATGTCTCCAGACACTTCATTATTATCAAAATCATGGTGAAGCCATGTAACTGAGACATGGTCCTGGGATTTCAGACATGATCCATCTTTGCAAACTAGAGGTTAGGGTTTTAGAAGTGAGGGTTTTACGCATTTCCTCTGTAATGTCACATATCTATTTCACACAGTATCTTCATCCCTTCACATTATGCCAAAATTGGTCTTCCGAAGGCAGACGTACTTTGAATGCATGTCAAGTGTGCTAGTCAATGGTTGTGAAACAAGTGTGTAGGAAATATCAAAATATTAAAGGTCATATTGAAAAGGTGAAAGTGTACATATTCATACTGCATTAAATTTCAGCACCAGATTGAAAGTATATAGTCATCTTAATAGGTAATTTCATAATCTATTACTGATTTGGATGCCAAATCCAATATCAGAGCAACCAAATTCGGCATGCCAACTCCAAGGCACTGCGCTACCTGATTAAAGCAGCTATAGTCAAAACATCATTATTTGATGCATAAAGGATAACCGACCTCAAAAAAAATTCACTCAGAATTCTTTAGGTTTCTGCATCTTGCTGTGATGCAGTTTAGCCATGGTGTAGCTCTCCATCATAAATTCCACGGATGTGCTCCTTAGACACGAAGTCATTGTCATCCCTGACAAGCAGATACGCAAAAAGCCACACTAGCTTTGCTGCCGGTCCACCCAAATAGATCGTACGCATTCATGTTGGCATTGGTGAGAGCCAGTATCTCGTCAAAGTGTAACCGAGTCTTGTCACTTTAGGCAAATTTGCTGAACAGCTCCTCAAACTTCTCGGGCATAAACCTGCAAACAGGAGCCGCACCCAATTCCGTTTGAAATAACATGCAGGTTTTACAACTGGAAGAATCAAGCAAACTGTTGCTGTGTCAAGGTCTTCCTCTGCAGAAAATTTTATGGCTCATATGCTAGAAAAACGAGACTAACTATTTGCAAGTCTACCTGTCCTCGGTATCAAACACTTCGGAGTCAATGCCATGTTTGTCATTGTGAATGTTCTTGATATAGATAGGAAACAAGAGTGATGGAATCCAGGACTGCACAGATCGATCAAAACAGCCAACCGCAAATAATTCACGTTTCTAGTGTCGAGAGTAGCACTTAGAATCAGTTAGAACACCAAATTCATTAAATTGAGAAGTTTCCTAAGTCCCCAAACAAGATGAGGTGGAAGAACAGCGTGTCAAGCTAAATCTGCTGTAACCAATATTTGGAGATCCGAACTTGAGGGTAGGTATTTAATAATTCGACTGTGGCTTACATCCAGGGTAGGGTAACTGAAGGCTCCGTTGATAACCAAGATGGCAAGCAAACTGACAAGAAGATTGAATCCAACGGCTCGGAATCCTGGAAAAAAAAAGAAGGTTAAGCAATTGAATGCGCCAACCCCATGATTGATACATACTTTACCAGATATGGTAATCTACTGTGTTCCGTGGTGTGCACCTCGGAAGGTCTCCCAGGGATATGCCATCGTTATCGAAATCGACGAACATGACGTGTTGCGGCAGCACGGAATAGCCATGGCACTCATGCTCGGGCATTCCATGTGGGTGGTCAGTGTCCACGGCCTCCAACGCCTGCGGCACATCTGCACCACCAGCCACACATGGGATCGAGAATACAACAGACTTCAAGCCTCTCGAATATATTCCCAATTTACAATAGATTAATGAAGGGATTCTAAAACTATTAGGGGCCGGATCCCGTCTCCTAGTGACTGACCCCTGTTACCTTCAATTAGCAAGTTGGGTGTAAGCACGACTTGGCTAATTGAACACTGATCGTTGAATTGAACAGGGATTGTCTACCGTCCTTTTAAAAGTGTTTGCAACCTCCCACTTGAGTGATGGCATAAGAAAACATCATACATTGAGTGAGAAAATTTTTGATCTCAAGAAAGTTAACCCAAAGTGGTCTCTCCAGGAGCTTGTATACTAATCTCCCGATGAAAGCACACTCCTAAATATTGGTTAAAATGCTTAGTAAAATGACAGAAACAGTACCCTCATATGAAAAGTATTCAAAGCAATTAAATCATACTAGGACATTGCTTATCCGTATAACGAGACGCTTACTTGGTAGAGGGATGGCTTCGAGGCTATGCGGGGACACGAAGCGTTGGGAGGTCACAGGAGCCTTGAGAGCCACCGTCTGCACATACTAATGTCGTCTCGCAAACGTTAGCGGCAGCCGCCACCATAGTAACACTTCGACTTGCGGAGTAGAGGAGCTGCTTGAAGCTTGCCCAGCAGCAAAGTTCGGGAAGCTAGATGCAAGAACGATAGGATTCAATTCAAAGCAAGGGAAAATGAATCGATATCCCGTACACAGGCAGCAGCAAACTATCCAGATCTAGAATAAGACGAATTTGCGGAGCAGGAGAACATCTACAAAGTGAGAAGGGAGGTAGCGTAAAAGGCATACAGTCCAAGAAACGCAAATATTGCCTCCTTGCAGTAGGAAATACTAGGTAGCTGAATAACCCTGTGACGTAGTCACTCTGCCACTCTGGCAGCAGTTTCACATCCTAGCTTCGACTTTCAGCAACATCCGCAACTACTGCACTGTGCAACACACTCAAACCTCTTCCATCGTACCATCCGGGTCCCAACTCTTTCACAATAATACGGTTTCACAGTGTGACAAGTGTGAGGGGAGTCACAATGAGGTTAAAAGAGTAAGTCACAGTAGCTTTAGTGCTTCAGTGAGGTTAAGCGAGTTGATGGGAAGCCTCACTCACCCCCATGGATGAGTACACTATTCTTGGTTATCCACTCATCTCCTTCCACATGCAATTCTACAAAGAATTGGGGAGTTGGAGAATGAGTGCTCCCTACTGTGACTCCCCCTCAATAGTGTGGCAAGTCTTCAGGATATTCTAGAATGCCCTCATAAAGTAGTTCATAATAAAGAGTTGTGAGTGTAATGTTGCACCGCCAGCCCAATCGACTTCCATTGTACTCCCCTGCGCTGCTGCTGCTTCCACTCGACCCTCCTTAGCTTGGTAACCCTAAAAATTTCCGTATGCATGTTCCTAATCTATATGATAGAGGGCTCCAAGTGCTGCATGTAACTGTGAGAGGGATCATGTTTATAAACCATGAGCTGTGTAGAGAAAAAACATTGACAATTCTGGCAGTTGAATCCAAAATCTCTTTCCAAGCTTATGAAGTTGGTGGAAATTTCATTAAGGGGAAGATGTAACATTTGGAGGTGCTATTGCTACATTGCAATTCCTGACGTAAGAAGAAGAAGCGCTCGGAAATTTCACGATTCTCCTCTGTTTGAACCATGGTTTAAATCGACTGATAAAAGTAAGAATACTGTCAGTTACAAGCGCCCTAATGGCAGATTGTCAAAACTCATGAGATTCCCCTGAAAAACAATTCAAGGGACCTCAAATGTCCACTGAATGCATATCCGTTCCGCTCGAGGGGAAATTCATGAAATTCAAAACCTAAATGAAACAAAGCCCTCAACCTCACTTAAGATCAAAACCTGGCGTCGGAGGCGCGGGATTTGCATCAAAGCTATCCAACTTCTCGCTTCTAACCGGCTCTGGCTCTTCATTCTTGCGTCCAAACCAACCACCGAAGAATGACGGTGTCTCAGGCTCCGAAACTGGTGGATGCGATTGCGAATACGTCGAAGAAGAAGAAGGTCCACCCGTCTCCGGATACACTCCACCCGGGTAACCAAGCCCTGCTGAAGCTCCAGCCATCGGAGGCATTTCTTCCATGGGCGGAGGCTGCGCTAAACTGGCCAACGTTCTATTCAACATGATTCCCGCGCCCTCAATTAACCCTAACAACACGCCTCCGAAGATGGCCGACCTCGCAGCCGATCTCGCCCCTGCCCGCAGTTGCAGAAACCCTCCGGTAGCCGCACCAGCGGCGATCGAGTTCCACGGATCCTCCTTCTGTCGCAAGTAAACCATCGAGCAATCGAACGTACTGAACAGACCACCCCAGACAGCGAAACTACCTCCGAGACGTGGTGCATTTAAACGCACGGCCTGCGTCCCACCAATCAACCGCTCGCCTTTCGGAGAATTTTTCATCCCTTTGATGAAATGCCAAGCTGAGCCGCCCACGGCGCCCATGCTGAACGCGCCCCCAATGTCGTCCAGGATGCGGTCCGGACACGGCTCCCTCGCGTGATCGGGAGTCGACATCTCAGGCGCTTGAATCTGCAAACGAATACTCTGATTTGCGAATTCTTTTCTGCCACTGCAAACACAAGGAATATGCTCGTAAAACTTGAAATTTTTCACAAATTTGCAAATTCTACCTCCACAGACAACATGAATGTGTCTGAAATGGCGGAAAAGAAAGGGAGACTCAGAGTCTGCAAGAAAAAAACCACGAAAATGTGTGGGTGGGGAAGGAGAGGGGTGACAATTGAGACACCGAGGTGTCGAATTGTGAAGAAACCCCAAATGTAAGATAGACGGTGAACGCGAAACCCTACGCGGACGAGAAGGTTTGTCGTTGAAAATCCCTCCTTTCTCGTTCTACTTTTCGTCCGCTTTAGCTACAATAAGTAGATATCTGATTTACAAATTTGGGGCATGTGACATCCCAACATTGAACTCTCTTTGGTTCAAATTTTGAATTTTTTTTGAGATTTTTTGGAGAAGGAAAGATGCATGAATAATGATTTTTACACATCTCCACAATCAATATCAAAAAATCATCACCAATTATTTTCAATAAATTATCATATATAACCATGGAAATTAACTTTAAAAATATACCAAAAATAGATTTCTGATTTTTCAAATTTGGAATTCGTTATACTTGATTGAGATTGTATGAGAATACAATGATATTTATGCTTGCCAAATTACACCAATTATATCTCATATCGTGTGAAATTTCTTGAATGACTCAAATAAGCAGTATGTATCTTTACTAGAGGCCATTGTATAGTACTTGATGGATTGCCAATTAGAATGGGTCACAAAAATTCTACAGTGGTCAAGTTGGAGACCATTCTTCAAGGCAATAATATCAAAACTCTTACAAATTAGGGATTGATAGCGGTTTTTATAATTGAATTTAAACAACCTTTGTTAGATCTCAGTAGTAGTTAAAAGGGGAATGTGTCTGATATTGTGAATGTAGAGTCTTTTTGTTTATGGGACATAACATCCCTTGCCACTCAACTTTCACATCACTTTCACATTTTGTTTATTTTTCATAACTAGACTCCACCTTCACATCACCTACTCCTTAAACTCAATGGAATCCATTTCAAGACAAATGATTGTCTCTTATTGCCAATGAGGAGAGACATGTTATTTTTTATAATGTAGGGCTTCTATAATAATATGATGCCCTTCTTTTAAACCCTTGATTGAGCATAGTTGTCCAAGATTCAAATCATCCAACTGTCAAGATTTTCTTTGAAAATGTGAAAGCATAGGCTTTATTGTTAGAAATAATATGTCAAGACACATGAGTGGTAAGGGATGTTATTTCTTGTAATAATACTCTGTAGTATTTCATCCAAAAGCACTTTGATTAGGTACAAAGAAACTCAAATTTAAACATTTGACAATGAAAATAAATTGCTCCAAAAGCAAAATAAAAATTAGAAATTATAAAGTCATTGGCAAAAATTACCTTTAGGTAATCATGATTTACCAAGACCTCTATAATTTTTGACTTTTACTTGACTATTGAAGTGCTTGTCCAATGTTTACATTTGAATTTTTTTTTTGTGTCTATTGATTCAATTCAAAGTATTTTTCGATGTGCTTCCAGTGATAATGATTTTAAGTTTTTATTATCAATATGAGCCAAAAGTAAGAAATACATTTGGAAAGTCAATGTACCAGTTGTAGTAAAGATGCTCTAACAAGACACTTGTAGTGTGGCAAGTGGCTGCTAGGAGAATGGATGGAAAATCCTTCATATTTTCTAATAAAATACTATAACAAAAATTGGTAAAAAAATACCGCACCCAAAATCAAATGCAATTCCTTTTACTACTACTTCGTGAAGTCCCAAAATGACTGTAGAATTTTTTTTTTTAATTTTCCACTACAATTTTTCAAATTTTTGGGGTGCATAATACACCATAGAAAAGGTATTTTCAAGACTTTTCCAAAGGTATATTACATGCCCCAAAATTTAGAAAACTATATTGAAATTTTTAAAAAAAAATCTATAGTTGTTTTAGGATTGTGCAAAACAATGATCTAAAGAATTGCAGTCAATTTTGAGTGCAGTTATTTTTTACCAAATTTTGTTATAGTAAAACCAAAAGATCATAACTAGTAATAGGATTATTCCTTCATATTTATTCTACAAAGCACTTTACTACATGCCTAAACTCTACTTATTCCACTATGTAGGGTTTAAGGTATGTAGGAGCACCCATTTAAGTTCATGTACTTGTTGACTGATTAAGGTTGAGGAATCAATAGCCAATTTTTTAAGCAATTTAGAGCATATTATGTGTAGTATGAGGTGGTGGAAATTTTTTCCATGTATAAAGATAGGAAATTTGGAGATTGCAAAATTTGCAAAATTTTATTTTTAAAATTGAAATCACTATGAATGTTAGGAGCCAAAAAGTGCACTTTACTAGTAGCCAATGTTTAAAGTCTTTCAATTCCAATCATTCAAGAATTACTTTCCCACTCATTACTTTCTACTTTTTTGCTCACTATTTTGGGACACATGTCATAATCTTATTAGTCCCAACCTTGTATAAAACCAAAAACGCACATTCAAGTTTAAGTTGGAAAATTGTTCTAGCCGTGGTTGAAAATACTACCCTCTATACTAGGTTTTTTTATTTTTATTAGTGTCCCTCCTATTGGCCTAACTATAGAGGCTAGTTTTTGGAGGGACAAAACTAGAGAGGTCAAATTTCTAAAAGTCTTGTAAAATTTTGCCAAAAAAAAAGCCCTACCTCCTACAAGTTGGGTGTTGCACGTGGATGACAATTGGTGTCAACCTTATAGAGTTTCTTTGAAGCATCTCCCCAAAGTACCTTGAAGTGTCCCCCCAAATACCTAAAACCATCTCCATACTTAACTGTAGTTGGTGGGTGTTGATCTTCTTAGATTTCTGTATCAAAATCAAGGCAACTTTACTAAAATGTTGTTTTAGGTGTTCTAGCGAGCTCTCCTTTGAAAATTCACAGAAAATAGATGCAGTATCCAAAAATCCCTTTTTTTTATGATTTTCAATTTCAAATACTGCAAAAATGTTTTTTCTAGCAAAAAGTGCCTCTAAAAGGTGCTTAGACTACGTTGCCTTAGTAGGTGCTTTAGAGGATGACTGCCCATTTTCCCGGCAATGGTGTAGAATGGCCGTTGCTACAAACTACCTGCCCTAAGAGCAAGGCCACCCATCTTGCAAAATGTAGGTGGCCTCGACTTGCAAAGATGGGGGCTTGGGCGGGTTTGGCAACTAGGCTACCAGGCTTGCCCCACCGTGGCCTCTTAAGAGGCCATACCCCCCAGCTTGACAACTCACATCAATTACAAAAATCGCAAAAACAGAGTGAAAGAATAGGAGCCCCAAACCTCCGCCAACCTTTGCGCCTCTTGTAGCTTCCTGTTTTGCAGCCATAGGGTGGTCTGCAAATTGAGGTTGTTTTGCCAATCACAGAGTGTTTTCGGCTTGTTCCTTAAGAGGCCATCTGTTTTTATAGGACGGATGGGGTTGTTTTGGAGGCGCCTCTTAATAGTTCATCCAAGTTATAGGACGGTTGGGATGCTCTAACATGTTGGAATGAGCGTCCCCGTTTTTCAGGAACGCCCATTTGACCCGATGATAGGCAGGCTCCACCCGCTCCCGACTCCACATGCAAGTCTACCCTTAGGAGAACCGATCCTTCTCGGGCGATTTCCTGTTCCGGTAGTCCACAATTCATGAGAGAATTTCGCATTTCAAAGATGCTCTACAGACAAAGGAGCCTCGATTCAGGGGATTCAAAGACTCCCGGTGCCTTGCGGTGCAAGAAATGGGAGGCTGCTACGGCCTCGGTAATCCGTACCACGACTCCTTTCAAAAGTCAGCCAGTAAGATCAAAGCACTGTTCATTAGGGTCCCTCTTGCGGTCGTGCCCACACATAACCGACTCCACCGGAAAATCCTCGGCGCTTTAGGGCACCATCCTGGAATCCGAGCATTCACATTTTACTCATCGCTGCGCCTATTCTACCGACAATGCAAGTCGGAGCTAGCGTCAACGTCATCAGTGAACAAAGCCTACACTGTCTAGATCTCCTCCAAAGCTTCCAATTACATGAATTCGACCCACTTCTGTCAGGTTTCCATTCTTATTCTTGGATTGCAAGCCAATAACCAGTGGCATCAGAATTTGGACTTGTGAAGAGAAGCGCTGGTAGTGGAACAGTGCAGTACATATTTTATTGCAGCATCGATCATTTGAAGTGACGAAGAAGCTGCAGAACGTAAGTCTGTTAGTCGTTCACGCTTGTTTGCAAATTTGTTTATATGTGCAATGTAGTAGCATCATTAATTCCAAATTATACATGAAGAGGTGTAATGCTTGTTGGTTCTAGCTAGCTAGCTGAGACTAGTGATTGCCTGCTTGCAAGTACTAATGGTGGCACCATTTGAAGCAATGATTGAAGAGTTTGAACTCCAGTTGGTTATTTGCAATCTCCTTATGTTAAAGTCAGTGTAGAAATCAGCTCACAGGGAGTTTGTAGGATTCAATTCCTCGATCTCCGGGTTAAGAGTGAGAACAGCAGGGGAAATTGTATGCAAGCCCCCCTGAGTGTCATCACGCAGGGGATTTGTATGTATTCCCCTGTCTCACCTCCCCCCCTTTGCATGTACAGCTTCTCTGTGTAACGTTAGTCCTCGAGTCGATCGAGTCTATTGGAGCTTGTGCCACCGTCATCAGCATCACGAAGTAATTATAAATTTCTTTTGCAGAGTAGAAGAATGAGTAGATTTTGCTGGGATTCGCTTCTGCTGTGCTGCATCGTGTTGGTGGGGTTCTCTGCTGTGATTGTTGGAGATGAAGGAGGAGACTACCTGAATTCGAAGGAAACCCAGGTGGTGGAGCTATCGAATCAAGCCTACAACAACTACTATCGCAGATGTGGTATTAATTATATTTCCGTTCCTCTTGTACCATTTCTGAAATACTCCTGGCAGTCGGTTACTTCTCCACTTGTCCGTCAACTGGATGTTCATGAACGAGAAGGCAGAGTGTCGCTAAATAATGGTCATTGTCGCTACCATGGCATCTACGTTTCAGAGGACAAAGTTATGATGTTCAATTGCTCAGAGCCCTGAAACTAGGACTTTAGTAGATTTGAAGGTTCAGGTGAGAACTGAGAAGTGGAGACGATGCCACTGTCACTGAAATTTGCCATTTTAACAGTCTTAGGTTTATCCTGATTGCCAAACACCAGAGTATTAATAGTGTCTGACCAGTGCGAAATTCATTAATGGGCTCACTTGTAACGTCTCTGCAGAATTGCTGGCATCATGCAGCAACCCCTCCAACTGCTCCCACAGCGTTTGTGAGCCTTTGCTGGGGGATTTAGAGGGCCTCACCTGTACGACCGTGTTGAACAACACGTTTTGTCCTGCGCCCGAAAATGGTATCACCCCCTGCACACACATGAATCTCGACTACAGACGGGGTTATGTCAGGTACGTTAATTAGCCCAATGTTGTTTAAACCCTCTCAATGCTTTTGCTATTTCCAATTCGATCTACAGGTGGTTTGATGTGCACTAGTATTAGGGTTCAAATGCATTGGTCAAATCTGAAGATTTAGTGCTAACTCCAGCAATTTCTAATTACTTACATGATGAGGCCTTGAGGCTTTAGTTACAACAGGATTTTCAACATTGATAATTAAATTGACATATACTTTTCAGTAACGTTTAGACAACTTCGTAGCGAATGATAATCCTGTGCAAGGTATATAGGGAAGTCTCCCTATAGTGTACTAAAAGTCCCTTCCATTGGTACATAAAGCTCCAAAAAACTCAGTGAAAAGGGTTTCTGTGTAATTTAGTCTAGTACACGTTTTAATTTTACAAGAACCCTCGTTTACATTTCAGTGTTGCGTATTGACCACATTACACTTGAATGTCTCTGTTTGTAGAGTGGCAGCGTCCACGGATCTGGGCAGTGTGGATACCATGCTTTGCATTTGTTCCCAGAGGGAGTTGGATCCTTTGATGAAGTCCTTCACGTCGACCAACCCATCGGCTTTGACTCGATCGTACTTCGCATCAATGGATGGGTCGTGGAGAGTACTTCCAGGATCGGTAACGTTTTGAAACTCTCCTAATTCTATCCTAGAAGCATTGGCAATCATTTAGGTTTGCATTGGAGAGCATAACTACAATTCTTAAAGGCCTTCATCATACACTCCTTGGCTAGTTAACATCTTCATAGTTCACACCCATTGGATCACATCAATCAACAAGACTGTGATGAAAGGGGATATTCATAAAAAGTTACGAAGTCTGTTATAGTTCCTTTTTGTACTCACTTGGAGTTTACAAGAGGATGGTGAACCTCTGATTTAACACATATGAAGGGCAAAATGACGAGGGGAGTGTTGGAATGAGAAGGTTGTCAACGCTTTTGTAGTGTATTTGAAATCTCCACTGTGCAATTTAGAGGGGAGTAGAATTTCAAGCAACACTCGTTATATGAACACATTAGGTAGCACTTATCCAAGGTGAACTGTATCATCATGTGCCTTTGAAGGTCGACTTTTGATGTAAAGAATAGATACAATCCTTCCACTGACAATGATGTCCATATTTGGGAAGACTGGCCTTCAATTGGCGCAATTCTGGGGTTCCAAAATCTGTGACATTCACCTGCACAAAGCTCTCAAAAAAAAAAATGGAGTAGGATAGATTTCCGTTTCAAGCTCGCACACCTTGATGAAAAGTTTGAAAGTCAAGGAACTCCGCCAAGTTAACCAAACTGACGTCTTGTTAATTAAAAATTATTTGAGCAGGCTCGAAGTGCTGAACAGTGTACGGATTACGACCCACGTAATCGCCCTTGGTTCCGTACTTCCACATCGGTGGTGAAGGTGGTGACGGTGCTGATTGACTTGGCCGCGTCCATGAACAGCAATCTGCCGACGAGCTTCGGAGCTGGCAGCATGTTGCAAGCGGCCAAAGACATCGCCTCGAAACTGGTCACCACGCTCAGTGCGGATGACCATTTCAACATAATTGTCTTCAACAGCACGGGAGCCTATCAACTAAATACTGAAGCGGTAACTCGTTCTTCCACCCTCTCACAGTTACCACTGTTGCATTTGCATTTCACTTCTCTACAATGACAATCGTCTATTTCGTTAAATCGACACAATTCGAGGTGCCAAGAATCTGTACAAAGCTCCAGAAACTAGGACTGGCACAGATATATGTACAGTATTTACATTTTAGGTTGGTTACCTTGAAGAGTAGCTTGGGTAGTGGAATTCCACCAATTTAAGGAAATTGACGTTGAATGAAACCATCAGCATGAGTTTGTTTGCATCACTTGGTGTTACGAGTGTTACTAGTAAAGGTCTTTGGAGTGTATTTCAAATGAGACACCTTTGGACTACATTCACTTTGCTAACACTTCTTCTAATACGAAGTGCCAACATATTTTATATATTGAATCTTGTGTGTGAAAGATGTACACTGTGAGTACGTGGTCGCACTCGGACTATGTGTCTACATTTTTCAGAGGATTTATAAACTTCGTTGTCATTATTGATCGTGTGCTCTATGTCTCGGATGTCACAAATCTGTTCAGGAAAAAATGAAAGATTTGACTGTATTGTACAGAAACACATCAGTGGCTTTTTTGGTTGGTGGTTTTTTTCGCTGAAATGTCTAACGTGCGCAAAGAAATTAAGTACCTGTATATTTTTGTTGGCTGCGGGAAACTTCAGTCTCATCAGAAACACCATTTTTTTCTCTCTGCTAATCCGGCTCACTTGCCTGTGTGCTTTTGGCTTGAATCAGATCTTAGTCAAGGACCGTGACAAAACCGGTCAACCGGAGCTACAACCTGTGTTGGACAAATTAAATAACCAGACGATCGAGAGCGAGTATAGACAGTCAAATCTTACGGCTGCAATTCTGACTGCCTTGCCAAATTTTGAATCAAATCCGCTTGCTGCCAAGGTGTGATCCATCCCAGTTCTCCTACTCAAGCTTAAGCACCACTGCTCAAAGCTGGCCCTTTATGATCAGTGCTTTTTTTCTTCAATGGATATACTTTGTAATAAATTAAGCAGTGGTTTGCACAAATTGACATCTGATTCTCCACACATCGGGTATACTAAACCTGAGTAACCAATTCTTGTTATGAAAAACATAACACTCACATAGAAGCGTTTGAATTTTGGTGCTGCAGGTGATCCTCGTTATAACTGATGGTGTGTTTGCAACTCTCGGAAATGTCACACTCCCGTCTGCAAGCTTGTCAGGTGTGAAACTTTTCTTGTACAAGTTGCCGCGGAGTAATGACACGAACGACTTCTTGGCAAACAACTCATTGACGCAGCAGCTGTGTGCCGTGGGAGGGCATCTCGAAACAATTCGGAAGAACCTGGAGAATCCCCTTCTTATGCTCAACAAGTACTTCTCGTACTTGGCCAACCTGAAGAGGGTTGAGACAGATGGGCAACCTCAGTACAGTGCTGTATATCAGGACTTTGAGCAGATCGGGGGCAACATTACTTCAGTCACCAAACCAAGTACTAGCCTTTCCATTACTTTGCTTGTCTTGATTATCCTATTTTCTATCTTTTGTAATTTTGAACCATAGTTTGTATGGTTTGAATATAACTCAGTGATGGCTTTCAAACTTGGATAGTTTTTTGCTTATGGATTTTCACGATAGACGCCCTATTTGGTTTTTAATGTTATTGGGGCATAGTCGCTAATATTTTGCGCTTTCGAAGGCCGGCTTCTTGAACCCTATATCTACACAGTCCTTTTGTTTGTAAAGTTGTACACCTGTCCAAAGTATGGGTGCTCTAGACTGAGCCAGTATTAATACCAGAATTGATTTGTTTCTGACTAACAATGTTTGATTGTAGTCTTCACAAATTAGACTGCTAACATTGCAAGTAACCTTGTGAGTGCGCAGCTTTCTCGGCGGAGGGTGATCTGATAGGTGTTGCTGGAATAACGCTCTACCTTGAGCTAATGGGCAACTTGACAAATCCAGTCAAAAATGCCTTGCTCAGTAGGGTCACAGGATACAATCCTCCTACAAATCCAATCGTACTCACTGCTGCAAATTGCACCATATTAGTGGTAAGCGATCATCTCCGAAACCATGCTGTCCAAATTAGCCATATTGATGATATGAGGGATCTGGACCCCAAGGGGGAACAGGCTTTGCATCAACACGAGTTACATCTTGAGTCCATTATCAATTGGGTTCATGAAATTGCCAAAGGCTTAACATTACTAGAATAAGAAACACCTGGAAGTAGGGACCTAATTAAAGTGAAAAAGTTTGCGTCTGCTCAGATGTATGCATTGTATTTGTTGCCACTTCCAAGCTGAATCCTAGTCCGTAACATGAAGTACTCCGATCCGTAACATCTACATCGGAACTACATTATGAAGCCAGTTCCAAAGCCTCTTGTAGATTTTTCGTTGCTCTCCTGATTAAGGAGACAAAGCTTCTCCTAGCCTTGTTTCCTGACACAAGCGCTTTGAATTGCAGCTTCTCTACTGATCGATAACTTTTTTCGTTTGCTTACTTCAGAATGAAACTACCCAACCATGTGGAGCGAGCAGCCAATACTACGCAGAGAATGGAGGTCTCTGTGAGAAGACGGACTTGAGAAGCACCATCGAAGACCTGGCTTGTTGCGGAGCATGCAGTGTTGCAGGCGGTCCTGAAAAGTCCGACCCCAAGGGTTTGATTATTGGGTTCAGTGTGATCGGACCGCTTGTGGTACTGGTGGCTCTGGGAGTGGGTGTGTTTCTAATGAGAAAGCTTATAAGGAGAAGGAGAGAGGACCGCCAAGCTGGTAAGAACGTATTCATATTCCCGGGGCCTTCAGACGACGCTGAGACGCCAGAAGACGGCCTCGGTGTGCAGTTGGGCACGCTCTCGGTAAAGAGTTCACCAGCAACACAATGACGCAGATTTTACATCGACTTTGTGAAATGACTTCAAAAGGAGGGATTGTGGATTGAAGGCGTCCTTCATGAAATTCAAATTCATTTAAATCTTGCTTCAAAAGTTATCATAGAAGATAGCTTTATCATTCTTTATGTGTTGTTTGAATTCATGTTCAAGGATGAATTTTTGTGGATAATTGCTACAAGGGATTCTTTTTTAATAAACGTTAAGTTTTTATGTTGAATAGTTGAGTTGATAATCTAAGGAAAAAGCTTTGATACATTCTATTTGGACTAGTGATGAGAAAGTCATGGACAATCTTAGTTTCTATTTGTTTAGGGTCCCACATTGGGTCCAAGTGACACATGTAATACCAATTTGCAACACTACATACTCCACACCATTGTGGGTGATTTTAGAGTTTGTTGCCACTGGGCTCCTACACCTTCAGGAATTGGAGGGGAGCATCCAAAAGCTTGCACGTTGAGGAAGATCCTACCACATTTCCATTGGATTGTTGTACTTCACATTGCCACCCAAAGTTTAGTAGCTCATCATTCCAAATTAGCAATTACCAACTCCAAATTATGTCTTCCTCCAACACTTGTGACATTCAAATTTATATAGATACAATCAATTTGTTTCTTTCTTCAAAGAATCCTCCTCCAAGGAGTGTCCAGGGTTTTCATAGTAGGTGAACGTCCGGTTCGCCCGTCCGATTCGCCCGACAGGGCGTGGATGTTGTAGTCGGGGCACGGATGGGATCGTCAGGGCGTGGACGGGATCGTTAGGATGCGGTCAGGGCGCGGACGGGATTGTCAAGGTGCAAAACTCTCAAAATTAAAGCCGTTCAGACCGTCTGTCCGTCCGATCCGGTTCGCCTGTTATGACAACCCTGGGAGTGTCTATGCCCTCTAGCTTTACAAAACTGATTTGCAAGGGCTAAAGGCTACAGGGCCAACTAAAAAGTCAATTGGAAAGGAGCCTAAAGCTCAATTTACAATGGAGAGCACTTGTACCATCCAGTTCAAGAGGTCCTAGAGGCCTTGTTTAGATAGAGATTACCTTTGACAAATCATACTTCATTTTATTGACAAATTTCTATTGTGCGTAAAGATATGTTGTTTTGCCTATATAGGTCAAAATTATAACAATTGTAAATCAAAGTTGTTAGAATCCAAATTACACAATAATTATGAGTTATTCCTTTTTAAATGATTACAAATTTATTTTTATCTTTCTAATTTTTAGTTATGAAAAAAATACCAAAAACTTTATATGGAAATTATAATTAATATCATTTTAGTGACGAACTTTATGTCAAAATTGGTTTAGCCAATTTTCAAAGTAACCTTTGGGATTTTGTATTGATAGATATAGGGTTCACCTAAGAACCATAGGTTGCCTTTGAAGCCATGACTAAAATTGAAGTGATGATTAGAATAAATGAATGAAGCAAAGAAGAAATGAAGCCAAAACAAAAGTAGTGGAATGAAGCTGGGACAAAAATTTTAAATTAATATGAGATTAAAATATTTTTGAGGCAACTAATGGCATTTGAATCTTTGAGATTTTTGTATTGACAAATATAGGGTTTAACAGTGGCTTTAAGTCAAAATACACCTCTAAAGTCTATTATATCTAGTTCACATGTTGCCAAGATTCCAATGTCAACTAAGCTTAAAGTCTATAGAATTATAACCCTCAAAGGATGAATCTATTGCCATAATAAAAAGTAAAACAATTCATATCAAATGCAATTGATGCTCCAAAAATATGAAAGTTTCTCCATAGCTATAGAATATAATATAGAACACCATGGTGCAAATTTTCCTTACCATGGCACTCTATTATTAAAAATATCAAAGCTCTATGGTTATAAAACATTTGCTATGAAATTCCAATGACAACCTTTAGGTTAAACTCATCTAGCTAGTTTTTTGGAGCATCCATTGGGATTTTTGTGGTAATAAATTTAGGATCCACTTTTTGACTATGGAATTAAGTTTGAAGTCACAACTAAAATTGAAGCCTAAAGAGACTTCAATGTCATTTTAAAATTAGAGTGGAGGATATAGATGCTAAGACTTCTATGTCAAATGAGGTTTAAAGATTTCTAACCCTTAAAGAATGAGCCTACAATTAATTTTTTTCAAACTTCATTTTGCAAGTACCTATAAATGCAATTTTTGTATTTTTTGGGAGATGTGATTATTATAACAAATAAGATGTTAGGATTTAATTGTAAAATTTTTGTATTTTTTTGTATAATTTTTTTGAATTTTAAATTAAAAAAAATTCATATCATATGCAATATATGCTTAAAATATTTAAAAATCTCTTCGTAGATTTGTATTACAATGTAGAATATTATAGTGTTTATTTTTTTTACAATGTCATTTTGAAATTAGAAAATTAGCACTCCATAGTTGCAAATTAATTTTTTCAAATTGTTGGTCAATATTTCAAAAAATTCTAAATTTTAAATAGAATCATAAATGAATAACCAAAGAATAAATGAAAAGTTAAATGAAAAAATTGATTACCCATAGAAATCTAATTATTTTTGGGGCTTCAATATCAACATAAAAATTTTCATTTCTAGGATCTCCAAATTCAAAAACAAGGCCTCCAAACCTTCAATTGGATATTATTAGTAGCACAGAGAGCAGCTAAGCCCTATTGTGCTAATTATATATAGCTCCTTTCTAATTCCTTGCTAACATATGTGGTTCCCCTAAACTACAAAGGAATGACTTCTACGAGATCTTCAAAGGTGAAAAAACCTTAAATTGATGTAGATTCATTATCCACAAATCAATAGAAAGGAAGTTGTTTACAACTGTTTTGTAATTTGGGACTATACTTAAATAAAATTCTAATGTTGATCATTGGATGGGATTGGTTTGGACAATTTGGTAATATAAATTTTGTATTGACAATTATAGGGTGCACTAGGTGTCAAAAATCACTTAAATACAACTTGGCCTTGGAGTCATAAGATCATATGGCTAAAACAATAAAATAAAACCACAACCATTATTTCCTGTAATTTGTGTGTCCCTTTGTCTACAACATGTATAATTATACTTTTTTGAATAAAAATATTATAAAAATTAAAAAACATTAAAAATATACATAGTAATAATAAATTTTAACCTTTAAGAATTGAAGGGTTATTTCAAGCCCAAATTTACTCTATCGACATCCTTTAGGTTTTGTGTGTATATTTGTTCAATAGAAATTAAATTCATTGGGGGGGATTGCAAGAGGACAAAGGTGCTACATCATAACAAAGAGGACAATCTTGTAGTCAATGTTTGCATACTTGGTGGATTTTTGCGGTATCATGTAAGATACTTGTTTACATATTCAATTTGGATTTTATAGATTTTAGACAATTGAAGGAATTTTGATTGTATTTTAAATCTCATGAATGTGTGCTTGGGAGGAACACATAGTCGAGTATAAGTTAGCTTTAAACATAGTTATATCTTTTGGAAATAGAATTCTTAGATATTTTAAAAAGAGATACCACCAACATCCACCATATACTTCAATAGAAACATGCATGGTTTGTATAAATTAGAGATTTAAACGATCCATAAAGAGAGCCACATGACTAAATAGATTAATTGGGATCTTCTAGCTAGTCATTTATACATAGTCTACGTAGACCATTTTTCTCCTACTTAGTAGTATGTATCAAATAAGTCAAGTGACATTTTTGTTGCTAAAATAAGTACAAAATCTTTCATATAAGGTACTCATTAATTCTTGAAAAAAATTGTAATATATTTTCATTTGTTTAGTTATGTGTCAAATACATCAAATACTTTTGAGCCTATGTACTATATGCATTTCAAAATTAATTTCATATAAAAAATTTAACAATGTTATACAAGGTGCACATGCAAGTTGTGTATGGATCCATACCGTTATATGTAATATGTTCCTTACATCCAAAAAACTAAACAATTTCTTTCCCTTTCAACTCAAGTATTTAAAGAACAAATAAAAGTTTAGTTGGTTGGTGATGAGTCACACTTGCAACCATCTATGACAAGCCATTCAAGCCTTCACACAATTTTTTTTTTTAAGATTGACAAGTGAAAATGAAGCATTAATTTCACAACAATTTTCTTTCATGGATTTTTCTAAAAAGAGAATCAAATGGTATATAGCAAATTTGAACTTCAAAATGTTTAAAAAAATTCTTTTGTAGCTATTGTTGTAAGTATACTTTTGTCTTTAAGTTGGATTAATTATTGGTGAAATTAAAGAAGGATACTTCAAAGGTCAATTCATCTGAGTTCTTTTCCATATGAATGCATTGAAGACATTGGATGAGATTTATAGACAACATATGGACAAATAGAGAAAAGTTTCAAAAATTTAAGCACTACAACAACATATGGACAATATGAACACTAGCTTGAAGATATTGGATGAGATGTATGGATCTAATAATTTGAACAATATGAAGACAATTGATATGAAGACAATTGGTCTTGGCCTTAGATCTATAGATCTAATATGGGCGATCTAAATGAATTAGACAAGAACATGGGTCAAAGGTTGAAAACATATGATGAAATGCATTATTCTATGAAAGAATTGAAAGTCAATGGTTCAAATGAATTTGATATGTTGAGTAGTACAATTTTAAGTTCTAGAACATAGGTCACTCCTTGTAGTAAGAATGATGGCATTGCATTCCACTCCACAAGCTTGGTAGCTTATGAATTTTAGCCATTATAATAAGTAGTAAACAATTCCTTTTTTAATAATTTTTTCTCTTTTGCCAAACATATCAAATTGCATTCACAAGATTAACAAGATTGTTCAAATTAACAAGATATATGGCCAATTCTTAAGGATCTTTGTGCCTTTGTTGTATCAAGATAGGTTTTCTTCATATTGGCATGCTTAGATTCATTTTCTTGATGTCCCATGTTTTGATCTTCAAGAACTTTAATTCAAAAATTTAATTTGAATTCTAATTTTATTTTTGCTTATACTTGTTTGTGTAAAGGTTTAGGATTATTTAGAGCATGTCTTAAACAACATCCATCTAAAAATAAAGGCAATTGGATTAAAACAATAAAATTTATATTCTAAATTTGGAGGGATAAATTTTTGGCTTTGCTCCTTATAACATTTTTAAGGAATTGGCTTTTAATACCCTTGCATATATAAACTAAGTTTTTCCTAAGTAACAATGCAACATTGGCATCCTTAGAAAAGACAACATGCTGTATACACAACTTACACCATACATTTTCTCTATACTAAATTTTATATTTTTATTTTTTTGTTTAGTTTCCATGTAAAATGGAGACACAAAGATTTTTCATAGTATATTGCTCAAAAATGTTATGTGACTTAATATGAATTTTAAGTATTAATCATTTTTGAAGACCAACTTTCATCATACTTTGCCACCAAAATGTGTGTCCACCCTAAGATTGGTTCTTAAGGTCTTTTAGAATTGAACATCATAATTGTCTTGTCAACTGATTCTAAAGTCTCTACTTGCTTATATAAAATAATGAAATTAGGTTGCCTTAACAATTAGGTTGCTTTTTGTAGAGAAGTTACCTCATGAGTCATGACTCATTGCTTATCCACATGGAGATTCATGCAACTCTCTAAATCTGGGTTAAGAACTACTGCACCAATCCATGCAACACATTTAGTTCTTATATTACTCCATCCTTTTACAATAATAATACATATTTATATAGTGTAAAATGTCAAGAAATTAGTGTGAGGGGCAACCTAATTTTACTATTTTGTATATGTGAAGGAATGTGACAGGTGTTTGGACGACATAGAGCAATTGATATTAAGAAAGCAGTGAATGAGATGAAACTCTATGATTTTGCTGGACTCAATGTTTTTGACATGGTTGATACAAGTAAATATCTATACTATTAAGAAATCTTGACCTTTATTATCATGAAGTTGGAGTATTTCATTGCTCATAATTTTGTCATATATAGTTAAATTCTATCACTTATTAACCCCTATAGGTAAAAGCCACTCAGGTTGACCATCGAGCAATGAAAATGACATATAGTACAGTAAGGTCTACTTCATTTACGAATTCTGAGTTTCAACAATGTTGCCTTGAAATTTCACAAACTTCAGATTGCCATATCATGTGCAAAAATGAACCAATTTCTGAACCAAAAGTTGCATTGGAATTGTATAGAAGAGTACTTCAACATATAAAAAAATATTTACATTGAAAATTTGAGATCATACAGCATTTACCATTTTTAGTCTACATTGTCTACCATCTAGTACTACCACCTTTGGCTGCAATTGTAGCTTGAATTCGGTCCAGCATGCTTGCAATCAATGTTTGTAGTATCTCTAAAGAAACATCATCCCATACTGCTTGAATGGTTTGAATCATGTCTTCCTTGTTCTTCGGCTTTTGATGGTGGCGTAAGAGATCTTTCACAATGTGCCACAGGTTTTCTATTGGATTCAAATCGGGGGAGTTTACAGGCCATTCTAACTTTTTCATACTATGAGCGCTCCGCCATATTGCCGGAGCTTTCCCGCGATGGATAGGAGCACCATCCTCCATGAGAGTAAGTTTATGAGGCTCGTTGTGTATGAAATAGAATCGAGACAGTTCACCTTTATAGACAATGTTAACAAAATCTCTTGCAGTCTGCTCTCCTTGCGGCATAAAAAATAGATGACTCTTGTGAAATCTAGTAAATTCCCCCCACACCATCACTGATGTCCTCCATGATTTAAACGTAGGAGCAAGACATTGCAAGGAATAACGCTCATGAGTTTTTTTCCAAACTCAAATGCTTCTGAAATTCTTTCTAAACTCAAAACTTGATTCATTCGTCCAAATTACTCTTTTCCAATTATCCACTGTCCAATTGCGGTACTTCTTAGAAAAATCTAGCTTGTGATTCATATGAGTATCATTGAGGTACGACTTCTTTGGTACTACACGATTTCGAAATCCTAATCTACGAATGTATCTCCGCATTGTATATTGATGAACATAGAATTTTCCTGCGAAGGCTGCCAATGTCAACCGCCAATGAGAACGGATTATTCGACCGAGGTCTCTCATACTACAATCAAGCAATTTTAGAGGCTGAGGTTTAGGTTCTAGAGACTCTCCATTTTGTGAGAACAGCTGAAACTGTGGAACGTGGTATTTTCAAGATCTCAACTATTTGGCTAGATTTCATGCCTCCCTCTCTCATGCCAACAATCCTAGCTTGTTCAGCATTGCTTAACGTCCTTGTCCGCATGATAATCTGATGAGAAAATGATATGGAATGAGAAAAAATGCGAAATTTAGATGTGTAGAATCGACTTCAAATGGAGAGCAAAATTGAAGGCCAAAACTGACTTCAATTGTGATATTGGAGTTGAATTGTTGCAGTTGCAGACACTAGTGATCCAATCTTGTAGTGTGAAGCTCCAAGAAAGCGCTCAAATCGAGTGGAATTGACGGCAATTTGGGGCACGGGCGCTAGTCAAGACCTCCATGGCGGGGTAGAGATGGATTAGAAGAATTGCCAACGAACGCAAAGAAGAGTGATCAGAATTAAACCATAATGTCTTCCACTCCAAGAGGTGACCAAGTTGATCGGCACGGTATACCCCCACCCAACCCCACCCCGCAAAAAAGAAAAATGGATACCAATGGAAGAGTCGCGATGTGGAAGCCTGAGACCAAATCAAATTGAAATGCAGCAACAAGGAGGCCAGGGAAAAAGACGAATTGTAGGGCAATGGTAGAAGATAATGTGGGAGGATGCCAGCAGCCATTGCTCATGGAATTGAAGGTGAGGGGTTGTGAGCACTTTTTTACCCACCCATGGTAAACTAGCGTTGCACAACCAGGTTCTTAGTATTGTTTTGTAAGTTTTGTCCTAAGGGTGCCTAGCATCAATCCATTGTGCCTTCCAAGCAATGGATCTTTTCTAACTCTTACATGTGAAAAATAAACAAAACAACAAGAAATTCTAAATAACTATAAGTTTTACCCTTTTATCTCAAGTAATTAAGCCAATGTGTTTTTTATTCAAAATGAATTCAGTATAGATTTATCATTTTTAAGTGATAGAACATGTTATACCATTTCTAAAAATATAAAACTCGTCCTCATCCGAGCTTTCTAACAATAGTTATGGAAGGATGAAGTTTGACCGCTAATTGGTTCATCAAACTTCATCCATTGATTTCTACTAATCTACCTTATAATTTTACTTGAGATTTGACTTTTGGTCTCTAAACTCTATTTACTATTTGACTTTCTAATATGGTTGACTTTGGATGATTTATCTAACTTTCATTAATTTTGACCCTTAAACTTCATCCATCTCTATCTTTCTCATTTTTCGTTGGATTTCTAAGTGTGAGACATTTTTGGAAACCTCTAAACTAAAGGTATCACAATCTGAATCTAAAACTTGGAAAAAATCTAGTTTTAATATTTCGACTTGAAAGGTTAGTTCGGCTAAGGTATTTAAAACCATCTACTTTGCAATTTGATAGTAATTTGGGTATTTAGAATCTTACCTCACTTTGTGAGTCGTCTTGGACGTTGTAGATGAGTCTTCTAGGATCTCCATTTTCCTCCATGGTTCCATCGCTCGGTAATTTATGCTCACCGCTTAAAAGTAGACTTTTAATACAAATTTGCAACTATTCTAGCTACTATTCCTCCGTTCTTCTATTTGGGATTTTATACTATACTTTTCTAATGGTTGGCTTAGAAAACTCTTGACCTCCGAACCACTACTTTTCCATTTTTCGCTTGCCTAATGACACCTTGCGATATTTCACATGGTCCACCCTTCGTGTCTCAATCCTATTGGTTGCTCTAGATACTTGAGATTTCTCCTTCTTCAACTTCAACTATAACAATCTAACAATTTGGTTTTTAATTCACAACTATCATTCCTATTGAGTTTTTAAACTCAAACTTAGTCTAAGCTAGAAGAGTTGAAAGAGTGGTGAGATAGAACTTTGTTTTGCAGTCTTCCTTGCTAATCACACCTCCCTAATCTATCCTTCTTCCCTTCTAATCTATTTTCTAATTTCCTTATCAAATGCCTTAGCTCTCGGTCTGACTTTTGACAGCTTACTATTTTAGACTTCTAATATGTTTTCCTTGTAGAGGCTAAAACTAGCTTTCTAAGTTGATGTGGAACTTGCAAATCGGACTTTTCTAGTAGAAGTTATGCATGGATGAAGTTTTGAGTCTTAATTAGTGTCTGAAACTTCATCCGCTTATATCTTACTCATTTTAGCTTGGATTTTTTTGTATTTTATGTTTCTGGAAAGCTCTTGACCTCTACTATGAGATTTTGAACTTCAATTTGTACTGACCCTTCTTCTTAGCGGCCTGACTACACCCTTGGTCTCGGCCCTAAAGAAAGACTAATATTAAAAATGACAACTTGACCAAACTAAGGCCAAAAGGCCTAACTACATAGAAATGATCAAAAGAAAGGAGAGGTTCAAAGCTTCGCTGTCAAAATGAAAATAACTAAGAGTTCAAATCCCACGAAGTCAAAGCTTCGCCGTCTTTTTAATAACACTTTAATTTTTAAGACAATTTCTAATACACAAAGTCAAAGCTTCGCCGATTTTGACAAAACCACAAGTGCACAAGACAATTTCAATGAAGTTGAGCTTGATTCAAAATTTGTTAGAGCAAGGAGGTTAGTACAAACACTTGTTAGTTCAAGAACGTTTACAACAAATTAGTACATCCACAACAAGCTTAGGGAATTTCTCAATTAAGGAATTTTCCACTTAGAGGGTTAGATAAGAAAAAAACGTACACTAGAAGTCCTCCACAACGGCATAGCCAGACTTATGGTGGAAGAGGTTCCAAGATTAGTACAACCACATAAAACTCAACCAATTGGAAACGTAGAAAAGTTAATACAAAAAAAAATTCAAACATACACAACAAAGGCAAACTTTGAAGGGACTCCAATGTCCTTCAAAGAAAGCTTCAAAAACAACAACAATGAAGTTTGAAATGCTCAAAAACACGCAAAATTTGGCAACTTGGCCTAAATGGCCAAAATCCAACTAAATGGACCCAAATGAAAACAAGGCGGTTCAAAATGAACCTAAGGGGTGTTTTGAGAGGAGAATGGGTGCCCTTATATACTCTTCCAAGGGCACCCCCCTCCTCTCTTTTCCTACAAGGTAATCTTATCAATTAAGATTTTCATCTAATTTGCCCGATTTTCATCTAATTTGCCCAATTTTCACTTTTACGCTGGTCCAAATTCCTAATTTTTGGAGAAATGCTCCAAATCACAAACGATTGCGCCATTGGCTTCAAAAGGCCATTTTTAGTTTATAAGAACCCCCTTCCCTTTTTCCTACGTCAAAATCACAAAGATTTCTAGCGCTAACTAGAAGACCAAAATTGGATAAAAAACCAACTTTTGGAGATCAACTTTTCTAAGAAAAGTAACTAGCCTAGGCTCTTTAGTAGGTGTAAGGGAGTAAGAAAAGACCCCGCTTTGACCTTAATCTGATTCCGTATGCTCCCCGTACGTCGGTCACTCCACGATTAATCTTTAAATTTGCCAATTTTGGAGGATCTTGATGGTTTTGCATCTTCTGACTATCGGAATGCCATGAAACTTATTGGAGCTTGTTATTAACATAAAAGAAGCTACCCTAATTTTTAGTGAGATTTTACCGCTGTTTGGGTAATTTCTAGGAATTTCCCATCATTACTTTCAACGGTTGACTATCCGGAAAAAGATCTTTTGAAGATCAGAAAAAACCGAGAATTTTCATGGAACCTCTCATGGAGTTCCACAAGGGATGTGCAAACTCATATTCCCGTTTTGCACATCTAAGGAGGGAGAATCAAATCCTGCTATCTCTTTTAACTTCTGATAAAAAAGGAATCTTCCAAATAAAAGGAAATCTTGGTGAGCCGATTGCTCTGTTGGACTCCTGGCATGATTTCTACTTCAAACTACCTTACTTAAGTTGTAGATGCCCTCCTATGATTCGTCTTGAGTTTTCTTCACCTGTAGGCTAACAATTGGAGTTTCTACTATTTTGCCAATGGAATGGGAAAACTGAAACCTCTCTTTGGAAATCTATACTAAGGCTTTTACATAGTTCCCTTGGACCAATTTGGTTAGGATCTGTCACTGAAAGGCAGGTTTAGACAAGTTGGGCAATTTCTACTAAACATGATTATTTTGTACAATTTCTGGGTTTCTACCCTATCTACATGCAGAATTTGGTTACAAATAACAAGAAATGTCTCAATTAGGACCAATGGTCATATTGGTATGTGACATCTCCATTTTGGTTGTTCACTCTTTTTTGGGCTTTTTGTATATAAAACTACACTCAAAACTTTATAAAATAAAATAAAAACAATTCCGAATCATGAGTGACCAAAGGGGTGGTGGTAGGGTGGACTACAGTTAAGGCATGGTGCCTGCGAATTTTTGGTGCAATCACAAAAAAAATTTAATTGTATATGGAGTGTGTTGTTGGAGTGGAAATCAATATCTCCAGGTAGGGTGTCGGAAAAGGGTGCCAAAGGTGGATGTTTGGGATGGGAGCTTGGGGCTAGAAATTAAAAAAAATTGTGTAGTCGCAAGGAACGAGAGACAAGAATTTGTAAATGAAGTAGACTTTACTATACAATATCTTTTTAGCCACGTAGTTAAAACTTATGAAAATTGTCAAGCCTTGAAGCTATTCCTTGGGAAAATGTTGTGAAAATTTTAGCAAAAATAAATAAAATTCTTGTTCATAGTGAGCTATCCAAAATTGCTATATTGCCAAAAAAATGCAGTTTTAATGTTTTAGGGGATAATCTTGTAAGCTTGTTTGTAATCATGTATCATGCATTGAATTCAACTTTGAACTTCATATTCTTGTGCAGATGGACCTGTTGAGGAGATGTATGGAATGTTTTGTCGGGAATATTGGGGCCACAAGCATGTGCTTGGCTTGACAAAATTTATTCCTTTCTATGGTAAGGCCATTGTGTTGACTTATGCATTATATATGCTTTAACCCTTAAAAATTGGTATAGACATTTGGCGTCTAATGGATGATATGGAATCTTTGTAGTAGAATAGAAGTACAACTATTCATCCTCAGAATTTTATTGTGAAAAAGGTGGTCTTCTACAGTAGTTTGACTTCTAATGAATGATTTTGCTATTTTTTAATTTAATAATTCATACAGTAATGAAAAAGTCCATATTTATTTTAGATGAAAAAATAATTTTGTTGTATTAAAATAGGTAGGATTATAGTAATGGACGTTATTTTGATTCCATCAAGTGGTTTCATATGCTTCAGCAAGAGGGTAAAATCAAGGAATTGGGACTAATAAATTTTAACACTAAACACATGGCTAAAATAATTGAGGATTGTGGAGTCCAAATAGTTTCTAATCAAGTGAGTGGTTCAATTGCACTACAACAACCATCTAAAAATGTCAATTGTCTGAGAACTATTTTATAGCATTAAAATTTAGAAGTCTTTTATTCTAGTGAGTTTAAATTATGTACATGCCTTGATCATGATGAGGCTTCAAAATCACAGACAATGCATGCAATTTAATAATGTATGTGTGTATTGGCTTTATGGAATTGTATATGAAGAACTTGGGTGAAACCATAGACTTGAACACATCAAAATTTCTTTCTCTATTTCTTTTCAAAATTGCCTATAATGTCTCTTCTAGGTAAGATATTCAATAATTGATATAAGGCCTAAAAAGTCAATGGTTGCATGGTGCCAACAACATGGTGTAAAGCTTCTAACTTACAGGTGTAGATATTTATATGAGTTCATTACTTAATATCTAAAGCTTAATGTATTCCTACATTATATACTTTTTCAATAAAGATTTATTTACTTGGCTCAAAAGACGAGTAAAGATTCTCCAATTTTGGAGAAAATATTGTTCACATCCCCAATTAATTGTGACTCCCTACTAGCTATAACCTATAACATCATATTCATTATTTTGAAAGTGGGGACCTCCCAAAATAATATTGTCCATTTCCATGCCTCAAAATTAAATAAGACTTGTCGTAAATTTTAGTTGAGAGTTGAGTAATTATTGTACTGTTATTTATAATTTCTATTAAAATGATAGTTTCAAGTAATTTCAGAGTCTTGTACAAATCATAGTTCAAAGTGGTAGTAGTTTAGGATTCATATAAATGTGATTAATAAAGCCTACTAAACATCAACTTATGACCTCAATGCCTGGTTGTCAGTATTTAGATGATCTAGGGTCGATTTTCAATGAGTTCATGTGAGTAGCAATGACATGTACATGATTTGGTGCTACTATGTAAGCTTAGCCTAGCAAAAAAATTGTAACATCCAATCTGCCCCCTATCTAAAATTGTGACAAGTACTTCACACATTAATCCAATAAAAAGTGGTCTTATCTACTACCACTTTTTTCAATTGCATTTTATTTTCAAAAAAAATTATAAAGACAACAAATGATACAAATACACTAACATACACACTATTACACGTATAATGTAAAAATATGGCAATAGAATACTATAAATAAGTGCACATACTACACAAAGTACGACATTCAAAATATAAAAGTATGTAATGCTAATACAAATCTAAAAAGTCTAATCAAAATACTCTAATACACACCATCTACTCTACAACACGCAATATAAAACCATCTTTCTATGGATTTGCAAAAGTGGTTTAAATAGAAAAAAACACCTAAACTATTAAATTCTACTTGAAACTCTATCAAGTACCTCCATTGTACCCCTTGTATGTTCAATCAGAATTGTATAAAGACAAGCTTCCATTAATGATGTCAATTTGAGTTAGAAGGATTCTAAGAACACATTCTATTATGTCCTTTTTCACTTTTGACTTCCATACCATGATGAGAGAATTAGTCTCTTTTCATACCGGATCTTAGATCTCATTGACTTTTCAATGCAATCTTTTGGCAAAGTCCCACCTAATATAGAATTCTTGAACATTCTGCACTCGCAAGGTAGGCCAAAAATATTGAATCAATACACAATTTGGATGATCCGGGTTACTAAAGGGATTAGACAAAGCTCTGGAAATTCATATAGGCTTTGCATCACCATCAGCTAGGCAATGGGTGAGGAAATACCCTTCAAAAACATCACATGCCATTCAAAAAGATGGCAACGGGCGATTGTGATGTTGCCCTACAAAGGCATCATCCTCACCAAATTCCTCATGAACCGTGCCATCATCATCAAGTTCGTCCTCCTCTATAATTTCAATTTGAGAAGAAGGCCAGAAGCCATCTTTTAACACCTCAGATGGTTCAATTGGTTCCTTCAAGGTTGCATTCATAGCCCTCTAGTAGAACACCAAATGCTCAAATCGTCTTTTGTACTCTCCACTTCCATCTTTTGTACTCTCCATCATCACATAAAACCTCCTAATATTTGATGAATCCAAATAATCCCTTGCAAACATTGTCCAAGCTCCGCATTTGAAGGTGAACAACAAGCATTGGCACCCCATGAGGCCATAAGCTACGTCCTTCAAAATCTTCTTGCTACAATTTGATTCCCCACCTTCTATTAGGAGCCAATCACTATCCGTACAATACTTCTCGTACTTCATCATTGAAACACATGCCAAATTTAGATAAAACTTGAATTGTTGTGCCTTTGTATGGCCAACAAATACATCTTCCCCATCCAAAATCAAGCCTTCAATGAAGGCTTTAAAGTCTGGTACCTCCTCAATTAAGTGAGGAATTGTAGGCACAAAATCCACATCCATGAAGAACTTCATGAGGGATGGGATGGTAGGAAAATTTTCCTTCTTCAATTGCATGCTCCATCTCCCAAACAAAGCATCAATGTCATCATGTGTATGACTAACCAACATAAAACTAACATAAATGTCACGAAAGTTTTTTTTTGCAACAAGAAGGGACCAAAACACAAATACAAAGCAATTTTTGTTATTTCCTGCAGCATTGTCCATTTGAATGTTTAGAATTGGGGGAAGAAAGATTGTTGCAATTGTAATCTCAAATGCTAGCCGAAGAGATGACTTGCAAATCTGAGCTCTATGCGAGATTGCGCAAGATAATGGAGCAAAGCCCAACTGAACAAACAATTTCCAAGAGGAATACTTTGAGGATTGTTTGAGGTCTTGCAAAAGCTTGGCTAATGACCCCACCATGTAGTTTGAGTCACGCAACAAGATATCAAGACCATAATGAGCATAACGCATGAAGAGTGTTCTCCCTGTGCTTTGCTTGTAAGCTCATAACTTTTACGTGCTAATTGCAATATGATCTTGTGATATTTCTATAGAAAGCTAACACAATTATCTACAATACCTCGAAAACTCACTCCATAATATAATACTGTTCAAATTTTATAGTTGGTCAAAGTTCTCTCACTTCAAATCAAAGGCAATTCCTCATTACTTCACTTCTACACCCATAAATTTTGCATCTTAATTTTAAAAAGGAGAGTGATAGCTTTTTGGAAAGTTAACAATTCAATCTATAAACACATCAAATCTCAAAAGAAAATACCACTCCATCAAGTATTTATGAGCTCTCAAAGATTTTGCCCTCCATACTCCATGACAATCATCCCTCCCTGTCTCAAGCATAACTTTCACATAGAAACTCCAAATTGAGCAAGTGATAGAGTTTTGGAATTACAAAAATATAATGATCAACCTTCTAAATTTTCATTACAAAATTCCTCATGTACAATGTCCTATGGCTCTCTAAAGTCATGTTTTTTTAACTCAAGGAAGTTCTATTTTCTAATTTTGTTTATATTAAAAACTGAGACTTCTTTTAGGCCAAACACTGCATTTGTAGCATTAACCTCCAGAATTGTGTCTTTCTACTTGAAAATAGCTGGTAAAACCATGGACACCACTTTATCTCCTATAGGAAGAGTATACGTTTGATGAGGCATATGGTCTGCTGACTTCTCCAATAAACACTTCAACATTGTAGTGGCTTACGCCGTATGCTTCCAAGTTTTCTACGTGCCAAAATTTCTATGTAGTTGAGTTCAATCACCTCTAGCAACATATCCTTGAAAACAGTGGAAGGTGAATTCTAAAACACCTGCAATATGCTACCATGCCACCATACAAACATCTATTCCTTCAAGAGTAACCACCCTCTTGCTTTGAATGTCATAGTGGACTTGTTGATGCACATCCAACTTCATGTGGAAGCGAAATTCAAACGTTGACCTGTGGTACATACATTCATGAAAAGCTCAAATCTTATTTCTTAAAAAAGATTGAATACAATTCCTCAAGCAATAAACCTTGCTCGCGAAAGAATTAATAGACTCATGAGTGAGTAAATCGTTGGCTTTCATGCAAGTTTGAGAAGGAGGATTTCTAACCGTACTTGTATACGATCTTGAAGTTGATGAGGATGGTTGGGATAGAATAGCTTGTCGATGATTGTACTCATCACGAATCTTATAATTGTGGAGGCTTGCTCCATTCAAATACACATGGGTAATTGGCCATGCACGTAGCAAATACCTCCAATCCTCTAGAACGTCTACGATGTATAAGGACTTTGAAATGTGCATCACTACAAGGATATCTCTAAGGGGTCCGTTACTACCGATGACAAGATCTGAATTCACACTATGGCAAATTCCTTTAGCCACGGGCAATCCATTGGCATTGTCTAGGACAACAAACCTTGTCCACAAACTTATTGGGATGCCTTTACAATAAAGAATATTGACACTCTCTTGAGGCACATTTTCAACCTCCCCTTCATTAGAGGAATAGTCATGTAATGGCTAAGATGCAAGGTCCATGATGTCTGCACAAGGACCAGAGGTTGTTAGTGACATACTCAACAAATAGAATGTTCAATTGGAGACTATAGACTACATGGGATCATTTTGGAGATGAAATTCTTCATCATCAATTCATATTGAACCTAATATAAAACACTACATCTTATCCAAAGCTAGTAAAAAGAGGTGAACATCCAAGAATACTAAGCCAAGTCTTTTAATAAAAATTTACCTTCAAAGAACTTGAGCAATGATAAATAGAAAAAATTGTAAAAAAATTTGCCTATTCAACTTAAGTCAAGATAAAAGGCACTAGTGCTCATTTCCCTCAAGCAAAAATATTTGACATGAAAATTAACTGCAAAATTATTATTAATCAAAGACCTATTCATACACATGCATCCAGGAGATTTTCATTTCACTCAATTCAAGTTAAAACATCAAGTGACAGTATTCCTCAATTCATTTTTTAAAACATCAAATTCAGTTCATTTATATGATGGAATCATTAATATTCCTATAATTTTGTATTTCGATTGTCTCTGAAGGTATTTAATATCATTCTCGTTCTACTTATCCATGAAATGTCAATTCATGTAATAACAATTCAACATCAATCTACAAAAATATCTTGGCTGATAAAAATTAAGGACAACTGTCCTAAACAACATCACATACTAAAATCTGATATGAGCTATTACAAATACAATTGCAGCGCAAGTGTACATATAGCAATTTAACAAGTACCACATGCAATGAGAACTTCAATTTGAGTCGAGTTGAAATAAAATATATTTAAAGCATAGTAAATGTAGTTTACTATACACTATACCAACTCAAATTATTTGAAGCACAAAATTTGTATGAAGACAAAACACTGCCACTCAAATCAATTAGAACTAAACAACAATATATCGAAAAAAACCATTTCACTCTAAAATTGTTAGTATAAAAGATCTCAACTTCAAACCTTTGAAATCAACTACATACTAAACCAAGCAGCCTTATTCAATAATGAGAGGTTAGACATCAATGACCTCCATTCAACTCGCTATGAGTTGAAATAGTATATATCCCAAACTGCGAGTTGTCTAGAACAAATTAGGATACAAATTCCATATCATAAAATGACTACCAATGACATTATTTAGACTAGTGGAAAATGACCAAGCCAAGTGCCGCAAATCTCAAACACAAATTAAATTAAAGTCATATCAAACTTCCATTTATCTCGAGCCAAGTTAAATTATATGGAGTGCATTTCAGAATAATGAGTACATTTCAGAATAATTCAACTTGGACCAAGTTAAACTACAAACAACAACATATACCATATACTTCAATCCTCACCAAAATTTGAGAACTCGATACTCTTATTTCAATCAAATTGAAAATAAAATTTAAAGAATCTAGATCATTCATTTAACTCAATCAAAGTTGAATTACAAACAATTCAGATTGTCATTATAACTAGATTTAGGTTATGTATTGTGGCTCAAATTATATCATAATGAATCCAAATTAGACATTACGGCTAATTATAGCACATCATGATAAGTACTTGGTAACGCCATTCAACTCAACTCAAGTTGACCTACAAATAAACGGATAATGCATTTAACTCGGGACAAATTGAAGTACGATGAATCGACATCTCCCATTTAACTCACATTGAATTAAAGTATGAAGAATCCCCATAAAACAATTACCTCGGCCCGAGTTGAAGTATATTAAATCTCCATCCTACATTTTACTGGACCAAAGTTCAATAATAAACAATTTTGGACTACTATTTAACTTGATTCATGTTAAATTGCAAGTAATCCAACTCATCCATTTAACTCAATTTGTATTGAATTACAACTTAATCAAAGATTCCACATTGCATTGAATATCATATTCCGTAAAATTCAGCGACATTATTAGAATTCATCGTAATTTGATCTCTTGCAATCGAACAAGCACAGATAGACTTGAAGACACTACACAATTGCATGCACTAGAAAATACATAAGAGCAACATGAAACAAAGGAGACGTGAAACAAATGAAATAAAGATTAGAGTCCAATGCCCAAAATAGCAAATACCAATATGCATAGGCAAGAGAAAACAAGTGGGAAAGAAATGCGGTGTCCGGTAGAGAGGCCTTGCTTTGGGAAAACACGGGGAATCTAGTTGCAACTAGATTTGGCCTGGAAAATGAAGGATCCTGTGTTTAGCTAATCTAGTGTATATAAATGCTCATGACTCCTTCATATAAGAGTATGTAAGCCATATGAAATATAAAATGCTCATATACTCCCAAAATGTGCCATTTAGGCTAAATAAAATATCACATATTTGAACAAAAGGGGTAGAAATTACATATGAAGCTCCTAACTCCCTTTAAAGAAGTATCCACCACTATTTTGAGTGTGACAAACGCTTTAAAGCTCCAAATGAAAAGTGTGAGGTCTTTCTGGAAAGATAACACAAAATTCTAAAACCCCTCCAAATTTCACTCCAATTTAAGGTATTGTCCAACTTCTACAGCCGGTCAAAGTTTACCCACTTCAAATAGAAGGCAACTCTTCACTATCTCACTCTCAAGTCCATAACTTTTGCATAGAAACTCCAAATAGAACTAATGATAGTATTTTGAAATCACCAACACATGATACACAATCTCAAAAAATTTAATTACAAACCTCTCCATGTACAATGAGCCATGACTCCCTAAAGTCATGGTTCTCCTAAGCAACCATAAGGAGGAGGAAGATGACCCTCCCCTTCAACATCCACCTCATTCTCCATACTTCCACCTCACTTCCCATACTCTCCACCTAAGCCCATACTCCAATGAATTTTAGCCCCTAAATAATCACATGGGCTTAAATTCATTCGTTGCCTTTATCTTTTTCCCATAACTCTATTCTTATCCCTTCTATAAACTTCTAATTATTAAAATATATCTAAAAGTAAGGCAAAACAAACTTCACCTTTCATTTAAACAACTTTAAACCTAAACTAAAATCTCAAAATGTATTCAAGTATAAAAATAAACAAACTAATGCCAAATAGTTGTCTAATAGAGGTAAAAAAAGTAGAGTCTACTTCACATAAATGAATTAAACTCTCCAAAACTCCCTCTATTTTAACAACAAATATGAATTTGTACATAATGTAAGCATGTACGATGCGACAACGTTCTTGCTCATTCATAGTAGGTTCTTCAAAAGTATGGGAGGTACTACTCCAAACTATGCTAGGACCACATCTTCAAAATATAAAAAAGCTTGGATATGTCATAAAAGTAGGGAAAACAACTTGTGGTGCCCCTAGCTTGTTCACACAAGCTAAAGGAAATTCATTATTTTGGGAAACATCTAAAGAAATATGATGGTCATCCAAAATGTCAACCTCTTGTGTCATGTAATCTTCTTGATTCTCAATGAGGATGCTGTAAACATATGAGATGTAATTAAATTGATTCAAATCCAACGTGGGCGATAGGCATAAAAACCCAAAGGTGTAGCATCCACAAAGGTTGGAGGGCTTAGAAATTAGTGAATATAGTGTCCATCTTTAAGAACCTTTGGCCTTGTGTCACCTAATATTGGCACATTTTGAAAAATATATCCTAGTAGAATAGACTAGTAACATCATATTCATTATTTTGGGAGATTGTGAACATCCCAAAATTACATTGTCCATTTTTGGGCCCCCAAGATTGAAGTCAATTTAAAATGAATTTAAGATGAAGGGAACTGAATTTCTGATTTTTTTGTTACAACTTCCATTAAATTGACAGTTCCTTATAATTTGGGTGTCTTGAAGTCATGAGCTGAACGGTTGGTTGTAAGAAGCTATTTATTTCATATAATTGGTCCAAATTCAATTCTTATGGAATTCGTATAAACGGCTATGAAATATACATGATTTGGTATTGATTAGTGAATTCTACAGGCAAGAAATTTATAACAACCAATGAGCCCCATATCCAAAATTGTGACAATTGTTTGATATGTTAACAAGATAAAAAGTGGTCTTATCCACTACCACTTTTTCCAACTCATACAACTATATTTTTAAGGGACAATTAGTTACAAAGTAACATAATAATGAGATGATACCAACATACACGATCTCACATAGATAATGTAATTGTGAATATATTAAATATTGTAAATAGGTGCATTTGTTGCACAAATAACTACACACAAAACATAAAAATTCTTGAAACATAAATCTATAAAATCCAATCATAACATTCCAATCCACACCATCTATTCTATACCAAACAATTCTAAATCATATAAAATCATCCATAGTTATAAATAACATTACTATAGAATACTAACTATGAAACTTAGCTTCAAATACTATAAAGTTCCTCCAAAATATTAGGGTTATGCTCAATTAGAAGTATATAAAGACAAATTCCCATTAATGACCTCTACTTGAGCCACAGGGATTCTCAAGACACATTGTATTGTGTCTTTTTTGACCTTCGACCTCCATGCCGTGATAAGAGAATTTGTGTCCTCCCAAATAGATTCTTGAGTCTCGTCCACTTTCCAACGCAATCCCTTCGCAAAGTTCCAACCAATCTAGAATTCTTGAATATCCCTCCCTGTTGCTGTTGGCCGAAAGTACTCGATTAGGATACAATTCGGATACTCTGGATTTGTAAATGGGTCGGATAAAGCTCTAGCAATCCATACAGTCTTTGTATCACCATCAGCTGGTCGAAGGGTGACGAAGAAGTCTTTTTGAACATCACGCCCCACTCAGAAAGACGGCAATGGACGATTGCGACATTGTCCTACAAAGACATCATCTTCAGCGAATTCCTCATGAACCTCGCTATTGTCACCGAGTTCATCCTCCGTAGTTGTTTCGATTCGGGTAGAAGGCCAGAAGCCTTCCATCAATGTCTCAAATGGCACTATTGGCTTTGACAAACATACTTTTATTGCTCGCCAATAGAACACCAAATGCTCAAAACATCTTCTATACTCTCCACTCTCATTGCATAATGCCTCCCAATAATTGATGAATCTAGATATCCCTTTAGAGATGTTGTCTATACCTCGCATTGGAAGGTGGGCAACATGCACGGGCTCCCCACGAGGTCATAGACTTCGTCCTTCAGAGTCTTCTCACCACAATTAGACCTCTGCTTTAGGAAGCCAATCACTATCCATACAGTACCTCTTGTATTTCATAATTGGGACACTCGTAGAGTTGAGGTAAAACTTAAATTGTTGTGCCGTGGTATGTCCAACAAGTGCTTTGTCTCCTTCCAATATCAAGCCTTCTATGAAGGCTTTGAAATCAGGTACCTCTTCAATCAAATGAAGAATTGTAGGCACAAAATCCACATCTATGAAGGACTTCATAAGGGCTAGGATGGTATGAAATCTTTCTTTCTTTAATTGCATGCTCCATCTACCAAATAATGCATTGATGTCGTCATGAGTGTGACCCACCAACATGAAACTTACGTACACCTCCCGGAAGATCTTCTTTGCAACAAAAAGGGACCAAAATGCGAATACATACCAATTCTTGTTGTCCCCTGTAGCATTGTCCATTTGAATGTTTAAAACTAGAAGAAGGGAAATCGTTGGAATGGGAACTTCAAGTGGCGGCCAAAGTGATGATGTGCACATTTTTGTTTTTTTTAGAACCACTTCAAACAAAGGAGCAGAACCTAATCCAATAAACAATTCTCGAGAAGAGTATTTTAGAGGGAGCTTCGCTAATGACCTTACCATGTAATTCGAGTCATGTAAGAAGATATTAAGACCATAATGCGCGTAACGTACATCATTGTGCCCATGAGCAATCATTCCAGTTACTGATATTGGTAATTTTGTAAGTCCGTCTAGTTGCTTGCTTTTATGGGAGAAAATCGGAGACGCTGTCTTGGCATGATCCATTTTATCATGTATGATTGTTAAGCATTCATGAGGATAGGTAGTTGACCTATAACATTATCCTTGTTTTGCTTGAGGCCACAAGAAACTCTTTAAAAGGGACCGTTTAGAGTGAACCGTTGGAGATGCTGTAATAATTGTCTCGATGAACTCGAGCACATGCATTATGTTTCTCCAATAGATGATCCCATTTCTATTGTAATCTAATGGGGGCAATTCTTCTTTGTGCATAATATCTATTACAATCAATATATCGAGCAAAATTATCTCTAAGCTTTTTCACAGAATATTCAAGAAAATTTAATTTCCTGATCTTGTTGATATTCGAAGGGGAGACTTCTTTCAACCCAAACATTGCATTTGCTACAATGACCTCAGGAATTGTCTCTTTCCATGTAAAGGTGGCTAGTAGAACCTTAGAAACAATTTTCTCTTCAGAAGAAAGAGTATGCGTTCGATATGGCATATGGTCAGCTGATTTTTCAAGTACACACTTCAACATCCCCGTGGTCTACAACGTATGTTTTCAAGCCTTTTGGGTGCCCACATTCCCATGTGGTTGAGCTTGTTCACCTCTAGTAGCATATCCTTAAAAACGATGAAATGTGGATTCTGAGCTCGGGGGGTGCACTACAAAGGAAGTTCATGGGTGAGGAGCGACCAAACCCTAACTACCCATTTCTATTTTTCTCAATTACTTTCTAATAAACTATAATTTCAACCTACAATTTTGAGCTTTGTTTAACAATGTCTATAGGTTTCTATTGCCAAAAATTTCAATCCTAAATAACATGTGATATATTGTCTAGAAAGGATTGAAAAATGAACTAAAATGGCATGTTTTTCAACTAAAATATTTATAGAGATCACATGAAGATGACTATTGTATCAATATTCAACCAAAATAAACTTTCAGTAGAAAGCTACATTATGGAATTTTCTTTTCATTTTTCAAATTTTTTTTTCTTATATAATATAGAGGTGTGAAAGTTATTTTTAGCTTTACAATGTATCTTTTTTCTTCTAAAATTTGTAACTAATTATTATTAACATAAAAAAATACCAATAATTTAGAACATAAACTTTCAAAGTAGGAAAATCTATTCATATTTTTCTTTTAGAAAAAAAATAAAATTTTAGGATATAATATAGGGGGTCCAAAATTTGGTCACTCCTCAACCATGAACTTCCTTTGTAGTACACCCCCCGAGATTCCAAGACACCTGCAATATATTGCCATGCCGCCATGCATACATCAACTCCTTCCAAAGTGATCACCTTCTTGCCTCGAGTGTGATGATGGACCTGTCGATGCACGTCTAACTTCATGTGGTAGAAAAATTCAAAGGTTGTCTTGTGGTACATACGTTCACGGAATATGCTCGAATTTTTTTTCTAGAGAAAGGTTGAACATAGTTGTTCATGCAACACACCAAACTTGATACAGAATTAATAGATTTCTGAATGAGTAGATCCTTGGCTTTCACACAAGTTTGAGGAGGAGGAGATGAGCACGGCTGCAATAGTCTTGCTTGCCGACAATTATATTCGTCACAAATCTCGTGGTCTTTGAGGCTTATCCCATTCAGAAACACTTGATCAATAGGCTAAGCATGAAGTGAATACTTCCAATCCTCAGGAACCTCTATAGGTTGTAAGGATTTGAATATATGAACCGCGACAAGAGATTCTTCAAGGGGACCAGTGCTGCCTTCTACGTGCTTGGAACTCACACTGTGACATATGCCCTCAGCTACCGGTTGCCCATTCACGTTATGTAGAATTACAATCTTGGTGCTCCAGAGACGTCTTGGGATACCCTTGCAATCTGGAATGTTGTTGTCTTCTAACGGTGTATTTTCCACCTCGCCTTCATCAAATAGGGACTCCTTGACAGGATGTCCTGGAGCAGCAACCATCATTTCTGTGTGTAACAATACATGATGTTAAATATATGCCACAACAGAAATGATCTGCAGTAGTACTTGGGGGGAATGTTGGTATGCGAGCGGGGGTCTATGAGCGGCGAGCTGGAAGTGGGTATTAGTGAGCAAGGAGTGGTAATATTGGAAGAAAAAAGAATGGGTTTAAGAAAAAAGTAGGATTAAAAAAATGAGATAGTGGATGAAAGAAAGAATGAAAGCGGATTTGAAAAATGGATGAAAAAGTAGATGACAATGGATGAATGTAGTTGGATTTTTGGATGAAAGTGGATGAAAGTGGATGAATGTGGATGAATGTAGTTGGATTTTGGATGAACATGGATGAGAAATGGATGAAAGTTATTGGGATTTTGGATGAATGTGGATGAAAAAGTGGATGAGTGTGATTGAAAATTTGGATGAAAGTATATAATAAAATAGATGAAGGTTAAAGACATTCCCATTGTTGAATTTAACTTGGTGTTTTTTATATTACAAGGCCATAGTCCATAGTAATATAAGATCCTATCACCGTGGGAATGTTTAACCCCTAAAGGTTCTTAACTATGTTTTTATCAAAACCACTTCAGAATTGCCATTTCTACTGCAAGTACCAAATAGTTTTTTAAATTTACTATTGGACACATGTGACTATAGGAACTTGTAGTACACTAGTTTTAAAAGGTGAGGAAATTTCTACTATATAGATTTCAAGATATTAACATTTGAATTGCCAAAGTACCTTTTGTAGTCCTTGCAAAAACTTGAGAAGCTTGCACTTCACAAGGTCACATTTGAATGAAAAAAAGTCCAAAATGGTTGAATTCTTTTGATCTATTTTAGAAAATTGGATAGTTGCTCCAAAAATTCCACAATATTTAGAATTGTGAAACATATAGGAAAAAAATAGAGAATAGATAGAAGCAGAGAATGATTCAAAATACTAATTTCTTAAGAATTCAATTATGGAATTGAAAAATGCCGAACCCAATGGTTGTGATGTTTTAATAAAAAAACAAAACCCAAAGACTTAAAATTTTGAACAAATATTAAAAATTGAGTTAAATAAAGAACTCCAAAGTTCATTTTAGCGTGTAGAATCCTTATCTACCCGCGTACTAAAAATGCTCATAACTTGTGACTTGTTGATCAAAATGGAATGATTCAAAGATTTTCATAAATATATAAATCTAGAGAACCAATTAAAATTTTTAATAAAGAGAAAAGTTAATTTCTCTAAGGTGGAGCAAAAGACAAACAAAGGTGGAGCAAAGGACAAAAAAGATGAAGGTCAAGGTGAATGATTCTACCTCTTTAGGGTCAGTGATGATAATCTCTTTGGAAGTATAACTCCCATTAGGTTTCCTACTTTTGATGCTGCCTTAAGTATTCGTTTTTTCTTTTTTCCAGCTTGTCCATCAGCACATGCATCCATAGAATGTCATTTACAAGCCCCAGTCTCATATCTGGACAGGTATAATTTGTAATTATGGCACTTTCGTGTCTTTGCAGCTACAAAAGAACTGAAATTAACTGTCCCTATAATCTCTTTCAATAAAAATAGTGCGTCCGCCTTCATAAAATTGGCAGCTTACACTCAAGACTAAGGTGCGAGGCTGTAGCAACGTTCTGCTGAGGACTTGGAAGCTCTGATAATTCCAGATTATGTAGTTAGTGTGACCATGTAATTTGGATGCTAGGACATATTGAAACACGGTACAAATTTCAATGTTATACAACACGCAGTTGAAATATAAACGCAGCTGAAGAGGTTCTTTAGGAATTAAAAAGCCCCAAGAATACAACGTTAAAAAATCAGAAAGAGGAGCACACCTAAATCAAGAGGTGTTTCCACCTCTTGTGACTCCTTATCTCTGCTCACAGGAACGTTTTTCTTCTTCTTTTGTTCCTCTTCGGCTTCATTATCTGCGAAACAATACCCGTAAAGAGAATCTCAATCTCACAAATCTTTTAAAAAATTCAAGAACTAATGCTCGTCCTCTTTCATTCTTTGAGGCTTTCCGACAGTTTGAATTTACTAAGCTTTCCAGCCGAAGCTAACAACCTTAAGAGACACCCTGCAAGTTCTTTAAGAGGAGAGCTGAGAAAGGTGATCCAAGACATCTTCGCTGAGAAAGATGTCTCAAAATCTAGCTCTTGAGACCACAGTTAAAGCCTGCATAAGATTCATTATGTACTGCCTTGAAGTCTTAAACCCTTATAGATTTCAGGACAAACTGGGATGGGACAAATTTAATTACCTACATTGTAGCAGCCACAAAATTGGAACTTAGATTCCACGGAGTGATTTCCAGTTCTCTCTCTATGTGGGATGCCGCTGCTGTGGTTATCGCCTCGTCAGGAAGCTGGTTCTTGGCAGCAGCTAAGCCCGTCGGTTGAGTTTATTTGTTTACACCCATGCATTTAAGGTGATGCAACCTAGGTTGCATGCTCTCGTGGATCCTACAAACCTGAAATAGAAGCACTCAGTTATGAGGAATAAACAGAACATTGAAAAAAGCTTTTCATTTCACAAAACTTCAATGAAAAAAGCATGCATTTTACAAAATTTACCTGCTCAAGGATATTTTAAACCACAAATGAAGACCAACATCCATGCATAGGCTCCCAAACAGCAAAGTGAGGCTTCCCTATGTCTACCTATTCTACAACTCCCTTCAAACAGAAAACACAGTACATACATTCTCAGGTGTCACCAAACGTCTCATTTCTTCCTCAGAAGGAATCCTGAAATTCCGTCGCATTACCCAACACATATCCCCTCCAATTTTCTAATCACGCGCCAACGACATTAAAATTAACAATGGTGTCAACCAAGTGTAAATGAAGCTGCGCGCAAGAGCCAAGCAAATAAACTGAAAGAAAAATCAATTAATTTCGCACATAGAAATGAGCTCGGAGAAATCCAAAGAGAATATCATAGACTTTCCCATTTACAAGTCAAAAATGTGAACCTGAAGATCAGCACAACGCTTTAGACGTTTTCAAATAAATCCTTTGGTAAGCGAGGGGAATTGTGAGGTGACATCATCAGCCCGTAAATGAGGTGTTATGACACCAGGTTTCTCTTTCTCACGAATTTCACTTTACAAATATACCAGTACCTAGTTCCCTACGTAATTCTGCACTGACTTGGAAGTTGGGGTCAACACCTCCATGTGAGGCTCCTAGTACAGAACAATGAATTATGAGGGTCAGAAGAGAACAAGACATGTGTAAACTCTTACAAAGACCATGAACCTGATTTAATTTAATAAAGCCTGAATAACGCATTAAATACCATGACTGAGATCTAAAGCACAAATCCACGATAATCCAAAGCAAGCAAAAAACCAAAAGGAACCAACCCTTGTTTGACTAAAATTAAGTAAGTGAAAGTGAAATGAGACGGAGACCCGCTTCCCAACAACGTGGATGTTGTCAATGCGCCTTAAAGTCAATTTTCCTTTCGAAGAACGGACAAGCAGGAAATTAGTTGTAGCCACACTATGTGAGAAAACACGTGCCCTATACATATTTGTCTCAAGACTTGACTGAGTTTCTCCCTGGCGAATATCACCAAGGAATGGAGAATCTTCAGCTGGCTCCAAAGGCAGACTGGTGTAAAGTGAACGCTCAAATTCTGAGACTACCAGCTTACAGGACTCGTTTGATTGCCGACAGACCTGAACCCTTCGGAAAAGACGATGGTATTTGATTCAGGAAAGGAGTTGGTAATTGGCTCTACTTTTGCTCAACAGCAAGTACCACCAAATCTAGTGTTGCAACTCGTATGTTCCAAGATTTATCCGTGGCCTACAGCACAGCGTCTACCTGGCTAGAATAATCCACTTCAACATCCAGGAGCGTTTAAGAAGAACTTCAAGTTGGAAATGTCGTCATGGGTGGACGTCTTTATACTTACTAGATCAAAAACGCTCTCCATCAGATGCTGCTGCAACCACCCTTCGCGCTGAGTGGGGCCGCTGGGTTGGTACCAATTTAAAATCGAAACATAGGCCAAAAAAGATATTCACCTCCTAACTTCTTAGCAGCCTTTGCCTTCAGAACATCCAAGGTCTCCGAGGCATCAACAATAAGCTTGCTTCTCTACCCGCTTAGTTTTCCCTATTCCATTGCAGCTACTTCATTGTGATGAGGATACCACACTGCCTTTGGACGATGAAAATTTGCCAAATCCTTGCTGACAGTCCACAACACAATAGCGGTCTTAGAAATCGTTTCATGGTTTCCCAATTTAATGTAGTCAAACAGGCAGGAATACACGCAAAGGTAACATGAAATAAGTATAAATCTGGCAATTTCAAGCCTAGAACTAGATACTTATTAACACAAGTACTCAGACTCATGATCCACCTCTTAATCCTCAATGAAATCAGGCCCATCTAATTGCTAACAAGTCGCACCTCAAATAAGACGAACAAGTATTCAATTGAGTATAAAGGATACACTCAAGACAAAGTCCTCACAAGTACCCAAAGAACAAACGGGAACATGATAAGAGCAGCCTTTAAAATATCTCCAACACCAATCGGCCACCGAAAAGATACTAAATATGCAGGTCGAAGAACCGCAGCAGCATGAAGACTTATAGATTGGTTGTTCCTTGCTTCAGATGTCTCAAACACCATATCCGGGTCCATTAAATCTGAAATCACCTGCACCAAATGAATCACCGTAGATTAGTATCTAGGGTCAGATATAATTTAATGAACAGTGCCAGGATGCCATCAAAGTGCAAATCTCTCAACATCAACATCTCTTGTGGATGCCTCTGATCAGCAAGAAAAAGTAAACAGCTAATCATAATCATACAACAACAATGTGTACTCAGTGCTCCAGATGCCAAAGTGAAGATAGAGGTTACCTTTGATCTTAAGAGACTGGGCTCCAATCTCCACGCGCCAACTCCTGATTTTTCTCCTTCACTTCAAGAGTTACAATGTTGATACGCTTCAACAATTCAGCTCTTGCTTCTCCGTCAGGCACTTTCTCAAGGGAACGAGTCTGAAGTCTCAGCAATTGTGGATGTCGGAAGGATTCAGAAAAAGTTCATTCTCATCTTCCGACACTTCCCTTCTCTGGCATAGTGGCTCTACAACACCAGGTCTCTGCTAGTTGGAATAATCAATCATTTCTACATCACGTTTAGGGTTTAGGCTGGCGTTCGTAATCATTCGCAGAAAAGTGATTTAGCTCACTTTCAGAGTCCAACTCAACCAATTGACAACTCGCACGATGGTCAGAAATGGATGCACCCTGTCTAGTTGCGGCTGAAGAATCCCAAAGTATACCATCTTGCCATTCTACTTGATGAATACGGTTAAAATTTGCATCAGGAATTTGCGAAATCAATCTCGTACATATCACTGTCTCCTTTTCGGCTCTGCACTGGTAAACACAAGCTTCTTTTGTTGAATCCTCTTGCATCGGGAATGCGAAAGAATCTGAAAGTGCTGTCTCATTGCCGTCTGAGAATGATCTGTTTCCGCCATCCCATCCACCCTATACCCTTTCAAGAATGCAAAAGAACAAGTGTTGTTGGATAGTCCACATAAAAATGAACAAATTACACAAAAATTCTCAAAACAAGCGATATGTAGTCCCTGAATCCCATGAATCTCCCAACTTCAGCTGAAGCAGTATTCATATCGTGAATGCAGAATCCAATGACGTCACATGGCGCTTGATTCATTGACAGCCTCAGTAGAATGCTCATGCCCTAAACGCTAAATCCGAAACATGAAATAGACTTTGCGGTTTAACGCAAATCCTTGCACTTGTTCTTACTTGATCACCCTTAACCTTCCCTAAACATACTCGCATAGCCCAAATCCCAAAGTCCTTGGTAACAAGATCTGATGCAAACCTGAGAGATCATGACCGATCTGTAAACTGAAATTGATAATTCCTGTAATTCAAACAAGAGACTGAATCCGTTAGTCACTCAATCCAGAGAATACCCTAACCTCTCGACCTCTGGTTCTCGCGAAACCTGCGATGAAACCTTGCAAGGATAAGTCCCAATCTCTCCCAAGCCCGTCATCCCTTACCCTAGGAAACAAGCAAGGGTTTAGGATCATCGCCGAGGTCGCGGACAAGCTACATTAAACATGAGAAACGAGCAGAAGATGACAGAAGATGCAGATGATGCAGAAGTTGAAGCGGGCAGGGAAATTCTTCACTTGTTGATAAGACATGCTGCTAAACACGAAACAAGGCTCCGCCATCGCCGGAGCTTGCTCTCCTTGAAAATGAAAGTTCCACTTCCGTGTGAGCTGATTCTGCTCCACTATCCCAGCCACACCGCGGCCCAACCTTCCGCCATTTTTGGCTTCACCTAAACCCAAAATGCAGCAACCGAGTAGATACCACAAATCGTGCTCTACAAACGTTGAAATGTTGAGATGTAATCACTGTGCTGTTGCAAAAATGTGGATTGAACTCAAGTTCTAGGAATCGTAAGATACTGCAATAAGACGTGGGACAGACTTCATCCATTTTCAGGTAACCCTAACCTCATGCGACGATTACGACTTGACTTACACTTGCTTTGCCGCCCTTCCCCACCGCTTTCTTCTTCTCTTGCACCGACTCTACTTCGGCCATCGAACTTCAACTGCGGACTGCCGTGTACATGCTCAAGATTGCTCGAATAGGGCTAGTTGTGGATATTTTCCTGAAGATGGTGGAGAGGGTCATGAGGTCGAGGAGCGCACAACGAGGGGAAACTTCCGGCAGTGAAGTAGAGAAGACTGCTCCCAGCGTGCTAGCAGAGGGCGGTGAAGCGGAGAAGACTACTCCTAGCGTGCTAGCAGAGGTAAGTGGGATCGATGATGCGCAAAGTCTACTGCCCTGAGGTTACCGTCTCGGGACCGAGAGGGCTCTCTCGGAGAGTCGGGCACGGACAACCTTGTCTTGTGAAAAATATGTAGGTTCAATATTGCGCGAAGTCTGCTGCCCTGAGGTTATCGTCTCGGGACCGAGAGGGCTCTCTCGGGGAGTCGGGCACGGACAACCTTGTCTCGTGAAAAGTATTTGGGTTCAATATTGCGCGAAGTCTATTGCCTTGAGGTTACCGTCTTGGGACCCAGAGGGCTCTCTCGAGGAGTCGGGCACGGACAACCTTGTCTCGTGAAAAGTATTTGGGTTCAATATTGCACAAAGTCTGCTGCCTTGAGGTTACCGTCTCGGGACCGAGAGGGCTCTCTCGGGGAGTCAGGCACGGACAACCTTGTCTCGTGAAATGTCCTTCTCAGAATATAAAGAACCTTCGATAGAGCTACATGATTGGATTCGGTGCATTAGGATATAGTAACAAATTCTTTTTAAGCTTCTAGTTTCGAAATGCTCGAAGGTAGGAGACAGTAAAGTATCCTCTCGGTCCAGAGAGGGCTCTCTCTGGAGGTCTGCCTCAACGCACACTTTCTTCTGCATCTGTCTTTGAGATGTGAGGTCTTAGATGAGAGCCTTGTCATAGCATCAAATGCAGCACAATATTGCTGATCGGAGCTTCATATACAACATCAAAAAAATTAATTCTCAATCTGATTTCAGTCCATGCGTAAACACTAATGACCATCTAATACTGTCTCGGGACCGAGAGGCCTTTCTTGGGAGGCCTAGTTTCGGAGAATGTGTCATGTTTGATTAATGTTGAAGATTCTAGCTAAGCTGGAGCTTTGAAGGTACTGAAAGCTTGTGTTGTGAACGTCATTGGAACTTCACTAGATGTTTATGGATTTATTTGGATCATTATGTAGAGCTTGAAAAGTGATTATTGTTAGTTTGAAGCCTTGATATGTGCAAAGGGTAGTGTCCTTTGAAAACCCTCTCGGGCCCGAGAGGCCTCTTTCGGAGAAGACTATTTGAAACACCTGATATTTGCATTTGTCCAAGATAATCACAAATAGGTCAATGATTTGTTTTGGATTGTGTTGTAGGTTGAAGCTCTAGTGGCCGAGGAACATCTAGTAGTACTTATTGATGTGGTACCTGAAGCAATGGTGCATGATGGACGCCCCGAAGACTCAGAAGTAATGCCAATTTCTCACCAAGTGTCTGGATCTATATTGCAAGAGGGTAGTCTCCAACCAGAGATTATTTCCGATGATGAGTTAGAGGACTATGAGATTCAAGGAGTGCCCAAGGATGCAATGGAAGATGACATCAGGCGGTCCCAAAAGCTTGACACTATGTCCATCCTTCATGGATTGAGATTGACGTCTAATGATACTTCTCGGATGAAAATTCCTTTATGTAGATTGGTTCCGATGCCGATGGTGCGACCTACTCTTGCTTGTGACTTGACTTTGCTGGAAAATCAATTCAGTGGAGGTTACGAGGAAGGAACTAGAGTCTTCTATGTTTCTATATCAAACGAAGATGGCCAGAGTGGTGTTTTCACAGCTGCCGAGAAGGATGAGTGGGGACCAATTTGGAATGAAATCAACCATGATTTCAACACTTACCTCATGTCACAGGCAGCACTGCGACATTTGGTGGATCACAAGTTTTACGTATGCGATGGAAATCATAGAAGAATTGCATGGATGAATCACATTATGCGATTGCATGCAACAGAGAAAATATGGCACATCTCTGTGGATTCAATCGTTTTAGACACACGGAATCGAATTGGTTTGACGATGCAGGCTATGCATGATATTAACATGTGAGTGTTCCATTCTCCACTATGCTTGCATTTTTATGATGTACTCAAATTCTATGAATTGTAATATGATATAATATGATTTTTTTCCCATGGTGTGACAGGCAAACAGAGAGTTATCATGTGAAGACCAATCTCGTACACACGTTATATCGAGTTCAGAAGTATGGTGTCATGGACATTGAGAAGTTTAAAGAACTTCTATCACCGGAAGATGTGAACACATGTTTGATGGTTACCTGGTCTAAGTGGTACTCTATGTCCCTCGAAGTCTTCACATCATTCATTTTCAAGGTATTACTTCCACCATGTTTTTGTAATGATTTCAAGTGTTTTTATATGAATTTTTATATGTCAATATAAAAATGTTTATGTTTATGTTCTTTTCGTGTCTATTTGCAATTTTGTAGCAAGACATATCTGCAGCAGCCGATATTGCTGTTCGTAAATACAAAGAGGACACTCCTTGTGAAGAGGTGACGTCAGATGGTGTTGCAGCCGCAATGAGGAGCTCTATCAAAGATTCCACCGAGAAGTTTTATAAAAAAATGTCAAAGATGGTGGCTGTTGCTAATCCGGCTCTTGGAAAAGACTGGCTTCTTGAGGTATGCCTAAACCATCATTGATCAAATCTGCTCATATCTTCATACATGATGTATATTGAGTTCTAATTCTCATGCATTGCATTCTTGCAGATCCAAAGGCATTGGAACCTTTTTGCAACTCCGGAATTAACCTTAGAAAAATTACAAATGATAGCCACAGCCTCTACAAGTGCGGAAAACAAGATTAAGTGGCTCAAGTGGATGAATGCATCTGGTCCTACTAGAGAGGCCTGACGCTTTCCTTCTCGTCCTGTCAATGAAGAAAAATTAATGTTTTTTTTGGCAAAGGCTTGTTGGTATGCTGGGGTAAGTTTTCTATTGATAAAATTTAATTATATTTTATTTCAATATCCTTCAATTATATTAGTATGATTGTGTATAACGTACAGGAATGACCTAAAATTGATGTCTAACTTTGTATTTAGATGGAAGAGGCATCATGCGAGATGTTCGACAATATTATTCAATCTGACAATATTCCAATCAACATGTCCGTTCCTGCTGAGCCAGAATCATTGATGGAGTATATTGAAGGTTGGAGAATGAAACTTTGGGAGATAGCTTACACAGGTGTTTTCAAGGGAGGAGATACTTTTAAAAAATCCGATAATTTCAAAGACTTCAAAGGGGCTATGCTCGCTGTCAAGCGCTTGATATATAGGTTTGAAAACTTGCCATTTTACTTACTTATGTTTTGAAGTTGATGTTATGGATTACAGGCACATCTAGATGAACTAGCTAGTAGGACGTCAAATTGTAAGAAATATCGTCTGGAATATAGGTTCTGATTTTTTAACCAATGTAGCTTTCATTGTTTAATGTAGTTCCTGTCTTTCATATTTTTGGAATAATTATGTTGGAATCTCTATGGACTTTATATACTATTTTATTTAGGTAATTGATTTTGAATTTAATATGAATAGGTATTTCAAGTTTGAGTTGTACGCCAAGAAAGCTATCGAGAAGAAGGATTTGCCACCTTTTCTTACAACATGGTTAGATAGATCATCATCGGATTGTATGTTCTCGGCTTATCAGCTACGGAATTGGACGACTCCACATCTCCAAGCTTGCCCATGGTACTTGGAATGCAATATAGGATGTACTCTTGCTGAAGAAGAAGCTCTCTTCAAGACATTGACAGAGAATGCTATTATAGAGTCGGAGTTCGATGAATTTGTTGGATTGGACCCGGAGGCTAAAGCCAAAGCTATAATCAGACGAGAAGTAGCTGACAAGAAAAAAGTGGATCGATTGGAGGAGACAAAGAAGCGGATGGAAGAGAACAAGAAGAAGCGCTTGGCCTCGAAGGTTGATAGAGAAGAGGAGAAGTCCAAGAAAAAAGGCACAAAACGAAAGGCAGAGGAGTCGGTGCATGAACCAGCAACAAGTGGCATTGGAATGAAAGATACTTCATCCGGATTTTCCCTCACACAGGATCGTTTAGTACATGGTCTGACAACAACCATTCAAAATTTCGGCCCTATACCTGATATTGACGAGTGCATTCTCAACTTATCGGTGGAGAGTCTCCCGAGTGATAATAAGGCCTTTGATGCTGTCTTGACATTCTTAGACATGGTAAGTTTCTATTCCGTATACTTTTAATATTGTGTTCTAATTTGTTGTCAAGTAGTTTCCAAATTCAATTAGAATTCAAATGTGCTTTATTACATATTATTTTAGTTTCTTATTCATTTGGAACTAACGATATTTAAACATTAATGTCTTCTACAGCATTCTAGCGATAAGGATAGATATTTTGATGGTATGTTAAACACGAAGCAGGCGGTGGACCTCATCATCGTGGATGTCCCCGAAGGCCTTCATGTTCCAACCGTTTCAGCTCCACCAGCCCTATTCCAAAATGGAATGAGTTCAAAAAAGATTCATTGGTTCCTATTTTCGACTTTGCTCAGGAATATCTCCATGACAAGGGGGGCCTACTTATCATGTATCCAACAGCTTTTGTTCGTCACAAAAGTTTTCTTCTTGGTTGTTGTGAAACCTACGGATTTAGAATAATCATGACATGGTTAGGGATGAATCATCTGCATTTGACATTGCCAGCCGATCCAAAGAAGACGGTATGATTAATCCTAACCTCATATTTTATTTCCTTTGATTTACAATTGATTTGCATTTGTGCTACTTTCTAACTTCTGAATTTTTGCAGACGATGTGATTTTCTATCTCTCTTCTTGTGAGGGAATCTGGGCCAAAGACTGATATTGATTTTCCATTCCAACATGTTCCTTCCCATGAAGAGGTAGGTGTCAATATTGCTAGTGATGACATCTTGCAAAACTTTTGCAACCGCGATGATGTAACCATGAATGGAAACATTCCGTGGCGAGGTCCTCAGGAAAAATCTCGACACTTCATGCAAATGCTTATAGAAGGGCTATCACAACCAGGCGACGTTGTTGTGGATTGCGCAGCAGCTACAGGTAATTCCTTCTTTGAATTTAGTAATTGTGGGACTCTTATATAATTTGAAATGTGTTCATACTATATTTTTCTTATCTGTGTTTGGTTCATTTCAGGTTCAACTATTCAAGCATGTCGTGCAACTCGACGACATATACTAGCCTTTGAGGAGGATAAATTGATATTTGATGCCCTCATTGCACCTGTCATGCGCAAAACTATGGTACCTCCCGAACCAGCCCAATCAAATCCTTCAACATTTGACGTGGATGAAGAAGTGGTTGTTCCTGATCGTATCGTGAAGACAGCCCGATTCAGTAAGTAAGTCTATCTTGCTATTGATGCATTTTTTGTTATATAATCAATTTTGAAATTTTTGTCTAATTTTATGTTTCTTTGGATTTAAAGGCAAGCCCAAGAAGTGAGGAACTTCCAACATGTGCCTTTTTTTGGAAGACTAGGATTTTTTCCAAGTCCTCCCAAATCTTTTCACCTACCCGTATATGCTGAGGCGTTGTCACGAGACTTTGTGGCTATGGATCCAAATCCAACTTCACGAGCACGTTCAGTGCAACCTCGAGTTTTAGAATTTATAGATGATTATGCAATAGAGACAGATTTGGATTCATCGGCTACAGAGGATAGTTCAACGTCGAATAGCTCTATTTGATGTATTGTATACACTACATCACTGTTATTGTGTGCTTAGCATTGACCTCATGATGTTGTCTTCATTTTTTTGATCATTGATGCTTTGATTACTTTCAATGTCGAACTCGGATTCTACATTTTTGAAATGGAGGCATTATTTATACATATAATTGCACTAGTATAGAGAATTTTTATACATTTTGTTCAACTCTATATCATATATTAGGCCTATTAGTACTCTGTGTTCATATGAAATAATTGTATTACTCAGAATTCTCAATTTGTCATGGGGCTTCTTGTGTCTAATGATATTTCAATGATGTATTATTCAAACTTAATAACCTACAATTAGATTGGTCTGAAAGGTTTTCTCCATTGCATTTAATTTGTAAACACCTAATGAAACCAAGTTAATTATTGGGGGTAGGGCATATGCCCCCCTCCCAGATGCCTCTCGGCACCGAGAGGTTCCTCGGGGCACCCCCAGTATGCGACACGAGCAGGACCATGACCAATACCAACACAGGGTTCACAAGAATGATATAAAAATTCATGTTTGGACATTACCTGGGAGTTTCGGATTGAAGGTGTACGATTGGATCTCTTTGTTTGGGTCTCTTAGTTTGGGGTCGCACGATTAGGTCTTGTAGTTGGGAGGGTTGGATTTCTAGTTCGGAACGAACTTGTGTGGTGTTCTAGGTTGGGCATGTGGAGGTTTATTATATATTATTTTACATTTTCAGAATTATCGTGTTCTTGAATTAAATTGGTGAATCTCAGTTGTACTTCAAGGCTTATGTGAATTGTAAAATTGAATTCGGTATTTGGAATTATTGTTGGAATAGAATACATCTAACTATAATCATTAGGCAGGAACTACTGCTTCATTGTGAGTGTATGATCCCCTACAACGTTGGTATAGTTCCTAGTCTTCATGTATTTTGGAATTTTCCTATTGCAACTGGAAGACATGTTATATGTTTCCTATTAATAAGTGCTTTGTGATTTTTGGTCGTCTTACAAGGTGACACGCCATGATGACATCGTGGTATTGTTGGGATCCATTTCCTTCAGTAGTAACTTGTAGAGGATTGTGCCATTCATTACTCTCCATATTCTTTCTGAAGTGGATTTATGATTTTAATGCCATTGCCCTATTAGCTTTAAAGTGGCAGTGTTTGTGGGCATTTAATAAACTTCTTCTCCAAATTTGTTAACACTTGTGCTCAATATAAATTCCCATTGCCACATGGTGAGCAAATTATCAATAACAAAAAATTGTGCTAGGTAATATTTTCGTACAAGACATTATCAATTCAAACGTCTAGCATCCATCACTGGACATTGCGATCTACTGGACACTACAATCTAACTGACACTGTATACTTCGAGACACAATCTGCCGTGATGATTGAAACCCTGATCTCGTTGAATGTATGAGCACCACATTACCAAACTCCTGAACTCAACTCCCTGACTCATATTGCACCGGCTTCTTCATCGTACCTGTTCTCATAATCATTGGTGGTTCTTGTCCTTCTTTTCGTCAGTCATTAAAGCCAATGACCATCATGATTGTTGCCGTTGATACACAAATCTAGTCTAAAATATAAAATGGTTGATTCTCATTGAAATGAAATATTGTATTTTTAATGTTAGTTATTCCTAAGAGCGCCAAGTGAACATCTCTTAATCCTGCATTCTATTTTTGTATATTTGCACAGATTTCATTTATTACAACTCTAGCGGTCCTCCCTACATTCTTAGTGGATTTACGTGTTTTAGAGGGTGTTTCGGTTGATACCAAAGCAACTGAAGCAGTGACACTCAAGTTCACTGAGTTCCTTGTCGTATGATTATTGTAGCTCGTGCGGTATGCGATTGATGCAGTTTTGTGCTTCAGAAGTAGAGTGCATGAAGCGTCTAAATGGAATACAATCAAATGGCAACTGTTAGGGCAAATGGAGAAGGGGTTCCAATTTCTTTTCCGATTGGTGATTTGGGATACGTTGTTGTGAGTTCCTCTCGACTAAGTGCTCGCTTTCTTCTTGCTGAAAACTCGTTGGATATTGATGAGGAAGTTTTTGATAGTTCAAGTGGTGAATTCACGCATACTATAGGTCAAGAGCCCATTGTCTCTTCCCCACTGAGGCAGTGGCATCTGCATCCGGGTAGGTATTTAGCATATGGCTTATCCAAATCCATGGTTGGAGCACCAACTCTAGAAGGTACCACTAGAATATCTAGGACTAGTACTTTTGAGACAGCGTTGCTTAACACTGTAAAGATCGAGCCAAGTGTTGAGGTCATTGCCATTGATAATGATGATTCTGATGGTTCATCGCCACCCTATAAAGTTCTACGACCAACTCTGCCTTTAGGAGTTCATGGGGCATCCTCATCTATCTCGCCTACTCCAGTCTTAGGGACACCATCCTCAACTTCTCGTGGATCCTCTATTATTTCATGTCTACAGAAGTTGTGCTACACCAAAGGTTCTAGGAATCCGTTTAAGAAGGTCGATTGGAACTCAATTAGAGTCTGTGTAGTCCAATTTGTTCCACCTTTGTTCAATGGTGATGTGATATTTGAATTACCACCCGCCGGAGATGTTTCGGGAATTAACAGTTAGGCTAAGCTTTTCACCGGAATGGAGAAACGCTACGATGGTCACGTTTGGACAAATCTTCATACGACAAATATAAAGAATGAAGACGGTCTGACATTTTGGTTGGCATCTTGCGTAGGCCACCTACGATGCGACAACCCGAGTTGTGACTACCTAACTCGAAAGCACCGTGTAGCTCTTATCAACGAGACTGAATGGGATGGTTGTTCTCCTGCTCCATTTGAGGTTTGTGCCATTCCTCCTATTGGTTCCACTATCACATGCAAGATTTGTGCGACTACTCCATCATGTATTGGTAGTTGTCTTGCAAAAATATATTATGTAGTTGGTTCTTAGGACATGACTCGGGCTTGTGTTCATTTTGGTATTCACAACCACCCTATGAAAGATGGAGACTATCGGGACTCCAAGGAGAGAACTCGGTCCTTGATATCAGACCAAGTTGAGCGGAACCCCTCTAGAACAAATTCCGCTATTGTCCTGGAGGCTAGCAAGGAGTTCCTTGGAGAGATGCTACTTCGAGCCGAAGGAGCTACGCCTACCCCATTCGGATTACAAGAATTAATGCCTGTTTTGAAGAAATGCAAATTCATGAGTTCCCCAAGTATTCGCAATGAAGTTAGTACATTCAAGTACTTCCGCCGCTTTGGAGTCATGGACAGCATCACAAAGCTTCGTGGCTGCAGCAATTGGGCTTTTGTACAAGAGAACAAATTCCCTGGACAGGGATCTGACTCTGACAAAGTCTTTGTGTTCAAAATGTCGGAGGTTGGCCCTGGAAGTTGCGTGGACTTGGTATCACGTATGCAACCTGGTGGTGACCTTGAGGACGCATGGATCATGTTTGATCTTGTTAAGTGAGTGAAGCTCTGGACTACAATTGCGTGTCATGTTTATGACACGACCTATTGCCGAGTTATGACTATTGCGGTTTGCGATATGCAATCAGAAGATGTAGTTGCCCAATGCGACTTCTGGAAAAACTTAAACGTCGTGATGGGTAGACATGGAAACACCTTGCCCTATTTTAAAGGCTTCATGGCTGATTCGGCACAAGCAAACTGGAATGCGGTGCGCATTGTTTACGGAAGTGGTGACCCAACAGAGCCCATGCCGTCACCTTGAAGGCGTCACCTTGAAGCTACTTATATAACATAAAAAATATGTATATCTATACTATGTACATATGTACAATATGACACCGCATTTAATGGAACTCATGCTCAAATCATTTTCTGCACGCATTCTGAAAAAAATGACACAATTATCGGGAGTGCACTCCCACACATTCGACAGTCAGTATTACGCGCAGTCTGGTGCAATTGTCCCATACATATAAATCGCGCAGTCTTGTGCAATCATCACAAAGAAAATCTACAGAGAAGAATATTTATCTCATAATAAAAAAAAATTCTCAATGAACTTAGAATTCGTAGAATTCAGCGTTGGATGATTCTTTAACTCAAGAATGGTCATACAACGAAATTCTATCAGTACATACTATAAGCAGGCGGAATGGCGACCACGCTGGGTGTAGGAAAAATGTACACATGAATCTATTGAACATACGAAGCATCCCTACAGATTCAGCAGAGAACAACTGGAAGGCAAGTGGAGTTTGATTGTGGGGTATTTAATGCATACCAAGGCACAGCGGACCAAAACCTAACTAAAAACGTCAGCAGCAACTCTTACAAAACTGAAAATGCAACCAAGATAATAGCCTGGAGTGACCTCCGGAATTGAGCTATGAAAATACGATAGTATGACATACTGCAAATCGAAATGTAAGAATGCAAATGCGGACAGCGGCAATCACAAAGGCAAGTTGTCCAAGCGGAAAATGGAATGAAACAACTTTGCCCGTTCAATGATGCAGGACCGCATTAAGCGAAATTGTGGAAAGGGGAGAGGAGGAACAGTACGTGGGATTTTCAAACAGTCTAATCAACTCCAAATAGAAATATGTTTACGTACTAATCTCTGCCATCGACAACTGTAAACAACTAATTTTTGTGATTGGAAATCTTCCAATTTCAGTTACTTGAGAATAAGTCTATAGCCTTTGAAGCCGCTAATGAGGTCCTTTTCCCAGAATGTACTATTAGAAATAGATAAATCTATCGGCGGATCCATAAAAAAAACAAAGGAATCCAAGGGTGTAGTAATAGTTCAAGAATTTTGGATTTAGCGATAAAATTTACTATTACTGTTACGATTTTCAATGCAAGGGCTAGGGTTTAGGGTTTAGGGTTTAGGGCTCGGAGGTTTTTGAGGTTAAACAATAATTTTGTTTTCAATTTGTTAGCAATTGTGTAGAAAAATGGGAAGTGATAATCCGGGGGCCAATCCTCTAAAGTCCCAAGGCCATTTTTGTGTCAAAACCACTCTAAACTACCACTTCTACTACGTTCACCTACAAAAAATAAACTTTTATATTTTTTTGAAAAATCTGACCATAGGATCTTGTTCTACACTTGTCTTAGATCATTTGATAATTTTTTTGTGATTTTTGACTATATAGATTGAAAGATATTAGCATTGAAAGTGAAAGCAATTCATTTCTTTTAAGAAGTTCCTATGATTGCCCGCAAAACAAGAAGCTCCATAACTTTTACATCTTTAATCCAAATGGAATGAATAAAAGCTTCCCATTTAAAAAAAAATTTAGTCTACAGGAAAAAAATATTCAAATATTTATTTCAAATTTATGTGGATATTTTTTGCTGCCCGATCTCCTCCATTTTGAGGTTATTGTGGCATAACTTTTGCTCTTGGGCACCAATTGAAATAAAAATTATATTCCCAGAAAGCTCATAATTTTTTCTATGTTATGGAAAAGTTTCAAAAAGTTTAGGGTAAAAATTGATATCATAGGAGCTTATCCAAAATCCATTTTGTCCATCGTAGGGACAATGGGACTTTAGGAGTTAATTAATTAGGAGTCAAAAGTATTTATCATTGAATTTGGATGCAAGTGGCTTGATACCTTTAGACCCCCAAAATGGGTGGTGGTGAATTCTAAGCTAAAAAAATTTATCTCTAAATTTGGATGCAAGTGTTTTGCTATATGAAAGCAAAAAAAATTGAAATAACACTACTAGAAAAATGAGTGTCCAAATTGACAAAAAAATGTTGATTTGGACGTGTTGATTTTTGTTAAAAAGGACGTGTTGATTTGGACATTGTCCAACAAATTTTTGTTGATTTTTTGTTAATTTGGACAAAATCCAACAAAACTTTGTTCAAAATTTTGTTAATTTGAACAAAATTTCAACTAAAACTTGTTGATTTGGAAAAAAATTTCAACAAAAATTTGTTGATTTTTTTTTTCAAATTGAAATTTTTTAGTAAATTGTCAATGGGGACTGCCATGTGGTAGCTCGCAAGGTAAATTGCCCACGCCGCAGACTGCCACATGGGCAAATGCCTACATGGTAGTCCGCCACATGAATGGCGGGTGCAAGCAAGGGGGTTTGAACCTTGCACCTCTTGCTTAGGAGTGCAAGGTTCTAACCATTGCACCACGTGTAATAACATATGAATATCTCATGAATTAACATTATTATTTATTGGCTTTAATTTGGCAATCTTTTGTTATTCATTTTTTCAACTCAGCCTACTTTGGGGGCTGATTTCGCATAGTAGAGTGTCTTTTTTCAGAAAACTTTGAACTAAGAAAAGTTGTATATTCAAATTAAATTTCATCTCCAACAATCCGTTTGTGATTTGGAGTCTCCAATTGAAAGTTATGGGCAAATTTCAGAGAGGGTGTTTATGAATGTCAGAAAGAAATTTCATTTCATCTCCTCTCTGAATTTTGTACATAACTTTTCATTGGAGACTCCAAATCACAAACAGATTGTTGGAGATAAAAGTTAACTTTTATCTCCAATGTTTCTTAGTTCAAAGTTTTCTATGAAAAGGTACTGTACTATGCAAAAACAGCCCCCAAAGTAGGCTGAATTTAAAAAACACTGAATTTAAAATTACTATGTTCATAAAAAATATTCTAAATGCACATAGATTGTCAAACTTGGTGGTTTAAACATTTCTTGCATGAAATTCTAGTAGAAAAAAATTCAATTTAATTTAAGATATTATGAGTATTTGGCAAATATTTACTAAGAGGTGATTTGCTCACAATTTATATTCAAGTTCTTGTAATTTAGAACATAGAATTTGAAAATTTTTAATATTGAATTTAAATATTTATGAATTTAGAATTTGAATTTAAAAAAAATAAAAGCGGAATTTAGACCCCTTAAGAATGAAGATACATGTGCAGCATGGGTAAGTTGATGATTTTCTAGATCATTTTATGTGGAGGTCCACACAAATTGTCTGTAGAACTCCCTCCCTTTAACTCGAGTCAAGTTAAACGTCCCATTCTATCTGATCTTCTACCTATCTTGTCATTAGATTACTTTTTTCTTGGCGACAACCTCATGTCAGATCATTTCCTAGATGATTTTGAATGGATGTTTACATGAAATGTCTGTAAAACTCCTTCCCTTTAACTTGAGTCGAGTTAAAGGTCCTATTCTAACTGAACTTCTTCCTATCTTGTAGATGCTATCATTAGATCACTTTGTTGTGGAAGACAGCCTCACAAAAGAAGAATTCCTCACATTGTGCGTGGAGTCGGAAAATATAGACAAGGATGACTTCCTTGAATCCATATACTTCATGGACGAGCAGGAGTTCGAGGAAAACAGAGCGAGAAGTGCATTGATTTTGCGTAGAAGTCTAGAAGAGAAGCATCGGTCTCGGCAAAGGGGAAGGAGCCTATGGCCGAGGATCTCGAAATTCTGGAACGGGATCCAGGAGAGGATGCTATGGACCTCGTTAATGACATTGAGGATACTGTGGGGCATTGGACCAATCCAGTTGAGGCTGCCTTGGAATTCTTCCTAAGGGCAGGTGTCGGATAGGCTGTGGCTCTGGAAAGCAGTGACATGAGGGGGTCGTCTGGTTTGTCTACCCAAAACCAGACGCCGATCTTGCGTCCGCGGGGGGAACAGAAGAGGAAACAAGCCCCTCTAATGCCACCGGTTCCAATTGATTAGCAATGGATCCTGAACCTCATCGAGAAGAACAATGAGGAACGGGTCGGGCGCGGGCGAAGGAACGCGAAGCACAGAGGGAGGAAATGAAGTGGGTTTGTCTAGATATGCAGGACATGATGAGGGAGTTCATGGCATCCATGACCGTTACCATGTCCAATGTGGCGGCGAATAACCTCAATGCGCTATTGCATACGAGGCCAATGATGGTGTTGGAACCTTTGGCAGGGTCTCCACAGCTGCTGCTTTCCAACCACCCGCAGAGGTTGACTGATAGTGCTAGACAGGCATACATTCCGTCGGCCAACATGACTGGTAGGGCGGGCACGTCGGAGAATTTTTTGGCACAAGCGTCACCCATTTCTACGCCAAACTAAGCTGAGTTTGCACCAAGTGACGACATATTGGACAGGGATCCATCCACGGCAGGTGATGCAGGGGTCGATTCTCCAACCGAGACTATCGATGAAGAGACTACAAAACAGGACTCAATGGATGGAAGAGGGGCCAAGCAGTCACAAGACCCTATGACTGGTGTTCTTTCATGTTATTCCCTATGACTCTCTCAGCCCCTTTTTTAACTCAAGTTAAAGCTTCTTCCGTTGGTTTGTAGTCAGAAGAGTACAGTTATTGGTAGATAGGCTCAATTTCCGTAGGCCATTGTGTACATTGTAGCATTTACTCTTGCATTGAGACAATGGAATAAAATTGATCTTTTATATATCATTCTCTAGTGTGAATTTCGCAATTTCAAAAACAGTGTCTGTGGAAATTCCTCTTGTCTATATTTCGTGCGATGCTATTATGATCAACGTGATTGAGCCTTGTGTGGTGGATTCAGAGCTAGAGACATGTCTTCCATCTTCCCAAGCGAAGAGGGTCGACCAAGATGTTCTTCAATTCCAGGAAGGCATGCTTAATGAGGCGCCTCCTACGATGGAGGCTTTGTTAGAGGAAGACGAGGAGTATGAATCCAAGCCTCCAAGGTGTCATCCTTGGTTCCATTGGCGGAAGTGCCGATATATTCTTTATGATGTGTATATTAATATACATCTCGTAGTGTTCGTCTATCCTATGTTTTCCAAATCTTTTTTTTCTTTGATTGATGTGGTTGATAGTGTAATAGGCATGTCTATAGTATCTGCATCATCATCTGCATCAGCTTAATTTGTACTATGTCTCTATTTGTCATGAATAGGGTAGCAATGAAAGAAATCCAACAGAAGGGCAAATTCGTAGCCCAATCACATCCAAGTCGGCAGAAAAATGGCTAAATGTCATCCTGGATCTGAATGGGCTACTCTGCGTTTATGACGTTGTGAGGTATCACATTAAAGAAAGGAGATTCTACTCCCCCGGTGAGGTAGTTCCTAAAGTAGAAGACGTTACCATGAAAATGAGTAGGGTCACTATTCAACTTCACGTGAAAAGCTTCTTGTGTGAGCTATCCTCCATCGCAAACATCATAGTATGGAGATCAATGTCTAGGTTGTTTGCCCAGAGCATTTCCAACTACCTTTTCCACGGCTTAGACCCTCCTATATATGTCCTAGGTCAAGAACAATGTAGCGTCATGAAACGCACAGGGAGAGATGGGAAGCTAGTCAATTTCAGGTTTTTAGGATCCGGCAAGGACTTGTATTTGAAACCATTGGAGAAGTTGTACAATTTAGAGGATTCAATCTTCACCATGGATAACACTATTATAATGGATGACAGTCCGAAGAAGCACTTCATGAACTACCCAATAAGTGTGGTGCTCTTCCATCCGTAATCGTTTGAAGGACTTGGTGCGAACGATGAAAACCTCATTCTTAAACTTCTTCCATGGATTAGAAGGTTGCACATAGAGAGGCCTATAGAATTATATTCCTTCCGTAGAGACAACCTTGTGGGGGACATCCAACTCATTCATAAATTTGGCCAATTCAAGTACAACTAACTTGAGAGGGCGCTTAGGGTCTCTATTGATCTTTTTGATGACTGAAGTTTGTGCAACACTCGGCCTTACGTGGCTCCCTAAAAGTCTCCTGCAACGCAACACAAAGACCTTAGGCTAGGAGAAATCTAGTCCCAAACTTGTCCACCTCCCGAGGAAAAGAGGTCGTAGGACCAATAGGGTATTGACTCCGCCTTGATTGTTTTGAGATGGAAGTGTGTATCTAGTGTCGAAATTAGAATATGATTGCAGGTTAGTGAAACACATGTCAGTGAACACCTATGTGTTGTAATACTATGTTACTTCAAATGTAGAAAAAAGTGTGTGATGTCTATTAATTCCCTCATTGATTGTGAACACCTTACTATGTCGGGAGGTGGAGTTCGGCACATCATGTATTTAGCAGCCACGGCTTAGTCTACAATGGATTTTTTAGTCATGGACATAGATGATGGTGTTGTTGATAGTCCTCCCAATGGTGGAAGCCGCTCAAAATTAGTGCACTCTCCGTCTCCTTTGAAGTCCCGTCCACAATCAATGTCCCCACAAGATGGCTTCAGAATGAATTCTGAGGCGCAAAGAAAACTCTATAATGAAGAAATGAGTGAGCTAGTGGTTGTAGAGGTGTGTTTTTAACAATCTTTGTCTTCTTAGTCCTATTTGTCTTTGAGGTTTCTATTCCTATATTTTTTGGCTGAATGTCTTGCATAATTTCTTGTGGTAGGTGGAAGACACAGTACCCGTGTGTATTGCCACTAGTTACTATACTATTATGGATGTGGGTCTTATAAAACATGTAGAGCATCATTCAATATCTGAAGACATGTTGCCTCCTCGACCTTCTCCATCTTAGTTGGGCAATGCCAAACAGCAATGCAAGACACATGATGGATTGCCGCCACTTCATTTTGTTCGTCGTCCATGGGCCACTTGGGAACGGAAGTCCTTGAAGAAACAGAGGCGAGAGGTTGTTTGCTAAAGATCTGCAAGTAGCAACGGATATAGTCGAGGTCTTGAGCTATTGAAAACAATGGAGATATTGAAAAGTAGGTCACATTTGTAGTATACACATTTAGATCATGGGAAAAATCGCTATTCCTCTATTATAGTGGAGGTGGAGAAATCCAATATGATGCAGTGATTGAGAACTTTGGATTCTTGTTGTCTTACTATTTTCTAGCAATGACCTTGATTTCAATTGTTGGTAGAAATACTAGATGTGAATAGATCCAATCTTATTAGATAATTACATTTTGCTAGGCTTTAGGAAAAAAGAGAACACACTTATAGTTTATATCATTTGTCTTTTTTGTTGTGGATGTGGAAAACTGTCATGAAGCCTTCATGCTTTCGATGCTATAGCCACTTCTCTCTAAGCAATCCACTTGCAGTGGTGGTGATAGATAGTTAAAAATTAAAAGTTAGTTGTAGACTATAAGTAGAGATTTTAGTAATATAGATATAAAAAGTTGTCGACCATGAATTATTACAAACCGAATAGTAAAAGTTCCTCATCTTTGGAGACTAAGTTGATCTTGTACAAAGATTGCTTGAGAGGAGAATAAGCATCGGTCATTGAAGAATGATGTGAATGATGAGCTTTGGCTAGGATCTGAAGAATACTACAAACCTTACACTACTAGAAAATTTCGTTTTTCTGTTGTTTCGGTCGTGTTGATCCGGTCAAAATTTGACATAAATCTGTCGAAACCAACAGATTTCTGTCAGGTTTTGACCGGATCAACGCGACCAAAACAACAGAAAAATGAAATTTTCTAGTAGTGTTAGCATCTAGTTTGTGGTTTATGATCATGTTTAGTGATGCTTGGATGTTATTTTTCCTATAATTTGTGTGCTTAGATTGCGGCCAAAGCTCATCATTCACTTCATTCTTTACAGACCAATGCTTATTCTCTCTCAAGCAATCTTTTTGCAATGTCCAATACAATCAACAAAGTTGAGGTACTTAATTATCAGGAGTATAATGGTAGGCAACAATTGTATAAATGTTCATTTTCAATGAATGTATACAATATGTGTATATTTGATGATTATTTTTCAATAATTGGGTTACACTTTCCAATTAATGCACGTTTTTTTAGAATTGTATATTTTCATACATATTTTGTATATCAAATATCTTGTTCATTTTGTATTTATATATGAAAAATCCTCCTCACTTTGTAGGAATGTGTCATAAAATCATCTGAATTCATTGGAATACTCTCATTGCATTGCTTATTTGGTATTTATTGATAGAAATTCTTTTAGATTTGTAGTTTAATTTCTCTCCACAAACTCCCATTTCACTAGACGACTCTTATTTTAATGAATATGATGTTTAGTGGATATACCACCACTATGTAAGGCGGGAAAAGTTTGCAAATAGATTAGATCGAGGATCATCAAGACCTCTACTAACTTCTGTACATGAATGGCCTTAACAAGGCCAATTAGCTATAAGTAAATCAAAGTGGCCCAACCTCCTTAGATCCTCATCACTAATGAGAATGACATCTCAAGGAAGTTTGCCAAAACAACCGTGAATTGAAAAAGGAGATAATTGCTTTTGATACAAGGCTAATAAGTGTTGGATATAATGACGGGCTACCCGGCTAGGTGTAACCTCGTTATCCACATGAATATAGCGCTTGACTTTAAGTCCGGCTTCCAAAACAACTGCCAAACCAATACCAATGCCCGCAAATAGCTCCATAAGGGAAATACCCTCTATCGGTGGATGCCAATGAATAGATTGGGCAAAAAGTGGTGAAGAGAATATAAATGATTCATCTTTTGGATCCAATGAAGTCACAATATCTTAGCAATGCCAAAATAATTCAACATGTGTACTCTATGGAGGAATAGGATCCTTGCAATGTTTGCTAGGGACTTCAAAGGGAGATGAATCAGACAATGTTATAGAGCTAGATATAAATGTCATAGTCTCTTTTGCAAGTACTAGTCCACATGGTAAATCTAATACCAATGCACTACAACCAAATAAAGCCTTTGTTGACATAGTCATAGTAGTTCTTGCAAAAGCCATGGAAACAAATTCTTTTCTCCCATCACCAGTAGACCATCCTGGTCTAATCCATGTCTCCTCAGTTCAATTATCAAGACCAAAAACAAGGGGATACAACGCTTGCTGACCAAACAAAATGTCATAGGTGGTAGCATTAGTGATTGCAAATTGTAGCGACAAATGGGAGTAAAGTGGCCCATGTCCAATGTAGAAAATCAACTCCAATGGCTACTTAGTATAACCAATGGCATGCTCTGTACCTCCAACCAAAGTAACAATGGTGAACAAACAAGGCTTAAGGTCTACCGCACTGAGATCTAATTTTTGGGCAAGCCGCTTGCCAATCATCACTAGTTGAGCACCACAGTCCATTATTACTTGTAATGGTATAATACAAATAGTATTGCCATCCGTATGGTTGACAATGAGAACATTGTTATCATTAACTAGTCGTACCACACTTGATTGTAAATTACAACGTTCTCGAGCAGACCTAACTACAACATCAGATAAGAAAGCCATCCCCGTAGTCAAAGGTGCATCAAATCATAGTGGTGCCTCTACTTGTTGTACAACACCCTCCTCAAACGTTGCAATAGCTTTAGTTGCAAGCTTAGCTCACAACTTACTCAAATGTTCTTCGGTGGAAGGCTCAATAATAGCTTGAATCACTTTGAAAGATGGCATAGGTACTTTACCCTCCAATATCTTGCCAACTAAATGAAACACTTGAGTTGGTGCAAAATTTGGAGCCAACATCTTTACAAAGGAAATACCAACATTTATAACACTTTGTACATGGGTGTTCACCCCGATAAATTGACAATGCAATGAACACGACCAATACAATATGAGTTTTATCCCTCGTCCATCTAAAAAGGTCAAACTTTCTTTTGACTTTTCAATGAAAATTTTGGCTTGCCCATCAACTACGTGGCTGCAATGTAGTCTCCATATGACATGGAGGCACATGTGGGTCTGGGTGACCTTGGATACAGGGTGAATGTGGGTAGGCAACTTCGGATGCATTCAGAAGGTGAGTGCGGGTGGGCAAGGTGTATAAAGACCCTCACCCGCGGTTGCCCCATCTGCACCCACAATCACCCCACTCACACCCGCCCACTTGCGGTCGCTCCGTCCGGAGTTGCCCACGATGACGTAGTTCATGTTTTTCATGTAGGATTGTCCATCGCGTAGAAAATTCCAAAAATTTGGATGACCTCGAGTAGGATGACCGCAGGTCTGTCATATATGACTGACACTTGTCATATACGACATGCAACGTCAGATAGACAACTCAACACCATAACCTAAAAATATGTTTGATAGAACAACCTTGACTTTGTAAACCAAAGTGTGAACCAAGTCATATGTAGTAGTCTTTCCATGTAGTAGTGGTGCCATTAAAACATGAGAATGAATAGCAAAAGTAGGATCTGCAAGGCCAAATGATAATGGCAAATGTGCTTGACCAATATGGTCTGGCAAGCCGCTATGTCAAATACGTCTACTATCTTTGGGTATTTCCAAAGGCTGAGCAACCAACTTAATTGTTGTTTGGACACGTGTGGCAACTGTTGATACCACCACCTCTCCGGCAGCACTATACATATATAAATCTGAAGCAGAGCCACTAGTTGTAGTTTGAGAAGTCAACTTAGGTGCAATAATTTGGCCAAGTGAAGCCATTGTATTGAACCGCTTTTCAAACTCTACAATTTTGGCCTCTAAAGCTTTTTCCTTCTCTAAAATAGTTTGCTTTTTTGGATATAAAATAAAGCAATGATCTCCATTGTGGTTAAGCCTACTACATTGAATACACTTCAACTATTCTTTTTGGATTTTTTCCTTGCTTTGACTATTTTTGTCTTCTGTTTGGACTTCTCCGTAGACTGGGCCTTCTTCTTTTTTGGACAATTGGGATCATTTTTGGCATGATCAGATTCTCCACACCAATAGTGTAGAATCTTGTGACTTTTTTTTAGGTTGAGTCTCTACCAAACTACTTATAACTGTAGTAGCCTTCTTAGGCTTAGTGCTATCCGTCATCCAAGACACCATATCAAAAGCATGATGTTGGCACAGAGCTCTATCACACCTCTCAACTTCAACAAACGCTTGTGCCAATATTGCTCAACCTTCATAATTGATAATAATTTGATGCATAGCTAAATCTAAAAGTCTTTTGTCAATTTGGGGCAAAAAGATCTTCATAAGTTGACTCTTTGCAAATACACCTCTAAACTCAACTACAAACCATGTCTATATACATCGTGTGTGGAGTGTCATCCTTCTCACACTTGAAGTCTTGAATGTATTGCATCTGTGTAAAACTTGAAGTCTTGAATGTATTGCATCTGTGTAAAACTTGAAGTCTTGAATGTATTGCATCTGTGTAAAACTTGAAGTCTTGAATGTATTGCATCTGTGTAAAACTTGAAGTCTTGAATGTATTGCATCTGTGTAAAACTTGAAGTCTTGAATGTATTGCATCACGTCAAAAACTTCCATACTCAACCTTTAAATGAGTAATGAAGAGGTGCAATGGTTCAAACAATGATAGATCACCAACTGCAGCCAATGTCATCTGTGTGGCCTTGCTCCATCCAAGATAAGGTAATGGAAGGTTGAACTAGTTCCAAGGTCTTCCCCTTGGTGTCCTCAAGAGATGAACCATCTTCTTTCTTTTCCAAACTCCCTTCTCCTTCCTTCGTAGGAATCAAACTTATTGTTGCATCCTCTTCGAGCGCAATAATAAGTTCTATACGAGCCTCCCAATAGCGCTCTATCTGGTGCAATTGGAGTGCATGCTCCTCAGTCCGTTGCTCATATATTTGGAGTGCTTTATTTTTCAAATGTTGTGGCAACAACTCAAAAATATACCAATCGTTGACACTTCTCCTTCATCCATCTCCAAAATTGAAGCTTCCAATCGGGAAGAAAAATGCCTCCAACCCTTTTAGAAAATCGATCCCTCACCATACTACAAAGATCGTTGTCCATGTTATAAAATGTACCCACACTCCAAATCCAAAGCCTACTAGTGGTATCCAATACCAAAATAGGCTCAAAAGCTTCATTGATATCCATTGTTGGTCCAAAGTCATTGGTATGAGTATCTTCCAAGTAGTGATGGAGATTGATAATATCGACTTCTAGTATGCACTATAAAATGACTAAGGGCAACCTGCAACTATCTAAAGGCTTAGGGCAACCTATACCTGTACTTCTATCACCACTAAACCTGCAATTCATGGATCATTAGTTTCCAATCATCGCAAATCAAATTAGCACCACCCACTTGGTGCACAGAAAATGGTCTCACCGGTGATTAACCTAATCTTACCACCACAACATGTTTATGAAAATGAAAGCCTAATCACAAGCAAAAAATGGGACAAAACCAGAAACCGCTAACAACAAAGTCTGCCACAAAGAAAGGTACCACAAAAAAATCGAAGAAATCCAAACTGGATCCTCTTCCCCAAACAATAAATTGCAAAAACACAAGAAAAGTGTGAACTAAAGCCACTGACAAACACTTGCGATAGATGATCACAAGTAGCCAATCCTGTGACAATAACAAAAAATAGACACTTGAAAGTGTCTAACTAGGCTCCAAAGCCTAAAGCTCTTGGAAATTTTGGAAAATTAGTGTTCAAAAATACCATTCAGCTCATGAAAAATACTAATATTCTTAGATTTTAAAATCTTCCTAGATTTCAGAAAATCTTCAAATTGAAATATTTTTAGATTCTGAAATCTTCAAATTTCCTAGATTTCAAAAATATTGAAAATATCTAAATTTTGGAAAATCTTCAAACATCATAGATTTTAGAATACAATGCTCCACTTTAGGGACTTATCACAAAAACTCCAAAAAACTTCAAAGCCCTATAACTTTTTCAAAAATCATTCAAATTTTGCATTTTTTGAAGCATTGAATTTGCATGTCATTCTTCTACTACTACTACAAGTGTAAGCAACAATCTAGAAATTAAAATTTTGTCTTTCTGCTCAAGATAGGTACTTTAAGAAGGAAATAAGCAAATTGTTGTCAAGTAAGAAACTATTGTATCTACATACACAAAGTCAAGTGGCTCTCACTCTACAAAGGAAGAATCCAATAGTGCAAATATAAGAGAGAAGGTGAAGACTTTACTAAATGAATAACATCATCTCCAAGCAAAGCAAAACACAAAAACTTTCTCTCAAAAACACTCACAAAACTTGACTTGACAACAATGTCAAGTCAAGGAGCCCTTTCCACCTAAATACCAGACTTTAAGATGAATGAACTCTAACTTTTGGATGAAATCCATACAAAACTAAAAAGAACTCCTACTATAACTCCTACTTGTAGTGTTAGAGTTCTTTTAACACTACAAGTCGATGTAGAATGGCTTTGATGTCACCTCATGTGACAACTAGATTTCAAAAATCTTTACCAAACCTTACCATGCTTTATTCAATGATAACATTTGGAATCAAATTCACTAATTATGAATGTATTTAATCACTAATTACAAATTGGTTCAATTGACAATGTTGTGGTGGAGAGTCGCCCAAGTCTTGATGTTGTGAAACCAATGTGCTTTAGATGTCCATTCACATGAATTTGTTCAAATAATCACTAATTTGCCAAATGTAAGAGTGTAAATAAATTTGCCAAATATTGTAGTAAGTGTGTGATCAAAATACTTTTGAAATTTATAATGTGTATTTTGTATGAGTGTTGTTTTAGGGTTAATTGCAAGAGTAGAAGGTAAAACTACTATGGAGTTGCATTTTATTCTTTAAAAAGTACATTTTGGTTTTTTGTAAATTATAGATACAATTGGAATTTTGAAAAATTGAGTGGTAAGCTTATTATTGAATCTAATGTTGAGGTAGATGCAACCTTTCTTGTTTTTGATTTTTTTTCTCTAATAGGATGGAATCTAAAAATTAATTTCGTCTACTAATTCTAATATGCATAATATTTGTGTTATTTGGATAGTTGCAATATTATTTATAGCAATTAATTTGCAATGTTTTTCATTTGTAGGATTTGCACTAGTTTTTTATTTCCAATGCCTACTAATTCATTGTATTTGTTGATTTGTAGTGGTTGTATTCTTTGGTCACCATGGCCCTTCAACTAACTTTACCCAATCAATGTCAATTTTGTTTCTTTGCCTCTACTTGCAATAGTGGCACCATCTTTGATTACTTACTGCCCCCACCAACCTGGGAAACAAAGCTTGTTGAACTCAGAGGCAGTACTTCTACTTTCAAAGGGAAAGCCTTGGTTCCTAACAATGCATTGTTGCCCCAAAATGGACCATCTGCCCCAAAATGGACCATCTTCTACCATAGAGGTGATCAACCACAGCGACAACAATTCTACAGTGAAAAAGTCATCACCAAAGAATAGAAAAAAACAAGATCTAGATGATGTCACCCATCATTGGCAAGATGTTTGACAGGTAAGTTTCTTTGGGCTCAAGGGCATTTTGTTAATGGTAATCTAACATCTATGGAGTGTGTTGCTTATAGTACCATTAATGGTAGGCCTAAGTTGATAGTGCATGTAGTACGCAAAACAACTACTAAGAAAAATTCTAACAAAATTTGTGTTTACTTTCACTCATTTAAAATAAAGAATGTTGGCAATTTCAAATCTTACTAAGAAAATACTTATTATTAATTTTATAATTTTTAAAAATCATTCTCAATTACTCACTTAAATACATTCACTTGTTTGTCCATAGTTTTAATTAATTGATTTGCCATCATGATTTGGCTACGGCAATAATCAATTAAGAAATAAAAATTTTATAGTCATCTCACATTCATAATAAAAATAATTAAACACGTATATTTGTAATTTTCTCACTCATCTATAATATACCCACACAATATGGATAATCATCATATAGACTTTTATAACCATTAACATGCAAATTATTGTAAATCATTCACTTGCTTCTCACAAATTTATCACTCATTATCATTTCAACATAAATAATTTAATAATATACACACACTTGCATCTTAACAAACTCAAATTACACTCATCACATTCATACTCATCAAAAACACAATTTTACGCATTGGCACATTCAATATTTCAAAACACTTAAATTAATTTGCAAAACAAGATGTACACAAGATAGTTCATGACAAATACTCATACAAATGTACATAAAATATACTCATAATAAAAAAACGCACATACAAAAGGAGGCTAGATTGCACTCATCTGCTCTTTTACAAAAATGAAAAATCTAATTACATATACTCAAATCTCTCCATAATACCCCTTCGAACTATAACTATCTATAGCTATTCTTGTAAATTTATCATTTCAAACCGTTAATAGTCACCTTTTCAAATCTAATTGGCAATTGCGTACATACTATATAGATTTTCAAAAATAAAAATAAAAAGTAACCCATTTCACATTAACAACACAAATTCAAAGTAAACTTCAAATTTTAATGTTTACAGTACCTAAGTTGGGCAATCTGGAAAAGCATGAGGGAAGAAGATGGCTATGGTGTACAATGCTAAGTATGGTGAGTTGAAAGGTTGAGTTCACATTGACAAGGAATGTATTCACTTGAAGTGTATGAGCTTGTTTGCCTCAAGACGTCTCAAATCAATTTTTTAAGAAGTTCATGGTGCTATGGCTGGTGGGAATTGGCACAAGGGAATACAATTCTCCTCTATCTTTTTAGTTTTGCAGAGTGGGCGTCTTATGTGTAATTACACTTCTTCTAGGTCATTGTCTGAACATTTGAAGGTGAAATTTATGCCTAGGAAACATTGGTGTGAGTCATCTAGTTGGGAAATTGTTCAATACGTGCATTTGTATGTCCTAGTTGCTCTTGCAATGACTGTCTGTTTTGCTAGATTCATTTCAGTGATAGCTAATGAGGTTACAAGGGTGGATAATACATAGTAGTTATCAGTGCATGTATGTGTTGTGAAGGACTTTGTTAGAGTCCCTTTGTTACTTCATTTGGGGCATATTACTCAAAGATGCACCTCTAATAACATCCTTAATATGATAACAATTGTTGTAATAGGTGAAGGTGGTATGTCTAGGAAAGAAATTTCAAGCAAGGTGGTAAGCTATGGTTTTGAGGGAGCCTCAATTTTTCAAGATAGCAAGATTGGTGTGTCAACGATGTTGCAATAAGGGTGGGCCTCTTTTACCCTTGAGATGCATTGCTACAATCATCGTACCAATTTGGTAGTTCAAACCTTGTTAGCATACCTTTTAGTCATGAAGTTAGATGTTTTGATGCAAACTGTGCACAAATACTTTTCAAAAAGCCCCAAGCAACATATTGAGTTGGTTAAGCTTGCTAGCGTCATAGAAACCAAGGGCAACAAAATGTTGCGGAATGTGAAGACTAAATGGATATCTATGTTCAGTCTTGCAAAGAAGGTGATGGTTGAATACTGTACGTTGTTATTGAAGATGGGGCTAGACATATCAACCACTGAAGTTGCCATGCGCAATCTTGACATGCTTTGTGACTTGGAGAATTTGCTATCTTTATCTTGTATTCTCCTCCTCTTGTGTATTGTCTCTTTAAATTCTCTCAGAGTAGAGATGTATATATATATATGTGATTTTCTTCCTGCTATGAAAGTTTGCCAATCCCAACTGGCCACTTACTTTATTAATCCTACAGTACAATTTAGTAGAGATTTGTTTCTAGAGTTCTACTTACTATTGGAGTGCAAATATGAATCTATAAATCATGCAATGGCTAGAATAAGAGGGGACATCAATTGCCCATCTTGTTTTGCAAATGGGAGATCATATTATATTTTCTCAATGCCAAAATAATGTCACAAGGGAGATGGTTTTTGTTACCTATGAGGTGATGAACCGATGTAAAGATACAGTTAGAGCTCAAATGACTAGTAAGTTTTTTATATAATTCTTTTGTGTTTATATCATTTCTCTTTTCTTTTTCCATTTGTTGAATTTGTTGAATTTAGTGAACTATTGAATTGTTGAATTGTCGCATAGCAAAATTGTTGTACTATTGAATTAATAAATTGTTGCACTGATGAATTGATGAATTGTTGCACTATTGTTTCATGGAACTATTGAATTGTGAAATTGCTCTAATAAACTTGTTGAAGTTGCTTAAATTAGTTACTAAAAGGATGTTTTTCTACTCTTGGAGAGATTTCACAATCTCTCATTGATGAATTAACACCCAGTTCCCTTCTTATAAGTTATTAGATGCTTTGGGCATTTTATATCCCCAATATTGGAACCAAGTTGGGACACAAGATAGCTTTCCACACCATCTCAAACAATATTGGATACAAAGGTGAGGGCGGTTTGGTTTCCACTAACCTTTTAAGCAACAAAAACCTAAATTATTAGCAAGCCCTTTTCAAAACTACAATGTGGAGCAACGCAGTGTTGCATGTGCTCCCCCTTTTGATGTCAATCCATTGACAAAGTTGTAGAGGACTATCTCTTCATCACAACTTCTCGAGGATCTAATTTCAGAGTACATCTTACTAGCTAAAATGGGGACCTACTTTGTATTGGGCTCAGTTGAAGATGAGCATTGTTTTTCAAGCTTGAAGTTCTTAAAGTCAAGCCTAAGAAATAGCCTTGGGAAGAATTTGCCAATGGTAGTTAAGACTTAAGATGTATGGACAAAAGTACTTCACACTTGAAATTTTTTTCTATAATGAGGCCATTCAAGCATGGAAAGAAGATTTAGTACATGGACAATATAGTGATGTTTAATTACTAAGGCTTCAATATCCCCAATTTCATTTGTTTATGGACCTAATGTAAATATATTCAATTTTCATGTCCTTAGTTTTGATGGTGCTAAATTGATTTGGTAATTCTAGGATGGCATTTGAATCCTTGACCAATTCAAAGGGGAAGCTCATTTATCAATTGGAGATTAAATGTCAACAAAAGGAAGCAACAACTTTAGCACCAACACTTAGAGAATGTTTTTATACTAACCTTGCATGTTTTTGTGCATGACACACAATCTGCAGTGGACAGCTTGGGGATTCAATTCCCCATTGAGTGACTTCAAATTTTATTAACATTTATCCAAAGCTTCAATGTAATGTGAAATATCTTTTTTCTTGCATTCTAAAAGGCTTGTTTGTTTCATAAATTTGTCTTCCTATTAGTGCTAGAAGCTCTCATTTGCATCACAAATTTTCACTTGTTTCCAAATTTGTTTTATTGCCACTATAGAGCTTTGTATTTTACTGCCGCTATGGAGCCATTGATAGTTTACATTTTGCACATTTTCAAATTTAGCATGATAACTCACAAAATAAAACAACTATTGAAGACTAATTTTGGACATCACCAATTCACATAGTTGGAGAGTATATTAAAAAACTTGAAAGTTGCCATTTATATCTTCGTAAGCTACCACACAAGTAGTTGAAAGCTTCTAGCTAAGAAAACAAATTTAGGCAAAATATACTATACTAAAAGAGAAAGTATTGCAACTTGCCCACTACAAAATACAAACTAGGTTGCAAAATTTTCAACCTAGTAGCCACGTTTCTGGCAGGTGGAGATAAAAATGAAAACTGAATTTGAGAGGGCTGCAAAGGAGCCTTGATTCATGGGAATCAAAGACTCCAGGTGCCTTGTGGTGCAAGAAATGGGAAGCTGCTACGGCCTCAATCCGTACCACGTCTCCTTTCAAAGCACTGTTCATTTGGGTCCCTCACAACTATCCACTCATAACCAACTCTACTCGGGCACCATCCTAGAATCCAAGCATTCACATTTTTCTCATCGCTGCGCTTATCCTACCGACAATGCAAGTCGGAGCTAGCGTCAACAGGGACGGCTGTAGCAGCGGCGACCTCCGTCGCCATTGCGTGAAGAATGGCCGGGAGAGCGTCCTCCTACAAACGAAGGCATTTTTTTGTTTTTTATATAATACCCAATCGATCAACCCCTGAGCCTGTCCGTTCCCCGATCTGTCCCCGCTCTGTCCGTTACCCCGATAAATTTCATCTCTCCCGATGGGGTCGCCCGGTGATTCTCCCGGCGCCATTGGCGAGGTCGCCGCTGCTACGCACTACCCGCGTCAACGTCATCAGTGAACAAAGCCTACACTGTCTAGATCTCCTCCAAAGCTTCCAAGTACATGAATTCGACCCACTTTTGTCAGGTTTCCATTCTTATTCTTGGATTGCAAGCCGACTAACTAGTGGCATCAGAATTTGGACTTGTGAAGAGAAACACTGGTACTAGGAACAGTACAAATTGTTTGCAGTACATATTTTATTGCAGCATCGACATTTGAAGTGACGAAGAAGCTGCAAAACGTAAGTCTGTGAGTCGTTCACGATTGTTTGCAAATTTGTTTATATGTGCAATGTAGTAGTATAATTAATTCCAAATTATACATGAAGAGGTGTAATGCTTGTTGGTTCTAGCTAGCTAGCTAGCTGAGACTAGTGATTGCCTGTTTTGCAAGTACTTATGGTAGCACCATTTGAAGCAATGATTGAAGAGTTTGAACTCAAGGTGGTTATTTGCAATCTCCTTATGTTAAAGTCAGTGTAGAAATCAGCTCACAGGGAGTTTGTAGGATTCAAGTCCTCGATCTCCGGGGTAAGAGTGAGAACAGCAGGGGAAATTGTATGCAAGCCCCCCTGAGTGTCATCACGCAGGGGATTTGTATGTATTCCCTGTCTCACCTCCCCCCCTTTGCATGTACAGCTTCTCTGTGTAACGTTAGTCCTCGAGTCGATCGAGTCTATTGGGGCTTGTGCCACCGTCATCAGCATCACGAAGTAATTATAAATTCTTTTGCAGAGTAGAAGAATGAGTAGATTTTGCTGGGATTCGCTTCTGCTGTGCTGCATCGTGTTGGTGGGGTTCTCTGCTGTGATTGTTGGAGATGAAGGAGGAGACTACCTGAATTCGAAGGAAACCCAGGTGGTGGAGCTATCGAATCAAGCCTACAACAACTACTATCGCAGATGTGGTATTAATTATATTTCCGTTCCAGTTGTACCATTTCTGAAATACTCCTGGCAGTCGGTTACTTCTCCACTTGTCCGACAACTAGATGAGAAGGCAGAGTGTCGCTAAATAATGGTCATTGTCGCTACCATGGCATCTACGTTTCAGAGGACAAAGTTATGATGTTCAATTGCTCAGAGCCCTGAAACTAGGACTTTAGTAGATTTGAAGGTTCAGGTGAGAACTGAGAAGTGGAGACGATGCCACTTTCACTGAAATTTGCCATTTTAACAGTCTTAGGTTTATCCTGATTGCCAAACACCAAAGTATTAATAGTGTCTGACCAGTGCGAAATTCATTAATGGGCTCATTTGTAACGTCTCTGCAGAATTGCTGGCATCATGCAGCAACCCCTCCAACTGCTCCCACAGCGTTTGTGAGCCTTTGCTGGGGGATTTAGAAGGCCTCACCTGCACGACCGTGTTGAACAACACGTTTTGTCCTGCGCTCGAAAACGGCATCACTCCCTGCACAAGCATGAATCTCGACTACAGACGGGGTTATGTCAGGTACGTTAATTAGCCCAATGTTGTTTAAACCCTCTCAATGCTTTTGCTATTTCCAATTCGATCTACAGGTGGTTTGATGTGCACTGGTATTAGGGTTCAAATGCATTGGTCAACACTTAGACACTTGCTTGAAATCTGAAGATTTAGTGCTAACTCCAGCAATTTCTAGTTACTTACATGATGAGGCCTTGAGGCTTTAGTTACAACAGGATTTCCAACATTGATAATTAAATTGACATATACTTTTCAGTAACGTTTAGACAACTTCGTAGCGAATGATAATCCTGTGCAAGGTATATAGGGAAGTCTCCCTATAGTGTACTAAAAGTCCCTTCCATTGGTACATAAAGCTCCAAAAAACTCAGTGAAAAGGGTTTCTGTGTAATTTAGTCTAGTACACGTTTTAATTTTACAAGAACCCTCGTTTACACTTCAGTGTTGCGTATTGACCACATTATACTTGAATGTCTCTGTTTGTAGAGTGGCAGCGTCCACGGACCTGGGCAGTGTGGATACCATGCTTTGCATTTGTTCCCAGAGGGAGTTGGATCCTTTGATGAAGTCCTTCACGTCGACCAACCCATCGGCTTTGACTCGATCGTACTTCGCATCAATGGATGGGTCGTGGAGAGTACTTCCAGGATTGGTAACGTTTTGAAACTCTCCTAATTCTATCCTAGAAGCATTGGCAATCAGTTAGGTTTGCATTGGAGAGCACAACTACAATAATAATTCTTAAAAGGCCTTCATCATACACTCCTTCGCTAGTTAACATCTTCATAGTTCACACCCATTGGATCACATCGATCAACAAGACTGTGATGAAAGGGGATATTCTTAAAAAATTACGAAGTTCCTTTTTGTACTCACTTGGAGTTTACAAGAGGATGGTGAACCTCTGATTTAACACATATGAAGGGCAAAATGACGAGGGGAGTGTTGGAATGAGAAGGTTGTCAACGCTTTTGTAGTGTATTTGAAATCTCCACTGTGCAATTTAGAGGGGAGTAGAATTTCAAGCAACACTCGTTATATGAACACATTAGGTAGCACTTATCCAAGGTGAACTGTATCATCATGTGCCTTTGAAGGTCGACTTTTGATGTAAAGAATAGATACAATCCTTCCACTGACAATGATGTCCATATTTGGGAAGACTGGCCTTCAATTGGCGCAATTCTGGGGTTCCAAAATCTGTGACATTCACCTGCACAAAGCTCTCAAAACAAAATGGAGTAGGATAGATTTACGTTTCAAGCTCGCACACCTTGATTGAAAAGTTTGAAAGTCGAGGAACTCCGCCAAGTTAACCAAACTGACGTCTTGTTAATTAAAAATTATTTGAGCAGGCTCGAAGTGCTGAACAGTGCACGGATTTCGACCCACGTAATCGCCCTTGGTTCCGTACTTCCACATCGGTGGTGAAGGTGGTGACGGTGCTGATTGACTTGGCCGCGTCCATGAACAGCAATCTGCCAACGAGCTTCGGAGCTGGCAGCATGTTGCAAGCGGCCAAAGACATCGCCTCGAAACTGGTCACCACGCTCAGTGCGGATGACCATTTCAACATAATTGTCTTCAACAGCACGGGAGCCTATCAACTAAATACTGAAGCGGTAACTCGTTCTTCCACCCTCTCACAGTTACCACTGTTGCATTTGCATTTCACTTCTCTACAATGACAATCGTCTATTTCGTTAAATCGACACAATTCGAGGTGCCAAGAATCTGTACAAAGCTCCAGAAACTAGGACTGGCACAGATATATGTACAGTATTTACATTTTAGGTTGGTTACCTTGAAGAGTAGCTTGGGTAGTGGAATTCCACCAATTTAAGGAAATTGACGTTGAATGAAACCATCAGCATGAGTTTGTTTTCATCACTTGGTGTTACGAGTAAAGGTCTTTGGAGTGTATTTCAAATGATACACCTTTGGACTACATTCACTTTGCTAACACTTCTTCTAATACCAAGTGCCAACATATTTTATATATTGAATCTTGTGTGTGAAAGATGTACACTGTGAGTACGTGGTCGCACTCGGACTATGTGTCTACATTTTTCAGAGGATTTATAAACTTCGTTGTCATTATTAATCGTGCGCTCTATGATTCGGATGTCACAAACCTGTTCAGGAAAAAATGACAGATTTGACTGTATTGTACAGAACACATCAGTGTCCTTTTTGGTTGCTGCTTTTTTGCACTGAAATGTCTATAACGTGCGCAAAGGAATTCCGGAGATATGAGTACCTGTTTATTTTTGTTGGCTGTGGAAAACTTCAGTCTCACCAGTTATCTCTGCTAATCCGGCTCACTTCCCTGTGTGCTTTTGGCTTGAAACAGATCTTAGTTAAGGACCATGGCAACACCGGTCATCCGGAGCTACAACCTGTGTTGGACAATTTAAATAACCAGACGGTCGAGAGCGAGTATAGGCAGTCAAATCTTACGGCTGCAATTCTGACTGCCTTGCCGAATTTTGAATCAAATCCGCTTGCTGCCAAGGTGTGATCCATCCCAGTTCTCCTACTCAAACTAAAGCACCACTGCTCAAAGCTGGCCCTTTATGATCAGTGCTTTTTTTCTTCAATGGATATACTTTGTAATAAATTAAGCAGTGGTTTGCACAAATTGACATCTGATTCTCCACGCAGCGGATACTAAACCTCAGTAGCTAACCAATTATTGTTATGAAAAACACTCACATAGAAGCGTTGAATTTTGGTGCTGAAGGTGGTGCTCGTCCTAACTGACGGAGTGTTGGCAACTCTCGGAAATGTCACACTGCCGTCTGCAAGCTTGTCAGGCGTGAAGCTTTTCCTGTACAAGTTGCCACGGACTAATGACACGAACGACTTCTTGGCAAACACCACATTGGTGCAGCAGCTGTGTGCCGTGGGGGGGCATCTCGAAACAATTCGGAAGAACCTGGAGAATCCCCTTCTTATGCTCAACAAGTACTTCTCGTACTTGGCCAACCTGAAGAGGGTTGAGACAGATGGACAACCTCAGTACAGTACTGTATTTCCGGAATTTGAGCTTATCGGGGGCAACATTACTTCAGTCACCAAACCAAGTACTAGCCTTTCCATTACTTTGCTTGTCTTGATTTTTGATTATCCTATTTTCTATCTTTTGTAATTTTGAACCATAGTTTGTATGGTTTGAATATAACTCAGTGATGGCTTTCAAACTTGGATAGTTTTTTGCTGATGGATTTGCACGATAGACGCCCTAGTATTTGGTTTTTAATGTTATTGGGGCATAGTCGCTAATATTTTGCGCTTTCGAAGGCCGGCTTCTTGAACCCTATATCTACACAGTCCTTTTGTTTGTAAAGTTGTACACCTGTCCAAAGTATGGGTGCTCTAGATTGAGCCAGTATTAATAGCAGAATTGATTTGTTTCTGACTAACAATGTTTGATTGTAGTCTTCACAAATTAGACTGCTTACATTGCAAGTAACCTTGTGAGTGCGCAGCTTTCTCGGCGGAGGGTGATCTGATAGGTGTTGCTGGAATAACGCTCTACCTTGAGCTAATGGGCAACTTGACAAATCCAGTCAAAAATGCCTTGCTCAGTAGGGTCACAGGATACAATCCTCCTACAAATCCAATCATACTCACTGCTGCAAATTGCACCATATTAGTGGTAAGCGATCATCTCCGAAACCATGCTGTCCAAATTAGCCACATTGATGATATGGGGGCTCTGGACCCCAAGGGGGAAGAGGCTTTGCATCAACACGAGTTACATCTTGAGTCCATTATCAATTGGGTTCATGAAATTGCCAAAGGCTTAACATTACTAGAATAAGAAACATCTGGAAGTAGGGACCTAATTAAAGTGAAAAAGTTTGCGTCTGCTCAGATGTATGCATTGTATTTGTTGCCACTTCCAAGCTGAATCCTAGTCCGTAACATGAAGTACTCCGATCCGTAACATCTACATCGGAACTACATTATGAAGCCAGTTCCAAAGCCTCTTGTAGATTTTTCGTTGCTCTCCTGATTAAGGAGACAAAGCTTCTCCTAGCCTTGTTTCCTGACACAAGCGCTTTGAATTGCAGCTTCTCTACTGATCGATAACTTTTTTCGTTTGCTTACTTCAGAATGAAACTACCCAACCATGTGGAGCGAGCAGCCAATACTACGCAGAGAATGGAGGTCTCTGTGAGAAGACGGACTTGAGAAGCACCATCGAAGACCTGGCTTGTTGCGGAGCATGCAGTGTTGCAGGCGGTCCTGAAAAGTCCGACACCAAGGGTTTGATTATTGGGTTCAGTGTGATCGGACCACTTGTGGTACTGGCGGCTTTGGGAGTGGGTGTGTTTGAAATGAGAAAGCTGATAAGGAGAAGGAGGGGTAGGAACGTATTCATATTCCCGGGGCCTTCAGACGACGCTGGGACGCCAGAAGACGGCCTCGGTGTGCAGTTGGGCACGCACTCGGCAAGGAGTTCACCAGCAACACACTGACGCAGATTTTACATCCACTTTGTGAAATGACTTGGAAAGGAGGGATTGCGGGCTGAAGGCGTACTCTGTCTGTTTAGGTTCCCACATTGGGTCCAAGTGACACATGTAATACCACTTTGCAACACTACACACTCTACACCATTGTGGGTGATCTTAGAGCCTGTTGTCATTGGGCTCCTACACCTCCAGGAATTGGAGGGGAGCATCTAGAAGCTTGCACATGAAGGGGCACTACTAGAAAATACGACCCGAATTTTTAAATTTTTTTGTTGATTTGGACATCTTAATTTAGACATTTCTAGCATAGTTGTGTTGATTCGGACATATAGAGTTGGTTTGGGCGTCTTGATTTGGGCCGTGTTTCCTACTAGTGGGGGGTCTTACCACATTACTATAGTACTTTAGATCGCCACCCAAAGTTTAGCAACTCATTGCTCCAAATTAGAAATTACCAACCCCAAATCAGATCTCCCTTTGACAATTGTGACACTCATAGTTAAATAATTACCATTGATTTGTTTTGTTCTTCAAAAGACTCCCCTCCAAGGAATGTCTATGCCCTTTAGCTTTACAAAACTGATTTGCAAGGGCTAGAGAGCCAACTAGAGGGTCAATTGGAGGGGAGCCTAAAGCTCAAGTTACAATGGAGAGTGCTTGTACCATCTGGTTCAAGAGGTCCTAGAGGCCTTGTTCAAGTAGAAATTACCTTTGACAAATCACACTTCATTTTATTGACAAATTTCTATTGTGCGTAAAGATATTTTGTTTTGTGTACATAAAAGTTATTTGGCTTGTATGATTGAGTGCTCTACCATTCTCTTTGAGCTATTTCATTATTTCATAATCTTCTTTAGTATGCTTTTTTTCATACTCATAGTCACATACAAGCCTATACATGATTTTGTCCAAAAAGATGGCCTTCCAACTTGTTGAAGATTGTTAATCTTTATAAGTCCTTGCCATTTTAAAAGTGAATGCACCTTAGTCAATCTTGACTTTACCTTTTAAAACAATCATTTATTTTATTTGGTTATACCAAATTAAAAAAACCTAATAAATTTTGTTACTTCTTCATTTCAAAATTTTGATTTTTTTTTTAAATACAATGAATTATTGCAACTACAACTCAAGTTTGTTAGAATCCAAATTATATAATAATTGTGATTTATTCCTTTTTAAATGATTACAAACTTATTTTTATCTTCCTAATTTTTAGTTATGGAAAAAATATCAAAAACTTTGTATGAAAATTGTAATTAATATCATTTTAATGAAAACCTTTATGTCAAAATTGGTTTAGCCGATTTTCAAAGTAACCTTTGGAATTTTGTGTTGACATATATAGGATTCACTTTTCAGCCATAGGTTGCCTTTCATCCAAAAAGATGACCTTGAAGCTACTCCTCAGAAAAATGTTGGGTGAAAATTTTAGCAAAAATAAATAAAATTCTTGTTCATAGTGAGCTGTCCAAAATTGCTATATTGCCAAAAAATGCAGTTTTAGTGCTTTAGAGGTTAATCTCATAAGCTTGTTTGTAATCATGTATTCATGCATTGAATTCAACTTTGAACTTCATATTCTTGTGCAGATGGACCTGTTGAGGAGATGTATGGAATGTTTTATTGGTAATATTGGGGCCACAAACATGTGCTTGGCTTGACAAAAAATGTTCCTCTCTATGGTAAGGCCATTGTGTTGAGTTATGCATTATGTATGCTTTAACCCTTAAACGTCGACATGGATGTTTGGCATCTAATGGATGACATGGAATCTTTGTAGTAGAACAAAAGTACAACTATTCATTCTCGGAATTTTGTTGTGAAACGAGAAGTCTTCTACAGTAGTCTAACTTCTAATGAGTGATTTTGCTATTTTTTAATCATATGATTTACACAATAATGAAAAGGGATGATTTCCAAAATCACCCATTCATCCTTTAAAGGTTAACATTGATTACTTTTGTAATTTTTCTTTCAGATTTTGTTGTTGATGTTTTTTAAGCTAAGAAGTATTCCATTGTTAGTGAGGTAGGCAACAATGGCTCCAATACACGAACTATAGTAGAGGCAACTATAGAATGACCTTGGCAACAAATGGGATAGAAACGTTGGATATGGTCCAATTTCATTGGTATGTTAAGGATTTGTCTATTATTCTATTTAGAGTGAATATAATCATTAGAACCCAATATTGGTGGATTTTTTTGAGTTGGACTTTACTTCACATCTATTAAAGTTACTATTTACTCTAGTTGGAGTCCAAATAGAGTCCAAATAGTTTCAAATCAAGGTGAGTGGTTCAATTGCACTACAACAACCATATAAAAATATCACTTGTCTAAGAAATATTTTGTAGCATAAAAATTTAGAAGTCTATTATTCTAGTGAGTTTAAATTATGTACATGCCTTGATCATGATGAGGCTTCAAAATCACATAGACAATGCATGCAATTTAATAATGTATGTGTCTATTGGCTTTATGGAATTGTATATGAACATGGGTGAAATAAGACTTGAACACATCAAAATTTCTTCTCTATTTCTTTTCAAAATTGTCTATAATGTCTCTTGTAGGTAAGATATTCAATAATTGATACAAGGCCTGAAAGGTCAATGGTTGCATGGTGCCAACAACATGGTGTGAAGCTTCTACATTATGGGTGTGGATATTTATATGAGTTCATTATTTTATATCTAAATCTCAATGTACTTTTCACATTATACACTTTTTCAATAAGTTTGTAGAAGATTTTTAACTTGGTTCAAAGGACTAGTAAAGATTCTCCAATTTTGGAGAAAATTTTGTTCACATCCAATTAACTATGACTCTCCCTACTAACTATAACCCATAATAAAAGTAGTTGCATTATTTTCAATCTCTCCTACTTCAATGATTTTCAGAAGTTTTGACATTTCTAACAATTAAATTCAATGTAACATTATGTAACAAATCCAAATTTATTCCTTTAAAATTTTAGAAGTTAATTTTCTTTGAAATGATATATTTTTTGTAATTAATGATACAATTTTTTCAAATGCTATTTGCATTTTCAACAATCTAGAATGCTATGTATATTCTAAATTGTTATAGTTGTGTTTGAAAGTTATAAATGTCCATATTTTTGTTTATAAACAGAACATTATTAGGTGACTTTGTTTTGGAAAAATACTTGGATCAACAAGAACCAAAAAGGATAGATTTAACCATGCCATCACTCTTGAATTATAAACAAGTAATTAATCAATGTAATTCTAGGTTTACTTTCAAGTTGTAGTAATTACATAAATATAAGTTCTTATTACTTTATTGTTTTTTTTCTTGTTTCTATCATTACCATTGACTAGCTTGAATAACAAAGTTTTATTCTTTAATAATATTGATGTTAAGTAGAAATTTTCATGATGGTGGCTTTTGTCTTGTAGGATCTTTTCTTTGTGTTGAGCAAAATTGCTAGCAAACATAAAGTTACTAATAACAATGTGGCTATATGATATATTTCTGACAAGTCTGAAGTTGTTGCAATCATTATTGGTCTTTGACTTGGTATTTCAAAGCACATTACTAATAATCAAGCTAATAAAAGCTAATTTAAAAGTTGATTATTTTTTTTCTAATTTTTTTTAAAACATTAATTAATTAAAATTATCTAATGTGGCACTTTTTCGACCATGTCATCTCATTGATGTGGCAAGTTCTCATAGTTTGGAAACTTTGGGGAACTTGCAAGCTTCTTTAGGCCTCAAATATCTCCTAATGGTCTATTACTTCTTTAACTCAAATTTACTAATCAAACAATTATGGCCAATCACCATATGCAACACAATGACAATTTATTTTTCACTCACAATCTATATATAATCTAATGAAATCTTAAAATTATGACCAATTTTAGGCAATTTATCAAATTCTTCTACACATACAAAGTTCAATAGCACTTACTTAGACGAATTGTTTAGTCCACACATACACATACAAAATCCAATCACTAGATTCTCCACAACTTTAATAGAAATTTATTAAGACTTTTTCACACAAAAATATGAACTTATACAATTTCTAGCTTCCAATTTTCATAGACAAATAGTTCAAATACACATACTTCCCCAACCACACACAAATTGCTCAATTCTTCTACAAACACAAGTCCAATCATTGGATTAATTCCATTACACCACATTTTGTCAACAAGCAACTTACACAATTCGAATTATACAAAAAATGGAAAAAAAATATTATATTGATAATTGAAGGAGATCACTACACATAAAAAGAATGACAATTTGACATATCCGAGAAGAAAATTGAGTGAGTGGGGCAAAAAACTTTGAAATTGACAGACTATGTACTTCCAAAAGATGACCATTCATTTTTAGGTAACTACTAGACAACTTGTCCCCTTTTGAATCCTATGCTAACTAAGCCTTTAGAATCCTAATCATAATTGGTCTCAAACTCTCTTACCAATGTAAAAACAACTTACAACTTGTCTCATTTCACACAACAAAGGACAAATAGTCAAGGATAAGAAAAAACTATTATGACTACAATTTCTCAACCCAAGTAGTTTGGGTAAATTAGAAAAAATCACCTTCACCATTCTACAGCTACCTACAGAACAATCTGAAGAAGAGGGTCGGTTTAAGAGCACATTACCTTAGAGGGGTTCCGTCTGTTGAATAGCACGTTTGGTGGTGTATTAGCTGTGTTTGAGATAACAAGTTATGTTCGACAAATGTGTTAATTAATTTGACGCAACATACACTGTGTTCCACACTATACTATGCACTGTGTTCCACACTACACCAATGTTGATGTTGTCTTGAGACAATGTGTTATACATAGCTGAATTGAATTTGGATTTGGCAGTTTCTGCCACTTTTCAAGACATTGTGCAATGGCAAAAATTGCCAAAAAAAATTTTAAATTTTAACATTTTAAATATTTCATTCCCTCCCCCTCCCCCTCTTGTGATTTTCAGAAGCAATTCTAATTGACAAACAATATGGGACAATTCATCCCGTATCCATATCCCGGTATTATATCTGTATTTGTACCCATATAGTATCCAATACCCAAATCTGGATCTGGATCCGTATCCAAAATTCACTATGTATTCATATACGGTATTATATCCGTATCCAGATTAGATCCAGCAAGATCAACGGCTTGTGATTTTTCAGGAAATCAACGGTGATTTCAAAGATAAACATTTTTCTTAAAACAATCAATGGCCTTTAAATTTTTTGAGAGAGAGAAGGGGGGGCTAATCAATTGACAGGGGTGTGCAGCCACTTTTCAGCTCATTGTCATTGTGTTCTGTTGTACAGAACATGATTTTATGTTTATCAATGTAGCTTTGTATGTGTTCAATATTGGTGGACATTTTACAACGAAATCTAGTCCTGTTTGGGTATACATTACATAACCATCAACTTATCATTGACTTATCATTAAAATTTCAAAATCATTTGGAATTGTACATCATGTAGGAAAAAAATGAATCCAAAGAAGAACCACCATTTTAAATATTTTTTCATACAAATGTAACCTTGTGAAGTGAAGTTGCCCTATTTTTTGTAGGACCAAAAAGAGGCTTTTTGTCAATTCAATCACTAATATCTTGCAATCTACCTAGTGAAAATTTCTGAATTTTTTTCCACATCTTTTCAAATGAGAATATCAAAAGATCCTATGGTTACATTTATCTGAAATGTATTTTTTTCTAAAATTTGGTACTTGTGCTAAAAATGGCAATTTTGGAGTGCTTTTGGTGAAAACATAGTCAAAGAACATTAGAGGTTAATTGAACTATGCCCAAAATGGGAGTGGAATGAAGGGTGGGGGTACTATATCTATTTAATTTTAATTGCAGTGAGCCCAAATTAAAGATCTTCTTTGTCATTATGTATCTAGAAGATGCAATTTGTAATTACATCTTCTAGCTGATTATAATTTGGCTCACTATTGACTCCATAAGGCAAGTAAGATGACTATTATTGATATACTTTTGTTGATATGGGAGTAGCCTAGAGACTCTTTTAAGCCAATTGGGTAGTAGACTTCAAAAATTTATAATAAATTTATACTTTTAAAAAAATATAAAATTTTCAATTATTCTTCTTATCTCTCACATTTGTCTTTATGCAAAATAAGTTTTAAAATTATTCAACAATACCAACAAGGAAAACTAGCAATTTTACTTGTCATGGGCTAGATTACTTTATGAATCTTGGAATTGGTGGTAATAAGGCTTGACACTAGAGAATTATTATTTTTTAAATTAGAATTTTTTGGGTATTGTATGTTATTTCTATGAATATCCAAACTTGATGCTCCCTAAACCACTGAAACCACTCCATAGCTAAACCTGTAACTAAAATCTTTCCAAATCAGCAATGAATCAATGGCAATAAAAAAAGGAGACAATTTGATGACACATTTCAAGGACACATTAATTTATGTCTAGGGACACTTCAAGGGAAATCTATGGTGCATGAATGATATAGGGATGCTTTTGGGTATTTCTACCTTATAGGTTTTGGAGGTGAATTAGGAGCCATGAGCCCCTAGCCCCCATGAGCCCCAAAGCAACATTGGTAGCATGTGAGTGTAGGGATGAGCCTAGCTTGAATCTACAACAATTTGAAGGTGTTTATAATATATGTATCTATAACATAGGTACATTACAATATGAAAAGAACCTATAACATAAGTATCTATACCATAAACACCTATAATCATAGAAGGTATTTGTAATATCAACTCTTAGGCTCATGGGGTCATAGATTCTATACTTACATGATAGCATTCCTTGATAAGAAGGCCCTTTTCTGTCAAAAACCACTCAAAACTATCATTTCTTTTGCAAAGAGCCAAAAAAATTTACTATTTCTTCTTTAGGCATATCTCAACATAAAATCTTCCATCATACTAGTATAATAATATAAGAAAAAATTTCAAATTCTTTTACCACATAGATTGTAAGAGATACAAGTTAAAAATGAAGAAAGTGGATTTTTGAGCACATTGTTTAACTTTGAATCTTTATAATTTATAATTTTTGCATTATAAATTTTGATTTAAAAAATTATGTTGAATATATGAATTCAAAGACCACGATTTTCTTAAATACTTGATTTTCAATCCTTAAAAAATTGTTAAGTGAAGTTGGTCTGAGATTGAAGAGAAAACTAAATTGTTAATAGCTTTAAGATGGAATTGAAACACATTAATCCCAAAGGTGAGATTGTTCAAGCAAGCATATTTAATTCTATAGAATTTTTTTAAATTAAAAAATTGAGCTTAGAAACAAATCTAATATGTGATTTCTTAAGGAATTTCTAAGATTGCTTGCAAAAGAAAAAGCTCCATAACTTTCAAATCACTAATACAAGTAGAATGGATTAAAGCTTTCTATGTAGACAAAACTATAATCTATAGAAAAAATTTAAAAATAATAATTTCAAATTTTTGTAGTTTTTTTTATGCCTAGTTTACTCCATTTTGAGCTTATTGTTGTAAAACTTTGCTACAAGGCACTAATTGAAACAAAAATTATATTCTCAAAAATTGAATGTATATATGATTTTGTATCTTCAATTTTTTTTTCAAAAAATTACATCAAAATTTTAGTTTACACAAGCCTACCCAAAATTTGTTTTGTCCCCTTCAAGTTAATAGATTGACCCATGGCCATGTCTTCAAACTTTAGTCTTTATCTATGTATGCTCCCATTTTGAAACTATTAGATTTAATATTAATTTAATATTAAGAATAAAAAAATTTAATTAAAAAAAATTGAAATTTATCAAAAATTTCTTATTGTTGCATATTCAACTCCTATTGCAATTGCTACTATTGTTTTCTTGATCTACCGTATTGGTCAAGGAAGTTGGAAAGAAAAGATTAATTTCTATTAATAAACCATGTTCTTCAAAAGGATCTCTAAGTTCTTTAGAAGGTTGTCCAAAAGAATTAAAATTTTATTGTTTGATTTAAAAAATAAAATTATTGGTAATTTATTTGAAACTTTCTTACATTTGATATGGATTTTTTTCACTTTTAATTCAAAAAGTCAAAATAATTTCAAATTTAAAAAAAAAATCTGAAATTTCATAACTTATTGCAAACATATTGTTATATCTTTGAAAAATAAGTATAAAAAACTCCATTCATTTTCTATCCTTGAGGTCTCCCTAAAATCATCCGAAGGACACAAAAACGCTCTTTTAAGTGTTACAATGTCATCTATGAAACCCTATTAGAACAATATTTGTAAGGATGTGCCAATCCTTCCTTTCATTTATAAAATGAATGAATAGTAAAGTAGAAAGTGTCATCAACATTGGCTTATTTTTGTGTAAAATTTTTCGACAATGACTTAATATTCAAGGAAAAATATTTTGCAACCATATAATGTATCCAACTATTAGGATTGGAAAAATTAATTTTGAAATAAGATGTTGTAATTGTAGAGGAATTATTTAGAAAATATGTATTTCAAAAGAATATTATTACTTTTAGCATTTGCCAAAATTGATTTTTCAATTTTAATTAAATATTTGTCATGAAACATTAACCTTGATAGCTTGGTATGCTAGTTTAAGATGACATTCTAATAATAGACGTCCAATATTTGACCTCCTTTCCAAAATGTCATTTCTTGAACTTTTTGAATTGTAAGCATTGCCTTTTTTTCCATCCATATGGTGAAACCCTACTTGAAAATTTTAGAATCTTACCTGGCCATCTTTGTTTTGCAAGTTAGAATAAATTGTCCCCCTTAATTATCCCTGAAGTCATTTTAGGAGTGCATGTCAAAACAAACAAACCCTACTTCAAGGTATTTTAACACTACCCCTCTAGTGAAATTGGGGTCTCTGATTGCAAATATGAATTCAAAATTTGCAAATTTTATCATGTGTGGAAAATAAAAATTCCAGTGTTTTTCCTCAATTTCCCTTGTTTTCTCCATAGAGGTGCCTGTTGTGGGGAGCAACTTTGCTAGACGAGTTCATCCCTTGGCAACCTACCATGTGCGTGGGACTTGTGGTGGGTCGTGCTTATAGTAGTATGATGAGCCTCTTGAAGAGGTCCAGCTAAGGATAAAAGTAAAAGTACTATAGTAGAACCTCTCTAAAGGAATAGGTCTGGGACCGGTCCGACACAATTCCATTAGAGAGGTTTATTCACTTATGGAGAGTCAGTTTTACCCATAGTCTTTGTATTTGGGAAGGGTCTGGAACTAGAATGATACATTACCTTAGAGAGGTTTTATTCACTCATGGAGTATTGACTTATGGAGGTTTTACTGTACCTCCTATTTTGTGCCGTGTAAATTCTATTTCTCTATAGCCCCTAGCTAATTTGGGATCTCTAATTGCAAATATGAACTCAAAATTTGCAAATTTTTTCATGCGTCGCAAATAGAAAGCCCCATTTTCCGCAGGGGTAAAACGGCAAAATGGCTTCCGCAGGAGGTTCGTCATACTAGTATAAGCGCGACCCTTGCGCAGGGAGAATTGGCCCCCTCATTGCCCCGGTCAACTGTGGTTTGACAAAAAAGCCCCCTATGTTGTGCCAATTTTTTTGGCAATTCTTGCATCTCCCATGAGTAATTTGGAGCCTCTGATTGCAAATATGAATTCAGAATTTCAAAAAAAAATTAAGCCTTGCAAATAAAAAATTCCAGGGCTTGCCCTGGAGGGGCAATGAGGGGGTCAATTCACCCTGGCCCGCGACCCTTATGGTGCCGCTACCTTGTGATTGAGTAGCTTACTGTACCCTTGCCCTTCGTTCTCTTCCTCCCTGTGAGCTTAGTCTCTCCCTGGCCTCTCTTCCTGCCTCGCTCCCTTTCCACCCCTCCCATCCCCCTCTGATCGCAATATGAATGCCGACCCTTCTGCTCGCAAGGGCGAGCTCGCCGACCTCAAGGCGCAGCTTCGCCAGCTGGCCGGCAGCAAGCAGCCGGGCGTCGAAGCCCTCAAGCGCGAGCTCTTCTCCAAGGTCATCTCCTACATGACCATCGGCATCGACGTGTCCTCCCTTTTCTCCACCATCGTCATGTGTTCTGCCACTTCCGACCTCGTCCTCAAAAAAATGTGCTACCTCTACGTCGGCAATTACGCTCGCGGTCATCCCGATCTTGCTCTGCTGACCATCAATTTCCTGCAGAAAGACTGCCATGATGACGATCCCATGATTCGCGGCCTCGCCTTGCGCAGTTTGAGCTCCTTGCGCGTCAAAAATCTCCTGGAGTATCTCATTGGCCCTTTGCGCTCTGGTCTCAAGGATGCCAATGGTTATGTTCGCACCGTGGCTGCTATGGGAGTCCTCAAGCTCTATCGCATCGCGCCTTCTCAGTGTACCGAAAATGAGTTTCCTGCCATGCTCAGGGCCTTGCTTCTTAACGACCCCGATGCTCAAGTACGACTTCCATCCCCTCTCGAAATCCTAATTTTCTACCCGTTCGAGTATTAGGCAGCCTTGTAGCTCGTTAAATTTCCCGATCTTCGATTTGTAATGAAAATCTCGCATTGCCAGAAAGTTTTCCCTCACATGTTACACCTCTCTACACATCGCAATCAGGTGAAGCTAGCTGTCAGCAGTCCTTATTCTTTTTGGGACCTAATGGATCTAAGAAGCACACTCATACAAATGTTTTAATTACTTTTATCCCTCTCAAAACCCTAACGCTTCTCTTCTCGGGGTTGCATCGCTCACTTCGGTATGAGACTTTTTATGTCACTGCGTGAATTGTAGCCTCTCGATTTATATGAGTGCAGTTACTCAAACTAGTGTGTGTCGTTGGGACAAAATTCATGGCCCTCTCGTTGACTCTTGAATATTTCTTAGTCATCAGGTATTTCAGTGGGGGTAGCTTTGGTTTCTCATATTCATTAAACTTGGCAGGTGGTTGCAAACTGTTTGTGTGCGCTTCAAGAAATCTATACTGCCGAGGCGAATGTTTCTCCGGAGACAGCTGCCAGGGATAGAGAACATCTGCTTAGCAAGCCTGTCGTATATTCTCTTCTAAACAGGTGAATAACGTGGCGAAATTCAGCGTTCAGCAAATTTTCGCATTCCTTCCATGCTGATCATGTGTTTTACCTATTTTTTTTTCATTTTTTTTTCCAAGATTTCACTCCTGTTTGTGACATAAAGACTTGAATCGTAACATCCAGGGTGATCGCGCCGTATCTTGTAAGTTTTCCTGGCGTAGAGGTTTGACATCTTTCCTTGTTCAGTACGTAATGGACAATGGCATCTTGCACTACTTTCTTTTATTTGGCATCTTTGGAGTCAAACGAAAGTAATTTCATTTTGGCTTGAAATCTAAGACTATGTTGTGTTCCAGGATAAAGGACTTTACTGAGTGGGCTCAGTGTTTAGTATTAGACATGGTCTCAAAGTATATACCATCTGATTCCGATGAGTCATTCGACATGATGAACATTCTTGAAGACCGACTGCAGCATACAAACAGCGCTGTTGTGCTAGCCACAATCAAAGTTTTCCTTCATCTAACCATTTCAATGGCTGACATTCACCAGCAAGTATGACTTTCTTCCGCCTATTAAAGTTTGTGTTCCTGTACCTTCTGTATATTTAGCTTTGGCAGCAAGGGTTGAGTAGATTAAGAAAGCAGTTGACAGCAAGTGAACTTGAATTGAAAATCTTGAATTTATCTGCGCAGGTCTATGAGCGAATAAAAGCACCTTTGTTGACTTTAGTTAACTCTGGAAGCGCTGAACAAACATACGCGGTTCTCAGTCATTTACACTTGCTTGTCTTGAGGGCCCCTGTGCTGTTCTCGAATGATTACAAATACTTTTACTGTCGGTATAGCGACCCAAGTTATGTTAAGAAACTGAAGTTGGAGATGCTTACTGCTGTAGCCAATGAAACAAACACATATGAGATTGGTAAGTTTCAGAATGTTTTTTGCTCTAGGTCGCCCTGCTAGAAATCACTTTACTAATAAATGTTGCAATTCCCATCTGCTACATTTTATTTTTTGCGTGGTGACTTTGGACTTGGTGATGTAGAGAATCTTGACCTGGCATTGGTCAATACATCTTTGGATGAGCCTTTAACGTCCGTCTTTCCACTCGGTTTGCTTCGCCCCGAGCATTCAATTTCTCTATTTTAGGTGCGGTACTGAAGTTGACAAGATGTCTCTGTGATGATTTACAGTGACAGAGCTTACCGAGTACGCCGCAAATGTTGATGTGGCTATAGCCCGGGAATCCATTCGTGCTGTAGGGAAAATTGCATTGCAACAATATGACGTCAACGCAATTGTTGATCGATTACTTCAGTTCCTCGAAATGGAGAAGGACTATGTGACAGCAGAAACTTTGGTAAGTATGGTGTCTTGTTCCTTTATTTGATCATTATTGTTTCTTATTGTTCCATTTTTATTCCATTATCGTGTCTTCGTCGTCTTCAGCAATGGTGTCTTATGACTGCTTTCGATTGTGTGTAGCTTTTTCTCCTAGTGACATATGACACAAGGTCTCGAAAATATGCTAAGTCATGGGGCTAGCTTGTTTCTGCCACTTGCAAATGGTTAGATTTCTTGTAAGCGCAAACAAATGTTAGTGTTGGCTAATCGTGTGACTGGGTTTGACTAGGTACTGGTGAAAGACCTTCTTCGTAAATATCCCCAGTGGAGCCATGATTGTATTGCAGTGGTCGGTAGCGTGAGCAGCAAAACTGTGGCAGAGCCTAAAGCGAAGTCTGCGTTAGTTTGGATGCTCGGCGAGTACGCCTATGACATGCCTGATGCGCCCTACATCTTGGAGGGGTTTATCGAGAATTGGATTGAGGAAGACTCCGCCGAGGTTTTTTTTATAATACCAGCTCTAATGAAGCTTATGATTTTAAGCTTGGTTGTCTTGAACCTCTATAAAACTAGCCACTGATTCACATCTTTCATATAGCTTTGGGATAATACGGATACTTTCTATTGCATTAGGGCCAATTCACGTGAAGACATTCTTTTGTGGCCTTTTCGGTGAAGATGCTGTCTTGTGTTCTTCGGTGAAGCTGATCAATTAACATTATTGGCAGGTAAGGTTGGAGCTTTTGACAGCAGTTACTAAGATTTTCTTTAAGAGACCTCCTGAAAGCATCAAGATGTTGGGTGCTGCACTCTCGGCGGGACTTGCTGACGTCCACCAGGTAAATAGTGATTGCTACGTGTAGGATTTCAGTTTTGATTTTGAGCACCCTTTGATGTTTTGCATACCTTTTCATACGTTTCTTATTGTACAATCAAGCTCTCCATGCATACCCTAAACTCTCTCTCTGTCTCTCTTCTAAAGGAGATCTTGCTTGATCATTGCAGGACGTGCATGATAGGGCTGTTCTGTATTATAGGCTACTGCAGCAAGGTGTGGAGGTAGCTGAGCGAGTTGTAAACCCTTCAAAACAAGCCGTTTCTGTTTTTGCAGACACACAGAGCAGCGAGATTAAGGATCGAATTTTTGATGAGTTCAACAGTTTATCTGTTTTATATCAGCAGGTGTGTTCAGTTTTGTAGATTTTTTTATTTTGCTCGACTAAGTTATTGACCTATGCCGAGGATATTTTTGACGCACTCAGCTAAGGAAGTAATTTATAATGGAGTTTAGTTTTGAAAGTAAAAGGGCAAGCGCAGATATCTCATCATGCTTGACGTTTCTATATCCTGTTCATCGTTTTGTGAGAAAATGCGAGGCTAATGTCTTTTTCTTTTCCTTTTTTCCTTTTCTTCTTTGACTAAGCTTCAGACGTTTTACAGAAGATGTGGGTCCCTGACGATGCTGCTGGTGTATGCAGCCTTCTTACATGTTTTTGGACAAGGAAGTCCGTGGGCCGATTGAGCTAGCAGATGATTCAGGAATATTACCCATGGGACAGACGATTACTGATGATGTGCTGCCGAGCCAGCTTGTGGATGCTACTGATAATGATCTCCTCTTAAGTGCATCCGACAAAGAAGAAAGCGTGGCAGCTGCTAGCAATGGTTCTCACTACAGTGGTCCAGACTTGGCTGGGTTTGAAAGCTCATCTGCTGCTCCAAGGTTAGTTAAGTTCTTGTGAGAATTTTCCAATTTCTAGAACAATTTTTTAATGTGATGGATACCAGAATGTGTTATGTTAGCATATATTATCAGATAGAATGTGCAGTAAGAAAGATTTTGTATATCTTTGTATCATTTGGTTGAACTTGATGTTTACGATTTGCAGCCTGAATAGAGTCACTGTATAGTCGTGTTTGTGTCACTTGTATGTCGGACTTATGGCGCTTTAGCGTTTAGCGACATCATTGCTGGAAATATTTCTGTTCGTCAGAATTTAGTTCGTCTTGTACTGCATATCTTTTTCTCTGTTTCCAGAGTACCAATATTGTACTTTTATGAAGTTTCGTGTTAATTGTTATAACGTTTGTGTAGGGCACAGTCGTCATCTTTTTCTACCACTACTTCCCAGGCAACCACCACATCATCTGCTGCTGCGACCTCTTTACTGGACTTCGAGGACTTGCTTGGTCTGAACATTTATGAGACCTCTACGCCTGCTCCAACCTCTTTGAAGCTCAAGGTTAAACCGTCCTTAGTTGCCCAGGCTTTTCAACGAAAATGGGGTCAACTTGCAGTTGCCTCAACTTTGGTACGTTTTTACGACCCTTGATGTGCTCTATCACTTCGGAGGAATTTGTAGAGTTGTGGAGAGAAGTATTTTCGGATGAGGAATCTGTACACTTTGCGGTATTCATTTTTACGAATTCTCCTACAAAATACTTGTCAAGGTTAGGGCCGGGGTTTATACTTGATTTTTTTAATCAGAAATTGATTGAGCATATAGAAGATTACTGGTTCGGCTTCAGCTTGGGGTGAATCCAGCTAGTGATGAGTTTACACCCTGAAGATATTATATTACACGAAAGCAGTATCTTATCTTGCAATTATATTTTCCTTTTTCGCAAACAGGATCATACATTGTCAAGTCCAGCCGCTTTGCCAACTCCACAGCCACTCATCTCTCACATGCAAGCCAACTTGGTGGAAGTCATGGCCTCAGGTGGGAAGGCTCCAACATTTAAGTTCTTCTTTTATGCCCAAGCAGCTGATTCTCCTCCCACGTCGGGCTTTTTCTTAGTGGAGCTAGTCGTCAACACGTCAACTGGATCCTCTCTAGCAAAGATCAAGGCAGATGATGCTTCGTTAGCTCCTGCGTTTCAGGAATTGTTTCTTGCAATATTGAGCTCATTTGGGTCAGTGTAAGAACTTCAATGTTTTATATGTTCGCATTATGATCTGAGAAATTTCACTCGTAGGAGTGGCAGGAGATGTGTGATTCACTTCATGTTGATGAGGGCTACTTTAAGTTTCAGAGAGCCTCCTTGTAATGCAGCTAAGCTGAATTTTGCTTCTTTTTGGATTATTTCTGGTTGACTACCTTGGTGATTGGCTGATTGTACTGTAACTAATAGCACAGGGTGCTCCTCAGAAATCCCAACATACCGTAGGTGCTCCACTGCCTCTTCAGTCCGTCAATGCATCAAATACATCACATATCATCATATGCATCATACTTCTTGATTCTCCAAAACAGGGGGAGAATTGTCGAGGCACTAAAGTTACAATTGCAACTCTAAGCCAACTTACAAGTCAAGGGTGAGTACTAATGTATGAGCAATACTCATCCTCTACAGTTGTATTAATTCAACTTGGTAATATGCTACATGCTTTCAGTGAAGCCAGTGGGCTGCTTCTTGGGGAAGAAGATGCTGGAGCGGCGGTAGAACGTGTCACGAATGAGGGGTTTGCGTGCATGTGCAGGTTTGGCGTAATTTGCATCCCACGCAGTGCTCCCAATAAGGTCACTGGAGGTGATGTAATCGCCACTCTCCTTCTTCATGTACGGATTATTGTTGCAATAGGCAATCCGATGAGGACAGTAGTACGTCTGTTTGTGGCACTTGTGACAATGTGCAGTTGTGCACAACCCCGCTTTGCCCACATCATATACAAATTCTGGTCCATCAAACTAGCATCATGCAAATCACACACCACATAAATCTGGTCAATACATAAAGCCAACAGACCGAAATGACCAACGTGAGCTCTAACAATCTATATTGTGGTTCATATCATATCTGTCAGCATCAGTGTAAGGAAAGATTAGAACTTTTTTTTGAAAAATTCAGAGATTCGATGAGGAATCTCTACTTGTTGAAATGTTGGTCACGAATCATAGAAGATATACTGTTGAGAGTACAATGGTGTGAACAATTAGTCAAAGTAGTGAATCCAAGGTGGGGAACCTAGTTCCTGCATCGGATCTACCAGAAAAACTTTGAGCCTTCATATGTTTTGCATCTGATAACCAAATAATGCACACTTTGAAATCCTTTCTCAAGTGCTGACAAAAGTTTGGCTCTCGTACCCAAAGTGCCAAAGCTCTCTAGTGATCTCCGAAAATCGCACGCCTGTGTAGAAATGCGTGAAGGGACGCAAAATAGTATCTTATACCTTTAAAGAATGTTTTGTAGATTCTCCTACATTACTGATAATTGACGAAGGCGTGGAGGAACAAATTAGAATAAGGATATTAGGAATGTAAGTAGTTTGCTAGAGAGCAAGGAGGACGAGTGAGAGGAACGCGGTACGAACTTACTTTTGTGGGAACGCGTTTGCCGATTTCAGGATATTTGGCTACCATCTCTTTCATCTTGACGGCCATGATGTCCAACCCCTTCTTCGCGAAGAACATGTCTTTCTGCACACGCCATTGTCAAACCCTAATTTCTCAGCAAGCCAGCAAAAGCAATGCCATCACTTTCATTCGGAATAACGATATCAAAAACTTGTAATGGATTTCTTAGTTTAGTGCATTTGGTGCATGAATCCTCCACCAACCTTGAGCTGATCGCGGTACTGCTCCGTGCGGATGGTATTGCTGAACTCGTCAGTTTTGGAGAAGTCGGAGCTGAGAAAGCCCTTGTATCGCTCTGGTTGTGACTCCAGGTACATGTTCTTGTCGATGTAAGGGCATCCCTGAAGGAACCAGAACAATCCTCTTAAATATTATGATCTAGTACCACCATTACTCGCATCCCACTGTTCACAACAGAATTGGTGAAGGCGAAATTCAGTGGACTTAGAAGTTAGGGTTTGATGGTGAAGACAATAGCAATCTCACATCGAACACCCACGGGTGCTCCTGCTGGAAGAAGATGTGGTTCGTGCCATCGGGCTGCATGCCCTTCTTGGGTGAGGGTAGAGTGAGCTGCTTGCCCTTGTAGTTGCTCCTCTCCACTGCACCCGGATGATGGCCACATGATTACACAGAGAACGAGCCATGAAATGGAGAATGATGCGAAGGAGGAGATTGACGGAGCACATACCGTCCACCTGGGGATACGGGTAGGGATCATCGGCAGTGCCGAAGTTGATGTACGACGAACTGTCGAACAGCCCAAGGAGCGCACGTTCCGTTAACAATCCGTTATTCATCTTGACGACCTTGCTGCCGCAATTCCTATTATTTCTGGTGTGCCAATCGTAGTCGACAGAGTCTCCGAACTCCAACTCCAGGAAATTGTTGCACCAGATGGATAATATTCAATTCTTCCGGTCGTCGTCGGATTCTCTCTATGCTCTCTACCCCTGCGGTTCGTGACGATGAGTCCAGCACTGGAGGAGCCGATGATTCAAAGCTCTGCTGTGAAGGTAGCGCTCAACCCATGGCATGATGTCGATTGGATGCAAGAAGAGCTTCGATCGGAATGAGGTCTTGCGGTAGTCAGTCAATCCCCGAAGCGGCACGGTCCCTACGTGAAGCTCACAGGGGGCTCCTCCCATGCCACGGGAGATCGACCAACTGGGGGAAAGAGCGTTAAGTTCTACAGGGGCATGCAACCGTCTGACCCCATCAAAGGGTGCACAGGCTCTGGTGCCACTTCTCGACTCCGCTTCGACGCACCACCTCATGATTACGGCATTACGCAACCATCTAACTTCAGGTAAGGGAACCACCAGTAAGCTTACTTGTTGGTGCCACAATGTATGATGCGCATGGACCACTTCCTACGACGGCAGGCGCATGATGCCGCCCGCCCGCCCGCCGACCGACCGACACTCAAAGTTATCAAGTTCTGGTGGAGGCCGAGATTCTGATGTGCTGCATGTGGGGGAACATCGAGGGAACGCAGTGGGAACTCCCTCCTCCTCCTCCAAACCCTAATTCTTCCAGAATGTTGGGGCTCACCCAGGAGTCTTGCCCCTGAGGCATTTGCACCACTGCCTCTTTGCGACCATTGGCCGTTTATTTTCAATGGTGGAGACTCTGGTGGATTCTCTTGGGTCGTTGTGTCGGTGTATTTTGGGTGATGGGTGCGGAAGATTCGGAATCTCCGTCTGCAGCATGTAGTTGTCGGGAAGAGCGTGGAGTACTGGAGTGGACACCTCGCGTTGTAATTTTGATGCGAAGTATCAGAGATGATGCGCAAATGAAGATTTGGAAGCGCGTTGTAATACTTTCGGATTGACTGTCTGCGGTGGAGCTGGAGAAGTGGGGTTTTCGTTTCGCGAAGCAAGGTGGGGTTTACGTTTCCGGAAGGGGCTATGGGGACGTCTCCTGCGCCGGGCGTCGTGATCGAGCTCGGCGAGGGCTTATCACTAGTGCCGTGTACCGTCGTTTTGCTCTCCTTTGTTCGGGCGGACGTGTCTGTGAAGCCGGTGGACGAATGGCAGCTCAAGAACGGGCTCATGGCGATGTTTAAGAAGAGGTTTGGCTTGGTCGTAGCGGACCGAGATCTTGTTGTCCGCAAAGAGAAGGATTTTTTCAAGAAGCGGAGAGACGAGCCCATTGCGGACGGGACTTTGCATTTGTGGGGAGGGTCCGCAGAGTCTGCGAAAGGTCGTCCCGAGGGGGCTGACTTCGGGAAGCATATCGTGGAGAATATAAATGGCGTGGAGCTCAGCACTGGCGGGTTGAAGCTCAAGTGCCTTGCGGTCGTCAAGGAGACGAACGAATTGGAAGCTCTCAAGCGAGCATGGGAGGTGGCATCCGGCCCTCGTCGTGGAGGTGGGTGGCTTTAGGGTTTGGGGATAAGTTGTACTCACAACGCTGAGAACTGGAGTTCCATTGATTTATTTGACATCTTCTATGAAGGGTTTGTGGTGGCATATATACATACAGCATTCTGTTTCTCCTTCTACATTGAATTTGAATGTGCGTGTTATTAGTAAGGCAATAACTCGACTCTCACGAGGGCAAGCTGTACCTTATCGTTTTCCCGACTGTGATCTCAACCAGCGTGTTTGTTAGCGAGTCCCTGTGTCGTCTGCGATTCCAGTGCCGCTCATGTCCGACTACGTGGATTCTGAGGGTGTTTATATGAGCCTCTAATGCATTCCTTTTGACTTCATGAGCTTATTTATGTGAAACGGAATTGGTCTATTTTGCAATTTTCTGCAGGAGGAGCACAAGGACAAGGAGGACCGACCACCCTTACACTGAAAGGTGTGCCTTCTCGATGGTTTGCTGAACCACGGGTGTCATCCAAACCTTCCGTTTTGGTCACTCATACAATCTTCTCCACATTCGGTGAAATAAGGTACTCCCTTAATTACGATGTCCTCTGACAGTTCCGAATTACCATTCGACTTCAGCTTCTGCCTTCGTACTTGTGTCAGGGCATCAGCTTGATGCATTTGTTTGGTATTAGGAACTTGGAGGTGCTGAGTAATGAAGATCCGGGGAGTAATCCTAAGGATATAGGAAGCATGGCTGCTGCTTTACAGTGCCAGATCTGGGTGCAGTTCGACAGTCATACCAATTTCTGCAAAGCTTTGCATGCGTTTTGTGGGCGCGGAATGCAGAAGGCACGTTATAGTACAATTTCTATCTATTGCTTTTAATTTTCGATTTTTCATTTTATTTGTGTTAGCAGTTGTGCATTCAAGCTTGCCTCAATCTAGTTGAAAGTAAACGATCATATTTCATAATGTCGCATATGATAACCGTGGTCCCTATCTCCGTCCTTGTACTATACACTAATGACCGTCTTAACTTAACTCTTTCTTTGTGCAGGCAGGATCAAACTTCAGAGCGATGTATGTGGTGGACTGGGATAAAGAGAACTATTTTAGCGTGCTAAACGTACGGAGGAGAAAATTTGAGAAAGAAAGGCTGGAACGACAAGTACAAGCAGAGGCTGAGAGGAAGTTGAAAGAGGAAATGGATGCTCGTCAAGTTGAGTTCGCACGCGCTGAGGTGGAAAGATTGAAGAGAGAACAAATGGCCGCTGCTTTGAGGTGCGTCTCTGATCTCCTGGATACGAATGTGGTTTGTATTGCTCAACGTTATCATGGCATGAGTCCCAATGTATATTTGTAGGTGCCGGAAGAAAGTTTGACTTCTGTGGTTACTATTTATCGTTCACAATCGTCTGATTTTAGATAACTTCTGTCGAGAGAATCAAGTACCATACGAGCTGCGTCAATTCAGAGATGCATCTGATGTTTGTAGGTTGTCTTTTATATTTGCTTGTCTCTCTCACTGGTGTGGTCGAGAACATTTAAATTTAGTAGGATGCTTTCTGGACTAGGCAAGGATTCCGTCCGAATCATGCATAATTTTATCATGCAAGCAGAGAGAGAGGGGCCTAAGAAACTTATATCCTGCACCAGATTCCTTTTCTGCCAATCTTAGGCTTGGCGTGGCATAGCTCAATGGAAGTTTCTCAATGAGACCCCCCCCCCCCCCCCCTTTCCTTAGCGAATAGTGCGTGACTTAAATATATCACACACAAGCATTGTGAAGTCGTCTGCATTCTAACTTTGGTACTTTATTGAAGTACTTTGTCCGTGATTCATGAGTCACTTAACATTGCAATTGTTCTGGTCCTTTCCTAATCAAATATGTAAGTATCAATCGAACTTTCTTCTGACACTACTGCTTGCTCGGAATTTAATGTATTGTCATCCCTGCAATTTGTGACGACACAGAAAAGAAACATATGTAGACATGTTTTGCTGTGGATTGGATGGGGTCATCAGGTTGAGGCCCTGCTGCTTGACATCATACATTTTGTCTGCTGCCCATTAATCTAGGGAGGAGGAGGGAAGGTCACAACAGCTGGTTGAGCACGCTAAAAAGCTGGAAGAGGAATCTAAAAAACAGGTGTTACATTACGATACCTCCTCGGAAGAAGAGGGTTTGATACAGGTGTGTTTGAACTCTTGAATCCTATTTGGTGCATAGCAATCCTAGACGAATAGCGTACTTGTTGCAACATGGCATGAATGCCTATTGTCAGTCCTATTGGGTCCACCTGAAAGGGGGTTTTCATTTCATGTCATGCATCTCTTAGAATGTTAACAGCTGGCTATCTTGTTAGTTTCCAAGAGATTGTCATGTCCCCACACCATTACTTTCTATGGTTCAGGTTTACCGTTCTATGGGGTCGTGTTACCATAATGTCTGACAATAATGAGCTTCTCGTCGAAAGCGCAGGATGAAAGGCAGGATTCTTCAGAAGACGAAAAGCCACGAATGGAAAGGGAAATTGAAGGGCGCAGACTTGAGAATGATAGATTCTCGCCACCGCAAAGACTCAATGGAAGATATCTTTCTGAGATAGAAGGAGAATTGAATCGACAGCAAGCAAGGGGCAAGGGATATCACACATCTGAAGATGAGGATGCACTACTTCCATCACGAACGAGAGAAAAGAGAAGATTTCCGTCTGAGGATTCCGAAGAGGAAGTCCCATCTCCACATGGGAGAAGATATACAATTGAGGACAGGAGAGACGCACTGCCAGTAAGGGCGGAGATGAGAGACACTTCTGAGGATGAGAAAGTACGACATCTGAAGAAGAGAAAGGACTCCTCTGAGTCGGAGTCGGAGTCGGAGGAACGGCACGTGAAGAAGAAGAGGAGGGACACCTTCAAGGATGAGGCTGAACGAAGTTCTCCAGAAGTAAGGGGTAATAGGAGATACACATCTGAGGACGAGGAAGAACGGCAGCCACCACAAAGCAAGGAGAAGAGAAGAAATACATCTGATGAGGATGAAAGACTTGTACCAGCTGAAAAGAAAGTTAATATTAATAAGCATGGAGGACAAAACGTACATGTTCCTGAAGAAAGCGCTTATCAAGAAATGTACAATCCTCTGGAGGTATGCATGATAAACTGCGGGCTCTTTCGTGTTATCTAGTATTGTTCTCAATATTTTCATATTTTTCATATTTTCATTTATTTCTGTGTATGTATACGTGTATGGCTGTTAAATCATGGATTTCACACTGTTATGACAGAGATGGCAACCAGAGGAAGAAACGATGTACTATTCGAAATCATCGATGCAGAACATAACGCATGAAGAACACTCACCTGGGCCTGTAAAAGACAGAAGAATGTGAGCTTCAAACCACCTCTTTTGTGGTTTTTGAGAGGATTCTGTTATCTGCTATTCTATGCAGCAAAGTTGATACCCATGGCAACGACGTTTATTCTTGTTCCTCGAGGGCAATGTATTCAGCATATTGTCGTTTTCCCTGTCGATCTCTCTGTCTGGGGTCCTATATGAATGTTCCAGAATGGATTGTAATGGTATGGCAAGTTATTAATCTCATGTGTTTTCTGGGCGGAGCAGGACAAGTAGAAAGCGTTCTCCCTCTCCTCTTACAACGGAGGAAGACGAAGAGGAAAGTGAGGATGTCGAATTTGTACCAGGAAGATGGAAGGAGGACGATCCTGGGATGGAGCGATGGGTTCTAGACGTGACGCACAGTCTCGCCTCCCTATCTAAATCAGAGATGCAGTTACGGGTTGACTGGCAGACGCACAAGGGAGGGTTGTCTGCAAGGGAACGTCCGGAGAAACGACTACGTAGTGTAATTATAATCAGCAGTTGAGAATTGTGTTGCTGCAACCTGCAGATGTTATTGCAAGCATTGTGCAACAAAGTAGCTTCCTGTTACCCTGTGTGCAGCTGCTGAACAGCATGTATTGATTGAAATTCTTGAGTTTCAGTTGCTTTTGTGAATTCGAACTCCAGATTTTCTATTTTGGACTTTCCACTTATTAGCATGCAGGGTGTCTCCGAGGAGGCGCAGGGCAGAGGTGATGAGGTCTTCGCGGCCGTTGAGATTGCGCTTGATGACCTGGATTCGTTGAGGTCGTTTATCGTGGGCTTTCGTTTCAAAATTGATGCAGAGATGTTGGTTTGTGCGGCACCTGCTGGCTTGGCGACGAAATTCGACCGCCTTGGCGCAATGCAGGAAGAATTTTAGCAGCTTGTGCCTCAATTTCGGTGCTTCCGTCGAGAAAGTTTCTTGCAAACAGTTTATTTTTCACTGCAATTCTGATGCTAATTTTACAGATTCTTAGGGACAAGTGATTTGGAGATCAATTCAATTCACTTCTTACGTGTACTATTTCTTATCTTTATTTTTCAGTGACTCACCGGTGAGAGTTCGTCCGGGACCTGTCAGTCTGTCAACTAGATGTTTGAACGATACTGTTGGTGGTCTCAGTTTTCTATATGGGTACGGTCCTAGTGTGTAGGGGCTCGATATTGGCTCGATATTTGTCTTCTTTGTCTTTCCTTGTTCAACTGCAATTTCCCCTCGGTTTGATCTTCAGCGGGACCATCTTTTGTGTGTTTTGGTAGAAGATAATTTTATTGTATCCACGAGGTAATGTAAGCAACAAGAGCCTTACTGTAGTTGACTGGAGATGATTTAATTAGAAAATTGAAACTTTAAATCATGTTACTAAGAAATTGCATTGCGAATAGTGGTCTTCCTCCTAGTTGCAGACTTCATATTTCCATTTTAGGTTTATTGCCTCCAGCTGGTGATTCGTTCTTGGCAGAATCTTGTGGTCATTCGATCTTTCTCATAACATTGGAGCACTGATGATAAATGCTGAGACTAGCTGGAGCAGTGAAAGGTCAGAAGTGTGCTGTTGCAACTGTGACTGAGAAAAAGGGGATGGGGCAGACTTTTGTACTTCCTCACCCTCAGGATGTGGAGCTCACACCCAAACTTGCGGCCTTGGTTTCCGGAATTACGATTGACCTTATATGATGTACTGGTGAAAGTGCTCCTACCTCCACAGAGAGTTATCATGAACTCCTGTCCCTTCCTCGACTGCTAGATCCTTGGTTGATGGCGCTAGATGCAGATGCTGCTGGGAAACAGAAAGATACCTTATATAAAGGTCTTTACAAATGTGTGTCGGTTTTGGCGGCGAACCCCTCTCATTACGGCGATCACCTGGTGCGTGAATTTTCAATGCTTGCGCTTAAATATTGTGCTGCTTCACCTTCATGGAAGCAGTATTTCAAGGTAAGGAAACTTCTTGTGCATGGTGACATGCATGTCTTGATCATTCGTCCTTTCTTCCTTGTACTCTATCATGCTTGCAAACCGAGCTTTCCGGGTTGTGTTGGATGGATTGGCATAGACGGTCAGGAAATTTTCAAGTTAAGCTCGTACATTCTGCAGCAGTATTCTACTCTCATTCTATGCGCAGCTCTTGTGCCTCTGCCAATTCAGATTATTTCTCGTTCGATGTGCTATGTTTCAGTTTCTAAAGACAATTCGGGTAACGATTTTGACAAACGTCTTGACGTACAGGCTGCGTTCAAGAATTCTCACTCCTTGAGGTACTGTATGCGCAGACTGTATCCGCTTTGGCTTGGACTTGAGTCAGGCTGCCATGACAGCCAGTCATGACAATATTGAGCTCCAAAGTTTATGGGTCGATATTGATATGTTAGAGCTCGTGGATGGCTTTGTCAAACAGGAAAGTGTTCTGTGCAAGGCTGGGCCTACTTATGTGATCTCGTTTATTCACAGGAAGATTTTGCAGCATTAGCCAAGGCTAATAATCCTTTGAAGGTCAGCTCCTGCTTTAGCTACTTCTTACAAGGGGTTTGAAAATTTGTGAATTTCTTTGTTAATGGGACTTTAGTCCCCAAAAATGTTCACCTTGGCTACAATCTAAACATTAGCATTTGATTGATTTTATGGGGCTAATCCAAGATAGACTAGTCTCACGTAAACTTTCCTCTATTGGCCAAGGATAATGTCTTTGTCATTGAAATGGCCTAGTTGGCGCTTTTCATGGCTGACAAGGTTTGCAATGGCATTGCTCCAATTGGAACAATAAGTGAACAAGCAATACAACTAATAACATTAGCAAAGACTTGAGAAGTTTAAATTTTTATAAAATTCATGATATATACAAAATTTATATGTCACTACTTCTAATTCACTCCTACCTACTACCTTGTTGATGATAACTACATCTACTACTAATACTCCACCTTCTTGCCTCCTTAAGGTGGACTTGGCAAGTCCAACATTTTGAGTCATTACATTAAAAAAAATTATTATCACAGAAAAATGTGACTGAAAAGAAATAGGGCATCTCAAAGTCAAAGAAGCAAACAATGAAGGTACTTCCATAAACGTCAAAATGGTCAAAGGAATTTAATTGTCTACCATGGCACACATTAGAGAACTTAGGAAGATTGCATTATTACAGAATGCGTCATCACATGGATAGCGTACTTTTTTTATCTCTAGCGTTTGCATTTGAGGAAGAAAATTGTTAACCAAAAAAACAAAACATGATGATGAAATCATCCACAAGATGTTCAAAATCTATTTCACATAATGTGTTTCGTATTGCCAAATTGAACTCCGAATATTCTCGTAGAGTCCACATGTGAAAAACCTGAAACAAGACACAGTATAGAACCCACTGGAAATTAGCATCACAATTACACTAGTCTGTCAACTAGAAACAAAACCATAGATCTTAATGTCCTCTTACAAGTTTAAGAAAATTTAATCTAAACAGAACTTGGTGATGCTTCTTCGGAACTTCGTCCTCGCCACCTTCCTAACAAAACTCACCCTTCTTCCTCTTCACTTTCCCCTCAAGGTGACCAGCCTGTTCACACAAGAAATACTTGTCATGTTGCTCTAGTGTAAACATGACCTGCAAATTATACCCAAGAAAGCTAGTTACTTCCATTGATTTAATTGTTATGAAACTTAAGACAACATGTTCAGCACTAATCCCAAGTACAAAATGATCTACACAAATAGAACAAATTGTACCTCTCTTAAAACAATTAGAATTCATGTAGCCAACACTAAGATAATCAAATCCGCATCCTACACAGCTTGACGATGAATGTCAGAAACCAAGACATTATTCAATTGCAAACATGATGCTTATGGACAGATAAATGCTTCTGAATAAGGAAGACTTAGCAACAATGATACTAGCAATTGATCGCAATATTAATGCTCAATTACCAATGCCGTACCAAACAATATATACAATGGCGTGTATTGGGGTCATAGCTAGGCAATTTTCTCTAAAGATGGATGTAGGACATTATTTTGTGATCTACTTCCCCAGGAACATCATTTTATGTTTCCCTTCTGCTTGTAATTGAACAATTTTTAGGAATCAAATATTTAATACACCTAGTTGAAGGGACTAATGTCTTCTTCTAGGATTGCCGTGCAATATGATCCAAGTGCTTAGTCTTCAGAGCTAGAAATATTGAAAGCAAACCACCTTATTAGTCAACAATTCATATGACAAAGGAATGTTTTCAATGGAGCATACTATACACATATGACATTCACTTGGAGAATTTAAGCTCATAATAACATAGTACCTTCAGGTGATTCGCATTTTAAACAAAACCAAGGATGAGGACTATGTTTGGCAATCATAGCCATGCGCTATACAATTGAGTTCAAAAAATAATCCTCTGCTATCATCATTAGCACATGCAAAAAGGTGCGCACATAGTTTTCCAAATTCCTAAATGTCTTCAGCATGTTCACTGCCAACTAGTAAAAAAAGTTGAAGCGCTAGAAAATAGTATTGTAGTCTAGATTTTTGCTTCTTCGCAAAACACCCAGGACTATAGTATAGGGGTTCAAATCTAGGGGAATAGTCAAGTAGTCTAACATATTGTGACTAGAGTCACTTGTTTTCAAGATTAGAATGGGATTTACGACAATATTTCACAACAACAAGGAAATACACATTCACTCTTATACCCACTAGAATAATTTAGTTGTTAGTCCATTAAATAATGCTATAGACGCACAGAATGCGGTCACAGTCCTGCCTAGTGTACTATGGTCATTTATAGACAATTTGTCCAGGAATGTAGTCAATTTGTCATGCATGACCTAGACAAATGCAACTATAACATACATATACATAGTACACATATTCCTTAATTAATAGTGATTTTGATATTTCAAACAATTTGTCGGGCAGTCACTATTTAAATAGCCTAATTACTAATTTAATATGAGTATCAAACCGGTCCCAGTCCTACAACAATTTGTCTCTATCTAATGCAAGGGGAATGAGTGTGTAATGCATCTCCTTTTGTATTCTGCACAATCTCAATCAATTTGTCAACACCACAATTCACACAAATTCATGCATCAGCCAAAGGCACATGATCTCACTTCCAGTATTATTCTCTCACTTTGTTTCCTAGCTAATTGACTTATCCCAATAAAATTAGTCCAATTGTACTTGTCCACCCAACTATCAAATAATCTTAATTTATTTTCAAACAGTAACTAGCTTGCACAATCTCGGTGCTAACTTAGTAAGACAATTTGTCAGACTCATTTGTCACTGAATCAAGGCATATTTCACACATTACAATTTGTTTACTACTATGAACTAATAACTAGTTCATCATTGATTCTTCAAACTCGGTCCTTTGGCAATTTGTTTAATTACTCTCAAAGTACAAGTTGGAGATCAAAAGACAAATTGATAAATTTCTCACTCTAGAAATAAATTATTTAAAAATTTAAAAATTACAATGATTTATTCTCGATTGCTCACAATTATGCAATTCTCTTCTCACATGCAAACAATGAATTCATGTCACACAAATTCACAAACACAAGAATCAAAACAAGTTGACATTCAAATTTCCATTGTGTTATAAATTGACAATTTGTCCGCTGCCAACTGGTCCTTCACTGTCCTCCAATAGAACCGCACAGCTTACACAATTCAAACACGACAATTAGTCTCAATATAATGCAAGTAACAACTATTAAATCACACAATTTGTAATCTGTTCTCAACTCTTATCAATTTATGATTTAATTTTAGAACACCGTTGGTCCATAGAATTAACAATGACAAATTGTCTTCAACATTCAATAGGTAAAACCGATCTTCGGTTCAGTACTTCAAAAAGACGACTTATAGATGCGTCTAGTATTTGCTCAGACAATTTGTTTCCTACGCATGCATTTGTGCACAACAATTTGCCTAACAATGCCACTCATTGGCTTCTTTATATTCATCACAATGGCTTAAGTCAATTTGCCTCAGTTCAAACTAATGGTTCAATTTGACAAACAAAAGATCTCAAACTATCTCAATTCAATAACTTTATAATATAGATTAACAACTCGACTCGTTATAATTTGATTTACAGTTCTACACAAATGCTAACGACAATTTGTTGCGTTAATCGACTTGACTGACAAATAGCAATTGGAAGTTTAATGAACTTACTAGGTAATCTCCTCTTTGTTGTAGTTGCAGTACTCAGCTGGGCTCCCGACAATTTGTCTTGCGGTCTTCTCTCTGCAGCATCCGTCCAGATTCAGGTACATCCGTCAATTTGAATCTTCAACGGTTTCCCTTCTCGGATCCACTTACAGACACTTGAATTCCTCAAACAATCATTTACGAACTCAGACAACTCGCTTCAATCAATAGTCACTCATTCATTTTGAGATACAAGAATAAAACTCCGTCAATTTGCTTATAACAATTTGGAAATTCCGACACAGTACTAAATCCACTCGCTGGATCACAAAGACAATTTGTTTGCAACAAATAATAATAATATGACACATACACTGATGAGTCCAATCGTTGGAACTTCACAAGACAAATAATAGATTTACAGCTCTAATCCAATCTCTGGATAAGTGAAAACACAATTATACAAATTGCAAAAGAAAACAGAATCCAATCGCTGGATATACAATATGTCAAGAATTCACACACAATCAATTAGTTACACACTTCAGTAACACAATTTGACAAATCACAAGGAATCAATTAACACTGAAACAAACAATGAGTCCAATCGCTGGTACTCAAAATATCTTCAACTAGATCCAATCGCTGGACCAGGAGACATACAACAATTATACAAGAACAATTGACAAATATTCAAAAGACAATTTGTATTTATTTATTCAAAAGCTGGAGAGAATTCAACAACGACAACTTGACTCACTAAAACTTTGAAACTGGGGAGGAGAAAATAAGAGAGAAAGACTGCTATCTATAAGCCTGGAAGTCCAAAAGGAACACTAGAACTCAAGCGGTACAAAGTCAAATTGTCTGCTTTGCTATCCCAACTAGTTGCCTCTCTTGATATCTATTCAAAATGACAATTTGCCTTTAATATTCTTCTAATGTAAACTTAACTTCACAACTTGTCTCTATTCACATTACAAAGACAAATTGACAAAAATTTGAAAAACTAAGAAGCTCACAAGTATACTAGTATTTTTATATACCTTGTTTAGCCTTTCTTAGGCTCATAATGGTTTCAAGCAGCTCCCCCTTTGTAGTCTCATGTTGTTCTTGAATTATCTCCAAATCATGTCTCGTGCGGTCAATCTCCTCTTGCTACATTTACTACCTATAGCAGCTAAAGTAGAAGGGAACTTTAGTACCTACCACACTCTATTTGAAGACTGATTATACCAACCAATATGCGGAATGTTTTTTGTAAGAACTATAGAAAAAGGAGTGCACGGCAGTAGAAATTGTAGCTTCCTTCACGAGTTTGACAAGATGGTAAATCTTCAGAACGAGATTCTTGTGCCTACTTGTCAACTTTTTCTATTTCAACTTCCATCACTTGCAGCTTCATTTCCTATTTCCAGTAAAGTTGAACACGAAGCAATCAAAAACATCCCATGTTTTATTCCAAAAAAATTCACAATCTACTAAGAATTCACAGTTGGTGCTAACATACATGCTCAATTGGTAGAGAAATATTTTTGTACAGGAAGCCTAATTAGATCAGTAACAACTATTTTTCAATAATCTCTAGATTCATTAGAGAAAAAATGTGCTTGACATGGCCCCAACAAGACATTCTCATTATTTTATTAGCGTTGGCACTATTCTTCTCAACCAAGTAGTTCTCATACAGACTTACAGATCAAGTGCTATGACACAAATACTACCTAATTGGGTAGGAAATTTACTAGATAGAAATCAATAGAAGAAGAATTTAATATCTAATGACCACCTGACATTAGAATTGAATGCAAGTACTGTACATGGCAAAAATTTCTTAAACTTCTTCCCAATTTCTCATACCAATGTATTACAAGATGCCTTTGTTACATATTCTTAAGAAAAATACATTTCTAAAAATTTAGGGATAGTATAAGCAATGGCAAGTACTAAATTTTTTTGGTGAGAAAATAGCCAAACATATAGAAGGGTTACAAAATGAAAGTATCAAACAACTAACAATACAAGTGGTTCTTTGCCAACTATTGTAATATTTCCATCTATTAACAACATGATGATACAAGTCATCATGAAAGACCAAAGGACCTGGAATTGAATTTCATGGAGGTGAAAAGATGAAATTCATAAAAATATTAGTCCTTCATGTTTCCTTCAAAGGCAATTGAATTTACCAATTTTGAGTGTAGGCTACCCTATTTTATATTATTGATAGCTACAAATAATTGATTAAAGAATTTTAAAGTTGAAAGGCCCTTGTGTTCTCGAACCAACCACCTTCAAAAATGTAAACAATGTATAGATTATTGATTTCATTATTTCAACAAGAAAACAATGTGTGCATGAATTTCATGAAGGTGGGCGATTTTAGAGCCCATTCACTTTTTCAAAGATATATCTTAACTCTAAATGCTCAAGGCTTGTTTTGAACTATTTGAAATTTTTTATTTTGAACACTAAATTTAAAAAACGGTTCTCCAAAAATATAAACCACTACAAATAGAAATTTTGTTGTATTTTATGTAATTTCAAAATTTTCAAAACACCAAAATCTAGTGCCTTGTGCTTTTAAGGATTAAAGTACCTTAGTACCACTTCAAGAGATCATGAAAGGCATATGAAGCATCCAACCTTGAACCTAAACCTTAGAAATTTCGAAATGTGGAAAACTTAAATTTGCCCGCCCGATCACTCAACCTTCCGCCCTCTTGACTGCCTGACCGTCGGTACATCCGTCTGTTCGCGCGCCCTTACATCCGCCCGACTGCCGGTGCATCCGTTCGCCTTTCGGCGTCCGCTTTCTTGTCCACTTGTCGTCGGTGACCCTGCGATTGAGGGGCGGACGGTCTTGAACCGCACGATCTGGGCGTCCGCTCGGGTGCCGTCGGATGCGTCTGCCCCAAGTCGTACGCGATCGGCCTATATAATGGCCGCGCGGTCAGCCATTTCCTCACAGTCATTTCCCTTGTGGAGTGGGTGATCCAATGCCTTCGGGAATCTACGCGCCCCTTCCGTGTTGGTGTGTAAACGGCTGTTGGGTGGAGTTGCTCACTACATTGTTTTTCACAGTGTTGTTTGTGATAGTATTTGTCTATCCGAATTTGAAGGGTTGGCTCAGTTCTTCCATTGAAACTCTCAAATCTTTCGTCCGCATTTTGATAAAATTTAATTAAATATAATAATCAATTCGCTACCTTTCACCATGTCATGGTGGTCAACATCTCGAGGAAGTAAGAAGGGAAAATCTTAGGATATGAATTGGAAAGATTGGAAAAACCCATTCTATGTAGCAGAATCTGGATGGGAAAATGAGCTTGCCAACGTTTGGGATTGTATAATGTGCAAAAAGTATGTGAAAATGACGCATATTTCCAAACTTTGGAACCGCGATTGCGTGGGGTTGCAGTGTCACTGTTGGAAAGGACAAATGACCTCATGCTAGAGCGAACACTTCAAGAGACGGTATGAGGAAATTAGAAGGGCGGTAAATTTACCAAACTCCAAACCAAATGTCATGTTGTATTCCACCATGGTGATGATTTGGACAGAGATTGTACTCCACAAAGATGTGGATTGGCGCACGGTTACAGGGTGCAATGTGGGGGATGTGATTCATGAATAAGCAATGATTTATACAACTTGGGTCAAGCCAAGCAATTGCATACCAGAGTGGTCGAATTGAGGCTATGGCGGTCTTCCTTTGGTGCCTATGCCTGGTGGAGAGGATGATTCGTCAGACGATGATGATGCGGACAATGCTCGTGCATCTGTGACATCGGGAGAAAGGCATGAGCGTCAAGAAGCCCATGAACATATTGAGTACGAGCAACAAATGCGAGAAGCAATGCACAGAAGCCTAGAGGATCGTGGTCAACAAGATAGGCATTATGGGCCATACCAAAGTCAGCATGGTGCACATGGCTTACAAGATGGAGGAAGTGGTTCCTATTATGGAACAATCCTCAATTGCATCTCAAAGTGGAAGAGGAGGCCATGACAGTACACACTATAGTGGTTCTACTGGAGGAGGTTCCGATTACTATGCAGGATCCACTATAGGAGGAAGGTATAGAACCACGGACTACGGTGGTTCTAGTGTAGGAGGCTCTCAATACTATCCTGGATTCACTCCAGGTGGCTCGTATGAACATCATAGAGGCTCTTATTATGGAGGTTCGAATGAAGGATGACCAAATCAGAATGCTTATGTTCCTCCTTCAACTTTTGGAGATCCTTATTAAGGGAACTATGGACAAGGAGGTGCGCCTAGTGGATATGGATACAACTACAGTGGAGGACCATATATTGAGACACATTCAACGCATTCAAGTGACAGAAATGATAGTAATTCAGATTCAAAATGAACGGAGGTGTGTCATTGTAGTGGTCGTGGACTATGAGGCCATTATAGTCCATGAATTTTACTCTATGGAATGTAAAGTATAGCATGAATTGTAGAATGATATCAATGACCTACCGTCATGTATTTTCCAATTTTGAAAAATATATGTTCTCCAAAAATATGCAAGCACATTAGACATGAGTATTGAGTAGACATGTCAATTTATTATTTTTATTTTATTTAATAATAATAGTATTTAAATAATGATTGTTTTTTAATGATGTATAATTACCGGTGTGTGTTAACCCCTAGGGGACCAAAGTGCTTTTTTTGGCGACATAGCAATTTTGAGCAACTCACTATGAATGGAGTTTTTATTTCGTTACTTTGAAATTTTGACACAAGTGCCCAAGGATGCATTGCGAGGCCCAACAATTTTCATAACTTTTGACTATATAGTTAAGAAGTTATTGTTTGATATGTAGTTTTCATTGTTTAGAGGGCAACTTTGGTAGGAAAACTAATTCTCTAAATATCATTTTTCTTTTGAATTAAAATGTGAGATTGATTCTTTAGATTTATGTCTTAGTGGAAAACTTTGAATGGTTTCACTTGGATCAATGAATCCGAAGTTATGAGGAGTTCTAGATTGTGGTAGGTTGTGGGTAGTTATGGAATTTCTACCCTAAAATAACCCCTTTTTTTTGGATTCATTCTACAATTCATGCTATAAACATGGAAACCATTGTATAAACAATAAACTTGGAACTCCTTTTTGTAACTCCATTTTCAATATTTGTGGAAAAAAATAAAAACATTAGGTCCACATTGTTTATTACAAAGTGTCAACCTTTGGGATTTGCATTTTTTGATTCCATCAATAAATTGTTAACAATTTAATATTTTGAATCATGTGCAACATCTTTCTACTTACCGATTTATTCCTACATGTTGTAGAATTCCTCATGATTTGATAATTTCCAAGCATGTAGTGAACTTGCCTTGCAGAATGAATTGAAAGAGTTACCACTATTTCAAACATTTTGTTAATATCATATGACCTTCTAAAGCTGTCTGGATTTTTGCAGGGAGCAAAAATAGATTTTTGTCACTTCAAACATTAATATCTTGCAATGTACATGATGGGAACTATTGAAATGTTTTTCCACATCTTTCCAAACCAGCGTACTAGAAGCTCCTATAGTTACATGTGTTTAAACATACGTTTTTTCAAAGTTTGATGCTTCTATTGAAAATGACAATTTTGGAGCATATTTCATGAAAACTTAGTCAAAAACCGTTAGGGGACAATAGAAATATTGTATGGAACAATTCTCTACAAATTTGTCATTTGAACACGCAAGGTAAGTTGTGAATAAAAATTGTATACAAAATGTATGTGGAAAAAAGTGGAAGTGCCTTTATAAAACAAATTTAAAATGGATAGTAGCATGACTTCCCATTCTTTTTTACTCCAAGTTTGGGTCTTTGTACAACTCTTGAATTTATTGTGTCCAACTAAAGTCCTCTTTGTGTGACCACCACTACTAAATTATTCACTGATAAATAGAAAGTGAAAAGAATGTTAGCATGAGTCACCATATTTTTGTTACTCTTGCTATGGGTTGTGAGTATGCATTCCTTGACCAAGGAGGATTAACCCCCATATTGCCACAATTAAGGATAAATGTAACAATTGTCCCTTATCTTGTGCCCTTGAATTTTAAAATTTGATCATAGGTAACAAATTAAAATTTTCAATGTTTTGTGGGGGGATAAAATTTAAGGTAATAATTGAGGGGGAAATCCTCTTTGGTCGCGAGTATGCATTCCTTTGTAGAAATTTAGAAAACCTTATCCGTCATCCAATTGGGCGCATGCAGGCATCTGCCTAGCGGACGGCCACCCGCCCACCCGTCTGTCGCACTGTAGGCATCCGCTTGGCGGATGGCCGACCACCCGCCTCATTAGGGTCGTCTGTTGGGGCAGATGATCGACTGTCCGCCTCATGTGGGTCGTCTGCTGTAGTGGACGGCTGATTGTCCGCATCATCACGACCATTGGATTGGGTGGACGGTAAGTCGTCAACCTCGTGGGGACCGTCCGATCAGGCGGACGCGGAGAGACCGTTCGCTAGGGATAAAAGGGGTAGCCGACTCGACTGCAAATCACTTTTATGGGGAATTTCATTAAAATGGCGATTATTCTGTGACTTTGGCATTCTCACAGTTCAGACTGGGCGGTCTGAACTCTACTAGTGTCTTAGATTTTTGAAATCTATACCATTATTAGATATTTGAAATCTAGGAAATATGTAGATTTTTAAAACCGATTGGTTTGAAATCTACATCTTTACTAGATTTAATACATCTAATAGTGGTATAGAGTTTACAAATCTAGGACACTAATAGATTTCAGACCACCCCGGTCTGAACTGTAGGAACAGCACACTGTGAAAATGGCACATGGAATATTGCCATTTTAATGAAATTCCCCATTTTTGCCTTGCCCCTTGCCTTATGCAAGCGTGGAGTGGAGAGCTTGGTGGTTTGACCTTGGCTCCTTTCCTTGGTGAGGTGAAAGTGAATGATTGGGGCCCCTTTATTGCTGTTTTTTTTACATTGTCACGACTCACAAGAATGGTGTAAATATTTAAAATTTACGAGTTTGTAAATCAAATTTTAAGTATTGATAAACAATAATTATTCATCACGATGCCAAGATCGAAGAAGGCTACAAGAGAGAAACAAGTGTACTAACGTATGCAAGAGCCTAAGGAAATCCCCTCCGATGCATGCAAGAAATTTTTGACTGAGTTCATCGTGCGGTTTTATGAGTATGAGACCACTGTGTCTTTGGACAGCAAGTACACTAGGTACCAAGAGGAGTGTCCGCAGAAATTCAAGATGGAGATGATGCAAAAGATGTTGAATACTTTTAATGTTCCGGAATGGAGGGATAAGATGGACAAGAGGGGCTTCATGAAATTCATGGAGAATAGGGTCCATGATGCATTATAGAATACCAAGGTCATTTTGGAGAAATATGGAAAGGAGCACCACAAAAATGACGAAGCCTTTTAGGAAGTCATTTTGATAGTTGACTTATTTACTCGTCGGTGTACTCCATTTGTATTGCATCGGAATAGGCGAGGGTTATGAGATTGGTGGAAAAGTGCTAAGGGAGTTGTTGAATCAAGCATGGGTAGACAACATCTCATAGCACTTCTGGACACAACACGAGTGATAGCTGTAGATGACAAAATCATGAAGGGCGAGTAACAATTTGGAAGGTCCAAATTGAAAGATGTCCTGGAATACCCTCATTTTGGAAGTTTGCAACAAAGAAATCCAACCACCACCGCATTCAGCCTCAGCTTGCAAAGTTGGAGCACCAAAACGAGTCAATGGTAGTGAGGATTCCACATCCTGGAATTATTTGCTTTTATACGGTCTACGCAACAACAAACGAAGGGTATTCATATTGGTGGAATGGTGGCACACTTCGGCACATGTTGAATCTGAATCATGATTATCCAAACAACATTTACATTCAGTTAAAATATTCTCATCCAACAGATGAAGAGGTGATTGAAGCTCACCGTCTCCATCAGTTTAGGAAGAAGCGCGCAGAGCTTGCATGGACATTGTTGCACATCATGAATGCAATGCACCTTGCTGGACATTTGCACAATGATATTTTTCTGGACATCATGTTGCATTTTCTTGCGGACGAGTCACGGGTCTACATTGGAGTGTATGATTGGAGCATAAGTATCCTAGTTGCGAACCCAATGAAATCCTTGTACATGTTCACATCTGCAAGTGTGATGACAGAAACTTTGCAAAAGAGGTGGTGGGTGGACCCAAGTATAGCATATTTGACGAATTTGAGATTGTGTTCCACCAATATTTGGACTAGCTTTGCAAGAAAAGTGAGGATTACCAGGGTGGTTTGACCCACATCATTAATCGATATTCTGATACTTTCAAGTGGCCAGTGCCAAATGAACACTTTTGATGTTTGTATTAAGATTTAGAAGTAGTATTTACATCTATGAAAGTAGTAGTTAAATATATAGTAGAAGTGAGGATTTACGTGTATAAAGTGTATAGCATACATGCGCCAACAATGTATACCATCATACCGATACATGTGAAATTGGGTATACATTTTGAATTGTTGAGTGTTTTTGAATTTGCAATGAATACGAAATATTGCCAAACCAAACATGTTGTTTGTTTGAATGAAGAATGTGTTATTTTTAATTGATCATTGATGGGTGTTTGGTCAATGAGGTTGTGTAACAAATTGTGGGATTCTTGATTGTATTGTTACTTCATGTAAAATGACAATGTAAAATGGATGTCTTGTATGAAGCAAATGGCTCTCTTCATAGTTCATACAACGCTTTCAAAATTTTATTGTTGAGAGAAGAGAAAGAAAGATGAAATTGTATTTAACATGTAGTAGAATGGTATGAAACTATAAAATATAAGGAGATTAAAAAAAATTAGCAACTGACATTGCAACATATAAGAGCTTTGCATGAAGGAAACAATTACTTATCACTTTGGACCTTGCTTATGGCCTATGGCTAATTGTGAGACCTAAATTGTAGAAGGAATATAGAATTAATTTAAGTTTGGGCTAAAAAATGTTGATCATAATGAGACTAATAAAAAACTTCAATGACAATATACAATTAGGTATAATTATACGAGGTAAGTGATTCAAAAATTGCTTAGAGTTTTTGATGTAATCAAGTAATTTTGAGCTTCAATTTGTACATTGTTTTTTGAAAAAAAAATGTCCCTTCAATGATTGTATCTATGAAAATTACATTTGAATCACAAGTGTAACCTCTGGAGTCCGGATGAGGGCCTCAAACAGATGCTGAATTAATCACCACATCATGGTTGTTGGATTTTGTGGATGGCATGGTGGATGACATTAATTTTATGGCTGGGATGGAATATCTTTGTAGACAGTATGATAGGAGGTTCATAAATTGCCCATGTAAGCACTGAAACCTAATTAGGAGGTGAAACTTCCTCACATCTGCCATAGCTACAAAAAATCTTTGCTATCATTCTTTGCAGCACTAGCAGCCATGGTGTCCTTTAAGCTACAGAAGCGCTTAGCCACCAGCATGCTCAAGTGCGGCAAGCGCAAGATTTGGCTCGATCCGAATGAGGTCAATGAAATCTCCATGGCCAACAACTTGCAGAACATCTAGAAGCTCGTTAAGGTCTTAAGGATAGCTTTGTCATCCGCAAGCCCTAGAAGATCCACTTGCACACCCACGCTCCTCGTGCTCTCAAGGCCAAGTACAAGGGCCGCTACTCCGGCTACGGCAAGCACCGAGGGACTCATGAGGTTAGGCTTCCCACCAAAGTGCTTTGATTGCAACGCATGCAAGTGTCGAGGCATCTTTTGCACAAGTACCGTGATGCCAAGAAGATTAACAAACATATATACCACAATATATACATGAAGGTCTAGAATAATGTGGCGGGTCGGTCGGTCGAATGAATGGGGGCAAACAGACAGGGCAGTCGGTCGGTCAAACAGGGGCGGATGGATAGTGGTCGGGAGGAAGGGGACAGTGTCGGGTAAAGAGGCCCTACCTTGGGAAATCACGGAGAATCTAGCTGCAACTAGATTTGGCCTAGAATAATGAAAGAACCCCAATCAAACACTTCCATCATATATATATACTCACAAATGCCCCATATAATGATATATAGGCCAAGTAGAGTAGCCTATTTTCATATAACTCCCATAATATGCTATAGAGTGTAAGAAAGTATCACATGTTTGTAGAAAATGGTAGAAGATATACCAAAACCTCTATAACTTCTCTTAAAAAAGTACCCGACATTAAAATGAATGCCACAGAAGCTTCACAACTCCAAATCAAGAGTGTGATATTTCTCTGGATTGCTAACAAAAATATCTACAAACCCTGAAAATCTAAAGTAAAACTTATATACTTTCCGAATTCTACAGTCGTTCAAAGTTCACTATTCACAATTCAAAGGTAGCTCCTCACTACTTTGCTTCCAAGTTTATAACTTCCTCATGCTAATTTCAAATTGAGAAAATGATATTTCTATGGAAAGCTAACATCTCAATAAACAACTTCACTAAGTATCATGAGAAAATACTTCCTCACCACATAATTATGAGCCCTCGAAAGTTCAGCCTCCATTCTCTATAGCAAACATCCCTCCCTCACTTCCTCAAGCATAACTTTTGCACAAAAACTCCAAATAGAGTGAGTGATAAGATTTTTGAAAGACAAAAGTATGAAGAACAACCTCCCAAAATTTCATAACCAAAGTCCTCTTGTACAAAAAACAATGACCCTCTAAAGTCACGATTTTTCCCAAGCAAACCTTGAGGAGGAAGAAGAAGACCTTCCACCTTATCCTCCACCTCACCCTCCATATTTTCCACCTAAGCTAGTGGATTAAACCCCTATAAGTGCCATATAGACCACAATTTGTTTGTTGGTCACTTCTTTTCTCCCATAACCCCATCCTTATCTCCTACGTAGCCTTCTAATCTTCTAGAAGTTAATAGAAAGGTCAAACAAGCTTCACCTTTTTATTTAAACAACTTTAAATACAAACTAAAAAATATCAAATGACTTCAAGTGTAAAAACAAACATTATAAACTCAAATAATTGTTTAATAGAGGTAAAAAAGGTTGAGTCCAATCTGTATGGATGGATTAGGCTCCTCAAAAAACCCTCTATTTCAATAAGAAGTATTTATTTCTACATAATGTACGTATAAACAACACGACAATGGACGGGCAATCAGGTGGTCAGGCAGACAGGAGTGGACAGTCCGGGGTGGGCGAACGGGCGGACGGGGTCGGTTGGTCAGGTCAAATTTACCCCCCATCCGACTGCAGGGTAATTTTTTTATCCTTCAAATGTCACGGGACATTCAAAGGGGTCAAGTCCCGAGACTCTAGATGTCCGGACGTGAGTCCCAGCATCAGGACGTCCTGAAAACCCTGGGTTTAATAGGGTGGGTAGTCCTCTTAGTTTCTTATTATCAAACTCTACTAGGAACTTGGGTTCGGTTGGATATGTCGTTGTAGTATTCGACTAGGGTTTTTTGAGTGCCCTGCTGGTCCGAATCAAGTTCCGTGTCAATTGTGAAGGAATCCATCAGTCATCATTTGCATTTTCAAAGTTTTGATATTTTCAAAGTAGTTATCGTATCACTTTAAACACACAGGGTAGGAATTAAGCCTCCTTCCTTAAAACCAATAGGCGGATCCCTCCTAAAACTAAGGTTAAACTTAAATTTGGTTTTTGATATAATTAACAGGTTCCGGAAACAAAATTAGGAAGAGACACAGGGTTCGGACACTCTTTCTAGTTCTGGTTCCAATATTTGCATATATATTATTAATAATATAAGGTATATGATTACTGATATAACTAGGAAAGGTATTAATATCAGAAGGGAATATATTAATTTACTAAAGAAAACTTCCCTAAAAGATTAGTCCTGTTCTAGTTGATTACTTGGTGGTTGTTGGACTTTCCACATCCGGTTCCGGTTATTGTAAGACCTACAAACTAAATCTCTTGGGAACAATACACGAGTCACTTTAGCCTTGTTTTAGTCATTTTAGGACACTTAAAGAATGAATTGTGCTTTCTTGTGCTACGACAAACCGCCTCAGCATGTATTGATAAAAGGAGCATAAGAACCTTGTCTTTCCAAACAACACAACAAATTTTGTGTGACATGTGCACGTGGCCTTGTTTTGGGTTTTGGTTCGTGCTCGCTGGGTCTGGTTCATGCTTGTTCTGGGTTCTTTTAGTCTACTAATTTGACTTCTAATAGACACAATTTTGGGCCACACTAGGATGTGATTTTGAAAGGCTTAGGCACTAATTTTCATACAATGATGTAATTCCCTAATTGGGGCTCAATTTCTCTTGAAATTCTATATCTGCACTTCTAGGGTGAATTTGGCACTAAAATTTCTTGAAACTAAATTTGGACTTAAAAAAACTATGTTTTGAAATTAAACTTGGTAGATTCATGGGGAAACTTATCAATTACCAATAACTAATTTTTATGAGATTTTCTTCTGTATTCCTAAATCAAAGCTTCATCATATTTTTGAAAATACTCTAAAATTCTATCAATCCACTAAAGATCCAAAGCCAAAGCTTCACCGTGATTTTAACACAACAACAATTTTAGATAATTTTCCAAATTCCTGAAGTCAAAGTTTAACCATCCCAAATAGGACAAGGAAAAATATAGGCAATAAAATGTTGTTAGTGCAAACCAAAGATAATACATGTTAGTACAAGGTTAGTACAACTAGAATTAAAAACCATCAATTAGTATACATATGTAAGTACTAAAATAATTCAAAATCAACACTAAAGGTCTCCTCTAAGCGGCATTGCTAGTCATAAAGGAATAAATCTCTCTAGGATTAGTACAAATGTTAGAATTAAACCTCAAAAACTTCAACAAAGTACCAAATTTCAACAAAATATCAACTAAAACTTTTAAAACTTCAATAAATTCAACAAGAAGATAGCTAAGCTTGAAGGGACCCCAAGTCCTTCAAGAGAGCTTCAAAAACAACAACAAAAGAGCCTTAAATGCTCCAAAAACAAGAGAATTTGGCAATGTGGCCTAAATTGGCCAAGATCCAACTAAATGGATCCAAAAGAAAATAAGGCAGTTTAAAATGAACCTATGAGGTGATTTGAGAGAGAAATGAAAGTCCTTAAATACTTTTCCAAGGGCCTCACTTCCCCCCCAATTCCTACAAGGTAATCTTATCATCTAGTCTAAAACTCTAATTTTTGAAGAAAGACTCCAAATTATAAACAGATTGTGCCATTGGCTTCAAAAAGCCATTTTTAGTCAAAGTAATCTCCCCTCCCTTTTTTCCTACATTAAAACCACAAAGAATTCTGATGCCAATTTAACGACCTAAAAAGGATAAAAATCCAATTTTTGGAGATCAACTTCTTTATGAAAGTAACTAGCCTAATAGGCTCTTTAATAGGTGTAAAGAAGTAAGAAAAGACCCTGCTTTGACTTCAATCTGAATCCATATACTCCCAATACATCGGTCAATTCTACATTTAATCTTTAATTTTGTCAATTTTGGAGGATCTTGTTAGTTTTGATTCTTCTAATTATCGGAATGCCACAAAACTTGTTGGAGCTTATTATTAACATAAAAAAATCTATACTCATTTTTAGTGAGATTTTATGGGAGTCTATGTAATTTTTAAGAATATTCCATCATGACTTTCAATAATCAACCGCTCAGAAAAAGATCTTTTGGAGATTAGAAAAAATTGAGAATTTTCATGAAACTTCTCATGGAATTCCACAAGAGATGTGCAAATTCATATTTTTACTTTGCACATTTGAAGAAGGAGAATTAAATCCTGCTATTTCCTTTAACTTCCAATAAACAAGAAATCTTACAAATGGAAGGGAATCTTGGCAAACCGATTGCGCTGTTGGACTCCTAGCATGATTCCCACTTCAAGTCATCGTACTTAGGTTGTAGATGCCCTTCTTTGGTTCGTCTTCAGTTTTCTTCACCTACAAGCTAACAATTGGGATTTCTACTATTTTGTCGATGAAATGGAGAAATTGAAACCTCTCTTAGGGAATCTAAACTAGAATTCTTACATAGTTCAGTTAGATCAATTTATTTAGGATTTATTATAAAAAAATAAATTTAGACAAGTTGGACAATTTCTACTAAACATGCTTACTTTGTACTTTTTTGGATTTTTATCCTATCTACATGCGGGATTTGGTTATATTTAAAGGAAATGCCCTATTTGGGACCAAATGCTATATTGGTATGTGACATTTCTATTTTGGTTATTCACTCTTTTAGGGGCTTTTTGTATATAAAACTATACTCAAAATTGTAAAAATCCAAAAAACCAAATCATAAGTCCTAAGTGACGAAATGGGGACTCACAAGATTCCCATACTTTCAATGGAAGATTATCCCTATTAAGCAATATAAATCGAGCTAAAATTGCTTGATTTTCAATGCTATATGCTTTCTTTACATAAGGCAACAACCATCTCTGGTGTGGTATTATTTGTTGTTTGATTGATTGACAATTTTCCTCTATTATGGTCCCCACTCATCTTCTTTACTAATCTTTAAGCCTATAGGATGAGGTAACCTCTTTATTGGAGATTCTTCTTGATTCTCAAGGACTTCAACATCATCATTTTTTACTAATCCTAAAACATACACTGCCTCAAGGGGTGGTAATGTTACAATGCATTTCAAAGCAAGAGAGTTCCTTGCAACTTGTTGTTGTCTTGATTCTGAAATGGAATCCATCCAATATAGAACATCTTTCAATAATATCCAACATTGAACAAAAATAGATGACTATTAGTATCAATATTTCTCTTGTTCAACTCAAGAACTTACTATAACATGTTGTCTAAGGAATTGCCTGTTTCTTTGTAGTCGAGTACACTCTACAAAATTTTGCAACATCATGCTTCATCATGCTCCATTTTGTCTCCAAGGAATGTACAAGATGCTCACCTCCATTACAAGGTTGATTTTGCATTATAATGAATCACAATTCATCTCCAAAAGGCTTTGTTCTTTTTATCATTTCCTTGGATAGGATTGTGTGAAATGTGAAGGTAGCTCCAACAAAGTTGAAGCTCCTCTTCACTAGTAGAGTTCTTTCCTTTTTGTGCCTGCCTTCCTGCCGATGCCGTGCCGCTGGGGCTCTTGTCTTGCCGCTGGGGCTCTTGTCTTCTTTGGCTGCCGTTCCCTTTGCTTCCCTTCCCTGGGGCGCTGCTTTCCGCTAACTTACATGCCCCTCTGCTGGGTCCTTTCGCCGGCCCTCTCGCCCCTGTTTGCTTGTGCCGTTGCTCGGCTTCTTGCTTGCTTTGCTTCTTTTCTGCTTAGCCTTGCCTTGTCTGCCAGGCGTTGCTGTCCGGTGCGTGCCCGGATCTCCATCGCCGCTGCTCGGAAGAGTAGTAAGTTAGTATCTATTGCTTCCTCCTTCCTTCCCCTCCTCTCCTCTCCTCTTTTCCCTTCCCTCCCCTCCCTCCCCTGCTCCTCTTCTCATCTCCTCTCTGTCCGTTTCCCTTCCAGTAAGGTATACATCGCCACCACCTCCCATTCACCCCGATCCGATCCTATCCGATCCCTCCCTTCTCTTCACCCTCCTTCGCGATCTGTCTCGCTTCATCTCTCCCACCCGGCCCTTGGCCACTAGTTCAATCTTCTCGATTGGTGCATCCCGCAGCCGCTCCTCCTCCATCTCTTCTGGCCGTCGTCATTGATTGCCCCAGCCCGGATGGATACTCTCGATGGATGGCTTGTGCCCGCCTTGACCGCATTCTGGTTGTAGCTCAGGACGTCTCCTCATCCAATTAGGGTACGCATTTCGCCTACGTAACCCTAACTATCTGACTTGGCTTAGCTCTGCTCTCACGAGGTCGGGGCTTACGACGATCCGGATTTTGTAGCTATGGCAGCTGAAGGGGAGGACATGACCAACCCAGATGCATCAGATTTTGTGCAGGAAGTCACGCCCTTCCCTCTGGCGCAAGATCTTCTCCTCCTCTCGAAGCAGTCGTTGGAGTCAGCATTGAGCGATACCGACAAGCTAAGTCAAGATGAAGGTAGCATCCATGAACTCGGGTCTCGGGCTCCGGAACATCCGTTTCAACTTTTTTTACAAGGTTCGATAGTGAATGGGGTGAAGGTTGAGGAAGTACCGCAACGTCTTGCTGCGGATGATGTGGATGGAAGTGGATCTGTCCTACCTCCAGAACACTCACTTTCGGAGGATTCGAATTCGGATAGTACTGGCTTAGGGGATGTTTCAGAAAAGAGAGTGGGCGAGAAAATTGCACTTTTTGAAGGGCTGGCTGTCCAGCAAGGGGATGAGAATGAAGAGCTCGACCTGGGTAAATTAGAGATTTTAGACAGTCAAGATGCCAGCCAGAATGAATCGAAGACAAGGCTTGTAGGCGAACTTCCGGACGTACGTATGAATGGTGCGGTGCCCGGAAATTCTGATGTTGACGGACTAACTGTTGAAGAGGAACGGGTCGCAGGCGACAGTGCCGTTTCTTCAAAGGAAGAAGTTTTGTTCGAGGGTCTTACTCTTGTAGATCCCCCGAGTGAGTCCCCTGGAAGGACTGCTGGTCTGGGATTCGATGAAGATTCTGTGGTCGTGGGACTAGAGGAAGTGATTGACGAGTCTGGGAGAGTGGAGGTTGAGGTTGAGAGTGTGGCGATACGTGAAACCTTGAATGAAACGTCCAAGGAAAACGAAGCTTCGCAGAGTTCTCATACGGATATTACACATTCTAATGGAATACATAAAGTTGAGACACTGGGAGAAATACTTTTGAGGGACCATAGGGAAGAATTGTCACGGGAAGTTGGAAAGGGGACAGGTCTTGAAGCCAGCAGTAGCCAAACTATTTCAAGCGACTATGCACGAATTGCATCCGATTCCATGGGCAGCACGTCAAAGGCATACCAAGGCAATAGTGATTCTGTACCTCCGAGAGCTTTGAAACCAGCACCCGTGGCCAATTCCGACGGGTACGTGGTCATCCTAATTATGGATAGGATCATCTATGATTTTTCAAATCCCTGTGGACCCCTAAATACTGGACGGCGTTGTCATTAATAATTAACTTTTTGGGTACCAAATCGAGTCCTCTACAATGTTGACTTGCTGACTTCGTTTTATCGTGACTGTGTTTCAGTTGCATGGAATTGGCTATGTATTTCTTTATTGTGAAATTTTATCATCGTTTCTGGTCTTTCTGATGATCAATATTCTCAGTAGGATTTGGCTGCATGTTAGCCGAAGACTTTATCGTTGTTTCCAGCGTGAGGTTGCTCTGATAATCTCCTCTAGTATAGGTTTATTTCCATCAACACGTGCAGCTGAAACTCTTCAATCTGGACCTCTTTTGTAATCTTTATTTCCTGGTTCATAATGCAGCTGACTTAATCCTTGTCATACGCAGAAATGACGTTGTGAGTCACAGGTCATCCACCAGTGGCACAAATATAGTTGGAGACATTCTGTATAACATTGCTGTTGGGGATGAGGAAGGACGCTCCCGACAACGCATTCTGGCTTTTGCGGCTAAGCGGTATGCAATGTCTGCATCCTGACTGTTCACTGCAGAACTAGATTATGAGTTAAGTGTGCATGACAATGCAATTAATGTCCTGCATCAGAAAATCTTTTGTACGAAGGAAGGAAGGGTATCAGTTTATTAATGCAAGATCAAGAAGACACTAGTATGCCCTGTGCTATTTGACACAACTATAAACGGTTCAACCTGTTCATTCCTTAGGTTCACACTACCTGAAACCATCTTAGTGCATCCTCCTGATGGAGAGATTTCCAACTGCACCTTGGGCGCCTCCTTGGGGCTCATGGTCCGGGAGATCTCAATATGACGTGCAAAACTAACAACCTTGCCAGTTGTATGTAAGAGTCAATGTGCACTCCATGAAACTGTGCCTGGGCTTAAATTTGAAGATTTATCTGAGCTAACCTCATCTCCCTTCACAGGTATGCAGCCAACGTGGAGAGAAATCCCGAGGATCATGATGCTCTTTACAACTGGGCATTGGTGCTTCAGGTATGCCCTTTAGCATGGCCACATTTACTTTCTGGATGCCTTTGAACAAATTATGCAGCAGTCGTTCTACCTGTTGTGTATGATATTTTGGGAAATAAAAACCGCTAATTGTATGCCTCGTTCCTCAAACGTTCAGTTCTTTGAGGTTCCTGTTTGAGCTTCTTACATAACGATATATCCACCTTTTGCAGGAAAGTGCAGACAACGCAGGACCAGAGGTAGGTTATCCAGGGAAGGATTCACTGCTGGAGGAAGCGTGCAAGAAATACGAGGCTGCTACTCAGTTGTGTCCCACCCTACATGAGGTGCTTTTTTGTTTATTGATGTAATACTAACAATTTGACTTTCTATTCCCTGTGCCCCACCCGACCGTGAAGATGCAGGTCCTATGTGCTGAGTATATTAGTGACAAATGGAATTGAATGGGGTGCTCTGCCTTGGGTATTATGCTCTGAAACTTGATGCATTCTTTTTACCAGGCTTATTACAATTGGGCCATAGCAATATCCGATCGGGCTAAGATTAGGGGTCGCACAAAGGAAGCCGAAGATCTCTGGAAACAGGTTGGCAATCAAATACTCAGCCCGTGAATCTACTTGCTTATCATCGAGAACTCCTTTTGTTTTTACGTAATTCATGCTGAATCGTGAATTACTGAATTATTGAATCATGAATTATCGACCTCTTGTGCGCCTCTTGTACTTCCTTCTTGTATCTTTTCTTTACGAACATCTGGCCACCTTCCGTTTTTGAGTGAGGAGTGTCATTTTTGATTCAGAGTTTATCCTTACAATGTGTTGTGCAGATGACACTGGCAAACACCTGATTGTTCAGACCATCATTAGCCGGTTTAGGATATAACGCATGACCAGAACCTATGCTCTTTGCTCCTTCATAAGAGATGTTACCTCTTTCATCGAGATAACGCCTAATATTTGATTTGTCATGTAGGCTTGTGACAGATATGACCGAGCTGTGCAACTGAATTGGAACAGTCCTCAGGTATTTCAGATTGATCCGCTATATCCGGCCTTTCAAGAAGCTTTTGCCTTTGCCTCCAAAGATGATAGGTTTTCTTTCTTGTTTTATTGTTCAAGTGGACTTTGGTTTATGCTCATGAGTGCACCCATTGTCATGTTTGATGGACGAATCTTGATGCTTCCTTGATTCATTTGTGTCTGATGTGTTACACTCAACTGGATTTTGCTTTCTTTACAGTGTCATGGATGTTCTTACACCTGCAATGAAGCTGGCCATGATCAAGAACATGATTTGTAAATTCATTACAGCAATTTATCTACTTCTAGTATCACTAACACACCGGTTTTGATCGACAGGCGTTGAATAACTGGGGCCTTGCATTGCAGGTGACACTTTTACTGGGATTTTTTAGTTCTATAGTCTGTATGGTTCTTTAAGATGCTCGTCCTTTGGAGCTGTTTCTCGATATTATTTTGATTCTGAATCATACTCCTTGTACGTGCTATTCTTATGTGGTATGTGAAATTGCAGGAACTTGGAGCTATTGTTGCACTGAAGGAGAAGCGCGCTATAGTCAAGAAAGCAATAAGAAAGGTAAGATCTGTTAGTGCCTTTCAAAGCTTGAACTGCTGATGTATTCGGAGGTAGAGAGACGTGGATTTTCTGGCTCAGTTTGATTGACCTCAAAATGCCGAATGGCTAACTGTTGTCCAGTTTCGCGCTGCTATTCGACTCCGCTTTGACTTCCATCGTGCTGTTTACAACTTGGGAACGGTGTTGGTAAGTTTGAAACACTTGTGGCCGCTTTTTAGTACTATTTTGATGTTCCAACAGATTTGAGGTTAGTTTAGTTGCTCTCTTTTGTACTTCGTGAATCCCTCATTGAGTGCTGCGATCAACAGTAAAGGACGCGTAAGTCCTCTCGAGTCTGCATTTAATGGATGATGATACACTCATGCGGTACATTCTCCCTTGACAGTATGGTTTGGGAGAGGATATCGCAAGGACTGGGCGGAAGTTGACATCAAAAGATCTTACGCCAGCTGATTTGAACAGCTTGTCGGCAATCTACATCACTGCTGCGCATGCACTGAAGCCTGACTATCCAGTAGGATTTTTATCTTCACTGTTCACGTTTAAATTTTTCCTTGTATTGAGAACACTGTTCTGTCCTTCGAACATTTGACTCAATTGTTCTTGTGGACTGTTCTACCACTTAGTTTGAATGGGGCCACCGTATTAGCATGGTATGCTGGTAGGTGTAGTGGATGCTTGATTTAAAAAACGAGACTGTAACGAGGTCGAAGAGAAGGAATGCAAGTACATATATGAGTGCAAGTTATGTGTTGAGAATAGAGTTGAAGGTAGTACAAATGTTTGGTTTGTCCACTTAATATTAATTCTTACCAGCCTTTCTCAATGACATTGCTAGATTAATTTTCCTGATCTCGTCTTTGTACTCACAGTTGATCTACTGAGTGGGAAGTGTAGGTGTATCGAGGTGCTTTGCGGCTTGTGCGGAACTTTGTGAGAAATCTTAACTTTTGCTTGTGTTCTCATAGTTTCAAGCTTGAATTGTTTCTCGCAGTTTGTGTTGCGAAGCCAGTCTATATAAGTGTCCACTTGGTTTGTCTTTTACAGTTGCCTCTGCCTTACCTTAGAGCTGGGTGGTTGAGGATCCCACCCACTGGAGACTCTCTGGCTCCACACAGTGACTGGTTGCGGTTGTGGTTTGTTCTTGACCATGAAGCCCTCTATGAGGTAACTCACAACTGCTCGATTATGGTCCCTGCTGAACTTTTATTTTCTGCTCTTACTGGATCAATATTCAGGCCATTTCTTCTTTTTGAAGTCAATACGTACTTGTGCGAACATGCGCCCACTCCAGATTTTCTTAAGTTCTTGATTGTTCTTCATTAAAGTGCTTGATGTCTAGCTACGAGTATATTTTCCTTTGTGTGTGAAGGCTCACCGTCACATTTCTTTGTGCAGATAGAGAAAGTTGATCGCAAGTCCCTTGCACTTAGCTATTCCAGACGCACTAGCACTCTCACGTCAGACAGCAATACTAGCAGTAGATCATCAGTTCTAAGAATTGAGATGGAAGAAATTGTTTGTCTGGCTCCAACAGCAGATCTTAGCCTCCCACCTGGGGGTGGTTTTTGCATTGATACTGATGCTGGTCCACAATATCTGGTTTGTTTCTCTTATCAAGATCACTTCTGTCACTTCCTTATCCTATGAAGTCCATGCTCTCACTTGTAATGATGCCTGATCAGATCATCTGAAGAGACAACGTGTGCTAGTAATAAGTTCGCACGTAATGTATTTCAACGTTTTTACCTTGTGCACAAATTAACTATGATCAGCGCACAACTTACAATGTTTCTGGCGCATTGAGTCTTCACATTTGAGTCAGTTTTGTGACCATGGAGCTTCCTGAACTTCTGAAGTCTGTCCGTGGTCACAAAACTATCTACTCAAGTTGTTTCAAATTTTATGGTTTGTAGAATTTCCCATCTCGTCTGAAGATTATAATATGCAACGACTGTTGACGAGAGGGTTGATGGTGTGCAGATAGCAGATACTTGGGATGGCATGGATGCGTGGGTGGATGCTATTCGGTTAGTGTACACAATATATGCCCAGGGCAAAAGGGATGCCCTGGCTAATGTGCTAGTTGTCTGATGGACAGTAGAATGTATTTATGCACGAGCTGGAAGGTGTATCATTTCAATACAGAAAATTTAGGTTAGTAGGTGTCTTTGTTGTTTAGGCTAGCTACTGGACAACATGACTTCTTGGAAGACCCGGGCTTTACTGCATTTACTCCCTCTTGCCAATAAGAAAGAATTTATAGATCATGGTTCAAACCCCTGCCTGATCTAAGCTTCCTCTTCATGAGGTTTGTACGTGTCTAAAATTTACGTGAACACTTTAACTTTATAGTTTACGCACAAGGTTCAAGGTTATGGATATGGTAAACTTTATGTGGATATGTCAAATTTGCAACTTTGGTATTACAATCAGAAATAGGTCTGTAAATCTTACCGCATTTTCCACGCTTGATGAATCCTACGTTCCTGTTTGCAAAGTTCAAATTTCAACACTAAGCTCCACTTTGGAATCATGCAATGAAAGCAAAAAAAAATTGAGCACTACCATTGGGTCAGGCCTGGATTATTTCTAAAGCCTTGGCCTGTGAGATAGCTCAAATTTTTTAATTCTTGGCCCCCTACTTAATGTGGACAAAGCAATTTCCATGTGCCTATCCAAAGTGTGCATTAAAAATCTTTAAAACAAATATTCAATTTAAGATGTGTTTAGAGTATCCCCACCAGTGGCCACCCACGACCACGCTCAGCAAGGAGACACTCGTATCCCCGAAGACTCGATTGCCTCGCTTGTCTGTCGAAATGTAAGCTGTGAAATGGGAAGTTTCAGGGAGAGATTGGGGAAGTTTCAAGGAGAGATTGAGGAAGTTTCAAGGAGAGATTGGGGAAGTAAGTTAGTGTACTTTGCTGTCGGCTGGAGGAATGTTTTAGGCAGCTACGGCCCTGAAAATCACATTCGGATCACGTGCATCACTCATCCGCTTTTTCACCTTTGACTGATGATGGCCATGTTGGAAGAACGCGAAGTGGCGAGGTTGGCGATGGGGTTGCGGTCGCACGGATTGGAGGCGCAATCTTCGATTGCAGAGAGAAAGCTGTTGTTGCTGTTGCTAGTTCGAAGCGACGAAGATCGAGGAGATGTGGGTTTAGGGGGCCCGGGTCAAGTTTCGGAAGCTTAGGGGTAGGCGGACAGAGCTTTGGCTTTGATTTTTTTTGTCGCTCACTCGCTCGCCCATGCGTCATTGTTTTTCATTTGATGCTCGCCCCTTCGCTGTTGAGAACTGAAGACGCTCGCCACGCTGTTGAGAGCTGAAGATGCTCCCCCCTTTGCTGCTGAGAACGGAAGACGAAGTCGGAGTCGGGAAGCACTGAAACGTAAGTGGCTTATTCCTTGGCACTTTTGTGCCACTTTTGTGCCACTTTTGTGCCACTCTACTTTCCCATTGTATGCTTGTTATTGTGCATCCACCGCAGTTTAGGGTTTAGGGACGGCTGCCCAAGGTTTTACCCAACGCCCTTAGATGCTCCACCCGACCTTCTCAGCGCACGTCTGGTCTTTTTGGTCGGTCATGAATTTCGCAGTTTAGGGTTTAGGGACGGCCGCATCGTCGTGCTTCTAGATGCTCTACCCGACCTTCTCAGTGCACATCTGGTCTTTTAGGTCGGTCATGAATTTCGTCCGGTAGCGCTTCTTGATGACAGAGCCTGGCGAGCGCATCGAGAGGTGCATCGCCCCGGTGTTGGTCTCGATGTTGTTGCGGGGCTCGTCGTGGTGCTCGTCGTTGTCGATCGGCTTGCTGAGGTCATCGCGAGTTAGGTCCGGCGTTAATGCAAGTGGGTCGTGGAGGCGAATGTGGTAGGATGCGCGTTAAGAGGTGACCTGTATCCGGGCTAGGTTTGCGGAGCTTGCAGTCGCACTGTTATAGGGAACCTCGCCCTCCTCGCGTTTGCGATCGCCTTGTGGTGTTTTGCAGTATTGTATTGATTTTGGTGGACTTCAATCAGTCTGCGATAAGAGGGAATAATGATGAGCGGGACAGCAATGGATGGGGGCACCAGCACTCGGGCTTCGAGGAGGTTGCGTAGCAGGCAGGTGTACGAGCAGGCAAGCGCTGTGAATGAAGTCAATGGGGAATGCTCTGCCCTGGATCAATCACGAGAGGTGGGTCTTGAATTTTTTGCGTATGATTTGTGCTTATTTGTTTCACCTGTTATGATTTGTTCTCATTTGTTTTGCTGGTTCTGCCTTGTTCTGATTTGTTGACTTGTTTTGACTTGTTTGTAGCAGCAGACACTGGATTGGGATGCCTGCAATACTATTATGGAGGACTACTCGATATTTGATCCCCCAATTCCATTTATTTCAGTCCAAAAGTGGAAGAATGTTTGTTTGGAGCGTTATGAGTGGATGGTAGCTGAGACAGCCGTAATGGCAACACACTACTTAGCATTTTTTGGCATGTCTAAGGAGGACTTGGAGAAGATTGACAGATCTCGCCGTCACTTACCATCGATGCGCTTCCTTTATGACTCTGAGTTGGAGTTGTTAATTGTGAAGTTTATGGTGGGTAAGGCTCATGAGTGGTGTGGCAATGCATTTGCTCAAGATGTACTTGAGAAGGTGCGCAGCCGTTGTGGTGACCACCGAGTACTTCGTAACATGGGGTCTTTTCGTTGTGAAAGTGGAGGGCGTTTGAAGGAACCTGATGTGGCTCTTGTTCCACCAGGTCGAGATCTGGAAAAGGATTGGCCTTCTGTTGTTTTTGAAGTTGGAGTTTCAGAGACTCTATCTGCTTTGCGGAATGATGCCCATTTCTGGATTACTAAGAGTGGAGGTTTGACACGAGTTGTTCTATTGTTTGCTGTGGATGTTCTTGCAAAGACAATTGTGATTGAGAGGTGGGGACATCTACCATCTGTGTGTCCAAGCCATGTGGTGGGTGGACTTAATATTTGTGCAAGGATGATTCAAACTGTCTCAGTAGATAGGAGTGGGGTGGTTATTGGTGCACCATTACTACTACCTTCTGATTTGGTTTTTGATATTGAAAGAATTCCTCAAGGAGTGTTGGCTACTGATTTTTCTTTTGATGTACAAGATTTGATTCTTTTCAGCACGGAGTTTTGGGGAGCACTCAATTGATCAAGGTATAACAATTGTTGTTTTGAATGATTAAATTATTTTATTCAACTTTTGATGTTTATGTTTGTTTTGCTGTGATTTTTTTGAGGGTACTAGCGGTTGGCACTTGCTATGCATTCACCATTAGAATTTCATAAGAATTTTTTTATGTATTAAGTAGAATGCAGAGTGAGAATTTCAAAAAATCTTCAGATAAAAATTACTAAAATCTTCATGTAATTTTTTTAATAAATAAGCATATACTGAAATAAACAATAGAAATTTAATGAATGATGAATGAAATACATGCAATGATGAATATGGTAAAAGATACACATACATTAGAATGCATTAGAAATTTGACTCAATTGTTACAAACAATGGCAATCCAAATAGAAGAATTTAAAGGAAAAACTTGTAAATCTCAAAAGCTTCTTGAACAATTTAATTGTTGTGAAATCCAAAATTGGTTCAATCTAATAAATTTTTCAAATCATTTGGTAGTAGTAATAGAAAATTGAAATCAGGAAAGCTCAAAGCTTACAAAAGCACAAAATCATAGAAGTGCAAAGAAGTGTAAAGCCAAGAGAAGCAATGGATTTGTTACCTCTATACTATCATCCTATGGATCCTCTTTAATATTATCTTTATTGCAACAACTATATTATTTCTAGAATATCACCCTTTGTAAAAAGTTATATTATAGAAGTGATTGCAAACTGCTATTCTATTTTTGTAATATCACATTGTGTGAAAATACGATTTCTATGTATGCATGATTGAAAATATTTTTACAAAATATTTAAAATAATTATTTTAAAGACTTATTGAAATCATTATCATGCATTCTATTCAAATATATCAAAATTTTATTAATATGTGATACAATAAATGCGTAGAATAGCAAGTACAAGTCCCTAGTATTAATGGTAGCATTTGTGATATTACAGAGGAAGTTATGATTTTAGTAGTATGATTGGGTGTAGAATTCTAGGGTTGGTTTGATTTTGTTGTTTTTGGATTTACAGGATCAATGATTCCAAGCAGATGATTAAGAATGATCAAGGAAGAGCCAAGGGGAGAAACTAGGGGTGACAATTTAGAGTAAGGGAAAGATTATGATGTTATGGTGCATTAGTGCTTGAGTGTAGTTTGGTTTAGGAGAGGAATGGATATTGTGTAGAAACATGAACTGCAACAGTACTTCCTTCAGCATTATTGTTGAGGCTCCCAAAAGTTGGGATTTTGTTTTGTTCTCTCTTGGAGGTTGCTACTACTATTGTCCATAGTGACTTGTCAAATATCTCAGCACATCTTTGCTTGTCTTGGCTGTTTTTTACTATTTTTTGTTACAAGTTCTCATTACCCTCAAAGTTCATCTTCACTATATCCTCCCCTTACGATGTTGAAGCTGTTTGTAATGCAACATGTATGCATTTATTTTGTTTCATTTGTTTGGTTACAACACTTTATAGGCTAACAGGACCTTTTTACAAAAACCCATTGGACAGTATTGTTTGCATCCATTTGTTGTATTGCAGAAAGAGCAAAAAGGATTTTGAATTCAAACAATGCAGTGAACGAAAAATACCTCATGATTAGTAGCGATGCAGGAAATAAGTTACATTTTTAACTTTCCAAAGTGCAAATATCATGGCTTTTTCACAATCTGGTTGGACATCCTGGACTTTCTTTATTAATCCTTCACCCCTGAGTGCCAGAGTGCATCTCTTGAAATGGAGGTATTTCAAACAAACTGCCACCAAGCCTTCTAAAATAACATTGGCTAGAAGTGACCTTTGAAGATTGGAGAATATTAGCTTGGGCAAGTTTTACAAAAAATTGTACAAGGTTTCATTGTATGGTTCAAAAGATTATATAGGTCAAACCTAAATTGAAAATGAATTGTGCACCAAAATTGAGGTGGATCAAGAAGTTTGGAAATTTGTAGGAATTTGTGCATGTAGAATCTTGCCCTGAATTTTGAGTAGGAAGTAGGGATAGGTGGTATGCGATGGCCAACCAAATTTCAAAATTTTCTAACACTAGGGTATCTAATTGCTTTACACTCGAATATGTGGGGCATACAACTAAGTTTGCAAAATGACATTGGGTAGAGTTGGCCTTCATCAAAATTACAAAATTGTAGACAATTCACATGAAAAAACCCTTTCAATATGATGTATATCACCTTAAAGTTAGATCCACCACTCATCAACATCAATCTACTAACACATCTCTTCACTGTAAATTTTATCCAGCCTTACATCCATCCTCTAAACAATAGTTGTCAAAAACCAAATTCAGAGAAACCACATTTTGGCACTTTAGGCGCTCAGGGGTTAACCCTTGAAATGCCAATGGGATCCCTTTTTACAGCTTGTATTTAGTTATATACTTTTCTAATTGTGGCTTAATTTGTGACTGATATAATTGTCACTTATATATTAATATGATTAGTACTTTATTGATTATTAATTCATTTTATACTAACCAAATTTGGTCAACATTTTTTTGTCAAATACGTGCCTGACGTTGTAATTGAATTGTGGTTAGATTGTTTTTGTTCAGATTAATTTGTCTGGTCAGTGATCGCCTTGTGTATACAGTTTCACATTCATCAAAGAAGTTTGTATTTGTACATTGACAGTTTCACAGATCGGGTCATGCATTTTCTCATGGTAATCTATATTGTTGTGTCACATAGAGGCTTGCTCGAGAAAGATTTCACCTATCAAAGAGGGTTTTGAATTGGGGTTTCTGGTGGTCCAAGGTGCTCCAGGAGATAAACATTTCTTTCACTATAATTACGTAGTTTTCCCCTTCATATCACTACAACAATGGCAGTGTTTTATGACTGCAGAATTATGACTGAGGATGACTGGTGACTGCTTGCAGTCATATTCTTGAAGGCCAACACTTTGGGGAGAAATATGACTACAAAATATGACTACCAGTCATTTTTACGCCTTGTACTTCACAAGTGTATACTATACGGCCATTAGGAATACCAAAGTACTTCATAGGGAACGTAGGGAACTTGTTTGGGAATGTTGAGTCATATTATCAATTATATTTTCATAGTAGTAATTTTGTTTTGTTTTGGGCAATTCTAAAAAAAATATAAATAAGCCATCATTTAAAATTTTGAAATCCTAGTCACCTACTTTTTCGGATTTTGAATCCTAGTCACCACTTTTTTAGTGTTTTGAGACCCTAGCCATTATTTTTTGGGGTTTTAGAACCCTAGCCGCCATTTTTTAGGGTTTTGAAACCCTAGCCGTCACTTCTTGTGGTTCTTCTTCCTTACCTTCTATTGTCTCTTAATTCTCATTTGTTGTTACTTTTTGTTGCATTTCAATTCTTGTTTCTTGTTGTTCTTTACTTTATGTTTCTTGCTTCTTATTGTTGTATCTAAATTTTTTTTCTCTTGCATTTGAACTCTTTCTTCTTTTTAGTTCTTGTTTTGTAGTTCTTACTTCTTATTTCTTCTTGTTGTATCTACACTCTCATTTCTTGTTGTTTCTTGTTATGACTTAATTGGTGCTTTTTGTTTCTTTTTGTGTCTTAGTTGTTGCTTCTTATTTCCTCTTGTGTCTTAATTGTTACTTCATGTTGTGTCTTAGTTGTTGTTTCTTGTTTTGTATTTCTTCTTGCGTTTTAGTTGTTATTTCTTGTTTCTTGTTGTGTCTTAGTTGTTGTTTCTTGTTTTGTGTTTCTTCTTGCGTTTTAGTTGTTGTTTTTTGTTTCTTGTTGTGTCTTAGTTGTTATTTCTTATTTCTTGTTGTGTCTTAGTTGTTGCTTTTTGTTTCTTGTTGTGTCTTAGTTGTTGCTTCTTATTTCTTGTTGCATTTTAACTTTTACTTCTTGTTATTTCTTAATACTTATCTTTTTTTTCTTATTTCCTCCATCATCAATCTTATTCTTCCTATCGTAAACTTGAGCTACATATTTTGTGTTGTTATAAGCCTTTGAAGGTTGAGCTTTGTTTGTTCAATCACTAAAAATTAACCTCTCATTTCTTTAATTGTATATGCAGGCACCAAAAGTTGAAACAAAAACATTGAAGGCTACTTACAACCCAATGAAGCCATCTTCACATTATTGTAAGGATTGTAGGCCTTATTGGATTGTGTGAATGATTCATTGTGATATATATATTTTGTATTAGTGACTAATAAATGTCAATGAAGATGGTTGTATTTGTTCTTACATTCTCCTTCTTTAACCCCTAAAAGACCAAGGCTTTATTTCTGCCAAAAAACACTCAAAACTGTCATTTCTGTAGCAAAGAGTAAAAAAAATTTGAAAATTATTTTTTTTACACATCCAACCGTAGGATCTTATACCTTACTAGTATGAAAATGTGTGGAAAAAATTTCAGAAATTTTGACCACATAGATTAAAAGATATTTGCGTTTAAAGTGAAAAAAACAATTTTTTCAGCACCTTGCGGGACTGGATTATTTGACTTTGAACTTTTTTAACTTAAATTTTTTGCACTACAGAGTTTTGAGCTTTAAATCCTTATTGTGGGAAATTGAGTTGAGAATCTAGAAAAAAAGAAAATTTTAAGAAAAAGATTAATTTTCATGCTTAAAAAAATTGTTAAGTAAAAGTAGTTATGAGAATGAAGGAAAATCTAAATTATTAATATCTTTAAGATGGAATTAAAATGCACTAATCCCAATGGTGGGATTGTTCTAGCAAGCAAACAAAGTTATGTAAAAATTTTTTTTCAAAAAAATTGTAAAAATTGCATTCAGAAATGAATTCTATAAGTTATTTTTTCAGGAAGATGCTCTAACTGCCCGATAAACCAGATTGTCCATAACTTTCTCATATTAAGTCCAAATGGAATGAATCAAAGCTTCCCATGCAAGCAAAAATATAATCTACAAGAAAAAAAAATCCAAAAAAGAAAAATTCAAAATTTTGCAAATTTGTTTTTGCTGCCCGGACTGCCCCCCGTCCCCTACTTTGAGCTTATTTGATCATAACTTTTGTTCCCGGGCATCAAATGTGAAAAAAATTATATTCCCACAAAGCTCATCAGTTTTTCTATCTTCAAAAAAAGTTTCAAAAAATTATGACAAAATTTCAGCCTGTAGGTACCTGCCCGAAATCCAATTTGTCCCCCGAAGGGACAATGGTCCTTTAGGGGTTAATATGATTATCTCTCATACATCTCTAAAATCATATATTATGTATTCATTTTTAATTGCATGAGGCTTTTTATTCAATTGTCAAATCATCTTGATGTATGATAGTTATATATCATGCCCATTTATAATGCATTAAAAATGTGATTGTAGTTAGTAATATGACTGACGAGAGTCGTATTCTACATCATTCAAAAATATGACTCATGAGAATCATTTTTCACATTAACAAGAATATGACTCACCGCAGTCATATTCCACATTACTGCAAAATATGACTCATCCTAGTTATATTCCATGTAACCAAAAAATATGACTCATTGAAGTCATATTCCATGTTACTACAAAAAATGACTGACTGCAGTCATATTCTATATCACTACAAAAAATGACTCACCGCAGTCATATTTCACATCACTGCAAAATATGACTCACCACAGTCATATTTTACATCATTGCAAAATATGACACACCACAGTCATATTTTACATCATTGCAAAATATGACTCACTGCAGTCATATTCTACGTTACTGCAAAATATGACTCACCGCAGTCATATTCCACATCACTGTTAAATATGACTCACCATAGTCATATTCCATGTTACTGCAAAATATGACTAACCACAGTCATATTCCATGTCATCAAAAAATATGACTCACCACAGTCATATTCCATGTCATCAAAAAATATGACTCACCACAGTCATATTCCATGTCATCAAAAAATACGACTCACCACAGTCATATTCCACGTCATTAAAAAATATAACTCATCACAGTCATATTCCACGTTATCAAAAAATATGACTCATTGCAGTCATATTTCACGTCATCAAAAAATATAACTCGACACAGTCGTATTCCACGTAGGATTTTTGTATTTGCCCGGGCAACCCAAGAAAAAGTCAAAAAAAACCCTAGGATAGTCAAAGTATATGCCTAGTTGACATACTATGGCTAAAAATGAGTATTTATACCCCTCAACCCATATGACTGCCAATATGACTGATGTCTGAAGCGATTGCTTCTAAACGACTGAAGTCAGTCATATTCCAAGTCATCTACAGTGATTTCTGCGTGAGTCATATTTTTTGATTTTACGATTCACTGCAGTCATATTTTGCAATTATAAAACACTGCTTTTGTTGTAGTGTATTGACCTAGTGTGTACGTTTACAAGCCTGAAAGGTGCTCAATAAATAGTTTGCCCAGATGCTTTTGAAATAGTGAAATCCAGATGCTTCTCAATCCACATCATAGGGAGACCAATTTACAGGGTTAGGATGTACATAAACGAGTGGTTCTACCAAGACATGGAGTGCATGAAGTGGTGAATCGAATTGGAGTACTGTTTCTGTAACAAAATTTGAGCAGTGGCAATGGTATCCAACAACGCGAGTAATGATGGTGAGATGTTCTCATCACAGTTTTTATAATAGGAAATATTAGCATGAAATTTATTTGGTTAGTATACAGAACCTTGGATTTGTGGTGTCATTTCTGTTTGGGTATCAGATTCCAATAGTTTCCTTTTTGATTCAAAGTTCTGTGAAATATGACTTGCTTTTGAGGTAAACCCTTTTCTCATCACCTATCGTTTGTTTGATTTTCTTATTGCAGGTTCAGATTTATGTTTACTCCTTGCTGAAGTTTGTAGTTATCAGAGTTCATATTTGTCACGCAATAATATTTCTGGTGGTCCAAGCGCTCGGGGCTTTATTCCTGACTACTCATCAAAGACTCAGTGCCTTGCCTATCATGGCAGCTACACGAGCAACATATTCCAAGAATGGTACAAATAACTCTCTGCAACATATTACAAATTGCTAGGATCATTGAAGATCAAGTTGATGGCCAATCAACTCTGCCCTGAACTCTGAGTCACTGACTAGTATATCCAACAATAGAATGAAGGGTGTTTGTATGAGAACTGCATTTGGAGACTAAATTTGAACTAATTCCCTTGACCATGAATACAATGAAACTTCTATGTACTGTACTACCCCGAGGAGGTTCACTAACCAAGACAAAATTTTGACTATTTTGTACATAAAACTAGCCCTATAGCCTACACCAGCATGTTCAGATTGTTTACATCTTTGCAACCCATATCTGATTACTTCGTAGGCAAGAATCTGTAGTGCTTGCTATGAGGAAAGGGTTGCCACCATGTGTACTTCCTCACTCTGTCATCTTTTTGTGATATGCCACTTCAATTGCACTAAAATATAAATAAATCAGTCGGATGAATCATGTTTTGGGATTTGTCTTGTAACTAGTTAATGAGTTGTGCTGGATTTTGCCCTTGGGATGGCAAGTAGCCATTACAATAACAACCTATAGTTAGTTGAGATTGAGTGTGTTGAATATCCACCAGATTTTCAGCTTGGTGTCTTTCAAGTTAGACCAGCATTTAAAGTGTGGGCAGTGCCTCATGGTCAGTCAAAAACTTGAATGATGCATGTGATTGGTTGCTACGATATCATGGGTCTGTTGATCTCTTTTCCTTCATGAATCTGCAAGTACTGACAATGTCGATGGACTTACTCTGCAACATGACTCCCGGAGGTGGCGACTGATTTAAATTGTTGACGAGTATTTTCTGATTGTTTGAAGCTGCAATATGCCAAATTTTCTTAATACGCATATAACTTAGTTGTGGGTTCAGTGTGGAATGCATTCTATTCTGAAAGACAAAGTCATCCAGAGAAATTGAAAACTCAGTTTTCAAATCAGGTTGGCTATGATTTCTTTTTTCTTTTCCCCCTGTGCTTCCTGCATTCTTTATAACTCCAATACGTAATGGTGTTCAAAGCTTTTTACCCATCAGGGGTAAAATATAAGACCTGTAATCATGGTCATCCTCATAGATCTTTTTCATGGTGTCCACCAGTGTAGTGTATATTAACGAACAATACATGGTGCATTATATCATGATTTAAGATAGATATGTGTAAATTTGATTTGCCTAACTGTCGAGGCAAAAATTAACAACCCCAATAGGATTGTCAATTTTATTGTAGTATAATAGCAAAGGTTCATTCACAGGGAATTTTGTCATAGATTGGAAAAGATTATGAATAAAGTAGAAATTATATAAACTAATCCCACAATTAGTCAAGATAGTCAATAAATATGAAATTCAATCACTGGATTTGTCAAATAATCACCCAAAAGAATAGACTACCAAATCCAATCACTAGATTTAACAAAATAGCCCAAATATCACCAAGAATTTACACAGACAAAGGATTATAGACAATTAGTCAAAAGCTAAATTAATATTACTTGAAAGGGTGTTGTGAAAATGACAAATTGTCCAAGTATATGAAGAAGAAGGCTAAGAAAAATTGTCATCCTTCTAATCTTATCAAATTGACCTTGTTCAAATTTAATTTGTAAGCCCTTTTTATACTAGACAGTGTGAACTATTTGACAACTTGTCTCTTCACAACTAAATGGAAATGAGTTGACCTTTACAAAAAACATTAAAAGGACAAAATGACAAATTACGTAAAATTGTTTTGACTACACTAACCTACGTCAAAAACTTCATATTATTTTTGATGAAAAAACGATATATAAAAGTCCTTTCTTCAAAGAATAAAATAAAAAATTTATTGGTACATACAGCAATTTTGTTTACAATAACATATTTTTATATCCTTCAAAAATCAAAATGATATTTTATGTTCTTGTATGAATTTAGAGTCATTTCATAAAAATTAATGGACTGTGATAATCCTCAAGTGAAGACTAAATAGTCCATGACAATATGACATTTAAAATAATAAAATTTTATTTAATTCAATTATTGAAGGGTTTAATCTATTACATGTGCAACATATAAATGAGTCCTTTTCAACATTCAAAAACTCACAAATTCCATCCATCAAGTAAATAAGCAAAAAACCCAATAAAATATGGACTATGATAGTGAATAGTGGGTTGGTCTAGCTTGCACTTGCCTAAGTAAAGTGAGAATACCTTCATTACAACCTTGTTTTTGCTTCCATTGCCATACCCACACTTCCTGCTCCATGGTTGTCATACTGGACAAGTTACTATTCATCAAATGTACCTCTCAAGTACATTTGATGAATAGTAACTCGTCCTACAGGACGAAAAATGAATAGTAACTTGTCCAGTATGACAACCATGTCCTGCTCCTATAAAACATGTAAATAACATTACAACCTTTTGCTAAAAGATTCTTACACTCCCTTGTTGTTTTACAATCTTGAGTTGTTGTTGCCATGTAAGCTGCACACACTTGAATAAGAAGTTAAATGAATAGTATACGTTAACATTCAAATTCAAACTTAACTCCTTACCATTTTCAATACTAAAAGGACAAGAAAAATTTTGAGTACCTAAAATTCCTTTCTCTTCAAAAGATTGACAACATTGACCTATGCTCCTTTATAATTTATTAATTTCTTAATCATTTCCATTGATTACTGGTAGTGACACACTTACTTCTTTAGATATTCTATATGTTCCTCATGTCACCACATACTTTTTCACTTCCACATCATGCATTACCATTAGTTCTTCAAATATATTGGATTTCTATGTGTTTTTTTGGCAATTTCCACTTCTTCCTTCATAAGTAGACCTTCTCTACTAATCTTCACAAATGGAATTTTAATTTCAATTACAATGTATAAAATTCTACATAGTAAGAAGACCTTTGTCATTTTCTATAAAACGGAAGAAGTCCATGAAACAATACAGAAAATTCCACAACCAAAGTGCAAAGATGAGAAATGGGAGGCCATTTCAAGTTCATTCCCCCTTTAAAATTCAAAACCCCAACTCACGAGCATGCAATGAACCGCTTCAAGGTGGGTGACAAACAATGCGTAGAGTATGGAGTGGTGATTGTGGGTACTAGTGACTACTCTTATATCTGAAGTTGCCTAGGGCACATGCACAGGGGGTGCACTTAGTTCTACTACAATAAACTGTGTGCAAACAAGTGGTTTCTAATAAACTATAATTTCAATCTAAAATTTTGAGCATTGTTTAATAATGACTATAGGTTTCTATTGCCAAAATTTCCAATTCAAATAAAATATGAAATGATTTCTAGAAGAGGTTGAAAATGAACTAAAAAGGGATGTTTTTCAACTCAAATATATATAGAGAATACATTTAGATGACCATTGCATCAATATTCAACTCAAAATGAACTTCCAATAGAGAGTTATTTTTAGGAGTTTTTTATTCATTTTTTAAACAATTTTTTCTTATATAATATAGAGATGTGAAAGTTATTTTTTAGTTCTACAATGTATCTTTTTACTTCAAAAATGTGTAACTAATTATTATTAACAAATAAAAATATCAAGTCTCTCAAAACATAAAATAGAAAAATAGAAAAATCTGTTCATATTTTATTTATTTATTATGGGCCCCGTCAGGAGACGCTTACACTCCCCTGACGGGGAACTTCGACGCCTCCTGACGGGGAACGTCATGGGGAACTTTAGGAACGTCGTGGGGGAACTTCGTAAGTACTCCATACCTTACAAGGCAATCCGCTTCGTCCATCCATACGTAAGTTCTCGGCCTGCCGGAAACCCTAGCCCTAATTTCTAGCCGGTTTTTCAGCAACAACAACCTCACAACGCCTTCTCATTTCAGTTCGCAGCACACCCAATTTGGTCCCACTACGTACTGTTGCTCTTTGCTCCAATTGCTGCAATTTTCAGGCAAGAAGGTTTTGATATGAATCTGTGGATGCCTAGCCCTCATTGGATTTTGTTGTTTGTCTGGATGTGGATCCCCTGTGTATTGGATACAACTCTTCGTGGAATATAGGCTCTTTGTTAAGGCTTTCTTAACGTTGAGATTCTGGTGCCCTTGATGTAAAATTTCGCATTTGGAAGTTGAGATAGCAATGTTGATACCCAAAAGGTAGCTCGTTTACTAGGACGCTATGGGTTGGTGGGAATGTTTTTTCGATGCTCTTTCGACATCTTTTAGTGTGTTTCTTCCAACTTCTTTTCTTTGAAATGTTAGTGGCCTTCTGATGATGACGAGGGTATTTTTTTCAGGAGTTGGTATCACGTGGATCAACCACTTGATTCTTCATCACCGTTAGTAACATTCTTGCATTATAGGAGTCCCTTATGTTAGATGGCGAGAATGTCTTGATAGTGGACCATATTTACTATAAGGTTTTGCATTCACTGGACTTGTATGCAATTGATTGTGTGTGGGATGCCGATCTTTGCCTGATATTTTCTAGCCTTGTAGTAGAGTCATGAATGTATTCAATAGTTTATTGGCCAGGAGCTGATAGTTAACTATTGGATTACCCCACTCTACTGCATATCATACGCCTCTTGTATCACACGTTGTACACGAGAATTTTTTTAGTATTGACACGGAAGAGATGGTGAATTCGACCAAGGCTACTTTGACAGACAAGAACAAGATTTTGAGGCTAGAGCTCCAAACTGTGAAGAATTCAATGTGGCATTGATGAAATAAGAACCCGTATCTACGATGGCTACCTAAAAATGCAGATGGTAGTACTTTCAGAGGTTTGCATTGGGAGCATTTCAGTGTGTCGGAGGGAAAAATTGAAAGTCTTTCTGGCTATTATTTTATATATGGGTATGAAGTGACCATTGAGTTTGAAAACATATTGGCATAAGACTTGAGGACCATGTGCATGTTATAGCTATGGATAACCTTTTTTTCTTGTTCAAATTATTGTTCAAAGATTTGTTGGAGCAACACAAGTCACCAATGCTATTCAGTCTAATTAAATTGGCCTCCTAGAGATGGTCCCTCTATATGACCTGAATTTAGCCTGATAACTCTTCAATAGTGGTTCATTACATGAGTTGTGATACATTGTTGTTAATACACTACCATGATCATTAATTTATTTTTTATTGAATAATATTATTGATCAATATTTTTTTGATCAAATACCATCATATTCATACTATACTATATAGCTACAAAGGGCTTTCAGGCCCTTTTTGGGTTAATCAAAATTTGCTAAGTATACTAGGATGGTCCATACAGAATTGGCAAAGCTTGAATGTTGCTCAGACTTACGGGGATTGTAATGTAATGTCACATTGGTGGTTTAAATTGGTATCATCTTCGTGTGTTTTTCGACCCTGCTGAAGCTAACACTCAGCAAATTCAAGGTACGAGTTCTAAATCCTCAAATTGTTGGAAGCATCCTACCACATCTCAAACTTAAGAACAGATGGATTATTAACAAATATCGTACTGATTCAATGCCTTCATCACTACGTACTATAATCGCATCAATTATGTGCATTTTTACGCACTAAATCAGTGCGAAAACAATGAATATCAATAGCATACAGTTTACGTACTTTAACTATACAATTGCTATGTAGTTTTGACACAACAATTGTATAGTTAAAGTACATAAACTGTATGCTATTGACATTCATTGTTTTCGCACTGATTTAGTACGTAAAAATGCACATAATCGATGCAATTATAGTACGTAGTGATGAAGGCACTGAATCAGTACGATATTTGTTAATAATCCGTCTGTCCTTAAGTTTGAGATGTATTGCCCCTCAACATTCTTTGCCTTCATCTCTTGCAATTGCAACGTGCACCATTATCTCACTTTCAATACATACTTGATGACGTTCATTTGAACCACATTATAAGGATGCCTCAGTAATTATTCTTCAAATTCATACATGGATATATTCAAAGGTAGTCACAAACACAAGAGATTTGTTTTCTCCTATGTTGTGCACGTCTTAGCATTTGATTCTTAGCACTGATGTTCCCGTAATATAAGGATACCTATTGACTATCCAACCACACAACCGTTAGAAGAGGAAACATTAAGAATACGATCGACATTAAATGAATAAGATTTCAATAAGACATCACAACTACAAGCTACAAGAGGGTTCAAGGTAAGTACTGATATGAAGCACAGTTGATCATCATCAGTTTTTGAATCTCCTTAAATGTATCTTGCATAAACCCAATATAATCAAAACCATCAACTCCAGGAGAAGGAAACCTAATTAGTGACCACAAGGGTGATATAATGATGATTCGACCAACTTCCATCCAAATCCTAGTACCACAAATAAGAGACCTGTCAATTCATTGACCACATTGAAATAAATTTTACGATAGACTCGAGTGTACAAACAGCCATCTTTAATTGAACAAAAACATTGATTTCAAGTAGTATAAGACTTCAGTTCTTGTTGCATTGATAGGACAAACCCTAAGCTTTATGATTTATAATTCTTGAATCTAAAACCTCAATAAGGCGCCTTCCCATCAGTCTTTTTGATGAATTTCACTACACCCTTTTCAATTGTTGGATAACAATGGCAGGCTCACGAATTCGTCTCTCATACTCACATGCTTGCAACAACACTATTCATTGTAATTGCATCAAGGCATGGATCTATGCAATACCGATACTCAAAAGTATGAATGGAGTGAGTGCTTCACTCAATTACTCAGACGTTCATGGGGTTTAGGGTTTCAAGAACAAGCCATGTGTGGTGCACCATTGCAGGTATCCATTGCAGAAATTTTGGTAAAATATATTGATTGAGTTTGAATTAGAGGTCTAAAAACTCAGAATTAATAGAGAAAGTGACTTTTGGAAAATAAATAAATACATTAGGTGTACATTGTTTATTACAACATTACAACCATTGGGATTGACATTTTTCAATTTCATAAATAAATGGTTAACAATTTAGTATTTTGAATCATTCTCTACTTCTTTTTACGTACTATTTTTTTCTTATATATTGTACAATTACAAATGCTTTGAAAATTTTCAAGCATGTAGCCAATTTGCCTTGAAGGATGAATCCAAAGAGTTATAGCCATTTTGGACATTTTTTCATAATGATCTAGCCTTGTGAAGTATTGTTTGATTTTTTGCTGGGGCAAAAAAAAGATTTTTGTCACTTCAAATACTAATATCTTGTAGTCTACATGGTGGAATTTTTTTAATATATTTCTACATCTTTTCAAACCAACATAGTGCAAAATCCTATGGCTACATTGGTTCCAAAATGATTTTTCTTTCTAATTTTTGGTACTAACTTGTACTAGAAATGGCATTTTTGGAGCATTTTTTGGAAAAACATAGTCAAAAATTTATAGGGATTAATAGCATATTGTAGAGATGCATAGCATTTTCTAAGTCAAAAGGATTTAGACATTAAGCACTCATTATAAATAGTTTGAAGGGAGTCTACATTGTCGCACCTACATATTTTTTATGTATGTTTTAGAAATAAAGATTGTTAATAAAAAAAAATTAATCTTTATAATGGATCCAACTACTTTCAATAAATGATTTTTGTAGATGATTATTTGGGGCCCACACGTCTTGTTTTTAATTAAAATTCAAAAAGTATATAAGGGTCCAATTTTGTTTGCACATGGTGTTTTTAATGGACACTAAGAGACCCCCCGAGGTGCAGCTTCCCAGTTGACGGTGACGGCAAGTCCAAGAATGCAACTGGCAACCACAGGTGTTGAGGTGTACTGTGGCGACCGGCGGGCCTTTCTCCACATGTGACTGGTTTTGGCGACTCAGACTTCCGGCTACACTAAATAAGGTAAACTACACTAATGATGATAAATAGTGTTGGCAACAATAATCACGAAGCATAACACTAATTGTCAACAATCCGGTTAATATTACCAACACTAAATGTCAACATAGACACTATTTGTCAACTATTGGGTATAAATTTTTTACAAGTTCACATTTAGTGTTACCTAACTATTTCATCAAAATGCAAAGAAACATGTATGAACCCAAGAAACCTATGACATGCTCAAAAAAGTTACTACTTAGAAAAGTGAACACAACACTAAATGCCAACCAATTGAAGCTTAGAGTGACGGGGCTAAAAGTCCAGGTAACACTAATCACAACATAACACTATTTATCATCATTAGTGTAGTTTGTCTGTCTTAACCTTCTGGAAAAAAATGACTAGTTTGTCCATCTTGACCTTTTGGAAAAAAATTTAATTTTCCTTCATACAAAGACATACACAAGAAAATAAGAGCACAATTAAAATTTCATTTCTTTGACAAAGTATGAATGTGTTACAAATTTTTGAAGTGTGATATCCAATTGGCTCAAAATAGTCACTACAGTATCAAAAATCCATCAAAGAATTACCCACGATATTTCCTAACATGGCTACAATAATTTCTAACATGGACATGACATAAAGGATAAAGAAATTTATTCTTCTAATGAAACTACACCATAAAGGTACGAGCTTCTAATGTTGTCTTGAATAACTCCATCACCATCACCCAAAGTATTGATTTGAGCCATTAATCTACCTAACAAAGTCCTAATCTCATTTGTTGAATAAAATTTGCCAAGGGATGGTGGAAATTTATAATTGGTGGTCTTGTAGATGTCTGCATTAGAGAGTTGGCTTGTCATGGGTTGGTTCACCTTATTTCATATGCGAGTTTTGGAAAAAGATCCATTGGCATTTGTTCATTTCATTTTTAATGCAATTCCAAGTGAGAAATATTAAATCTTACATATGTGGATTTGGGTAGATATAATTATCATTGCATACTTACACACTTTCATTGAAGACTTCCAAATTTGAGCTTAAAAAAACCAAAACTTCATTTTTAATGAATTTTTAAAGTCAAATTTCATAGTTTTACATAATATTTTATTACAAGCAACTGGTGGTGAATTTTTTAAGTTTGATTGTGGATATATGTAGGGAACATCCATATGTACACCTTTCCCTCGGCAAGTGTTTCCAAAATTTTATCTCAATTCTTCTTGTAGAATTTGAACTACTGGTATGACAATGTCCAAATGTTGTAAAAATAGATATTTCTTTACCACAATTACATTTTTCTATTTGACCCTCATGTGGAAATTACATTTGAACATGGTGGTATAACAACATTGCAAAAATCTAGTCAAAATATAAAGATATTTATTTCACAAAGATTAATCATATGACACTTCATATGATATCCTTACTAGGAGCTTATATTTTTGTTACTTGATGGGGTGCTTTTTAATTAATTTGAAAGATGTGTGTATAGTTGTTCCCTACATATATATGTAATGAAATTACAAAAATTCATTACCATTGACCATTTTTTTCCAATAAAATATTATGTAAGACCATGAAAATTGCCTTTTGAAAACCACCAAAAATAGGATTTTGCTCTTTTAAATTGAAATTTTGTATGCATCATTAGGATTGTGTTGTAATTTGATGGAACTCTCAAATGAGGCAAAATTGTATCTATATAATCAATATAAAATACATTTACACACAATTTTACAAATTACTCTATAGATTGAAGTGTGCTTTGATGAAGAGTGATTTTAGTTAAGCCTCAAACTACAATTCTTTGAAAAATGTTTCAAATATGAGTCAAGGTGGTTTAATGCAATGGGAACTTGTCTAAAATCCAACTTATGATACTAATGTGTGAGCATAAAAATATAAGCATGTAAGCCTTAAGCATATATATAAGTAGATATCCTACAACTATTGAAGGTACTTATAATATAAACACCTATAATATAGGTATCTATAACATAGTTACACTATAATTATGGCCATAATATAGATACCTATCACATAGGTGAATAATCTTTTAGATTCATGGGCTCATGGGCTCATGCTCTTAGGCTCATATAATAGCAACCTTCCCTAAATCTTAAAAAAATCCAATGTTTTTTCTCAATACAAAAGTTTGTCCAAGTGCATTGTTCAGAGGAAGCTCAAGGTACTTAATTAAGAAGTTTTAACTCTAAAAAAATAAGACCTATCACCAAGGTACTTTGCCAAAAATAATTTAATTTATAAATGAATAAGTGCATTCTTCATTTCTACAGTGATCTAAAAAGTCATCCATCAACCACTTTTTGATCTTAACGTCCTTACAAGCTTAAGTCTAACATGTTTTTTAAGCAATATTTTCCTTAAAAACAATACGATTTTCTTTTGGGAATATTAGGCAATATATCATCCCATTTTCAATCAGTGAATACTATATATTCTCCTAGTTTTAGTAGATGAATTCATTGATTTGCTACATATTCTCCCATTTTTAGTGGATGAATTCATTGATTTGCTACATATTCTATAGGCAATAGGAAAGGCTTTGTCTCTTGAATCAGGAGAGTAATGAAAAATCTACTAGAGGCTTTGGAACTTGCTTCATAATGTAAGGGAGAGAAGCCTATTACCCCCCAGGTTTGTAATATGAGTATCTTGGAGTCAATTCCAAGAGGGTCAAATATTTTTCAAAGATGTGTGCTTGTTTCAAAGATCAAACCCAAGTAGAATTATAATTTTTCCAATTAAAATTGTAATTTCTGTGAGTTTTTGAGGTAGTCAACTTTGAAATTACAAAATCACTTATAGAGTGGGGTCAACCTAAACTACTCATTATTGCCTAATCAAGTACTAGGTATTCTCTATTAATGGAGTGACACATTATCCCTTGTTGTCATAAAATCTTTAATTTTGTTGTAGAATTCTCTAATTTTGTCATAAAATGATGAAATTGGAGTAATTCCGTCACTTATTTTGGATCGTAATTCCACAAAGATAACCAATTTTTCTATCTTCAAAAATAGTTTCAAAAAATTAGAACAAAAATTCAGCACCAAAAGTACATGCCAAAATCTCATTTGTCCCCCAAAGGGACAATAAGTCATAGACATTTATAAAGTAAAAGATAAAGCTTTCTTTTTAATCCATGGTCTTTTAGGGGTTAAATTGATTGGGGTTATACATGTTAGGCCCTTTAACCTCATATTTTTTTGGTCACCAATTTTTTTAGATTTGTCATGCAAAAAGAGAGTTGAAAGATTTTCACCAACAATATACTATCGCGCAATTCAGTTCAAAATCAACATAATTTTGAACTGTACTATTTCATACTACTTCTTTGGGTACCGAGGGTTCGAATCCTTGCTCTAACTTGACCCGTCCGGCTTCGGGAGCTGCGAGCGAGGACCGAGAGAGAAATCAGAGACGAGCTGGAGTTTGTGGAACCATTGCATTCGCACGAATCACGAAGCCTTGACTGTTTTAAAGCCCAGGTTGTGAGCGCAGCTTCGTACGATGATGAATTAGTTCTTCAGTTTCTTCCGATGACGGAGAGAGACGAGAAGGGATCCGTGAATCTGGAAACACGTACTCTGCCGCTGGAAGATGAGTGCTATACATTAGATGAGGTTGATCGATCATCTCCCATTTCGGAGGAATTCCAGATCAAACTAGTGCATTGTGTCGGAATGATGTGCGTCAGAATTCATGGCCGAGCAAGTTCCTGCCAAGGATGAGTGGACGGACACGTGATTGTTCAACAGGCTCCGAGGTAGGAAGAAAGGGCTGGCATGCAGTAAGTGTGACTTAGACTTTAGGTTTACCGATCATTGATCCAGATGCAGCGCCCTGAACGCACCTGAACAAACCTAGTGCATTTATGAAAAGTGGAAGCTCCTTTCATGACATTTAAAAAAAACAGATGACTCTTTCTGGTGCCCAAAAATCTAAAAGAATCCAAAGAGAAATTGGAGACGCCGGGTATCGATCCCGGTACCTCTCGCATGCAAAGCGAGCGCTCTTCCATTTGAGCTACACCCCCATCCAGAGTCGATTTGGATATACCGCCGAAACTCCGTAGCTGCTACGATTGTTTTTAACATCATATTTAAATTTTAAAATCACATCTTTGAATTAATACGATGAGAACAAAGATGTTGTCTACTCTGTCTCTACAAATATTACTGGAGCATTACATTATATACGAGTGAATCATTTCTACACATAGCAAGCGATAAAATACTGCTCCAGATGTGAATACATAGCTCTTGTCACGAAGAACTTGCCCATAAAGAGCGGGCAAGGTTTGAAAAGGCTAGCAAAGATTTGACCCGAAGACAGTCCTCTCGAGATGAAAAAGAGGCAGCAATAGTTTCTCCATATAAGACTTCAAATGGTCAGAACATAGCTGCTTGTCAAGGGGCATAACTGACATCAACAAAATGTTAGGAGATGAAAATCTTAATTGTCTTTCACTCAGACGTTCAGTTTAGCATACAAGGTAGCCAGTAAACCAGGAGTAGAAACCCACTTCTTCTGGGAGGCCGGCGAGAACCGTGAGTCAGCGAAATAAACCATGTGACCATCTCAAGTTGATTTGGCTACATCTTCCACAAAAAGTGATGACCTGATGTACAAGGTGCAGAGGTGGCAAAGCACTCAACAAACTTGCCTTTAGTGTACAGTGACACAGATGATTCACCTTTTAAGAAATGTGAATTTCGATAAACGAGGCCTAGGGATTCAAAGATACAGCGAGTTGGCAAAGATGATACCACGTCGTATACTTTCACTCCCAAGCGCAAACTTATTATCCAAATCAGGATTTCCGATGGCCTGGGCAGCACCACGCAGCTGTACAATTCAAGCCAGTAACACAATTAACATTTACATTTAATCGCAAAATTAAGCCCCAAAGCCTGAGCGGATTCCTGACCCGATTTCATTCATCACAAATGAAGTAGGTGACAAATCATACCTACACAACTGATTAACTTCCAAGCAATAAAATTCAACTGTATAGAGCTCAGCGGATTTCAGAAACTCTCTCAAGCATACCTGGTTCAGAAACTCGTCAAGCCTGCGTGCAGCACGAATAATGCTGCCTTCAAAAATGTCCGTCATCTCACAAATTTCAGAGAACGAGGCACCCTTCAATATTGAAACAAACAAATGTTAAAATTCTTTCTCCAGACAAATATCTACAATGCAGACCAATGGACGATACTTCGCTCGTTTTCTAAGAGATTCCTCGACTTCTAATATTCTGTCATTTGTGATCACAATACTAATTGGACATTGCAAATGGTATTGCAACACAGAATCGAATTGAAGAGATTGGCTAGCAGAAACCTACAGTAAGTAGAACAGATTCATTGATGAGACATGCCAATTCCATTCAACAAGGTAAAAAAGATGGTATTAGAAGTTGTATTCCAAAGAGACACCAACCTTTGACCAGCTGTAGATGACATCCATCAAAAACGGCTTGAATGATTCCGCATATTCTTCAACATCCACCTCCAGCTTGCATTCTTTTTGAATCTGATACACCCCAACCCAAATCAATCCAACGTGGAGATGTCTAGAAGCTTTGCAAGCATCACAAACTGGTAGTGCTCTATGACGTTCATAGTATAATTGATCACAACCTCTCGTGGAGTCCAGACAATAGCACAAGAGATGTCATGGGATTACTGGAAGGGAGAATCAACTTGTCAAGAAGGCCTTGCAAATATTCAAACCAACAACGAATCATACCTCTGCAAGCTGTTTGGCTGTTTCCTTGAGCTTTTCTAGCGGCCATGCAAGTTCATTCTTCAACCGCACTTGTTCATTCGATTTCTCAACTGGTAGAAAACAGCTTGCTATGGCCACCACTTGGTGATGATCTATATCGTTAAATAAACCTGCTCCAACAAAGTGAATTTAGACATGAACAAAATAAACAATCAAAATGAACAAATAAACGATCAAAATGCATAGGCCAAAAGTGTACCATTAAACATGAGCTCGGTCACAAGAAGCTCATCGGCAGTATCTATGAGACAGGCAGCACGACCCTTCGTTTGTACAACACCGTCAGCATTAATATGTCCAAGTCGCTTCAGTACCCTGGACCTGTTTTTCAATTCTTCCCTAAATTTTTGCAGCTGTCAAGGTCAATATTCAATGTGTAAGCAGACACCAACACACATTCAAAAACAGCATAGCTGTAAGAAACAGATAAATTTGATAAGCATAGCATTTCCCCAACAGTAGGCAAGCACGAAGTCAATCAAACGCGACAGCAATAAACCAGAAACAGGTAACATTTTTCTATGGGACTGTCCTAAAGATTCTAAAAGAAGGAATGAATATTCAAGGTTTGCAAACCTGTGAGTCTCGCATTCTAAGTTTCAATTCGTCAATCTCTACCATGAGTTCAGCCTTCCTTTGAAAGGCAGCAAAGCAATCTGCCTCTTTCTCTGACTGCAGGTTCCAAAACCCAAAATAGTATCAGACGCGCAATCATGACATAAACGTTAAACTGATATCGAATTAGAAGGTAAGAGTGATCCATCTAAATGTTCATACTACATTCTATGAAACTGGGAAGTGCTTCAAACAGGCAGAACAAATACTCCATCCGGCAGAAAAAACCATGGACTACGACATCTGTTGCACACAAGGAACCTATTGATTGCAACCATTAAATGGAACCACTGTACAAGATACTTCTTACATATTCTTATCCATATACCACAAGTATTCCTGTGCACCTCTTCCATGTCGCAGCAACTTATTAACTTCATCCAGATATACTAAGAGCTTATCTGCTAGAGCGAAAATCTAACGCACATCCTTCAAGCGCAGTTGACATCATACCTGAAAAAGAGGGTGAGCAAGAAGCTTCTTTTCTTCAATCTCTATCTCCTTGACTATCTTCAAGAAGTTCTCATCATCAATACCCATATCCTACAAGTCAGGACCACGTGTTACTGACAAGAGATATAAGAGTCCATGGAATAGGGCGGTGAAGATGTTTCTAACTTCAGATCTTCCTGACGTGGACCAGAAAAGACAACTCTCAAGACTAACAGAGCTCTGTAAGTTTGGCAAATTAACAAAAAAGGAAAAATAAAACTCAAGACTATTTGGATCTGACATGCATCGATTCCAAGAACAAGTGACAGCATGCTGAACCTCCCAAGCAAGAAAGCACTCTAACCTCAATAGGATCGAGCTTGGGGAAGCCATCAGGGAAGCGGCGTCTGAGCTCATCGACAGCCATAAGAACACTTTGGCGGGCCTCCGGGGGCCTTAGGTCGTGCGGAGCTGCAACTCTTACGGCACTGATAGCACAGATCAAAGGCATGCGTACAGGGACCTTCACAAACATGCAAAACATCCAGATTTCCCATCATTACCAGACATGCAAAAAGTAACACAATGCACCACTACAAAAAGCCTCGCACCCAAGAGAAGTTACTGAACTGTCAATATCACCAACAAGACCTTAGAACTCTAAACAGTCCATTTCAATATAATGGAAAAATTCTAGTTAGCAATACTCTGCTTCAGTTATCGTCCAGAGCAACAGCATGCTCTGGTAATCAGTGAATGTAGCAAGGAATAACGTAACCCTCACTTGGACCCGAGCGACGATCAAACTCGTGACACCAAATAGACGCTCTTACCACATGCATTTCCCCTTTCTCTCCTGGTGGGCATGGTCTCGGTCTTGGTCGCTTCCCTTCTTGAATTACTCCAGACGCACAGTGCAGAAGAATATCTACAATGTAAGAACTAGCTGGAGCACTGGTCAATGCAGAAGATATTGTTCCCTGATTAGAAGTGGGTTTTTTAACTACATGCACGACCACTCCCCAACCCCACTCATCTGCTCCATCTCTGATCTTCACCTACACAGGGTGCAGAAAGTATTTTATAATACGATATAGATTACCCAGAGCTCGACAAATGACCTGCCACAAGGTCTGTAGAAAAGGCTGAAACCAGATAAATTCGGTCTAAAAAAGGAAAAAGTTTGCCAGACCGAGTTTGTGCTGCCAGAAATATCCAGAAACAACTAGAAACTGTAGCTCCAACAACTTGAGCCATTTCAACAGTACAAGTTCAAAATGCACTGAAGAACAGGTAAGAAACAATAGAGAGCAATGGAACATCTTCATTGCAGTACTGCTAAAATGTACAGAAAGATAAATGATGCATTACCAGTCTTCCAGGTTTCAAAAATAGAATTACACGTTCAGGGCGCAGAACTTCTGACATCATCTGTTTTTCCAATTGAGCAAGCTTTATTCTTAATGCATGATATTCCGCCATAGAAGCCTACAAGCACATTTTACCAGTTTAGATAGTTCCACACTGCCAAACATGTCCAATTATAGCATTTATAAACAAATGCAGTAGATGCAGATATACAAAGCAAATAATCACGAAAATTCTTCCCTGAGACGACCCCCAAGAGTGTTTCTCATTCAAAACATGTTGTTTAACAAATGGCACGAATAAACGCTGAACCAAAGTAAAAAAAACACCCGTACATGAGATGCTTCACACATTGAGTTCTCATACTTTGACATACCTCCCCCGCAGAATCAATTTTCGAGGCTTCAGCTTCCAACTTCTTTATGTCTTCTTCAACCTTAGGAAGCGCCTAGAAACCACAGAGATCTCATTTCAGCAAATCACGCTTAAGGAACCTATACTTCATGACCAAGAGTTTCTGTACTACCCATTTTACAAAGGGAACACTGCAACATAAGGACAAGCTAGCACCAACACGTGGAACTGAAATAAAGATAATGATTACCTTGTCATGCTGGAACTGGTGGAATGAATGACGAATAACATACTCAGAGTTGAACTGTCCTTCAGCACGGCTCATAAGATTCAGAAGTGAGTAATAACTAAGACGGAAAGTGCTAACTAAAGGAGCTGCAGTTCCTTGTATCATCTCCTGGCATGTTTTCATTTCCATCTGCACGGTCAACCACAACTTTTAAGGTTAGAGCATCGTAGCCATCTATTCCCAAGTAGAACCAGGGACCTCAAATTCAGAAAGACTCTCCAACCTATTGCGATAACATAACCAGCGCACTGACAAACATGAAACAAAAGAGCAGCAGCTCAAATAACAGACCTGGCTATCGATCATGATTATGCAAATGCCACGTAAGTCCTTTCCTCGTCGTCCTGCTCGTCCACTCATCTGCACCAACACAATGTTCTAGGTGACCATATGGGTGACCATATTTTCAAGATAAATTTGCAGCCCCGAAGAAAACCTACATCAGAAGCTGTTCGCAAAGAGGTCACGTGCGAGTAAAACCTGTCATGTCTCAGCAGGACATTGCGCTCCAGAGCAAAAGGGGTTCATTTCAAGAAAGTCTCGAAGATAACTGTTGATTCGCATTACACAAAATCCAAATTCACACAGGGGAAAAGACCTGAATATATTCTCCAGATGACATCCATCGATGGCTCTGTCCATCCCATTTCCGAACATTTGTAAACACAACTGTTTTCGCTGGCATATTTAATCCCATCGCAAACTGCAACATCGAAGTCAATCAACATTATGAATTCAATATTCATAAACATGTACAGTGGCAGGAGTCAGAATGAAGAAAACAGGAACCATCACCCTTATGTAAGAAAAAGCCTAACGAGCCTTACCGAGGGGGCCACGTATATTCTTAGCTCACAGTCGCTAAAATTTCGGTTCAATGAGATATCTACGTTACCTTTGGAACAGTGTAGAATTTCTAATTCTAAGATCATAAAGAAAAAGTGAGTGAAAGACTTAGAACATAATCCAGTGCTAAGGTAGGGCTATTGGGTTTGTGGGTGAATTCCCAATCTCATTAAAAATAGTGATGACAAAATTGGGCAGACAAACACTTACAGTTTCAGTGGCAAACAATGCTTTGCAAAGGCCTTCTTGAAACATAAGTTCAACAACTTCCTTAAGGATGGGAAGAAGGCCCGAATGATGAACACCGATGCCTCGCTTTAACAGTGGCAAAAGCAGATTAATCGCTGGAAGATTCCGATCTTCCTCGTTCAACACCTCAACAGCTTTCTTAAATATATCTTCAACAGCCTCCTTCTCATCATCTGTGTTGAAGTCCAGCTTTGCCATGGCGGTAGCATATTGCTCACACTCTCGTCGACTGAAACTAAAGACAATCACTGGCTGAAATTTTCGCTCCATTATCATCTGAAAAACAAAGCGCGAACTCATGAAGCAGAGTCGGAAAAGTCATGATTGCTTTGAAATCCAGAACCCTTTTGTTGTATCTGTAAACTGAAAATAGAGACACATAACAGTCCATGTATCTTGAATACCAAAAACTTGGTTCAAGAATTTAAAATATGCAAGGATAGCATAAACTATATCCCGACGCATTGATAGTTCCATTCATGAAAAAACTTATAACAAAAACTAGACAAGCCATGATACCTTGACAATTTTGTAAATGTCGTTGCCTGAGCCAGTTCCTTTATCTCCCCCTCTACCACCTCTTCCACCACCTCCGCGCCCACGAGCTCCTCGTCCTCCACGGCCCCCGCGTGTACTAGGGGAGTCTATTTCATTTCCGCCAACATCTTTCTTCTCAAAGGTAGCCTTTAATTTGTTAAAACTTTCCTCCTTGAAATCCCCTTTCTCATCTACTACAAGATAGAGACCTGAACCGCCCATAGGAAAAGCATAGTGCTGCAACGGCGTAGGACGAAAGTCCGTGTATACTACGTGACATGGCTGTTTGTGCAAGTAACATATCCATTCAGCAAACTCTGTAGCATTGGACATCGTGGCTGAGAGGAACACCATCTTGATTTGAGGAGGAAGGAAAATTATGCTCTCTTCCCAAACGACCCCCCTCTCCCGATCACGCATATAATGAATCTCATCAAAAATAACCCATGCAACTTCTCTCAACACTTCTGAGCCTTTGTAAAGCATTCCACGCAGAATTTCTGTCGTCATTACAATGCAAGAAGCATTTGGTGAAATTGTAACATCTCCTGTCATTAAACCTACATCGGTAAATTCCTCGCTCAACTCCCTAAACTTCTGGTTGCTCAGAGCCTTCAACGGAGAAGTATATATGACTCTTTGCTTGTCACGGAAGGCCATTGCAATGGCATACTCGGCAACTGCTGTCTTTCCTGCAGAAGTATGGGCTGACACCAGCACTGATTCGTCTCGTTCAAGACAAGCAACTGAGATCTCCTGAAACGGGTCAAGAGTGAAAGGATATGTCTTTGCTCTAGGGCCTGTGTAGATAGGACTGTCGATTGTGCCGTGGATTGCCTCATCTTTACAAAGCGTAAACCCTGAAATAGGCCAAAACCAAACGATCCCAAATAGTCAGATTCGTTATGAATCTACAGTCTTCGGGTTTGAAAATTAAATGGTTTAAAGAGGAGAGTAAAACCAACCATAAGATTCTCTTCCTCATACAGTAGCAGATTGGCCTGACTAGAATTGGAAAGGGTCGGGAAATGCTGTACTTGCACAAAAATGTGAGCCATGGAAACGCAGAATTCTATACACACAACTCCATTACAAAAAGGACAACAGGCTGCCTCAATTCTTTCGCCAAACAGCCCGCCATTATCCAACTAATTGAACTCAATACTACACCAGCTGGTCTAAGTTGGGGCAGTATTGATGATCTTGTTACTATATGAGTTCAGAAAACACCAATACTGTTCAACTTCTTCCCAACCTAATCTCAGACCAGATGAAACCGTGAGACACTGTAGAAAATCAAGATTCCAAAGTGAAGAATATCAAAAGTTGACACATGGTTATACCAGTTCCATGTGCCACGGTGGAATGAATGCAGCCGTCAAGAGGTCAGCTGTAGGCCTCCAGCATGCTTTCAGACACCAGCCTGACACTGCACATGCGCAGTTCCCCCCCCAGAGCTATTACAATCCGCTATTCAATCAGACAATCAAGACAATAAACAGCGACTACACTTTTTGAAACAGCTAACATAAACACGGCAAGTCCATCTCAAACCCAGTGTCAATCCATTCAATGCCATTGAGACAGTTCACACGAATGCTGCACGAGCATATATTGTCCCAGACACGTAATTTCTCACTATGTCCAGACACGTAGTTTAACCATTAAGTCCAGGTTCTGACACACTGGATATTTGTATCGGTGCACAAAAATTCCCGACAGGTTTTACAATATTGCAGATAAGAAGAGAACAGTCTTATACTTCTGATCATGCACTCTGTCGATAGATAAAAACCTTTAAGACCAAAAAGAAACTGGTGACCTGCCATATATCCTTGCTACACATTACAGCAAAAACTAGAAACCGCGGCGATAACAAAAGGTGTAAATTCAAAGATCGATCCGTGCAAATCATCAGTTATTCGACAACTCAACCGAAGGAAACACAAAATACCCGAGTAAAACCTCAAGGCACAGGCTGACAGCAATCTCTAAAAGAAGAAACTGATGCTATTAAGTAGACTGAAATAGGTTGAAAAGAGGTGACAGGTGCTAGTCAAATACCCTAAACCATTCTTGCCAAGATGAAGTAGCTGGACAAGGTAGAAGTTTACATTCGGAACTTAAAACCCGACATCTACGTATCCTCTGTATTAAGTAGTGACGATATCCACAGTAGTCGAGAAACTAAACTTCCTCGAGCAAGACTTGAAGGATTTCCATGGGTCCATTCGGGATATCTCTCGTAAATTTATAAAGACTGCTCGGCTTCAACCCTCCATGTACTAAGCTAGCCCTATTCGCAAGAAAGAAGAGATGCAGCAGAAGCACATAGATTCTATTAAAAAGTATGATATCACTGCCAAGGTGAAGCAACCGGATAAGGAATATAGACAGAAGTTCACTTTGGCACCTTAAACCGACACGCCCAAGTCCTCTGTGTTAAGGAGTAGCAATGAACCACGGTACCCTAAAAAGTGAAACTCGTCGATAAGGAGGACGTCCTCCTGGAGGACGTCACGGTTTCCCTAGCTCCATTAGAAATCTCTCTCATAACGATAGCTCAACTTCAAAGAAGACACTCTGTGAATCCCTAAATTCGCTCGATTTGCAAAATCCTGGTGCGGAGGAGTAAAAAAAGAGAAGAAAAAAGACTAATGGAACACTGAACGTGCTTAAGTGAGCTAACCTGGAGGGAGAGCAACCTCATGAACACACGAGCGCGCAATACTTCGCCGTTTGGCCTCGGGCGCTTCTTCGTCCGCTGCTGCTGGAACTCCACCGTTGCTCACAGGCTCCGGACTTTTCCGTTTCACAGTATCATTCTCATTCCCTACTGCGCCCGCCATTGGAGAAATCCCTGGAAGTCCTAATTAAAACGTTCGCAACCAACCATGCCACATTCAACTCAAAATCCTCAAGAGCCTCCGTCAGCCTGTAACACCGCAAATCACAGCAATAACGCTACCCTGCTACAATTCCTGAACCGCCGAACGTGTGCAAAGTAGAGCGCGGCTGGGAAGAAAATGCTTGAAACGCATTGACGTCAGATTAGGGTTTTAGAGTTTCTTCGCTGCAGGTCAAGAATGAGGGATGCAGTTCGTTCTCGGAGGGAAGGCTCTGACCTAATAAGGAGTCCCTTCATGGACTATTAATTGAAAGTTACTTACCCTTGGATTTGCTAGCTTGGTGTTATTAGAAATTAATGCAGGACATTAAAGTGATCAGTCGAAGTCTGCGTTTTTACTTCTGGGGAAAACATGTGAATTTTTATTTTTTACTTCTTGAAATAGGAAATTTTTTTTCACCCATGGTAAAATTGAATTCCAATGTGGATTTAGTGGTCACAAATTAGCTAGAAGAGTTGAAGAATGTAGGGCACTAAGCAACCACAAAAATAGATGTAACTTTTTACATTTATCCTTGGCTAGAGGAAGACAAATGCAAGATGCACTTCAAATGACCACTTTGACATCTTATGAAATTAACTTCAATGTTCCCTCATATTATATTCAATCACAATGCAAAGGGAACCAACAATTAGTAAACAATTTATATTAGGTATAGAAAAATTAATTCATTTTCTCAAATGGTTGATTTTAAAACAATAAAATTAGAACATCCATACCTGCACATTATAAAAGTAGCCCACAATATAAATTTTCAAGGGCCTAGCCAAGGCAATACTTAAAGGTTTGCTTCCCATTTGTTCCACCTCGCGCATTGAATTGGGCCTCTAGGAGGTATGTAATACCAACCAATTCCCCAATTGGAACAATCTCCTTTGGCCTAAATCACTCTTAGAAATATATTTGCAGGTTCAATAGCAAGGCCCTTGTGGCCAAAGTTTCATTTGAAAAGCTTGCATTAGATTTGAACTTTGGAAGGGCTAAGATGGGGCTCTCCTAGACCTCCAAGCTTGCAATAATTTGTCCAAGCCGCCCTATCCGAAGCAATAGGGTGCAAATGTTCTTAGACAAATTATTGATTTACAATATCAAAAATTTACTACTATAAATAAATAAATAAGTAACTCGAGCATATTTGTGAATAATTTTGTGAGAACTTGAAATTTTGGTTGATTTGTTTTAAAAATCTTCTCAAACACTAGATTTAATTAGGATTTAACTCCTAAATATCATAGCCTTTATAAAACTTAAACAAAGAGAAATCACATGCAAGAAAGGAGTATATTTGTGGCAATCTTTTATTCTATGGCATTTTGGAGAAGTGAATGCTCCATATTTTCAACTATAGATCAATGAAATTATCAAGAATCAAAAAAATTCAAAATATTAAGACATTGCCACATGGGGATTCAACTCCTAAATATCATTTTATGTTCAATTGTAGTGATTTTTTAATATTTTATCAATATTAATTTGTAGATGACACTAATTTTGCACCCTCACTTCTAGGATAAATCAACATAGTACTTTAAAAAATTGAAAATGAAATCCATGGCTCCAAAGTATCTCCTACCCTACATAACATTGCAAAAAACAATTTCACACTCTTCCCCCAAGATCCTATTGTAAGGGAGAACAAGATAAAACTTCCCTTAGATACTTGGATGGTACTTGTCTTGTATTTGAAAAAGGTCCAACAACAAATGAGATTTCAATGAGGTTTCTATAAATGAGGTTTCAATGAGGTTTCTATAGTGACTACAAGAGTGTCAAGTTATTAATCCTTGAAGGACCAAGCTGGCAACCTATACATTTTGGACAACTCACTACAAGTAGAATTTTTTTACTTTGAAATTTTCACACAATATGTGGTTGAGGAGTAGCTCTGAAGCCCAACAATTTTCACAACTTTTGATTATATGGTTAAAAAATCATTGTATGAAATGTAGTTTCTTTTTCATCTGGGATAGTCCAAGTAGATCAGGAAAAAGTCACTTCTTGTAGAAGTAAAAATTTGAAATTGATTTTATATATTTATATATACCTAGAAAGGTTTGAATAATTCCAATTTAGATTAATGAGATGAAAGACATGAGGGGTTTTAGTTTGTGGGCACTTATAGAATCTCAACTCTAAAATAAACTTTGAAGTTATTTATTTAATTCAATTTTTAATATTTAAAAAAAAAGCATAGGATGTAGATTTTTTATTACAACATTAAAACCATTGGGATTGACATTTTTCAAGTCCATAACTAAATTCTTAACAATTTAGTATTTTGAATCATTTTCTACTTCTTTCTATTTATTATTTTTTTCCTATATGTTGTACAATTCCAAATGATCTGAAATTTTTAAAGAATATATCTAACTTGACTTGAATAATGAATTCAAAGAAGTACCACAATTTTGGACATTTTTACATACAAATGTGACCTTGTGAAGTGCAACTGCCCAAGTTTTCTCAAAGTCAAGAAAGGGATTTGTGTCATTTCAAATGCTAATATCTTGCAATCCACACACTATAATTTTTTGAAATTTTTTCCACATCTCTTCAAACAAGATTACTACAAGATCCTAAGGTTACATTTGTCCACAAATATTGATTTTTTCTAAATTTGGTACTTGTACTAGAAATGACAATTTTGGAGCCTTTTGGGTGAAAACATAGTCAAGGAACTTTAGGGGTTAATTGCTAACAATTGGTGGAGAGTAAAGAGGTGCTTTTTATACCATAGTATTAGTAGACAATTTTATATCCACACAAATCAATTATGGATGTTTTATTTGTTTAGAATTGTTCAATTAATTACTATATTTGTATGCATGGATTTGCAATCTGAGATTAATTAGAAATTCATGTCTATGCCTTTAAGGAACATTACATTCTAAAAGTAGCCTCAATCTACACCATTGACTTGGTACTAGTCTTGCATAGGCTAGGTCACATGCTTTTTGGTGTCATTGTCCCTTGGCTAGTTGAAGCCATTTCAATGTAAGGCAACTTCACCAAATTCTAAACTTTATTGAACATAGAATCCTATGACCTTTTGGCATGAGTGTGGACAAGGTAAAGTCATGGAAGTTCATAGTCAAAGAATCTCATTTTTGAAGTATTGTAGGCTTGTCAAACATTTCCAAAGTGGTGAAGATAAAATGGAGGCCGGAAAGGTTAAGGGGGCATAGTAGGCTTGTTGGAGCTCCTTTTATATTGGCATAATTATAACCGTCATTTTAAAATAGCCCAATTAGAATTGTTTTAATCTTGTTAATCTAATTACTTTAGAGGCAGTAATACTAAAGGTTAAATCGCATGAACATGAGACACTTATATAAGAGTGTAAGGTATTCTAGAATGTCATTGAAAAGATAATCAAATTAAAAAGGATTGAGTAGAAATATCCTTAAAGTCCAACTTAAAGACTCGTGCTGTATTTTTCCTTCATCTCCTATAAAGAAGTGTAATTAATATTAATGGAATGCATTCCACCATATTATTCCAATGGTCCCTTTTAGAAACTCAATTTTTTTAATGAATTCAAGTATTGAAGGTAAAAAAGATGAGATACCAAGATTAGAAGTTGATGTTGAGTTTATCCAACTTTGAAAGTCACATGAAAAATAAAGTGAAATATATTTCATTACATCAGTTCTAACTTTGGAAATGCATATAAAAAACACAAAGTTGAGTATAGAAATTTAAGTGCCCATCATGGATATAAATGGAGGCTTCAACTAAGTTTTAAGTTTTAGTGGTTTTCAATAGTAAAAGAGCACTACAATATGTAAGAGGTGAAGCTAGGGACCCAATTATTGAGTTTAGTCTCAAAGGCCCAAGGTTTTGGACAAATTACAAATGTCTTATATAATATAAGATACATAACTTCTTTCGAAGTTTGTTCAAAGGAGACAATACTATAAATCAAAAGTAGAAGTTTTCTATATGGTCAAAATTTCAAAGCTATTTATAAAATTATCCCAAATAAATTTTAATGATTTAAATTCAAAATTCACCAAAAATATAATTTCTATATTAAAAATTTGGCATATATAATTTTATACAAGTTTTTTTATAAATAAAATAATATATCTACATACTACATTTCAATACTTTAAATCTTCTCTATTAATATTTGATTTTGACATTTGCTCTAAGTTTCTTTGCTTTTGAACAAAGCTAACAAAATGAAACCTTTGAAGTCTAGTTTTCACTTTGCTTGAAAATGATGTCGAAATGAGCATTTTAGTGAAGTTTAAAATCAATGATCTACAACCAAATTTCTAAATATAGAGATCAAAAAATTCTTTATACTATAATATACTTATGTTATAAAATTTCTAGTCTCTTTAAGCATGTTTGTATTGGATATAAATTTTCTTCTCTTTTTTTCAAAAATTTATAGTAATATGAAATGTCACAAAAACACGAGCAAAAACATCTAAATTTTTTACAGTATATATATTAGACATGTCATTTTATCTTTGAATAATAAAACTACAAAATGTTACTAATAAATAGTAATCAAATAGAGGATATGAAGTGGTGGATTTTGAAGTTTGATTACAAAGTCATGAGCTCCATCTTCTAATGGTTATTGAAATGAATTTATTTGGAGTGAGGTGCATGTAGTGTGCTAAAATTAGGCAATGTTTAAAAAAGTGCTACTTCAGTATTCTACAGAATCGAGAGATTTTTTTTTTGCACCTTGTGTATTTGGCAATAAAAATTGCCCACATTTTTAGAGTGGTTGATTTTGCATTCAAGACTTCTTCACACATGGAGGACTTGATTCTAAATAAAAATTCAGATTTTCCAACTTTTGAAAACTTGCAACAAATAATAAGTTTTTGTATTTGTCCAAAAGAAAAATTGTTGAATGATGCTCTAAACTATTCCGTCTCTAAAAACATTTGTAACACCTTTCTAAGAGATTCTAATATTGCCTTCAAAGCATCCTTTAACACAAGGATACTACATATTGGAGGTTTCAATGTACTGAAGTAAACCAACTTTTGGAAAATTAGAATAAATTTTTTTTGGAGGTCCTTCCTTTCAAAGTTCAAGAGTTCATAATTAATTCAACAAGACTTTGAAAAATATGAAGCAAAGTGGATTAGATGCATTTTGGATATGTCTTTTAACCCTTTATCCTTAAACAATATTTGGTGGCCTAGCAACCAATCCAAAATGCAATCAAAAATCTCCTTGAAGGAGGGGACATGGTTTTGTCACTATCTAATGTTTGTAGAGTCAAGGCATATAAAATTGTACAATGCTTTTGACTTTGCAACCTAAAAGTGGTGCTTGGCAAGCCTTATTTATTATTGAAGAAGGTGCAATAGTAAAACATTCCAAAAAATTCTAAAGGCCACTTTTTGTCAAAAGATTTACTTGAAACCAAGCCTTGAGGGGCTTAGCATGTTGTTTTAAGGTTAAAAAGACCAAGCATGCCTAAGAGGCATTTTGAAAAATCAAACCCAAATTTCACATAGTTTTTGATTTTAAATGTCTCTAATTTTAATTTAAAATATATATAATCTACTTTTTATTCCATTTACATTTTTTCCAAATTGTTGAAATTTCAATTTTTGTAATTCTTTGAAGGTAGCATTTTCAAAACTTAGAATACATTGCTTTTCAACTTTTCTTACCAAATTCTTCTCAATGTGAGCTCAAGGAGTGCACCAATTACACCGTGATGTATATCACTATCATCTTCATTTTTTATTAAAAAAAATTCATACTTTTAAAAGTATTTTACAATTAATATGATTTTTAATAAATAAATTATTTTAAAAATCATTTAACATTCAAATAATAACAAAACGAAGTTAGATTTTGAAAGGCATATTTTAATATATGAAACTAATGAAGTTTGACCCATGTGGAAACATTTGTATAACCACTTAAAAATCAAAATGAGCACTTTGAACTCATAATGAACCCCATTCTCTTGTAATGACCATGTTGAATTAATGTCATTTGTATTTTTTCATGTAGACTTGTCATCTTGAGAGCAAAACTCATTGCCTATAAATCTAGATTGAGAAACAAGGAGAGAATTGGAGATATAATCCTTTAATTCACACTAGAGTATTATACAATATTTTCAATATTAATATGGAACAATGCCCTTGTTGTTAGGAATTGCTCAACAAGTGTATTGACAAGGAGAGCAGAACCTAATGAAGAGACATCGGGAAAGACACATTTTTGGACAACAAGGGATATTGTCTAGTACAAACCACCTATCCAAAACTGTAGGAAAAGAAAGAGAAGATAAAGATTCCTTGAATGAACAAAAAAATTGGATGAAGAATCCGTAATGCTTAATTGCGTAGGTGGACCTACTTAATGTGTTGATTACACAAAATTAAACATGCCTAGAAAATAATTTTTTTTCTAGTAGGTGTTAACATTTGCATAAAAAATAGTGGTTGGCAACTTTGTGTGATTAGAAAATAATGATGCTTGAAGGTAACAACTTCTAATATAGTTTAAAAAAGGATTTAAACATTGTTCCAATTATTGAATTGTAAAAGTTTTTGTTTGATCTTGTTGTTAGTCAATAGAAGATTATTGATTTTCTTAGAATGCATTTTTTGGATGTTGTATGAATAAATTATGAATTTTCAATGTGTTGAAAATAGGTATACCTAGATAGGGTTTCATATATGAAGGTGACACGTTTAAGATAGGAATCTAGATGGGATGGTTTTGCAAACAAGTCACCATTATTAAATATTGTTACTTTAGTTGTTTATTAAAGTGGCTATGAAGTAATCTTAATTGCAAAGTGAGGATTATGAAGCAATGGAGGAGGTTATTAGGAAACCAAAGAGTTAAAGCTGCTAAATTGTGATTGATGTCCACTGCAACTTTAGGGAAGAGAGAGGGATAGTTTGAATGCGTGAAACTTAACTCCTAAATGCTTAAGGCCTTTTATGAGCTTCTAGAAATTTGCTCTAAATTGAACAGAAAGCCAACATTTTGATAAGTTCTATAAAAAAATTTAAATTGTAACTTTACAAATTCAAACTAGACACGTTAGAAGTCACATAGGAAAAGAAAACGCAACAATATCACTTATGGATTGAAAGATTATAATGTTTGATCATAAGGGTGTTAAAACTCCAATAGTGACTTGAAGTCTTTCAATCCTCTTGGAGCCTGTCAAATCTGAAAAGTTGGTCACAAAAAAAATATGAAGATAAAGGGCTTGATATGCATAACCCCAATCAATTTGAGATTTCTCAAAATCTATTCTACAATATTTTTAAATGAATTTCTAATGTGATTTTTTCTCCAAGATGTAGTGTATGTGAGGCTCATTTCCAAGAGCTTTCAACACTACAAAAAGCCAAGATTGCAATGGACACCCTTGCACATAATCTTAAATAGAAAAATCATAATCAATCATATTCAAAATTAGATTTTTGATGCTAAAACGAGACTTCAAAAATAATTTTTCAGAAACATAATATATTATAAGTAGCAACTTGGTTGAGTTTTATTAAACTTCAAAGTATTTTCAGCACCAAATTTTGGTGCCTCAAGCATTTAGGGGTTAAGTTAATAATGGTGATATAAGGTTAATACAACAAAATGTTTGGAAGTTGTAGGTTGATCACTGATCTTCATGATTCTAATCTTTCAAGATGTCAGGTCCACATGAATTTTCCTTGCCAATTGGCTTTGATCGGATTTGTGGAATGATTGCAACAAGATCTACAAAATATACAATTTTTATTCATTAGAGAGTAAGGGCCAATTTTTTAAAATTCCTATTTTCATCATTTTGAAGATTTATAGTGTCCAAAAAATACATACAAAAAGAATCTAAAATATCCTTTGTAACTCCCTACAAGTGACAATGTAATAATACAAACCATGTTCAATTGTTTATTCAAAAGATTATAGATATAGTTACCTTTTATTAAAAAAAAAGAAACATTCCAACATCCTTATGTTAAGTCCAAAATGCTTTTGATGATTTAAATTGGAGTTTCTATTTAATTGGAGGTGAATTCCAAATATAATAAAAAATAGTTGAAGGATTCACGGAACAAGCTCAAAAGTTCTTTTGCCAAGTCGTAAAAATGATTCCATTACCACAAAGAATAGCTATAACAATGCATGACTATCAATTGTGTTCCCCTCTTTAGATTGTTGATATCATCCTTTCCAAAATACTTGGGGACAAGGTAAATTAAAAATTTCCTTAAACGTACCATGCTATCTCATATGATATCAACTTGTATTCCTAACTTCACTATAAGAAATCCATGTCTAAGTTGACAAATGTTTTTGGACATTCAATGTAATAATCCATGTTTTTATGCCAACAATGAAGTCCGATGTAACATCTTCATGTTACATTGGACATCATTGTTGACAAAAAAACATGGATTGTTATATTGGATGTCTAAAAAATTCCATCAATTTAAATATGAAAAAACATAGGTTTCTTATAGTGCTTGTTTTACTATAAGGGGCTTTTGATCAAGGATGCATAACAGTTCCATTACAACATTGGTAAACAATGATATGATGAATTAAAATAGGATATCTACTTGTTGAAAGTAAAATGTTCATCAAGGATGAACTTTACTATTGCTATTGAATGCTATAAAGAACCAAAATCCTCAAACTAGTAAAGAATAACCACACTCAATTTCTCACAAATCAAATTGGCAATGGATGCACAATAGTTGCTCAAGCATGATGTCGGCACTAACCTTTAGGCTCTTTTTAATCTAAGGGTCCTCTTTCAAGGATGCAATAGGAATCCCTAACAACATTAGAAAACAATGTTACAGTAAATTAAAAAAGGATATTCAATGAACCAAAAAAAATAGTATTTATGATAGGTCATCTCTACCAATGCTTTTGAATGTTATAGAAAACCAAAATCCTTGAACCACTAAAAAGTATTTAATCAACATTTAGGAAGTTATTGAAGTTGCCTTGGTAATTTGATTCTTCTTTGTAGAAGGAGTTGTGTTTTATTTCAAAGACATTGGTTGCATCCTCTCCTTATTATAATCTCCCAATTCATTTCCTCTAATATCAAATTCTCACCAACAATTGTCCTTCAACTTCAAATTTTCAAAGGCTACAAGCTTCCTCTTTCAAAGAGATGCTAGTTTTGAAACTAAACTCCAAATTTCATTACACCAAATAGACACAAACAATGGAACAAGGGTTGACTACCACAACCAACCTTAAAGCAATACTTGCCTTATCCAAGAACATACCTTACCTCTAGCAACCCAAATATTAGGCTTGGATTCAAAATGACAAGTAGCTAAAATTTGATAATTTCATGAAAGCAACATATACATATACACCTTTTATTTTTGCACATAAATTCATTGTGAATTCTACCAGTTCTGGATTCTCCAATTTCACATTCCAATTGGTTATTTTCCCCCAAACATTAATTGAAACCACTTCTATACTTCTATTGGACGCTCTGGAGATCCAAAACCTTCAAACCAACAACGAGTGTTGAATGTTACCACTGCTTTTGAACATCATGAAGAACCAATATCCTCAACCTACCAAGTATTGAGTGTTACCATTGCTATTGAATGTTAAGCCTACTAAGAAGGACCAAATCCCTCAAGCCGCCAAGGAGTAAGCCGATTCCACGTCCCGCAAATCAAGCTGTCTCTGGATGCGCAGCAGTTGCCCCAGCACCACGTCGGCCACGACCTCCGGGGAGTACTGCTTCACCAGGTCCTGGCGAGCCCGCCGTCCTTTCTGCTTCCCCTCGCCCGGATTCTGCACCACGCGCCTCATCAGCTTCATCAAGCGCGACTGAGATGGATCGGCCCAGAAATGGCCGCTGAAAGGCCCCTGCACAATCTCCGACATGTCGCCCTTCTGCAATGGGTAACTATTCAGCTCGCTCATGTATTCGATCATGCCCGACCAATGCGTGGCAATCACGGGGAGCTCCATGGCCATGGCTTCCACTATGGGACGACCCCACCCATCTCCACGTGAAGGGAGCACGAAGGAGTCCGCGAATTTGTACAGTCCCGGAAGCAGAGCTTGTGGGACTTCCTTGTCAAGCACTCGAACCTGTCCAATTCCACAGATCCTATTAGAAAAGAACAATGAAACACTATACATTTTTTTGGACATAAAAGTACGCTCAAACCTCTTTAGGACGACTATCCAATAAAAAGATTTTTGAAATAAAAATACGCCCAAACCTCTTTAGAACGACTAACCAATAGAAGGATTTTGGAAATAAACACACACTCAAACCTCTTTAGTAAGACCATCGTGAAATAGCCTGGACATTTGCTAAAGCTATCATTGCCTGAGGCATAATTGTCACTCATTCAAACTAAGTGGAAGTGAAAAAGTTGGGACCAAAGTGAGGCTGTAAGAATGAAGAGGTTTGAGTGTACTGTCCCTAACTTACATTATTTTTTAAAACGGTTGATTCGTGCTTGTTGTGAAATATATTCATAAAATTATTAAAGTATGTTGGTAAAAATATTGTGACGAACCTCAGCCCATCCACTCGTGGGCTCAGGCACATGCAGGGACCGGACGAACTCGCGCAGAACACGAAGAAAACCATCTGTGGCATGCGGCCCCGGGTTCGTAACAATATACAACACCACATTCTCATCTGCTGTGAACTCCTGTAAGAAAGCACTCAGGAGAACATCCCAGCCTTTCTGATTCTCCCACTTGAAGATGCTCAGAAACACAAAAGGTCGACTTGGATGCCGAGTGTTGGTGAAGGGGTGGAAGAGAATCTTACTCTCTGCCTGAATCTCGGATGAAGCCTTCACCTTGGCAGGGTTGAAGAAATGGGTGTCAACAGCTTGCACCACCTTCACCAATGACAATTTTGTGCACCACATAGTTAGAAGGTACTCCGGAGTACAATTCTTGGCTAGTTACATTGAAAGAGTTTATTGGGCGATTAGCCAAAGGAGTGTAGGGTTAATTACTACCCTAAAAATGCAAAAGACATTTGTAAGTTGCTGCAAATTATTGGAAACAACGAGAACATTTAGCCAAAATGGTAGCAATTTCACTATAAAAAACAGACCAATAACACTGACCTTTACAATCTTGCCAGGGTGAACTCCAGCTTGCAGAAACTTCGCCACATGAAACTCGGTAGGGACCCAGATCTCGTTCATTTTGTTGCACCTCTCGACGTGGTTTGAGTTTACAGTGCTGGTCTCCAAAATGGTGCGGCCAATGACATACCTGGGTGCTGTGTACCCAGTTGGTGGACATGGAGCTGTTTGGATTAGGGGCGGGTACCAGGCATCGGGCTCACTATGACACACCACAACAGTATCGGCCAAGTTGGTGTGGTCCCCTGAAAGCAGATACATCAAGGTCTTCCTCGTCTCCGGAGGTAAACCCTTCCAGAAGTCAAAATTCTCAGTATCGCCATGGTGGTTGATCCGGAGTTCCTTCACCATTCGGGAGGAATTCAGTGCATCCACAAACGTCAAAGCTTCGGAGCAGTAACCGCCACCAGACAGGATGGGAGCCATCCACAAGAGCGAATACCGAAACGTCTCCTTGAGTCCAAACATTTGTGCCAGTCTGTAGAAACGAGTAGGGTCACTGTGATGCATGAGCTTCAAGCCTGCACTCAAGGACACGACCAACAGACACGTCAAGATCGACAACTTCGTGCTCAGAGGTAAGCTTGTAGTTTTTCTTCTCGGGGTGTCTGCACTCGTTTCCTCGGTCTTCTCTCGTTGTCTCGAACGCCGGCCCTGTACGCTTGAAGAAGTCCCAAACGCGTTGATAATATCTCCAGATGAAGACCCTCCAGTGTCAAGCGAAGGAATTGGAAGTCTACTCCTGGGTGTCCTGGGTGAGCTTGCTGAACTCGGGGCAGAAGGGCCCCCAAAACCAGTGTAGGACACTCCCAGACCCACACGATCCGCTCTGCGCATTCTCGAAACTCAGATGGAAAACATATCAGACGTTGGTGAGGTTCCTTCCATAGGAAATGAAATGCAACCATCAATCTTCAAAACATTCTTGAAGGGAGCTCCTCAACACCTTGCGTACTTTAACACCTTGCTAATTCAAGGAAAATTCAAGGTATCCGATTCCTGGCACCTTCTTTCTTTGACATTCATCTTCTTACATACTGAGTTCAAGAATTTTGAAAGTCCCTGACATCAGTCACGTCAATAGTGTCCTGACAACTCCAGGATTGACCGAGTGAGCAAGCATAAACTCACCATTCTCAACCATTTTAACTGAATCCAGATCATATCATAAACAACTTTAGAATGTGAACTAATGTTGAAGGTCTTCAGTCCTCAGAAGGAAGATATATAATCCTGTTGCAAAAACCAAGAGGATTAGCTGCCACTTTCTCCGCTACTCTTGTGCCCCCTAGGAAAGAACTCCCACACGGCAAATGCATTCTCAATGGAGAGTTTTAAACAATCCAACATCGTCCATGAGTTTGTCATCTCGCCACAGAATGTATCAGTGACTATCGTCTCTGTACTTGCATAATTACACGCTAGGATGGTGACTGAAATTTACAAAAGCTTTCATACATGCAAACCAAGCATGAAGATTCAGGACTAATTTCCCAGCTTTGGCTTGTGAAACCCTAATTTGTGATAAAAACCCACTCACCAGCAAACATGCACAAATTACGAAATTCCACGTACTTGGCCAAGCTTTTCCATCAGAAACGCCCCGTCTTCAGAGGGAAGATGCGTGAGAAGCCTAATGAAATACCGATGTGCGAACCACAAGTACAATGAGCAACAGCAAGTACGTTCCTCGCTCTCTGGGGAATTAAATTCTCTTCACCTAAAGAGAACCAACAAAGAAGCCCAAGACCTAATTTCTCACGTTAATTCGCGCCAATGTTTACACTTCAATCCAAGTCTCATGCAGCCCTGATCTGCAATACTGTACTCAAAGTCAACATTCATAGTACTACTATTAAATCTAAAACTGGTTCTTCCTCGCATCAAGAAAGTGGACCCAACTGAAAGCTCAAATACAAATTCCAAAACTGAATTGAATTTGACGATACATACAGATGGTCTGATAAACAGGCACCGAAAGTATGGAAAATAGGTCAACTCCAGCGTCGACAGTTTCGGCACTTCACTCACCAACACATTCGTACGATAGTAAAAACACAATTATCGAGAAACCGTACAACACTAAAATGAACGAAATAGTGAGTGATGACCTAACGGTTAGTAAACACGATTGAATTCTGATATCGAAGTTGAAAGCGCCGCGTCTCCTCAGCACTGAAAGCACTAGAATTTGTGACGAAATCCACTGTACGAAGATCATACACCCTTTAGAGGGTCTGTGACTCCTCGCATATTAGATGAAAGAAAAAAAAATACGAGATTAGAAAACCGGAGCATGCATTCTCAGGAAAATAATTTCCTATACGAGGCTATCCAGGCTGTAAAGAGGTCTACGTGCATGAAGTGAGCATGATTTACCATGAAACATACATTCAATAAATAAATCTTTCTGTGCATATGATTAATGAATAGCTTCATCTAATGACTGATGTTGCCCATCAAATATTCCTCTTAATCTGAATTAAGAACTAAGGCAGCGCTAACCAATAGATGACGAAAATCATAGACAGCAGTCAAAAGTACTCATGTTAAAAAAAAAACAGAACGCATGAAAGAAACCGGTCATAAGAAATAAACTCCTTTCAACTTTGATTAACCGGAAATTGGCCACAGTACAACGAACTTGGCACTTAAAGGTCATTGGAAGCCATCAAAAACGTCTACTATCACTAAGGTTTACTTCTTATCTTCCTTCTCGGCAGTCTCAGCCTTCTTCTTCCGGACACCAACCAACCTCTCGTTCATCCTCTCCTGGCGCAGTTTGTAGTATCCCTTCTGAGCCTTCATCTCGTCAGAAATAGATACGATCTCTGCAGTGGGTCGGGGCTTCACAATCGGTAGGACTGGTCCAGCCAGTTGGGTTACGCTCGACAACTCCTCAGCGCTTGAATCCCCGGCCTGAAGAAAGACAAAAATTGTGAGATCGGGGGACAAGTTCCGTCAAAACTCTCTGTAATTACACATGCTTGACATCAAACCGGTCAAACCCTGAATCAGAAAAATACAGTGCCGCTTTACAAGGAGCTCGCAACCTAAACAACTCAAGAAAACCTAGGGGGAAAGACCACGACAAGAATCTACATGAGGAGTTAATTTATATAGTACTAATCTCAAGGCAATTATGCATCCTGGGTCTTCATTCTGATTGAAAAATGGAAGCGACATCCAATTGTAAATAGCCATAGATTCATGTACCTTCGACTTTCGTGAGCGCCTGGGGAACACAACCAACTTGGCCCTGTAAGTGTTTAGCCGGTTGACATTCTCCTGAAGACTCTCCAGACACCGATTCTTCCGGCGATGATCAACGGCAATGCCGATTGTGGGTGCCAGTTTCTTCGGAATGCCAGCGGACTGTTACAACATAAAAATATACTATCAAAATACGTATTACTTGTACTGACGATGGAACAGCCCTTGATACAGAATCTAAGGGCAATGCTTGGCAAGTGCCATTTCCCATCATCATATGCATAAACGTCTACTTGATTACTAATTCGAAAGACTAAATCACACTCTTGACCGCAGGTCAAATCCTCTGTAAGATACTAAATCTTCGCATTCACGAGCCATCACATGCGGTAGCAAACGAAGTTCATATTTTCCGGGAAATTTCACCTCAACAACGAGGCATTCTGAAACATAAAGAAGCTCTACAATCTCCTTGGTTGGCATGAGAGGATACCACAGGAAAAAAGGTAATACCTTTAACTCCTCCAAAGTGAACCCGCGTCCAGAACGGATCTTCGCGTTGTACTTCAAGGTCTGGGAATGCACAACGGGTCGAAGGGGACCAGCAGTAGGGCGTGGGAACACAGCCACGGCCTTCTTCTGGCGCACTGCGCGACAGTTCCATGGCCAAGAAGATGTTAAGGGACACCAAAAAACATAAGCACTCACTGCAGGTATATGTTTTTCTCTTCATTCAAAACTTTCCAAATTCCGAACAGCTCTACCAACAGCTATTCCGAAGTAAAAGTTTTAGAGTTTAAGTTCACATTAGAGACAAATGTTAGAGAACCCTGATACTTACCCGTTCTTCTTCTTTTCTTGCGGGCGGGCTGGTTGAACCAGGTCCTCACATAGCTCTGCCAGTCCTTCTTGAAGTGACCATTAGGGATGACGTTGTTGTGTTTCACCATGGTGCTAGCCCTGAAAGACACAAACCATCATAAATCTCATTGCTCCGCCAAACCCTAACCCCTTAAAAAATTACGCTATCCGGATTTGATTCGGCATTTCACAAAATGTGTACAGCGAACCCAAAGGAAAATTCTTCAAACGACAAAGAACCAACTGAACAACTTAGAAAAAGAATATCAACACATAGAAAAAACAAACCCTAAGAATCAAAAGTGCAGCTAGAAAACAACCCCGCGCACTATCACGAGCGTTCCAAACCTGCCCAAACCTCGTAACCCTAATGACCAGATAGGAATTCGGGAGGAGAACGTTCACAAATTGTACCTGAAGGACGGTAGCGACTGAGCGGCAAGCTGGCGAAGAGGGCCAGGAGAGAAAGAGGAAGAGCGCAGCTCAAACTTCCACTATCAGAGAGCGTGACACCCTAATCTTGACGGCCACGATGGATCGGAATCTGACGGTGGTGCGTCGTGAGGTAATTCAGCGGATTCAGCGTTGTTGGATGATCTCTTGGATATCTTTTGTTCCTATCTGGATGATCTTTTAAAATTCATTCGTATCTTGATGATTTTGGGGATATCTTTTCATATCTATACCAGGGCTTTTTATTTTGGCTTTCTGGTGCCAGATTGCACCAGAAAAAAAATAATTTGATCAGAAAATGTCAACAAATCAAGAAGTTTTTCACCAAAAAACTTCAAATTAAAAAATAATTGTGGATGAAATTGCCAAATCATGGATGAAAATAGAATTATGAACATGTGATCTGCACTAATGTGATATTTTTCTATCCAATATGGGAATGAATGTTGAAATTTAGAACATCCCTATAACATTTTATATGGCCACTTTGGCATTTCATAAAAAATGAAAAAAAACAAAAACTGAACTAGACTAATATACCCTTTATTGCTTGCTACAATTATTAGTAACTTATGTCATTTATAATTGCTTCAAAAGTTGTAGCTAAGTCCTCTTTAATTTCCTTTCATATCTAGGTTTCAACTCTTTAAATATGGCAAACCATTGGTAGGATTCCTTCATATTTAGATGATCTTTTGAAATGTCTTGATAAATGAATGACCTTTGGAATTTGTTCATAATCTGATTGATGACTTTTTAGGTCAAATCCTATATGTATATGAACATACTAGCTTCAATATATAGGATCGTTTTGTTATTCTTTAAGTCTTGATAGAGTCTTTTAGGCATCAACAAGGTTTACATCTTTATGTGAAGCAAGGTGACTAAAGCCAATGTATTGTATGCCTTAAGTTATATCCTCTCAAGTTCCAAATGAGGCTATTTCAAGTTTCACCATCTTTTCATATGTCTTTTCATCTATGATGAATTATACCCCTAACCATTTGAACATCTTCACATTCACTTAAAATGCATTTGGTTGCCAATAGGTTTTTGTTTCTTAAAATTATATTTAAAAATTCATCCCAATTGTTAAGATTCTAAAACCTTCAATCAATCATTAAAAATCATAAAAATGTGGAGTTCTAGGAAATTTTTGAATTCTAATTTGCCCCTTGTCGTCATCAACTTTAACTCCTTTAGAACTAGGGATAATTCAAATTTCCAAAATTGTGAAGATAAATTATAAAGTACAATGTAGAAGAATAATTTAAAGATGGCTCTAAAATAATAGTTGTAAAATATGGTCTATAGATCTTATTAGTATAATTAGATCAAATCCTGTGGGTCAAATAGTGCATAAATCAATATTTTCAATAAAATTTAAAGCCAAAAATTGAAATTGATTATAGATTGAATATTTGTTATTTTCACAAGAAATTTTCTTTCAAGTTCAAAGTGTTAAGTTTTAATCATATTGATTTTTGAAGGATTTTATTTTATATTTAATTTCAAGTCATTATTGAAGGATCATTTTCTAAACTCAAAAAGTTGATCATTGAAGCTATTCCTACCAATATCTATTGAATTATAGAATATTTGCAAAGCAGGGTCTTTAATTTATACTTTACAAATGTTAATGAACAAATACAAGAATCTTCAAAAAAATGAAGGATGAAAGAAAACATTTTTGTATGCTTAGGATGTTGTTCAAAAATTGAATGTTTAATTTGCAAGGGCTTAAAGTAGTTTAAAATAAGTCTTAGACTTTAGATAGTGATTAGAAGTGACTAAAAACGAAAAAAACAAACTTATTAAACATAAACGTAAAAAATGAATGAAACATATAAAATAAACTTAAGGAAAGTACCTAATAACTTGATCATAATCACATTTGAGATCACAAATAAACAAAGTCATGATGAATTCTATTTTAAATATTTTCCTTTAAATTTTTGTGATTTTTGATGTAGAAGATATTTGATGAATAAAATTTTAAAATGGATATTTCTATGCTTGTTATATATATTTAAAAATACATAGTAAGCTGTAAAGTTTAAAACAGATGACATGAGAACACAATTCTTTTTAGAACAATAGATTTTTGAAAAAAAAATTCAAATGTTTGAAGCATTTTACATTTTAGAATGATTTTTTATATGGTATCTCCATACATTCTAGAAAACTACAAATATTGAATTATAAGTGTACAATTCATATCATAGAAGTCTTGCATCTTTGGATTAATATAACTTGGAAGTATGCCATTTTAAGTAACTTATTGGATTACATAATGTGGCAAGAAGATGGAAACAACCCCACCCAAGACCATTAGCACACACACATGGGTAGAAAAAACCACAACCATTGATCTGGATAAGAGAATAAAAATGCATCCCCCTTCCAATGTCATCAATATACATTAATGGGAAATAAATGTAGCCATTGATTGTGCCTCCCTTGGTGGTCTTGGCCTTTGAAATTAGCATTTACGATATGGAATATGATACATCGAATATGATAGAATACATATGTGTATATATATGACATATAGAATATTATATATTGATATGGTACAATGGTACACTTGTGAGCATTGATACAAGGTACATTGTTGATATCCCATATTAATTATTGTCATAGCACCTTCCCAAAAAATATGAATATTGGAAAGGGGTAGAAAACATGTTTCACAAGTGCAATTAGTTAACTAATTAATTCTTTTTAGAAGTGAATTAATTAATTGGCCAATCTCTTTGACACAATGTGCTCAAAAGACTACAATTTCAAAAGCAAACTAAGATGTGTATCACTTAAATTGAAAATAAGTATTTTTTCAATCTATAGAAAAAGAAATCCAAGAATTTAATTGTTGTATGTTATCAAATGTTTTCATCTTTTTATCATGTCAATTTAAATGAACTTCAAGATGTCACCAAATTGCATGTGTCATAAGAGTACATTTTTATAGTATGTTGTGATGTTGTATTAGAAAATATAATAGTGAAGAAGTTTAGGAGTTATTTAATACAATTGAATCAATTAGAAGGCCATCCTTCTTTAACAAAATCATATATAGTAGTTATACATTTTTAGCTTATAGTAATTTTTATAATTTTAAAAACTATTCAAAAGCTTACAATCAATTGAAAACTAATTTTAATAACCTAATGTTGAAAATTCAATTGAGATCATGTTTATTTTGAGCTAACTTATGAATAATATTTTTAGGGCTTTAGAGTCCAATAACTTCTATTGAGCATAGAAGGAATCATTCCTTACTTTTTTGACCAAACCATATTTGAATACAATGATGATTTCAATTGAGTTTGATATATATTAAAACTAAACTAAAAATAGTTTTAATTGCCTATGTGATTCTTAAATTTGAAAAGTCATTTAATTTGGAAATTAGATACGTACTACTTTGTATTGTAATTAGGGCTCTCATTTGTATTATAATTAGGGCTCTCAAAATTTTTAGTTTTTGACTCGATTTATGCCCTTATAAGTAGTGAAGAATAATAATGCTTTTTATTTGCTTGAAATTTAGACAAAAAATGAATCATGAAGATCCATGAGCATGGTCTCTATGGTGATGTATAAGGTTCAAAAAATCCTACTAAGAATCCTATTGCATCTTTTGGTCCCTGTGGTGATGTATAAGGTTTAAAAAATCCTTGCTAAGAATCTTATTGCATTTTTTAATATTCTACAAGCTTTATTTTGGTAATATGGTCCATAATTATTTTATCTTCTATCATTATATTTTTGAGACCTATTTCCTTCCATTAGAAAAAATACGTGTCCACCACAACCCACTAAAATGCGACTGAGTGTCCTATACAACTATCTTGTGACTATAGCCCTTTCTATTTGCACCAAATTCTTATATTATTGATTGACGTCATTGTTTTACATCATTAGTACAATGTTTTAGTTGCAAAGTAGTTGTAGTATGAAGTATATACATTTTTTAGTCACAAAGTAATCATAGAATGAAGTGTAGGATTATGAAAGTTGTAACAAAGTTCAAATTTAGAATGAATGTGAATTATTCTCCTTTCAATATTCATCACAATTGTTGATATGGACAAGTCTATGCTTTATGGAATCCACTATGTCTATTCAGAATAGCAAAAACAACTATGAAATGACTAAAAAACGATTGCAATTGTAAAATGACAATAATTGTTTCCTAGCCACTTCCTAGACATTTTTTAATTGTTTCTTAGTGGTTTCTTAGTCATTTCTTAAACATTTCTTAGTGGTTTCTTAGTGGTTTCCTAGGCATTTCCTAGTTGTTTCCAAAGTCATTTCTTGATTGTCCTTTATCAAATGTGCCATATCAATTGTCAAGGGTACTATTAGGTTAAATATATAAGATTTGTAAGTTGTTTTACTCTAGTGTAATGTTTTCTATTAATAGAATCCTAAAATCTCTACAATCTCAAGATATTTGCATGTAGTAGATTTCTATAGTTTGCAATTTTTTATAGTTTGTAGATTTTTATAGTGTGTAGATTTCTACAAAAACTTGAGAAAAAGTTTCCTAAACCAATGAAATATATACCAATATTTAAAAATTTTGGCTCTAAAAATGAGGCTATGTCTGAAATTTTAAAATCTACAAATCATTAAAATTAGAATTTCAAAATCCACACATCTACTAGTCATAGAAGAATTGCAAATGAGTCACAATAAAGTCACAAATGGATCGCAAATGAATCGCCAACAAGTTATACAACTCATTAATTGAGTGACCAACTTTACGTGGCAACAAATACCACATAAGCAACTATGTCAGAAAAGTTCACTAATGAAGTTCCAAATAGTTTGTTGCGACCTAGGAATATAATTCAACTAGAAAACTTGTCCACAATGATTGTAGGCCTCCAAATTAGTACTAGTTGCAAATGTCCAATGCAACCTGGAAAACCCTTATTTTCTTTGCAGTTGCAAAAATCCTCATTTTCTTCTAGTGTCCTTTGATATTGTCCATTTGCTATATTATATATGCTATATTTATCAATTTACTTCTATATTCAACTGTAGCAATAGTATAATTCAAAAAGTCTTTTGAAATCTTTTAGTTTTTAAGAAAATGCATGGCAAAGAATCTTAAATTTTCAACTTTGAAAATCTAATTTGAACTTGAAATGATATTTGATTGTATCATATTAAGATAACTATAGAATTGATCTTCAACCTCTAAAAACATTGTTATCATAACCATGGAATCAAACTTCAATTATGCATTACTTTTAAATGACTTCTTTGTATTTATAGCAATACAAAGATGAAAGCAAATTTTTTTCCAAGGAGAATAATTTGAAAGTATACATACATATGTTTCTAAATTTTTTTTTGTAGAATTTTGAATTCAAAAAATACAATCCATTGTTAATAGTTCTAGGTGTAGGTTTCACACCTCTAATAATGATTTTTATATACTTATTTATTTATAACACTAAAATTCTAAAATGAATTCTATTCACTAAACATCAACACCATCACCACGATCTTCAATAAATCTAATAAGCTATTAATAAGAGATAATATATTTTATTATATAATATTGTAATATATCAATATGTTATTATGTATCACTAATGAATATCATGATATTTGGAGATTTTTCACACCTTGGGATGCAATGATCCTTGTATCATTTAATGCAATCAATGGAATCAATGGAAGTTCTATATTTGGATTGATTTCACAACGTTTTATATTACAAGGTTTAGAAATTAAGATTAAAAAAAATCACTCTAGTGACCACAAACAAACAACACCAAAAATGAAACACTCTTCAAAATCAATCCATATTTTTGAAGGAAAATTGAATAAGGAAGATACCAATAATGAAGTGCATGACACAAACAAATGTAAGGTGAATTTTGAGTAGTGTACAACTCTATTTATACTACTATGAGGTTGGCAACCTTAGAAATGAACAATTTTGGGTACACTTTTTGTTACTTTAATTTCTTTTTTAGTGCCATTCTTTAAGTGCATCAAATGCATTTTAGCATCACCAGTCCTACATGATTGACACTCTTAGCACCCTTCACCTTGCACCTTTGAAAATTTGTAACTAATTCACAATGTATCCAAAAAATTATGAAACCACTTGCATTTTGATTTGTAGTCCTTCACCAATATGCAAAAATTGTTGTTCATTTTCTAGAGCTTATTTGTGCAATTTTAGATGTAGTTACTTTACATGACCCAAATGGGGCCCACCTCTAGGATAGAAGGGATTCTCAGTTAGCAACGCACAGGTTAGTCAATCCAATTAATCAACCGACGCACCTTCGCCACGTGCAATCGACCGTCTCATCCATCCAGTTCCAACCCACACCCAACGATATTCATCCATTACGGGTCTTCTTCATCATACTCAAACAGAATCCGTGAACTTCATTCATCCGCCTCACCTTCTCTCTCTTCTTGTGTGGACTCACTTCAGACATGGCGTCGAGAATTGTGCGCCGTGCTTTGCTTCCGCAGCTTCTGTTTCAAATTGTGGCATATTTCCGAGCATTATCCAGGTCAGTCCGATCCACTCTTTTCACCGCTCTGTTTTACCGTCTATTTCACGTTTTCTCTCCGAAGATTGCTCTATTGAGAGCGGTTGTGGTGCGCATCTATTTCAGTTCCTGTGAGTGTCTCTCACTTGTTTTAGCTCCAGGGAGTTCTGTTTTATATCGAGAAGTTCTTTAGTTCATTTGCTGCGTGTGGCAAAGGTGCGTCCGAGGCACTTGATTGCGGTGTGAGGTATCCACTTTCGATCCCGATTGTTCTTTAAGCTTAGTTACGATATCGTTGTTCACGGTTTCTGCAACGTTGCTCGCTACAACGATATTGTGATGTTTTACTTTCGAATAGTTTAAATGTGATTAGTTTTCACTCAATTTGATTTTTGCTGTTGTAGAAATTTGCGGACTTCCGAGCTTTATACAGGTCCTTCAGTCCGATTCCATTTGTTTTCACGGCTCTGTTTTTTACTGTCTCTTTAAAGTTTTTTGTTCCGACCATAGCGGTTTTCGGGAGTAGCTATTCTTTTTCGCGATGAAATGTAGTTGGCGGGGACTTTTTTACGGTTTCTGTAAAGTTGCTCGCTTCGAGGGTTTTAATTTGAGTAGTTTCAATTGCTGTAGAGAATTGTGTTATTGTGATTGTTGTTGAATTGGACTCTGAGTCTGGAAATTTGGAAATTCTTAATTTCGGTTTTGCATATTTTGGAATCGAAAAAGTTGCGTGTGCTTGGTTTTAATCTCTGGACATTTTGGTGTGCTTTTTTGTGACCAATATTTGGAGATTCTCGTATCTTTAACGAGGGTTGTTGTGCAGATTTAGTAACACGGTGTGATCAAGATGCCGGCTCCGGTTGTTGACGATGAGTACAAGAACAGCATAGAGAAGGCTCGCCGGAGTTTACGAGCATTCATCGCCGAGAAAAACTGTGCTCCTCTCATGCTCCGCCTTGCGTATGACTTCTTTGATAACCACTTTACATGTTGGATGTTGTGAAACAGCTACTTTCCTCTCTTTCATCGTGCACCAATTCTTTCTTTTTACTAAATGAAAGATGAAGCAGGGTATTACCTCATCAAGTTACTTATTCTTTTTGTTTGTCATGATGATCGCACTGTCACAATGAGGGTCGAGGAATTGTGTCTCCTTTAGTTTAAGCAATAATGCGAGGAAGTGGATGTACAGTTTCCAGTTACACCTACGCTGAACTACACTCTCAACATTCATAACGAAAAATTCTATTTTCTAGACTGTTTTGGATTGCAATTGTTGCTATTCCGCTACAGCAAGAGCTTCATTGTACAAAGACTTCCGACTGTTACTTTTGGGTGTTGAAAAATCAGCAATGAAATTCATGGAGTTCTTGTTGTGTCTTATCGTTTCTTTTAATGTTTCATTTAGGTCATTGGGCGGTGTAGATTGGATTGTGCAATTGAACTTGAAGCAGTACTCATGACCTGATCGTCTGATGAATACGTACTCTTTGCTGAACTACGCTGGAAGTTTAACGTGAAACATCAAATATGCCCTTAAATCTGAGATCTTTGTAATCGGTTTAAACTCTTGGTTTGCGACTATTAATCGACGATTATATTTGCAGATGGCACGATGCTGGCACGTACGATGCAAGCACTAGGACTGGAGGTCCTAACGGATCCATCCGTAGCGAGCGCGAGTTTACCCATGGAGCAAACAATGGCCTCAAAATTGCTATAGATTTTTGCGGTATATTATTTCTTGCGTATCGGGACTTTACTTTGAAAGTTTGAATTACTCGCTTCGTATTTAACAAGTTCTTCTATTTAGTTATGATGAAATGTTTAGCGTTTCGTAGCTATGAATGCATCTTACATGTAGCTGATGCGCTCGTCTTTGAGATGGAGTAGAATGTTGAATCGTTTCCCCTCGTTTGTGACAGAGGCCATCAAAGTGAAATACCCCGTCATCACATACGCGGATCTTTACCAGGTGACATCTATTGATCTTTGTGACGATTTTGTTTCTTCAGGGCTTGCTCCATTGTCTTCTGGATCATAGCCTGATTTAGCTTGCTGCCTCTATGATCAACTTCGCTAGGATATCGAGGATTTGAATAAGGCCTCAGTGACAGCACTTGGATTGCCTACTTGTGGAATAGTTGAAATAATTTAGGAGAGTATATTTAACTCTATCTTAATTTGCTTTTGGCTGCGTGTAGCTCGCAGGTGTGGTGGCCGTTGAAGTCACTGGAGGTCCTACTATCGAATTTGTTCCTGGCCGGAAGGTAAACCCTATTATTGATGGTTTTTCAGTAACTGACGGCAATCAATCTGAGGGCGGCCTTCTATTTGAAAGATAACTTTCATGGTCCACGAATGTTGAAGAATTCAAAAAGGCAAGTATATAGCAAATGATTTAGTATGAACATTTTAATATGTTTTGCATTGTTTCATAATTGCAGGATTCAGTGGCTACTCCTCCTGAGGGAAGATTGCCCGATGCTAGAAAAGGTATGTGATATTCCGATTGACTCAACTAGCGAGGACATTTGTCTTGCTATTTTTTATTTAAGCAAATATCCCTGCTGACAGGCTAGTGCAATGCACCAGCATTGTTTCACGTTCATGCTGTCATTTCCTTCTGCCTTACGAACGTTTCTCCTTTTTGTTTTTGAGCAGGACCATCACATCTGAAAGACATCTTTTACCGGATGGGTTTGTCAGACAGAGAAATTGTCGCTTTGTCTGGCGGCCACACTCTGGTAAGTCACATCATCACTTTATCGACAGATTAGATTTCTACCTAGAAGGGTTCATCTGTGCTCCTAGGATCAACAAACATAAGATCTGTGTTCTTCAGATAAGTCGATACAATTCTGAGTTGTGACGTATATTGTGTGTTGTTAAATGCTGGATGAGCAGGGAAGAGCGCATAAGGAGAGATCTGGCTTTGAAGGCCCATGGACGGCAAACCCACTGAAGTTTGACAACTCCTACTTTCTGTAAGTGTTTTGACACCGTCGAGTGCAGGATAGATATTGGCCAGTACAGCCTATGATACTGACATTAATGCATTTGTCTATGCTGGCCTGAAACGTGCTGCATTTCTAAGTTGGGGGACTAGAATTTTCTCGTTCATGGTCTTCGACAGCGACTTGTGAGGCGTGCTGTGATTCCCAACGTATTAGTGGTTATGTCTACCATTACCTTATACATAAAACTCAACCCAGCGTCGAAGAAGTATTTTCTTGTGCACATGGATTATGAGATATGCATGCTGGGTCTAGCATTGGAGTAATCATATTTCATATGACATTTTATCAGGGTTTATCCTGTATTGTGGTCTAAAACTGTATTTGATTTGGCTTTTATATGGTTGGTTGTAGGGAACTACTGAAGGGAGAGTCAGATGATCTTTTGCTGCTCCCAACAGACAAGGCATTGCTGGAGGACCCTGCTTTTAGGCCGTTTGTGGAGCTTTATGCCAGGGTGAAGCCGCTGTGAACTCTATTGTTTCCCTTTTTCCAGTTTGGTGTAGGCGATAGGTCTGCATGAGTTTCTGTGGGTCATTGTTATCCTGTTTTGCGTAGGCCTGAGGCTGTTTTACTACTTATGGTTTCTTCTAAGACGAAGAGATGGTGTTGTGTATGTGTCAGTGGCGGTATTGTTTCAACAGATATGTCTATATGACTAACTACGATCATTATTTTATAGGATGAAGATGTTTTCTTCCGTCATTACGCTGAGAGTCATAAGAAGCTGTCAGAGCTGGGCTGCGTCCATACCTCGCCTGCATTTGCAACACAGTCTGCAAATAGCAAATCAGTTGCAGACGCCTATCAAAGTAACGCCGTTATTCTTGGACAAGCTGCAATTGGTGTCGGAGTTGCAGGTGTCGTTGTTGTCCTGAGCTACCTATACGAAGCCAAACGAAGAATTCTCAAGTGAAACTCACGCAAATCCTACTTTCGATGAAGCGATGGGCAGCCTGTTATCTTCTTGTGCTTCAACTGCATGGAGCTCCGGAAGTTTTCAGATTTGAGGGGGGAGCTGCAAAGGATGTGTTGTTTAGTACAGGTACAAGTTATTGAACGGATGGTGTGATGTTCTAACAATTGAACTAGCAATCTTGTAATCCATATTGCTCTGGTACTAAAGACCTTCATTGTAGAAACTAGGAGCTTTAGAGGCTTAAATTATTCTTAATCGTACTAATATCCTTACTGTTTGCTTCTTAAACATTAAGTCAATTATGCTAATATTGGTTAATTGACAATGCGTCTGTGCTGAGCAATATTTGAGTACATGAGGGATGTGGATGTGTAAATTTGTTGTATACCGTACTTACTACCTATTACGGTATATGCACGTGGGAAGTACTGTACATATCTTTGTTTAGCTGCGCTCAGATCCTGCTACTTTCAGTGAAGGGTAACGGTTTTCAATTATTAATTGTTCTTTAATAGTTTTTTGCGTCAGCTGGATCAGGTGAAGTTGCAAACTTTTGAGCAGCAGCATTAATTGGGGGGTATGAGTGAACTTGAGTGCACTGCAAGATTCTTTTCATTTTAATTCTTTCCATTTTATCCGTCCGGGGTTTTGAGCCCCAGATTCTTGTCAAGAATACCCTGATTTAGTGTTTTCAAGTCTCGTTGGAGAATTGCTTCTTATATCGAAACGCAAGTCTTGCACTCTGATGCTCCTAAACAGTATCCCGAATGAATCCTTCTCAATGAGATTGGCAAAACAGAAGTGGTATTCCCAGTGCAGGGAGGCTTGACTGCTTGGTAGATGAGGCGGTTGGATCAACAACGATTGTGCGAGATATTGTAGCGACTGTGTTCCAGAGATGGCTATTAACAGACTTGCTGTGTAATCTGAATTGAATGGACTCATAATGAAGCCAACCTTAGAAAAAGTTTCGGAAAGAGATTCTCCACAGTTGCCTTAAGATACACATTTCATGTGCTGGAATAATATCAAAGCTTCAAATAGTTTCTTAGGGTTGAGAAAGTGTCTAATTGTACTGTAAAGGAAAACAAGTAGCAGTGCTACGAGAGGTTATGTCTTGGTGCATGAGCCCACTTTTGATTAAGGTCCTAGTACAACTTCCTCATATGTATTTTTTGTCAATGCAAAGCTTCCTTTTCATCAATCTAGAATTTTCTTAGTTGATTGTTTTTATCCAAGAACGGAAAAGAAGTGGAAAGTAGGTTTGTTTTGTGAAGAAAAATCTAAATGGTATGTTGATACTTAGATTGTGTTTGTCATTCATCATCAAAGTCCTATAGTTTCACCATGTAGGGAGTCGTTAAAAAATGACACTTTCCATTTTTTTCTAGGAATTGGGGATTAGTTTTCCCTTGTTTGGATCTATCACAATACTTTGTATTTTGTTGGATATGTACTATATGTATGGTTGTACTAGAGGCTGTGGATGCTAGTAAATTGTAAATCAAGGAAAAAATTAAAAAATCCAAATGATGGGGTTTACATTTTTTAAGGGACTTGACTAGCTTGGATTGTTTGGAAGGTTTCAAAATATAGAAGATGACTCTATGGAAAGTTCGTCAATTGCATTCACAAATATGGTCTTGATATTACCTAATTTAGGAATCTCCATACTATTTTTTCCAATAAAGCCTAACTATGTCCCCAAAAGATGTGAAGATGATGTTCTAGGGTCAATTTCTCCCCCTCCCCCTTCCTAGAAAAATCAATAGTTGTTGATTTAATTTCAAGAAAAAAATTCTCACCCCTCTTAATGTTGTCAATCTTTTAAAAAAATCAAAGCCATGGATGTCAAATAAATGATGTTGGCCATCCAAATATGGATACAAAATATAGACGAAGATATAAATATATAATACGATACATATATGGTACATGTATAATAAATTGGATACAAATACAAAATCTGAATATTGATATATCCCATATTGATTGCATTGGAACTATTTTCTGGAAAATACAAGTAGAGGTGGTGGTTGGAGGCCCAAAGGAATTAAAACACGTACTAAATTTAATGTAAATGAATATTTATGACAATTAGGAGGGATTAAAATAAATAATAAAAACTTTTTTTAGCTCATTGTTTTAGCTATCTATTGAATTCCTAACCAACCTTTTAGACACCTAATTAGACACTAGAAACAAGAAAGGCACTTTTAGACTTTAAGAATAAATCACCATATTAGTTGGGATTTTAACCACTAAATATGATACAAACATTCTTTTGAGGTCTTTTTGACTATAAATCCTATTGAAATTGATCAAAAGGGAAAAAAAAATCTCAGGACCCAAGTCACAACTATGGGACTCAATTCACATTATATACATTCCATCAAAACCAACTAGGGATTTTTTATAGGACAATAATTTAACTTTATATCTCCTAATTTAGAGTATTATTAATAGATGACTCATTTCACTTCCAACTTGGTTCATAGAACATACATCCAATATTTGCAAACTCTTTAATAATGAATATTAATTCCTAATTTGAAAACATTTACTTACAAATTGGAACACATTCATAACTTATACATAAATCAAATTCACAGTTTTTTAACTTTACATTTGTCTACAACAATCAACAATGAAACTATCCATTTCCCACTTGGTAAATATATTCAAGATACAGACTTGCATACAATTAGCATTCAAATTCAACCTTTGATATTCAATTGGAGCTCATACTTTTTAGATTGGAATTCAAAAACATCCATTCACTATTAGAAAATTTCATTTTTCTGTTGTTTTGGTCGCGTTGATCCGGTCAAAATTTGACAAAAATTTGTTGATTTCAAAACAACAAAAAAAATGAAATTTTCTAGTAGTGATTATACACATTCCAAAATATTGTACCATTTTCTAATCACATTCTTCCCAATTGAGCAACTACAACATCTCTCATCGATATTTCACTCAACAAATTCACACAAGATCTATACATCACCAAACACCAATTGAGATTCACGATTGATCTTCACCAATTCACCAAGTCTGTAATGAAGTAGTTTATCTTAGCTATTATATGTGAAACCCAAATTGGCCTCATGACTATTGGAGGTAACTATCCACCTAGAAACCCTAACTTGTAAACCAGCAAGCTCAAAAGTCAACTCAGCAAAAACTTATTTTCCAGCTTAATAAAACAACAAGCTAATTTTCAAATTTAAACACCAAATTAGGCAATTGGATTGTCCACCAAGAACAAAAGAACAACAAAAACAAAAATAAAAACACAAAAACAAGTCTAATTAAGAATTCCACAATCCTTCCATTGGCTCAAATGGTAAATTACATTGTTGAGATAAGGTTGATTTTTCACAACCTTGGGTACAAATTAGATCTAGATCTACTTGATCTTTTGCATCAGAGCCAACTTCAATCACTTTCAACATTGAAAAAGTTCCTCATGTCACCTCGGTGATGGAGTCAAATTGTGAAGTGTCACAATGGCACATTGCAAGAATCTCCCACAATTGTGTTACAAAGTGCCACATCCAACAGCTTGTAGGAACAACAAAAAAGGCCTTACTTGCATAGCAAACCAATACTTTAGGTCCAACCTTTTGTGAACATAAAAAAGAATATAATTCCACTAAGGTGATTGTCTTTGACCTTTAGTTTATTCAAATGACATGAAACAATGTGTACTATGATGTCAACATTCATGAATTCTAGGCTAGCTCAAGATTCTAGAAGATTGGCCAATCTTGATGGGAATCTTGACATGTACAAATCTAACTAGGTACAAAACATTCTTTTTCAACATGCGGAGTTTTGTCTACAAATACGTGAAGCTATGTCTCCACATTGTCTCTTCACTATTGTGAGAATTTTTGAGTCTATTATGTTTGAGCATGGTGGCTTTGCAAATCCAGGTCAATATTCAACGACTTAAAAGAGAAAGAATATTTAAAGAATCTGAAACCACTATAACAAAAGCTAGTAAAAATATAGCACTTGAAATTGAGTGAAGTTCATTTATCCATCGTTCTATGTAGTCCCAAAATGATTGTAGAATTTTCTTTTTGGATTTTTGATTGCAATTTTTTAAAATTTGGGGGCTTATAGTATACCATTGGGATTTTCAAAGTTAATAACTAGAGAGGTCCATAGTTCCCGTAATATTGTGATTGTCATTATCATTTTTCTTAAAATGTGTTTTAACATCTAGATTTGCTTTTAAAAGTTTGTTTAGAGGTTAATTAGTGGTATAAACATATTGTTGAGAAATGGTTCAATGTTGAAGCTTGTGAATGGCAAGGTTTTGTAATCTTACACTTATTAGTGAATGCAAAGTTCTTAAACCCCATTGAACTAAATTTCTGAAACGGAATTAGTTGATAGAGTGTATAGTGAAGTAATATTTGGATTGTTTGAAGAATTCATTTGAAGACTTTGATGAAACTTTTCAAATCCAATAGGCTAGATTATCTTCCATGTTTGTAGGGTACCTATATTTTTCATAGTCATAGGTAATAAACTTTTCTAAAAAATACCACCTATACTCAAAATTTGAAAAGATAACCTCTAAAATTTCCTTTTTTTTGTTTCCAAGCTTTAGGCTCACCAAACCTAAGGTCAAGGCTCATAAGCTCACATTTTTAGGCTCACATACTAGTGTCATGGTTGTCTTATTATTGCAATCTCAAAGAGGTTTTGAATGTGTATTTCCACTATTTGCAACTATTTTTTTTTATTGTATGCCTTCACTATTTGCAACTAGTCTTAAAACCACTTTATGATTGGATAGTATAGATAAAAGACAATAAGACTTTCATCTTATTATTTTACCTAATTTTGTTCAATATTGACTTGGGTATCTTATTTGTTGCTCAAATAAGTCAAAAAATAATATTTTTATGGATTGTTAAAAATACAAGTTGTTGAAATTTTAGTGCAAATTGTTTCCACTAGTTGGTACAGCAAAATTAGATTTATATCTTTGGATTGCCTATTTTGAAGAATTTTTTTACGAAATTTTAAAATTAACAAAACATTCTTAGTATAATAATATCTGCTTTGAATTTAAAATAAAGCAATTCAAGAAACAAGAATGATCATAAAAAATGATGTCTTTTAAATTTGCATTTGATTTGTAATGCAAGTGCAAGAATAATAAAGTGAATTTTTTTTTTCATGATATCTCTATTGCTATATAAATATATAAAAAATGATGAAGTACCAATTGTAGACTTGCAAATTTTTTGACAATTATAATACGCAATAACACTAACATTGAATATTGACATTTAATTTAAAAAATAATTGAATCACTATTGTAATACATCGATAAATATAAAAGTTCAATTATTGGATAACCAATAGAATATAACAAAAAATCATATTACATATACCTTGGCACCTCACAAACAATAACTTTCCCATCGATAACTTTTTCCCATCGACAACTTTTTCCCATCGATAACTTTTTTCCATTGATAACTTTTTCCCATTTTAGGGTTTTCCAGTTTTCATCCTTTCCTGCCAAGAACGACGAGAGTCGTTTAATTCTCGCCCCACGGGGAACGCGACGAGAACACTTCGAGAACAAATCGTCGACGATGAAGCCACGTGCCAGAATTCAAAAATGACCGTTAGATGGAAAAACTCGACCGTTAGAACCCAACTTCCTTCGCGAGCAATCTTGCCTCCGTTCTTGCTCCTGCCTCCAGCGTTGCAGCAATATCCTTTACTTTTCCAATTCTTACTCACAAGAGTTGCAAGCTTTATAATCTGCTCTATCCCCGAAGACTACCGCATTCAAATCCTCTTAATTGCATTCCAACATGCAGCCACTTCTTAATTTTACCGCAGTCAATTGTATATAGAATTCCTGAAGTTTGAATCCCAATCTGGATGCATCCCGTGACATTGGCAAATGGAGTTAGACACTTTGTTCTGCTTTCTATATTCGTCTCCGTCTGTCGGCTCTGATTTGGTGTGTTTTGGACGTTAGAGATTGTGCGAATTTTGGCGATTTTTAAAGCTTGTCTGGTAGCCTTCTGTAGCGCAAATTGAAGCTTGGACACGGAACTTCTCTGACTTACCTACTCTTCCCTTTTGGTTCCGTGTCCTCGAGCTTAGAGGAGCAAGCATTTGCGAAGGAATTATCCCTGATGCAGGCTGTCATTAAATTTTGATTTTGAAGCTGTTTCTGGACGTGCATTGTTTTGGTAATGACGATTGAGTAGCTTGGGTTTCGGATTTGGCTGTAGTGTCTTCGATTCGGCCTTGGATTTGGTTTGAGCTTGTATGATTTGCGACTGGGGACGAGGTTTAGTCAAGCTGGAGAATTGTTGCTGTGTGGGAGTGTCTTCTGTGGGATTGTTCAGATTTGCAGGCTATGGCGAAGATTCTCCACACACCCACGAGAAGCGATGGCAGGAGTGACAGGTATCCTCTTAAAGAGCAGCTCTCCCCCGAGCCGTTGGGCAGGAAGACTCCACGGAGCAAGACTCCCAAAAGACCGGTAAACTTTTGCACCATTTCCGATCATGTGGTTAACCCAGACTTCTGCTTACTTTTGTTGTTATCTAAAAGTTCTAAGCATAAGCTCTTCACTGGAACGAGGTCGTCCATTCTCTAATCGTATGTGAAACTGTATTCCTAACGGTAACTTTGATATACGAACTCGATGTAACATTCGCATTGGAGGCACAGTGGGCAGACCCAAGTCTTATCTTCTTGTAGATTTTTATAGATGAATTTTCCCTACATTCTAATGTTTCATAATATCAGGTTTGTAATCACCTTCTAGAGATCTAAGTATCTGCTTCTTGTAGGGTATCCAAAACCTGTAATATATCAACACAAACCTGCTGCCGGTGTCAATTTAATTGACAGTCGTAAACAGCACCATCCGATCATCCAATCCACTGCAGTGATTTCTAGTTAAGCTTCTCCATATGGTTGAAGTCCATGTCGTCTTCTTTGCAAACCCCAGATTCTGTGGTTATTGCAGGCTTGAAAAGTGGATATTGGGGGATCATAGCAGCATTCGAATTTTTTCTTGTGACTCAGTGAATTTCTTTTGCATTGCATCGCAGCAGAGTGATAGATTCATTACCGACCGGAGCGCCATGGACTTCAACATTGCAAACTACATGCTCGCGAGTGTGAAGGAGAACTCAATGAACAGTGGCGCAGTTCATTCCCCTTCGAAGGTAAGTATTGAAGTGCAGCACTAGCGTAATTCAAATTATCTTTTGCAGTTCACCCCCCTGTGCAAAGGTACCCTCATTTTGACAACACTGTAAAATCTTTTATTAAAATAATTAACCTCACCATGTTAGATTTCAATCTCTCGCGTCTTACTACCCACATGCTTCAACCTCTACAGGACCAAGAGACTCAAAATGGGCCTCAAGGTTTTCTTAATCAGTTTTGAGTAAATCAGAAGGGGACTTGTTCTTCACTTATTCTGGTTATATATTATTTTGCTCCATCTGAATTGTGCTTTTCACATTATATTTTACCAATCAAGTAAGACACTTCCAAGCATGAGTCCTTGGTCTTTAAGGGTTAAGATAACTCAATGCTGAGTTTCAGAGTACAATAACATGTTTCATGCTTAACAAAAAAAATGATATGACTTGCATGATACAGAGCAGAACTGGGAAACTTGATGAAAAAATAATAAAGTCTCGAATCCGATTGATTTGGTGCAGGAAGAATATAAGAAACAGCTCGCTGAGAACTTGCTGCGCGTCGACAACAGTCAAAGGCAGAGTCGCATTCTGGCGTTCAAGAGCAAACCGCCCCCACCTCCCGAAGGATATGTGAATGACCGCACGTTCCTGTACTCTCAAAACTCAGCCCCGGGCCAAGCGAAGCCCCGAGCTCTATTTCGACACATTCCCCAAACAGCTGAACGAACACTCGACGCCCCTGACCTTCTGGATGACTATTACTTGAACTTGCTCGACTGGAGTGCCAATAATGTCCTTGCGGTGGCCTTGGCCAATACCGTGTACCTTTGGGATGCGACCACAAGCTCGATAGCTGAGCTTTTGACTGCTGAAGAGGATGGGCCAGTGACCAGTGTCCAGTGGGCACCCGATGGCAGGTACCTTGCTGTGGGACTCAACAACGCGGATGTTCAGCTGTGGGACTCGCATGAGCTTCGTCAGGTATGAAAAGAACTGTGAGTTGAGTTGAAGCACATGTGTCCATGCTCGCATGCTTATTTAATTAGTATGTTTCAAATGCTATGTGCTGATTATAGTTCTTGTGTTCTACTGGGGATTATTGATTATCAATTTGTTTAGATATTTTTCTTAACTTATTTTTACATATAATTACAATATATGTGATGACCAGTTGGGCATTATGTCGAGGAACAAGATACTTAGAGTATTCATCAGTCCTTGTTGTGGGTGTAGCATTAGACCCAGCTCAGTCCTTATGGCTTAACGATACTCGCTGTATCTTTATCCGTTCGTTTGCAGTTGAGGTCATTGAAAGGTCATTCAGCACGCATCGGAAGCTTGGCATGGAATGGTCCGATTCTCACAACAGGCAGCCGCGACAATCTCATCATAAACCACGATGGTACCTAAAGATCCTTTTTACCGTCCAATTTGGGGACACCTCATGCTTTCATTAGAGTAGCTCTTGTGTATGATGAAGGTTAATTACACATAGGAATTCAAATGTTTTTTGTGAGTTATTAGCAAATGCCATTCCTTTCATGAGTCTTCTCATGTTGAGTTAGTGTGCTATTAGTGTCATTGGCATCAACTTGTCACATTGGCAACTATTATGGCAACATGAAGGCAATATTAAATCAACATAAGCTTGACATGTATTTATCATTATCGTAATATTAATCTAAAGAGTTCCGGAGTATTAGATTTACATTCACTCACCATGAACAACTTTGTGAATCGAGTAGAGGACCTTTTGAGACGCTTTTGAAGGCGTCGGTTTCGAAATCATTTTGTGGCATCACTTCCTGAACGATGCAGCTTCAAGATACTAGTGTGCTAGTGTCATATGACACTTTCATTAAAAGTGATGGGTTGTTTGCAGTGAGGATACGGGACCATATAGTTGGAACGATGGAGGCTCATGAGCAGGAGGTGTGTGGGCTCAAGTGGTCCCCATCAGGGCAACAGCTGGCCAGCGGGGGCAATGACAATTTGCTCCACATTTGGGATGCAGCGGCTGCTTCAACGCAAGGTCCAAGCCCCTATCTCCACCGCCTTGACGACCACAGAGCTGCCGTGAAGGCATTGGCATGGTGCCCCTTTCAAAGTAACTTGCTTGCTTCTGGAGGAGGAACAGCCGATCGTTGCATCAAGTTCTGGAATACGCACACAGGGGCTTGTCTCAACAGCATTGATACTCAATCTCAGGTATCGTTGGCACTGGCCCATCCTCCAGGAGGGTATTCGTTAGTAGGACTTGTTCGCCATAATTTTTTTCCCTATTCCATTACACATGTTCACCTCCAATTGAATGCAACTTCAAGTCAGATTAAGGGGTGTGTTGGTTATAGAGAGAGTTTGGACTTGGGATATTGTTTTTGGAATACGTCATGTGAGGAGGTTTATAGTAGGGGTGTTGTATTGAAGAGGTTTGAGTGTCGTTGAGGGATCGTTCCATGGATCCGTAGTATTTTCATAGCAAGTTCTATGTTTATGTCCCAACGATGCCGGGATGAATCTATATGGATTTAACGCCTGGCTCTACCTTTCCAAACCGTGCAGATAAAATGTCGATCTCTCTTACGATGTATGTCTATTTTGTAATTGTTTTTGTGTGCTCAGAAACCAGTTTTCCCATTGTGCTTGAATCTAGGTATGCGCATTGCAATGGAGTAAGCATGAGCGTGAGCTTCTGAGTTCGCATGGATTCAGCCAGAACCAGCTCTGTTTATGGAAGTACCCCTCCATGGTCAAACTGGCTGAACTTACCGGTCACACATCAAGGGTTCTTCATTTGGCACAGGTATCGTTTCCAAATGACTTCATATCATTCTCTAATCTGAAGATTTCCTTCTTTAGGTAATTTGTGACACTTACCTTGAGAATTTAACAATCCTACCTGGCATTCTTAGGGGCTACACAAACTTCACTAGCAAGGTTCCTATTTCTCTTGGAACCATGTTTAATTCGGAACCAACTATCGATTATAGCAACTTCAGAACATGTCATGAAACTTCCGAGGATTATGGCTTATTTTTTCTATTTGAACATCTTGTTTCGTTCCTGGATGATTTATTGCAACTCCTAAAGATATAAAAATGGCATGTTTGGCCGTTTGGATCACTGAAGAGGATCACAGGCGTTTGGATCTCTGTAATTTATTGAAATGTGTTCTTAACTTTGCAGAGTCCTGATGGATACACGATAGCGTCGGCAGCGGGAGATGAGACCCTTCGATTCTGGAAGGTGTTTGGAAATCCAGAATCTTCGAGGACATCCTCCAAAGCGAAGACCAAGGAAGCCGGGAGTGTCTTAAATTCCTTGACAAGAATTCGATAAGGTCCGAGTCATCTTGCTCTTTTGGGGAATTATTTCAGTTGTCCATATTGGCATCAGATTCTGACCAGGTACGTATCGTACTCTTACATTTGTATAGTATTACATCAACCCGAAATGTCAGTGGTTCCATTTGATATAATTCTATGTCGTAGATATGTTGATGTGATTATCGTGCAAGCAACAATCTGCCCCTGATTGATGCGACGTCATCTGCATGACACTTCGCAATAGCAGGGTATTCACATCAACATATCTGTAACTTATCATTACATAATTACGAAGCGCATAGCTTTGAGTACATAAAGTAGTGTAAAGCCATTTTTTTAAACCGGGAAAGAGGGGATTTATCGAGGGATTCGTAGTCATATTCGTCGAAATGGCAAGATTTCAAGGAGTTGCACCTTATATCTTAAATCAGGAAACTTCGATATCTACCGGATCTACTTTTTGAGCTCAGTGCATTTGAGTTTCACAATTTTGTCTTTCCGGCCATTTTGACAAATATGATTATGACTTATTTGTGCGGCCTAGTGGTGAGTACATGATGAATGTTGTTATTCAATCGCTTAATTTTCAACAACGCATCTCATTGGTCACTGAGACCGTGCTCTAAACCAGGGCCAAACCCGACGGTGTTTGATAAACACCAACACTCCCTTCAGGGTATTATCATCTCTAATGCAACGCTCGGTCGCTGGTCTTTAGTGACGAAGAGCTGTTGCTCCGATGTTGCTCTTGCCTAGTACTAGATTATCTGATTTCAATTCATAGGAATACTGTAACCCAGAGCTCAAAATATGTAGATCTGGATCGTAATACAGACTTTCTTGTTGCAAATGAAGGTGATCTTTACCAAAGTATTAGGTGTTCCTTGCAAGACACTCCAGCAGTTGCAACATGAGGGCTGTGGCATCGTTGAAAAAGAGCGACTGTGAACAGCGTAATTGACCCACAGAATTCAATCAGCAAACACCCAGAACAGGTACAACAAATTGTGAACTCGAACTCTGAAAGTCGGCACTCCATGAAATTGATAATTGTTTGCGATTACATACAAGAAATCACCATGATTTGAGGTGTGTACAGTATATAGGAAGAACAGCTGTTGAAAATTCGTCTAAGAGGGGAGAAAATATGACTCACTTGCGCACACAAATTCCCGATTAACCCAAACCCCAAGCAACCCTTCACAGTCAATCAATCGAAACCGGAGCGTTCCTGATTTCAGTAAAACAGAACGCAATTGACCACACTTCAGAGACAGAAATTGTCTTTGTCGACCCTACACTCGATGCAACAGTGAGATGTTTCCGGGCAATCGGAAGTTACAGTATCTCTCCAATGGGCCCAGGAAATGAGACTTCATGCTCTGAATGGAAAAGTTCTTTCAGTATGGGTTTCAGTGCAATTTCACGTGATCTCACACATGAGTCCAAGCGGCTACTAGACATTCAAAATGTTATTTTAGTCATCAGATACACAAATCTAGGAGAAATCTAGGAGAAGTTCAACGAACTTTGAGAGCAAAGTAGAACGACGTCATGCAATCAAAATCTTCGTATTATAGCGAAAAGTCTCTTCCCAATTTTGTTACACGGTTATGTACCAAATCTGCCTTTGTAAAAACACCAAAGAAAAGCATGTTTGAAGCTCGGAAACAACCACCAGATAATAACACAGTTCCTATAAGTAGCAAAAGATTGATGTAGGGTCTAGGGCGACATCTCCCCCTCCTTGTATCAAATCAAACTGAGTTGCAAGGTTCCTTTGCAATGATCTACTTGCACTGCCATTGTTGAAAATTACAGCACCGAAATATTAAAAGTTTGAGCATGATACTTCCCCCAAGTGCTGAGAGAAATCTTCACATTAGTAGGTAATTGAACCCATTAAAAGGTTTTGAGTTTTTTTACTAATTTTAATACTAATTGAGGTGAGTACGGGTGTGTGCACATCATCATTAGTACACCAATGTGGAGGCAAGAATTGAACGTTCGCATATCAATTCTACAATTTTGCATTAACCATACTAGACCCTTTTATAGGGACAATTTGGAAGAACCTGGTCACTTTAAAGACCTGATACGTAAGTAGCCACATGCTCTAAACGATCAATGATCTCCGGTTCATTGCCTTTTCTCTACTTCCCTACTTCAATCTCCCTATTTCCTCCAGAGTCGGATTGACAACAGTGATCGTAACAATCTCATGTCACCAGAAGTCTAAAAAAAAACTAATGCCCAGTTCATCCAGATCAATTTCACCATCAATTAACATCTGAATTGCCTTCATCGCAACGTGAGCCCCTTGTTAAACCTTTTGTCAATGTCATAATAACTCGGAGCATGCATGTTCGGACAGAAGCTCAATTGACTTTTAGGCTAAAGGTGTCTCTAAATGTGGACAGGTGATCTAATTCAGCTAACAAAGCAAAATATACCCGTCATTCTAGATAACAAGCACTCAAGTAGCACGCTGTCATATAGCATTGGCTTGCTTTTCAAGTATCACCAGACTTCTCAAACTTCCTCACATGCATGCATTGCAAATGTAGCTTTTGTCAATGCAAAGCCTCCTCCTCTTCGGTACAGAGCCAATAAATGACGGTCCACTGTCCATTTCTAGCTTTCGACTCAACAAAAGTTAAGGTGTACATACCATATGCACAGCTGTCCAAATTGGAGCACTTGTTTGTTGTACAGCACGCTACCACAGGAGTAGCAATGTGTTGTAAAAAAGGTAAAAGACAACATCTAGAGGCCCTGGGATGGAGTAGTGCAAACAGTCTCTTGGAGGCCCCATGTGTCCATCCGGTCGCAAACTCAGCATGGTGTCGACGTCCAGGAAGACGAAGTGGGCTCGGTGGATGATCCTCCGAGCCATTTCGTTCTGCCTCGCAAATTCACCCCAATGGTATGGCAAAGGACCCTTCTCCTGGGGCTCCTCCAGTGGGTCATGCAGATCTACACAACCCTTGTGCCCTGCAGACGAGAAGGATCAAACTCCTTGTTAATAAGAGCTCAGAACCACAACACGCGCTACCAGTCCTAGTGCCTCTCTTTTGTCTTCAAAAAAGCAGAACTCCACCACCTGAAACTTCAAATAAGTGAGACCACAACTGTCCTTGTTTACCACATCATGGGGTGATCACCAAGGGTGGTGACTTCAATTATATTACCTACTCTAGAAATTCAAGCTAGGAAGGAAAGTTGACTGGGGGGGTGACATGGATGGATAGTTCACATGAGAAAGAGTGAGGTTTATAGAATGTTAACGTAACCACATCTAATTGCAGCACCTGCCTAAATGGAGTACCCCAAAAAATCTTGCACAATTACTGGATATTGATTTTGAGAATGTTTAGTGATTTTGAGAATGTCAGTCACCTTAACATCAGAACTTGAGTTGGTTTTCATGTTCGCTACCAATAAATGTTGAACCCTAACAGCGTTGGGACATGGCATCCAAATAATGCATCTTTGGTGCGCTGGAATCCTTTTTGAGTTGCTAACAAGAACATTAAAAAATCAGTTGACTCTAATGATAGAAACGTTGAGCGCTAAATTATAAGAAAGGAAAAGCAGAGTTAGGTACCTGGAGACGTGTTTCTGTAGACGACCAGAAGGTGAGGGTACCGCGCTTGTAAAACCTGCACAATTTGATGGAGCTCAGTGACGAAGGATAGGTCGGATCGGAACCAGGCTCCTCGATTCATGAGCAGGATCTCAATGTTCCACTCCTCGATGTACTGCGTGACCTCGGTGGTGTTCAACAAAGGGCTACAAACCCATGCAAGGTTGAAGCCCTCGCCTCCCAGCACATCCACACACACTGGCTCGAATCCTACCCCGTGAAACGGATACTGTGTTTCTGAGAGTTCGGATCTCAAGAAATTCAAGAACGTGATGAAAATCTGGTAGCTAATGGAGTCCCCGGAAATCAACAAATGCCTTCCTCTACCAATTCGTCTGCACAAACAAACGAATGCGTGGTCAAGATGATCTCTCTAATTTCCCCTGCCACCTAACCCTAATTATTCTCTGATAGAAACGCTATCATACACTCACTTGCAAAAGTCTGCTCGATCAAAGGGTACCATCGGACACGACGGTGAAGTTTGCCAGAACCATTTCAGTTCCTTCCTTGACTGTTCTGCCATTTCCAAAGACAGTGAACAAAACAGAATTACTGAGAAGAAATAACAGTGATTATGGAGCGTATGGAATGGAATGATAAGCAGTGGCACTCGAATTACTTACAGTCCATGGTTGAATTTGGGCTGCAAGAGAGGCAGGCAGGGGACTCCCGTAGACAACAACAGCGCTAGATGTAGCGTTGCAGAAGCGAAGGGCATAATCACACCTCGTGAAGTTCGCTGTGTGGTAGACTTTCACCTTGCAACACATGGCCCTCGGTGTTCCGTCCAGCACCCATCGTCCTGTTTGACTGCCCAGGAATAAGCACCACTTAGAAATTGATTTCAGTTCTCAAAGTTAGGGTCAATCCACAACCAATTCATCTGCATTTGGAATTTAACTCCATAGAGCCAAGAGTCCCAAATTGGGACTCATGTTTTAGCACGTTGGAGAGGCTCATACGAGACTCTTTTTTGTTTTTTGACCACCGCATGCAATGCTCTTCAGTAATCCTGGTGATGTAAAATATTGCTGCGTCTGAGTTATAATCTAGACAATATGATCAATCACATTCGCCATCGTAAAGGCACGAAATTACAGTCCTTTCGGGGCTAAGCTAACCTGAAGCAATCCTGGTGGGACCAGAAGTGGCGAACCTCTTTGCCTCGCAGCGACGTGCCTTGAATATATGACCTAACTGTGCTGGTTCGTAAGGGGGAATAAGGAGACTGCAACCAACATTACACCAATTCAATATCCCTGCAACTCCCAAATCCCAAATTCAAGATCTGAATCCGAATTGTCTCAAAAACCAGCTTGCTAGACATACCATGGAGGCGCGCTTCGGAGGACGGGGAGTGTTGATGGTGGATCCAGGCGACTGGAAATACGTGGAGAGTAATTCATATCGCTCCCTCACAAAGGATTCGAAAACAATGGTGAAGGGCGTACTCCAGAGAACAACGAAGACGATGAGGGTCGTCCCTAGGCAGAAACAACTGCTGCACCTGCAATGTAGCTTCCGCAATTGCTTGCAGCGGAAGATTCTCATGACTGTTAAATAACTGCTTGTTAGCCTAGAAAAAAATTAGGTCATCACACGAGGCAGCTAGAAGTCCAATTATGAGATCCGAGCTTGTAACGGAAGAATCTGTTGTTAAATAACTGCTTGTAAGCTAGACAAATATTAGGTCATCACGAGGCAGCCAGAAGTCCAATTGTGAGAGCTACTGATTACAGCTGGTTCTTGCTGAGCCTGGTACTTAGGATTGTGACATTGCCAGCTATCTTAATGATGCAAAAGAAGAGCAGCAGCTTCAATGAACACAGTCAGGAAAGATCGATGCGTACAGCAAAGAACAGAACTCAAACTCATTTACTGCTCAAGATGTCACACAATTGATTGAGCACCCACATAGCCTGGCCCAGAATTTGCACAGTCGATTCAAATGATCTGTAAACCACTGATCACACGATTCACCTTGGATTAGGGTTCATAAACTGCCATCATACCCGTGAAATTTGGTTACCATTCAGTAGACCTACAGGGGTGGAGATCGATGCCCTAATTCATTAGCAATAGCATTTCCATATGAATTACAGCAAGCACGTGAAGAGATGTGGAACCTGCATACCACGAAGCCAAGCATTGGAGGGCGGGGCTTCTTGATCGCAAAGACTCCAAATCGCTCCACATTTAATTAGGACCTCGCAACAGGACATGCAAGAAATGGTCTGCAGAAGTAAGCAAATTTCATAATCACGTCCCAAAACTCTACGAAGAAGCACAGAACGGTTTCTCGTTTCTCCAATTTGGTAACATGCAACCCTAGAAATCGTGGAGCAGGAATCGCAAGGTCTGGCACCACAATAAAATTGTAATCCATGTCGGGCTTGTGGCGGAGAACGACAACGACACGGTGAACATCCCTGCAAAGAAACTGCAGAAACTGCAAATGGCCGAATTCTATAATGGCTTGCGGGAAATTCTCATGTTCACTCTATAACATTATCGATAGAGTACCACATAGCCAGAAGATGAAAGAGGAATCTCACAAAGCTTGATGGCACTGGCTCAGATCCCCTGTTCAAGCATGCGCACGCTAAATTGAAGACCAGATCGACCCTCGCACCATCGATACTTCAGTTCCGATCCAGCGACTGCATGAAAAATGTGGTCAGGACGACGTACAGAAGTCCAATACTGTATGTCATTGGAAATCCTTCAGTAGCTTCGTATAAATTCTACAGAACGTAAGTGCAGGCAGCTCGATCAGTCTTCAATTGCTTGATTTTCAGGACCACAAGTGACGAAACTCTGTTTGGTTTGGATTTGGGGGAGTTGCTCCTCATGAATGGAAGTTGAGGGCTCTTCTCATTTGGCAGTTTGCTGTAGCTGAATCATGGTAAAGGCAGATTTGGTAGTTGGATATGACAACCCAGTAAGGTGAACCAGACTATTACCATCGTTGTTGTCAAGTCAAAGGACCCCTGGGGGAGTCTTTTCTAGTAGAGGAATTGATTTGCACTTGGCCTAAATTTTAAGCCACCTGGAACAATTCTGTACACACACAACATTGGTTTGGAAGTTGGTGGGATGGGATTCTGTACCTCTTTGTGAATACCAACAAAGGTGTAAAGACAGTAGAGTCAATCATAAAGTGTGTGCAATGAGAGGGACCAGGCGACTGAGTTTGAGAAAAACATAGGACAAAACTCCTTGAAGCATCCAAACTGGGGCATGACGGAGTTTGGTGTTGTGTTTCTTTTGTACTATTCTCAAGTACGCCTTCTTCTCACACCCCTCATACAAACTAGGGTTCACTAACTTCACTTGACGATTAACTCTAGTGAGTATGGAACTGGTGTACGTGGACTTGGATGTGGATGTGGATGTGGGACCTTGACTAAATAAAAGGTATGTTCTCACTTGGTGTTAAAAGAGTGTTGTTACTGAGGGTCTTAGGAACGACTATAGACCTACTTCTGGGCCTGATTCACATCGCAAACATCACCCCTAGCACCCAAGTGTGAACATAACTCTCTCACTTACTATGGTATCCACTCACCTCACAGACAGATCAAAGTTAAGTTATCTCAGTATTTGAACTGTTGCATTATTTCAACTGTTGCATTCGATGTCACCGTTACTGAAGGAATACGGAATGAAGAAGAAAAAAAATGAAAAAAATAATTCACGGCAATAAGTCATGCTATCACCTCTCGATTCTCACACATAGACGTGATGACGCTGCTCGATTCTTGAGGTCATGATAAGTACAGATTCAGTTTGGAAAGGTCAGTACACCTGAATGAAAGTCAGGTATATTCATTTGAATGTGTGAAGTTGAATCGAAAGATCATGCGCCGTAACCCACAAGCCAAGTCTGGAATCTGTTTGACCCATGATAGACCCAGTTTCTCTTTGGTTGAAAAGCTTGAACAATCCCTTCCAATAGGAGTTGGAGGTGCAGGTGCCAAACGCAGCGACCCTGGAGAATTTGAACTTATCATCTAGCTGTAGCTGAAAAATTGACAACTGAGGTAGTATGGTCTCTTTCCGCTTTCAAAGGAAGGAGACGTACATGTGAGGGTGGCAAGTTTGTACTTTTACCATGCAATGAAAATCTCGGCTTGTTTGGGTCAAAAGGAAAAAAAAGGAAAAAAAAAAAAGAAGAAGAAGAGAGAGACGTACATTAGAACTCAAGTAAAACACAAGACACTCAGTGAGGGAGATGAGGAACCTTGGAATCTCAAGCTAGAAGTGATCTCTTCGACTAGAAGGAGAGAGAGTTGGTCGAAAAAATCATCATGAATGAAGAGACTATTGGTGGTGGTTCACTTGACAACACACAACATGGATGGAGGTCGCAAGTGCTACTAGAAGAGACCATGAGGTAGCATGAAGGGCCTTTGAGGTAAGGATGGAAATGAACCTTGGAATGTTGGGCTGGTTATTGTGGGAATCATCCTTTGGGGTACCGTGTGAAAAATCATGTGCTTGAAAAAAACCCAACCAAGAGCATTCATTGGAGGTCAAACTCTTGTGCAAGACCTCCCATTTTCATACAAAATTCTAAGGATGAACATCTGCACTTACATTGTCTTACATAGAAGGATTCTCTATCATCCATCGGTCACTTTTAGGCCACTGCATCTTTGCGGGGTTAAACATTATTTGAGTGATTTATTTTGTTATGGTTGGAATGCATATAATAGGTGACTAACTTATATGACTATTGTTCAGTAGGTTCTGAATGAAAATTTCAAATCAGGACATCCGGTGAATTATGACAACTGAATCATATATCCCTTGCTGATAGATCAGGCTGGCTCTTAGGAGAGCATGCTCATAAATTGGAATTCAAAAAAAGAATTGACATCCAAATTTGAAATTCTGAAAAAAGAGTGTGCTGTATTCTCAAATTCCTCAACATGGGTATTGTAGGTGTGATGCAACTGAACAAAGATTTCAGAAATGCAAAAAAACATTAACCATTGCAAACCTTCTAACACCAATGCAAAGTACACTGCAACCGTGGGTAATGATTCCAATAAAATTGGATGAACAAAGTTCATTCAATCCAACAATCATGATGATGCTTTTTGGTGTGTGTTTTTGACTCTAAAGTACCAATTCATCATGAACACAGTGGATATTGACTCTTAATTCTAGAAGGATGTCGTAGACATCAAGTGTGTCCCATGGATGACAAAGAATCCTTCTATGTAGGACACAAGTGCAGCTCAGAATTCTCTATGAAAAGAGATCTTGCATGTCTTGTAGTTTGCCATCCAATGAATGTTATCTCTTGGGTTTTTTTTTTAAGCAAATGATTCACAGAGTACCCCAAAGGCTGATTTACACGTAGGGTGACCATCCCACCATCCTTCTCCGGGTTAAAGGGCTTCCATCATTCTTATCTTACATGCTTCAAAATCACCAATTGTTTTGGAGATGCTACAGACAGTGTTTTCCTTCCCTGTATGGGTTTTTTTTTGTATGTTTTCAATGATTTTTTTTTTACTTAACATGTGATGCACAAAAACCATGTGTAGAAGTTCCCACCAACCAGGGACATCCTGAACTTACTGCAGTCACCTGTTTCATGTGCATTTGGCAAGCCATTGGTTCCTGAAAATCATACCCTGATGTAAGCTTACTCTTTGTTTACATTTTTTCAGAAAAGGGACACATGCTTGACATAACATAAGTTGACTTCAACCCTTAAACAACGACAGGGTGACTTTGGAAATCATTAGTTTTTTATGACCGTGTGAAGCATTCTTGGCTTAAAAAATTGCGAAAGCACTCATTGCAAGACAAACTACTGTAGAAGACCTCCCCCTTTTCTTACAAAATTCCGAGGATGAACAGTTGCACTTCTGTCCTACATAGAGAGATCCTTTGTCATCCATCAGACGCAAAAACGTCTGCCTCGACGTTTAAGGATTAACTTAAGTAAAGGCTGCCCCATAAGCCCATTGTCAAAGGCTATTGTATTAGAACCCAGTCGTTCCTTGCACGGCAAGTTAACTTACGGCCATTTTCATTATTGTATTGAAATGTGGACCTGTAACTAACCCCTAAACATTCATTGACGATTTGAGAAAAAACATCATAAAGTACCTATTTTGAAGAATATTTCGGACACCCAAGTTCCAATTTGAGGAAAAATCATCGCAAAGTACTATTTCAAAGAACATTTTGGACACCCAAGTTCCAATTTGAGGAAAAATCATCGCAAAGTACTATTTCAAAGAACATTTTGGACACCCAAGTTCCTATTTGGTGGGGTGGTCAAGCATGAAGAAGCTATAGTAAGTTGGAATCCACTAGGAATTGTGTGTCCTTGTGGATGAATCTTAAAGTTATTCACTCCGACCCGCAGCATGCTGGACTTTGGGTGTCAAGTGAGATTTCCGTGTTGCTGCAGGAATCTCGCTCCGTATTGGTGACTTATTGTGGACTTTAGCATCGTAAAGACCCTTCCGAGGCTACCTGTCAACTTGTGAACAACTTGAAATTTAGGTCGGACGTACATAAAGCAGAATTTTTTTTTGTGATATGTCCCCAGTTCTGACATAAAGAAACGAATACCCTGATGTCCCTCCAAATACGATGCAATGGCATGCTGCCAGGAACACAAGTTCTACAGTCAAAAAAAAAAGCGTTGACAAAAAGAGCACGGGTTCTGAAAAAAAAAGTGTCTTCTAACGAAGAGGTACATTTTGCTTTCTCGTTGCACTAGCGATGTACAAATGTTGTACGCTTAACCTTCAAACGTCGACACGGATGTTTGGCGTGAGTTGGATGACAAGGAATCCTTCTGGTAGGACAGAAGTGCAACTATTTATCTTTGGAATTTTGCTGTGAAAAGGGGAGGTTGTCTACTGAAGTTCGACTTTCAATGAGTGCTTTTGCTATTTTTTTAAGCCGGTGATTTACACGGTAATAAAAATGGATGGTTTCCATGATCGCCTATTTGTCTTTTAAGGATTAACGTCTGAAGGACCAAGACCTTTTTTTTGCCAAAAAAACACACTCAAAATTGCCATTTCTATAGCAAAGGGTGAAAAATTTGAAAATTGTTTTTCGGGGGCACATCTCATTGTGGGATCTTACACCTAACTAGTTTGAGAATGTGTGGAAAATCTAAATTATCAGTATCTCTAAGATGAAATTACAATGTACTAATCCAAAATGGTGAGATTGTTCTAGCAAGCAAATTGAACCATGTGGAATTCTATTTTTTGAAAAAAATGTAAAAATTGCATTCAGAAATGAATCCTATAAGTTATTTTTTCTAAAAGATGCTTTGATTGCCCGAAAAACAAGATTGTCCATAACTTTCTCATAACAAATCCAAATGGAGTGAATCAAAGCTTTCTATGCAGACAAAAACATAATCTATGAGAAAAAAAATTTAATTAAAATCTTTTAATTTTTTTGTTGCCCCTCTCCCTTGTTTTGAGCTTATTTTTCTATCTTCAAAAAGAGTTTTAAAAAATCAAGACAAAAATTGAGATTGTAGATATCTGCCCAAAATCCAATTTGTCCCCCAAAGGAACAATGATCCTGTAGGGGTTAAGGAAGTGGATGTTTTTAGTGATGACTATGTTTCAACTTCAAAAATTCATAACTAATTTCATGAACTTCAAAAAAATAATATGAAACAACTTGGAGGATTCAAAGGCTATTCATAACATGAAACAATTTCAGATAGAAAACACATCCTAACCAATAGAAAGCTACACTTGTGTGTATATATACATGCACATAGTTGGTGCTTCAAATCTGAATCTAAAATAATGAATCTAAAGTAAAAGTATTAGTACAAGTTCTAAAGATCTCAAAGCTTTAGAACACTCAAAGTCTTAAATACCTAGTATGTCATGGAATTTCAAAGAACCAAAACTCAATAATTAAATTGGAAATGCCTTAAGCATATCAAAAATATACACTCCATGTTTAGTATATATTCAATCTTTTCTATTTGTATTACCACAAAAAAAAACTTTAAGAAAATATCAATATATATATATATATGTATATTGAAAATTAGAGTAAACCAGCCATTTACCGCACACATCCAAGAAATACTCAACAATCGTTTCCAATTATTGCACAATGCCTATACAATTCAACTACCAATTCCATTGTGATGGGGACAAAAATATGTGCCATTGCCCAATGACCCTACACTATGCAATGAAGGGTTGCAAGGAATTTTTAACTAGATTTCAAGTGCAATACCTTTAAATTGCAATAAAATTTATAGGAATAAATCTTTTTGCATTTTGTTTTTGAAGGCGAATCTTAACATGACATTTAATAATCATGCCAAATTTCAAAACATGCAAGTCTTTATATTTATGTGAAGAAAAATTAGAATTTTGTTTGTGCAGTGATTGGTAAGTTTATTATAGTTGCTTCAAAGTTCAACATCACTTCCATTGAAGACCTCACCAAGAGATTTATCCCACCAATAGAAACTTTTTCCAAAGTGTTCACCCCTATTTGAAAAAACCACTATCACTTTTGGTCCCCCTTTCATTGGGTTGAAGAATTATAAGGTAGTTGGTCCATAAATTGCCCACCTAAGAGTTAGAATTGAATTTTGGCAAGGTGAATCTCTTTGAAATAATATTCAGTAAATTTTCCTTCAAAGAAGAGTGGAATTGGTATTTAATCAAAGTTGTTTCATATTTTTCAAAGCTTTATGAAATTAGTTATAAAATTTTGAAGTTGAAATGACATAGGACTCTAAAATTGCCCACCTCCTAAAGTGTGAGTTGATTTCTCATCATCAATTTCTCCATTCTTTTCATGACACATGTGCTTGGTTTGGAGTGCCAAAGTGAACAAGAAGTAGTCTCTTAAATGAGCAGCTTTGGAATAGTCTACACATTAGACATGGGTCCAAACCACTTTTTGCCTTCCAAAATTCATAGTAATTTCAATTCAAGCAATAAAATTACCAAATTTTGGCAATCCCCTCATTTCTATCTCTAAGGTAGGTGGCTCTTAAACTGACCCTTTAAGAGCTGATTGCATTTTTGGGACAGCTAAACATCTCAAAACAATTTTCAGTGAATTTTGGTAGGAAGAAAAAAGGAATAGGCATCTAATCCAAGTCGTTTCATATTTTTTGGACCTTTGTGGAATTAGTTACAAATTTTTGAAGTTGAAACACAGTGGTTTCTAAAACCGACCCCCTTCTGAAATGTACGCAGTTTATACATTTCAGAAGTAAAATGTACCAAATCGATTTTAGAACCAGGTTGGTTTAAGAACCACCTACCTTATACCTGTGAAAACATTTGCTTTGTTATTGTACTCCACCTCATGTGCACAGTTGCTTATTCAGTCAGTTATGGGTGGTTCTACCCTACCCATCTATTCTGAAATAATTCTCATCTGAAGATGAAAATTCAACCCACTTCCAACTGAACTCCAACCACCCTCACCCCCAATGTGGACCATGGTTTTGTTGAAAACACCAAGCACTTGTTTGATAAACTACAACACAATCCCAAATTCAAATTCACCCCTACTAAATTTGTGTATGACTCCCCCCCCCCCCATCTTTGTACACAAAAATTCAAACACTTGAAAATCATGTTTGGTATTGAAAAGTGAAAATTAAAGTGCAAAATGAACCCGTGGAAATCAATGTTTTGGTAGAGAATTACTAGTTAGTTTATTATTAGCCAATGCCTTTGGAAAAATAATCAATTGGAGTGTGAAAATAGAGGATCCCAAACTGAACAAAAAAAATTGGTAGGACCAACAATTAACCAACCGATGTGCAAAAATAAAATTAAGGTGGATAAGTAGTCAATGCTTTTGTGAAATTATTGAGTTTTAGCCACTTACCATTTCAAATCCAAGGCTAATGCCTAGGTTAATGGTATTGGAGTGTGTGTTCTTTTATAAGGTGGGTTAGTATTGCTTTAGGGTTGATTGTTGAGGGACTTGGAGTGCTTGAACAAGGCGGAGGGGGGAATCATTTTAGGATTGGTTGTAGTACATTAGATGAGTTTCCTTCGCAGTGGAGGGCTGCGTGTTCCCAACAATTCCCATGTTGTAGGAACTGCTGGGAATACGACGTGGTAGTTTGCTGACATAGTTGAGCGACTGCCATGTCGGGAAAAAAAATTCCAAAAAAAATGATTTTTTTTTTCATTTCAAGAATTTTAATTTTAATTTTTTTTTTTAATTTTTTTTGTCGGGAACAGTGGCTCCCCGAAAGGGGGGGGACTTGGGTCGGGAACAGGCCTGAAACGGCCCTCCCGCCTCCGGAATCTCTTCTAATGGCTAGCCAGTGCACCATTGTCCGTGTTTGCTTGATGCAATGAAGTTTGGAATTTAATTTCAAAACTATATTATAGTGCCTTTGAAAGAAGAAGATTGTAGCCTCTACAAATTTTGAAGTTGAAGGAAAGTGAAACTAAGGTGAAAATTTGATGCAAGAGGAAATGAATCGGGAAATTTTGATAAGGAGAGAATGCAACCGGTGCCCTTTGAAAATGGCTAGAGGGGATTGACCCCTTCAATTATTGCCCCTCATTATCCCTACAATTTATCCTTGGAGAAAACATTGGAACTTTTTATTTGCTACCCATAATTAAATTTGGAAATTTTGAATTCATATAAGCTTCAAATTTGGTAGGAGATATAATGAAATTCAAAAGATAGCACAAAATAAGGGGCAATTTTTACATTTATCCTTAGGAGGGATAATAAGAGGTCAATTCCCTTGGTTAGTGGAAACAACTAGGATAAACTGACCTCCTTGCTCATCCTCAATTTTTCCCCGTAGAAAATGCAAGAGCTTTTTATTTGCCACATATTATAAAATTTGGAAATTTAGAATTCATATTTAGAATCAAAAGTCTCAAGTTTGCTCGAAAAGGTCTAAAAGATAATTAATTAAGCACAAAATAGGGGGCTTTTTTAATATACTCCCCGAGAATGACTTGGGGATGATGAGGAAGGGGATCAAATCTGTCCAGGGTGAATCGTACCCTTCATTGCCCTGGTTTTTATCCTTCATGAAAACATTGTAATTTTTTATTTGCAACTCATAATATAATTTGGAAATTTCAAATTCATATATCCAATGAGAGGCCCTAAAGTAAGATTGGAAAGGCAGCACAAAATAGGGTGCAATTTTTTACAATTACCTTTGTTTGGGGCAATGAAGGGGGTAATTCTCCCTAGCAGGTCAATCCCCATGCTAGTGGATAGAAACAATGAGGTAAGATTGGCCCCTTTATTGTTCCATTCAAGGTTAAGTATAAAAATTGCCCCCTATTTTGTGATGTGTCAACCTTTAAACACCTCAATCTTTTTTTGAATTTTGGTACATTTATCTTTGTACAAAATATAATTCACCTCAATTTTTATAAAATTAAGCACTAAGGAAGGTTGTCTTTTCAACATTCAAATGTTACATTGGATGAATGAGGGTTTGGTTGGATGAAACTTTGCAAGCCCTTAGTTCATCATTTAGAATATACATGTCGGAGTGTTTACTAAAATCTAAACCCTTTTGAACTCATTCCAATGAAACTATCATCAAAAAGAGATCCACATAAACTGATCGTACCAATGGGAAGTGGAGATAGGCTCGAAGCTCTAAGAAAAGGGACACGTCCTTTGACCATACTATTCAAAAGATTATATTATAGTCAAACAAGAAAATCTTTCAATTTTGAGATTCCAAATTTGAGGGGATAAAGGCACTCATGGATTTAAGGATTAATTTTTGTATTCCTTCACTTCTCCTTGCTCATTTGGGGCCTGTAATTGCAAATACGAATTTAGAATTTACAAATTTTATCATGAGTGGCAAATTAAAAATTCTAGTGTTTTCTCCATGGATAAAAGAACACAGCTAGGGTGAATTGACCCCCTCATTGCCCCGTTTTATCCCTGGGAAAACACTGGGGAATTTTTTATTTGCAATCAGATGAATTTTTTTGCAAATTTTGAATTCAGATTTGCAATTAGCGGCCCCAAATTAGCTAGGGACGATGTAGAAATATAAAAAAATCATGGCAAAAAATAGGGCAGGACGTTAAATCGTGCCAACGAAGGTGGGCCCTGTTGAGGTTGATTTAACCCGGGGAAAACACAGGAATTTTTTATTTGCCAAAAATTGATTTTTTTTGCAACTTCTGAATTCTTATTTGCAATCAGAGACCCCAAATTAGCTAGGTAAGGTCTACAATATCCCCTAGACATGGCTCAAAATAGAGGGATTTTTTTTACTTTTATTCCTAGAACACAAAGTTTACCTTTCTGGGCCCACCTTCGTTGGCATGATTTAACGTCCTGCAAAAATAGGGGGCTTTTTTTCACAATTAACTGAACCCTGGCCGAGGCAAGGAGGGGCCAATGAGCCAGGGGCCCGTCAATTCACCCTGGCCGGTCCGTGCATTTCCCGTGGCCGGTGGAAACGGAGTGAACCTTGCCGTACTCATAGCTTTTTTTCTAGAATCCTTTTTCCTTTCCCTTTTTCAGAATCCATTCCCTTTAGCTTTTTCTGAATCTTTTCCTTTCCCTTTCTTCTTTCACCTTTTTCTGAATCTTTCTCCTTTCGCTTTTTTTCTGAATCTTTTTCCTTTCGCTTTTTCAGAATCTGCTACTAGTAGTGACAGCATGGCCTTCTGTGGGCCCCACCGAATGGACGAGGGTTCCGTCCGTTGGGGTCTGACCTGGAGGGAGTTAGTTGGATGGGGAGGGACAGGTGGGGGCCGGTGAGGTTGGTGGCTCAGTCGGGCCAATCGTGTGGATTCGTGAATATTCAGTCTCACGGACACGTTACTCTAACTACTGCCCCACGCCCGCCAGTGTCGCATGACCACGTGTCGGGATTCCAGGATTCCAGGATTCCAGGGAGTAGGGTAGGTTCGCTATAGTAGATTAGATTAGATTCACACCCCCGCCTGCCACAGGGAGTCCCCTCCCGCGATTCTTAGTTACCTCGCCGCACGGAAAGGTAAATAGTGAATTACCCTCGCGCACTGAAGACGGGCGGACACACGCGCAGCGGACACGGGGCAGCCAACCATCGGTTGGGCACGTCATGGAGAACGCCAAGAGAACGTCGGGCGGGCTAGGGTACGGGTGTCGCCAATTCATAATTTTATTCTTGTGTACTTGATGGGGTTATCTTTGAATTTTTTGGATTCAAATTGAGATTGCTGGCTCTAGTCAATATTTTCTTTTGGTAAGGAAATCATAGCACAAAGTATTGCGATCTTTTCTTGGTGTTTAAATTTTCTTATTAAGAAAAAATATTGGTATTTTCATCCATAAATTTATCACTTCTTTCACTAAATCAATTGAAACTATAGTTGTAGCCAATCGTAAGAAAGAAAAAATGATGCTCAAATTTTTCAAAGGAAGTTGCTTCACAATTGAAAGAGATATGGAATGTAAAAATTTGCCCCCCTTTTCAAGATTGTAACTTCTTACATTTCATAACTTTTCTCCTAGTAGTTTTTTTTTTTTTTTTCCTGACATTTAAACGCCAGTTCTGACATAAAGAAACGAATACCCCCATGTCCCTCCAAATATAATGCAATGGCATGCTGCCAGGAACACAAGTTCTACAGTAAAAAAACAGAAACACTGTTTCCCAGTCGTCAGGGCCTACTTATTTCTTCTTATTAAATTGTTCTACTCTTTTCCAAGAAATCGTCTCAGCCAAGATACATTTTTAACAAAATCTGGCCAAAGAATGTTCAGCTGCTGAAAATAATTTCCCAAATATCCCGACATTCACTTTTTCAAATAATTTTGACCACTATCTTACAGCAGGTACAGGCCTACAGGGATCCCCCTCCAAGGCAGGCACCAAGTGTTTTCACTGAATAAAGAAGAATAATAAACACCGTTGGCCTAGAGTCGGTCTTGGTTGGGGTGAAAAGAAGAAGAAGGAAAAAAAAAAAATTAGGGCAAGATTCCGTCCTCTGTCGTGCTGGCGCCACTCCATCACGAACGCGCTCTTGATCGCCATCCTTGCCCCACGCCTTTGCCTCGGTTATTTCTCCAAGCGCCTGTCCTTTCCTTCCTCAACTCACGTATAACTACAAGTTCGTTTCCGCCGACCTGCCAACTTATTAGCGTTTCCATTCTCTTCGCTTCCGACGTTTCTCGCGCGCTCAAGTCAGGCACGCACGCGTCCTCGCACAAAAATTTCAGGGACAACGGTTGACGAGAGAGAGAGAGAGAGTCAGTGATTCGACGGGGTTACGACGAGATCGCTTCTTCTGTGGAGTGAGTGCCTTTGATTTCGAGAAGAGCCGACGGATTCTTGGTAGGTAGCTTGTGTGTGCCGAGTGTCGTAGGGTTTCTTCGTTTGGATATGGAGATTATTGGCTGTGGTCGGTGGGAAGAGATTCAGATCTCCAGAGTAGTTGCCTTTTTTCTTTTTTAAGAAGTGGTGTAGAATTTTTCCCATTTTCTTGTTTTTTTTTTCTTTGCATGTTTTGCAAATTTTTTTTCTGGAATCGTGGCTTGAATTGAGCATGCGCAACGTGATTTCTCACTTTTGAGAGTGCGCGAGTCGTTTTCGTGTTCTGTTTTTATGAGTGTTAAGATCAGTCGTGCTCTTTCTTATTTTCGTTTAAAAGAAAATTGTTGCTGGAATTGTGGCGTTGAGTTTAGCATTGTGAAGAGTGCGTGAGAGTTTTCTTGTCCTGCTTGTATAGAGTGTTTTTAGATCATTCATGTTCTTGCTTGTGTTCTACGAAAATGAAATTGATTTCGTCTTTTTTCCTGGTTGAATGGAATATTCTTGAACTGATTTCTCACGTTCCTCTACTCTGCAGGGTATAAGCTCACAACGAGTCTGGAAGCGTTCTGAAAACATACGCAGTAGTCAGGATGGTGCTAGTTGAGAATGGTTTGCAGCCGACGAGCACTTCACACAGCCTTGTGAAAGCATGTAGTCTTGAGGCTTTGCAGGCCGCAGCAGGGCCACCAGCAGCGGAAGCGGAAGGGAACCATACCTTGACTCATTCAACTTCAATTGAGCTACCTGTTGAAGCTTACAAAGTGCTCCATAAATTGGCGGGGAAATGGACGGACATCTTGGACCCTGTGGACCTGATGTTGACGCGGCTCAAGGGTGCTATGACAAACAATGTTTATGAGTGCCACTGGGAAAGAAACAATGGGAACCGCCCTAGGAAAGTTCTTGTGCGGGTGTATGGAGAAGGCTCGGGTTTGTTCTTTGACAGAAATGACGAAGTCCTTACATTTGAGCGGATGTCGCAGAAGGGTCAGGGCCCAAAACTATTAGGCCGGTTTCCAAATGGCCGTGTGGAGGAATTCTTGCGAGCTCGGGTTTGCATCTATCCTAGCTTGTGTCTGTCTTATTTTAATCTTTTGACTTTCGTAGCGAGTTAGAAATTAGAACAATAACTTAGCGGCGACTACTTTGACGGGATGGATCTGCTCTGATTACGCGTCTCTTCTATTGTTTTCTTTCGAATATTGTGTATACATTTTCCCAAGGCGTTTGGCAGAGGGAGAAGTGATGTTTATACAACTCTTGATCTCTCAAGACTAGTGGGACGCCTTTTGCCCTTGCATTGCGTTGTGTAAATTCCAGCACTTCAGTTGAATTTTTTTTCACCGTGTCTCGTCAATGCAGACACTCGAGAAGCACGACCTTCGTGATCCAGAAATTTCGAAAAAAATTGCTGTGAAGCTCTTCGACTTCAATAAGATCGACATGCCCGGTCCGCGGAAAGCCAAGATCTGGGAGCGCCTCAGGTTGGCCGCTCATGCAAGCATTCTGTTGCTAAATGTTGTGCGTAGTTTTGTCGTATCTGCCGTGACGGCTTTACCAACATTTAGTTTTTCTATTTTTTTTTTCTTCCTATTGTCCATCTGAATTACTTCTTTGTGCGTCTCTTATTTTGGTCACATATTGGCTACCTGATATGGTAAACAGGCTTCTACTCTTTGGCTTTACCTCCTACTTGTAATATTTAGCGCCATTGCAGCGATACTTGACATGTCTTTGTGGTTACACAAATTTCTGAAAAGTGTGGTCCTTGCCAGGGATTGGTTGGTGAAGATTCTGGAGCACTCCGATTCCAGTCAAGTGATTGAGTTTGGGTTGAATAAACTGGATGATGAAATTAATGATCTACAGCGGCGGCTGATGAAGCCCGATACTAAAATCGGTTTCTGCCACAACGACTTGCAATATGGCAACATCATGCTTTCGGAGAAGGACAACTCTGTGACGCTCATAGTATGTATTCTCCCGCTCCTTCTTTCTTGCATCGGTCGAGCGTCCAGAATCTTTCCTGGTGCCGTACCTGGAAGACGTTGGTTTGAGAACCTGTCATGTACATCCGTCTCATCACCGGAACATAAGTGTATGATGTGATGAATTATTTTCAATTATTGCAGACGCTGTTTGGAACAACTTAACTTTGATATTGCAGTTGCAAGGAAGGCATTTGCTTAGGTAGTTAATTTCTTTGATCAATTGTGTACAATTCTGATGATTGAATCCTACTTATGTGATTTAACCCGGTTTGGAGCAGGATTACGAGTATGCAAGTTACAACCCTGTTGCGTTTGATATTGCCAACCATTTCTGTGAGATGACTGCGGATTATCACAGTGACGAGCCTCATCTCTTAAACCAAGAAGAGTTCCCTGGTGAGTTTGTTTATACTTTGCTGTCCTCATGTCTTATATTCGCTAAATGAACGTGAACGAGATGAATTAGTATAGCACTCTATGTTGTATCATGATTCATGTCTACATTACTAATGCAGAATGTGTTTCAGACTATGAAGAACGAAGCGTGTTTTCACGGGCGTATCTGGAAGCTTCAGGTATTCATTCAAGAGTGTTTCGTAGACCCATCATATTTTTCTTGTATCCACCAGTTGTGTTTTTGATTTCATGATGCGTAACCTGTAAGCTACATATGATTGTGGTGGGGATCCGTTTGCTTTTTTTTTCTGAGCATGTTTTGAGGGGCTTTTATCTTTTGTTCTGATTTTTGTTCTGTTGGTATACAGAGGATTCAGTATCCCAGGCAGATGTGGAGAAGTTCGTGAAGGAGGTGGACGAGTTTGTACTTGCAAGCCACCTACACTGGGCTCTTTGGGGTTTGCTGTCGGTAAGTGTTCATCATCTTTGTTTTAGCTTGATATTTATGTTGAATCTTGAGGTCTGTTTGTTGATTAATTTCTGCATCGTATATCTGTAGACAAGGAAAGCACTTCTGGACGTCGAAACGCAGTTTTGTCAGCAAATTCATTTGGATGATTAACCATTTTCTATCCCCTTTTCCTGGGTCATGATGAAAATGGTTTCTGGGCCGTCATTTCCGCTCTGTTTAATTTGTATGATTTGTAATTTGTGGCAGGCTGCCCATCAGGATGTGGAATTCGATTTTTTGGGATATTCGAAGCAGCGTTTCATTGAGTATTTCAGATTGAAACGTGAACTATTTGGGAGTAGATAAGTCGGGTCGTATTCTTGTGGAATTGTCAAGTGTGGGACGAGCGGGAGTCTTAGTCAGTTGACTCCGGATGTGGAAGGAGACTCCGTGGTGCTCCGAAAACTGGGTTGCCGGATTGTTATTGCTGGACAGACAACCATTTGTCATGTCAAGGTGTGGATGAAAACCCAACATATATGGTGGGGAATTGGGGAAATTTTTCTCTAAGGAATCTTCCATAGTTGGGCCTAATTCAGGCACAAATGATCTTTGTTATTTTTGGTGGCGAAGACACAATGCCCTTGCTTCAGAGCACTATTCAAGCAACTTCCTCTCCGCAATGCTGGGTTGGCGACTCCTGGGACGATGGTACGTCTTCGTTTTGCGCTGCCTGCAGTGTGAAGTTGTGATGTTGGCCTTCGTTTCAAGAGGAGCAACAACTAAATCGAGTAATGTTCTGGAGTCCTTGTGTATTGTAGCAGAATATGAAACCTCCTTTGGTGGTATAGTATTAAAGCCCCTCTCCCCGTCGTTGCATTCTAGTGTAAATATTCATTGGATACCCAAAACTCTGAATCGATGTGGCTGGGATATGGCTTAGATCCCTATATCATTTACTTCTGTCATGGTTCAGTAATGTCATGTAAGATTTATTACACAAACCATAATGTTATACAATTCATTCCCTTTACTTGGGCTGATTTGCAAGATCCAGAATGTTTGTGCTTGAGCGACGGAGAGTTTCTTGATTTGTGCTGTTGTGATGCATGTCACAGTTTCTTCCTCATCATCAAGCACTTACTTCTTGCCAAAATTTTTCGACTTCCGAGAGGAGAGATTGCTTCGACTTCCGAGAGGGGAGATTGCATTGCAGGATTAGATTTAAGGGTTAAACGTTGAGGTAGATGTTGTATCCTCAGAATTTTGTGAGGAAATGGGAGATCCTTTACAATCCAATGAGTTTGGATTTTTTTAGACTAATGATTCCCTTGGCATCAAAATGGATGATATCTATGGTCATGAGTCCATAGTGTAAGGGTTAAGAAATCATCAATTCATAGTATTGGGGAAGTTGTAAGCTTGGATTTCATTTGAAATGAATCTCCATGTTTTTAGCAACTTGGTTAACCTTTAAAGGATGAACAAGTGACTTTGTAAATCATCCCTTTTCATTACTATTGTAAAAGATCTCCTTTTTTACAACAAAATTCCGATGAATATTTGCAAATTTGTCCTATTAGAAGGATCCATTGGACATCAAATGTTGATGTTGATGTTTAAGGGTTAATTACAACTTGTATATGCAAATGGAACAAGAAGATTGTGCAAAAGGCTAAAAGAAGTTTAAATGTTTAAACCCTAAAAGATATAGGGAACCATGTATATGCTACTATATTTGACTTTTAAAGATATATATTGTTGCATTGATAATTTAACAATTAGAATATTCATTTAGAAGTCATTTTGACATTTAAATCTTGTGATATAGTACCAATCTTCAATAGAAACTGTAACCATTTTGAAAATTTTAAAGCATATTGGAAGTGTAATAATGATTCAAATTGGGAGTGTCATATGTCTTTAATCTAGTTTAGCATAAATACAATTTTTTTCCCTATTGTGTATCTCAATTCATGCAACCTCTATGTCAAATGTATGAGAACATGTGTCTAGAATTGTTCAAATTAGAAGTGCCTTGTATCATTGATTTGGCTTAATCCATTCAAGACCATGGTTGATTTTAGAGGTGGATAAGATGTTTTTTGGTCTAAAATTGAATATGGAAAAAATACCTAACTATTATGCATTTTGAATATCTGACTATACTAATGAAATTGGCATGAGGCTTTGCAATAAATGTGTGACAAATTTGCAATGATTCTATATTGATTTCTATATTTTAAGCCAATATTTTGTTTGTTTTTTCCTCCCAAAATTGCATGATAGCACAAATTGTTTTGATTCCCATTCCAATGTATTTGATTTCCAATTCCCTACATCTATCACCTTTCATCCATATCCAAATTCATTCTAAAACTTTAGTCACCAATGAAAAAGTGTCAATTTTGACTAGAAAATAGTTGACCAATCCTCAATGGGTTAACATAAATACAATTTTTTCCATTATTGTATACTTCAATTCATGTAACTTCTATGTCAAATACACAAAATATCATTATCTAGATTTGTTTGATTCAAACTTGTCAATTTCATTGAAACTACCAAATTACAAGACAAAAAGAAGGATGTTTATAAATGGGACCTTATTTGAAAAGTAAGCCATTGTTATAAGGATAAACCAATTGTTTTTAGCAATTTTGAAGAGTTTTTATTGGGATTTTGTTTAGTTCAAATAAATTATTTTTAATCAACAAATGCAATTAATTTCTTCACTTAATCACAAGATATAAATTTTCTCTCTATTTAGATTATACATTCTATGATACGCTCAATCAAAATGTTCACTTTAAAATTACAAATCCTTTAACCTTAAAAGGATTAAACAAAATGTATATCTAAGAACAATTAGAAAATTTATGGAGCAAAAATATCTTTAATTAAATGTACCCAATGAATTTTAAAATGTCTATAGAAATGTATAGAAACAAGTAACACTAGCCTCTATACAGTATTTTTAACTTGCATTGCCCCCACTCTAAGATTGTAGGAAATGAAATTATTCTATGTACCTTTTTGCTAACACATGGAATGGCTTGCATGTTAAGATTGCAGCCACAAAACATTTATGAACCACCATAAGAGGTTCCTTTTCTTTACATGTCTCTTGTTAGAGCCTTGTGGGTTGCTATCACATAGTCCATCGACTCCTGCTTTCGCAGTGGCAAGGGACTGTCAGCCTTGCCTGAGTTCTCGATACTCTTCATCATCTCCTACCGAAGTAGAGAAGTGGAAAGCAGACTCCTTAGGAGGGCTTATCAATATCTCATATAGGCCAGCGACTCCTGCTTTTGCAGTAGCAAGGTGTCGCCGACCTTGCTTGAGTTCCAATACCTCTTCATGGTCATCCAATGCAGTGGAGACATCCATCCCATTGGTCCGTAAGTCACGGTAGCTGATTAGGCTTCGGGAGGCATTAGGGGTATACATTGCTTTCTCACACAGGAGGGGGGGTCCCTCCAAGCAATACTATAGTTGCCTGGCCCTCTCGAAACCAAAAGTTCTAACTTCCAACTATTGTGATGATATCACAAGTTCGCCAGGCGGCTACATCATGTCCAATAAATGTGAAGTATTTCGGATCTCTTAGAACCGTATGCGTCGTGGCACTATCTATGAGAGCTACATCTGCGGGAACTAACTCCTCGGAGATGTGTACTATGTAGTTTTTGATATTTATACCAGAAGAGGAGGGGGCGTCTAGCGTATGAGCCTCTCTCTTTTCATTTCTAAGCTTCTCGAGCTCTTCATACATACTAACAAAGTACATAGGAGTGCGGCAGTATTGGGCGATATGCCCTTGACAGCCGCACTTGTGACAAATACGCTTGTCACAAGGAAAAGATGGCTTATCGAAAGTTCTATCGGAAGTTCTATCAAACGATAGAAAAGAGCGAGAATCACGATTAGATGAACGATTTAAGAATCGAGAAGACCGTGAGACTCTATCAGAAAAGGGTCTAGAAGAGTTTGACTTATCTCTTGAATTTTGCCGATTCAGCAACCGCTGCTGCTACCTCATGCCTTGCGCTTGCTCTCTTGAGATTTCCGAAGTGTGAGTCTCCCGAGGGGATTTAGCCTCCGTGTTTTTAAGTAAAAGTTGGTGCTGCTTTTCAGCAAGTAAGAGATAAGAGCAAGCTTGAGGAAGGAAGATGGTTTGCTCATGATGAAATCGAGCGTGGAGTTGGCTCCACAATTCCGCCGGATTGTCAACTTGAATGTATTGTTGTTGAAGAGAGATGTCGAGGTGACGACGAAGAATGAGTAGCGCTTTCCACCTTGACGATGCCGGAAAGTCGTCCGCAGGTGCAAGATTCAACGCGTCGTCTAATTCCTCCGTGTAAAAACATGACTTAACATTGACGCTCCACTCCATAAAGTTGCTACCATCCGCCTCCAAAGCGTCGAACAAAAGAGGTTGCACTCGGGAACTAGTTTTCCGAGGGTGTTTTACATTTGGTGTGGCCATTGCAGCTAAAAGCAAATAGGAAACGGAATAACAAAAAGAAAATAGAATAAAGAGACAATTGTGCTGACCCAATGTGATATTTTGTGTGGAAAGGGGAATTTTGTGTTGAAGTTAAGCCACTTGCTTACCCAATGTGGTTAGATGGGTTGAAAAGATAGGAAGGGAGAAAAAATGGGTTAGAGTGTTGGATAGGTCCAAGGCAAAATTCTTGATTGCAAAGTTCTTCTAAATTAAAGGACTAGCATTTTAGTACAAATATATTTGTGTGGCAATACTACTCTATAAGGAATACTCAGCTCTTCTTGTTCAATCATCTTTTTTGGTATCATGTGAATCATTTGCTTAAAAAAACCAAGAGCACTCATTGGGAGGTTTTGCAACTAGTGTAAAACCTCCCCTTTCCACACAAAATTCCAAAGATATGCATCTATACCTTTGTTTAATATAGAAGGATTCATCAATCAAACATAGGGCCAAGAATGTTGTTTATTCAATTAATCACATTAGAGAAAAAATTTATGGCCAACAATCATGTTTCAAAGTTCATTGTTTGACCAAACCTTAACCCTTAGGATACAAGGTAGATGTTTTGTATCCAATGGATGACAGAAGATCTCTCTATGTATGACAATTCATCTTGAAAATTTGTGTGTAACTGTAAATATTCATCCTCAATTTTGCAAGAAAGGGGGAGTTGGACAGTAATTTGCCTTGCAATGAGTGCTTTTACAATTTTTTAAGCCAATGTTTCACACGGTCATAAAAACTGATTTGCAAGGAGGCCCATCCTTTAAGGGTTAAAAGAATTCGGTGTATTCTCACGAATATCAGTTTTCAACTTCAAAAGCTCAGTGATTTGCAAGGAGGCCCATCTAACTTACACAAAAAGGAAAACAAGCACGAGATTTCAGAGTGATAAGAATACCACAATCCTGCAGCAAGCAAGTAAAATCAAGTCCACGCTGGAGGCAGTTCCATAAATAATAATGAACCGTAAACAGGTTACAAGGGCTCCAAGCTTTCTTATGAATACCTGACTTCCGCCCCAATGGCGAAATAGACAGGACAACACAGACTAGAAGCAAGCTGTCAATGTACAAAATGGCATGTTAGCAATGCAGTAACATGAACCTTTCAAAAAACATGAGGGTCACGCAGGATTGCCAGCAATTACCATACTCAATTTCGACATACCATTGCTTCCTTACTACCGTGTCTCCTTTAATGTTGCAAGTGAAACCTAGGCGGTTTTAGCGCCAGGAACACCTCGGTGTATCGGCAAGATTGGTATGAGAATATGGGGAACTAAGCCTCGCGCCCCAGCTGCTTAACTAGCCCAGTGCAATGAGAGTATATAACCTATGAATGAAGTAAACTAAGGCCACCAGAAAAGTGCTTTAAAGGTTCAAATTGATGACCTTAAGGGTTCTAGGTTTCTAGGTTTCTAGGGTTCAGAGTTTTAGGGTTCTAGAGCTTACGGTTTTAGGGTTTAGAGTTTAATTCTCAGTAGGTTCGAAGCTGTTATCACCCCACCTCACATTGTATTTGGCAGCCAGATAGTGAGCACCTACTGGACCTCGGCTGCCGTAGGGGTAAAGCTCTGGGGTCACCTTCCGCTTCTCCAGCTCTTGCAGAAGAGGCGTGAACAAAGCCCAGGCAGCATCCAATTCATCACTTCTGATGAACAGCCGCCGCTCACCCTCAATAGCGTCGAGTATGAGCCGCTCATAGGCATCAGGAATCTCTTTATCGTACCTGTTCATCACAAGTCACTCACATTAGTATACAACAACCAAAGACTAGAAAGCCAAATATGCACCCTAAACCCAAAACACGGCTCAGCTGTGTCACACAATTTAGTCCAAAGTTCCATTGCTCTCAACCCCTTTGTGCCTAATTGGCCAACTGAGTTGACATGAACCATTAAGGATAGTCTTAAAAAATAATATGTGGAAGAAGGAAATAAGACATACTAACTATACTGGAAGCCAGAAATGTGTTGGAAGAATTTAAATATACTCTTCCAAAGTGAACACTCTATTTTTAGTTCACGCACTCGGGTTAAGAAATGACAGAAAACAAAGAGCATTGTCCAGAAGATCGGAAATTGAGACTAATCGAAAACAACTCTGTAGGACTTCGGAAAAGTTTGAACACTTCAAGGAGAGTCTGTACCTTGCGGCGTAATGTAAGTTGAGATTTGAACGGTCGAGTCTCATGCCAAGGCCAGGCACCTTGTTATTGATTTTCAAGTAGATAGCCTCGTCCGGTTGCACACGAATCACCAACTCATTTGTTGCTTGGTCCAGATCAGTTCCAAAACTCCGCTTGTAGAGGTTGCCCGGCACATGCCTGAATTGAACGCGAATCTCAGCCCTGCCAGAACAGCCATTTACATTCCAGACACATGTCAAAATGACCAATATCAAGTGGAATACGAATGAGTGTTCCAAATTTGGAGATTAGCACAAGTCAACAAAACTTTGACCATCCATAAATCCATAATTTTTTCCCTTCAGTTATGATGGTTTCTCATTTTATGTGCTTCAAATGCATGTTTGCATGCATGTGATCCAATGGTAATGTGATTTTAGATTTATCTTGTAATTCAAACAAGAAAACTAAAACTAAGTTTGGACATCAGTTTTTTGATGACCTACTTTGAGTCAATTATAAAATTCAATAATCTATTAAACTCACGAAATTTTAATATTTTTGGCTTCATTTTCTGTGTTCACTTCAATTTCCAAAAAGAAATATTGTAAGGAACCCAATCATAGAGGTGAACGCGACCCTCAAAAACGAGAAAAAGTGCATGCACAAACTTATGCTGTCTTCAATTACTTACCCTCTTTTGTGCAGAGCTTTTCCGGCCTTCATCAAAAAGGGAACTCCATCCCATCGGGCATTGTCAATAAAGATAGCAGCTGCAGCAAAGGTGGGCGTAATGCTGTTGTTCGGGACAGTTTTGTCATCCACGTAGGCAGGGTACTTGACGCCGCCACGGACATGCCCTTTGTATTGACCGACTACCACGTTGTTGATGTCCAGTTTCTTCATGGATCTCAAAACCTTTACCTGCAAATGAAAGAGTCACTATCTTAGCAAAGCGTACACTCTACCAAAATTATCAGGACAGGAATTCAGCATTAAGCAACTAAAAAGACAATCCGTTTTCAACAAACAATAGTAACAAACTAGAACAACAAGAATCGGGGATTCATTTGCCCATTAGTGCCCCAAATGGCAGCTTCCATATATGTGGGAGTAGAAATAAACGATTTGGGGAAACCAAACCTTACATTCTTCAACAAAGGAAATATGTTATTAAAGTTACTATAAAAGACTGTTGGCTTCCAAAGTGAAGTTTCTATTTTTCGTTGGGCAATTGGGAGTTAACCCCTCAATGACCAAGGAGCCTTTTTCGGGTGTATGCACTTATTCATATTTTTCTCATGTTCATTATTTCAGTAAAATAATACAGTATCCAAAAATACAAGGGTCCTTTAGAGGTTGGACAAGACATAGATTGTTTAGAGGTATCAACTGTTCTGATTATCCTTACAGATACTTCAATTGGGTCCAATAAACAGCAGCTTCTAGCAAGGCAAACCGCTTAAGACACATGCACAAAAGCAGCTCAGTGTTTAAAGCTGGATAGGAGAAGGAGAAAGTACCTTTTCATTTCGTATATCTTCGGCATCCAAAGTCACAGGAGGCTCCATAGCAAACAGAGCCAGAATCTGCAGAAGATGATTTTGCATAATATCCCGGATAATGCCATAATTGTCAAAATACCTGCACACCCATCAACAACATATCTAAATTAGAGACCAATCATCCAAATCTACGAAAAATCTGACACAAATTCAAATAGCCGTCTAATTAAGGAATAACAGTTGCGACCTACTTACAAATACCACCAAAAAATTATCAGATTGAAAAGGGCTAGCACTCAAATCTAGTCTCTTTCGTTTTGTCAGAAACGACAATCTAAAACAAATGCGGACTCTAGGCAATTTTACTCTCTAATTTGCAACCACGTTCTTATTGCACTTGACTACTACGAGCTTTACTTGAAGGTTATGTTAATACCCTCCGCGTCCTTCAGTCCCGAAGTCTTCAGAAAAGATGAACTGCACGTTGCGGATGTATTGACGCGACCACAGCGGCTCGAAGACGAGGTTGGAGAACCGCAACACAGACAAGTTTTCGACAAGCTCCTTTCCCAAGTAATGATCAATTCTGCATTTTGAATAAAAATAAAATGCATGCCAGCACACAATCGAGCTTCAGGAAATATATACAAAAATGGTTGCAAACACGCAAAGTTCAAACGCAGTCGACACAAGCGTCAGGTGCGGTAATGATCACATGAAACAAAATGCCAGAGGTCAAGGGTTTTAGTAAAAACATACCGGTAAATTTGTTCTTCCTTGAAGTGCTTTTTCAATCCCTTTGTGAGCTCTGCTGACGATTCCGAGTCCCGGCCAAATGGCTTCTCCACAATGACACGAGTCCAACCATTTGTTGAGGATGCAGCACAGCTTGATGACCGAGCCACATCGACAAAAATGTCAGGGGGAATAGAGAGATAAAATAGCCTGTTCGCCACCTTGTTGCCCTGTCACAACAACAAACCCCACCTCCAAGCTTAATCTCCAAAGGATCAAGAAGCCTCATATTCTCTTAGCAGATTTGAGTGGCTCATATGGGGTCTTTCTTTAGTCCAATTTTATTTATCTTTTGATGAACACATGCAATGTCTTAACTGATTCCTGTGATAATTAAAGTCCACCACATCTATATTATATTTCTGACAATGTGATAAACCAATTGGTCATATTAAAACCAAGAGTCCTCAGTCTTTTAGGGGTTTCCTCCTAAACCGAAGACGCAAGTCCACTCACATTGAGGTGCTTTTTGCTGTTTTGAGGGCAAAAACTCGAACTCTGGGTACGAGGAGGATAGAGGATAAACTTATACGCTGGACACAAAGAAGGACCAACTGACGTAACATTCTTGAGTAGTAGAGGCATGGCACCTTTGAAAACAATGCTAACTAAGAGTTATAAAAATCAAAGTCATGCGAAATCAGAGTAAAGAAGTGAAATTAAAGCTTTCACATACTTTCACATTTGAAGACTATAGCTCGCACGTGTTCATATTGACTAGTAGTCAATAATTTCTTTTTAATGCGTTAGGGACTTTTTTCATGCCAATTCAGAGGGTGCTCAACAAGGGCTCTCTAGAATGTTATGGGTACTCATACTTGAAAATTGCTGAAACCCATTCAAAAGTCCTACATATAATACAGCTTCACGATGCAGTAGCATCCTAATTAACCCCTTCTGCTCTAAAACCAAACGAAAAACACAATTTACAAACCTCATGCTCCTGTAGTTTTCTTGACAGCTCCCCAAAACTTTCCTCGGAGCTGTACTGGCCAGCATGATAGAAACACCGCTTCAAAAACTCCTCTTGCTTGTCGCCGCAATTCTCTCTGCAATATTCGGGGGGTAACTTATTAACTGATCGTCATGACAGTGAGCACCAAAACATAAGAATACAAAGAACTAAAAGAACATCTCCAATCATAATCAAATAGCCTACCTCTGATCAATTCGGCAAGTAAGAGTTCCGGAAATCAAATCTCGCAGCTGTTCATCGGTCATCTTGCTCCGAGCAAAGCCAAAAATAGTGAAGTGCTGCAACAATCAATGAAACACTTCATTAGTCGATAGCCCAATCCCAAACAGGTTCCGAACCACTACATTCAATTGGCAAACAAAACACTCCCAAAACAAGCTCTCAAGCCATCAATTCGAACATAAATGCAAACAATAAAACCAAACCAGTTCCAATGGCAACCAGTAATTGAGCAAGCATACCTTGGGCAAGCAACCTTCGTAGTAGAGAGCAAACAAAGCCGGGAAGATTTTCTTCTTCGCCAAATCTCCCGAAGCGCCAACAACAGTAATCGAAACCGTATTCTCTGTCGACAGAGCGCTCCCATTCAAGAACCCCGGTTTCGGAGACACACCGTCCGTCACCCCTCGATCAACACTTTCTTTTGTCTCCACATTCGACGCCTTCTGAATCGCAGGCTTCCCGCCTACACAGAAAATCCACCAAAATTATCAGAAACTCACCCAAATTTCAACAACACCCACAAAATTCAATCCATACCCACCAAAAACTCCAGCACATTCCTAAATTCTCTCAACCTGAATCTGCAGCGCACAACCCCTACCCACCAAAACCTCTGCACATTCCAAAATTCTCCCAACCTGAAACTGGAGCACGCAACCCCTACCCACCAAAACCTCTGCACATTCCAAAATTCTCCCAACCTGAAACTGCAGCACGCAACCCCTACCCACCCACCAAAACTTCTGCACGTTACATTCCAAAATTCTCCTCACCCGAGACTGCAGCGCGCACCGCCACCATTCGATGATGCCGATGCAGACGCCCATTGCCCCCCACCGAAACCACAGCCGGCGGCGTCTTCGTCTTCGTCTCTACCGTGAAGCTCTCACGCAAGGTGCCGTGAGAGGAAGTGGCAGCTTGCCGGAGAGCCGCCATCGCTCACACCTCGCCCAATTGTTCCAAGGAAACTGTGGTAACTTAAATTCGAAACTGGCAACACAGAGGTGTGGGTTGGTGGTCGTGGATCGGGAGAGATGAACGGTGCGGGCGAATTTGTAGAGGTGGAATGCTGAGAATATTCGGAGGCGCATAGGGCGTTTCGCCGTTATGCAGCAACCGGGACCAGGGTTCAGTGAGGGTTTCTCAGCTAGGGCCCTCTTGTGGCTGGGTCGAGCCCTGGGCTTGGGCTTGGGCTTGCTGGCTTGCTTTCCAGTGGCTTTCGCGCCCGTGAGCGTCGCGTTTGCTTGCTGTCGTTCACTGTTGGTTGGATTGGGACTTTGGACCGTCAACCTGCGGTTCGCCCCGGACGCTGCAGTACGGTACTGGAGGTTGGTTGGACCCGGGCCCTTTGGGGGGTGCCGGGACAGTGGAAAGCATCTCCACCAGTGCTGCGAAACGTCATCACGGCATCCGGCGGCCAGAGGGTTTTTTTTATTGATTGTTGGGATTCTTTTGGGAGAAGGGGCCAGCTATTTCTTCAATTCCCATGCGATACTTGGTGATATCCATCCATTAACCCTTAAACATCGAGGCAGACGTTGGGCACCCGATGGATGACGGAGAATTTCTCTATGCAGGACACAAGTGCAACTATTCATCCTCAGAAAAAAATTTAAAAATATTACTTTTACTTTTATTTTGATTGAAGCAATGGCTTAGGACACATTGGTTCATACTTTAAATTAGGTTGTTTTGTTTTGTTTGTTACATTGAGATCTCTAGATTTATGTGTGATCTCTTGATTACGTGCTTGGTACCATTGGAAAGTTTTTATAAATTAGGAAGGGTGCACTAGCTTAATTTCATGGCTTTGGACCTAAGGGGGGGAATTATAGATTTTCAAAGTTTTTATAAATTTAAAAATTAGAAAATTATTTTTATTTTTATTTTTATTGTTTTGTGTTAACAATACATGGCACACCAATTGGTCTTAAATACAACAATAATCTAGCTATTTTGACTGAATATATTAAAATTTTCTTTGTAGAAAATAGCCACCATCTTTCAAAATTTGAGCTAGTGATATTAGGATATTTAACAAAAAAGATATTCACTTACAATAGGCTTGCTACAAAAGTTGTGGCAAGCGGGCCATTGTCTTTTCTTCAATTATATTTCACAACCAAATTTGACCATGATCAACAAAGATATTGTGTCACAATCTTAAAAAGAAAAATACTCCAAATCGTTGGAGATTCTTTTCAAATTTTAGCATTTTTTCATTGGGCAATGTTGAATCTAACTATAACCACAACCAAAAATGACATTGAATCTTGGTTTAATGAGGGGAAAATACTTCAAATCTACAAGTGTTTTTTTCAAATTTTTGTATTTTACAATGGAAAATGTCAAATGTGCTTATGTCCATGATCAAAAATGACATTGGCTCTTGGTGTAGAAAATTAAAAAACACTTCAAATCTAAACATGTTCTCTTTTAATTTTTGTATTCATTTTGGACACTTTTGAATTTGACAACAACCATGAATGACATCGTGTCATTGTCTAGAATAGAAAGCGTACTTTACATTAGTGGATATTCTTTTTAAAGTTTTTGTTTCTTCATTAAACAATGTCAAATCATCAAATTGACATCATGTGCCTATTTGGATGGAAAGAACACTTCACACCTATAGAAGTTTTCTTCAAATTTTTGTTTTTCTCATTGAATAATGTCAAATTTGACCATGCCAAGAAACAATATTTTATTTTGGTCTAGAAATTAAAGGAAAATACACTTCAAATCTACAAATGTTAACTTCAAATTTTTACATTTCTCACTGAACAATGTCAAATTTGACCACAGAAAGAAACAACATTGTGTCTAAGGTCTAGAAAGAAAAAACACTTTATTTACACAAATATTCTCTTCAAATTTTTGTTTTCTTGTTGAACAATGTCAAATGTAATTACAACCATAAATAACATTCTGTCTTAGTCTCAAAAGGAAAAAAAAAGACTTCAAATAAATTAATATTCCCTCCAATTTTTTTAATTTTTTTGTAAGTTGATTAATGTCTTATTTGACTAAAACTAGAGAAGACAACTTAGGAAGAGATATAGGTACTCAAAGATTTGGTTGGGCTTTAAATATGAAGAGCCTAAAGTTTTTTTTTGAGGTTGGTTGAAGTTATAGCCAAAGCATTGCTATGATGGAGCCTCTAGTGCTCTCCTACTCTATTGAGTTTGTTTAAAGAGGTGTGCATGATGATCTCATGCTACACAAGTTAATTCAATTAGTGCACCTTGTAATGGTGACACTAAAAAGCTAAGTTTTTTTATTTCATTTTGTTAGATAATACTTTTGCACAATGAGGCATTTGTAATTAATAATGTTTCAAGCTTAAATGAAGTGTTGCTTTGGTAGAATAAACAAAAAATCCATCACCCAAATTTACAAATCTATATATTACCTATATATTGCCAAGATGAAATTTTCATGGACTACTAGCAAATTTCTAAGTCACACTTATTTGAAAATTATATAGGTCTTTGAAGAGCACTAATATAAAAGTTCATAACATTTTAGACAAAAATCAATAAATATGGTCTACCTTGAAATGAGCTTTTGGAGTTCAAGTCCAATTGAAGAAATGATCTTCATCATGTCTTGCTTTTGGGTGTTTTAAATGAATTTCTAATATAATCTCTTGAGAAATAAAATGACAAATTTTCAAAATAATTTCTTAGAAAATTGTAGGAGTTAAAGATAGGGTTGGAAATTTAATTTGAAGCGGAAATTTTTTACATAATATGTAGGGCTACTACATAAAATGCTACATATTCTAATATACATAAATTAGGTTGTGTAAAAACATTATGTAGCAAGAATTTTTATTAATAAGTTAACCTTAACAAGACTTTCATATTACAATGCATATAGATGTGGACCAAGACTTTCAATGTTACATCATGTCTAAATTGATAGACAAGCCATTTAAGCCATCCAAAAAAATTATTTTTTTGCATGAATCAAGATGCAATAAGACGTGTTCCATCTTGCCTTATCATTCATGGCATTAGATTCAACCAATAAGGCAAGGATGAAGGTGAAAGAGCATTGCAATAAGGTGAAAGAGGATGTGAAGAAGTTTGACAAGGTATGTGATTGAAGAAATTTATGAAATGTGTGATTCTATTCACAAGGGTTTGAGCATTGTAAAGACAAGGATATATGTCCAAACAGGAGTGACATTCATTACAACAATTTGCACCGGTTGTAATTTTTCATAAGTAGATGTAAAGAATATATAGCCATAGTTCTATGTAAATAGATGTAAAGAGAAAAGAGCAATTATAGGTCTATCCTAAATGCCAATTATGGACTTTTCAATGCTATTGTATATCAACATGAAGGGTAAAATATTCCAATAGCTTAAAGACTGAAATTTAGTAGAGCATCAATAAAGCATTTAAAGTTCTTTCAAATTGACATTGAATTCACAAGTTGTACTTGACATCAAATTATTATATAGAGAGAAAGAAGAGTCAAGATATTATCCCATCAAGCTAGGCACTTTCTAAACAATCTAAGTCAAGTTCGGACAAGAATTAGTTCTTTATTTGCTAAATCACATAGACACTACAACATCCAATTTCAACGTGTCTAATATTCGACCTCAACCTCATTCCCAATTCTTATCCTGTAAAGGTGGGATGGTGGAATGGAATACAATATATTAATACAAGTAACATTAAAAGAAGTTTGAGCCCTAAAAAGGGTCGTTAGTTCAACGACAACGAGGCACACTTGCCAAAACAAAGTTAAAAAAGATCAAAAAAATTTCTTCTTTTTCTAGCATTCATATTTTAGAACTAGATTAAAAAAAATTTAGTTGTGACCTTGTTTACAAGGCAAAAAAAATTAAATAAAAGATTTGCTTTTATTTTTGGATTCTTGCAAAAAATCCAAAATCCGTGATGCAATTAGAGGTCAATTTGATCTCAGTAGTAGACCTAACCACATGACACACTATTCATATTTGCATGCATTAAACATCTCGGATTAAAAAGGTTTAGGGTCAATTAAGAGTATAATTTATGATTTAAATCTGCAAAGCCAATTGTGTTATTTATGGCCCTTGGGTTAATTAACTAGCATGGAGATTAAGTAAATCTTGTTCACCAATAGCTGGTGGCTTAATCAAGTCTAAAGATAAAAGTTAATAAACTTGCATAGTAATTAGAGGCCATTGGTCCATTATTGTACATCTCAAAGACAATCGGTGGCCACTTTGGCTAAAGAATGAATGAAAGATTGTTCATCAAACAATGGTCAAATAGTACAGGCCATTCAATACTTTGAGGTTGCACTTTTATCAATCAAGTTACAACTTCAACATATGCTGGAGTTAACAATAGCAAGTTGAGTATGATTCCTTGCTATGATTGAGGGTAGAAAGGCTATCTTGACAAACTGAATAGTGCTTTTGCTTGGTTGAATTTGCGTTGGTACTTGCATACAAAGAGATGACTATGTCATGTAGTCTTGTAACACACATGTTGATTGACAATACTTTGTGGAAAATTTATGGTATAGCTTTGTTTATATGATTTTTTGTTTTTCTATTTTGAATGAAGGCAATAACACACTTATTAGGGTTGCAACATGTGTTGCATCCTTACTAACCTTACATATTGTGGTGTATTTTTGGCATGGACATAGGTGAGGCCCTATACCTCTTGGAGTTTTTGTGAAAAAAAAACAAGTTGGCATACCTTACTATATATGCAATTAGTATATGCACCTAAAAGTTTACACTTTGTCAAATAGTTGAACATATACATGTTTAAGACCAAACTTGAGTTGTTGAATATATGCACTACTAGAAAATGCATGTTTTATGACTGTGAAAATATGACTAAGGATAATTGGCGACTACTCCTAGTCATATTTTGACCTTGTACTTCATGGGTATATAATATTCGCCCGTTGAGAACACCAAATATTTCATAAGGAACCATAGAGAATGTATTTGGGGATGTAGAGTCATACTTTATAGTCATATTTTTTTAGTCATATTTTGCAATCATGTCTTTATAGTGATTACATTTGTTTTGTTTGAGGCAGCCCAAAATAAATTTGAGCAAGAAAATTGTTGAAAAAGTGCCCAATTATATTTTTGGTTCAGTTATATTTCCAGTCATATTTTTTGGGGTAGCCTTCAAAAAATATGGGCAATCCAAAAAAAATATGGTCAAGCCATTGTTTTAGGATGTTGAAACCCTAGCCGCTACTTTTCTAAGATTTTGAAACTTTAGCTGCCACTTTTTTAGGGTTTTAAAAATCCTAGCCACCACTTCTTTAGGATTTTGAAAACCCTAGCCGCCACTTCTTTGAACTCTTCTTTCTTGCTTTTTGTTATTTTTTATCTTTTATTTCTTGTTGCTTCTTAATTTTGCTTCTAAGGGGACAATGGAAACATTTTTAGTATGGTCTTTTTAACAAACGAACCACTTAAACAAAATTAAAAAAATGAAGATAATAGTGACCAAAATTGCATGTGGTTTTACTTGTATGTGGTTCTAAGAACCAAAATTCTAGCCAACATTAAAAACTTTACTAGTGGGAAAAATCCTAGCAAAGAAAAGTTTAGCTGCATTACTTCATGAAGACATGAACTTTATTTCATCACTACTTTGTGCACACACATTAGCAACATCAGAAAAGACTAAGAAAATAAGTTAGACCACAAGAAAAGCAACTATAACCATTAAGAATTGAAGAGACAACCATTTGTAAAATCAAAAGATATTTTTTCATATTTTTCCACAATAAAACGAGGGATCAAAAATTTCTTTTTTTGCCCTTCATCAACAATTGGATCATGGTTGTTCTTCGCTTCCTCTTGAAAAATGCCCTTCATTGTCAATCATGGTTGTTCTTTGCTTCCTCCCCCCAAATGGTACTCCCTTTGTCTCAAAATAAATCCATGATACGCCTATAGTTTCCCACTATAAACCACGTATTTATTTTGTATTTATTTTGTAGATTATTTATACGAGTGGTCAACAAACGTAACTTATTAGGTATCTTATTGAAATCATTCTGCTTGAAGTACAAACCTTGCTCAAGCAAACAATTGGAAAGGGAATTCTAAAACAAAAGGTGCGGTTGGCAAAAATTAAGTCAACACATACACAAATCAAAGGAGAACTAACAAATACCTTTCTGAAAAAGTCTTCAAAATTGTAATGATGATCTTTGAAACAACAAACAATGTCATGAAGAGTTGCTGAGACTATTGTTTTTTCAAACAAAATTCCTTGCCATTTAGAGTTGCATGTTCACAAAATCATAGTTACTAGACTTGATCAATCACTAAACGTATTATGCGGCAATAGATACTAATTGAAGGATCCATTTGAAACATATTTTGCAACAAAAAAAAACAATTTATCAAGAAGGAAGTAGTATAATACCAAATCCAATTCCTTAGTAGGTTTGGCAGTCCAGAGGTACAAATTGATGGTATTGCTAGTCTTATAATCTAGTATCGGATTGTAATAAGCCACTAGGTTTGGTAGCCCAAAGGTGCAAGTTGATGGTATTGCAAAACTTATAACCAGGTGTTGGATTATAATAAGCCACTATTGCTAACTATCTCATATCCAATCCACTTCTACTTGTAAGTACCAATTGTACCAATATAGCGTCACGTATTCTGTGAAGGTAGTTAGATTCTTCAAAACCACATCCACATCATAACGAAAAACATATCCTATTCCTCTACTCAATATACTATGTGAAAGTGAAAGATAGTATTTAAAATTATCTTTTGCCTTCAAAATTGCCACATCTTGAATTTTAGACCTATAAACCACCTTTATAATCCTATGAATCTTCCTAACTCCAACCAATTGTTACTCTATATCTATGTAACCCACTAACTACATGGGCACATGTAAAAATATATGACAACAAAACACAAATCTAGACCCTACAAAACTACCATCTATTCAAGAAATGAAAATTGTACACCCTTTAATAACCTTGAAAGGTCTCTCTTGAGCATGGTTAATTCCTCTCAAGATTTGTTCAATGGGAGAGAAATGTGGCTTTGAAAAGTTCACTACAAGAGGAATCCCAACCCCATTCTCTACAATTTGCACACCACATCTTCTGTTGGTCTCTAACATTGCAATTTCAACTAATTGTTCTTTGTAAATTCAATTGCAATTGCAATTTTAACTTTCAACTTCAATTGTAAGATTTACCTCATTTTCTATGGTGACAAAAATATGAATGGAGCGGGATGAACCCTCGCTACGCTTTGTCACAAAAACATGGACGCAACAAGACTCAAATCCTTGCTGGGTTCACATTGTCAAAAATATATGGACGTAGCCCTTTGTGAAAGGATATGTGAAAGGACATGACTCTTTTAAAGAGCACCATCCTTGTCCAAAAGGACACATTCCTTCATGTATAAAAGGGAGTTCTTAAAGAACTCAATATAAAATATAAACCACTGTTGTCACATCGGGCGGGATGGGGTCATCGGACGTCCCGGACGGACGAACAAACCGGACGGGACGGACGGACCGTCCGTCCATTGTGACAGTTCCTAGGTTGTCACATCAGGCGGGTTGGGGTCATCGGACGTCTTGGACGGACGGACGGGACGGACAGACCGTCCATCCACTATGACAACTTAGATATAAACTATTACCTTTCATAGACTTGTGATGTTTATCTTCCAATGTTTTAATGTTGGTTTGTATAGTAAGATTACTTTAGAAATTCTACATGGTATTTAGAACGATAATACTTAGTTAAAGTTTATTATGGCATTTGAGTTCTTTGAAACTCTTATTGACAACTTTGATGGAACTAATTTTTATTTGTGAAAAAGAAGAATGCAAATGTACCTTCTTAATAAAGACTTGTAGAAAATTGTTGAAGGTTCTTGAAACTAAACCAACAACAATAGACAGTCTACTAGAATGGGATGTGAGAAATTGAAAGGTTAGAGCTAACATTCTCTTACATCTAAAAGATTTACAATTACTTTTGGTCAATAGCTTAAAAACATCTAAAAAGATGTGTTAATGTTTATGTAGCATGTTTAAAACCAAATATATAACAACCAAAATGTATTTGAATAAAAAAATTTGTAGCATGAAAATGTCTGAACAAGATTTAGTTGTCGATCGTATTAACAATTTTAAGTCAATGGTCGAGCAGTTAGCTACTGGGGTAACATTATATGATGAAAATAGTGCCATAGCATTGCTAGGTATATTGCCAGAGTCATCTGATGGCCAAAGTAACTTTATCCTTCAAAATACCATTGGTCTACTTTTGCAAGAGGAAGTAAGACAAAAGTCGCTTGGAAAGACTTTTGGGTTGGGTAAATCTATTGCCTTATTTACTACAAAAAGGATGAATGGAAATAATTTTTTTAAGAAGAAAAGAGAGTTTTCTAATAATACAAAGAAACTTTGAAAATGTTTCTACTATAACAAATTAGGCCATCATAAAATAAATTGCCAGGAAAAAATTGTTGAACAAGGAGACAACAATCAAGCCATTAGTGTTGTAAAAACTAAGTTGTTCATTGCAACATTTTTTGTTCAAGATACCAAAAATAATAAATGGCATTTAGACTTTGGATTAAGACAACATATGACTCCACATAAAAGTTGATTCATTACTTATTCAAAAGTCTTGACTAGTGAAAGAGTCTTTCTTGGTGATGATACTAATCATCCAATTGAAGGACAAGGAATTGTTGCCATTGAATTAGAAGATGGTTCAAAGACACATTGAAAATGTATATCATATTTTTGGTTTGAAGAAAACTTAATGCAGGATAGAAGTTAGAATTTTATTGCAACTAATTGTCACTTGAAAAAGAATTAGAAAACCTATATAAATTAGGAATTTCTGAAAAGATAAATACTGAAGGCCAAGTCATGGATGGAAAACTTATGGCTACAATAATACCTTCCAAAAAAGTGATGGAAGTAGAATTATGGCATAGAAGGTTGGGCCATATAGGAATTTAAAAAATTAAAATTAATGCATGAAAAGTTGCTAGTTCATGGTTTAAATTTAAAATCCAATGAACTTAAAATTGATTTATGTACCAAATGTTTACAAGGGAAACAACAAAGGAGTAAGTTTCCTTATGAAAAAGGAAGGAGAGCAACTCAATTACTTGAGTTAATACGAACAATTACTTTAGGTGATTTGTGGTCCAATGCAAACAATTACTTTAGGTGGATCTTGATATTTTAGAATGTTTATAGATGACTATTCAAGAAAGACTATAGTAAATTTCATAAAACAAAAGAGCAAAGCTCTTGAAAAATCTATAGTGTTTAAAACAATGGTAGAAGTCTAAACTAGATGTAAGCTCAAAATCCTTAGAATAAACAATGGAGGTGAGTTTACGTCTAGAAAATTTGATCATTTTTGGGTTGAAAATGGTATTTTAAGACAACTCACAGTTCCTTATTCCCTACAACAAAATGGAATTGCTGAGAGGAAAAACTATACTTTAGTAGAAAATCCAAAAAATATGATTTATGATGCTAGAATTAGTACAACATTTTGGGCACAAGCTATAGCTATTGTAGCCTATATTCAAAATAGAATTCCCACAATTGCCCTTAATGATATAACTTTAGAAATGTGGAGTAGTTAAAAGCCTTCTATTTCTCATTTACAAATTTTTGGTTGTAAAGCTTGCAACCAAGTTCTAGTAGAATAAAGAAGAAAATGGGATAGTAAAAGCATAGAAAGTATTTTCCTAGTTACAATGAAAGTACAAAAGGATATAAGTTGTATAATCCAAAAATTATAATAGTCTATATTAATAGAGATGTTAGTTTTAATGAAAGAATAAATGAGATAGTGGGAGATAATGATCTTGTGATCTCCAAAGATCAAAATCTTAATTTTTTGAAACATGAAAACCATTAAATTTCAAAAGATAGTTTAAATGATGAAAGTGAAGAGGCTTCACAAATTATAAATGAAAATCCAACTCAAATAATAGATTCAAGAATTGATGTACAAATGAATGATGAAGAAGATTGTATTGCAAATAATAATGAGTTGGATGATGACATTTATGATTCAGGCATTGAACTTGAAGAGCAAGAAGATGAAGACTTGGAAGTGACACCACTTAGGCATTTTGCAAGAGTGAGACGACTTTCACAAAAATTAATTAACTCTCTAAGTATAGTTGAAAATGATTTTTTTGTCATATTTAGAAAAAACAAAAAGTTATAATGAGGCAATAAAAAGTAAAGAGTCAAAGAAATGGCAAATTGCCATGGATGAAGAATACGACTCATTAATGCATAACAAAATATGGTCAATCACAAAGTTGTCTGGTGATTGAAGTCCAATAGGTTGAAAATGAGTTTATAAAATGAAACTTAAGCCAAACAGTCAAATTGATAGATACAAAGCTAGGCTAGTATATGGGGGGTGCACTTAGTTCTACTACAACAAACCACGTGCAAACAAGTGGTTTCTAATAAACTATAATTTTAACTTTAAATTTTGAGCATTGTTTACTAATGACTATATAGTTGTTGTTTTTTGTTGCTCTTTAGCTCATAGTTTAACTCTTGTTTCTTCTTACTTTTCAGTTCATGCTTCTTGTTTCTTGTTGTTGCATCAAAATTCTTTCTTTTTCTTGCATTTTAATTCTTGTTTCTTTTATTCTTTAGTTTATAGTTCTTGTTTAATCTTATTGCATCAAAACTCTTTCTTTTTCTTACCTTTTAGTTTTTGCTTTTAGTTTTCTTGTTATTGCATTTTAACTCTCATTTCTTGTTGTTTTTTATTGTCTCTTAGTTGTAGCTCTTTGTTGCATTTTAACTCTTGCTTGTTGTTATTTCTTAACACTTATTACTTTTTCCTTCTTTTTCATTTCATTATTGTTGTTATTCTTACTATTTTAAACTTGTATTATATATTTTGTATTGTTGTAAGTTTTTGAAGGTTGAGCTTTGTTGTTCATTTACTAAAAATTAACCTCCTATTTTTTAATTGTATATGCAGACATGAAAAATTGGAACAAAGTTGTTGAAAGTTACTTACAACCCATTAGAACCATTGTCGACTAATTCGGAGAACCTGTGGCTTAGTACAGCTAGTTGAAGTAGGAATAAGCAGCCGACCAGCTACCCCCTTGAATTATGATGTAATAAGATACATGGGTACCCCAAGATGGTTAACAGGCTCTAGTATTGATTCCAAAATTGTGGTTCTCACCACGCCCCCACCTTTTTCTATGTAATTTCCATAATCTTGTAAGTTTACAGTTGTTGCTTCATTAAAACTTTATTTGGAAAAACCTTGATTATTTTTAAAGACAAAAACGTAGATAAAGGATAAAAAATGTAACACCTTTATTAATCTATTCTCACAATAAAATCCAATGGGAAAAATCCATGGAATGATACCAAAAGGTTTATAATTTTTATAAAAAAAACTTATTGAATTTTTACTTTAAAATATTAAGTTGCTATATGCCAATGTCATGAATAAGCTGGCGATGGATACATAGTAGAAGAATCTTGGTGAAGAGATCAACAAAATTATTAGTTAATGTAACTTTCTTGATTTCAAGTGCTTTGTTTGTAATCAAGTCATGAATAAAACTGAAATACTTTGAATCAATATGTTTTGTTTAGTCACCCATAACAAAACCCACTTGCATTTGTGCAACACAAACACTATTATCTTCATATAATACAGTTGGAGAATCATCATATGATGATTTACAATTTGTTCAAATAAACTTGTCAATTGATTTTATAAACTCCATCAACTAGTTCATATCAAATTTTTATTTTATCTTATTTTATTCTTATTATGTTGAGCAAGAAAGAGTATTAAAAAACGTAGTATGAACATTCACCATAATATGATGAGTGTCATGTGTCATAAAGATTAGGTGGAATTCCTTTCAAATAACGAAAGAGGTGTTTGATGCCATTCCAATGTTGTAATGTGAGCCCGAGAACTATGCTTTTCAAGGACACTAACTACAAATACAATATTAGGCTTTATAGATATAGCCAAATACAAAAGTGCTCCGACCGCCGCAATGTATGGATATTGTTCACTCAATGGTTCCTCCTTCTCCTCGTAAGGATGATAAGGATCATCTTCTTTTGTACTACGACCAACCATAGGTATAGATAATAGATAGACGTCAATCATATTGAATTTTTTGAAGATTCGGTTGATATAAGTGGTTTGTGAAAGAAAAATGTTGTCATTTTTCATATGAAGGACTTGTAAACTAATGCAAAATGTAGTTTTGTCAAGTAATTTCATCTCAAATTTACGGATAAGAAGATGAATGGCTATAGTACATGTAGATTTGGTGCCCACTAAGTTCAAGTCATCAATATAAATAGCGATAATAACAAATCCATTTTTGTTTCTTTTGATAAAGAGACATGGAAGTAATGCATCATTTATAAAATGAAGCTCAATAAAGAATTGTCGTAGCCATCGATACCATATACGTCCAGATTGTTTAAGACCATATAGTGCGCATTGTAATTTAACACCATGATATTTGTCTGAAATAGAAAGATTTGGATTAGTGGTTTCAAGATCAAGTGGAACTTTCATATAAATATTAGCATGAAAAAAATCATAAAGATAGGCTGTCACTACATGCATGAGATGCATCTCAAGAATGACATGAACTGCCATTTAAAAAAGATATAAAAATAATAATTGAATTCATAACTAGAGAATAAGTGATATTATAATCAATATTAAATTTTTGTATGAAATCTTGATCGAGCAACCAAACGAGTTTTATACCCGGAGGTACACTACAAAGGAAGTTCATGGGTGAGGAGCGATCAAACCGTAACTACCCATTTCTACTTTTCTTAATTACTTTCTAATAAACTATAATTTCAACCTACAATTTTGAGCTTTGTTTAACAATTTCTATAGGTTTCTATTGCCAAAAATTTCAATCCTAAATAACATGTGATATATTGCCTGAAAATGATTGAAAAACGAATTAAAACGGTATGTTTTTCAACTAAAGTATTTATAGAGATCACATGAAGATGACTATTGTATCAATATTCAGCCAAAATAAACTTTTAGTAGAAAGCTATTTTATAGATTTTTTTTTTATTTTTCCAATTTTTTTTCTTATATAATATAGGGGTGTGAAAGTTATTTTTAGCTTTACAGTGTATTTTTTTCCTTCTAAAATTTGTAACTAATTATTATTAACATAAAAATACCAATAATTCAGAGTATAAACTTTCAAAGTAGGAAAATTTATTCATATTTTTTTAGAAATAAAATAAAATTTTAGGATATAATATAGAGGGTTCAAAATTTGGTCACTCCTCACCCATGAACTTCCTTTGTAATGCACCCCCCTAGGCTTTATAACGAATAATATGACCTTTATTATTGTGTTTGCAAACAAATACCAGTTTGTATTTAAGAGGTCGTGAAGTGAGATAGTTTACAATAGGACCAAACACTTGTCTCTTGTTTAAATAAGCATATTCCTCTTCAATAGCAGCTTTCCACTTTGGCCAATCAGAGCAACACATCACTTCTTCAATTGCACGTGGTTCAAGATCACCTTTTTTGCAAATTTTTTTTACAACTATATAAATGAATGAATCATTGATGTCAATATTTTCTCTATCCCATACATCTCTTGTACCGCAATACATCACAGATAATTATGTGTTCAACTTAAACTTTTCTTGCTCGTGAACAAGAATATCGTCATAAGAAGTAGATGGACAGTCATTTGTAAGTGATCTTATAAAATTGGCAGTAGTTGTTATAGATAAAGAAGGATCAATAACATTTGTAAGTGCTTTATGTTTATGTGGTTGTTAATCCAATCCACGAATTTGTTTGCCTATCAAGTGAGAAGCTCGAGTTGTTGTAGTGTCTAGTATAAAAATTCGAGTAAGAAGATTATGAGCTTCATTCAATGAATTTTAGTAATCTGTGGCACATCATAAAAACCATCAAATGTTTGATCAACAATCTTTTGCAAATGCAAAATTTTAAAAACTTCAATTTTAGCCATAGACATTTTGGGATCAAGATTTGATGTAAATTCTAAAATGCTTGAAACGGAAGGCTAGTAGAAGTCTCTTGAATAAATGCTCCTCTTTTGAAAAGTGAAAATATGTCTTTTTCAAATTAACAATTGACAAATCCAGTACGGAATAATGTATCGATTGATGGAGTAATATAACAAATAATACTTAGAGAATCAAAGCCAACGTAAATTCCTTCTTGTCGATGAATGCCAATAGTATGGCATTGAGGTTTCAGAATTGAAACTCATATACAACAACTAAAAATTCATAAATATGATATATTGGAAATGCATCCCGAAAAAAACTTTTGTGAAAAAGCAATCTCCATAAATGAAGGACGAAGGCGAATTAAAGTTGCAGCATATAGGATTGCATGTCCTCACATAGATGAAGACAAATTCGCATGAAGAAACAATGGTCTTGTGATAAGTTAGATCCGTTTAATAAAAAACTCCACTAAATCATTTTGAACATGTTCGTATGGAACGGAATATGTTAACTCAATCCCTGTTGCAATGCAATAATTTTCAAAGGATCTTGACCAAAACTCTTGAGCATTGTTCATTCGTAATATTTTAATTGGATAATCAAGAAAATGAGCCTTAAAACGGATGAGTATAGAAAGTAAATTTGCAAAAGTCAGATTTCTGAATGATGATAAAGATACATGTGATTGTTTACCAGATGCATCAAGCAGAATCAAAAAAATATCAGAATGGTTCAAACATAGGAGATATTGAACCTCAAATATCACCTTGTAGTCTAGATAGCATCGGTAGCAATTCATGAGGAAGCTTTCATGAAAATGGCTTGACAATTAACTTGCCTTGTACACATGCATGACATAGTGTCATAGAATTGACATCTACTAGTTACAAGTTTTAGCCAATAATACATGGAAGAATTTTACAAAATAAAGTTGAACTTGAATGGACCAGTTTTTCATGCTAAAGAGAAATTTTATTATCTTTAGAAGATACAACAAAACTAGAGACAATACGTGGCCGGATTGAAATTCGATACAAACCACTTGTCGTAACAAAGGCTATTACCACAACATTATTATTTTGTACAAAATCCAAAACCTCTCGCCTATCTATAGTTTTGGTTGAGAAATAAAAACTGTTGGTGCACGCACATCTCGATAGTTGATTAAGCTCCAAGGCGCAGAAAAAAAATACATTACACGCATGACAATATCATCTTTGTTGGTCCCTCTTAGAAACAAAATACATTTGATCCAACCATAGTCATTAAATTTTGGGTTTGCCAAGTTGAAAGATTATTAACATAAAAAAATTGTTTATCCCGCAAGATTGTATGAGCAGTTGCAGAGTTAAAGAGCGCATCACAAGACTTACTAGTGAAGGTATCTTTAGCAATATATATTTCTATGTCGTCATCGCCATATAGATTTATGGACACTTTCATGGTATGGGCCTCACGACTTTGAGCTCGGAGTTTTTTATTTTCTTAGAACATTTTGATAAAATAGTTTGATGTTTGGTATACATTTGCCAAATGTCCTACTCTACCACATTTGTAATAAGAATGTGTCTCTATTGAGCGCTGTGAGTGAATTTCACCTTAAGGTAAAACTCATTCACAAAATTGGCCGGAAGAAGAATGGAGGGACCCTAGTCTAAATGCCTTTTAAGCAATGGACTTATACAATGGTTGTTTTCTTTTTGGTAAATTGCATTCAACTGACTTTTAGTGAAAGAGGGACGACCCTTCTAAATGATCTCCATACATGTTTCAATATCCCTACACCATCCTAATTCAAGCTTAGGGAAATTAGGGTCTTTCATTGTACCAAAATCTCACTAGAAATGCCCAATTTGGATCCTAAATGAGCTAAATCATACTACTAAAATCACAAGGTCTTCCGTAATATCACATTTTTATACTGTGTGATATTACAAAAGTCATATCCCTCTATAATATCACATTTTTACACAATGTGATATAATAGAGTCTCAACGGCCATTTCACCTCTGTAATATCACACAGTGCAAAATGTGATATTATGGAGGTTTGATATTTCTTGGCTTCACACTTCATTTTACTCTCACTATTCTATGATTTGAATGTTGAAGCTTTGAATGTTCTCAATTCTAATGTTCTTTTTTTACTACCAAATGATTTGAAGCTTTGTTAGATTGAAGCAATTTTGGATTTTACAACAAAATATTTACAAAATCTTTGCAATTTGACAAATTTGCATTTCAATTCTTTAATTTTGATCACCATTGTTTGTAAGTGAAGAAATATATCAAGTGGTGGTGTTCTTGAGCTCAACAATACCTCTAAAGTATTTTCTTTACATTCGTTTTGAGTAAACTTGAATTCATGTATCGAATGGTGATTTGAACATTGAGTTTCATTTGAACAATTTGATTGTAATTTGAGCTTCAATTTAATCTAATTTCAAGAGATTGATGTAATTAGAGTCAAATTAGAGCCAAATTGATGAAAGTAATATAGTTAATGCGTAGCAAAACAAGCGTCAACCACTAGTGGGACTCTAAAAAATCATAACAGCATGCTTCCCTCAAGCCAAATCCCTAAATTCAACCATGGACTCACTCATGGACCTTTCACCAATCATACAAGAGTTTTAAGCATCCAAATTGTGGAAGATCATAGATATGTACTCAAAAATGCAACACTCAACATAGATTGTAATCAAAATTACATTTAAACTTAGTTGAAGTCACAAAACAAGGAGGAGAACAACCCAAATTGCCAACCATGAGGCAGCTGGACTCTCTCCACCAAAATGACTGCCATTTTCCTTTCCTTGCTTCAAATCCAGCAAGATTTAGCACTTTGAAAAGCTAACTTCACAATACATTCTCCCTCCAAATTTCACTTCAACGAACCTTGCCAATCTTCCGCAATTGCTCCTCAAAGTTGTAGCTCCATTTGAAGGCGGCAGCTGACCTCCCTCCACAAAAATAGCTACCATTTTTTCATTGTTACTCCGAATTGGGCGATCTTGGTCTTTATAGAAATCCCACTTGATGATGCAACTTCTCTTCAAAATTCAGCCTCAATCGATCTTCTATCCCTCTGCAATGACTTGCCAAAGTTGGTGACCTTGATTTGCCGCGGCAGCAGACCACCTTGTACAAAAACGGCTGCCAATTCTTTATTTTAGCTCCAAATGAGCTGAGCCATACCTTTTTGAAAAGGTAACTTCAAGGCGCACTCATCCTCCAAATTTCAACTCCATCCCTTGTACTATCCGCCCGTAATTGCTCCTCAAGTTGGCAGTTCTAATGGCAATTCTCAAAACTTAACCTCTCTTCATGTTTTCTCATTCAACCTTCCATCTGACCTCAACTACCTCCATTTTTCACCCAATTGTCACTTCAATTTAGTGAAAATCTAGTGGACTAATTGCCTATGATCCTAATTCAATTCCTTGCACTCATTATTTCCCCCCAAAAACACACACACACAAAAAAAAAGAGAACAAAAAGCAAGAGAAGAAGAGAGCTCCAAACCCTAATTCGACTTTTTACTTATTTTTCCAAGTTACTAACTCCTAATTACCTTCATCCATCCTTCATTTACTGAAAAATGCCTTTAAATTACTGTTTTGTCTAATTTAATGCTCCTATGACTATGTAAGTATTTTCCTAATAGTTTTCAATTCAATAACTTTTTTGGTATTTTTATGTTTCTTCTTCTTACTCATAGTTTCCCATTCACATTAGATTCATATTCTAATTCTACGCTTGGTTTCCACTTGATGTTTTGTATTTTTACTTTTTATGTTTTTTAGTTAATAATTTGATCTAGGTTCATTTTCTATGAACTAAAAAGTGTTCAACCTAATGATTGTAGCTTACTTTAGGATATTAACATTTTTAAATTTAAAAACTAACACCTAATTTTTATATTTTCAATTATCATAAATGTGAACCAATATGGTGGTTCATAACGCTTACCATGGTTATTAGTAGAGGAAGTGGTATTCTTCCTCTGAGCATGTTGGTTGTTACGACTATAACTATCTAATTGTTTATAACAATATTTTTGTGTTTTAAATTTTATAGTTGAAACCTTAACAATGTAGGACTCTAAAACCGTAGTTCCAATAGGACGGGCCTCTGCATTGCACAAGACGATCTTGTTTTGCTTTTCAACAAGAAATAATAAAGACATGAGATCTGAGTGATTCTCACATTTCATGTTTCTATATTGTTGGACTTATACAACAGAAATAGGTGGAAATGTTGAGAGGATTTTCTCAATCATTTCTGACTCGGTGATGGTCTGACTATACAACTATAGTTGTGACACAATATAGTATAATTCATTGTTGAAAGTAACAAATGTTGAAAAGTCCAACACCCATAAATAATTCTAGTCATGTAATGGTTTAGGAAGAAAAATTATCTTTTGGTAATCAAAACGGGATTTAAACTTTTTCCAAAGCTCATCAAATTTATCTAATTCTAAGTATTGATGTTGTAGTAAGGGAACTAGGTAACGACATAGTAGCCGTAAAGTTTTCCAAGAAATAGTAAAAGAAACAAAAATACTTACAATAGAATCTGCTTTAAATGGATGTGATTGATAATTTATAACTGATTGCAATCATATTTTTAAAAGTGCAAAGTCACCTTTTGGTGTGCATAACTATGAACATTATATGATTATAAGAAATAATCATGCAAGAAAAAATGTGACTTTCTTCAATGACATTTACTAGTCACTATTACAAAACATATATATCACAATGAAGCATTTAGACAAGCCAATAGAGTCTATTTTCCTTACAATAATGTGAAGATGGTTATAATGGGTTGTAAATAGCTTCCAACAACTTTGTTCCAGTTTTTTATGTCTGCATATACAATTAAATAAATAGGAGGTTAATTTTTAGTAAATGAACAATAAAGCTCAACCTTCAAAAACTTACAACAATACAAAATATATAGTACAAGTTTAAAATAGGAAGAATAACAACAATAATAAAGTGAAAAAAAAGAAAAAAGTAATAAGTGTTAAGAAATAACAAGTAAGAGTTAAGATATAACAAAGAACTACAACTAAGAGACAATAAGAAACAAGAAGAAATGAGAGTTAAAATGCAACAATAAGAAACTAAAAGCAAAAACTAAAAGCTAAGAAGAAGTGTTAAGAAACATAGTGTGAATGCTCACCATAATATGGTGAGTGACTCGTGTCATAAAGATTAGGTGTAATTCTTTTTGACCAATAGGAGAAGACAAGTATTCATTATCTTTTTTTTTTCTCTTTGTGTATACTTCAATCTCTCTAATGAAGATTATTCTTTTGAGTGTATTTTGGTGTTCTTATGTTTTACGATTTTGTTTTAGTTTTGTATTCACAACACGTTATCAGCATGCTCTCATATTATTATTCGTACGATCTCAAGTTCTTTGTTTTCAATTCTCACTTTGAATTTAGCTTCCGCTTTAGTTTTTAGATTTTGGAAGCCTTGCAACCTCCCACCACTCTGTGCTGTGTTTGTTTTTCAGAGACCCATCCGCCCCCTTCCCTGAACTTCCTTCCCATGCGCCCCTTCCTTGAAAACCCTCTCTTCTTCTAAACCCTGTGTGTTTTGCTTCCCCACCCCTCCTTTGTTGCCCCCCTTCCTTGATGAAATTCTCCTTACACATCCTCCCTTACATCACCCTTCTGTCTTTGCCACCCACTCCCCTCTAACACGTTCCCTTCCTTACTAATCTTCCCTGCTTTTTCCACCTTTCTATACCGGCCCCCATCTTCCTCCTTGCTCCTTCTTTTCTTCTTTATTCCCTCTCTTCCTTCTTGCTGGCTTACTCCCTCCCTGCTCTATTGTCTTCCTCCCTACTCCTTCTCAGTCTCTTCCAGCTATTTTTTTTCAAATTTTTTTTTCATTTTTTTTTTCATTTTTTTATCTTTATCTTTATAAATTTTTTGAATTTTTCTTTATAGAATTTTTATCCTTATTTGCACAGTTCATCTTTATCTTTACTATTTTTTTATTTTTTTATTTTTTCAATTCTCTTTATTTTTATAGAATTTTTTTTTCTTTATTTCACATTAAATCCTTATTCTCCAATTTCCTTCTATATAACATTTTTCTTTTTTATCATAACTACTTCAACCTCTTCCATTGCAACATCTACCACCATTTCGGTATCTACTACCGCTATTGAGCTACCACGATTTCAATTGTTTCTTTTTTCACAATTGGCAGCTGATGACAACAATTATTTATTACAGACAAAAATGGTGAAGGCACACATATATGTGGAGCACTGTCAGATTGTATTACATGTGAACTACCACATCAACCATAAATATAACTCACAAAAGTCATATTTCACATTAGTAAAAAATATAATTGATAACAGTTATATTCCACATCATTCAAATATATGACTCAAGAGAGTCATTTTTTACATTAGCATAAAATATGACTCACAAATGTCATATTTTACATCAATTATAAATATGACTCACAAAAGTCATATTTCACATTAGTAAAAAATATAATTCATGAGTCATATTTGACATCATTTAAAAATATGACTCGAGAGAGTCATTTTTCATAGTAGTAGAAAATATGACTTACAAGAGTCATATTCTACATCAACAAAAAAATATGATTCATTGTAGTCATATTCTATGTCAACTAAAATATGATTTACTACAGTCATATTTCAAGTCATTCAAAAATATGACTCATTGTAGTCATATTCCACGCCAGCCAAAAATATGACTATATGGAGTCATATGCCACATAGGCTTTTTTTTCTTTTTTCTTAGACAGCTCAAGAAAAAGTCAAGCCCCCCAAAATAGACGACATATATGCCACATTGGCAAAAAAATGGCTAATTATGGCTAATTATACTCCCCAATGTACATGACTACTAATATGACTAATTTTCAATACAACTCATTGGTAATGATTGGACCCAGTCATGTTACAAATCATCTACAATGATTTGGCGTGAGTCATATTTTGAGATTTTTTGACTCATTGCAGTCATATTTTGCAGTCATAAAACATGCATTTTCTAGTAGTGATGTGACTTCACAAAAAAATATAGTGTATGATTAGCTAAATTTGACAAAATTTAGCTAAAATTCATATCTTCAATGCATGAAACAAGTATGGAATAATTACAACCAAGGTCTTTCTTTAGCCACAAGAGTAATTGCTTGGAAATTAGCAAAATGATGCCTTTGCAAAAAGGATGTTCTAGAATGAGAATTTTTTTTAGCAAACATCAGGGTCTGGATGGTGTAGAACAAATTTATCTAATGCTTTAAAAAAACATTAAAAATGATTAAAAATATTTTAAAATTAAAAATAATATTCCTAATGCAAGAATACATCAACTAACACCATTTTACATAAGATAAAATAGCTCATTGTGGTCAGAATGAGGAGTTTGACATCATCTTGTTGCTGAAATTTTTCAATTTTTTTTCTCACATTAGTACAAGTGTGAAAAACAACAAGTGCAATTGAAATTATAATTTTTTGACAAAGTATGAATCTACTAGGAATTTTGAAGTGTTTAGCTTAAAAGAGTCTATAGACTACCTCATAACCAACAAAATCTGAATCCAGAATGCTCATCTTAATACCTAAGTAATGCAGTAACAATATCTTCTATCATGGAAGGCCTAAAAAGTCAATTTTCACAATGAATTTCACACTAAAAAGTTAGAAGTTCCTAATGAGGTCATTGTTCACTCCATTACTGTCATGCAAGACATGCATTGTGGCCCATATCTCACATATTGAAAAGAAATTACAATGGGTCATTTCCTAGGTGACTGCAATGGGTCATTTGACAGCAATGGGCTACTTTACCTTACCTACTTGTGAAACCAAAATTTGTAAGTTTTGCAAAAATCACAAATCAAATACTTGGAAATATGTGTCACATCCTTAAAATTTGTGTCCATACACTCCAAACAAACAAAAAGTTAGTTAAGGTGTATACAACAAGCGTCTACAACCAAGACCAATTGTTATCCTTTTTGCAAGCAAAAGCAAATTCCAGAAACCAAGTAAGTAAGAAAAATCCATTGCCATTAGTATTGTCTCTCATACCAGACCTTATCAACCATAGTGTATAGAATTGTAATAGAGCTTTGTCTTCTACTAGAGTGTGTGCAAAAATGCTGAGAATTCTATCGAAAAAGTTTCCTATAGTTGTTGAATCCTTAGAGTAAGCATGAATGTTAAGCTTACAAGACTATGGCTTGTAAGCTTAACAAGAAACTCTTTTGTTATCCCAAGTTAACATTCTGTTTGAACAACGAGGGTCATTAGATGAGATTTCATCCTTTTGAAGGGCTGTGAGTTCTCAGCACTTCCCAAACTGCTAGAATTGCCCTGTAGAGGGCCGCAGGAGCTTGCTGACGTAATTAATGGCCTTGCCTTAATATGACATGGAGCCATATAGCATGGTCTTATGTTTGTTTGTTAGTCTTCCATGTACTTGCAATAGTATGAATAATTATATTGGCCATTCAATTGATTCAATTGAAACTCCACCTTCGTAATAATTAATTGTATTCAACCTCCACTTTTGTGACTATTAATTGTATTTAGATGGTAAGTAACCATCATATATTGCTAAAATCTTTTATGCAAAGCACCATCCATATGATGGTTGTCCTTCCATCTTCCATTGATATGTTTGTTTCAGAATTTTATCAGTACTAGCCATCACAAGTGGTAAATATATCACATTCATCGAATAAGTGATATGTGCTTGAATTTCTTTGGATGAATGCAATGTAGGAAGTAATTGTTTACTCCTATTTTCCTAATATAGAAAATACTTTGTTTATGTACGACTAGTGTTTGCAATTTGGTGGGCTCTCACTTCTCTTAGAGGTAAATATATTTGTATTTATCAACACTTGGAAGGACATGGCCTATTACCATGGTAGTCAATCCAAAAATATATAGATATTTGGATGAATGGATGCATTAGACAAACATGATCAACAAACTTTGAGCTCCTCTTGGAGTAGATGTTTTAGACTATACAAAAATGAAGATTTTGATCATTCAAAAGTATATGATGTTAGATTCACCCATGAAAAATTTTAGAAGCAAATGTAGACTCTAGCTTATTCTAAATCACCCTACAATGCAAGGAAGTTAAGTGCATAGGCAATACATTGGTCATTTTTTGATGATTTCTTGTGCAATGAGGATTTAAAAAAAAATCCAAATGGTAAAAAATTAGAGACAAACATTTGGAATACATGAAAAAAATTTCAAAAACTTTGACTTCACTAAATGTAAGATAGTAGGTAGTGTTGTCACATCGGGCGGGTTGGGGTCATCGGACGTCCCGGACGGACGGACAGACCGTTCGTCCACTATGACAACTTAGATAGTAGGCTTGAAGTTAGAAGAAAATGTTTTTCTTGAAGTTGCCTTAATAAAGTTAATAAAGTTTGACTCCTCTTAGGATGTAATTTGAGAATTAAATTTTTTTAAATTGCGTGCCAAATTTCAAAAGTTGATTAGCACTGTTTGCAAAAGATATTCAAATTGCGGTGGTTGCCAAAAAAGTTCAAGGCAAAATAACTTTTGATTTGAGCACCCAATCAAAGAAAAAAAAAAAAAAAATATATATATATATATATATATATATATATATATATATATATATATATATATTCCTACTAAGAGGGTATATGTCCATACCTTGTGTAAAAATTTCATGAACATCTGAGCAAAATTGATTTCATAGGAACTTACCTAGATTTTCAATTGTTTGTTTAACCAACAATTGGTCTATAGGGATTAAAAATTGCCATTTGGTCAATGGCACCTGAATTGAATTGATTGTTACTAGTTTCATGGTGTATTTTCTATCATATATATAGTTGAAGGAAGTAAAATTCTATGAAGAAAAATGGGGGTGAAAAAAAACTAGACTTTTAAATTTTATATGTAAGGTAGCCCTACTTAAAAATACACATGAATGAAATTACAAAAACCATAGGGTATTGAAAATATGCCCCTTGTAGCTTTTTATATAAAAATATGGTCATCTTATATGCAATAATTAAGGTAAATAGCTCCACATCAAATACCCTCTTAACTCATGTGTATACCTGGGGAATGCTGGTATGCGAGCGTAGAGCACAGAGCGTAGAATATAGAGCGTGGAGCATGGATTTCTAAATTTTTAAAAAGAAATTTTGGTATAACATATGATGAAGTAGTTAAAAAGTGGATGAAAGAATAGACAAAAAAGTGGACGAGGGTTTAGGATGGATGAAAAAGTAGATGAAAAAGTGGAAAAAAGATGATGAACAATGTCAAAAGTTGGATGAAAATTAGGAAAGTGGATGAAAAAGCAGATGAAAAATGGATTACGTTGGTACTAGTATGTATAGTGGATTACGGTTTAGAGTGAGCTTCTACATTTAAAGCGTAGGAAAAAAATTAGAAGAACTTGAATAAAAGTTGGATTAAAGCTAGTAAAAATGGATGAAGGATGAGTTGAAAACTGTTAAATATTTAGGATAAAATAAGATGGAGTTCATAGAAGAAATAGTTGAAGGGTAGGATGGAAAAAGGTGATGAAAGGAATGGATGGAAGAAGTAGAAGGGAACAAAGGATGAAAAAAATGGATGATACAAGTATAAGAAAGACTTATTAAAAAAATATATTAGATGAAATGGAGTATAAAGGATGTATTGTAGAGAAATAATCTCATTCAACCTCTAATGATGCAAGAGAGATTGAAGATTCAGTTTTTGTGGGAATAACTTCCCCTATGACCGTGGAAGTGCAGTGGGTTCGACCACCGTGGCATTAGGGATTAGGTAAAACATTTGAGATTGGATTTTACGGACTACAACATATACGTAGACTCTTACAGAATATAACAACGGGCCACGAGTGCTTGGAACAAGTTTAGAGTATGTAGTTTTGGTCACAAAATTTAGGGCATGATAACAGAAGAAGGTATGTTGAAGAGTTCTGTACTATGCAATTCAATACTATGGCATTGAGCAATTGTGGAAACCCCCGCAGAAAACGGAATTCAAGTTAATATTGAAACTATATTCTTCTGTCAATTTCAACCTTGTGGTAATCTTAATTAATTAGCCACTAAGTTAGTAGCATAAAAACATGCCATTTTGTTTAGTTTGCAAGCGAATGTTAATGTCATATCAAGCAATATATGGATTGGGAATTACTAGCAACATAAACCTATAGTAATTAATTATCAAACATGAAAATTGTGGAGTGGAACTTTAGTTTAGGCACAAGTGAAAAAGACGATTCAGTAATCGCACGAGCAGACATGGTCTCCCAATATACAACAAGTGACTTGCCCAAGCATGAAGAAAAGTATACTGTGTGTAAGTGGCTTCCAACTTCACTTGTAAGAAGCTGTAGGAAGGATTAACGACAAACGAAAAATGCACGGAATTGTAAGTTTTATAACCATGTGTTGAAAACACCAAGAACCCTACATGATCAGTTGAAACATACTATGCAGAAATCGAACTGCCCTCACTGTCTGATGCTTGTAAATTTGACTGTATTGCGAATTCATCTATAAAGTTAAGAGCACGTGGGTCAACTAGGTGGGCCCTAGAACGTGGTTTAGGATCCAGGGCAACAAATTCGTGAGCCACTGCATCAGCATACACGGGAAGAGTAAATGGCTTCGGTGGACTAGGAAAGAACCGAGGATGAGAAAAGAAAGGGACATTGGCTGCAGTTGTCACGCTGTGGGCTTGCCTAAAAAACCAAGTTATCCACATGTAAGTCGGACGGTTAGAAACTGATGTATTTCATCATGCAAAGAGGAAAACAGTCATAGGATGACTTACTTACGGAATCTAGTAGTCTTCACAATAGTTTGGACGGGGACTTCGTCTTCATCCATATCGACTGGTACATTAGCCGGTTTAAGTGGGTTAGGGCTGGGATCGACGACCGTGCGCATAATTGGACCAATAAGTGCATCAAAAATAGCCTTATCCTCCTCGAATGCAAGAATATGTTGCAGTGTGGCACGGCAAGCTTCGATGGTTGCACCTGAAGACATGAAATAAGTCCAAGGAAGTGGACAAAGGAAAAAACACCAAGTGCTTTAATTCATGATCATGACAGTGACAAGTTTATACCAAAGTACCTGTAGCGGCTGTGCAATCGACCACAACGTCCCCTGGTTTGCTGCATGCTTCTACAAGCATCTGCATGAATTCTCGAGATTTCTCTCGAGGTCTTCTCCATGGTATATCTCCATTCATGGTGATGTCATTCTTGTTGCAGAAATTCTGCAGAATGTCATCCTTACCCACATTAATACCCACAGCATCGTGGGATTCCACGTATTGGAAGGGGTAGTCATCCTCGGACTTTGGTCCGTTCTCTTTTACAACGAGAGATATGGAGAACCGTATAGTCTGCAACAACCAAGAAGTGAGGATTAAACACTATTTTAGGAAATCATTAAAGCACATATAGAAGACGTGGGGAAATACATTACTGTCTTAGTGTTGTCTGTTGGAGACGTTAGATGAAGGCGGTTCATGCCGAACTATGTCCGTAGTATCTTGAATTTGTATCCTTGGCAACAACCAAGGAGTTGGCTTTTGTGGGCACGAGAGAGGACGGGATATATTATGAGAAGACCTCCATAGTCATGGAGGTATGCTTCGGCAAAGTCAAAGATTGGCACTAACCAATCATCTGCAAACACGTTCCACTTTGGTATAGGTGCAGGAGGAGTCGAGAGTGTGGGAATATGAAGGCCTTCAGGAACATCCACGATGACCAAGTCCACTGCAGCCTCACGCTTCAAGACTCCATTGAAGAAGCGTTGTTTGTCACTCGAATGCTGCAGGAAAATATGAGGAATAAGTAGAAACACAGTATAGGCACATAGAACTTCAAAAGGGAGTTGATGAAATTGCAGTAGTATGTGAATGATAAAAAGAATTTATAAATGATGGTCTTGCTTGAAACGTACCATTGAAAGGAACGCATTCACGTCATCAAATGCTTTCTTCTGACTTGGTAAAGCGGACAACGACAGGTTCAATATGCACTCGTCTACATCATGAACAGGGTAGTGAGAGGACGGAGTGAGCCCGTAGACCAAGTGCTCTTGAGTAAGCGAAAAGCTTGATGACCCTTCTTTCACCTCGGCTGCACTTGTAGCTGGTTCTGGGTTTGGGGTTTCGGCCTTCCTCTTGGTCCCCTTCTTTTTACCCTTCTCTTAGGCCTTCTCAGATTGGGTGGCCTATCGCTTCTTTTTGATGTCGTCGGACTTCCTCTGTGCTTCTTCAAGCTTCTCTAGCTTCTTCCTATCAGAGACCTCCCGCCTTTGAATGTATCTTGCTCGCATCTTTGGATCAAGATGAGCAAACTCATCGAACTCAGCATCAACAGTAGCGGCATCCTTCAAGGTCTGGAATAGAGCCTCCTCCTCTGGCGGAGTAGTCCCAAAGATGCATTCTATATACCAAGGACACGCTTGCAGATGTGGACTTGTCCACTTTGTCAACTGCATGGGAGAAAACATGCAGTCCGGAGAAGACCGATCTAACCAAGTAGTCAAAAACAGTGGTAAATCTGCCTTCGCAATTGTCTTCTTGTTGTATAGCTCAAACTTGAAATACCTGCATCCAATGCAGGATTAGTTAGCTACCTTTATAAGAATAAGTGATTGTACAATAAACAAGGCACAAGGACAGTGCATTGGACCCTCCAAATATGATTACAGCATGGTTGTCCGGAAGAGCCGCAATGCCAGAAGAACTCCTACACAAGGTTAGACACCTGTAAATCACACGCTTCACAACCAGTGCCGACCCTCTAAAATCCTTGAAGTTGTCCGACTTCTTGAAGGGGTCAGCACCCTTGAAAACACCGGTGAAAGCAATATCCCAAAGCTTCATCCTCCAACTCTCAATGTACTCAAGCAGTGTCATTGGTTCGCTTGGAACGCTCATATTGATTGGAATATTGTCAGCCCGAACGATTGATTCAAACATGTCGTTGGTTGACTCTTCAATCTGAAGAAGTAAATGTAAACACATTGAGGCCAAGTTGGTTGGCACACAGAATGTGAAATAGTAATGCATTAAATACAATAATGAAACCATGAGATATAACCCTTACCCCAGCATACCAGTACACCCTAGCAAGAAATTGAGTTAACCTCTCCTCATTCATAGGACGAGGTGGAAATCGGCGAGCCTCACGAGAGGGACCAGAAGCATTCATCCACTTGAGTCACCTGACTTTTAATTCCGGAGACACGTTGGCTGTTGCAATCAACTGTAACTTTTCTAGAGTCAACTCAAGAACAACAAAAAGGCTCCAATGTCGCTCTATCTGCATCAAGAAAATGAAAAGGCATCGTCAGTGAAGAAAAGACAAATGGATGAAGAGCAAAAAGCTGAACCAATGGTTCCGTGAAAATACCTCTTTCAACCAGTCAAGTCCCAATGCCGGATTTGCAACGGCTACAATCTTCGAGAGCTTTTTGTATAGCTTCTCCGTAGAATCCTTAATTGATGCCCTCATAGCCAGGGCAACACCCTCTCTTGTAACCTCATCTTCAAGCGTATCCTCATGATATTTTCGGACTGTCGCATCAGCAGCTGTGGCTATCTCTTGCTGAACAAACATAGGGGAATCCACATAAGTTTTCAATAGAACAAATGATACTAACTTGGAGTGCTTCATGAAATTTGAATATGAGTTACTGTTACTGATCACATCCATACCTTAAAAATAAATGATGTGAAGACATCCAAGGGCATAGAATACCACGACTTTCATGTATTCTGTTGACATTTTGCCTTCTCCTCAAGACTCAGCAATTCATGAAATTTCTCAAGCTCAAGTAATCCATACTTCTGGACGCGGTAGAGTGTATGAACCAGGTTGGTTTTGACATGCGAGTTCTCGGTATGCCTGCAATAAATAATAATTTAGGATGAACCTAAGAAGTAACTCCAGAAAATAGAGCATTGTTCAAGAAAAGTATTCTGATAGGGGACTGCAAACGATGACAATGAGGTTGGTATAAACTCACTTGTTAATATCGTGCATTGCAACTCCAATTCGATGCCTTGTGTCTAGGACTATTGAGTCCACACAAATGTGCCATTCACGATCTGCTTTGTGGAGGCGCTCAATGTGATTCATCCAGGCGACTCGTCTATGATTCCCATCGCAGACAAAAAACTTGTAGTCCACCAAATGCTTGAGGACAGTATAGTCAAGCTTCTCGTTGAATTCATCATTCACTGCATTCCATGTAGGTCCCCATTCTTTCTTCTCAGCATCGGTAAAGACTGCCATCTCACCCGCCTCATTCGATACTGAGACATAAAAGACTCTTGCGCCCTCCTCATATCCCCGACTGAATTGGTTCTCCAACAACGTCAAATCGCACGAGAGTGTAGGCCGTACCATGGGCATTGGAACTAGACGACATAAAGGTATCTTCAATCTTGATTGGTCACTGGAACCAATCTCAAGCTATAAATGATGGACACAATGTCCATCGTCTGCGACTTCCGAATTTCGTCTTCCATGTAGTGCGGTTGAACCCCATGAATTGAAATCTCCAAGGCTTCACCGTCATCATCCTCCCCGACACCCCTAGGTGCAGGAGCCCTAGCAGTCATAGACAATGCTCTCGGTGGGGATTTCTGGGATGCAGGCTCCTATGTATTGAAAAAGACAATGGAGTTGCAATTGTCATATGAATTTCACATACAGATACATTGAGAAATATATTGTAATGTTCATTTGTAAAGGACATCATGATTATCAATCAGAATGATTTAGAATGGAATATTATAGAGAGATTAATTTATGAAGTTAACATCATCAAACACATGTCCACAAACCACACTCTCTAGTGAAAATAATGTATCTCCCAAATCAATATTGGATGATATCCTCTAGGGTAGTAAGCCTAGATGACACATCATCAGCAAATACAAGTTCCTGGTCCCCGAATCCAACGGACGTGCAGCATGACTCTGAAGAATCCGACAACCCCAAACTCTGCAGGTCATCTACTCCCTCATTAAGTTCGCAAATCAGATTTTGAAGATCGTATGGTACCCTTGGCTGCTTCTCTCGGAAATGAATGTCGGCATCTATATCTGGGACTTGAATCTCCATAGCCGCAAGAGTAGGATCTTGAACATTCTGAACTTCAACAACGTTATCATGACTTTCAACCTGGAGATGGAAATAATTAGAATACTTATATAAGATGGACAAACAATATTTACAACAAATCGATTAAGAAACTAGGATTCCAGAACTTTCGATGATGGGAGACAAATTATAACGGGCCGATAGCCCATGGGAGCTGAGTCAGCATATTTGACAAATGAAGACGGGAGGACGCATAATTCAGCAATCAAGTCCCTAGCAGGGGCAAGAGTTGTCCGTGACTAAAAACTCATGTTTGGCCCGAACCCTATCGGTGGAGTCTCGGTCCCGAAAGAGCGATCTGTGGTGCAATACCATGTACGATTCGGTGTACTGTTTTATGCAAGCCTAAAACTCGGCAGTGCAACCCCTAATCTGTGCAAGCCAAATCATGAAAGTCCCAACTTGGTACAAACGAAAAAAAGATGCTAGAGGAGTGATGAATGATTTTGTTTCCATTAATCATGCATGGACCCGAGCGGTCAGATGTTATCTCGGTCCTGAGAGAGTGTTTATGAATGAGGAGGCGTGCATGATTTCGGTGAACCCACGGAGTGTACAGGTAGGCAGGCTACAGGTATGCAAGCTGAGATATCTATGCTTGGCCCGAACCTTGTAGGTGCCGTCTCGATCCCGAGAAAGGGATCTAGGGTGCGACGTTGTGTACGATTTGTTGTACTGTAATATGCAAGCCTATACCTCGGCAGGTCAAACCTTGGCAGGGCAAGTAATCATGCATGGCATCGAGCTGCGAGGTATTCTCTCGGTCCCAAGAGAGTGTCTTTGAATGACGATGCATGCATGATTTCGAACAGGATCCCATTGATGCCCTAAACGTAAAGTCTCGGGATCCCAGATTTGATGAGGGATACAAACCCTATGTTCTAAGCGAGGGGTGGATGGAGAACTCTTGACTCGGTGAACCCTCAGAGACTACACGGAAACATGCTACAGGTAAGTCTTCTCCAGGTAAGAAAGCTGAGAAATCTATGCTTGGCACAAACCCTGTCGGTGCCGTCTCGGTCCCGAGAGAGGGAACCGGGGAAAGATGCTGTGCACGATTTGTTGAACTGTATTATGCAAGCCTATACTTCGGCAGGGCAACTAATCATGGCAAATCTTGGCAGGGCAACTTATCATGCATGGCACCAAGCTTCCAGCATGGACCCTAAAATCACGAATGTTCTGACTCGGTAGAAACGAAAGAAACATGCTGGAGGAGTCATTAATCATGCATGGCCCCGAGCTGTCAGAGGTTCTCTCGGTCCCGAGAGAGTGCTTTTGAATGAGGAGGCATGCATGATTTCGAATTAGATCCCGCTGATGCCCTAATCGTAAAGTCTCGAGCTCCCAGATTTGATCAGGGACCCTAAACCCTATTTTCTGATTCAACACAAGCGAGGGGCGGAAGGAGAACACTTGATTCGGTGAACCCTTAGGGACTACACGGAAACATGCTACTGGTAAGCCTTCTAGGATCCTGCAGGCTTGGAAATCTATGCTTGGCCGGAACCCTGTCGGTGCCGTCTCGGTCCCGAGAGAGGGATCCGGGGTGCGATGTCGTGCACGATTTGATGCACTGTATTACGCAAGCCTAAACCTCGGCAGGGCATACCTCGACATGGCAGACCTCGGCAGGGCAACCCTCAACAGGGCAAATCTCGGCAGGGCAGACCTCGGCAGAGAACCTAAATTCACGAATGTCCTGACTCATTAGAAACGAAAGAAACATGCTGGAGGAGTCATTAATCATGCATGGCCCCGAGTTGTCAGGGGTTATCTCGGTCCCGAGAGAGTGCTTTTGAATGAGGAGGCATGCATGATTTCGAATTAGATCCCGTTGATGCCCTAATCGTAAAGTCTCGGGCTCCCAGATTTGATCAAGGACCCTAAACCCTATTTTCTGATTCAACGCAAGCGAGGGGCGAAAGGAGAACACTTGATTCGGTGAACCCTTAGGGTCTACAAGTAAGCATGCTACAGGTAAGCAAGCTGTGAAATACATGCAAGACCCCCGTCCCTCGAGTGACATTGAAGCATTCTGGTGATACCGTAGTTACGAAAGAGGTTTAGGGTTCTAGGCATGACAAACCGTGACAATCCGGAGTTGTTATGAGGTTAGTATAATCCGACATGCAAGTATGTTGTGCTTCAGCGTACCTGGGCTACGGCGGCGGCGCTTTCTTGCGCAAGTGGCAGCACAGTATTGTCTCCAGCTTGATTTCTTCGCGGACGCAGAACTCGATCCATCACTGAAGACCTTGGAGAAACACAGAATTGCCTCCACATGTCAGGAATCCATGAATACCTCATAACACTCTATATCGGAATAAGTTAGTGAAGTGGACACAGCAAGTACTGGATGACCTACCAGATTGCCCTTCGCGGACGGCGAGGCGGGAATCACAACCACAGCGTCAGGTGTGTAGACAGGGCAAGTCGACGACCCGAGGACGCAATGGCAGCGGAGTTGCTCCCCAGCAAGGTATGGTATCGCGCTCCCTTTCAGGATTAGGATTGACGGCGGGATGCTGTATTTTCTGGGATGTACGGTCCAGACTACGTAGGGAAGTACGGTTCCGAACTACGGCCGGAACAACGGTTCGATTGGAACTACGTTTGGGTCTACGGTTGCATCAAAGGGTATTAGCCCAGATCTTTAGCGATACATATTCCTACCTCACCTACCTCTCTTTACACTTCGCTTCGCATTATATGGATTATCAATTTCCAGATTGTATGTTATGAATTGAAATCCTAATTTATAATGTCCATATATTGTAGATCATTTCTTGAATAGGATCGAACAGTTTTCGTCGGCTGAGGGTTTTCATTATACTTTGAGCTTCTCGATAGTGAGCAATTAAATTTCATTACAAGATATATCAGTTGATACCTATTCTAAATATGATGTTTTTAGGTATTTAGTCTCTATAAAAATTCAGTCACTTTAAAAATTCTATAGTACTTATTCTCGGGCCAAGCTTTTCTTTAGAGTAGGGAGGGTAGTATATATTTGCATATTTCATGCACTCATTATTGGTAGTATGTACCATTGTTTGATTACAGCACATATTATAGTTATTTGCTCAGGGTCCTGGGAGGGGTACAATCTTAGAATCGAAGTGAAGTAACCTCGTATAAATCTAATATAAGATTTATCTGCATATCTTAAAAATCCTCCATAATTGCAATATCATTTACAATATCCCTTAATATTACTTGATGGGTGACTTAGATTATGGTCAGTGCGTTCATTTACCTATAACGGTCAAATTCTTTTTGGAAATGTTAATGATTCTGATGAATCTTGAGATTCGATTTCACTATGCTAAGTGGATTGTGCTTCCTTACTACAAAAGCCTCTCATATATATCACTATACTAAGGGAATACTTACACAGACCTGCTTGACATGTATTAACGGTGTACCCAATACATTCAATGGCCTATTTAATCTTTGTTCTCCTGACAATTTGTGAGCTGCCGTTTTCATACTATATTGTACTTCTTGAGTTACTACTAGTATTCACTATTCACAAGTTGTATTTATTGTATTTCATTCTAGGCCTGATTTTGAATGTGTTATTCAGAGCATTTCAGTACTTTTGCGCTAATGTTCTGTATGAAATATAGTCTTCGGTTATAGTGTTATTTCACCCTTGGAATGTACAACCTCAAGAGTTGCAGGAAGGATGCATTGCTTTGACTGATAGCATGACAGGATCTTCAATGGCAATTGTGAGGGCACATGGAGAGTGTGTTCCGATCTCATTTCCTGTGGGCGAGTTGGGATATGCTGTTGTCAGCTCGTCTCGATTGAGTGCCCGTTTCCAACTTGCGGAGAACTCATTAGATATTGACAAAGAAGTATTTGATAGTATAAGTGGTGACTTGCCGCATACTATAGGGCAAGAGCCCTCTGTGTGTGGCCTTGTTAGGCAATGGCATTTGCGTGAAGGTAGGTATTTAGCATATGGATTACCGCAGTCCTATGCAGGAGCATCCAATGCAGAGGGATCCGCTAGAGTTTCTAGGACTAGTACTTTCGAGAATACTGTGAAAATTGAGTCTGGTGTGGAGGTGATTACCATTGGAAGTGACGACTCTGATGGTTCATCTCCACCCTGCAAACTTCTGAAACTGACATCCTTGTCTACAGTTGGTAGGGCGTACTCATCCTTCTCGCCTTCTACAGATACAGTGACACCATCATCATCATCTCGTGCGTCTTATTGTTTCATGTTTGCAGAAGTTGTGCCACACAAAAGGTTCCAGGAACCCATTCAAGAGGGTCAATTGGAACTCAATTAGAATATGTAGTGTCCAATTTGTTCCACCTTCATTCAATGGCGATGTGATTTTTGAGTTACCACCCGTCAGAGATGTTTCGGAAACTCACAGTCAGGCTAAGCTTCTCACCGGAATGGAGAAACGCTACGATGGTCACGTTTGGACAAATCTTCATACGACAAATATAAAGAATGCAAACGGCCTGACATTTCGGTTGGCGTCTTGTGTGGGCCACCTACAATGCGTCAACCCGAGTTGTGACTATCTAACTCGAAAGCACCGTGTAGCTCTCATCAACGAGACTGAATGGGATGGTTGTTCTCCTATTCCATTTGAGGTTCGCGATATTCCTCCAGTTGGTTCCAGTATCACATGCAAAATTTGTTCAATTGCTCCATCATATATTGGTAGTTGTCCTACGAAAATCTATTATGTAGTTGGGTCACAAGACATGACTCGGGCTTGTGTTCATTTCGGTATTCACAACCACCCTGTGAAAGATGGAGATTGCCGGGACTCCAAGGAGAGAACTCGGTCTTTGATATCAGACCAAGTTGAGCGGAACCCGTCTGGAACAAATTCCGCTATCGTCCTAGAGGCTAGCAAGGAGTTCCTTGGAGAGATGCTACTTCGACCCGAAGGAACTACACCTACCGTATTTGGTCTCTAGGAATTGATGCCGGTTCTGGAGAAATGCAAATTCATGAGTTCCCCAAGTATTCGCAATGAAGTCAGTACGTTCAAGTACTTCCGGCGCTTTGGAGTCATGGACAACATCACAAAGCTTCGTGGTTGTAGCAATTGGGCTTTTGTGCAGGAGAACAGATTTCCTGGTCAGGGATCCGACTCTGACAAAGTATTTGTGTTCAAAATGTCCGAGGTTGGCCCTGGAAGTGGCGTGGACTTGGTATCGCGTATGCAACCTGGTGGTGACCTTGAGGACGCATGGATCATGTTTGATCATGTTAGGCGAGTGAAGCTCTGGACTACAATTGCGTGTCATGTTTATGACACAACATATTGCCGTGTCATGACTATTGCAGTTAGCGATATGCAATCAGAAGATGTAGTTGCCCAATGCGACTTCTAGAAAAACTTAAACGTTGTGATGGGTAGACATGGACATACCTTGCCCTATTTTAAGGGCTTCATGGCTGATTCGGCACAAGCAAACTAGAATGCGGTGCGCATAGTTTATGGAAGTGGTGACCCAACCGAGCCCATGCCCAATCGAGAACGTACATGTTTATTTTATTGGACTCAGTCAATGGAGAAACACACGAAAGCAGACATTTGCAGTGACCTTCAAGACCAGCATCGGAAGCTATGCAAACAATATAAAGATGCAAATTCCTTAGTAGAGGCAGAGACTAGGTTTTATGCAATTCGAACGTGGTGGCATTCATCCGGAGCCACAACCGGGGAGGGGCTTCGCCGTTTGGAGCTGTGGTTAGCGTTTTGGCACTTCCGGTATAGGCAATGGGGAGCATTCATGGACACTGTAAGATTCTTGATCACCGTATCCGTCGTTTCTTTGTTTTTCAGGATATGGTTCTTGTTGCTGTCTTATCTTCTATCATTGCTAATTATTTATTTATTTTATGCTTTTTATCTTCAGTTTCTCGAGTACTTCATATAACAACCCTAATCGTAGACCTTAAACCCAGGAAATATTGTAGTAGCTTTAATCCATGCTCTATGGAACAGGGATTCACTGAAGATGAACTTGGACTCATTCCTACTTGCAACCTCGCGGAGACCGTCCATAACAAATGGTTGCAACAATCTGGAAAACGTGGCACTGATTTGTACGTCGCCACCGTAGATGACTATGTTCGAGCGTTCATGCAAATGGTTAGATATTACCAGTTCCTAAAAGGTGAGAAGCCGGGAACTGGTCCAGGAAAAGAAGAACTATTGCTTCGTGTAGCACAAAGATATGCCCAACGTACTGGTAATCCGAAAGGATTGAACGATGCCATGGCATCTGTACCAGGTGTCAATGAGTATTGTACTAGGAAGCCCCATTTGGAAGGCGAGGAAGTTTTCGGATCTGAGAAGCGAATGCCAAATCTTCCTCCTGGTTCTGAATATGACTTGCATCATCCCAACAAAGTGAATTTCTCCCGACCCCGGGTTGGAACGAGGGCCACCCCTGCACCCACACTAGTCATTTCATTGGATCGGATTTCTAAAGAACCATGGCCTGTGACGCATGAAGATCATCCGGATTTGTTGGAGTCACCTAAGACCAGGTCAATTCCTGCAACTGAGGTGGTCTCCCAAGTGAGGACCGTCCAAGAAACAGTTTGTAATGAGTCTCAATGGCATATTGCCTACTTGCCTAAGACGTCTTCGAAGGCATGTTTTGCATTGCAGGCCATTACGCGAAAAAAGTGTGTAGCTAAAATAGTGCAAGGCAATAGGGGAACAGCTACACCTACATACACCGGCAGCATGGACAACTACAAGAAAAATAGGATTGAGAGAATGCAATTTTTTTTCTGCAATGATGATATATCACGGTGCATCAAAGGTTCTCGGCGGAAATGGGTTCTATCAAAACTGGAAGTACTAGATATTTGGCCGGTGCAAGTTGGAACCAATCTTACACCCAAAGAGATACTAAATCTTCAAAATGCAGGGTTCCGTCTTCCGCAACGTCTTGCCATTTCCCCTCGTAGGCTATTTGGAAATCATGATTTGCCCCCTGATGATTTGGAACTTCAAGTTCCAGAGTCACCCACAGAACACCCCAGCACACGGTCAGGAAAGAAGATTCGGAGGAATCCAAAAGCACCTACAACAAAGCAAGCAAACAATTGCGCTTCCGCACTCACAATGAAAGCAGTGGTTCGTGAAGTTACTATGGTACCGCATCTAGGCTTCGGATGCATCATTGCACTGGACTCAGGTACACCGCCTGCCATTCAACATTACATGATCACTATAAGTGCATTTCCTGAATGCACTTGCCCTTATTTCAAGGACATGTCAACAAAGGCTCTAGGAAAAAGAGGGCAATGGGCTAATTGCAAGCACTTGTATTTTTTGTTCACTGGAGTTTGCCAATTGGATGCAGAAATAGATCTTTTTATTCATGCTCCAAGCTTTAGCTTTAACAAAGTGAAACGCATACTTCAGAGTGGTATCTTGAAGCTAAAATCCAATTAGTACACAGTTATCCTTCTAAACGGTTGGCCTTAGCATATTGCAGTGTACCTTTGGATGATGTGCTCCAAACTTGTTTCACGTAAGAATTGTAGTGAAAGTAAAAGGGCCACTACTGAATTTCAATTGTCATTCGTCCATTGCACCTTGCACTATCATGCGTGATTGCCCATCCCACACTCTCTAGTATGATTCGTATATATCTCTAGATATAAAATATTCATAGAGGATTGTTTAGATTGGTATTGATAATTGCAATTAAAAAAAATGGCCTTCCCTTGTCCCAATCCACTGAAAATGACCTTGAGTTCATTGACTTTTTACAATGAATATGGTAGGACAACGACAGAGTTACTTAGAGGTGGTCACCTTATGCATTCAAAAGTTTGCAACATTTACCTCAACTTCCTATGGTTGTAAACCCATTTTTTATTAGCACTATCTCATGCTAGCATTGGTAGCCTAAACCTAAACCCTTGAAATACAGATGAATAGCAATTATTGATGAATATAGTACTTGCTAACATAATTGAAATGCATTATTATTGATAGGAAGTTTTTCAACATGCTAATGCCTTTCATATGATAAATTGGTAAAGTGGTTGGGCATGGATGAACTTAATTAATCATTTTAACCCTATCACATGGAAATGTTAGCCTAATCCCAAGCGTTCTAACTACAGTTGTTCAGTAGTTTAAGTTAAATTGTTCACCTAACCTTATATTTTTCAATACAATAAACAGATGTGCATCCAACAATAAAAAGTTTATATGAACCCTAAACCCAATGTTCTAAACCCTAAATATAGTCTTCTATAAAAAATTAACAGATGTGCAATAAACAAGACACGAAGGCAATAATAAATACCCTAAACATTGAACCCTCACCCTAGAAGTATGTCTGTCCTTCACCTTTGAAGGGTCATTTCACGGTTTGAGGTCCCCAATTATATTTAGATCGAGAAAACACAGTTATAGGGGTACCCCTAAACCCTAAAACCGCGGTGAAAGGTTATGTTATGTATCTTGATACCACGGTTATAGGTTCACACCCAAATAATCTTTTTGCTATAGACTTAGGGTTTCCTGTCTTGGATCCACGGTGATAGGTCCATTTCCATGGTTATGGGGGCATGAATATAAAGTTATCATGTTTGACTTTGTAAAACTTCAAAGCAACCCTAGTCTAAACATGTACAAGACATACTTCATTCAAAAGTTCATTCAATTTGGGATACATAACCATAAACACCTTTTTTCTTACATGTCCAATGGATTTTTCCATGAAATGTAGACGAAGTCATCTATTTAGTTGATTTAAAAATATTCCCATTCAATTGCCCGCCTAAACATTTATAACTTTGAGGCGTCTATCTTCTTGGGCCACTTTGGCAAAAAGCCCTAAATCCTAACTATCCACTGAAACCTTCCTATTCCTCCATCTCCTCTCCCCCCTTCCGTCTAGGCAATTGAAAGGCCAATCCTTAAAGAATACTTTCTCCTTTCTCCCTCCCATGCCGTTGATCTAAATACGGGTAGGGATACTTTACAGGGCCAGATACGATATAATATATACACGGTCCAGATGCGAGATACAAGATATAGTTCGAATACAATACAAATCCAATACGGTACGAAGATGAGATACGGAATATAGTTCAAATGCAATATAAATACGGTATGGTATAGATACAAAATACGAGGTACGAGGTACAGATATGGATATATCCCGTATCAAATGTTACCCCCAGCCCCACCTGAAAAATACAAAAGGGCAGGAGGGGGGGAAAAAAGCTAAATTTAATATAATAAAAGTTTGAGCTTATTGGTGGGAGGTACTAAAATTCAATTTCATTTTTTTTTGGGAGTGGATAGTGAGACAGTCTCACTATCCACTCGAAAGACAAGCCACTAAGCTTTGGCACATGAACCAATTAATTGATATAGCATTAAAACACCAATCCCCTACACAAATTGGTTAGTCATAATCCCACCGTAGGAGGTGTCCAATGTCATTGTTGAAGTTACGCACCAACAATAATAAAACCATTCTTCTAAGTTGAATCAATATAACCCTTCCCTCCATGTGGTCAATGGTCCTAAAATATTTCTACATATATTCAAGTTGTAGTCCACCCTAAACTTTAGAGCTTAGACTTTTTAAATCCCCAAATTTTGAGACTGGACTTTTTATTACCTTAAAGTATGCTGATTTATGGAACTAAGGCCCAAAATTTTTAGTTGACTTTTGAAGCTAACCACCCAAATTCAACAAAATAAATAAATACATAAATTTCTACCGCACCAAATTACAGAAAAAGGCCCTAAATCAATGCTCCATGCTCCAATTCCATGCTCTATGCTCTACGCTCCCGCTTTACGCTCGTATACTAGCTTCGTTGGTGTATACCTTCAATTACAAAGAGTACATGGAATTCTTCCTACTACAAATGGAAGTGTTTTCAATGTTTTTCAAAAAACTTTCATAAAGGGCTAAATGTATTTTTGGTTTTAAACACTTTGGTCCCATCTTTTCTATGTATTCATCTTTTGTTTGTATAGAAAACCAATTGATCAATGAAGCAAAAAATTATAATTTTAAATTAAAAAAAAAAAAACCCCGGCTACAATGAAAAATTGGCTTAAATAAAGATAAAATACAAAATAAGCTGTAACAATGATACATGTTATGTGAACAAGCTATTTAAAAAAAAGTACTATAGCAAGCTTTAAGTATATTTGTTCACTCCTAAATGCTCACCTATCTACTATGTTAATGACAAATGTTTCAAAGAGTGCACTTCATTCAATTAATGTTCATGGGATTAGAAAAAAAACATTCTACTTAAATAAATGATATGGGTATTTTAGAGGGGTTACTATTATTTATTATGATTTTTAAAATTGACATTACTACATTAGTTGGAGCACTAAAATTTTCAATAAAATATTCAAATTAATCCCTCAAGGTTCACGCATCCAAATTGTAGATACTCCTTGATTGTAACTTTTAAAATAGGCATTTTGGATATTTTATTTTAACTAAGAAAGTGAAGCTTGATAGAAAGAGAAATTCTACTCCATTTTAAAATTTTATAAATATCCAAATATTAAAATAATTATTGCTGCAAATTCCATGTGTTGGAATTCAAATTATAGATTATTTTTATTTTTCATTCATATTCAATTTTTTTTAAATTTCAATTTATTTTCACAAATTATATTTCTCATTCTAACCTTCTTTCATGATAAAAATTCCAAATTATTCTAGTGTATATTATAATTGATATAATTTTATTTCTAGCTTTCACTTTAAGAAAATCATGATAATCCTATTTTTCCATAAAAAAATTTGAAAAATGAAAATAAATAGAAAATGCATTTTATACAAATAAATATACAAATTTTTATATATTAATTATATAAAAGATAAATTTAGCTTGAAAGTAGAAATTTGACTTGAAGGTATTGACAGTTACTACCTCTTTTGACCTCAATGTAACAATTATATTGTCTCTTTTGAGCTCAATGTGACAATTATATTTTCTTTTACTCTCAATGTGACAAATTGTCACAATGAGCTCAAAACAATGAATGAATTAATTGAATTTTATAAAATATATTTTTATTACATAACACTAGCAATTGGCGCTTGCTTTGCTACACATTACCTATATTACTTTCATCAATTTCTCATGTGATAGAATGTAGATTAATAAATTATGTATAATCTTTAAATGAAAATATTGACATTTTCATACAATATTTTTTGGAAATACATATATTGTGCAATTAGAAAGTAATTAAAGAAAATATTTATATCATAATTTTCAGAAAAAAAATCTTCACAAACATGAAAACATTGCAAGGACACCACCACTTGATAAATTTATTTTACTTACAAACAATGGTGACTAAAATTGAAGAATTGAAATGCAAATTTGTCAAATTGCAAAGACTTTGTACATACTTTGTTGTAGAATCCAAGATTGCTTCAATTTAACAAAGCTTCAAATCATTAGGTAGTAAGAGAAGAAAATCATAGAATTGTGAAAGTAAAATGAAGTGTGAAGCCAAGAAATATGAAACCTCCATAAAATCACTTTACCTCTGTAATACCACATTTTACATTGTGTGATATTACAGTGGTAAATGTCCGTTGAAACTTTATAATATCACACAGTGTAAAATGTGATATTATGAAAGGCCTTGTGATTTTAGTAGTATGATAAGAAAATATTACAGTGGTAAAATGACCGTTGAAACTTTATAATCTCACACAGTGTAAACTGTGATATTACGGAAAGCCTTGTGATTTTAGTAGTATAATAACCCCACCTACACCCCATATTTGTATTTTTTATGATGTAAGATGACTACAATTGACATGGAATATATGGCACCACCATATCCATACCTGTATTTTGAGTAGATACATATATACTTGTTTGTATTATATATACCATCTATATCTATATCTTGCATCATGTATCCATATTTTTATCTTGAATCTATATTCCATACTTTGTATTGTATTTTGTATCCTACATCCGACGACCATGATCTAAAGGTATCGTAATGTGGGCTATTTAGTAGTTGCTACTTGAGGCAAAGATTGGTCCCTTGTCTCTCTCTCTTGTTTTGGGTGTAAGGGTGTGTAGGAGGTACTTTGACTGCTAATTGTGTAATTGTTGTCGTTTTATGTTAAAAGAAACATTGATTTGAGGGATTTTGTGTTGCATTTTGATTAAGTGATGAATGGATACAAACTTTTGAATTTGAGTTTTTGAGTACTTGATTTACTATGATATCAAGTTTCAAATCTAAATCTATTATGAAAAAAAAATTATGAGGCTTTGAAGTGAAGGTGTTTAGATTCAAAGGTAGTCAATGAGGCGTTTTTGAGGAGTTTATTCTTATTGAGATCTTATGCAATGGAAAAGAAACTTCGAGGATATCTTTCTTATCTTATCTTTTGACTTTTTTCAAAATTTTAAACTCAATGGAATTAGGATTTAAGAGTTATGCATCAAAATACAACCAGGTTGAAGAGGTAGTGAAGGATTAGGAAGTCAATAGTAGAAAAACGTTCATCAAAGTTGAATAGTATTTTAAAATGTAAAGAAATTTAGTTGTTTAGTTGATCTATATTTTTGCAAAGTTTCAAGTTGTTTGGAAATAATGTCCAAAAGTTATACTAAATCAAAGTTAGTTATGGCAATTTTTAGGGCATAGTGAAAAGGGTAATAAGTCAATAGTGGAAAAATGTTCACCAAAGTTGGATAGTATCTTAGAATGTGATGAAATTTGGTGAGTAAATAGTTAAATAGTTGATTTACATTGTGGCAAAGTTTCAAGTTGTTTGGAACTACTATTCAAAAGTTATGCTAAACCAAAGTTAAGTATGACAATTTTTAGGGTATAGTAGAAATTGTAGGATAAGGATTTGGGACATTTCTACAACAAAGGCCCTGTGTTATTTTGAATCTAATAGCAAAACTTTGTAACAACGTCTAATATCAATAGCTTCAATTTTTTTCAAAGATTGATGGTGTGAGGGGGCCCATTAATTTCTATTCCAAATCAATGGTCTTTAATTTTTTACAAATCAAAAGTGGGGATTAATACAAAACACATTGATTCCCTCTTTTCAATACATTGTTATAAAAAGTAAAATAATTAAGGATAAATCTTCACACTTATCTTTAAACTTCTTCAAAAAAATTTCAAACTAATTGAAATAATTATACTATATTTACTAATTTATTTTCACTTTTTGCTACAAAAATTATGAAAATGACAATTTTTCAAGAAACATATTGAATTTATTCTATAGTGCTAGTCAATCCAAAATGTCACATAATTTTTTTTTTTTTAAATTGACATTTGAACACAACTGAAAAGTCCAAATTTAGGACCGGTACTAAACTCTAAGTGGAGTCCGCCAACGGATCGATCTCGTTCATTCCAGACTGAACGTTTCGTTAGACTTTCGTCAGTTTCTGGAAGATGTTCGTCGACCGGAGTTCCTTTCGAGCTCGAACTTCATTGAGGTCATTTTCGGACTTCATGTTCGTTGCGGTCGATCGTTTTTGTTTCGCAAGCTTAGCTGCGATTAGGGAGGGCGCTTCCTTTTTATTTAAAGCTCTTAGAATTGTCCTACGGACGGCATTTGTGCACAGTTTTTTGGTGCTGATTGGATTTTGTTGCGACAGATAGAGGTATCGTACAGAAGTTCAATTTATTTCTATTGTTCGTTTGAAGAGGATGGAGGTTTGTGCAACTGCTAGCGGAGGGAGATAGTGGAAACCGCAGAAATTCAAGTGTGAGTCCGTTATGGCGAGGCATTCGGTTGGACATGGAGAGGGAATAGAAATTGGTGGATATATTCGGCCTTTAGCCGTTCGCTGTGTGTGCATTTTTGTGTTTTCTTCTTAGTTGCGGGAAAAATAGAGTATTCTCGTTCTCACAACTTTCGATTGCGTTTTTGATTGCTTTACTCTGCGGGTTTTTAGGATTCTGTTTTAGAGACTCTGTTATGAAGCTGCAAGTACATACACGAAGATTGAAAAACGTTTTGCAAACGTTAGAATTTGTTGCTGCATCGGAGATTAAGATTAATTCCGTTTTCCCGAGCGGAGGTTCCAATTGTAGTAGAACTACAGAGCTTCGATTGAGACGTTTTTCCGATCGTCGAAAAGCTGCTCAATTGGAATGACAGAAGCGAATGCAGGTATGAAGTTACAGAGTTTGCAGAGGATTAGTTGGTCTTATGGAGACTCCAATAGAAAAGTCAAAGGCATCAGGAGTGCATCGATTTCATACGACAGATGAACGGGTGACTGTTCAGTGTTGCAAGTGAATGGCAACCAGAATGCAGCAAATTGGATAGGTCTTGATATTTGCTATCCTTTAGGTGATCCTTTTATCCGTTCGTCTCTGAAGTGCACCTGTTAGGCATCTCTAGAATAGCACGGTCGAATTGCTCTTCTTACTTCACCAAATAGTTTACTGAAAATGTAAGGTACTGATCGCGCGGGTTCGGATTTCGAGTGAACTCCATAGAAATAGATAGTGAAATACTTATAAAATATGCTCATTTTAGGGCTTGTGTTCATTATGCAATGAGGAACGGCTTTGACTATGAATCAACAACGGGACTAAGTTTTCAGACATCTATTGATGCCGATGAAGATTAACCTACCTATATTAGTTTCATTGTTTCTAACCCAGACTTCTCTATTTGCTCCCTTTTTACCTCTCTAAAGCTTTCTTATTTGCTCTGTTTCGTGTCCAAGAATTTTTGACACTTTGAAAGAATTTTGAGGCCGATCCGTGTCAGGTTTATTTTATAAATCATGAAAATGTTTCCAGTTTCACCATTGGGAGCAAGTGAAAACACATATTTGGTGAAGTAAGAAGAGCTCTCCGCCGAAGCAGCCAGATTTACGAGAGTTCCATTGAGTCAGTTGTCCTACTTGTACAAATCCTAATTGCACTTCAGGAACGCATTATCAATTCTTGAGGTAACATGCCGGAAGCAGCTGAAGAGGATTTTGGTCCAGCGAATGTTCCAGGGCTAGAAAATACAGCTTTTGCGGCCGGCTCTGAAGATGTTGGACACTATGCAGGTTATTCACTTTTGAAGTTAAAGCGCAGTTTTGCTGCGAAGTAAGTTGGAATTTTCGGTGCTGTATCCCTCCGATGTCTATCTTAGATTTATTCTGTTCTTTCCTAACATTCCTCTTTCAAAAGCCAGGGGTCTCTTGAGATTTATCAGAGTGTATGTGTCCAAGAAACTCAAGAAATGATCAGAGAAATGTGCTTGATGATTCAGAGATTCCACTAGAAATGATCATCTTAGAAATAATAATCGATTGAAAAAATTTTCATTTCATTCTTTCTTGTGGGATAAGATGGAGCTTATCCATTTCCTAGCAGCCTTGAAAGTCCGTGTTCCCGATATGGACGAAGGCTTGTGATATTCAGGTCGAGCCGGAGATATGGTGAATGTACTGAACCTCCTGCCTTCTAGTCTTCTTTGCAGAACATCCCGTGATTGCTAGATGCATAGGTAAACAAATCTCCATATAGCTTCTAGTGAGGGATATCTGTCAGCTTGAGTTACGCGTAATCCACACGTTGTCTTCGAATTTGAGAGGTTCATGTAGTTTCTGCATGAATTTCACTAATAGCATTCCCCGTGCTTTGTATGAAGTCTCACTAGATACGTCGCCTCTAAACAACAGACAATGAGTGTTTACACTTCACAGACCTGGAGATAAGATGCTTATGGCCATGTCGGCGTGTCTGCTCGCGTGTCGGGATAGGCCCAATCGTGTCCTCTGAAGGGGATGCGTGCAGGAGAGTTGTGCCGTCTAAACTGGTACGGAATCATGTCAATCCTTCACTTCTGCCTTTAATTCATGACGAGCTATATTATGCAGAATCTGAAGGTATAAAACTCGAAATAGTTCATTCAGTGTCTGTAGGTCCAATTGTACACTCCTTCACGAATAGTTGCCATTGTAATCTCCTTCATGAATAATATCTGAAACTGTGAGGCCCGCTCGACTGTTGAGAATCGTGACCAGTTTGCAACAAAGAAACTTCATGATACGAAATTTTCTAATTTTTACAAAACTTCAGGGGTAAGTTCCTAGTCCAACTGCAGCATCTTCCGACACGAGCTCAGTGGAGAAAGAGGTTTATGATTCAAGGAAAGCTACTGAGTTCAAGTTTGAGTCTTTCCACTTATGGTGGAATTTCGAGTTATTCATCTGATAAGGTCTGATGTGCGAGAGCTGAGTGTCGTTTATCTAGTATTCCTCCTCTCCTTCACCATCACCTTCTGTAGTATCTGCACCAACCTCCTCGTAGTCTTTCTCAAGGGCAGCCAAGTCTTCTCGTGCCTCCGAGAATTCCCCTTCTTCCATTCCCTCACCAACATACCAGTGAACAAATGCGCGCTTGGCGTACATCAGATCAAACTTGTGGTCCAAGCGTGCAAATACTTCAGCAACACTGGTGCTGTTAGCAACCATGCAGCAGGCACGTTGCACTTTAGCCAGGTCACCGCCTGGAACCACTGTAGGAGGCAAAACTGGTTAAACCATGATGTGTGATCTTACAAGTTGACATATCGAGCGTAAATGAAAGGTATGCCTTTTCAATTGTTTTTATGCTTTCACAAGTTACCTGTAGGAGGCTGGTAGTTAATTCCACACTTGAAGCCCGTGGGACACCAGTCCACGAATTGGATTGTGCGTTTGGTTTTGATGCTACCAACTGCAGAGTTGACATCCTTCGGGACGACATCGCCACGGTACATCAATGCGCAGGCGATGTACTTGCCGTGCCGTGGGTCGCATTTTGCCATCATGCTAGAAGGTTCGAACAGGCTGTTGCTGAGCTCCGAGACTGTCAACTGCTCATGGTAGGCTTTCTCTGCCGACATGACAGGTGCGTAGGACGAGAGCATGAAGTGGATCCTGGGATATGGCACCAGATTTGTCTGGAAATTTGTGAGATCCATGTTCAAGGCGCCGTCGAAGCGCAGGGAGGCTGTGAGTGAAGACACCACCTGCATGCGGAATTAGACTATAGTAATATCTTAATAAATTGCAATTAACAATTACGGAGCATCCTGTGGAATTGGTACAAGTTGCACGGATGAAACATGAAGCAGCGTCATTTTATCGCATACAACAATGCACAATATCTGAAAAGGACCTGGGTAATAAGCCGATTCAAATTTGTGTAGGTGGGACGCTCAATATCCAAGTTTCTTCGGCAAATATCATAAATGGCCTCGTTGTCGAACATTATGGACACCTCCGTATGTTCCAAGAGCCCGTGACAAGATAAAATGCTATTGTAAGGCTCCACCACGGCACCGGACACTTGTGGACTGGGGAAAATACACTTGGAGATTTTGGTCTTCTTCCCATAGTCGACAGCCATCCTCTCTAACAGCAAGGAGCCTAGGCCTGAGCCAGTTCCGCCGCCAACAGCATGGAAGACCATGAATCCTTGAAGACCTGTGCACTGGTCTGCCAGCTTTCGGATTTTGTCGAGGGCTAACTCCACAATCTCCTTCCCAACTGAATAGCGAGGATAGCATGATTGTATGAGATGTTCTTTTTACCAATGAATCTTGCAATTGCAATTCTCGACGTAATATTATATACGGTGATTATTGAACCATGGACTAAAACCGGGTCGTTGTGAATAATGAAGTTAGTGATGATTAACAGGATAGCTGGGCATTTGGTCAATGAAATAAATCATAGACTCGAGTATCTAGGTCTACGTACTCGTGTAGTGTCCACGAGCGAAGTTGTTGGCTGCATCCTCTTTGCCACTGATGAGCTGCTCAGGGTGGAAAAGCTGGCGGTATGTGCCTGTCCGCACTTCATCTACCACGGTGGGTTCTAGGTCGACATACAAACAGCGAGGGACATGCTTTCCAGCTCCAGTTTCGCTGAAGAAGGTATTGAAGGCATCGTCCCCACCTCCTACTGTTTTGTCTATTGGCATCTGACCATCCGGCTGTACAATTTACAGTACATCGAGATTAGAGTAGTACAAATAAACTAATTATGAGAGCTGGGATTTCATGTTTGTCAAGATTACAAGCGGTGAAGATGCTCTGAATGCTCACCTGGATACCATGCTCAAGGCAAAAAAGCTCCCAACAGGCATTTCCAACCTGAACGCCGGCCTGACCAATGTGGATACAAATGCACTCTCTCATGGTGGAAGGTACTCAAATTCCAACTCTTGAATTCAAATTACCGACTCAATTTTTTGGATCACGACCATGCACCTATGTGTTCACATGCCAGATTTGTGACAGCACGAGCTGCAGCTAGTTTCTAGCTGTCTGAACTAGTAGTAGCAGTGACATCGTCGTAGCGATAGTGAGCTCATTACTGCAGCACAATTATTTCGTGCTGTTGCTTAGTGATCATGTGAAGGGATTCAGTATGCGACCCTTTGGGTGTTAGAGATTCGACCAACCCTCAGAAGTTGGCAGCCGGCAGAATCTGGCGGCTTGAAAAGTCAAGGACACCCAAGATGTGGGTAGTTGAGGCTGTCCCAATCACTGTGCCCAACCGTCGCAAGCTGGTGAGATTGGGGATTTGGGGTTGAACAGGTACAGGCAGGATATGCTCCAGAAGTAGATAAGTAGATGGGACTGCTTTGAGCATGGGTGTGAAGCATCACGCAGTTTTTTCAGTTCTTCAGTGAGCAGTTTCGTTCTCTGCTGCACTCACTACCGCAGTTGTTAGAAAATCATGAGTTTTAACGTAACTTGGTAACAATTCTGTAACGCCGCATTCACTCGGGATCTGAGATAAATTCAATTGCTGATTTTCAGCCATCATGTGGGTCAGTCTTATATTTGAGTTCTTTCTCTCGACGTTGAACAGGCTTGCAAGACTTTGACTGCGACTCTGCTGAGTGATCTCTGGCTGGGTTTACGCGTCTTTGCAGGTTTGACTTGCGTATTGCGTACCCCCAATTTCATCTACTATTTTTAGACTCAGGCAACATTTGAAGGCTTTTTCCTTTTTCGAATGTAGCCAGAGACATCCAGGTGCGCTTCGTGTCTAATTATGAAGCACGCTCTTATTTCTCTTGTTGCCTGATGTCGTACTGATTGCAAGATGGAGAGTTTCTTGTGGAATCCGACAAGATTTAGATCTCCGACTTTCTTTGCTGATATACGGGGCTGTTATGCTTCTACTAAGTATTTGTAGCTCAGTGTTTGTATTTACTTTTGGTCGGACTCCTTAACTTACGAAGATAGGGGCGATAACTCAGGTCTCAATTTCAATGGTCGCAGATGAAGCCATCGTTATGATTTTGTAGTACTGGTCCTTTTCGTTTGGCTAGTGAAAACTGATCTGGTGAAGCCTGCACTCCGGGTTGCAAATCTGAGGGATGCTATGTTACCTGGGAAATAACCTGATTGCTACTTGATTCAGCGATGTTTTTACCCATAACACTCTTCGGGAGCAGCGCTGACGGATTTCAATCTCGACTTGACGATTATTGGTGCAATATGATGATCGTGATCGCAGAGGTATGTTTATTGCAATCACCTACTACGTAGTCCTTCAAACAAAATGACCCTAAACCATGGCTTTCCTTCCAGTGCGAAGCCCGAGCAATTACAATATCATTACTTTTGTAGAAAGAACTCTTCTTTGAATCTGATCCTCTTATTTGATCATCTGAGTGGGTGCTAACTTCCAAATCAAAGCACATTATTGGAGTAGGGGGAGCACAAGTTTACCACCGTCATGGCTAAAGGGTCCCGATCCAGTACTCTTTGTCGGTGGAGATTTTTGCGGCATTAACCCCTAAATGCCCAAAGTCTTTTTTTGAGCTTCTAGGAATTTGTTCTAAATTGGAAAAAAACAAAAACAAAAAACAGCATTTTGATAAGTTGTATCAATTTTTGTTGAATTGTTATTGTACAAATTCAAACTAGACATGTTAGAGATCATGTTGGAAAACAAAACACAACAATAAGATCACTTGTAGATTGAAAGATTATAATGTTTGATCATGAGGGTGTTAAAACTGCAAAAATGATATGAAGTCTGTTAGTCCTCTTTTCACATGTCAAATCTATAAAGTCCCCCCAAAAATATGAGGATAAAGGGCTTAACATGCATAATCTTAATCAAATTATGGCTTCTCAAAATCTACTCTACAATTTTTCCAAATAAATTTCTAATGTGTTTTTTTCTCCAAGATCTAGGGTCTTTAAGGCTCATTTTCAAGAGTCCTCAACACTAAACACTTCATTGCCTAAGGTCCAAACATGCTTAAAAGCATCCTACATCTAAATTTCAGTAAGGTATGAAAATCTCAACCGTACAATCTTGTTGTGTGCATGTTGTAGATGGTGTGGAACAAATTTGGGGTCATTTCACTGTAGAGATTGAAAGATTATAATGTTTTAGTGTTGGAAAAAGGTGCTGAAATTTTCTTAAAAACACATTTGGAGGTGAAATTCGATTTCAAAACCTACTCAAATGAAAAAACTTCAAACTACCAAGTGATTCTAAACTAGAATATCTAAACTAGAATATAAACACTTTGGTAAAAAAATATCATTCAAATGACTCATTGTGTTTGCAAAATGGATTTGAAATGTTAAAAAGCAGTGAAAAAAGTAGAAAAAATTCATTTATAGCTGAAGTTCTTTCTACTAAAATATTTTGAGTCACTCACATGAAATTTTAACCACACGAACTAGACTAGTATGCAGAACTTTTGCAACAAAAATTATTGAAATTGGATCATGTATGAAGTTATGAGTTGCCAAAGTTCACTACAATGCAAAAATGTCTAGATTTTGAACTTTGAATTGCTTTCAAACATTCAAAATAGCTTGGATTGACATGAAATTTTTACCACAATAACTAGACCTTAAGGGAAACAAAACACAACTAATTTTATTGAAAACAAACATTTGATGAAAAAGATACAAGCCTCCAAAGTTGCAGCCATGAGAATGCAGTGTGTAGAACTCAAATTGAACTTGTGACTCTTCAAATGGCTTTCTCAAACTTAATTCGTCTTGGATTGATCTAAAAATTTTACCACACAAATTAGACTAGTATGTGCAACTTTTACAACAAGTTTTTATTAAATTTGGACATTAGATGCAAAAGTTAGAGCATTTCTGATTGGACTCTTACAATGTGAGGACATTTTTTGTCCCCTTTGGTGATGAGGGGTTAAAGTCAAGATTGCAATGGACACCCTTGTACAAAATCTTGAATAGAAAAATCATAATCCATCATTTTTAAAATCAGCTTTTAGATGCTAAAAATAGATTTTTAAAATAATTTTTAAAAATACAATCTACTAAAAATACCAGCTTTGGCTAGGTTTTATTTCACTTCAAAATATTGTCAACACCAAATTTGGCGCCTCAACCTTTAAAGTTGATTGTGTCAATATAACATAACTTGTGGAAGACAGTGACACACTTGGTGTAATAGATCATTTCTTTACAATAGGCAAGCTTGAATTCTGAAAGTTGTGTAGGGTCATTCAAATTCATATTCAAGTTAATTCAATGAGTGTGAGATGTACCAATTGTTTGGGTATTGCATTATTTTCCTTTACTTGGGGACAAAGAATACTTCATTTACTTGGGGGCAAAGAATACTTTTGTCTTCTCAAAACAACCACTAATCTACCAAAGAAATGAAAATAAATTTATTTTTGAAAAATAATATAATATATTGTCTTTGTCCCCAAATGATCTTTATGTTACTTGTGACATAGAAAATTGGTCAAATTTGACTTTCAACTTCTATCTAGGACCAACAAAATAATTTTGAGCAATCATTCTCCATACATCCATACAATCATCAATTAAAAAACAATTGAAATGATTGAAGGGGTTGATGAACATTTTTCTTACTTATTTTTTGCATTTATGAGTGTTGTTTGATAGAAGGAGATGAAGCTTTGGGAGGTGGTATAGAAGACCACAAGTACTTACCCTCACAATGACACTTCATATTCAACAATTACATGCCTATTGGTGCACCTTGAAAATGCTTCAAAAATTTGACTTTTTAATATTTCAAAAATGTTTTTTGAAAAAGGTTATGAAATTCAAAGTTTCTAAGATGCTAGGAATGCATTGGACTCTACTCACATTGCAAATTAGATTTACAAAATGTTATTTTCAACCTTATTTTGGAACATTTTGTCCAACAAGATCATTTGGAGGCAAAGGAAGTGAAATTATTGAGGTATCTTGTTCTAATTGAATTAATTTGAGGAGTGAATTCCTTATATTGCTACCTATGCCAATAAATGGATTGCTTGCTAAGCCAAGAATTCCTAAATGAAGGATCATTCCAATGATAAAATAATTATCTTACAAATAATATTCACTCAATTTTTTCATATTAGATTTTACCTTATAATTTTTATCAAATTCTGGAGTATTTGGCAACTAATAGTTAACATTATTAGGGATGGATACATCTACCTACCATCAGTATAATCAATGATTAATTTCTAAAGTTCTTTGACTATATTTCACTAGAAAACACTACTTTATTATGTTGTGAAAAAATGGGAGGTTTTAATTGCACACATTTCAAGATTATGGTGTTTAAAGTTGGAAAAAATGTATTTGGAAGGTATGTGAATTTCAAGCAACTTTGATTTGGGAAAGCTTTTGCACAAGTTAATTTCACTTTTTTGTTTTAACTTTTTGTTTTTCTTTTGTGACAAAATTAGACACATGTTCAAAAAATTCTGATAATATTTCAAATTGGGAAATATATACCAAAAAATTCCAACAAGGAACTATCTTCAAGAAAAGTCTAATACAAAGCCTTTTTTTCAACAATTTACAACTTGTACATACAACAATTTTTTCAAAATGTGATTGGTAGAGTTTTAAATTTTAACAAGTCCTAGAAGAGTAAAAAGAAGAAAAAAGAAAACTATCCAAAATTTCAAACTTTGGCAAGCTTTGATCAACTATACCCAAGCTAAAGTAAAGGGTTGAAGTTGGGTATATTAGGCATGGTATGGGTCAAAGTTAGCTAAGCCTAACTCAACATGAATCATTCGCAGTAGCCCCTATTTTCCTTGATGTAGAAGATATCTCTTTTTTCCTTGATTTTGAAAATGTTCCTTTATTTCATGCAATATAATTTTAGAAAATTTGGTATTTAAATTCAAAGAAATAAAAAAAATTATAAATTATCTCACACAACTTCAAATGTCACTTATTTTGTGTGTTTGTAGATGATCAAAGAATTCTTTATAGAAGAAAGGTGGTAGAAGGTAAAATAATTGATGTGAAATATGACCATTCTAAGGAAAGTCGTAAAGCACATGTTTCTTTGCCATCACCTCCTTATACATTGAAATGAATTCATGATTATTAGAAAAGGTTAGAAAAATATCATGGTCTGAACTTAGGGCAAGAGGTTGCTCAAGGTTTTGCCCAAGCTCTTCCATACATTGCAACACAAATTTTACTCTAGTGTAAATACTGGCCTTGTGTTGCCCTTTATCCATGAAAAATGACATTTTCTCTTGTATTTTCCTTGGCACATCCAATTCTAAAAAGGTTTAATGGAGTGGCAGGGGACTCCTCATCCTCACATATTGTTTTTATCACGTAATACTTTATTTCTAAAATATTTTTCTAAAAAACATTTCAAAAGAAAAAATAATAAAAAAACAACCAATCCTCTAAGGGTTGGACAATATCTCAAAACTTTTAACATGTTGCATTGAAATTCATTTCACATTTATTGTCATATTTGGGTACAATTATTATATTCACCAAAACATTATAAAAATTTTGAACAAAATTTCTAGGATGAGAAAAATCAACTTTATAAGCATTTACCAATTAGTAGTGAGAAATGTTTAAATTATAATTTATTGAAATTTTAATCCTTTGTTCATCCAAATCCTTCAAAAAAATTAATACTATTTAATCGCTTAATTTTTAAAAAAATTATATAACTTTTTTGAATAAATAAAAATAAAAAGATATTATATATATATATAATAAGAATTTTATCATAAAATTTTACTTCTTATAAATAAGTTTTAATATATCTTTGCATAATTTTATTAGAAGTTAAAAAATTTCCTTGTCTCAAGTTTAAATTATCAATAGTTTAGTATATTGAGTTGCACAAGTAGGATTAATAAGTCACCAATCTTATAAAGATCAAGAAAAAAGTTCTTAATAAATGTTATACGCAATTCATATCGCCTAAAGCATATGAAATTGAATACTACACTAAATACAAATTTTTATAAACTTCAAATAGGAGGTCTTTTAGATTTTGACGTTTAGTTCCTTTGAGGTTCTATTTCTATCCCAAATTCAAATGCATTGTTCAATCAAATTCTTGTTTTGGAGACATGTTTAGACCCTCCGCATGGTTGATTGGGAAAGATGGTTATGTATATTAACTAAAAAATTTTGTTTTTAAATTTTAAAACAAATTATACAATAAATTTAAAACATTTGAATGAAAATCAACCATTTTTAGCTTCTTACTCTACCTAAAAATTTTCAGATATTTTACACTAGTTTTCATGGTTAAAATTTTTTGAAGGGTCAAAATTAGGTCCCTTAACATTACTTAAAGCATTCTCAACAAAAAAAACAATATAGACTCTTGACTTGTATTATTTAATTAGAACTTGAGGATATTATCATTGCCATAGTAAGTCCATCGTAAACCACTCAAATTTGATATAAGAGTATTCTAATTTTGACTTTGGATAATAAAACAAAATCCCATAAAAAATTTAACTAAAAGACAAAAGTTATAGAGGTTTCACCAAATCATGAATTAGAAAGGAAAATCATCCAAATGGCATAGCAAGCAGGTGAAAAGTTATAAATTTATTTGGAGGGTCGCTATGTCATTCAAGATGCCCTTATATCTTTTTTTTTCCTTTATTTTTTTATTAAAAAAAAATGCTAAAATCTTATAGTAATGAATAAGGTGCATAATTCCAAATCACGCCTTGCCTAAAAATACCATCATCATTCTATGTACATCTCCCAAATCAATATGTATATATGTTGAAGAAACAATTTTAGAACCTCTCCAAAAAAACTTTGATCCTCCCTAAATTTTGCATATGGTATCCAAATGTAGCACATTCTTTTGTGTGTTACAACTTCTTTTTTCTTGTCAACAAGAAAATATGAAAATTGTCTAATCTAATATTAGTAATTAGGTATAGTAGCAAAAAATGGTAGTTTGGAGTCTACCCACCTCTATCCCAAATGATTCAAAAGGAGGGGAGTACTTTCAAAATGGGCCAAAAATACCAAGATCTTGAGCAATTTGTTTGCTCATTTTTTCTCGAAACAGGATAGAATGTAACCATGGGATCCTAAAGTTTACATCGAGAGTTAGCTCCTCAAAAGAATTCAAATTATTTGAATCGACAATTTAGTAGACATTGAAGTTTGAAGTTTCATTCGAGTCAACACACTTTCAAGGAGCATATCTTGGTGAGAATATTTTGAAATGAGGATTTTTTTTCTTAGTGAAAGATAAAAGTGTTAAGAATGTCCATCTAAAGTTTCAAAACATTCCAAGCATTTTTCAATTCATAGTAGAGCTTGCAATGCACGGTGGTCATTCCAATGAGAGTATTGTTTGTAAGAAAAACAAGAATGGGACACTTGTCTTCTCCTTGAGCTCTTTAGATGTACACTTTTTTAAATAGATGTATCTAGAAAATAATCACTTGGGTCATTAGGGGTTAAGTATAGTTGTAAAAATTGTAAAGTCCCCAACAAAGTAGCAGAGGGCTTTATAATTGTAAGGTAGAAGTACCTATTTTAGATAACTTATTTATTTCAGTGTGTATGATTTGGGAAAGTCATAGAGGAATTGATTCAGAGTGTGCAAAAATAAGGTTGCTGAAGAATGCTAGAAAAGACAGGATTTTATATTTTATTGAATGTAAAAGAGGATTTTTCATCCAGATCCCATTCTGGTTTCATAGACTCACCTATTCTAGTTACCTTTGCCACTTTTCCCTAAGCCAAGAAAGAAAAGAGATGAATGGGCAAGAAGGTACAAACAGAGAATCTTTCTCAATAACTAATGCATTCAACCGACATCCACAATAGGTCGGTCTATGCAACCATCATGGGAGGGCTTGTCCAAAATAGGTTCTTCTACCTTAAACATACACTAATTTATGTGTATAATATTTGAATTTTTTTCACCTAGTGGACAAAAGTAATATTTGGGGGGGGGGAAGGTCAAACCAATGATTATGTAGCCTTTCTTTCAAGAAGGTTCTGAGTTTCTTCCCTCTTTCTTTTGGGGGAGGAGGGGGGGCTTGAATTGAAGGAGACCAAATTTGAATATGTAATTTTTGTATTGAATTTTTTTTGTATGCGCTAGCTCTACACGTACATATGAAATGAGGTTTGAAAGCATTGTGGCAATGGTGTGCGGGGCCATGATTGCAGCATGGCATTTGAGGCAATTGGGCATTAAATTGCCTTATAAAAACAGTGGACAAAAGTATACCCTTACCATATAACTTCCATGTTATAATGTATACAATGAACTACTCCAAATTCCATACGGAAAGTGAATAGGCCAGGCCAGCTGTACCGCAGCCGGTATAATTCGATCTCAGGCAGTACTCCGCGTACAACGAGGGATTCCACCGTTCTACTGTACTCCAATGAGTCTACTGCAGCCCCTTCTTTTTTTTTACTTTTTGAAAAAGTACCAAGATGGCCATCCCTTCACCCATATACAACGCGGCGGACGTTTTTTGTATGATGAATGACAAGGAATTCTCCTACGTAGGACATAAATGTAATCATTCGTCCTCTTACAGATGGAAAGGGGAGATCTTCTATAGTAGTTTGATTCCCAATTCATATTTTTGGTTTTTTTTAAACTACACTAAATAGTAAAATTAGGTTGCCCCACACTAAATTCTCGACATTCTACACTATATAAATATGTATAGTTACTGTAGATGGATGCAATAATGTAGGAACCATGTGTGTTGCATGGGTCGGTGCATTGGTTCATGACTCGGGTTTAGAGAATTGCTTGTGCCTCCATCTGGATGAGTGATGAGTCATGAGGTAACTTTCCTGAGTAAGGCAACCTAATTGTTCAGGCAACCTAATTTCACTATTTAGTGTAGAGGATGTCACACGATTCCAAAAGGGTTGATTTCCATGGTCACCAGCTTAGTGTATAAGGATTAAAATATGGTGAAGCATCGTATTTGTACATTTAGTCATCATTAGGACAAAAAAATACTTTTTTAAAATTATATTCATGATTTTTTTCATCCAAATTTGGCAACTTCATCTACATTTTAAAATGGAAACGGGAAAATTTTGACAAAAAAATATATTCTTTTTTTTTTTGGTGAAAAATAAAAATTTATTGTGAAATGGTGCCAATCTAGCCCTATGGTGCCCCAAAAAAAAAGTCTAGTCTATTGTTGCTCTAGTATTCTCATGAATAAGGGAATAAAGGTCTATTCTTACTTGGTGTTGAAGAGTATTGTTATTGAGGGTCTTCGTATCAAATTTAGACCTACTTCTCGACTTGATTCACATTGCAAATTTCATCCCTAATACTAAGTGTGAATATACCCTAATTTTAAGATAGTCTACTCTAAAACTACCCTTTGCCTTCAAATCTCCTCTAATCTCCTTATTATTAGTTGGAGAATGAAGATGAAGGGATTCTAAAATGGACCACTTTATTGAGGAAAAAATATTTTTTATTAGAAGAGCCAATCATTATATTTGATTTCTTCACATTGATGCAAGTAGACGGATTTTTGTAGATCTATGGTCACAAATAGTTGCCTATGTCCCAAATCTTTGAAAATTTGTAAGCAATTCATAAAATGCTTGAAAAAATACAAAACCACTTGTATTAAGTTCAACATCCCTTAAATGGTTGCTTAGAGTATACTACCTTATAACTTATTATTGACATTGCGGTCTCCTTCAATTCCTCTAAGTAGCACAACTTGCAATCTCCCCTAAAAATAAAGTAATTGAAGTTATTTACCAATTGGTTGAAGTGAAGAAAGTTCAAGTTCATCCAAAACATAAGCTCACCCAACTTCTTTAGGTACACAAAGAGATATCAATTTACACCACAAATGGACTAAAGGCCCTCTTCAATTAGCAAAGTAGAGATTGGAGTGGAGAAATAATTTACACTTTGGCCATTATGGATATACTTTTTGTTGGTTTTGGAGCAATTTAAAAACTCTTTGGGATCAATTGAGCATCACACTTCAAAAATTCATAACAAATTCATACTTTGTCAAAAAAAACATTCAGTTGCTCTTTTCATTCCCCTTCATGTGGAATCTTTTTAAAAACTTTTCAACAATGCCAACAAGTGAAACCAATCATTTATCTTACTAGTGTTATTGGATATTCAAGGATCTTTTGGAAATAATATTTCCAAGCACCTTGGCTACATATAAATTAAGTCTATCTTTGTTATAGAAAAAGGGTACCACCTATCATTTAGTGATTGGTACAAGGTCACATAGACATAGACCTATAAAAATGAGATTGTGTTAATTATTCTAATTTGGCACCTCTCTATAGAATTTCACCTTCATAAACAATAAGTTATTCAACATAATATTGCCTTTTCCTCTTCGGAGTCCCCATCCATAGAATTCATCCACACATCAATAATGTAAGCTTCAATACCATGATAGTGGCAGTACATTTATGATATGTTCCAATTTTTTTTCTAATTCTAGGACCAAACATACAAATTAAGAATTAACTATAAAGAAAGATTGTTTGTATAGAACCCAAAGAATGCATTGAGCAATATATCATTGCAATTTAAGATAGAAGTACTAGTAGTGGATCTTCTTTGCGATTTTGGAGCAAATGGTGAGGAGTGTGAGGTGATGGAAATTTTTGCCATGTAGAAAGATAGGAAACATGGGGATTTCAAAAAGTCAAAAAGTATAGCCAATGTCTAGAGTCTTCCAATTTCAATCACTCAAAAAACTACTTGCTACTTTCTTGCTCACTACTTCAAAACATGTTACGGACCATTAGGAAAAAATTGAATCCCAAAAGAGGCCACTTCGTAATGCAAAAGCTTGGGTGGGAAGAGCCTTTTCAACTCACTAATTGGGTCAAGAATTGTATGATGAATTCAAGAATTCATCATCATTATCCAATCCATCTTCACAATCACATAAATTTAGGTGTGAAGAGCCTTCTCAATTCACTAATCGGGCTATGAATTGCATGATGAATTCAAAAATTTGTCATCATTATCCAATCCATCTTCATGATCTTATAAATCTCATGATGTTTTCATCATGAAGAATGAAGCACATGCCAAGTGGTGGTTCTAATGAAGATGTGGCCACCTTCATATTCATTCACTTAGTATAAAAATTAGTAAAAAAACTTAAAGGCCTCTTTGTGGGTTCAATTTTTTCTTAATAAAATTTCAAAGCTAAGTCAAACACAATTCCTACTTTTAATATAACTTTTGAGTCCCAACCTTGATAAGGACAAAAAAAACTTACATTCCAAGCTTAAGTTCTAGTCTAAGGTTGGAAAATAGCACACCCTATAGGTTGGTTACCAGACATGGGTGACAATTGATGCTTCTACTTTGATCATTTATCATCCACAACTTACTTTTGAGTTTATGAATGAGAAGAAAAGCTTTTTAATTATATACGCATGGGATGGTAGGAGGTAGAACAACTCATGCGGGGTATGTATATTAAAACTTGTAGTTTCTCAACTGCTCATAGTTAAGTCAAAAGTAGGAATTATATTTAAAGTAGATTTTCAAACTTCATTTAGACTAGTACAATAATTTTTTTCCTAAACTCTGAACTAAAAAAGACTATAATACAAGGCCTAAATGAGGTTTGAAACTCTACTTCAAACACAATTCTTACTTTTGACTTAACTATGTATGGTTGAAAAACTACAAGTTCTAATTTTCATACTAAGCATAAATGATTTTCTAATCTATAAGAGATAAATCGTATCTTAACATTGTTGATCTTAGTAAATTAATTGCCATTTTCCTAAAAGTTGCTAATTTGTTTATAGTTTTCATTGAAATGATTTGCCATGATTCCCAATATGTAGTTGTAACCTTGTAATTGACCTTGTCATCCAATTGAATTTTGACAAGTTTTGACATGTGTCCTTGTAAATATTGATTGGGTGTAAAATATTCCACACCATTTCATCCACATCATTCCGTTCATGGGCAGGCAATTTCACTGACTACCACTAAATGTTATGAAATATGAATGTTATGAATCATTGGAGTGATGTAGCTCTTAACATCCAAAATTCTATAAAATATAAATATATTATTATTATTATTATTATTATTATTATTTTATTTTATTTTCTTGAAACACACGAACAATTTCCATTGATAAGGGGAAAATTATTTCTTTGTATTATTTCTAATGATGCCACTCTGAAATACAGTGTCGTGTTGAGAGAGGTTTGCTTTGGGAAATCATGAGGATTCTAACTGCAACAAGAAATGGTATATTGGGATCTTCAGTCAAATCTTCAAGTCTTTGAATTTTCAATACTTCAAACTGCTTCTCATTGGCCTATCCTGTTGATGGCTCTATATAGGTTTAAGGATTAAGGGAACTATTTGAAGAATTGGCTCCTAAATTTCAAACTACCGGTGACCAGCTCTAACTAGGTTTTAGCTTTCACTGTGAGAATAAACAAGATTCGACCATATGGACCATTAACCCCACTTCATCACCACGATACAAAATAAAGTTAACCTTTGATTTAATCCAAGCCGCCCGCAACAACAAAGGTTTACAATGAAAGACAAGTCATAAGCCACAACACACAAGTTCTCTTCCAACTTCAAATCTTCATTTCAAATCTTCATTCTAACTCCAATTCCAAAACTGAACTTTGAATGAACGCCATTGTTGCTTCACAATTCCAAATGGAATGAGTGATAGCTCATTGAAAAACTAATACAATTTTCTACACTTCTTTTAAATTTCAATTTATTCTAACATTCTTTACAATATCTAAGGCCGCACGAAGTTTCAGCCTCTAAAAATGAGGACAACAGACCCTCACTCACTTCAATGCTTACAACTCAATCATATGAACTCCAAATTGAACAAATGATAGCTTCATAGAAAGTTGATAAGATTTTTTACACTCACTCAAAGTTTCATTGCAAACAAAAGGCCTTTCCGTCTTTTATAGTCGGTCGAAGTCTCAACCCCTCTTTATAGGAGACAACAGACTTCCTTTCACTTAAACTAGCACAACTTTTGATTGCAAACTTCAAATCAAGCAAATCCTCCAAATTTCATTTCAAAATTCTCCAAATACAACACAATATGGCCTCTCAAACATTCAGGCCTTACAAGCAACAACGACAGAGACGATAAATAGTGCCCCCCTTTTTTCTCTACCTTATCTTTTACCTAAACCATACAAGTCAAGTGGATTTAGCCTATATCTTAACCATGTGATTCCCTTAACACCCATTGGTCATAAAATTTGACCCTAAAATCAATCTCATGTCCCTATCTAAAAGATAAATTACTCCAAAGTTACTAGGAGGCAAACTATTTTGAATATTTTTCTTGTAAAATTTTATACACACAAAATTAATTTAGAAAAATATTTCAAATATGGAATAAAGAACTAAAAAAATTAACATATGTCTAATAGATTAAAAAATAGAAGTTTAATTGGAATATCATTCCATCTGCAAGAATTTGAGGATGTGTTTGACGATAGCAGCAACATAATTTACATGATCTGTTTTAGTTAAAGGATTATTTGGTTTTTCTAACCATCATTGATGACTACAACTCCTCTTGACCATGCAATAATATTGATCGTCATTTAATCTTTCAAAACATCCTTTAAATGTAACTTTACAATTATTAAGTTCAACACATCTAACTTGCAACAAGATTACCAAAGCCCAAGTATCACATTGAAGATTTCCGTGCCATTATTGCTCCATACGAGGTTGTTTCGGTGGTCGAGATGGCCCAGCTTCATCTTGTGATTGCCCATGCAACAATGAAAGATTCAACGGTGGTTGAAGTCAATTTGGTAATTACAATAAAGAAAATTCAAAATTCCCATTCTGGTTGAGATTCTTCATCTTGAGACTCACAAAAAATCCTCCAATTCGACATAGTATAATCTAAATGAAAAAACAAATCCAAACATCAATATGATGAAATTTTCAAGTGAACCCTTTTCTTTATAGTTGCTTATTACGGCAATGAGAAGGCGTCACCTTGAAGCTACTTTAAATGACATCATTCTATTTATTATTCTATAAATATCAAAAACCATCTATATAATAATAAATATACATATTTTTACATAATGCGTGCATTTGCAGCACGACAACAGGAGCCAGTTTGGGAGGGGGCCACTCCAGACCAAGGAGGATTGACCCCCTTATTGCCCTGTATTTTAACCCTAGAAAAAACATTGAAATTTTTTCTTTGCTGCCCATCACAAAATTTGAAAATTTTGAATTCATATTTGCAATCAGAGGCCCTCAATTAGTTGAGATATGCGAAGAAATACAAAATTGATGCGGCACAAAATAGGTGGCAATTTTCACAATTAACCCTGTCCGGGGCAATGAGGGTCAGTTCTCCCTGTCCAGAAAGCATTGTGGTGATACAGTGTCAGCTACAGTGTTGTTTGCAAATGGGTGGTGGAGCAGAATAACTGAAAGTCCAGCCATTCTCGGGTAAGGTACCGTCAGTTCCCAATAATGCTCCCCCTTTTTTGCATGGGCCGGTATAGTATCTGCTGCAGTGGGTCCATCCAGTTTTCACTTTTCAATAACTACTCCCCAACTGAACAGTTAAGTGTTATCTTCATGCAGTCAGTAGAGTGTCAGTCCTTCCGAAAATAATATGAAAATAATAATAAAATAAAACTGTTTCCCCTTACCTTTTTCAAGAAAAAATTAAAATTTTAAAAAGTACAGTCCTCAGTAAGTTGGTGAGTATTTTACTGTGGATCCCAATAATGCGCGGCCTTGAAACAGGAGCCCGGAACTGACCCGGTCCAGGTGAGGAATATGCCGGGATCCCTCGAAAACCTCAACTGAACCCCCAAGTAGGGACGGGATACCAGGCGGAAAAAATTCTACCTTACCCAACTTAGTAGAAATGGAAGCAAAAATTTATTTTTGGTTATATTTAGTTTTCCTTGGAACACATGGACAAGTATAGAAATTTATTTATTTATTTTTCCTTAAAACACAATAGACAAGTATAGAAATTTATTTTGGCACGGTCCTAGTATTTGGGGGGCCCCTTGGCCTAGAGACTCAGGATGTTTAGCTCACCCGGTATTCACAAGAAGTCTATTGTTCTTGGAACACTGTAGGAGACTTGCAAAATTTTCTTTGCACTATGGGTTCAATGGAAGTCCAAATGAAGTTCACTTATAAAATTTTCTTAGCACTAGTAATAAAAACCTAATTTCTCTCAAGTCTCTCTCCCGAGTCTCTCCTTATTGGCAGTCTCACTAATTGCATGTTAGCAAGTTACTACCCGTCCAAATGTGAAGGGTTCATAATATGTAGGCCAAGGGCACCCCATACTAGGACCGTGCTTTTCTTTTCCAACATGGCCGGGATCCCACCTAGGTCCAGCTGGACTGAGCCTAAGCGGTGACTGGTCCTTCTTTACCCTTAGAGGTAGGAGGTTCTAAAAGTACACAGGCTCTTAAATCATCCACCTCTTGAAATGTACATTGTTTGTACATGTTGCTTTTCCATAGTTTTCAGCAATGTATAAACAATGTATATTGTAGGAGGTAGACAATTTTGGAGCCCTGTGCCATTTTAACTTCAGAATTTTGATAATTAATTCTACCAAGCTCCATAAAATATGAAATGACTTGGATTAGATGCCAACTACATTCCACTTGTATTTCAAGGAAAATTTATTGAAAGAAATTCAAAAAGCTTCACCTTCCCCCCAAAGACCATATTTATTATATTGAGACTTTTTGCAGTTTCATTTTTATCTTCGACTCGAAGATAAACTGCTTTATTTCTTTACTAGTATTTTTTCATAAAAAGATAACAACACCAACTTTTAGAATTTCATTTTAGAATCACTATTTGAGCATTATTTATTATTTATTTTAATTATTATTTTTGTAAATGAATTTATAATATCTAACATTTTGTCTCAAAATTTGCAAAAAGTCTCAATATAACAAAATGGCCTTAAAATTCAATTTCAACTCTTAGGTGGGCAATTTATTGACCTCCTACCATAATTGGATTCGAGCCCCATACTTTGATAAACATCACCTTACTTGATATGAAGTATGATACTTCGTATCATCACTCTGTTTGGTTTCCATTTTGTAACTAGATATGAATGAAAAATTCTACATATTTCTTTTCCAAGGATGAAATTGTACATAATATTGATGCTTAACTTTTTAACCCTTGAAGGACGCTTGGTACCCAAAGTGTCCAATGGATGACTTCAATGTTCACTATAGAAACAAAAACAAAATAATAATCACAACATTTTGGTAACTATCTTGGTCAAGTATTAGACCACAACAGGTGTATTTCTTATTTCTATAATTAATAGTGAAATCATCCGTCAACCACTTCAGTCCAAACTTAACGTCCTTCAAGGGTTAATCAATCTTTATGAGAGTTCTTTTGCCTTTATATGAAGTAGGAGCCTCCAATATAGTAACTTCCTAGCTAGCTAATGACTCTCTTTTAACTTTCCAATCATCTACAAATACTAGTAATACAACTTTCCAACCAACTAATGGTTATCTATAGATTATAACTAAGTTCACTCTTGGGCATAAGAGAGGCAATATCCTTCTTCCAAAAGGGAGAATGGTATAGGTTGGTTAATAATATTACATAATACATATATCTACTACAAGTTATAAAAATTTTAAGTTTTTTGGGAAAAATTTGGAATTATTGTAAGAAATGAAGGAAAGAAATTCATATCAAATACAAAAAATTAAAAATTAAAAAATTTGACTTTTTCAATGTAGATTTGTATTATAGTGTATAATATTATGATATAAACCAAAGTTGCTATGCCACCCTAAAATTAAAAAATGATCAAAACCATGGTTATAGGTCCAAAGTTCATATTGCTATAATTATTAAAATTTTCTAATTGGAAAAGAAACTACACTTGATAAGATTCATTTCATTATTTAGACTCAAATTTAAAAAATATCATTTTTATAGCTAAAATTCACATTAAGAGTATAGATCTAGAAGACTTTGTTGTGCAAATTTTTATAATTCAAAAGATATAAATACATCTAACTTGAAAAAATAAATTTGTTAGTTCTAAAAATGACCCTTCACAATCAACTTGAATAATAAAGGAAAATCAAAATCTTTAAAAATTGTTATATATAGAACTTAATAGTCTCAACTTGAATTTTGTTTTGTAAAATTCACAAGTATTCAATCTACAATTGATATTAGAAGAAATGTAGGAGAATTTTGGCTTTAAATTTAATTGAAAAATATTGGTTGGTGTAGTAATTGATTTAATATTATGAAAAATATGATCTATGAATCATATTTCACAACTTATGCTTGATTTTTTTCATTTAATTATTATTCTAAATTGCATTTTGTAATACATTGGAAATTTGATCTGTCCTTTGATCTTTAAAGGCTTAAACCTACTTATTCCAAGAATCAACACCTTACATTTTACAATTGGGTTGTGGTTGATTAAAAAGCCATTTTATCACTTACAAAATTCTTTTTGATAAAATCAAGAGTTTTGATGTAGTGAGTTGATTGGTGATTATTGATATCAAAATTCGTGTTAATTCAATTTTTGAACTAATAACTAGTAACACTAGCTAATGACTAATAACACTAATTCCAAAATTATGCAAATTTGTGAGGTGCACTAATATAGTAATTCATCCTATTTTCATACTATTTCAAACATGATGAACTATGACTATAGAATTCAAGCTTTGAAAATCTTAAAATATTATAATTTATAAATGTAATTAATGATATTTAATCATTTGTTTTAAATATAATTTATTTTATTTTTTTAGATTGATCTTCACTTGTCAATAAATATAATTAAACTGACCCTATTTTCTCCATGATTATGTTGATGAGTCATTAATGGAAGTTCTACAAGAAATGAAGACAATTGTAATACTTCATATGTGGCTATGTTCTGATATCAAATGGATTTTCAATCATTTAATCATAGAAATAATTTTTGATTATTCTCCATTGTTATTGAACATCTTTTATTTATTCTTCATTTATTGTAGAAGCATTCTTTGATCAATTTGTATTTGCATTTGTATTGTTGATTAATCCTTTACTACTTAACCATTCACTAGATGAATGATGAATGTTGTGAAAAATAAACTTTATTCAAATAATATTCATATTTGTATTCTGTGTACCTCCATAAGTATCACTCTTCAATCAATTTGTATTTGCATTTGTATTGTTGATTAATTTATATAATTGAACCCCCCAAAACACAAAAACCTAAATATTGATGACACAAGATGTACACAATCAAAACATGGAAACTTAGGACAATCTACTATTGATTTTTGGTGCACTTCTAAACATTATTTTAAAATTCATGATTTTTTAATTTGATAACTAAATACTTGAACCTTTGACAGTAAGGCTCAATAAAAATGATTTATATGGGAAATTTCATTAAAATGGAAATTATTTCGTGAAAATTGCACAAAGGGGGACTACAAAATAGTATAAATTCATAGAAAGATGGCACGGGGGTGAAGAAATATAGGAGTTGTATTGCAATTTGGACTTGTTGGGGACAAAATTGGCACATCTGTGAGATTGACACACTAAGAAGCACTGTTGTATGTGCTCTTGACTTGAGTAAATGGCATGCAAAATATCACCATTATAATGAAATTCCCCATTTATATTTTTGAATCCCTATGAGTCCAATAGTGGATGTAGATATTGAATAGTTTTGACAAAATAAAGTACGACGTGAATAGATTCTAAGTATGAGATCTTCATTCTTGCAAGTTTTTATTTCCTTCCCTTCTCCATATGAATTCATTTACAACTTTGTACAATAACCATAAAGTACCAAGTGACCATACTAGTTGGATCATTGAAAAATAGACAAAAACTATTTTTTTTCAACATATTTGGTTTACTTCATTCATTTCATGTAGAAAGACGATGAGCTCTTGGAAACATTCTTCATCCAAATAGGAGATGAAGTCTCTCTTAGGATTTTATCTAATATTAAACTAATTATGGACAATCAATTGTCCAAAATTAATATCACATATGTTGGAAAATGATGAAAGTATGAAAAATATAGTCCAAATGTAGACTTTTAAGTTAAAAATGCATCAATAAATCAAATTCTCTATTTTGGATCAAAAAATCAAAAAAATCAAAAAATAGACAAGTGTCGACCGCTAGCCGATACAGTGATACCTTTTCAACTACAAAAAACATCTATGATTTTGCAAGAAGTTGAGAATGAGTTAAATATGGATAGTTAATTGGAAGTATGCAAATTTCTAATAGTGTTGTTTATGGGTAGACAGGGTAGTACTAATCTTCACATTGTGTTGCAAATACTAAAAACCCCTTTTGAAATATGACCTCCTTGTGATTTGTAAAGAAAATCTTGCAGACATTTTCTCCCCTAATTTGCACCTGGACTGCCCGGGGTGAAAAAGAGGATAATGGGCAGGTGGTGAGGCGAAAATTAGCTCATTGTAATCCTGTCCCTTAAGTAACCCGTAATTTTGTCTTATCAACCTCGCTGCGATACGTCATAAAAGTCCTGGTTGGGTGGTCCGTCGCAAACCGAGTAACGTACTGTAGTGCGAGACTGCGAGTCCCGGTGACCCCGCCGTCGCGTTCGTCCCCCGTCGTCGCCGTCGCGATCGTACCCTGGCACCTGTCCATCACCCGAGTCGTCAAAGTCTCCGATTCTGCGGACCTTTTTCCATCGCAAACATTGACTTCCAACGAAATCTAGGCCTCGAGGAGTCGAAGGCACCCGCAGCAGGTGAAAATGAGCGTGTACCCGTGTGAAAATCCTCAAACTGCTTCAGGCTTGACCCTTTTCACACATCTCGTATGTCGGCGAGGCCCCACGCAAAGGCCCAAATTCACCTTGCCCCCGTTTCTTCGGAGGTTTAACGTTGACAAGCGTTGAAATTGGGTGCTTCCGTCAGCGGTCGTCCCTGGTTTTCTTCTCCGACGCGACGTAGCTTGGGTGTGCCAAGGTTTCGGACTTCGCGTTCGGAACCTCCGGGGCCGTGGGTTCGTCCGTCTGCTCAGCCGCTATTGATAGTTTGGAGCCACTTTTGGCAACAGTGATGAGAGTTCTAGAGTCCCGTCCGTCAGTCCTTGAACGCGGAGAACGTCAACTTGGAGATAGGCAGGCAGCCGTCGGGACGACGTCGTTAACTAGATTCAATGCAATATCCAGTCCAGTCTAAGTTCCTCCTTCGAGTACGTGTGGGGAGATTTTGATCGACACGAGCAAGAACGTGCGACGCGACTGTGGATGAGTACCCCTTTTAAGCTTGTTTGTTGCATACTTGGGATTCGATCAGGAAGCGAATTCATTTGAAGGCGACATCTCTTCAGACTTGATAATGTGAGAATTGGTCAAGGCGTTTGTCGAACAGTGTGAAGATAAGTTGGCCGCAGGAGGCCGCGGCGAGCGCGCGAGTGTGTGTGTGTGTTTGTGTGAGTAAGTGCAACTGAGCAGATGGGATGAAGCTTGCTGCATCCAAGAGCGAGAGATTGAAGTTATAACACTGGATTTTGGGCGCATGCATCAAGTGTGAAGGCTAGCCGAAAACTGGACGCGATACCGACAATTGGGCATTAGGAGCGTTGTTTGGATTTGACAGTCGCAGACAGCAGCCGTTATTCACTAGATATCATCTGGATATATTTCTAGCAGCTGGTTTCAGTTGGGTACTTCGGAGTACTAAATTTTTTGTATTAAGCTTACCGGCAGCCAGGATTATCAAAAGTGACATGGCGCCAGGATGTTCAACGATAGTAATGGCCTCGAGACCACGAAGGCACAAGAGCATAGCTTCACTCCCGCGCTTCTTCTTTTTGGCGAGTTGCTTATTATTGTTGTCGATTCACGTCGGAGCCGTAAGAGTAGGAGCAGCCATTTCCATGGATGAATTAGAATTGGACCAAACCTCTTCTTCCAGAAGATTACTGGTACGTGCCTGATTCTCATCTTAACACCTTCGGTCACGTTACTCGGTTGCCCAGTTGCTGTGGATACAATCTAGGTGTTAAATTTGGTTACTGATCTAGTTCTGATCCTCACAGGCGCAAGCTACGCGTCCGCCTCCGAACTCCACCCAAACTTTATTTGACGACGCTCAGGCGCTCCTCCGCATCAAAGAAGCGAGCTTCTCCGACCCCCAGAACAGAACCTTCTGGTGGAGACCCCAAGGCAAGAACCGTGTTTTGAACCCCTGCAAGGTCCGCAACGGCACTAACCAGTTCTGGCCGGGCATCGACTGCAGCGACGGCGAGAACCGGCGTGTGATTGCCGTCGACCTCTCCAACATGGGCTTGAACGGCACCGTGAGTCCGGATTTCGGCAAGCTCAGTCGGTTGCAGTTCCTCAACTTGTCCAACAATTCCTTCTTCGGCCCGATCCCACCGGAGCTTGGAATGGCGTACGCGTTGGAAACCCTAGACCTCAGCAACAATCATCTGGAGGGCGCACTTCCACAAACCCTTGGCGATGTAACCAACCTGACCTCTGTTTTGGTGGGCAACAACCGCCTCAGTGGTTCCATTCCTTCTGAACTCGGCAGCTTGCAATTCCTCACGACGCTCAACATGTCGGGAAACAACGTGACTGGCACCATTCCCGTGGAGCTGAACATGTGCACAGGTCTCACAACTGTCGACTTGAGCAAGAATGGTCTCCTTCAAGGTCGAGTTCCTTTCCTAAACCTCACGAATCTGACGGTGCTTCATTTGCAAGACAATCAACTGGAGGGGAACTTTGTATCAAATTTGGGGACGTTTCCGCAATTGCGTGACGTGGATCTGTCGAACAATAATCTAGACGGGATGATTCCGACGTTGATAGGAACGTTACCCTTGAAGACCCAGCTCTCCCTCCGACGCAACAAGCTCAATGGCACTATCCCGAATGAGCTCGGGGACTTGGCGCTCGTCCAAAGGATCGACCTTTCAGGGAACCAGTTAACGGGGAGCTTACCCGATCAAGTCTCAGGACTGAAGTCCCTGCGTCAGTTCGATATCAGCAAGAATCTGTTCAGTGGTGCGCTTCCGCGGAATCTCATGTTCTTATCCTCTTTAGAATCATTCAACGCCTCCCACAATGGCTTCAATGGCAGTCTCCCAACGCTCGCTGTAGTTTCAACACTACAGACGTTCGACGCTTCGTATAACAACTTCTCGGGTCCAATTCCGCAGAACTTCGTGAACTTTACGACGCTGAAGTATCTCAATGTTTCGAATAACGCACTCAGTGGCGAATTGCCGACGTTTTTGCCGCACGATAGTGTGACCAAGGACAGCTTCCTTAACAACCTACTGCTTTGCGGGGATCTTCTTGGGGTGAATTGTGGAAGTTCGGGCACTTCGAGTAAGGTGATTTCGATATCAGTGGGTGCTTCAGTGGCGGCCGTGGCGGTCCTGGTGTTGTTGGTACTATGTCGCAGGCGACGCAGCATCCAGAGGGGGCGAAGCTCAGCGACTGTTTCCGTGGAGCTGCAGATGGAGCTCAGTCCGGAAGATATCCTGCGCATCACCGATAATTTCGCACACCCGATTGGGGTGGGCAGCAAGAGCACAGTCTACCGCGGCGTCCTGTCCGATGCGACCGTGGTGGCTGTCAAGCGGTTCGGCATACGCCGTGGTGAAATCGACGACGCCGCGGAGAAGGTGCTGGCCAGCGGGTTCGAGACTCTGGGTCCCATTCGTCACTGGGCATCCGTCAAGGTGCTCGCGTACTGCAGCAGCCCCGACATCAAAGCCCTAGTTATGGAGTATCTACCGAACGGCACCTTGCGATCGGTTTTGCATCCCCCCTTGAACGACTCCTCCGTGCGGGAGTTTAATTGGGGGCAACGATTCGACGCGGCGATCGTCATAGCCGAAGGGTTGAAGTACCTCCACCACGAATGCCAACCTTCCACTGTCCACGGCGACTTGAAACCCAGCAACATCCTGTTCAACACCTTCCGGGAGCCTCGACTCGCCGACTTCGCACTGACGAAGATCCACGGCCTGGGCCTCGGGAACTCCGCCGGGTACACGGCCCCCGAGTCCATGCCTCAGGGGGGTACAATCAAGGGCGACGTGTACAGCTACGGCATTGTTTTGCTTGAGATTATTTCAGGTCGTAGTCCGCAGTCGTTGGATCACGGCCAGCAGCTGCCGCATTGGATCCGAGGAACAATCTCGAACTCGAAATCCTTGCAGACGGTGTTGGATCCCATTCTGATGAGCGATATGCGCTCGCAGCAGCAGCGGATGGCGATGGTGCTGGGCGTGGCGCTGTTGTGCACGAGGGGAGATCCCGTGGAACGGCCTTACATTACTGAAGTGCTCAAGATGCTGAACCATATTAAGACAAGGCCGCAGGAGGGGAGCAAGAGTCGAAGCTCATCGGTGAGGTTGAGGACGAGTTTGAGCACGCATCAAAGAAATGAGGAGATTCGACAGGAAGTGCCGGGGATTGAGATTGAAAGGTCGCCGCCGGAAACGCCTGGGGCGCTCCCCACCAACCCGTCTCTCTCGCACTGGACACCAAGTGCTCATGAGCGATGAGCGCACGACCAATTCTGCCTCACAAGGACTTCAATCTTGTCGCCATCACCACCCAATCTCAAGGTCAGCAGAAGCTCGGTCTCTGCAACTTCATGTCTAGATTCTAGACCTTCACTTGTAGAATGCTCAAGGCTTGTGGTGCCGAGGGATTGTGTGGGGTCTGAAAGATCACAATTATGCACAATATCCTTTGAACTTCCTTCAATCCCTCCTCTTAATCCTTCACATCACATTCTATTATGAATGTGGTTCTTAGGGTTTGGAGTTCAAATTAGGGTATGATGTTATTTTGTGTAGGGTAAAGTTGCGAGAGTCTTCAAGATCCAAAGACAGGTTTTGGCGAAGTGTTCAAAATTTTTTTAAACGACTGCGTAGCAAGTTTACTGAATATTTTAGGGCACTAGCAGTGTACATTTAGCTAGTGACATTCATTGAGGAGCAGCAGCTAACTGGCTGTACGTTTGGCTTAAGAAGTGATAGTCAATTACCCCCAAGTGTATCAACTTGGTGATTTGGGGGGGGGGGACACAATAAGAACTCCGAGCTTGAATTAGGGTTTGGATGCACATCTTCAAAGTACAAGACACTGACCTGAAATCGGTGTTGCGTGCAGGTTGATGCGATCAACTGAGCCGCACACGAATCTTGTTGAGAGCCAATTCTACGATTCTTTAGGAATTTAACAATCAACTGTAGATAATTCTGCTCGCCGATTTTACATTAGGCTTGAGCAACTTGGGTCGACTTCTGTTGTGTTGCAGCAGCGAAAGAAATGGTCTGAAGCATGCCTGTAGAATCTGTAACTTCGATTGGGAGTGAGGCTCTCAATTTGTAATCTACGGAAGCTTGTAATATTACCTCAAATTTGAGCACCGATTTGTTGCAATCAACAAGTGTCATTTGCGCCATGCTGGTGGTCGGCTTTGCATGTTCAAGTTTATGTGATTCGCATGTCATTTAAGGATGAATCTCCAAACTGCGGCTGCTGTAAATTTTTTTTTTTTAAATTTCAAAAACAAATGAAGCAGATAATCATACAGTCATTGGACCACACAAGAACAATAATGTTGCTATTGGAGCCGATTCCAATGAGGGCACCCCACCTTGCCTGCTGACGCTTCCTTGCCTGGGATTCTGGGAATCGTAGATGCTTGTTGGAGAAGAAGCCAAAACCGTAAGCGAAAAAGTCAATGAAAATCTCAACAAAAATAGTGCCTTGTGAATGAAATCAACGAATGAGCTTATTTCGAGAAGCGGGTCCGGACGTCCGGTGATCGAAGGAAGGTTTGTCAACTCGAATTTCTAAGTGGAGGCTGAAATGGTGTGCCATCTTTGGAAATGGCAGGTCTTTTTCGGGTTGTCATGTGGCCACCCAGTTTGGACTTAAATTCTGGGCATGGCGTCCTCATGGAAAAAAGGGGATCCGCTCCAATAGTGGCTCCAATCTCACTGTTCTCAACCACCCCAACATTTCTCCGACGTTTCCACAACACATGGCTCCAAGCAGACTTCTTCGGTGAGAGAGAGAGATCCCATCTCAAGATGAGCTGGAAACTGGCTCACCCTAAGATGGGGTGCTTTCAACTAAAGCGGTGACTGTTGTTTTTTCAGTTGGTGTCTGTGTTGTTTGCTTTTTAGTTTTTGAAAATTCCAAAATATTTTCCACCAAGGATTTTTCCTTTGGTTCTATGTACTTTTTCCCCTTATCAATAGAAATTGTCCATGTGTTTCAAGAAAAAAAAACAAAAAAAAACACCCCAACATTGGTTTTGGGTCTTAGATGATTATCTACATTCATCCCAAACCACCGCAAGTTGTCAAGAGTAGGCAACCAATGGGAATTGAAAATTTTCATTAGCCCATAAATGATGTTGTGGCCGTTTTGGAGGCAATGAATGACAAAAAAATCCTTCCATATAGGACAAAAGTGCAACTATTCATCTTCCAAATTTTATGTAGAAAGGGGAGTTCTTTCATAGTAGTTTGACTTCTAATGAGTGCTTTTGAATTTTTTTTTTAAACCAATGATTCATACTATACTAAAATGGATGATTTCCATGGTCACCAATTTGTTCTTTAAGGGTTAACACAAGCAATGGATGGAAGCTAAAGCATTTCATGGCAAGTGAAGCATTTCATGCTTCTTGTTAAAAGGGAAATCTAATGGAATGTGTGGTGGTATCTTATGCTTTTTTGCTTCTGAAATTCACACAATATGATCTAAACGTCAATTATGAAACAACTTGTGTTGGATTTTTTTTGAGGTTGCTAATAACCTCATTAAATTTTGGAATATCATCACAAGAGATCATACGATGTAAACATGTGACTTTTTTAGGTCCGACAACCTTAACCCCTAAACAATGCCCTTTTCAAACCTTTTAAACCTCTTTATATTCTATTTTTTTACTAAATATGAATGGAATTTATTTATTATATTTTTTGGATATTGTATCACATGTCTTTTGCATGTTTAAAATTTTAAAAATTTTTAATGAAAATTTGAAATTATTATAAACTTATGAAGAATTATATGTGAATGGAATTCATATCGAAGAAAAAAAAATTCTTGAATGAACTAAATCTTTATCATTATTTGATGTATATTATAGTTTAGGTGTAAACTAAAATTCCATTCTATTCTATAATTAGAAAAATCAATAGACTATGGTTTTAGGCCAAAATTTTAAGTTATAATAAAATACATAATTTTATTTTACAGAATATCAAATTGGAATTGAAATTAGACTTATTCAACTTCATTTTATGAGTTGATTCAAATACAAAAGGATCATTTCAAGTCTAAAATTCAAATCAAGAACAAAAATGCTTTGTCATCTACCATTTAGCATCTTCTTATATAGAAAGATTAATAATACTTCTAAAAGAGATTGATTTCTACAACCATCCACTTGAAATACATTCATAAAATTCTCTAGAAAGATATTAAATTTTAAATTCTTCATCCAAAATTTTGCATTTGAAATCATCTGACCTATATTTTTTGGTTGAAGATGCATTTTGGATTTGAGCCATACTTAATGTAAAACAAAGTTCATTGTAATATATAAATCAAACCAAATCCTATCCTAGTGAGGAGATTCCAACTATGCCAATATAGGGTTGTGACTTATGAAGCTAATATGATTAAGTCTCAACAAAAAGCCCTTTGCGAGGAGGGGTGCACGGACTTTGTTTCGTGGTGTTTGGACCTACAGTGCAAAAGATATTGAATTTCAAAGTTCTTAAAAGTTAGAAAATTAGAAAATTACTTTCACTTTTATTTTGGATGTGGCAACGGCACAACTCACACTAGTTAGACTAAAAGATAAGCTACTAACAAGCTTCAAGTGCACAAACTTATTGTAGACTAAATTTCCTTCACTATAAGATAAGAAATAAACTTTGTAGTTGTGTCTCTTGAGCAATTTTTTTTGTGCACAATATTTTTGCCAATTGGCTACAACCAAAAGATGTTTGCTATTTTTGTGAAGGAAATTTTCATTTGGGGGGATCAAAATCACCAGATTACTTCTATATTTTAAGACCAGTAGCCAAATTTCACCTAGGTATCACCTAATTTTGATATAGATATCACCAAATATCACCTAATTATCACATGAGTGTTTGAAGAAACAATTGGCTCCTTCTCCAAAATGAAAAACAAAAAAACACTACTCTCAAGTTCCCTAGTCATTGACATAGGATGCAAAATCAAATTTACAAAGTCGGACCAGTAGAGAGAAAATGCAAGTGTTGTTGGGAGTAAAAGTAAAATCTTGCCCCCGCCCTATTTTGTGTTGTGTTTAGGGTATGCTCTTAACCTCTCTCGGGTAATTTGGGGTCTCTGATTGCAAATATGAATTCAAAATTTGCAAATTTTCTCACGTGTGAAAAAATATTTAAAAAATAAAAAAATTCCTGCGTTTTCACCCTGCTGGTCTCACTTCGTGGGAAGGGTTTATCGTCCTGCGTTGAGTTGACCTCCCACATGCCAGAAAGTCCTACACTTTTTCAAGATTCAGAGTATGGCAACCACGTATTGTTTGTCACGGTTACTGCAGTAGTCAATCCTCGCGTTGCGCCGAAGTTGTGCAGGTATTGAACACACAGAACAACAACTGAAAGAGTCTCATGACCTTCCCAAATGACGAGGAAAGTTCTTCCCAAGCTGGTCAGTGCACACACACGCACTCATCGAAGTGTCCCTTTTCAGCTCTTTAAGAAGCTCCGCAGCTGCTGTCGATTGAAAACCAGGAAACGCATGTGCACAGCACCGAGCAACTTCCACACCATAGCCCAGAAATTTCACAGGAGCAAGCTGAGCTTGCACAGCGAGCTAGCAAGCGCCCGCAATGTTTGAGTTTGTAGGAACCTGGTGATCTCTACAGAAAACACGCCGTTTCCTTTGATTTTAATGCTTCTGGGGTGTTGGTTAATAAGGAGCTCCACCTTTCAACCATCGCCTGTCACGAACGCGTATAACTGAACTGGAGTACTGGACTAATGGTCACGTGCTAAATTGGCACAGATCTCTCAAACAAAGGACTGGTAGGGCTGGCAGGACTGGTACAGATCTGAATTTCTGGAAGGGCATCTGCAAATGTGCCAGGAATATTTTCCAGGACGGAATATAGCAAATTGACTTTTTTTTCTGCCGTAGTGACAGACGCAATCGAGAGCTGGATAGGGCATCACATTTCAGCTGCAGGAACAAAAGTATATTACCCCAGTGGCTTGCGTAGGCAAAGACACATGTGAAGATCCGACGTGGAAAGAAACCTGAGTGGCAACACTGAGCACAGTCTTTAATATGTAAAATATTGGATTTAACACTCCATCGCATCCGCGGTAAGCTTTAAAAATTCATCTAAACTTAGAGCGTATGAAGACCAGCAAGACAAGACCTGGCATTTTTGTTACTTTCCCCTTGGACGGTATGGCTCCTGATGTTGATAGCACTTTTGTTCTCTCAGGATTTCTTTTAATTTGCTCCTGGAATTTTTGTAATAAAAATAAGGAAAACCAGGCAACCTGATGCTGTGGATCCAACAACTTGGCAAAAAGCTCGCAGCCATCATGAACAGTGTCGCTTTCACTCTTTGGGGTCGGTAGGTAATAGGCGTTACTGAGACTTTTAGAAGAGCATTTCTTTGTTCTCATCCAATTTGATGAGGAAACAACAAAAAGCTATTGTTTGTGGACATGGTCTTCGTGTCATAAGGTGATTTGAAGATACTAAACCCTAAAAAACCGCTTAGCCATTTGCATAACATTATTCAGCAAGGCTTTTGATTTCTATTGAATAAAAAGTAGTGGCAAAATATTCTGCAGTTTGTGTCACAGGTAAACAACCAAATAGGTGAAAAGGAAGAAACATCATGCACGCAAGGACCAAATGAAACAAGCATCAACAATGAAAAACGATGTCTCTACAATGAAGACGACCATCTACAATGAAAGAGATACAATTTACAACTGTAAACCTATCTTTTTCTGTGAGTTTTGAAAGTGTTGAAGCCGGATGAGCCAACCTTTAGGGACTAACAACAATAATTCCACAGGAGAATGCTCTGGTATAGAGAATGTCGCCAATGTAATGTCAATGAATTCAAGGATTTTCGAAATGGATTCAAGGATGTTTGTGCTTATTCCAATAAATCACCAAGCCAAACGCCATCAACGACATGATCACAACCTGCGAACACAATTTCAATTGCCTCCGTCAACATCGTGTTTCTCAGCATGTGCAAGATCATTACTGACGAGATAAAAATGCGGTTCAGCAACAGTTTCCACAACAGAGACAACAATAAGACATGTCAACAAACCAGGAATTTGATGTTCACAATATTACTGCTAAATACTAAAGCTGGATACGTGGGGGACTCACAGATATGGCGGAAGGCAGGCCAACATTCGGGTCTGGGAAAAACTTATTCGCCAAAGCAAGACCCAGTAAACTACTCTGCATGCCTGGAACCACAACACGGTCAATTTCACTAGGGGATATCAACCCTCCTTGGGCACATAATCTAAGATCTATGGGTGATAAAAATGATTCTTTTCTAAAAGCAACCACCCATTCCTCGGGGTTATGTCACGAAACTTTGGCTCACCTATTTGCAATTGCCATAGATTATTCCAGAACTGGAATGCACTAACCACCCACAATTATCAACCCAAACCGATAACCAGACACAACGATTCTATGAATTGCTCCACAAGCAATGTCGTCAAGAAAATTGAGATCATTGCAGACAACAGTCACAGCCCTTTCTCTTTCCTACTCTTGAAGAATCGAAATACATGATTCTGACCTGGGTGACCACTAATACAAAACCCTAAACCCTAAAAAATGCATGGAATATCACCAGAAACAGTATGGTTCAACATGGCAGTGATCAGCACCTGTCTCAAAGGAGATGGTTCTGGCAAGCGCAGTGAGATCAGCTGCTTTCGGAAACGTGACCTCGGTCACCTTGTACCCCACAATGAAAGCTGCGGTGTGAAATGCAACAACGGGCAGAAGAATCTCAAGCCCAAACGGAGAGCGAATGGCATGGATGTTCACAGCCAGTGGCGAGCCAATGCAACAGCAAGTTGTCAGCAGAGACAGCAAGGGCAACGCAGGGCGTATCACCCTTGTGACCTGGGGCACAAATCTGCAATTCAACGCCAATCTTCAGCTTCACATTCAAGCAAATTCCTTGGAAAATTTCCCTACGAGAAGATCCTCCTAGAAATCCTAGCGGCATTGCACTCAAACCCTAAGAAAGCCAGCAGCTAGTGGTCGATGAAAGTTTTCAAGAGCTTTCAGTTACGCAAGAGCAACAGTCTATGAAACGCAAATGCATCCAAGTATGCTGTAAGAGCAAACTTTGTCTACTCATCAGCTATGTGACTGGCTTAGTCACTCGATGCATCACGATTTTTCTACAAGGCTCTACCTCAATTTATGGCAGGGTGGGAAGAAAAAAAAAACTCACAAACAGGAAGATTTAATGCTTAGATTCTTGTCTCAACATAATTGATTTTGCTTCAAAAACTCCAGATCAACAATCCTACTATGCTCTCTTAGCGTAACATCAATTTCATTAAATTGACAGACATGCACAACAGTTGTGCATCTTGAAATCCAACTCTATACCGATCCTAGGCTTTACAGGTTTGTGCAGTCGAGTGTCAGAATGTTGGCGCTTTGAATTGCACCAACATAACAAAATTGATGTTATACCCTAAATCTTGCCAATTGTACCTAGGCTAAATTGTTCAACATGCATGTGGGAGTGGATTGTTTTCTAGTTAAGCATGACATCAAAAAAGCATGCAACTATTTGTTCATTTAAACAAATGGAATGGTTGTGTACCTGTTAAGGAAGAGGCCGCCAGCAATAGGAACCACAACGATCTCCGTAATGTTGGTGATCATCCCCACAAGATCAATGGGCAAGCGCTTGCCCAAAAGCAAGAGAGTCAACAAAGGAGTGACCACAACTGCCAAAGCTGTTGACAAAGCTGTCATCACTATACTTAGAGGAGCCAGTTTGGGCTCTGTGAGAAATGTTGCATAGTTGGATAACTGCGCTCCGCTTACACAAGCACACAGGATCAACCCAGAACCTGCAATAGCAAAAGTTGGATACAGAATCACGTTGTTTTTTGAAGTCGAAAGAACATTCGTGTTTTCAAAACAAAGAAGGAAAATGCCAATGTGAATGAAGAGTCTGTTGGGGTAGTTTTGTTAACTATGTCATGAAGATATAAGTAGCAAGTCCTACCCTAGGTGTCTCCTTTCAGAGGTAGACACTATGACGTTCCCCATTTTCGTTATGGTTTTCTTGGACTAAGGTAGGATCACTCAAAACCAAGCATGCATCTCAAAGCTTGCCCTAAAAAAATTAAGAAGATGCTTGGTGCACAATGTTCAGCAAGGATATTGAAATTATTACACGATTAGAAAAAAAATCTATTCAGGTTTGACCTCTTATACCTTCTAACTTTTGCATAGTATACCTGAGTGTCAATCTTAGACTGCGCGCAACTGCAACTTGTCTATTTATTTGAGATCAGAATGTAACCATAACTACTGAATGTGAACCATGGACAACTTGGCATTAGGTTGAGCCTCCCAATTTCAAAGGTTATCTATTCCGTATTCAAATACTGCAATTTTGCAAAAAAAATTTAGCAATTTTTCTCCCTTACCAATTGCTTCAGGTAGTTGAAGAAACCGGATAGCAAGGGCAGCAACGACAACCCCCAGAAATGGCTTCAGGATGTATTGGCCAGCCAAACCCAGGGCTATTGGTCCAGGTCGTTCAACAGCATGTTTGAAATCCTCAATGCTCAAATTCACCCCCACCGCAAACATAAGGAAACCCAAAGCAGGTGCATAGTACCTGCAACAATAAGAAACAAAAATTCAATACAGTAAACAGCATCTCCTAACATCTCGTAACATTGCAAAGACATAATTAATCATCTGGTTCGAGAACAAATCAAGCAAAGCTTGCAGCAACATTGATGTCTAAAACTCAAAAAGGATTCCTCGTTTAGCCCGCTTTCTCATTGCGGGATACCGCTAGAACTAACTAAAGAAACGCAGCCCATTCTGGACACAAGTTTGGGAGGCAAAATTCTTCTTGAGATTTACGTTTCACACCACACATTTACATCACAAGAATTTCACAATGCGCTTGCCCAACTTCTTGAGCCTGGAATGGGCTAGTCTAACTTGTTTATCTACTATAATAAAATTTGGAATTTTAGGGTTTGTGGCTTACTTGGTGGTGAACCAACTGAAAGAGGAAGGGTAAGAAAGCGCAAGCACGGTGCTGGCTAGTACAGAGTGGGGGATGTACACGTTGACGTGCTTCAAGACGTCCTCCAATTTCTTCAGTCCAGACGACGCTGGTGCCTGCAATGCCGAATGGGTTTATTTCTACATGAATCATACTCAGCTGGGTAACGGCTCTCAATGAACATTGGAAACTCATCTTCACGGTTTGCGCAAGGCCGGAGACACATCTCTGGGGTTCAACAATTATGAAGATCTTCCTCTTGTTCAAAATTTGAGGAAAAGAAATAAACTAGTGAGAGGGAAGAGGCTTTGTGCATGGAGACACATCTCTAGGGTTCCACAATGAAGATCTTCCTCCTGTTAGAAAATTGAGAAAAAAATCAACTAATAATGTTTGAGAAAGAAGGGGCTCAAGAGCGTTGTTGGACATAACTATTGATTTAGAGGTTTAGAAAGGAGAGAAGAGTTAGAAGACAATAAGCCTCTTTTGACTTCCCAATGAGGAAGTGAGACAATTGCCTCAAGCACAAGACTTGGTATTATATTATGAGATGTCATTTAAAGTATCCACTATCATTATAATTTGTCCATCTTTCCAAATGTTCCAACGATGCAAACAATTAATGTTGAACATTTTTTGTCTCCTAAATTAAATTGAAACCAAGTATCATATCATTGTGGTTTGTATATACCTCAAGTGCTTTTTCATTGTTGTCTGCAGCCCCAACACAACAAGTAGGAAGTATTCTTCGTAGTGGCGTCTTGCCATAGCCTAACTCTTCAAATCCACTCATGGACGTCAGTTTAAGGCAACAAAAAGATATTTTTGAATGCAATTGAATGTGTGTATACCCAAAACTAAGGTCAATTTTATTGTTAAGGCCATTTATAGAGCCAAAACAAAAATCTCTAAAAACTAAAAGTACTAAAGAAACAGGGATACATGCTTTGAACAGTGACAATGTTGTGAATATCAACCGTATAAAGAAATTGACATTAACAACATTTAGGTCAACATTGTTAGGAATCTAATCTTGTCTCCTAAAGTGATTTTGTTACCAACAACAACTTATCAATTTAAACACTTAGAGAGGGCTAGTCAACAAGTGGTGTAAGTATAAATTGGCTAAATATCCATGAATAGAATTTGATCTTTGAATAGAAATGGGATTGTCAACCATTACTTCTATTATCTATGACCCCTTTAATATTGTATAAGAAGTTCATATAAATTTCTAAAAGTTTGATTCCAATAAATTTGGCTCTTGTAACCTTTCCACATCTCTATAATGATCTCCCAAGAATCACACCCATAAAGTATATGCAAACAATCTTAAAGTGATATCCCTACCTTTGAAGAAGAAGGCAATAGTAAGACTAGAAATACACCAAACTGTAAAATCTGCAAAGCAAATTATTACCAAGGATTTTGAAAGAAGTGCCTGCCTGCCGCCACGAACACTGTTTTAAGATGCTCGGTTGCCCTGTAGAGCATCTCACAACGTGCACTGATCAAAATTCAAAATTCTGAAATCCTAGTATTCACACTTAAAACCGCCATAGCCAGCATCTACTCCTAGAGTACTGTAGATGCGCGAGATTTATAGCGCTCATCTTCAAATTCAGACAATTGGGAGCCCTTGCCTACCTTTCAAATGCATTCGCAAATGGAGCGGACGCTTCCTCTGCAATGTACCATTCCGCACCGCCAAGGAGAATTCCCCGATCGAAACCTGTCCTTGTTGACGGCAGACAGCGCCTCCCTGTGTCGTCATTTTGAAATACTACTCCGAATTTCTGTAAGTTATACCAAACCGTGAGAACAACTCAAGTCACAAACAAGGATTTAAGCTTCACAACTGCACGGAGACCGGGAGGGCAGTAGGGGGGGGGTATGTAACTATACCCCACCCCACCCCACCCCCCAATTTTCTTATTTAAGAAAATTTGTGTGTGTGTACATCCCCCCACCCACCCACAAAAAAAAAAACCCCACGGTATCGGCCTCCCGTTCTCCCTGTGCTGGTCTTAACTGAAACGAATTCAAAACGAGAGATTGACCTAATTCCATTCTAATATTCTTTTCTGAGAGCGTCACCAGCATAATTTGAATTTCGGAATTTGGATGTCAGAGGATCAAGTGACATTAAACTGAAGCGAAAATCCCTAACGAAAATTTGGGGTACAATTCAGTAACCAAGAGTCGACCGGGTTAGATCGACGTTGTCGATCAGACAGACATAACTCACCAGGCGCAAATTCCGAAAGAAATTTGAAGTTGATCGGTCATCTGACGGAGTTTAGAGTGCAAGCTTGATGGGAACTGTGGTCCCGACGCCGGGTCATCACGGATCGAACTCGAATGTTCGAATTGTTGCGGAATGCCTAGCTAGTGGATGTGGAGAACTGGAGATCGATTCCATCTCTGCGATGCTATTCGACACCCTAAGTCTAAAATTGCTCTCAGTCAGCCACCTGGGCTGCTAAAGTCTGTCCTTGGAAGACTTCCTGGCAGGTCGAAACTTCCGCTAAGTTGCTTTGGATAACTATCGCTGCCATTGCATGCACTTGAGATCAAGTGGGGTCTGCTTAGAGCATCTCCACCATGACACAGGCCAATGCACATGCAAGAATGGCTTTTCCCGTGTGCATATTGTCAAGCGGGCACGCAAGATTCTAAGAGTCCCACTGTGACATGCAACATGGGCCTGGCCTAATCACAATTTGAGTGCTAACTAGCCGCCAAAATTTCAAGACACAAAAAGAATTTTCAAAAATGGTTTTGAGTGTCCATCTTGCGGGCACTCAAGACTTGAGGGGGGTCTTTTCTTTTGCGCCCGGGGTTCAAAAAATGGTTTTGCGTCCTTGCCCCGTGCCACAGTGGGGCAATTATTGACCCCAGGCCCAGGACTTTTCCACCCCGTGTCCCTCTTGCGTGTCACGGTGGAGATGTTCTTATTAGCGTGCTGGGGTAAACGACACCCTTTAGTCTATTTAGCGTGGTCCCAAGAGCATCCCCACGGTAGACTCAGCAAATAGAGCGGGCAGTGGTGCGGATTTGAAGACCAGGGCCGACACCCTCCTCTTGACGCGCGAAGAGGGAGTACGAAGTGAAGTATTCAATCTGAAGAAGTTTACTTGCTTCAAAATTGGAATATGAAAAATTTAACTTAGAATTCATCATGAACTATCTCACAAACCCTCTAACGCATTTTGGTATTTGTTCATGAGTTTTCAATTGTGAAAAGAATCTCTTTATATAGATATGGGGTGGTATGAGGTAGAACAATATGTGAGGGATATGTTAATTTGATTTAACTATGAGCACTCAAGTTCCTACTAATTTTAATTATCATAACCCACATGGATTGTTCTAAAGTAGCGTGCTCATAAACTAATCCTTTAAGGTCTAGTCGGCCTTTTTGATGGATTTCAAATGCTTGAAAATATTTTCCCTTATTTTTCACTTGAAGAAAAATCGATCATGCCAAATCTAATACAAGTGGTTTCATATTTTTTGGAGCATTTATGATTACTTATGAATTTTCAAAGAATTCTGGCGTAAGTACCTATTTCTAATCATAGGCCTTGCAAAACCCACATGCACAAAGTTTGAAAAAAGATATGGCTTGACCAAAAACAAACAATGCGGCATGTACAATGTAATACATGAGGTTCCAAAATGTGCCCCTTACTAAACTTAAACGGGCTTTAAATTCTTTAGCATTTGTAAGAAGGCAATTAGGCAACCAATTTTTTATTAGAAAAATTAAGTGGACACACCCTAGCTTTGAAATGGACCCATCTTTGCTCTTATTCCAACCATTGGCTAAATATGAACCAATATTTGACAAATCTCATTATACTTTCACATTATAAGTAGTCTATCTTATGACCTTTAACTACTCATTTTGAAGTCACCGATAAGGTTGGTTTGAAGAAGAGGGTTGGAATTCGAGCCCCCTCCTATACCTCCTAACACCCCATACTATAGATGCAAATGCCTTTGAGTGTTTCATTTATTTCAAAAAATATTAGAAAATGTGTTTGTAAGCTCTTCTATGCACCAGTTGAGGGTCAATACTTCAAAATTGGAATCAAAAGTAAAGTCAACCCTTTTGCTAAGCCCTGACAAGACTTTCCATTTGGTCATTTGCTCAACAAATTTGGCCGTGATTGGACATTGCTTGGTCCTCACCGTGCCTACCATAGGGCATGCATAGTGGCCTAAGCTTGGCCAATCACTAGGTTTGCACCACTTATTGAGTTGCCATGTGGAAGCTTTAAAACATATAATAATACAGTGTTGGCCAATGGTCTGCTTAGGGTATTCAAAAAAGTTGTCCGAACTACAATGTCAATCCATTGCAATGTATCAAACAACTTCATCTTTTAATTATATAAAAGTGAAATTTCAAAAAATATAATTTTAGCTACCTAGATTTGTAATGTATTAAGAAAAAAATCATCCCAATCAAAGAAATTAAGAATTTTTAATGGATTTTTTTAATTAAAAAAGTAAATTTTATCCAGTGCACCTAGAATCCTTGAAAACAAGCATTTGGAATATCAAATAATTTTATTTTAATATCATTTTATTAATTTTTTATTAATAAAATAAATTATTTTACGTATTGGACCACTTATTGTAAGTCATATCCAAAAAATGTAAACTATGATGCCTGCAAATCTCAAAATTCAACATTTTTTCTCACTTCTATGAAAAGATCCAAAAATTAAAGTTTTAAAGGAAAAAACTTATTAGGAATATACATCTTGATCCCATTGAGGTGCAGTTTTTTTTAATTTGGGGTCTTCTTACTTGATCAAAATGAACAAATTAGTCAAACTTTAGAGGTTTTAAACAAAAATAAGGTAATTAATGTGTCCAAAAAGTGACACCCCAAGCCGACCATTGCCTTGTTTGAGATAATTTCATTTTGTATTGCTCCTATGATTTAAAAAATCCACATGATATTTTTTTCTTGTTTGAATAGTGTTATAATTACATGCATATAATGAACTTGGAAACACTTGGCAACCTTTGAACTCAACTTGGAATAAACTAAGGTAAGCCAATTTGTGGCAAGCAAGATGAGTGGTTTACCCTATTGCCATTAGAAAAAAATTTAGATTTTTTTTCTATACAAAGACAAATGTGAAAAATGAAGAGAGAAATTGAATTTTCAATTTTTTTTGACAAAGTACAAATTTGCTATGTATTTTGTCAAGTGTGTTGCCCAATTTGACCTAAAAGAGTATCTAGACTACTACCAAATAACAAAAAGTGCACCCATAATGGTCACCCTACCACCTAAAACAATCACATTATTTTCTAATACGGCTACAACATTTCCTAACATGGCCACAAAATGAAGGAATAATAAAAATCACTTCTTATTATGAATTTACACTAAAAAGGTAAACATTCTTAGAATAGTCACCAATAACTCCATCACCATTGTTCCAAGGCATTGATTTTAGCTACTAACCAATCTAATGTAGTTCTAATCTCATTTATTAGAAAAAGTATGTCATGCGTTGATGTGAGATTCTAATGGGTCATTTTCTAAGTGCTTGTTATGAGTCAATGGTTTGCTTGACAAAGGCTAGTTTACCTTATGTATAATCTACAAAAAGTTGACGATAAAAGTTGGGGTGAAAGTACAATCTATATTAATTAAGGATAAATTTTTACTTAGTGTGGTCTTATGTTTGTAGGAGTAATACTATTTGAGAAGCAATACTATATAGAATAAAGGATGTAGAGTTGTCTAGTTCAACCCTGGACTTTGTTGAGTGTAATCACTGTAATGTATTCTCCGTCCTTTTTGCAATGAAAGGTTTCAATGCTTTAGTTATTTTTTTCTTCTTGAAACACATAGATTCTTTGATTCTTTTCATTTTTTAAAAATAAATAAAAATAGGATAAAAATGGATTAGCCAAAGTGGTCTACTAAGGGTCCAGTTCACCTTTTAGCAACCATGAAGGCCTTTAGGCTTCCGAAGAAGCTTCGCCTCCTTCCTGTCAGTTGTGGAAGGCCTTATGGCCTCTCCTCATGCTGCATCTTGGGGCGTTTGCTACCATTGGGCCATCTTGTGTTGTTTTATCCCTTGCCATGTCACTTGTGACTAGTCACTTTGTACTTTTACCTTGCAATGAATCTTATTTCTTTTGTGTCAAAAATAAATTAAAAAAACAACTTGTAAAAATGTACTTTGAATAGAGGCACAAAGTAATAATGTAGTAAACTGCATTTTTTTGTCACAATGAGCTCAAAAAAATCAAATTGATTTCATCACAACCCCCTAGTGAGCTCAAAAAAAATCAAATTGATTTCATTACCCCCCCTAGTGAGCTCAAAAAAATAATTTAAACTAATTTTTTATACATCCCCATTGAGCTCAAAAAAAACAATTTAAAATAATTTATTTCATTATCCCCTCCATCTCACTCCTTTGTAGTTTATAGGTGAAGGTGGGGGTGCCAATCAATATGGGATATATCATGAGGGCCATATTCCAATCTGTATCTATATATCATTCCATATCCTTGATCCATATCCATATATATAGAGAGAGAGAGAGAGAGATATATAGATATAGATATAACTCTAGGTCTATATTTGTATATTGTATCCATATCCCATAATCCATATCTTGTATTTGTATTTTGTATTTTTAAGATCAACGACATTGGAGGGGGGGGATTTTTTTTTAATAAAAATCAATGGCCTGTGATTTTTGGAAGAGGGGGGGGGGGGAGAAAATGGTAGTTTTTACATCTTTTCGTCTCATTGTCTCCTGCTTTCCATAAAAGTTGTAAGCACTTGTAAATCTCTAGAAGCTAGGGGCAATTATATGCAACATTGAACCAAAACAAGATGGTACAGTGGGATTTTTTTGGTTTTCAAACTAATGGTTAAACATACATAATATTGTAAGCATTCATGATTTGTATAGGGAATGGAGAAGACAACTCCTTCTTTACATATGGGGTGGTAGGAGGTAAAACAAATAATGTGGGGTTTGTAAATTAAAACTAGTAGGAATTCAACTACTCATAGTTAAGTCAAATTAAAGCAGGAATTATATTTGAAGTAGAATTTTAGACCTCATTAAGGCAAGGTAGAACAACTTTTTTCAAAGACATTTGAACTACAAAAAGTTGGAAAATGAAGTTAAAGTTCATTTCCAAAAATTAGTTTGAGATTTCAAGCCTCTAATCAAAAGTTACAAATAGAATTTAGAGAAGATGTTTGAAAATGTTAAAAAAATGTCCCTTCCAACCCCTCTTTGAAATTTGCCCATAATTTTTGATTGGAGGCTTGAAATATCAAATGGATTTTTGGAAATGAAATGTAACTTCATTATCCAACTTTCTTTAGTTCAAAGTTCTTTAAAAAAAGATATTCTACTATGTCTTAATGAGGTCTAAAATTTTACTTCAAACATACATAATGAAATTTTATGTATCTCAAAATAAATTAGTAAAGTTAAATTTTTTTAATTAATATTTAAATATTTTTAAAAATAGTTATTTTGACCATTCACAAATAGAATTGAAGAATAAAGTTGAATATGCTTAATCCTTTAATTATTGAGAATTCATGATTATAAATCAACCTCTTTGATTGATCACATTTTAGAAAGTTAATCTAATGAAAGATTTTTTATATCATTAATTTGAATGAAGAACATTGCATATGTTGATTAAATAGAATAAAATAAAATAAATAGAAATCCCTATATAAACTCTTTGTGTCAAAGTCAAAACATCAATAAATTTTTGCAAAAATAATTCTCTTCAAGCATAAATTGCATAAATTTATGAAAATGCTTAAAATTTTTACAAAAGTTATTGAAGCTTTGAAAATGAGAGCTAAAAACTTTGAAATATGACCAAATGTCCAAGGTCCCCTAAAATCACTCTTTTGCCATGAGGGAGTTGAATATTACTTGCACTTATGCAAATACAATGATTATAAAGAATCACAAGCACATACGTCAATAAGATAGTTAATCAATGAATTTGAATCTTCAAAAGTGTGGTCAAATTTGATTTTCTAAACGTCATAGTTGAGCATTGACCAAACTCAATAGTAAATGAGCGTAAGGTTGAGTTTGGTTCCACTATGGCTTGCGTGATCAAGGTTAATCCACACATCACATTGAATCGATTGTTTTAAATGTGCCTTAGCATCTTGCCTAAAGACCTCTCAATCTTAATTATCTTTTTGGGTTGCAAACTCCATCCTAAAGTACTGGCTTCATGACCTTTGAAAAAGCCATTTTCCACCTACTACCTTCAAAAATCATAGCTTTAGTAACTTGTTTTGAGTCCTTCTATGTTGATTGAATGACAAGGATGAAGAAAAAAAATCCCTTGCAACTAAAAGGCAAGGGTTGCAAAACGTCACAATAAATGGACGAACGAATACAAAAGTAGTGTTCTCTGTAGTTCACATGTGGTCTACATCGGGATGAGCTCCGAGGTTGCAAGGTGATGGATACAATGTTTCTTTGTGCATGTTGACTCAAGTATACACTTTTCAAAAGTCATGAATGTATCCATCTTGTTGTTTTCAAAGTGACAAATTTATCCATTTGCTTCTTCATGTCAAAATCCCGCACAATCCAACTTATATAGCCGCCTTGAAAGTTGAATTCTATGATCCCGCATCATTGACAAGCCATTTCATGTTGAGTGTGGGCTCGAAAAGTCACCCTATTTGAACAAGATCCTGGACTTATTTAAACGTAGACAAGGGGTGCTGTTTGTAAAGACACATGTCTTGATCCTTGAATCTTTGCATGAAACACACGATGGATAGACTCTTAAGTCACTCCAATTCCTATAAATGATTGGAGTTATTCCTTTCCTTAGTGGAAATATATATAGATAGAGTAATACTAAAATAACCAAGAGAAATAACGACTTGTGAGAAGCATTATGCCGCTGAAGCCAACGTTCAGTTGTAATTTAAACCGCTTTTGTTTGAACAAATACTTTTCAAAAACTCTGATTCTGCTTGCGTGTCCAGCGTGGAATCCTGTGGAAACTGGTGGCTAGTCGGTAGCTTCTGGGACCTTCTGGGACCTTCCTTCCAAGTTCCAACACTCAAGGACATGTCACGAAGCACGCGTCTGACGCGGGGCGGGCGGAGCTTCAACCGCAGCAGCACCCCGAGCTCATCTGTGCTCTGTCCCCACTCCTCAGGGAAGCCTCTGCCGATGCAACCGCCGACCGAGTAAACAGCTGCCATCCAATGCTGTTGTGGCGCCACCAAGTTCCTACGCCTGCCGATTCGTCTCATCCCGATGCGTTTCCGGTGTGGAATGTTCTAGAGGACAGAGAGAGAGAGAGAGAGAGTGGTAAGAGAGAATTGAATTGGTTCCCTCGTTTCTCGAGTGCTTCGCTGCCTTGGTTGTGGAGTTTGCAGTGTCGCCGTCCGTTGTAGGTGCGTAATCGATCCTTTGCCCTGGATCGGATTTGGTGGAGGTTTTTTGGTAAGTCGGTGTAGGCAGGAATGATTTGGTGGTGCATTAGGGTTGTGGCATGAGGAGTTTCTTGTCCTGCTTAGTGAAGAGGTTTTGAGTTGCGAGGTGGTGATTCTTGTGATGCTTTTGCACGATTTGGCTTGTGCAAAATGATTTGTCGGTGCGATAAACAGTTTTTGTATCCTGATCTTGCTATTTGTTTTGTAAAGTTTGCGCAGCTGGTAATGGTGACTGGATCTTCTTGTGACAATGAATTGAGCTAGGCTGTGGCTAATTTATGGTCGAGAGTTGTTAGCGTTGTTTGCACCGTTGGGCTTTGTGTTAATCGATGTGTATTCTATGTGAGGAGTATAATGTTCATGCTCTTCTGACGTCGTTGTTTTGTGAAGTTTGTGAAGTTTGTGAAGCTGGTTACGGTGATTGATTCTTGAAAGTGTTCGTGGATTTGCTTGGGCGTGGTGAAATTATCGTTTGGAATTATTAGCGCCGTTGCCTACTCTGTGGCTGTGTTGTATGGACCATGAAGACATAGCTGTGATTTTTTAGGAAGTTGAGTAATGTAATTTGTCCGCATGTCTGTTCCATGCTATGGACTGCTACGCTCGCTCTGAAAATCCTTGGTGAAGGATTATTAGAGGGAGGAGGTCTCGATATGCGTTTAGGTATTTACAGTACTGCACTCTCCAGACGAGTTCCTGCGCTTTTATACCTAGGTCTACTGTTTGAATGCAGACGATCAAGATCTTTCCTAAGAAATTACTAAAAAATGTGCGCAGGTTGGAACTTTTTGTGAGACATAGTTTTTCAGTGGCCTAGAATGTCCTTCAATTTTTCTGTCAGTGCTCGCAGACATGTAGCTTCTGAAGTTGCAATGACAGTTTTAGACCTGATAAAAGATTTACATATTGGAAAAATGAGAATTCGGAGAATTTATGAACTTCTCATTTCTCATCTTTAGCTAATTCCCTCAATCTGGTAGATGCAAGGGTTGAATCTCCTTTTGGCATGAGGGGCTTTAACTAGTGAATTTTTTGCGTTTATGCAACTTTAGACCTTCGATACAATGAGCGCTCCCTTGTATCGCTATCCGAGACTGACCACAGCTCCATTGCCATTGCCATTACATGAAAGGCGTTCGTCTGTGGCGTTCACTTGTACAATTCATTTGTTGAGTGTTGTGCTGTCGGATGGGATGTTCTGGTCTTTTGGAAGATTGCATGGTTTGGGTGTGTACAGGGGTTGGTGAACTCTTGTCTGTTTTTAATATGGATTAGAGTTTACATCACGGTAACTAATCGAACCGTAACTTTGTTTGCCTTCTGCAGTGGCCGCAGAAATTATTCGGCTAAATTCCTCAGTCCTGAGGGTGAGGAGGAATCCGGGAATATTGGACGACATAGGTTTTATTCATACGGTTGGTGTCGTTTTCAAAATCTAGGCGCTAAACAAAACAAGTTTTGAGGCCTTGTAGTGTTTGGAGATTTAAGAAACTCTTGAATCAATTTGAGATTATTTTTGTAATATTTATCTTTTCAAGAGGTCGCGGTTACCAGAGGTGATGGTGACAGTGTACGGAAGTCCTGAGAATCAGGCCGAGATTCTTAAAGATCAGGGGAATTCCTATTTTAAGAAGGACAAGCTTGGGGCTGCTATCGAAGCGTACACGCAGGTCTTCTCAACTGCCACTTCTCTAATTCTGGCTACTTGTAGATCTATTTTGTCTTAACTTGAAAATATCTTTTGGTTTACTTGTCGATAGATTTTTTGGGCTGGATTTGTGGAGTTCCGGGGTTTTGATTGGAGTGACATAGCCAGCAATTGGAAAGGATTTCTCTGTGCTCCGGCATGAATGTTGTCCTGTGTTCGAAAACTTTTGTTTGGAATGTCATCTGACTAAATCACGGCAATGATGTCTCTAAATATCTCTCCAAATGACGCCCTGTGTAGTGCTGACATACTAATTTTGCGCAAATGATTTTTCTATATCCATGTCAGGCCATAACATTATGCCCAAAGGTTCCCGTTTATTGGACGAATCGTGCTCTTTGTCACAAAAAACGGAAGTGAGTCGCATTTTGTTCTTTCTTTCTCCTTACACTTTGCAAATGACTTGATACATATTATTGCATATATTGATGATCCACAGCATCTTTCTTCAGTCGTGCTTTAATTTGTGTCTTTAGTATAAAATAGTTTTTCCGTGGATGTGGAGATGTCTCTGAGATATATATTAACTAGTGATCAAATTGTTCATGACGATTAAGTACTGGGTGCATTTGAATTTTGCAGTGAATGGCATCAAGTTGAAAATGATTGTTTGAAGGCGTTGGAACTTGACAATAGCTTAACTAAAGTACGTGTAAACATTGTGTTCCTTTTTAGTATGATTTACATTCCAAACGTAGTAACGTAAGTATTGAGACACTGGCACAAAACCAGTGCGGTGGGTATTTTTGTGCCGTCTTGCGAGCAGTTTTTGATTTTGCGTGTTCTTCAGCATACTACTCAAATAGTGTCAACAATTTCGACATTGATTGATATGAAGCCCTGAATGTGGTGGTCCTCGAGTTTTGACCGTGATTTAGCTTTTCTGGCCTTGCATAATTAGGACCAAACAGCGAGCCTCTTATCAACTTGAAAAGATCTTTTGGTTATTGCTGATTTTGTCATTTGCCTGATCAAACTGGAAGTGTGTTCACTCTGCAGGCACATTACATGCTGGGATTGGCTTTGTCGGTACGGGATCAGCTTCATGATGCCACGAAGCATCTTCAAAAGGTACGCTTAGGAAGTACTTCATAAATTCATCTTGCATGGCTTTAAAGCAATAACGCGTAGTTTATGTCAACATCTAGTAAATCGACTTGGAATGAATGTGGAAGATTATTCGTTTGCAGTTTGGCTTTAAAAAAAATATTTTTGTGGAATTACAGGCATTTGACTTGGAAAGGGGATCCCACCAAGGTAGTTACATGGTAGAAGAAATATGGCAAGAACTTGCAAAGTCTCTATATAGACTGTGGCAGGCTGAAGCCTCCATCAGGCAACGTCAGCAACAGGAATTGAGGTATGCGTTAGTTTTTGGAGTTGAGTTTTGACAGATCACCTGTCAGTTTGCTGATCTAAGATGTTCTGAGCTTTCTCCTGGAACATTGGGGGTGTAATTAGTGAAAGTGATTGACTTGCACACAGACACACATGTACAGTGCATGCTCATGCAATCCCCCAGTCTTTTGTCCTGCACTCTATCAGTTGAAGTATATAGGCAAGGAGAAGGCTACGTTCTAGGTTTCTAATAGGCATAGTTGAACTTGATGTAACTGCTGAAATATACCATAATATTAGCAGGCTAGGTGTTGTTGAGGGTTTTGTAACGGAAACAGAGGCATTGTTGTTTTGCTAGCATTTGAATTGCTGTTTTTTGAAACTTAAGAGGAGTTTTATGACTTATAAGTAATTTTACAGGGAGCATTTATTTTGTCTACTCAAGGAAGACTATGACAACAAGCTTAGGAAATTGAAAGTAGGAGCATCGACAGACCATGCACAACCTAACTACAGAGAAGATGAGGATGGTGTTATTCATTTAAACGATGATGAGGTGGTTCGTAGTGCTATCCAAAATGCCTACTTCCCAGCGATGGAATTGCAATCTACTGCTGATGAGCGGCGCAAGGCGGAGGTTTCCGAGCTCACTAAAGAGTTCCAAACGCGTCTTCGAACGATGGAGGAGGTTTTTGATAAGGCTGGTGCTCAGGACAGGCCTGGTGATGTGGGTATCCCTTCCTCATTTTCAGGGCTATTCTAGGACGCAGACAATTATCTTGAGATTTTGATTTCCTCGTTGTAATATCCTTTATTGGACGAATATTTCCGGATTTTCCAATGTCTGATATTGAGTTGTGGATTATAAAGCTAGAACTCACAACTTACTGAATTTTGAACATGCAGGTACCTGATTACTTGTGTTGTCAAATCACCATGGATATTTTCAGAGACCCTGTTATCACTCCAAGCGGCGTGACATACGAGAGAGAGGTTTTGATGGAGCATCTCCGCAGAGTAAGGGCAATTCTTTCCACAGCACAGTACATGTGTGACGCATTAGAAATAGTGTTGCCTTGTACAGCTAACTTGATTTGGCCTCGCTGCTTAAGATACCCAGGCAGATGATTTGGGAAATTTATTTTAAGGTAGAGCATACCCTTGCGTCCCCTTTAGCATTCTAATATATGTAGTTGTGTGATTTTTGGGAGATTTGTAGGTCTGTGGATAGATCCTTGGATACAAGAGCCAAATCTGTTGAGATCACTATTATGAACTTGTGCAATTGCAAAGTGGGAGTCTGTAGTACACCGTAGACAACCCCATTTTGCTTTCAAAGATCAGTTTAGTATTTAGCCATATGATGCTTCAATCACTTGCTGCTAAGTCCTACCAAGCTTATAAGTAGATGATTTGCTGTTGGTAAAGGGGTCATCATAGGAGACGAGATCCGATTGTCTCGGTTTTAGTATTCTCTACCTTTATCCTCTACCTCATCTTCGCTATTCAGATTCGGAGTGTTTTTTTGGTTGCCTTTTCAGTGTGGTAGTTAACAAATTGATCGATTTTGACGCAGGTCGGAAAGTTCGACCCGCTCACACGGGCAACATTGTATCCAGATCAAGTGGCTCCAAACCTAGCAATGAAAGAAGCCGTGCAGCGTTTCCTCTCTCAGAATGGGTGGGCATACAAGACATAGGGGTGTTCAGGCGCAGGAATGCAATACCTTAAAGGAACGGAATAAAGCTTCAGGAGCCAGAGGAGATCCTGTGACGGATGAGAACACGATTTTGGGAAGGGGCATTTAATTTATTCTGAGGAGATGTATTAAAGTGAACAGTGATCGCATTATTTCATGATATGTATAGTAAGAAGTTTTAGGTTGGCGTTGTTTCAGCATATTCACGGAGGTTCATGTTAGTGGTAAGAAGGGTTTAGGGTTTAAAAGGTGATCCGGGTGTGTACGATAAACTGCGGGTTTCTCCTCTTGCTTTTTGTTACTGGAATCCAATTTTAATAGATGTTAGTGTGTCAGCATGAATGGTTTGGTCATGCAAAGCGGTATACCTGTAAATGTACTTCGAGAATGTCGGATTGTCGACCATGATTACTTATAGTTCTCGTGCAGTCTTTGACCATCTGTCTTCAATTTTTTTCTGTTTCGTGCCGTGTCTGGTTGACTGTTTGTCTCCAGTCAAGATTCTGTTCCTAATTAGCTCCGCTCTTTTATGTATTCTTCGCCTCTAGAGATTTCCTTTTGCTTTCTATTTCCTTTCCGTTTAGTTTTAACTGTAGCAAGGGTATCTTAGAGCCGCAAGAAAAGAGATAACACTTGAGCTATATGAGGAAATTACTCAATGATTTTGGCATTCGTGATGAGCATCAAGTAGTTCGAAATGGTAGGACTACGATGTAACTGCTCTTTTGGATCTTATGACAATTTTATCTATTGCAACTTGTTTTGAATTGAAAAAGAGAGTCCCAGATGCAAATTGCTAATCTCCATGCACTTATTCAGCTGGCATTCATTAGGTGGATAAGACTCTTGGCAAGATATTTGCAATGCCAAGAGGTGGCTTATTGGATTCTTGACTTGTTGGATGCTCTTGATTTTTCCATATACCAATCCTACACTTTGGGGACCTATTATTCAGCAATAGTAGCATGCTTGTTGTGCTAGATGTCAATAATGAATGTTTTAGAGACATTAGTTAGTAGAATTCATATCCATTGTCCTTCCTTTGTGTACCTTGTTCATCACATTGTGCATCCACCACTATTGGATGTGGAATATTTCAAACCATCTATTACAAAGCCAAAGCAGTGATAGTGTATACTATTGAATTTTATGAATGGAGATGCGGACATTAATAGAAAGTGGCAAAGGCTATAAAAGTGTGTGTTGGATACGGACATTAATAGAAAGTGGCAAAGGCTATAAAAGCATGTGTCGGTGTTCACTATCATTATCATCAGAGCATATGAAGACTTTTGAGGAGGTATATGACAACATTCAATACATTACCATGGTAAACTCATCACCATGGATGTAATAGTTTCTATAACTTGTGAAAAGCTATAGAAATTGAATCATCTTTATTGGCACCCAAAAAATGTTCTTTCATCCAAGAAATGTTTTTAGGAATCAATGAGAAATTATAAAATAAAATTCAAATTTTGTTGAATAAGTATTGATAACTTAACATGCATATTTTAACAAAAAATGTTCGATGCAACATTTTGTGATATTGATGCGATATTTATATTTTTGATTCAACCACCCTAGACATTTCACTTAATTAGATGCACTAACTTAAATTATGTGCAAATGACTTTTGGAGAAATTCATGTGGGGAACAAAATGACTTCAATTTTTAGTAGGGAGATTCTCAACTACTCTAGTTCCTTAAACCAATGCTACTATTAAGGCACCAATATTATGTATTTTTGTTACATTTGATGTGCCCAAATGTAGGATTTAGGTACATAGTGTCAATTTTATTAATTTATTGGATTTTGGTGTACTTACTTTAGATCCTTTTGTCCCTCAAAACTATCATTACGAAAGAAGCCCCTTGTTATTGTTTTAAAGTTCATATGACTTTTACTCTATGAAATGTAGTACTACACCAAATGTGATTTTATACAAACATCATTTTATTTAATGGCAATGTTGGATAGAGAGGGTTTGCCTTCTGAAAACATTAGGTTTTTGCTTGCAACCAGATTTAGCCCAAAATATGAGAAGATATAATAGTATAAGAAGTATGACATAGTACTTCACAATAAAATAAACACATCATTTATTATATAAAGTTATACAATGTAAGGTGTATATAATTTTGTATACATAAGTATAAGGTTTTGTAAATAACATATATATGTGTCATGTATTAATATGTGCATAATATGTATAAATCATGTGTACACATATAAATACCATATAAGTCATATACAAAATAGTATAAATGTTATAAAATCCTTAAAAAATATAATCAGGCTTTGAATGAATGCCATAGTCACTTCAAAACTCCAAATTAAATGTATCTTGACTTTATAAAAAACTAATAAATTGTTGTGCAACCTCTCCAAAGTTCAAAGCCAACAAAGCTACTACTGATATTTTATAGCTTGTTGAAGTTAGATACTTTCAATTTTGGTGACAACTATACATCCCTTTGCTTTAAAGCCCATAACTTTTACTTAATAATTTCAAACCAAGAATGTGATAACTTTTTGGAAAGCTAATAAAATATTGTACAATATCTTCAAAATATAGAGCCAAAAAAAATATTGTCCATATTTTATAACTTCTCATAGTTGACACTTCCAATCTCAAAGGCAACTCTTGCTCCCCTTCACTTTCAAACCCATAACTCCCACTTTTCAACTCCAAACTAAAAGTATGATATCTCTTTGGAAAGCTAACATAAAGATGTATAGATTTTATAAATCTCAAATGAAAAGCTTCTACTTTACAACTTTCATAGCCAATCAAAGTTTCTCTCTTTTCAGTTCAAAAGCAACCCATTACTATTTTGTTTTCAAGTTCATACCTTTCACTCCATAATTCCAAACTAAGAATTTGATATCTTTTTGAAAAGATAAAAATCAAATATATAGACATACAAAATATCAAAACTAAATATCAAAACTAAATATCCTCTCACCAAAAAATTATGAGTACTCGAAGATTGTGCCCTCAAACTCTATGACAATTGATCCTCTCTCATTTCATGAAGCATAATTTTTACATAGAAATTCCAAATAGATCAAGTAATAGATTTTTGAAAACACAATAAGAAGAAGAATATACTCTCAAACCTTCATTTCAAGATTCACAAAATCCAACAAGATTTAGCTCTCTAAACACATAGCTCAACCCAATAATATGAGAAGGAAAAAAAATCCCTCCTTATCCTCCACCTCCACTGCCACTTCCACTTCCACTTCTACTCCACCAATCAAGTAGACTTTAGTCCATACCTTGACCATATGGCTTGCTTAACTCCCATTGACCATCATTTTAGACCATGAAACTAACTTCTTATCCTAACACCTCAAAGTTTAATCAAAACATAAATTATCTTCATTTTTCCTTCATACAACTTCATATACCCAAAATAAAATTAAAAATTTTCTTCAAATATGAAAATAAAGACTATGATCTAATAGTTGTTTATTAGAAATAAAAAACAAAGTTCCAAAAAAAACATCATTCCATTTGCAAAAACATTGAGGATGTATTTAATAGTAACAATAACATATTTTGTATAGTTTTCCTTAATAAAAAATTAAATGGACCTTCTAACTAATTTTGGTGGCCATGACTTCATTTAGTAAATCTAACCATACAATAATATTAATCATTACTGAGACCTTTAATACATCCTTCAAATATCACTTTTTGGCTGCTGGTTTGGACACATCTAACCTATAACAAGATCACCGAGGCTTCAACACTACATAAAGATTTTTTGTGCCTGTCATTAATTAAAGCAAAGTTATTTGGATAATTGAGAGGGCTCGGCTTTTCTCATAGATGCTCTTATGGCAATGCAAGGTCCAATAGAAGAAGTCGATTTGGTAGTTGTGGCAAAGAAATTCAAACTTTAGGGCTGGTTAAGGTTCTTCATCTTGAGACCTCCTAAAACCCCTCTAGTTTGACATATTGAAATTAGAAAAATAATTTTTTTTTATCCAATAGCAATGATATTTTATAATTTGAAAAGATCACTTCAAATTAATGAGGTTCTTAGGTGATCCTCTTCTCTTAACCCCTAAAGGATCAAGACTTTTTTTTGCCAAAAACATTCAAAATTACCATTTCTATTACAAATAGTAAAAAGTTTGAAATTTTTTTCTATCTAACTATAGGATCTTATACCTAATTAGTATAGAATCTGTGGAATAAACTTCAAAATTTTTGATAGAACAAATTGCAAGGTATTTGCATTTAAAGTGAAGAAAACAAGTTTTTTTATACATTGTAGAACTAGAGTTATTTGACTTTGAACCTTCTTAACCGAAATTTTTTGCACTATAGAATTTTGAAGTTTAAATCTTTATGGTGGAGAATTAAGTTGAGAGTCTAGGGAAAAAATACATAAAACTTATTTTTTAACAAAAAAACTAAACCATATAGAACTTTGAAAAATTGTAAAAATTGCATTAAAAAACGAATCCTATAAGTTATTTTTTCAAGAAGATGCTTAGATTGCCCAAAAAACAAGATTGTCCATAATTTTTACATCACTTATTCAAATAAAATGAATCAAGGCTTTCCATGTAGAAAAAAAATATAATCTACGAGGAAAAAATATTCAAAATTCAGAAATTCAAATTCAAATTCAAATTTTTTAAAATTGATCTCCTCTATTTTGAACTTATTTTTACATAACTATTGTTCCTAAACACCAATTGAAAAAAATTATATTTCTACAAAAATAATCAATTTATCTATCTTCAAAAAAGTTTCAAAAATCATGAAAAAAATTGAGTCTATAGGTACCTGTCCAAAATCCAATTTATTCCTTGAAGCGACAATGGTCCTTTAGACATAGTTACTAGCATGTGAGCCTTGGATCTTAAGTCTATATGCCTAAGCTCTTATATTATAGGTACCTATGCTATAGACACCTTCTATGGTTATAAAATATTTATATTATAGATTTTTGTTATAGATATCTATGTTATAAGTACCTTCCATAGTTATAGTGTACTTATGCTATAGATATGTATGTTATAGGCACTTTCAATAGTTGTAGAATACCTATTTACACCTAAGCTCAAGTCTGGTAGGCTTACAATTCTAGGCTCACATGTTAGCATTATTGGTCCTTTAGAGCATCCCCACCAGTGAGTTCCGTATCCTTAAAGCTTTAGGGAAAGGAACTCATATGTAGATAGAGATACAGAAATTCCACCGCACCAACTTTTATCCAAAACCTGTATCTTTAAAATATACAGATTTCTGTAAAACTCTTCTCCAGTTTTGTATCCAGAGGCTCATATGGAGAACTCGTGAGGTCTCATCCCTATTTGATGTCCCAAGCTTAGTAAACAGATAGAGAAACGGAAGAGTTGGTGGGGATGTTCTTAGGAATTAATAGATGATTTGTACATGTCAGTGAAAAAGAATCACCTTAAAACTACTTTAAGTATTGTCATCTTTCTTTCCATATTATTATAATCAAAATTCAACAAAATAATATATAAATATATACATTTTTACATAATGTGCACATTTGCAATGCAACAACGGTTCTTTACTTTGGAAATAGTAAGTAGAAAGAAACATACAATCATTCAAAACACTAAATTATTAAGAATTTATTTATGGAATTGAAAAATGAGGATTTCAATGGTTTTAATGTTGTAATATACAATATATATCCTAGGATTTTATTTTCTTCAAAAAATATTGAGTATTGAATATTAAATTCAATAAAGGACTCCAAAGTTTATTTTAGAGTCAAGAATCCATAAGTGCCCACAAACTAAATTTGCTCATAACTTTCATCTCATAAATCAAAATGCAATGATTTGAAGCTTTTCATGTATATAAAACTTTAGAAAACCAATTTCAAATTTTTATATTTTCAAAAAGTGTTTTTAAAAAAAAAAATTGAACTTGCCCGCTGAATGTTGAAAATGACATATCATGCAACAATTTTTTAACCATGTAGTCAAAAGTTATGAAAATTGTTGGGCCTTAAATCTACTCCTCGGACACATGTTGTTTGAAAATTTCAAAGAAAAATAATGAAATCTCTATTTGTAGTGAGCTGCCCGAAATTACTATAATGCCAATAAAACGAAGTTGAACATTTAGGGGTGAAAATAGCAAGTAGTTCTTGCGGAGTGGTCAGAATTGGAAGACTTTAGACATTGGCTATTGGTCAATTATATTTTTTGGCTCCTATACTCTTACAATGATAGATAGGCTTTTAACCATTCAACTTCAACCATTCAACTCAAATTGAGTTGAATGTTGAGATATGATGAAGTGACAAATGGAAGTCTTGAGCCATTCAACTTGAGTTGAATTGAAAAAACAAGTTAGGATAAAGGTTTTAGCTAGACTCTTAAGCCATTCAATTAGACTCGAGTTAAATTCAAGTTACAATGAAAAGGTAGGTGAAAGATTTCAACCATTTCACTTAGCTCAAGTTGAATGAATGCTACTAATATTTATTAGCCATACTGATTGGCTTCATCTGTTCATTTTCTATGCGAATTGAATTAAATCTCCACATTCATTGTACATTAGGAGAATCACACATTAAATGAGTGGTATTGACTTTTAGTGGTCATGTCCATTCAACTCGACTCGGTTTAAATGGCAAGATTCAAACTATCTTCACTACAATTGACTTTTTGTAGTCTTAACAGAAGAAATAAAGAAGAGACGACTTGAACAATAGAGGCTAAAAGACATGGAGGTGCATACACACTCGCATAAACACAAGAAGCAATGAAAAATGAATCTTTTCAACCACACTTTAAGACTTATAGACGATTAGACGGAAAAGATACGACACCAATTGCAATGAAGAATTTCAAATTCTAAACTTTCACCCATGAAATTATAGTAGGATCCACAAACTCGAATAGATTTCTTTTACAAATATACAAATAAAAATAGACTAAAAATTTATGAGACAACAACTAATTCCTATGCCAAATTTGGATTCAACATTGTTGTACAAATGCCTTTTTTGTTGTATAAATTTTCAAATTATAATTATATTTAAAAAATAATTTTTTCTTTATTATATTCTACATTATACAAAAACATACAAACAATACACTCTTTGTTTTTCAAAAGTGCATACTAGCCATAAACATTTGAAGAAAGAACTTCTACATCTGGGGATGTATTCTATTTTTAATTTAGGATTTTATAAATTATGATTATACGCAATCCAACTTATGAATGCCATAAAAAATTAAAAATATGGCATGCATATGCACAAGTAGTCCCAATATGGATTATAAAAATAATTCTAAAGTCTCTATATAACAATGCAAACTCATTACATTTAATTGATTCAAATTAAGACTTTGAATTAGTTTATATTTTGATAACATGAATAAAAGCCATGTGGACAAAATCTTCTAAATTTAGCATTTTAAACTTATAATTAACACCCAATCCAACTTAAGAGTATCATAATTTTTTTTTAAATGATGACAATGTATGTACACATGCACGCCATGGATTCTTAAAATAGTCATAAGACCTATACTTCATACACAATTTCAATATATTCAACTTACATATTTGATTTTGTTTATATTTTATGGGATAGAAAATAAATTCTATTCGGCTATTTACAAAGTCTTTGCAATTTGACAAGTTTGCATTTCAATTCTTCAAATTTGGTCACCATTGTTTGTAAGTGAAGAAATTTATCAAGTGGTGGTGTCCTTGCAATGTTTTTATGTTTGCAAAGATTTTTTTTTGCGAAAATAATGATATAAAGATTTTCTTTAATTACTTTCTATTGCACAATATATGTATTTCTAAAGAATATTGTATGAAGATGTTAATATTTTCATTTAAAGATTGTACACACTTTATTAATCTACATTCTATCACATGAAAAATTGATAAAAATAATATAGTTAATGCGTAGCAAAGCAAGCGCCAACCGCTAGTCATTTAAAAATAATAATTTATGGTACTCTAAAGTTGGATTGGGTGTTAATTATCAGTTTAAAATGCTAAATTAAGGAGATTTTGCCCACGTGGCTTTTATTCATGTTATCAAAATATAAACTAATTCAAAGTCTTAATTTGAATCAATTAAATGTAATAAATTTGCATTGTTATATAGGGACTTTAGAATTATTTTAATAATCTATATTTAGACTACTTGTGCATATGCATGCCATATTTTTAATTTTTTATGTCATTCATAAGTTGGATTGGATCTAATCATAATTTATAAAATCCTAAATTAAAAATAGAATACATTCCTAGGTGTAGGAGTTCTTTCTTCAAATGTTTATGGCTAGTATGCACTTTTGAAAAACAAAGAGTGTATTGTTTGTATGTTTTTGTATAATGTAGAATATAATAAAGAAAAAATTATTTTTTAAATATAATTATAATTTGAAAATTTATACAACAAAAAAGGCATTTGTACAACAATGTTGAATCCAAATTTGGCATGGGAATTAGTTGTTGTCTCATAAATTTTTATTCTTTTTTTATTTGTATAGTTGTAAAAGAGATCTATTGAAATTTGTGGATCCTACTATAATTTCATGGGTGAAAGTTTAGAATTTGAAATTCTTCATTGCAATTGGTGTCGTATCCTTCCCGCCGAATTGTCTATAAGTCTTGAAGTGCAATTGAAAAGATTATTTTTTCATTGCTTCTTGTATTTATGTGAGTGTGTATGCACCTCCATGTTTTTTAGCCTCTGTTGTTCAAGCCGTCTCTTTTTTTATTTCTTCTTGTGTTTCTACGCCACTCTATTTCTTTGCCTTTGTATTTATGCGTGTGTGTTCATACTTTTATTGCTCAAGGTCAAGGAGTCCTTTTGGAGTGCGTCAAATTCTCAATATGGGGAATTTCATTAAAATGACAATATTCCATGTGCCATTTTCATAGTGTGCCGTTTCCACAGTTCAGACTGGGCAGTCGGAAATCTATTAGTGTCCTAGATTTGTGAATTCTATACCACTATCAAATGTATGAAATCTAGGAAAGATGTAGATTTCAGACCAATCGGCTTAAAAAATCTACATAATTCCTAGATTTCAGATATTTAATAATGATATAGATTTCAAAAATCTAGGACGCTAGTAGAGTTCAAACCGCTTGGTCTGAACTGTGAGAATGCCAAAGTCACAGACTAATCGCCATTTTAATGAAATTCCCCATCAATGCTTTTTGGTAAGATAATGTTTATTTCCTAAGTATGCATTGAAGGGTTTAGATTTATTTCTAAATTTTTCTTTCTCTTAGAATCAAGGTTAGGACTCGGGTTAGGACACATGACATTCTTGGAATCACCAAGGATGCAAGTTTTGATTTGTGAGTAGGATCAAAGTTTAGATTTGTACTACTCGTGACTCGTGAGATTTCACTTTGGGATGCATTGATATTCAATGAGATTAAATTCAATTTTACAATCCATTGTGGTGGTGTTTCATATTTTAAATCCATAGTACATTTGCAAGAATTTCCAATATTATCATTGCAAATTTTGGGATTATTAAATAGTAAGCCACTTCACTATGAAAAGTCTTTGAATCTTGCCTTTTAACTCGACTTGAGTTGAATGGACATGACCATGAAAAGTCAATTGTAGTGGAGATAGTTTGAGTCTTGCCATTTAACTTGGGTCAAGTTGAATGGACATGACCACCAAAATCAATTGTAGTAAAGACATTTTGAATCTTACCGTTTAACTTGAATCAAGTTGAATGGACATGACCACTAAAAGTCATTTGTAGTGAAGCTAGTTTGAGTCTTGCCATTTAACTTGGGTCAAGTTGAATAGACATGACTACGAAAAATCAATTGTAGTAAAGACATTTTGAATCTTACCATTTAACTTGAATCGAGTTGAATGGACATGCCCACTAAAAGTCAATTGTAGTGAAGATAGTTTGAGTCTTGCCATTTAACTTGGGTCAAGTTGAATGGACATGACTACGAAAAATCAATTGTAATGAAGATAGTTTGAGTCTTGCCATTTAACTCGAGTCGACTTGAATGGACATGACTACAAAAAATCAATTGTAATGATGATAGTTTGAATCTTGCCATTTAACTCAAGTTGAGCTGAATGAACACAACCACCAAAAATCAATACCATTCATTTAATGTGTAATTCTCCTAATGTACAACAAATGTGGAGATTTAATTGAATTTGCATCGAGTTGATTAGAAGAAAATGAATAGAGTAAGCCAATCAGTATGGCTAATAAATATTAGTAGCATTCATTCAACTTGAGCTAAGTGAAATGGTTGAAATCTTTCACCTACCTTTTCATTGTAACTTGGATTTAACTCAAGTCTAGTTGAATGACTCAAGAGTCTAATCAAAACCTTTATCCTAACTTGTTTTTTCAATTCAACTCAAGTTGAATGGCTCAAGACTTCCATTTGTCACTTCATCATATCTCAACATTCAACTCAATTTGAGTTAAATGGCTAAAGTTGAATGGTTAAAAGGCTATCTATCATTGTAAAAGTACAAGAGCCAAAAAGTAATGTTGACCAATAGCCAAGGCCTAAAGTCTTCCAATTCCGATCACTCCGCAAGAACTACTTGCTACTTTCTTGGTCACTACTTTGGGACATGTATCATAACCTTATTAGTCCCAAACTTTGTGAGGACAAAAGAATTACATTCGAAACTTGAGTTCTAGCCTAAGGTTGGAAATAGCACACCCTCCAAGTCGGGTATTGGGCATGGTTGACAATTGGTGCTTCTACTTTAATGCTCAACTACGATTTTTTGGCATTATAGCAATTTCGTGCAGCTCACTACAAATAGAGATTTCATTATTTTTCTTTGAAATTTTCAAACAACATGTGTCCGAGGAGTAGATTTAAGACACAACAATTTTCATAACTTTTGATTACATGGTTAAAACGTTATTGCATGATATGTCATTTTCAACATTTGGCGGGTAGCTCAAAAAAATTCTGAAAAATCACTTTTTGAAAATATAAAAATTTGAAATTGGTTTTCTAAAGTTTTATATACATGAAAAGCTTCAAATCATTGCATTTTGATTTATGAGATGAAAGTTATGAGCAAATTTAGTTTGTGGGCACTTATGGATTCTTGACTCTAAAATAAACTTTGGAGTCCTTTATTGAATTTAATATTCAATACTCAATATTTTTTGAAGAAAATAAAATCCTAGGATATATATTGTATATTACAACATTAAAACCATTGAAATCCTCATTTTTCAATTCCATAAATAAATTCTTAATAATTTAGTGTTTTGAATGATTGTCTATTTCTTTCTACTTACTATTTTTTTCCTACATGTTGTACAATTCCAAATGATCTTAAGCATGTAGCTAACTTGCCTTGAAGAATGAATTCAAAGAGTAACCACCATTTTGGACATTTTTTCATACAAATGTGACCTTGTGAAGTGCAGCTGCCCGATTTTTTGCAGGGACAGAAAAGGATGTTTGTAAATTCAAATGCTAATATCTTGCAATCTACAGGGTGGACATTTCTGAATTTTTTCCCACATCTTCTCAAACAATTGTACACCAAGATCCTACGGTTACATGTGTCTAAAAGAAGTGTTTTCCTAAAATTTGGTACTTGTCCTGAAAATGGCAGTTTGGGTGAAAACATAGTCCAATGAATACATTTGGGGATTAAAAGGAAACCCAACCAAGGGCAGCCGGACCAAAGAAAGCCCCGAGTGTCTGTAAAGAAGGTCAAAGTCCCAAGTGTCTGTAGGAAGCTACATGACTCCCCATGATTTTCGAACGTAGCGACTCGAAGCTTTGATGTCAGCCTGCCGTAGGAGAGACTAGCTTATTTCACTTTGGTTTTCTGAAGCAACTAAATTTCATTCATTGCAAGTCAACAGACGAAAAATATTCAGCGAAAACAAGCAGCAGAGTACAGACTTCCGAGCTCTATATAATGGTGCTTTTTTTATCACAACTTTCATCCCAAATTTGCAATTAGCTTTCTTGACCAGCCTTGAAAGTGCAGCGGGCTTTGCAGAGGACTCCATATGTATAGGTGTTCCTATCCAAATCCAGGCAGCAATATCTCCAGTGCTTTCATTATTCCATTGAATCAAGCTTCCGAGTGGTCGTTACAGTCATTGCAGGACTGTCTTGCTTTTAGGTACTGGCTAGCGCAACCTCAAATTCAAGTGATCACGAGTGTGTTTTTTGTACCGTCCTGTGGTAAGTGTTCACGAGCAGGTCGATTGTGATGGTGAAGCTCCTTGCAATTGCTGCTATTGTTGTCCTTGTGATCTGTGCGCGACAGATCAAGCAATCAGAAGCTGCACCAGCTTGCTACAATGGCGCGTCGAAATCCGTGCAGTTCACGCAGTACTGGATCCCCAAGGAAGGCTCCGAGGACGTCACCGACGATGGCGAAGTGATCACTCTGTCTGGACCCAAAACCAAAAGAATCGTAACAGACTCCGGTGAGTTCATGAGAATTATCGCACCTCAATTGCAGGGAGACTACCTCTGTTTGATCCGCTGCTTGCTGCTTTTGTCCGACGGAACATACAGTATATTCCCTGTTCGCAGTGTGTGCAAAATCACCTGGAAAGTTGTCGTCTTTTAGTGAGGGAAGCAAGGATGATCTTTCTTTCTGTGATTTTACGTGAGCTCATTGAATCAATTTGATTGCCTGCAGGTTCCCTGATTGCGAAAACGGACGTGAACACGTACAGCAGATGCGTGAGAGAAGGAACCTGTTTTCTGCTCAACGGGGACCTCATCAACCTCGCGTCATCCGCAGAGACATTCCAGGTCAGCCTTGCAAATACTCTGGAGTCACCTTTCCCACCAGGCATGAGCAGGAGATTTTGAATATAATGCTGTTTATTGATATTTGAATATATCTTGGCCATGGACTTCTGGACCAATGCCGGCTATGGATGAGCAGGAGATTTAGTTTTCCTGGATTCATGTGCCAAGGAATCAGGATCCATTGTGAAGCTGATTGGGCAGTCTCGATACTAGAGAGGATTACAACATTATTACCCATGAGGCTTGTCCTTCTGAATTCCACTTCCAGACCTTGATTCTTGATTTTGAAGATATGCAACCAATGTGCTTCACTGCTAGCACTAGCAAATATACTTGGCCAAGTCTTAAAACCCTTTTTAGCACTCCATCTCACCTTCTCTTCCATTTTCTAGACTTCAACACAACTTCTTCTCTTAACCCAATTCCAATCAGCTTTCGGTCAATTGCAACAAGTGGTGCTTGTGGGTGCGAATATCTTCAGTCCACGAATTTTGTCAATTGCAAGCAGTAATTCTTATCGATCAATTGAACGTGTTTTCAACTCAGGTTCTGGACCAGAGCAAATTTCCTTACGGCCAAGGATCCTCCGGTGCGGCATTGAAACCCTTTGTGAGCGTGGCGGCCAACGACCTGGCCCAGGGCACGAAGTTGTTTGTGTCCGAGTTGAAGAATCGGAAGTTGCCGAATGGGCAGACGCACAATGGATGCGTGCGAGTCGACGACCAGGGAGTCGGCTTCAGTTGCCAAATTGACTGGCTTGTGGTGTCGTACCCCAACTGGGTTAAGTTGACTAATCTTCCTGAGCAAGCGACTGTGAAAGTCAGCAACTGCCAGATTCTCAGCTATGGAGCTTGAATTGAATTCTACCACAAATGGCCATCCGACCATGGTTTAAGACTAGTTGACACTCCCGTGGATGAGTCGTGTAAAGTGTCTTCCAAGTAATAAGAATTACGCGACATGAACATCGATTTTCATGTTCGTGCTGCTGTTTTCATCATTGATGCAAATGTTTTCGGAAGTTCGGTGCAAGCTCTCTGTCGCAAGAACTGATTGTTGGTCATACGTTTTTGCTTATTTTTAATATTTGGGCCCTACCTCTAGTATGAATTAGCTCCATCAATTATGTTGGTTCTGTTTTTCCTAGAAAACTACGAAGGACCTAGTTCAGTGTTGGACAGTCCATACTCTCGCTACTGTTAAGTTTGTGTGCGTAATGACCTCTCCTCTCCGAGCAAGCTACTGTGCAAGTCAGCAAGTGTCCGATTTTCAGCTGTGGCGCCTAAATTTTCACTACCACAAAATGGGGATCGTGGTTCAAGATTGATACTTGTAAGCGTTGGAAGAAGCGTTTTAAGTGAGTAGATTATTACTGTCCTTGATGTCAATTTTGTTAAAATGGCGTAATTTCTTGAAACTGGCATGGGGAGCCAAAAGAGCAATGCGAAACGGCCCGATTGGGGGAGCCAGAAAGGATTGTTGGCCGGAAATCGTAACGATGGGCTCCTGGATGGAGGGATTTGCTTGGTCACTTGCATATGAATCGGTTGAATGGAGTGTCAATCTTTATTTATTTGAGGTTGGAAGATTTGGCACAATGGAAAAAATCCACGTGGTTTGTAGGACCCACCACAATGATATCCTTCTTATTCATTAGTTTTCAATCACCACTATTTATTCTAGTCTTCCAATCTCATAGCTCGAATGACTAAAAATATTTATGAGAAATCCAATCCAAATTTCATAAATTTATGATACTTTGATAAGATTGTATGAATTTTCAAAGTTGAAAGCATAAGCTACCTAATATTTAAGCTAGTTGAGACTAAAGAGTGATATGCCACTTGCAAACATGTTAAACATGTTAACCACGAGATCAACAATTCCAATCTAATCAATGACAATCGACAATTCCAATCTATTCAAAGTGTCACACAATTGCACAAATGCATAAAACTCAAACCTTATCTACATAGCTCCCTTTAGGGGTAAAGTTGAAGTCACATACATCTAGATTCAAGAGGGGATACAAATCCAATCAATCCACCCATGACAACTAGGAGCAAACGTGGATGGCTAGATGCAAGGTGCTTGTGTTGAATTGCAAAAGTCCACTTCTAAATTTGTCGCAAACAATTTGGAGTCCCAATTTGTCTCATGTAAGTTGAAAGGATTCAAGTGTTGAACTCGGATGCCACTAGTGGATTATAAACAAAACTTTACTTCATATCTAAAAATGTGGTCAACAAGTTGGATGACATACCCACACAAATTCTAGAACCGGATTCCCAAGGTAGAAGTGCATCAAAACTTGCAAAATTGCTCTAGAGGAAGGGGGCACAAAACTAGAGCCTTCTTCAAGGAAATTAAGAAAAATTGGAACCCTTTTATGAAGGGCAAACCCGACTTTGGAGATTGCTTCTAAATAAGAAACAAGTGCGGGACCAAGGTCTATTCTTGCCAACCAAGTAGGACTAAGATTGTGTGCCTTTGTTGTCCATCTCATCAACACCAAGTGCAAAGGTGAGGATGTGCAATGTGATGCACCATCTGCAAGCCTTTGTTCATTGTCAAAATGATTTCAAAATTTATGCAATGCAACTATCCTTTTCATCTTTGAATACAATTTATGCTTTTAACTTGACAATGAACAATTGAGCTCTTACTCATTGTTCATATCCCACATGGGTTGTTTTACCTCCTACCATTTCACTTGTATAAACATCAAATCTTGTTACAAACTTCAAGTGGCTAATGAAGTTAAATATGTAAATCATGCTCCAAATTGTAACCATACAAATTCAAACTAAACATGTTAGAGAAGCCACATAGGAAAAGAAAACACAACAATATTACTTATGGATTGAAAGATTATAAGGTTTAAAGAGTGTTAAAACTACAAAAGTGATTTGAATTCTTTCAATCTTCTTTTGACATGTCAAATCTAATAAGTTGGTCACCACAAAATGAGACAAATTGGGGGAAAATTTGGTGAGTGAATTGATAATTTCTTGAATGTCCATTGATTCCTAAACTAAGTATAATAATGTGTGTAGCCCTAATTGAAATCTCTAATGCACTCCCAATCGGTTCCACTACCATGCCCTCCGATGATCTAGGATTTTGTCATACATGCTCTTGTACCAACATGGGCTTTGGAGGTAGTACTTCCTACGCAAGAATTTTCCCCTCATTCTGCACATTGACCTTGCGATTTGGGCAACCTTCTTCCACCACTTCAAAGTTGAAATGTAGTGGTGCATCGTCTCCAAGAGGTATGCACAGTTCTTGTTGCATGTGGGACAAAGGCCACGTCTTTCTAACTTCAAATATTAGGAGCTCCCGCACCACAAAACATGCACCACATCAACATGGTCTCCACTACCTCCACTTGGTCAATTGGCTCCCATGTTGTACTCTTTAGAATCATGCGCTCCCTCAAGTATTGGAAATTTGTGTACAACGTTTACCTTCCAAGGTGATACTTGCACTTGGAAGCTCCATCAAATTAAGTGGATTTTCTAATTACCTATTCTATACACCAGAACTAAGACAACCTTGGAACTATTGGAACCATGAAGATACTAAAAGCGGATGCCATAAATACTTGAAACTTATAGAAGGAGTTGACACAAGACACTTTACAATGTCTTCACCAATTAAAGTCTTCTCGTTCCACCTTGGATCCATCAAGCTACTAAGGAGTTTCAAACATGATTGATTAATGACGTATAGCGTATGTGCCTTGTGCACATGTACGCTTGCAACAACAAAAAGGTCAACAAAGACATGAATTAGGAGGAACCATTGAATGCAATGCAATTGTAGTTTTTATTTGGGTTGTATCACTTCCCCATAGTCTCTTCTACCCCCTAGAAGCCTTGTTCAATTTGTGAATGGAGTCAATCGCTTGTGCTGGTAGCATTGATCACAATTGCTTTCTCCTTCTCTTGGCTTGTCCTCCATCTTGAGTTAGTTCATCCAAACCTCTTGAATAATGACTATGGAGTCGCAAGCCAAGCGAACCTACCTTCAATATAGACAATTTGGATTCCTCAATCATTTTTTTATAGCATGTTACCTCCACCTCTGATTCATTTGCTCTATTTGCACTTGAAGATTCCATCAATGTTCTCACTAGTTCCTCTAACTCCCCATTTCAATTCCCAAATCCAACAACTTTCTCCCTTAATTCTCCACATTGTCTTTCTAGCTCCCTTGATGGTGTAAACATTGTCTACGAATTGTTTCTAGAGCTAAACGGAGTTGACCCTTGACCTCCTACAATTGTGCATGAAATACTAAGATTGTGTTATTTAGAAGGTCGCTCTGGACCTAGTAGTTCCGAATTGTTTCTTCCAATGTCACATTTTCCCCCTCTAAACCACTACACTAATGATGATAAATAGTGTTGGCAACACTAATTACGAAGCATAACACCAAATGTCAACAATATTGTTAATGTTACCAATACTAAATTTCAACATAGACACTAAATAATTTTCAACTACTAGATATAAATTTTTTACAAGTTTACATTTAGTGTTATATATTATTTCATTAAATTGCAGGGAGGGAGGGAGGGAGGGAGGGGAAGGCAATTTTAATGTTAGCAACTCTATATACAAACTACTTAGAATTTAGAGTGTGTGTGGTGAAAGGCCAAGTAACACTATTAGTAACATAACACTAAATACCATCATTAGTATACCAAAGTTGGCAAGATTCTTACAAAATTCTAGCAACCCTTCTTCTCCTAGGTAGATGAATTCAAGCCATTGTTTGATCATTCGAAAAGTTGGAGGGACTCTTGTGCAAAGATCTTGAGGGGAAACTTTTCAATTATCTACAAATCAATATTAGTGGCACTTTGAGACTTGTAGGCACAAAACTCAGATGTTGGAACTTGCTCATGCAAAAGACAAACCCTCTTTATCAATAGAGAAAATCATGGAGCGAGAGACACATTTAGAGTGTATGAATCTACAACCTCCACCCTATTTGTGGTCTCAATTAAAGCCATTACCAATTTTTGGAATTGAAGTAACATACCTCTCTTGTATACCAATAGACATGAAATAACCCGCCTCTATAAGTCTGACAAATTTGAGATTACATAAAACAGTGAAGTCTTAGTTTTAGAATCCAAGCAATTGGATTCAACCGAAACCCATGTGGCAGTGCCAACATAGACTTGGCGCCTAAACTAAAAAGAGGACGCTAACAAACTCTAGTTTCATGCCACCTTGATTCATCCAAGATCATCCTCTCGGTTGATCCGTCGTCTATAGAAAAGAATAGTCTGTGGATGAAGCTTCCACTCAAATAATGAAGAATACTCGGAGTTTCCAAATGGTATTTGGGCAAAATGGATACGTGACTCCAATTTCACTTGGACTCATGACGACTTTTAAGTGTACTCCATCAACAACTACCCATTTTCTTATTGGGAGAAAGTGCAATGCACTCATTAGAAAGCTCTTATCTTTCCTTGCCCTCTATTATTTAAAGAGGTTTTAATCCTCATGCTTCTACCAACACATCATTCACCGAAGCCAATTGTGATTTTAGTGCTCAGTTTCTGAAGTCTCCAAGATGTGGGAAGTGACTTGAACGCTTCGATGAAGGCACGAGTTCTAATCGATGGCTCCATTTTTGTCTCCATGTGCGAATTATTTATATTTCCTCCAAGTTTTTTTATTAATTTCCTAGATCCAACATCCAATAGTAGTGGTGCATTTCTAACCCTTGAGATAGTACATGGAGCCCTTATGCAACCTTTTGGAACGCCCAAATTTTTTATAATGTGTGTTGAAGTATATTGAATAAGGTTGGACAAGGCATCACAATCCCTGGAAATCTATGTGACTTAGATGGGCTAAGATGTTCAAGCACGGACATGCAAACACAACGAACCTTGTGGAATGCATGTGGCAATATGTGAAATACCCTTTATTAAATGGAAAAGTCAATCGAAGACTTAATGAGTTGATTTTTACAATAATAGGTAATCCAGATATTGGATGGCAATTTAAAGGATTAACATTAAATGAGCATTATAATAATGTTCATTGGTTGAGTGAATCATAAAACTACTCTATTAGAGGAGGAAACAAGGGTAGAATAGCAAGACTATAAAATGCCAGAAAATTTGTCAAATGGTATAAAGAGAATCAATTGACAAATTTGGAAGTGATTAATCCATATCATTTGGAGTTTGCATTTTGAAGTCAAACCGTATTTAACAAATGGTACATAGTTAGTTTATCTCGTGTATGGTGCGAGTATAGCAACTATAGTCCAATATATAAACACATGTTGGTTGTAAAACAAATTGTTGATGATGAATATCAACATTTGTTTAATTTGCTACTAAGCATGTATGAACCTCGTGGATTTATCCATGACTTAGAAGATTTTGGTGAAGATGCATGAGTGAATCCAAGTGAAGATTCAAGTGGAGGTTGGAATGAAGGTCCAAGTAGGGGTCCAAGTGAGGATCGACATGGAGGTTTAAGTGCAGGTGTAAGTGGGATCCTAATGGAGATGGAAACGTCGAACCTTCCCTAAATCCTAATGATGATAACAAGTTTATAAAAGAAATGTTTCTAAATATTTCAAACATGATAGCATCCCAAAATATTCCAAAAAAAAAGTATGCAAGTTTGACAACAAAGAAACGCAATGCTTGGAAGAGGGCTAGAGAAATATTTATGGTGTTTTTTCAAAAATCTTTAGGGTTGGAACTGAGATCAAATCGAATACTCGTGCCAAGGGAAGGTAGAAGTATCACTTTGCTACAAGAAAGTGTTACAAACATAAGATTTGAAAATGGGAGTCAAAGGAAAAAACAAAGATTACATTATGAAAATTGAAGTGGTGGAGAAGTAAATGTGGTACCATCTCCAAGACCTATGGATGGAATCAAGTTACAATATTGAAAACAAGTTGTACAAAAGAAGCACACAAGGGTGAAATTGCCAAAGCTTTGTAGAGGTCAATGTCCTAATTGCAAAGGATTGAATATATTTTTCAATGGAGTTATTGTCATTGAGTGCCACAATTGCTAGGATACAATAGTAAAAGAGGGTCATAGTATTACATCACACTCAAAAATGTGAAGTTGAACAAGATGTAGAATTATTTTTAAGGATTTGAATATATATTAAAAAGGTGGATGCAAAATTTGTTTAATTCAAATTAGTTGTCTAGTGTTATTCATTTAATGAAGGTTCAAATTATAGGTTTTTTAACTGCTATTTTATTATGGTTATTGTATTTGCATATATTACGTGCAATTTTTGTATTATGTATTATTGCTTGCTTTAATAATATATATGCATCATAAATATGTTCAAAGTTTTATTATATATGTGTTTATGGCAATTTCAATGTATGTTCATGAGTATTATTTGAATTTGTTCTGAAAAGTCAAAGAATGTTCAAAGCTTGTTAATTCACGTACATGTGACTAATGTCCCTAACTTCAAAAGTGTTAAAATCAGCACACAATGAGGTGCTTGTATTCAGATAATTCAAGGAGCCTTGGAGAGAGCTTAATATACACAGGCAATCTGTAAATAACAGTTAAGTTCCACTAACTACATTATAGGCAGAGATAATGACCACTAAACTAATTGCTGTACAGGGGATTAAGACCACTAAGCTGGCAACTGTCCTATTGTATTAAATGAACCTGTTCTGTACATATGGATGAATGATCAGTGGAGATGGATGACAAGGTTCAAGAGCAGTTTCAACACCCTCCCTTGCTCGAAGAACCCTGTCTTGTCTTGTCTGTGCGAATTAGGGATTTTGAAATATGGCGCGAGTCTTCGAATTTCCAACGGATGCAATTCAGGAGCTTCGGGTCTTCGTGCGACAAATGTCTTTGGTGTGTGGCTGATTGCTGATAATTGATGGTGATACTACACAAAATTGCTGGCAATTCTCCGTCGCGTGGCTGATGAAGTGAGGTCGCGTGTGCAGGTACAAATGGGGCTGGTCATAATATGGCTATTTGCCATGGCTATGCAGCGCATATGCGACAACATCCAGGAAGCGTGCAGTTGTCTGTGGGTGATGCTTCAGCAACAGAACATCGAGCAACGGGCAGATCTTGAGGTTAGGGAGTTTCACAGCTTTCTTGAAAGTAATACTAGGGTTAGGGAAATAAGTCCTGATAGTTCAATCGAGGAGCTATGGAGGCATTTGGTAGCTCGCCCGGAGGAATGGTGGGACAACCAAACTTCAAGAAAGAACCCTCGTGCTCCTGATTTCAAGCACCGAGTGACCAGGAAGGCACTTTGGATAGACAACTTCTAAATGCCAGAATGGGCACGGATTAGGTTTCGATCCTAGAGGAAAGGGTTTTTCCACACACCTGCTTGATGGCGGTTTTCTGTGAATGTCTTGTAGGGCAAAGGCTTGGTGAAGAAATTGGCCAATTGGAGCTGAGTAGGCACATGCTCCACCTGTACTTCTCCAGCTTGGGCAACTTCTCTTATAAAATGGTATTGTATCTCAATATGTTTGGTTCTTGCATGTAGTACTGAATTTTTCACCAGCTTGATACATGACTGATTGTCGCTAAGTAAGGTCGTAGGGGCACTCATGGTGTGACCTAATTCCTTGAACAACCTTCGAAAATGAACAATGTCCTTGGCTGCATCTGTTAGTACGCGATATTCAGCCTCTGTGCTTGATAAAGATACTGTTGGTTGCATTCTGCTGCTCCAATGTATGATTGAGTCTCCGTATTTGTGTAGTATACCGGAGATGGACCGCCTAGAGTCAAGATCGTGGCCCTAGTCTGCGTTGGCGTAGGTGTGATAATTGTCGCTTGGTCCTGATTTGAAGAGTGTGCCATAGTTACTCGTGCCACTTATGTAACGCAAGATTTTCTTAGCGGCAAAGAAATGAGCGTTCTCAGGAGATTGCATAAATCTAGATATACAGCTTACTGCGTAGTTGATGTCAGGCCTCGTGTGTGTCAAATATATGAGACTGCCAACCAGTGATCGATACTCAACCGGATCCACTTTTCCTGTCCCCATCTCTTGCTGCAGAGTAGTCTTGGGATCAATTGGAAGTCTGGTAGGATTGCAATGCTGTAAGTTGAATTTTTCGAGAAGCTTTTGTATGTAGCCTTGTTGATGGATAAAAATTCCTTCTTTTTGGCGACAGATTTCCACACCGAGATACTGACTGGCTGCACCCAGATCAGTCATCTCAAACTCCTCGTATAGCTTGGATTTAAGATCCGAAATGAACTCGACATCATCTCCAGTAATAATCAAATCGTCTACGTAGAGGAGTATGGTAAGCTTATCGTCGTGGTTTAGAAAGTATAAATTTGGGTGGCATGTACTTCAGGTTAGTCCAAGACTAAGAAGCCACTTATTGATTCTGTTGTACCAGGCTTTCAGGGATTGTCGCAGTCCGTTCAAAGCTTGATTAATTTTGCATACCTTTGTGTCATCGTCTGCAAACGGGAATCCATCGGGGATTTCCATCAATATGTCTTCATCTATAAATCCATTGAGAAAGGCTGATATGACGTCCATTTGATGTAGTAGCCATCTGTGTTCTGCAGCCAGAGCGAATATGAGTAAGATTGTAGACCACTTTACAACCGGTGTGAATATTTCGTGGAAATCAATCCCCTCCTGCTGTTGGAAACTTCTCGCGACAATTTTGGCCTTAAATTTATTGATTGCTCTTTCTGTAGTCTTCTTGAGCTTGAATATCCATTTTGCTGTGATTGGCTTTTTGTTGGTGGGTCGATCGATGACTTCCCACGTTTTGTTCTTCAGAATCGCGTCAATCTCCTTTTGGATAGATGTTTGCCACTCCGTATATTGCGATGCAATGGTGAAGTCTTGAGGCTCTTTCATCTGTTCGGAAACAAGGGTCCAAAAATCACGCAGCTTGAGGGATGGCTGTCGATGACGATTCGGATATCTTCTAGCAGTGGGACCGGCATTGCAATTGACTGGGATTGCCTGTAGTCGATCTTGTACCGTTGGTGTGGAACTTGGAATCGATGAAGGGTTCCTGTGGCGCTCCGATAATTCTAACATGTTCAAGTTGTCATGATCTAGGTCTGGAGGAGCATCATCTATGACGATTTTGTCAAGCTGAGGTTCTGAATCTGTAGGGTCAGTACTTAGGTTGGTTTCCATATCTAGCTGTGAGAGTTCGATTGAATTGTCCACAGGTGAGTGAAATCCCAGGTAGCTCAATCCAACTTTGGTCTCATCAAATACTACGTCTCGACTTACTATTATTTTTTGGTTGGTACGATCGAACAAGCAGTAGGCCTTGGTTTCCTTATCGAATTCCAGAAAAAGACAGGTTCTCGTTTTACTATCTAGCTTTTTGCGATATTCCTTGGGAATGTGTACATAGGCTATACACCCAAATACTTTGAGGTTTGAGACGTCAGGGACAGTACCTGAATATCTGGCTTCCGGAGTTTTGCCAGAATTCGCTCGGGTGGGGCTTCGATTTATGATGTAGACTACATGTGATACCGCTTCTGACCACAGATACATCGGAAGGTTGCAGTCATGTAAGATACTTCTAGCTCTCTCCATTATCGTCCTGTTTCTCCTTTCTGAGACTCCATTCTGCTGAGGTGTGTGCGCTTGAGTGAGTTCACGTCGTATACCTTCTTCCATGCAGTAGTTTGTGAAGTCGTTAGATAGGTATTCGCCCCCTATGTTAGAACACAGGACTTGTATTTTGTTTCTAGTTTCGACCTTTATCTGATTTTTGAAGTGTTTAAATTTTGCTAGGGTTTCTCTCTTACATCGAAGAAAGTGTACCCAACTCTTTCTCGAGAAATCATTTGTAAAAACTAGCGCATAGCAAGAGCCTCCCAGGGACTGCTGTTGCATCGGGCCTATTAAGTCAGTGTGAATTCGATGACCTACTTTCTGTGCTCTGGTGTCGGAGTGCTTGGGAAAGCGCTCACGGTGTTGACGCCGTACCATACAGCAGGCACAAATTCGTCGTTCTGGTCCTAATTTCGGTAAGCCTAATACAAAGGAGTTTCTCGATAGGAGACTCATTGCGGGAAAGTTCAGATGGCCGAGGCGCCTATGCCAAAGATCTGTGACATCCGTATTTTCAGCTGAGAATGTTGCAAACTGGCTTTCACAAGAGTAGAGTCCGTTAGAAGGATCTCTTTTTCCTGATGCGACTATTTGTCCTTGCAGATTCATGATCTAGCATTGGCGTTTTGAGAATACGATTTGGTGCCCGGAGTCAGCGATAGCCCCAACCAACATCAAATTCTTTTTCATACACTACTAGAAAATTTCATTTTTTTGTTGTTTTGGTCGCGTTGATCTGGTCAAAATCTGACAGAAATCTGTTGAAACCAACAGATTTCTATCAAATTTTGACCGGATCAACGCGACCAAAACAACAGAAATACAAAATTTTCTAGTAGTGATACTTGGTACGTACTGAACAGACTTCAATTTTAATGCTCCAGACTCAGTGTTTACAATGGCTGTGCTAGACCCTGCTATTGGGTGTGATTCTCCTCCTCTAGTTTTTATCTCCCTGATCTCTACACCGGATGAGCTAGGGGGGTGGTCCAGCTTCTGACAATCTGCAGCTATGTACCCAGTCGCACCACTATCGAGGTACCAGGGGCCGTTTCCCCAGTGATAGTAGGGGTCATACCCCTAGTCTAACCGAGTATTGAACATCTCTGCTGAATTAGCATATCCGGTTGCCTTTCCGGTGTCAGTGTTTGGATAGACATACAGGTTTTTCGGTTGTTTACAGTCTCTTGCAAAATGGCCGGGCTTGTTACAATTGTAGCATATGGGAGGTGGCCGCGGTATGCCATACAGTCCCCTGCCTGGGAAGCCACGTCCGCGGACAGGCCACGGGACTCCCCTTCCTCGTACTGAAGCTTGTCGCTGAAAACTCGCCGCCAGGGCTTCTATGTCGCCGAGCAACTGACTCCGGTGTTTGTACCAATGCGATTCGGATAGCAAGTTGGCACTTAGCTTCTCAAATGTCATGCTTGGATCAAGATGAGTAAGTGTTTGGATGACGCTTTTGAAGGATTGTGGTAATCCATTCAACACCATCTGGTTCAGATTTCGATCGGTAAGCCTTTCTCCCATGCTTTGCAATTTGTTCTTCAATTCCCTCGCCTTCTTCATGTAATCTTCTACTGAGTCTCCCTCGTTCATGCGCAGTGACTGAAGCTGCCCCATGATTGTCAAGATTTGCGACTAGTCGCCTGAGTTGAAGTGTTCCTTGAGTGCCTTCTACGCGACGGCCGGATCAGTATGTTCTGCAACCAAATCCACGAGATCGTCAGAGACCGATAAGAGGATGAGACGGCATGCCAAGATCTTTTTTCTCATCAGCTTTGCTTTAGTCAGTGCTTCCCCGTCAATTGTCACAGGAAACGTAGCAGGGTTCTGCTTAGTCTCGGTAATCATCCATTAGCCTTCTCCTCTGAGTACTGCACGCATTTTCAGTGCCCAAACATAGTAATTGGATGATCCTTTCAACTTATCACTCTCCCTAATGCTCACACTTGTATTCTCTGCCATTTTGTTATGACTCTCAGGCAGGAGCAGTGCTCTACTGCGATCAGATCTGATTTCTCTCTTCTCTCGATGCTACCCAGGAGCAGTGCTCCGACTGGGATCCTTAGTTCACTCCGAAATACTCTCTAACTAAAACAGACGCTCTGATACCATGTTAAAATCAGCACACAGTGAGGTGCTTATATTCAGATAATTCAAGGAGCCCCGGAGAGAGCTTAATATACATAGGCAATCTGTAAGTAACAGTTAAGTTCCAGACCACTAAACTAATTGTTGTACAGGGGATTAAGACCACTAAGCTGGCAACTGTCCTATTGTGTTAAATGAACCTGTTCTGTACATATGGATGAATGATCGGTGGAGATGGATGACAGGGTTCAAGAGCAATTTCAACAAAAAGTAGGGGTTAATTACATTAGCAAAATGTAAACTAATTTTTTTAAAGCCTAATCTTATTCAAACATTTAAAGAAAAATGAATGTGAAACATTTAACCCCTAAAGGTCCAAACACCGTTTTTTGGCATTATAGCGATTTGGGGTAGCTCACTACGAATGGAATTTTTATTTCTTTTCCTTGAAAATTTCACAAAATATGTGGCAAGGAGTAGCTTTGGGGTACAACAATTTTCATAACTTTTAACTACATGGTTAAAAAGTTATTGCATGATATAATGTAGTCTAGAGATTCTATACTTATCCACAAACTAAAACTACTCATAACTTTCATCTCATTAATTGAAATGGAATGATTCAAAGTTTTTCATGTATATATTAATCTAGAGAATCAATTTAGAATTTTTATTGTTGAAAAAGTGATTTTTAAAGAAGTTTTTGGATTGTTTAAGCTGCCTTCCAAATGTTGAAAATTACATATCATGCAATAACTTTTTAACCATGTAGTCAAAAGTTATGAAAATTGTTGTGCCTTAAAGCTACTCCTTAGGCACATATTTTGTGAAATTTTCAAAGAAAAGAAATAAAAATTCCATTTGTAGTGAACTGCCCATAATCGCTATGATGCCAAAAAACAATGTTTGGACCTTTAGGGGTTAAAATAAAAAAGAATTATGCATGCAATATGAATTTAGTTCAAAAGTGTAAATGAACTCATTTCTAAAAATGTTGTAAACATTAACCTATAAGTGTTTAAAGGCTTTAGGCAATACCAAAAGCTATTATAAACTGATGTTTTTTTAATATTTTTTAGCTTCAGCTTTAAAGAATATATTGTACCCTTAGGGCAAGATTGGCGGAAAATAATTATTTTTAAGAATGACAGGAAAAAGGTAAAATAAAAGAGAAAAATTGTCCAATCCAACAAAAATCAAATGACCAAGTTGTTGTAAAATAATAAAATTTACATTATAAGTCAACATGTCCAAAGACTCTCTACCATCAAGTAAACTTTTGATGACAAAGTAAACGAATTCTACATTGACACTTAGAATAAATGTATAGATGTTTTTCAAATGAATTTATAGAATCAAACTTCTAAAATTTACTAATATTACAATTTCAACACTTTCATTTTGTAATTTTTTATGAGTGGTTGAAATAGTAGTGAAGTAGTTTATTTGAGATTTGTTCTATAGAAGTGTCTTCAACTTTTCTTAAATGCAATGAAATGATAGTTTCAAAAGTTGAAATGTTGCACATTATGCAAAATATGATTCAATATTGTACATTAAGTTATTTTGGCCAATCATTCCAACATTCATGAAATAATGAAGTTTATTTATTTTTTATATAATTGAAAAAATAATATTAAATATTTAACTTGACGTATAAATAAAAGTTGGACATTCCTAATTTTAAATTCTATCCTTATGGTATCTATGATTGCAATCACACAAATTTTGTATAACTTTGAATATCAAATTTTTTAATTATAACTAGATGAATGATTACAAATCACCAATATTTGCATAAAAAAGAATCCATAAAGATGGTCTTGTATTAGAACAATAGTATTATAAGTGCATATTAATTAATTTTAAATGAATAAAAAATTTCATTATTACAATGTTGTGTTTAGATAGATGGTCATTTAGACATTAAACTTAAAATTATATGTCAAGTTTCATTAATGTCACTAACTCCTTAAATAGAAATTACAATTGGTATAATGGAGAAAATAAAATTGCATTAACCCTCTAAATTTTTGAACTCCACTCCATTACAATTTTTACATGACAATGAATACTATATTGACAATCTTTGTATGAAATTTGTTGTGATGGTTTGAAATGTAACACGCTAAGAATAGTGATTTTATATACATTTTTTATTCATTAATTAAATGGCTTAATTAAATAGCACTATTTAGATTTTTATCTCCTCTACTATTAATACACTTCAATAGCATAATTTAATTATAAAATAAAACTATAAAGAGTGAAGACATTTGGCATTGTCCAACAAAACTTACTAAGAATCAATAAAAGAAATGGTACTCTTAAGATGTGAAGAAAAGAACATTTAAGAGTATTCAAGAGTATTGGAAAAAATCTTCTAAACTATAGTAGGGATAAAAAATTTATGGATTAGTAATGTAATAATGATAAAGTTTATAATGTAAATAAATATCTTGAAATTATATTGTGAGTTTTGTCATACCTTTATAATATTGATGACTATGTATGAAATATTATGAATCCTACAATGTGATATATCAAGTATGCAAAATGCATTTATTAATATACATTAGGGGTTTAAGGTTAAAGTATTGATAGTTTGAGGATGAAATGTATTATCAAACTTTGAACAAATTCTTTCAGAGATTGGGGAGGAGGATCCATTTGAATATAATCAAATTGTGACCCTCATCACTTTATAAGCATAGCAAGTTACCAAAACAACATAATCTCTTGTAAGCATCATCATGCCGCATCATCGTTTTCTAAATCAAATGTTTATTCTTGTAAACTACCATCTCGAAACTCGAGCCATCCACCCAAGCAACCAGCCTACCCTTCCATCTCCACCATAGTCATCTAAAGGGCCCAAATGGAGGGAGCCCTCCCTCACATTTAAGGCTGCCTAGTTACTTGACTCAAACCCAATACCATGTTGAAACCCTAGTTGAATTGACAGTGAGAGATGGATTCTAGCGGAGATGTCGATTCAATTGACGGTCTTAGATTTTTCTCCCAATCAAAGGTAGGGGCGGAGGGGAGTTTTTTTTATTACGTGATCAAATGGCTCTTGTTTTTCAAAGATGGGTGGTATCATCACAGGAGATAGTTATTGAATGTATTCCAATTGCAACGTTGGACTTTGGCCCTTAATCAAGGTTTTCTTTTTCATTTTCTATGAAGTGCTATAGTGGTGATATTAAATGTAATAGTGGTGCTTCAAATTTCAACATTCATCCACATAATGAATAGAAAGCATCACATTAGCACATATCACATATCCATAATTCTATTTTCATCCACAATTTTACAATTTCATCCAAGATTTTTTTTAATTTGAAGTTTTATGACAATTTATAAGGTTTTTTTTCATGTTTTCTTTTTCTATAGGTGTGGTGCCAGGCCAAAAAACTTGGTGCCCTTGATGGAATCCTAATTAGTTTTGAGGCGGGAGTTACCGTGTTTCCCTCTCTGTTGCAGCACAAATCATGCCCCACTGTTTCGGCAAGGCTATACTTGTCCTAGTTTCTTGAAGTCCGATACTCCGATTGTCTGCTCTATTCCTCATCTGCAAACTCTCTTCATTTAGAACCTGATTTTTAGCTCCTTCGGAAGGACCTTGAGCATCCAAACTCACTATAATTCTGGACTCATATCTCATGCTTGATATGTCTCACTGGGATTCTAAACTATTTTTGTGGCCAGAAAAAGAAGGACCCTGGATAGGACGGTAGGTATATTCTTGTAATTTGCTTTTACCAGAGGGTTTCATTCCACATAATGTGCAAGTATTCCATCTTACAACAATAGTTCGTTTCTGATATTTCCCATGTTTTCTTGCTGCGGCAGTTGCTGTGAACGTCACTTCGAATACGAGCAAAGTGAAAATTCCACTGGAAAAATTCCATTCGATTTTGAAAGTGAAAATATGGTTTCTTTCTTCTTCATTTTCCCAGGGCACTGTCCTAGTCCACTGGTAATCTGGTATTGAATTTCTTGGTTCACTTTGGAAGACAATCCTCACTTTCAAAAAAGAAAAAAAAATGTGAAAATGTGAAAATGTGGAAAATCCACTGTAGAATTACTGAAATAGGAAACATTGTTGAAATGGCAGTATTTCATACACCCTTTTGCCATTCATTTCTAGGACAAGTATAGATTTCAGACCACACGGTGTAAACATGAAAGTGCCAAGTTTGTAAAATACTGCCATTTTAACAAAATATCACTGAGAACTGAAAGGATTGATTTGTGGGTTTTATGCTTGTGGACAGCCATTTTAAATTTGATTTTCTTGTTGGTAGACCGACATACACAGTAAAATGCAGCATGTAAGGAAAACATGGATGGAATCTTTCATTATCATCTATCTATGTACCTTCATCCATAATGTCATCTATTACTAGTGACTTTCATCCAAATATTTGCACATTTAATTGTTTTTTAAAGAGGGATTTGGCAATTTCATTCATTTTTTTCCCTACTTACTCAAATTTGCCAGCTAAAACATGGACATTTCTTTGTTCGAAGGAATCAACAAACTTTGTTGACAGAACTGGAAATCCTCGTTCATTCCTATGAAATGGCACAGTTTAGATAATTAGATTGCCCGTAGTCCCGTACGTGTCTGGGGAGATTCAGGATGCCTGTCTGGAGTAAGACGGAATGACTGATACTCAGATTTACACCTAGTTTTACATTTCAGCTCGAGGGTTTCAGGTTTCCATTGCCCAACTAAAATCCCATTTGATCGCTCGAAAATTCTAGTATTTAGCACTTATTTCCGTTTCATTCATAATGCCTGAATTCAAAATTTGGTGGTAGGCAAGTTGTGATTGCTGAGGATGCAAGCTACAAAGCTAGCTGCAACGAGAGCAAACTGTAGCCAATCATCAAAAGAAAATTAATACAGCATCTAAGGATGAAGCAACACAAGACTCCAAACTTCCACCTTGATTAGTTCCAACGGACTGAATTTTGAAGCAGTTGATTCGATTTGTACACGCGCAGAAGACAGAAGCTATGCAAGAATTCGGTAACCAGTGTCAAATGACACTGCAGCAATGCTTAATACTCAAATTTCAATATGGTTCTCAGAATCACATCGATTTCTGAGCTAACTTTTCTTATCTCCTCTAGCTAATTAATCCCGTCATGTACGTACTCACCCATAGCCTCATCCTCCAAGTCGCTAGCAACATGCATGCACAGTTTGAGATCGTCCTAGCCTCCAGCGAACCAATGAATATCAATCTACATTTACAAAGCTGTAAAAGAATTTGAAGAGCCACGAAAGCCGGGTTCCTTCGAAACCCGTCGATCGACATGATCGCTCTTCCCAGTCGAACCCTCTAGCATCCAAGTAAAAGAATGAAATAATACAAACCGATAAAGAAAGGGCTACATAACCCTCTTGATCGGCAGGTGAGCCTTTACTTCCCATGATCCAAGGACCGTTTCGATCACTGCAGAAAATCTTGAATGCAAGCTTGGCCGCTGTACCACGACCTTTTCTTGTTCCAAAGACACCGTACGAGGACCCCCCACGCCTTGTTACTCGAGAATGTTATGTATAGATTTCTTGTATGAAACAAGGGACCCAAGCCTTGTTACTGAAGAATGTTATGTATAAAAAAATTCTGTGAGATTCGTCGATATCGACCCACGTACTCCAGTAATTGATTACGTGTATTCGTTGTTTGCGCACTCGGGCGGGATGTTCGCCACGCCCCCGAAGCGAATATAATCGTAGCAGTAGTTGTAGATGATGTAATTCTGCTCGTGCGCCTTCAACTGAGCGATCTGCGTGTCCGTGAGCACGGATTGCGTGTTCCACCAGTTTCCGGAGTTGCAGGCGGCGAGGGCGGGATTGGAGGGCGACATGGGGCAGTCGGGCGAAGGGTCGGAGAACTTATTGGTGGGGCACACGACGCAGCCGTCCACGCCGTCGAAGCCCTCGTACTGCAGCACAAAGGGTTGGTGGGTGATGTCGAGCTTCTGGGTCCCGCCCTGGGTCGCCCAGGAGCTGCCGTTCCATAAGCTCGCTTCCACTGCCATGGGACGCCAGGTCGGGTAGGGGACCCCGCCTTTGTTATAGTGCACGCGGATCACGGAGTCATCGACATACCATCTGCAGCAACCGAAAGGCGCAGCAGAACCGTGTCAGTCTAAACCCTAAAACCTAGTGTACCATCGTTATCAGGGAACCGTGAATAATTGTTTCTCTGAAATCAACCATTGTCACGAAGGCAACGTGAATTTCGTTATATTATAACGAAAAAGAGGGCCAAAATCGAAGCATTCACGTGCGTGTGCACGAGGGAGGTTTAAGAGTTTACCATTGTGCTTATGAAGCGGAGTTTACCATTTAGGCGTTGGTAAGGGTTTAAGTGAGATGGTACACTCCGTTTCATTTCCTCCATATGCACGGTGAACTCTTAAAACTCACTTCTAATAAAGCTCCAAAAACAAGGCGGACTGTTTTGTTCCACAATTTCTATTTCAGAGATACATACTCTAAGTGCACATACATGCTTCGACTATGTTAACAAATAGCAGCGATTGTACATACTAATCATTGAAAAACAGAATGTTAATTTCCTTTCTAAGAGCGCAATTGCAGACAAACTGGACGGTTCAAAGAAAATGTAGAATCGAAAGAGACATTGCAGGAGAGACGATCGAGGTGAGCGGGAGTACGTACATGATGAGGTTTTGGTTCCAGAGAAGCGAGTACTTGTGGAAGTCCGCGGAGGGATCGAAGGGTAAGTAATGGCGCTGCTCCCTGTTCCCCTTGCCATTCAAGTAAATGTTGGTCTGCAGCGTGATCGGGTTCCCGGACGTGTTCCCCAGAAACTCAAAATCGATCTCATCGTGCGTATCCAGATCCTTGCCGTCATCATTCTTGGTGTGATTCTCCGGCGACGTAAACTGCATGGCATGGCATGGCATGCACAAATCAAAGCACAGTCAGTTCCCTAAATAATAATTAAGAAGGTACCATAGCACAAAACTAAAAATACCAAATTATCCGGAAATTCAGTACAATTCTTTATATCAATTCACAAAATGACAAGGATATTATGCACATGCCATGAAAATACATGCGCTAATTATAAACTTACATAGTAAGTCATAATGATTCCTGCTGAATCATTCGGAATCAACTTCATGTAAATGCTGAAGTATCCAAACACGAAGCGATTCTGAGTCAAAAAATTGCCAACTGCAACACATTCACAATCCCACAACATATAGTTATATCAGACACATGGTTTTGAAATGATCAGTTTGATTCATCCTATTGTGCAGCATGTACTTCAGATGGATCCAAATTTTTACATCACCAGAATTTTTGCACGAGTTGGTGATATAAAATATGGAGAATTGGAAAAAGAATGTCCTGGCTCCTTTACGAGCAACTGAAAACGTAAGAAACACGAAACTTACAGATTTGATTTCGACTTGTAATCTTCATGTCGACATGGAACTGATCGTCAGTTAGGACGAGACCACCAGGGGGGTCTTTGGGAGTCCAGTTGTTCATGTAATATTTGTCCCATCGTGAAATGTTCCGATTAGCAGGAGGTGGTGGCGGGCTTGGGGGAGGGGGACTTGAGAGTGGTGGTGGAGGGGGACTTGAGAGTGGTGGGGGAGGAGGACTTGACAGTGGTGGTGGAGGAGACTTGAGAGGAGGAGGAGGGGGACTTGACAGTGGTGGTGGAGGGGGACTTGACAATGGTGGGGGAGGGGGACTTGACAGTGGAGGAGGAGGGGGAGACTTCAGAGGAGGAGGAGGGGGAGACTTCAGAGGAGGGGGAGGAGGAGACTTCAGAGGAGGAGGAGGGGGAGACTTCAGAGGAGGAGGAGGGGGAGACTTCAGAGGAGGGGGAGGAGGAGACTTCAGAGGAGGAGGGGGAGGAGACTTCAGAGGAGGCGGAGGAGAAGACTTGGGCTTGGGAGGCGGAGGAGACTTGGGCTTGGGAGGCGGAGGAGACTTGGGCTTGGGAGGAGGAGGAGACTTGGGCTTGGGAGGAGGAGGGGACTTGGGCTTGGGAGGAGGAGGAGACTTGGGCTTGGGGGGAGGAGGAGACTTCAGCTTGGGGGGAGGAGGTGGTGGAGACTTCAGCTTGAGAGCGGACTTGAGAGGTGGCGGAGGTGGAGACTTGCGTTTGGGAGGAGGAGGTGGTGGCTTCACCTTCTTGGGCTTCTTCACCTTCTTGGGCTTTGGTGGTGGAGGGGGCGACTTCTTCTTGGTGGCTAAGATTCTAGCATTTGTCGGTCTAAAAGGCAGTGGGGGTCTCGGCTTCAGTCTCCCTCCATCAACCACCCCAAAAAACGCATCAGCTGGCTGAAACTCATAGTCCAGCAGAGCATCGATGACAGCCGGTAATGCCAGGGAAGTCACTACCAGGAAAAACAGGATCTTCATCCCGACCTCTACCATCTGGAATTCTGAACTCCCTATTCGATTACTCGAGTCTCAGCCCAAACCTACAATTCCATTACAACGACTCCGTTAGAAGCATTGTAGGGCGAAAACATCAATTGTCAACGGAACACCAGCAATATATAATTATAAAAGTTCAAAGGTCACCCAGATCGATGTGCGCTCCAACCACAGCCACGATCGAACCGATATCATGATTCATAATGGATTCCATGCACATTGAACTAGTTGTAACATGACAATCCATGAAGAGACATAGAACTTCGAGGCACGTTCATTGAGATACAGAGCTTCGTGGCACGTTTATTCATAGTAGGTAACCGATATCTCGATGTCTATGTCATGTCTCATGAGGAGCTAGTAAGAAAATCCCTGTGCATTTAGTCTCACTACGTAGGTGATTACGGTAATCAGATCTCTGACCACACTCACTATCCTAACTTTTTAATAGCTAATATTTAGTAATAGAAACAACTCATTACTGGATGCCTGTTCCCTAAAGAAAATGTTGACTTTCGTTCACGTACTTCTCCTCAAGTTCCCTAGTCTTCGAATTAACGGAGTCAAACTAAGCAGTCATAACCAGACTAATTCATGAAACATGAGTCCGAAATGTAGCATGCTAGTATGAATGGTTCCATCTGAACACCAGCGATCTTTGGTATTCCGTGGTGAAGTTTAACGTGTTATCATGGTAAAAACATCATGGTGAAGAAGCAGAGTTGACATCCCATGAGCAGGAAAGTGTCCACTGAAGCTAGGTACCTTAAGACAGTCGGATTCTAACATATTATTCAGGCAGTTTTCCAAAAAGAAACTTCTTCCACTATTGCTAGCGAATAGAAGCAAGCAATGCATATTAGACAAAGGACATATATAATCAGTAGATGATAGGCTTAGACTACGTACGTAATCAGATATGTCAGGTAGGTTACAGATTAGGAGATTCATGATCCTATCCTAATGAAGAGCGAAATTATACAGTAGGAATATCAAAATGACAATTCAATTTCCAGTCGCTCGTCTGGAACCCCGGAGCTATACCAGTCATTGTTTTCAAAGCTCTCTTCACTACAATGTTGCAGCTTTGACGTTCTGAAACACGACATTTTAACGAACAAGGCCTTACAATCGATGAATCGTTAACCAGTGGTCATTATACGTTACTGACCAGATAATTACATGCGTACTGCAGTGTACGTATGATAGAAATACTAAACTGCACATTAATCGTATATCGACAACCCACCACACAAGCTACTCACTGCGATGAAGTTCAATAAAATCCTTACTCATCAACCTCAACTTAACAATGTAGATCTGCAGCGAGACTCGTACCGAAAGTATGAAGCATCCCAGAGTTGATTCCTCCAGCAGTTTGATGTGCACTCTGATCTGGATCGAAGCTGCTAATGTAGTGCAGCAATGACGAAAAACTGCAAGCTTCCAGTTCCAGGGAGAGAGTCTCAGCGGCAATGCTCTGCTAGAAGTGACCGTGTCTCTGCAATTAAGCGGGATTTGACATATGTACAAGCCAACTTGAGATGTACTGTTCCCAGCAATTGATATACACTATTCTGATGTCCCGCTTACCTGGCAATCGATCGCACTGCATGGATCCTCTCGATCGTTGGTAACGTTGATCGCTAGACGCCAGCTAACCAAGTAATTAATTAGCTCCTCGCTATATGTGGCAGCAACATGAATCGCGCGGGCTTGGCATTTTGCTCGGAAGCCTCGGAATGGCCGGGGGTTTACAACACAGGCGGTTGTGCCACTTGCTTCACTAGATCACGTGCGCTCAATTTGAGGTACTAATACTGTACCGATCACCGAAATGCTTGATAAACAATCGACTGACCGCAAGTCTGCAGTGGGGAGCTTGGTAAACACCAACTGCTTTTAAAGGAAAAGAAAAATCTAAAGCTTGATTTCAATCCCATCCACTCTACTGTTTTACAGTACCGGACGCTACAGTAATGCAGCAGATCTGATCTTGAGTGGGCGGAGATCTGACTCCTGTACTCGACCAAGAGTAAGGTAGCTTTTGCGGTCATTGAATTCGTAATGTCGAGTTGCTTTTGGAGTTAGTTGGTATTAAGTAGGACAGCAGTGTTTGAGCTAAAACAAGATGGATCCCCGCTGTCAGGACAGTAAAGCTGGACGGTATTTTTAGATGAATACAAAAAGAAGAAGGAATTGCAGTTTTGAGGGTAAGTGTTACGAACCAAATTGGGGAATTTCATTAAATTGGCGATATTCCATGTGCCATTTTCACAGTCAGTGTGTCATTCCCACAGTTCAGACTGGGCGGTCTGAAATCTATTAGTGTACTAGATTTCAGACCACCCAGTCTAAACTGTGGAATGTCAAAGTCACAAATTATTCGCCATTTTAATGAAATTCCCCATCAATCGAATTCAATAACTCTGAATGCACATAAGGAGAAAGAGGGAGGAACTGGCTGGTAACATTCTTTTGGAAGTGGAAGGCCTCTGACCTGTTGGAAGATAGCTTCTTGAGAGCTCAAAATACACCATTTTTGAACTTTTTCTAATAAATTCTTCTTCATGTAATCTCAAGAAGTACATCAATTACATGACGATGTTTGTTACTATTATTTCCATCTTTTTCAAAAAATTCATATTATATTAAGCATTTTTGTAATTATTATGATTTTTATATGGAAATATCTTTTTTAAATCATATAAAATTCAATTTGATGATTTTTATTTTGAAAAAAATGAGATTAATTTATGGCATATGTCACTACGTATTAAAAATATTAAAAATTTGAGATCTATATTTTAATATAGAAATCTATGAAGTTTGACCAAGCCCAAACATTAAATGTTCTTTAAAGATTAAAATCCTCACCAAAACTCTCCTCTTTCTTCTTACCTGTCATTAGCCTCCACATCCTCTACTAAGGCGATAGTCAAAATTGACCAAGTTGGCATGAATGTAATATTCCTTGCTACAAAAGTCCTTAGTTGCCGAGCAAATGTAGAAGTGACAGAAATTTAAAATAGCACAACTTTTAACGTAATTTGGTGTTGGTGCAAAGCTTTTTTTGCCTAAATAGGCACAACAAGCCTAAAGTGTTGTTGTTGAGGCCTAGTATTGAGATTGGTGGCAATGCTCCTAAAAAGAAAAAAAAAATAGGGCGTCAATAGAGCCTTTGCCTTCAACAAGCAATGCAATACAACAGTAATTAAAATAAATTTGTCTCACAAATTGTACCATTATGCTCCAAGATACAATTGTACACGACTAGTTGTAGAGTAAGATTCAAGTAGAAAAGTTTAGATATAGTAAATAGATATTTATTTTACAAATTTGAGCATGCAACACCTCAACATTGAATTGTCTGTAGTGTTAATTTTGAATTCTTTTGGAGAAAAATTTGAGAAGGAAAAATGCACATATATTTAGATGTTTTTTACATACCTTCAAAATCAAAATTTGAAAATCTATCACCAATTGTTTTCAATAAATTATCATGTAAAATCATAAAAATTGACTTTAAAAATTCACCAAAAATGGACTTTTTATTTTTTTGAAATTTAAATTTGGTATTCTTGATTGAAATTGTGTAAGAATGTAATGATAATTATGTATGATAAAAAATGCTAATTATAATCTACATTGTACAAAATTCTTTCAATGGCTCAAATAGGCAAATGTGTATCATTAATTCCAGGTATTGTACAACATGTTAGTACTCTATTTCACACATAAAAATTATAAACAAAATATAATGGCAAGAGCTATAATATTGAATTGATAATTCAATAAATTAGATTATATCATTTTGAAGCCATTTTAACATTTGATTTGATCCTATTATCATTCTCAAATATATCATATATGTAGAATACATGATCATATTGTGCCTTGCATTGCTATCTTACTTAGAATAAGATAAAGGAGTTTTAAAAGTTTAACATAGAGGAAGTCATACAGAGTTCATTATCTCAATTGAACCATTACAAATTTTATGTCATGCAAAATAGTGTAGTCTATTTCACTACCACAATGATAAACCTTCAAAATTATCTTGTATAAGTGTCAATTTGTGGATTTTTATGATACATATATTATTAGTTTGGTGATTTAACTTTTATAAAATATGCTTAATGTGAAAAGAAAATTTAGAAATGCATCAAAATATGTGTAAGTTCATAAATTTTGACTCATCATCACATGCTTAACCTCTAAAGTCCCAAAGTCCCTACGAGGGGCTCTTGAGATTTTGGGTAGGCTTGTGTAATCTCAATTTTGACATGATTTTATGAAACTCTTTTTAAAGATAGGAATATAATTTTTTATTTCAATTGGTGTCTGGAAACAAAAGTTATGCCACCATGACTCCAAAAAGCAACTCAAGGGGCAACCCAAAAAAAATCACAAAAAGTTGAATATTTTTAAGTTTTAATTTTTTCCTCAAGGATTATATTTTTGTTTACATCTCAAAGCTTTTATTCATTCTATTTGGACTAGTAATGAGAAAATTATGGACAACCTTAGTTTTCGGGCAATCTAAGCATCTTCTTGGAAAAATAACTTATAAAATTCATTTTTAAATGCAATTTTTATAATTTTTCAAAAAAAATTGTTAGGCAAAGTTAAGCTTGTTTTCTAGAATAATCTTGCCATTGGAACTATTATGTTTCAATTCCATCTTAGAGCTATTAATGGTTTAATTATTCCTTTAGTCTTTAATCTACTTTTACTTAGTAAATTTTTAATGAGTGAAAATTAAGTGTTTTTTTGTTGAATTTTTTTTTCTAGATTCTCAACTCAATTCCTCAACATAAAAAGTTAGAAAATCAAAATCAAAAATGCAAAAACTTTATGTTAAGAAGATTCAAAGCCAACAAATTTAGTTGATGAGAGTGTAAAAAAGTTTTGTTTTTGTCACTTTAAATGCAAATATCTTGCAATCTACGCACTACGCAATCAAAATTTCTGTGATTTTTGCCACACATTCTACACTACTATAGTGCAAGATCCTATGGTTAGATATGTAAGAACAATAATTTTCAAAGTTTTTACCTTTTACAATAGAAATGGCAGTTTTAAGTGGGTTTTGATGGGAAAAAAGGCCTTGGGACTTTAAGGTTTAATATGATTTCATTAGCAAATAATGTACACAAGACTAAAAAAATGATTTATTAACAAAAGTAGGAAACTTAGGCAAAATTTCAAAAATTATTGAAAATTATAATGCAATATTATGCATTAGTAAATGGTTGAATTTGATATTTGAAATGTAACATATTCTGGAATTTATCATAGAATAAGATACATTTTTAATTTTAAAATAATCTAATATTATAAGGCTAATAATGTACATGCAATAGCTTATCATACAAATCCTATCCAATCAATAATGACTCATAATAGACGGTTGTTGTTGTCTTATAAAATTATAATATAAATGTTGTCTATCCAATAGGTAAAGATTGTAGACATCTAGAAAATGAAACAATGATCCAAATTAGGAGCACTATATATCATTAGATTTAAGTTTAGCATTTGTAAGGGCAAAATTTTGTCATTCTCTTCTCTTGTAATTTGTACTCTTTTATGTCAAACCATTTTTAAAAATCTACCTTTTAAAAAAAATATATAATTCTCGAGAGGCGAAGAGTCTAGAGATACTCAAAGCTTTTACAAAAACAAATTCATGAAGGAAATAAAAAAGGTTGAAGGGATTTACACCTAGAAGGATAATGAGGCCTAAAACATGGCCTAAAAATGACTAATGGATAACTTTTGAGATTATTGTAGAAGTGAAAAAGGCAACTATTGGCTAAAAAATTGAATCATTTTTAGCATAGTATCTTAATAATAAGTCTATATAACATATTATAATTGCCAAAATTTCATCCATTTTGAGTGATTTATTATCCAATGCACTTTCTTTCATCTAGTTACAACACAAAAAAAATATCATTGATCAACACTATGGCTCCACTCAAAAACACTTGGGCCCACTTTTTGACTATTTTTTATTTGTTTGTTCTTTTCATCCTATTGTTTAGCATTTTGCTTTTGGTTTCAATGGTTTCTAGTGGTGTATCTCTACTTTTAAGCATTGGGCATATCTTGAAGTATGCACAGATCCACCTCTTACAAATATTGCAACAATGACAATTGCCAAGGGTGACTCCATCAAGCCACATGATGATACTTAGAATTACAACGATAGGAACTAAACTATTGACCTCATGGATCCAAAATAAGTCCTAACAAACCAATAAATCGTCACTATTCCTTTAGTATGGTTTCAAGACATTTTGGTAAAAAAAAATTAAATAATTGAAACTTTAGCTTAATGCAAAGAATAAAAAAGGCCAAAGCTTGATGGGTTTGTCACTAGAAGAAGTCCATGTTTTTATAAACGCATTTTTTGTAACATCCATTTTTTTATGTTACATTTGATGTTACAACTAACATCTTGATGTTATGTCTGATGTCATTGTTGACATAAAAACAAGTGGACGTCTTAAAAAAATGTATGATGAAAAACACAACTTTCTTCTAGTGTTTTTAATCTAAATTCTCTGTGGCTATGGTGGTGAACCACTGGAGAGAAAGGAATGACAATATGATGGATACCCACTACCGAATCTATCTTAGAAGGTCTAAAGAAACAATGCTCTACAAGTTTTGGGAGTGCAATTCTATACAAAGGACATGGCCATGGGCCATCCATATTATGAATGCAATTCTTGTTGGTAGAGAAGTCCAAAGCCCATGGCCCTCTCACATGGTGGCAAGGCATTTTTTCCGTTAGCATCCCACGCATCCCATTTAAGAAAATTTAGCTAGAGATTTGTACAACGGTTCTTTGAACTCTTTGGCTACAAAGAAACACTTTGGTCTTCAACATGCAAATCTAGACGCCTAAGTGTGTATTAGACAATGTCTAGAAAGGTCTCTTGGATTATAGGAGGGCAAAATGGACAAAAGTCTATTAGAAGACATTGCGTTTTCCAACAATGTAATGAAAGTTGCAGTGCTCCTTCAAGAAGTGTAGATGCAAATTTGTTTTTTTTGCTACTATGGAAGTTGGTCAATCCCAATGGATCACCTTTGTCTCTTTGTCCAGTTTCATCTACTAGCCACATGAATTGTTCCCATTGACATGACATCTTTGAACAATGTCCCTTCTTAGGGCCTCCTACCTTAGATGCTCGTCTAATGGACAAGTTTACAACTAATTCAAGCAAGGAGACAAAAGTGGCTCTACTAATTGTCTTGCCGGGGTAGACAAGCGGAAAAAGAAGAGTTGAAGTACTGGTGGACTAATGAATCTAATATGTGTGAATTTTTTTTATTGTTTCCCTACCTCCCTACCAGATTCATATGAAAGTGCAATGCCTATTTTTCCCTATAGCACTTGTTGTGCAATTTCTTGAATGACCAATATATGTAAGGAAGCCCTTTGCATGCTATGAGAAGCGTTGTGTTGCACCCATTGGGCGACCCTCTTTTGTTTGTTCTAGTCCACTCTTTGTTGTCACTATTTGTAGTCCTTTATTTCCCAACAAGCCACTTAGGGCCTCCTTACATGTATTGGTTCATAGGAGAAACTTCACAATGGGTGCTACAGGAAAAAATAGCCATTGTACTTTCATGTGGACTTGGTAATTGAAGAGGGATACAATAAGAAATTCACACATATTAGGTTTCTTTCAAGATTGACTAGTCTCCATCAATGAAGTTGTCCCCCAATATTGGTAAAAACTTCAACTCCTCCTTTCCTGCTTGCAAAACAATAGGTGAAGCCACTTTTGTCTTCTTGCTTGAATTAGCTGTAAGCTTGCACACATGTAAGCTAACCCTTCCTCCTTGTGGCTGCCGGTCATGCATGCCACCTTTGGCAATGAAATCCCGATTCATTTGTTTCCAAAAAATTTATAAAAAATTTTAAAAAATTTGGTGGCTCCACAGTGATGGCCAGATTTGAGTGGAACTGTGGAAGTCTATTTGACAGTGGAGACGACAGAGATATTTGAGGGGTTTTAGAATCGATTTAAATGAAGGTAGCTTCCTTGGCACATGGTGTGGTGCAATTATAGAGAAAAAAATGTCAACTCCCGCTTAAAGCAACCATCTCGTGTTAATGGCAGAATTGGTAGACTACGGACCGACCTTGAATTAGCAGAAGCTCTGCTCATTCTCGGTGGGTGAAGTCTGAAGTGAGTTATTGGAGCATCTCCTCAATTGAATGTCCCAGTTCAACTGTTCAAGTCCCAGCGAAACTGGGCCGGCCGGCCGGCGTTTTGCTTTCGGAAGAGTTGACCCCAATCACGGCATTTATTGGCTCCGTCCTTGGTGGGTTTGGTTTGTGTTTCTTTCCGTTTGTGTTTCAGGTTTTTTTAGAAATGGCTAGATTAGTGTCAATAGTGTGAGAGTAGCTCCTATTTTCAAAGGATTTTGTAGTTATTGTAACTTCTACTAATTAAACCCCATTAGGTGTGAAAGAGTGGAAGTCAACAATGAAGCGGCACATGTTGAAAAGTGGTGGCAAAATCAACAATTTTTTTCCCTTTTTAGAACCGCTTCAATGGTAATAATTTTAATCATTCTCCAAGCAGTGTTGGGTGGAGTGATGTCCATTGATGTCCTTTGTATTCAATTCCAACAATGTCTTGTGATTCAAGTCCGAGAAATTCTCAACAAAGGATTTGTTAGTAGCAGCTTTTGTATAGTTGTGGGTTGAATTCTTTACCTTTGGTTGGTTAGAGGTTGCATAATTTTGATCCATTGGTAGGGATTGAATTGCTATAAAATCTATGGAATGTGATATTTGCATATTTTTTTACTTTTGGGTGTTTGAACTAATTTTAGTCATTGTCCATTAAGTTGTGGAGAGCAAATCTTGAATTTAATTTGAAACAAGTATATTTGGAACCTCCGGATTTGTTTTGGGACTGAGGTAGTACTTATTGGCTAGCCATAGGTGGCTTGGTAGGGAGAGAACCCAACCTATACAACACTACTTGGATTTAGAAACCAAAGAGTCCTCTCAATCCTCTTCTAGCTAAGTCATTTATAGCTAAAGGCTGGTATTTTAACCCTTAAACGTCGAGGAGACATTTTGCGGCCGATGAATGATAAAGGATCTCTTTATGTAGGACAAAAGTGCAACTATTCATCCTTGGAATTTTGCAAGAAAGGGGAGGTCTTCAACAATAGTTTGTCTTGTAATGAGTGCTTTTACAATTTTTTAAGTCAATGCTTCACACGATCATAAAAACTGATGATTTCCAAGTTCACCTAGTTGTCCTTTAAGGATTAACTCATTTGCAATGAAATTCCATATTGTTTGTTTAAAAAAACAAAAAGCAAATAGAGAGTCAATGCTGTAGTCTTTGTCCAAAGAACAAAGTCAACTTTGTCGCATTGGTCTCTTCATCTTAGATCACTTGTATCTTGTAGGCTTGTTGGCAATGAAATTCCATTTCATTTGTTCAAAATAAACCGCAAAGGTGTCGATTTTGTTTTTTTGCAAACATGCTTGATGGTCAAAGTAGTTGGGTGATAATAGTGTTGAAGGCAACATTTGTATTTCAACTTCTATGAAGGGTGGCCCAGCAAGCTAGGGCAATTGCCTAGCTTGCTTGTAGCAAGCCTTTGAGGGCTTCACAATCCCCTATTGTACTCTACCTATGGAAGGTACCTATAACATATATACTTATAATATAGAATATTAATATTACAGGTGCCTATATTATATGTACCTATGTTATTGATACCTATGTTATAAGTACTTACTATGGTTAGAGGATATTTATATTATAGGTGTCTTTGTTATACATACTAATATTATAAACACCTTCTATGCTTATAAAAAACTTATGTTATAGGCATCTTCAATAGTTGTAGAATATCTACTTGCACCTAAACTCAAGGCTCATAGGCTCGCATTTATAGGCTCACATGCTAAAGTCATTGCCTATCACCTCCCTTCTATAAACATATTTTTTTGTTTTTTCTACATGCAATGTGTGTCGCTTCATAATCTATAGGAAATCATTGTCTTGTATTTTTAAATCATTGAAAATTTGTATTGAATATACTAAAATTATAGTTCATGGAGCAAAGAACATCTTCAAAATCAAGGAAAAAAATAGCATCTTTAAAATCAAAGAGAACGTACGTGACCTAGTATTAATGATTTGTGATGAGTTGGGCTTTCCTAACCCTGATCAATCTCCTCTAGTACAAATCCCAATATGCCACCAATTGCCCTTCACTTAAGCTTTGGACAAAGATTGATCAAGCTTGCCAAAGTTTGATGTTTTGGGCAATTTTTGTTTTTATTTTATCCTCCTTTTGAGCTTGCTGAAATCTAGAACTCCATGGTATACATTTTGAAGAAATTATTGTATGTGCAAGCTATAAATTGTTGAAAAAAGGGCTTTGTATGAGATTTTTTTAAAAATTGGTTCCCTATTGGAGTTTTTTAGTACATGTTTCCCAATTCAAAATGTTATGAATTTTTTTGAACATGTCACTAACTTTATTACAAAAGTCAAGAAAAAAAGTGAATTTAACTTGGTGCAAAAGCCTGCATGAATAAGAAATACCTGGAATTTGAATGCCCTCCAAAAACAATTTTTTTCAATTTCAAACGCTATAATTCCACAATCTATGCAATCAAAACCTACCATTTTCTTACTAAAATATAATGAAGTAGTTCAACATTGAATCTTATGGTTAAATGCAACAAGATTTCACTTATCATTTTGGGGGGGCTTTTGCCATCAAAACAAACCATTTTGAGTGTTTTTTGGTGAAACATAGTCAAAGAATTTTAGGGGTAAACTTCAAATGTTAAAATCTTTCAATCTATTTGGTTAAATTTTTGTAATTTTTTCTACACATTTTTTTAATAGTGTAGTACAAATTCGTGCACTTGAAATATTTCTTAAAACAAAATTTTTGAGTGCCCTAAAAAGTAGTATCTTTTGACAATTTATATTTGAAATGTGCCTTGGTCTTTTACGTATTAACCAATTTTATAATACAAATTTAAGGCTATCATTAGGAAATAAATGAGGCCATAGGAGGGTTGCCAGTTTGGGGGGGTGGGTGGAATGATTTAGAGTGCCAGCCCGTTGACTGCCCATCCAATGTCCGAGCTGGCACTATTGGTGCCAACACAACTTTGGAAAATCCCAAAACTATGCTTCTTTAATTCCCCACGTGGTTTACACTTTTTTTCCCCTTCTAAATCTCAACCAAATATTCAAAGAAACATTAAGATGATATATCAAACACCATGAGAATCCTTTGAATCAAAATTCCAATGTCATTTAACTCATCCAAAAAATAACTTTGGTAGACCTATGAAGGAATTGAGTAGGAAACATTTGAGGGAGTGAAGGTTGGAGATGTCATTTTTATATTGAAATTGTGTTTTCACCATGAATCCTCAAAGGATATGGGATAATTTGAAAATGAGTGCTAAACCGCTTATTGTCAAAATGACAAAATTATGTTTATGTAGAATTTCAGACCTCATTTAGTCATAATAGAAGAACTTTTTTCAAAAAAGTTTGGACTAAAAAAAGTTGGGAAACCTATTTAAATCTCATCTCCAAAAATCCGTTTCATATTTCAAACCTTCAATCAAAAGTTATGGACAAAATTTAAAGAGGATGTTTCAAGATGTAAAATGTCCCTTCTAACCCGTCTTTGAAATGTCCATAACTTTTGGTTGGAGTCTTAAAATATGAAACATATTTATGGAGATGAAATTTAAATAGTTTTCCCAGCTTTCTTAGTCCAAAGTTTTTAAAATTTTTCTATTTTACTATGACTAAATGAGGCCTGAAATTTTACTTTCAACTTTAAATAGAATTCTTGCTTTAATTTGACTTTCCTATGAGCGGTTGAGCTCCTATTAACTTTAATTTATTTATCCCACATTGTTTACTTTGCCTCCTACCACCACAAATGTATATAAAGATTTGTCTTCTCACTCTTGATCCACAAATTATGAAAGTTGTTCAAATCACAATGAGGAAACTAATACATTGGTTTCAATGAGTGTAGAATGTTCCACACCATATGAAATGGTGTGAAATATTCCACATCATTTTGTCTAATGGGATGCAGTCCTTATTATTATTGAATGTGATGTGTAGAAGTGAATCAACAGTTGTCAGTATGGTTTAGGAATTATTCCGGACTTGTGGGGCCAGTAGGATTTGTGATTTCATCTAGATGGTCCATTCTTGAGCCCGATCATGCACTACCCGTCTTTCAAATTGAGCGGGTACAGGGGAATAGTGCACTTCTAAAAACCACTAACGACGGTCAACAAATCTTCTTAACAGCCTTCTACAGGGCTCAAATTTTTTGTAATGTTTTGTAGAAGATAAAGAACTAAAAAAAATATAGAAAATTTATGAAAACTACTGTAGATGTCATAATGGTACCAAAATTTATGAAACTCAACCTCAAAAAGATAGGATGACCTATTGGGGTTTTTTTGGTCATTACACATTTTAGAATTATAATTGATTTCACAATTTTTTCTTGCAATAAAACAAGAAATTAGAACATTATCAAAATGGATTTGGATCATTTCACTTTTGATGAAGAAAAAGAAATATAATAGGTGGTTAATGCAAAAACATATAGCTTCTTCAGATAGCTACCTATTGTTGTCTTTGAGGGGGAAGTATTATTGTTCATTTGGTTGCTTATATGACTCTTTGTTCTCTACACATTTGCAATGGTAATCTAAAAAAGTCCATTAATCCTAAAGTGCTCCGACATCCAATTTTTGGACGACTAATTGATTGAAAGTCAAGTTTCATTTTCATTACTACTTGGATGAAAGTCATCCTAATATGTGGAGATACTTTATCAAGTTGTTGTTCTATCTGATGGTTGAATTTGGCATTAGTAGGATATATATTTTTCTAAAATTGCAAATGCAGAAGTATGTCAAGTGGTTGAATAAGCCAAAATTGAATTGACTTGAGTTTAAAATTAGATTTGCAAAAATGGAATTATAGATTTAAAGAATACAAAAAATTCAAAAAATCACCTTGTGAAGAAAAACTCATTTCAAATCCAATCCAACAAATTTTACTCAAAATATAAAAATATTTTGTTGGTAATTGAATTTAGAAGGAAATTTAAAATTTTCCTTTCAAAATTTATAAAAAATATTGGTGATAGCATTGGTGAATCTAATTGTACGGATGGAATCTAAAACTCAAATCTACAACTTTTATTTGTGTATGAATTCCAAAATATTCTTCTAAATAGTACTTTATGATGATTTTACTCAAATCACGAATTCCAAAAAAGACTTTGGACATTTAGGAGTTAAGATTGTAGAATGAATGAATGTATCTTTTGCCATGTGTAGAACATGTGATTGTGTGGTTAACAGTATTTATTGAATTTCTAAAATTGTAACTTTTCAACACAATTTCTATCTTTTGAACCCCAATTCCACATTCACTTGTTGTATTGCAAACCATTATACACCTTCACTACATTATGATGCAACATGGCAAAATCATGTTCACAACTAAGGATTGTGTTTTTTTTAATTTATTTTTGAACAAATGAGGGATTTCATTGCAAGTTCTAATTATAAAGCCAAGCCTAACACCAATTTCAAAATGCAAAGAGAAGCTGACCTACACAATAACCCTACATAAGATACCATGGATTGCATTTGGAATGGGAGTGATTTTGTACTTGCCTTAACACCTTCATTGCTTGTCAAAATACTCTTGTAGTATTTGAATATGATATTTCTAAGAGCTAAACCAACATGTATTGTGTCACACCACATAAGATGACATAATAATCATAATTAATGCTCATTCAAAGACCATGATGATCCATGCCTCATACAAGATGGCTCATTGAAACTCACCTTTGAACAATTTTGCAACAATTGAAAGCAAGCAAATTGCAAATCAATCAATCATCAATATCAATAACAACAAAAGTGGATTTCATACTTTTGTCTTCAATGGAATGAACAAAATTTGTTACCTCAAAGTACAATTTTCAATTCAACATGCTTGGTTGATTATTTTGAATAGAGAAACACCCATTTTTAATTTGGCAAATTTGAATCCAAATCTTACATTATTATTCTGATGTTGGATACCTTAATATTCCAAGATATAGTAGTAAAAAAAATGAATGAAATTGCCAAATCCTACTTTGAAGAACAATTAAATTTGCAAATGTTTAGATGAAAGCCACTAGCAATAGATGATTTTATGGATGAAGATACACATATGGATGATAATGGAAGATTCCATCCATGTTTTTGCTTGCACTTCAGTGTGCATGTACTGCAGGTCTACCAACAAGAAAATAAAAATAAAAATTGGTTGTCCAGAATCAATCCTTCACATTTTCACATTTTAATTTTTCACATTTTTTTCTTTTTCGAAACGGAGGATTGTCTACCATAACCATATTTTCACATTTTCAAAGTTTGAATTGAATTTTCACTTGCTCGTTAACTACAGTATTTGAAGTGACGTTCACAGCAACTGCCACAGCAAGAAAACATGGGAAATATCAGAATACTTGCATATTATGTGGAGTAAAATCCTCTGGTAAAAACAAATTACAGGAATATACCTTCCGTTCAACTTGCTGTATTCTTTTTCTGGCCACATGTTGCAAAATAAATAAATGTTTAGAATCCCAGTGAGACAAATCAAGCATAAGATATGCCAGAATTATAATGAGTTTGGTCGGTCGAGTCTATAGTAGTGCAACGAGCCTCTTGCGGAGGCGGTTTTGCCTCCGGGTTTGACCGTTTGGGAAAATGCACGAACCTTTTATTTTATTTGGTATGCACATTTTATTTTATTTTATTTAAAAAAATCGAGTTTATATTTGCAATCAGAGGCTCCAAAATTCAGTGAACCCATCAAAGGTCTGGTCGACCACTTTCTGGTCCAAATTGACACTTTTTCCTTTTTAGCCAGCATTTGATAAAGAATTTGGGGTTGGATGAAAGGGGACAAGTGTGGGGAATTTAGAAATGAATGTATTGGGACAAAAATCAGGAAATTCTGTACTAGCATGCACTGTAGGGGTTGAAAAAACCAACCACATTTGGGCTGAAAATACACAGAGATGCATTATAATATCTAAATCGGGATGTTCAAATGCCACAAAATTTATTGTGGAGCTAAAAGGGGTGCTAACCCTTAAACGTCGAGGCAAACGCTTTGTGTCCAAATGGATGACAAGAAATTCTCATGTGTACGACAGAAATACAACTATTCATCTATGGAATTAGGGGTGGAAAGGGAAAATCTTGTTCAGTAGTTTGACTCCCAATGATTATTTTTGGTGTTTTTTAAATTAGATGATGTCACACAATTCCAAAAAGACTGATTTCCACGATCACCAACCCGATGTTTAAGGGTTAACGATAAAATTAATACGGCACAAAATAGGGGGTCCTTTTTTTTTCATTCACCCTAGGCTGGACCTCCACAAAAGACTACTTGCACTACTACAGACTCAACCTTCTGAAGGAGCTAAAAGTCAGGTTCTAAATGAAGAGAGTTTGCAGATGAAGAATCAATGGAGACAACCTTGAAACAGTGGGGCATGATTGTGCTGCAACAGAGAGGGAAACACGTTAACTCCCGCCTCAAAACTAACTAGGATTCCATCTACTAAGGTAGTATGGCCTTAAAGCGACCTTTTAAGGGCAGATTCGCCTTTTTTACAGGTTTCTATGGACAAAAATATTTTTAGCTCATTTTTCAGAGAGAAAAATAGATGCAGAACACAACGCAAGTAGCTTCGTATTTTTCCAAGCATTTTTGAATTACTTATGAATTTTCAAAGATTCAGGTCATAGTCACTTATTTGTGACCATAGGTGTCCCAAAATCTTTCCCCTTGTGACTTATAAAGAAATGTGCAAAAACCAAAGACAATGATTGGCTCTTGTAATAAATTTTTTTTTTCTTGAATTCATTAATAGATTAAAGAGGACCATTCAAGGATCACCTTGCATCCACTCTATAGCTACCTAAAGGACGGTCTAAAGAAAAGGGGTGCTTTAACCCCTAAAGGACCAAATGGTTTTTTTTTGGCAACATAGCAATTTTCGGTAGCTCACTTCAAATGAAATTTTCATTTTTTTTCACTGAAATTTTCACACAACATGTATCCGAGGAGTAGCTTTAAGGCCCAACAGTTTTCATAACTTTTGACTACATGGTTAAAAAGTTATTGTATGATATGTAGTTTTCTTTGTTCTGCAGGCAATTTGGGCAGCAAAAAAACTTTTTCAAAAATCACTTTTTTTAAAAATAAAAATTTGGAATTGTTTTTTTAGATTTATTTATACATGAATATCTTTGAATCATTCCATTTTGATTAATGAGATGAAAGTTATGAGGAGTTTTAGTTGAGGGTAGATTGAAGGTGGTTATGGAATCTCTACTCTAAAATAGACTTTGAAGTCCTTTATTTAACTCAATTTTTAATATTTTTGGAAAAAAATAAAATAATTGGGTGTATATTATTTATTAAAACATTACATCCATTGGGATTAGCATTTTTCAATTTCATAAATAAATCATTAACAATTTTGTATTTTGAATCATTTTTTACTACTTTCTGCTTTCTATTTTTTTCCTATATGTTGTATAATTCCAAATGATTTGGAAATTTTCAAGCATGTAGCCACCTTGCCTTGAAGAATGAATCCAAAGAGTAACCACCATTTTGGACATGTGGCCTCCTACTAGGAGACATTTGACCATTATAATGTCCTAGGTTGTATGGTGAAAACTTCCACAAATTTCTCCAAAGATGCCCTCCCTACCTCTCTTGCAATCTAAATAGTCATGTCTCTTGAATCTTATTTTTAATTGCGTGCTGGGCGCTCAGGGGTTAAGGCCATACTACCTTACAATAAAAAACCTCTTAATGCATCCTCTCTTAGTACATGATATTGCATGATATGCATTGATGGAGGTTAGTACATAGGCCCAATTTTGAAGATATTTTCTCAACAATAGTTTAGTTAGAGGCCACATTAGTTACTAACCATTATTACACCTTTGCAAATGCATAAACCTCTCTTCATGCATAGTCCCAACACCATGCACTAAGAGAGGTTCTACTGTAATCAATCTAGGCCCAGACTAAAGTCCAATGTTGCAAGCTAAATACATTTGATAGCAACTGCATGAAATTGAAATGAATGTCATAATTCACAACCTAAACATACCAAGAGAGAGATATTCAATGATTTTGCTCAAGTGTATCTTCATCTTGCTACATTTCCTTTGCCTGCTAAAGTACTAAATATGTGTTGTATCTTTGGCTACATACCAATGATATGGCATACCATAAATTATGTAAGAATGCGATATGCATTTTGTGTACCCATATAATATTTAATAGCCTATAGTTAGGCTACCTTTCACCCAACGAAATGATGTAAAATATTCCACATCTATCACTAGTTAGGGATATGTGGCATTATCCCCAAAGGACTAGGGATTCAAATTTTGAACAATGGATAAATGCAAACACATCCTATGCACGCAAAAATGCATTTTAAAAAAAAATTGTCAATTTTTTTTGAAGATTTTTGTGTTAGTTCTTTAACATTGGTACGGTATAAATTTTGAAAATTTTGCTATGCAAATATTCCATAAAATGTTCCATGGAATGTTTTTTTGTTGGAGCATTCATGTCAAGTTATTGATACTTGCTCAACAAAGGTTGGGTTTTATTTTTTAACTTTTTCATTGATTCCTATAAACATCTCCTTTAGCCAAATGCCAATAAAGATGATCAACGATCTATAGTTTCTTACAAGTTGCAAAATAGCTACATCCATGACAATGAATTTGCCATGGTGATATATCATATACCTCTTGAAAAGTCTTCATATATTCTGATGATGATAGCAAAGACCAATGTAAACTACCCCATTCCAAACCAAATGAAAGTAGGCCCATAATTGTGCATTAACCCCTAAGGGACCAAACCACGTTCTTTGACAACATAGTGATTTTGGGTAGCTCACTATGAATGGAATTTTTATTTTTTCTCTTTGAAATTTTTACACAACATGTGCACAAGGAGTAGCTTTAAGGCTCAACAATTTTCATAACGATTGACGACATGGTTAAAAAGTTATTGTATGATATGTAATTTTCAACATTCCATGGGTAGACCAGGCAACAAAACAACTTCTTTAAAAATCACTTTAAAAATAAATAAATTTGAAATCGGTTCTCTAGATTTATTTACACATGGAAATATACATTTTGTAGAGCATTTTCAAAACAGATTGACATTTGCCACATGCCAGATGTCATCATCACTATCAACGATTTTCATCAAAAGGAGAAAATTCTTGGGCCTTCTTTCTGTTCCAGCAAGTCTAAATGGTAACCAGAAAAAGGTTCTAATCGATAACGAATCGATAGGTTAGAGGTTCATTAGTACTTGGTATTTGTTAGCTAAGAGTGTTAGTAATGAATTTTGGTAATGTTTGGAACTAGATTTAGTCATTTAACACCACTGCTCATACGAAGTGCAAATGAACCATAAGCCAAAGATAAGATACGCATAAGCCTATCAAGAGACAAGAGTAGCAAACCATTAGATGCGAAAAAAACCCAGAACTTTGAACGCTGATATTCCCTGGAACAAGTTCGAAAATGCAATTCACTGAATCGGTACAGTGCTACTCAACATTTCATTGGAAGGAACAGGTAAATTTTGGGTTGGCATCGATGTACCTCATTGTAGGCAACTCCAGATTGAGAGCAGCTGGCCAGATGAGCACTTGCCAATAAGCTCACAACCGCACTAATCTTTCTTCCAGTAGTGCATCCCAACTATAACTTGCTGACTTTGCCTACCCGGCCTTCATTTAACTGCTAACATTCTCTTTGGCCTTGGATTATTTGGAAATCGGTCACTTCAAATTTACAATTCATGCAGATTCAAAGTCTGCAATAAAATACAATGAGTGTGGTGTAACTTGGAGGGGAAGTATTCTCCACCAATGTAAGTCGACACATACCCTAAGTCGACACATATCTTAAACCCTAAACAGATACTTAAGGCCTATGTCTTTGTGTAGACATATTTAATTCCCGAAACTTGTCCTCGATGCTCTATCGAGCCTATTCTAGGAGTCCATCGTAAAGGAGGTGCTAATTACATCAATGCGTCTACTTCAAACCAAACCCAAATGGCATCGTCTATCTATTAAGGCTGAAAATTCACATCGTGAATCGGTTCCGCTCTTTTTTTCTCCTGCAGTTTGGAAACCATCTAGCCCACATCCAAACCTCAAGCACTGCACTCACAGCAACCAGAGACGCAATGTACGCAAAGTAGGCTACGCGGTACCTGTTGCCGGGGTCTTAGATATCGATACCCATAATGACATTGACGACAATCAGAGCGATGGTGGTGTACCCAATCAGGTCGTGGTTCCAATACTTGCGCCACTTGTTGTCCTTGTGTGGCCTCAAGACCAGGGCCAAATCTGCAACACCTCCAATCAGGGAGTCAGAAGGGAAATTGCAAACTCCACCCAGCAGCCAGAGTTCTGAGACTCTCATGTTTCCACCCAGGAATAAGAGTTTTCAGAATCTCAAAGTCGCAAAGTGCCCAATTTACAATCAGACCTCTTTAAATATGACCTTCCCACAAAACATTATAAAATGTATTGCACAATTGTCACAAATTCAAACTATGTCATATTTATTTCTTTACAAACCAACAAGTTATAGCAAAGAGGTAAGAGTGAAGCAAGAATGATCCTTATCAAACACCACAATTTGTGCACTGTGGCGCCCACTAATTTCCTTAGCGCAACATCGATATGCATCGTCATTCAACAGTGGGCTATTACTTCTCATAAGGAGGCTCTACTTCCATCCATGGCACAGCTCCCCATGATTGATGTACAAAAGTTCAATTTAATCAAAGTCATGTAATGCACACGCACAAGCTGAAAACTAGACTTCTGGAGATCCAGATTTGGACAAAAGCCAAGGGCTGATCCTACACAAAGAGTGGTGATGACAAAGATGGCAACTCCAAGGTCTCAGTGCTTGTGGATGTCTGGAGTCCATTTATGGAACAAGGGCTTTAGCAGCACTGGCACTGAGGTCTGGAGTCGCAAGCCCATGCCAAAGCCCACCACACCCAAGACGCACGTTGCCATCTGGAGAAGGTGGAACCACAATTGATGCGAACCATGCAAGTAACGTCACTCCTAGTGGCATTAACATCCCATACAAAATCACATTTGAACAATATCAATCGCAACACCAAACCATCATTAGAGTATGGGCACAAACTCAAGGTTACCAATTCCCTAAATGAAAAACTGACAAAAGTCGGATACAATATGTCCTTGTGCCCTAGCAAACAGTAAAAAAAAACCTGAAGTCTGATGTACTCCTGGGTAAAATCTGCAGATTTGCAGGATTCTTGGCAAGGTTGATAATGGACAAAAACTTCAAAAAATCACTAAGCCTACCCACTGCTCTGGAACAAAATTTCAAACATTCGTAACTGATTCATATTGAATCCACATACTCCGTAATATGATATTAACTGCGTGAAAACAAAAAGCTTATGTTTTGATGTGCCCGTTGTCACTGATGGACGTGCAAGCGCCGGTGACCATGTCGATGTTTCACTCGCGAGGTCCGATTCTTGGCCATGAGGTGATGGCCACCGGGGCTGAGCGTGGGGAGCACCACACGGAAGCCCTTGTTCCATAAATGGTTCAACGATGCCGTCTGGTTGAAGGCCAAGTGCCAAGTGGTGAGGATTGTGACCACAGGGCCAGCCCCTTCCAGAGAAGTGTCTCTGTACAACACGCTAAACTTGGAGACGGGGTAAGGCGGAGTCTCCGGGTGGTAACCCACAGCGACCGACAAGGCGTACTGATAAACCACCACCACATTCACCCGCACCATGTCCCAGAACGTCACGCACTTGCGTTCCTGGCATCAAGCCTCCTGTGGGGTTGATGCCCAGCCCGCCACACTGTCCGCATTCTGAGTAACAATTAATGGACAGCTTAGAAGTGAAGCAACTACTTTGCAACTGAACCAATTCTGCCTACAAGCCCTGAGCTTTTTATCGTCCTGACCATATTTGCTAAAATGGCATATGTCAGAGCACCAAAATCGTGAGGTTCAAGTGATCAAAGCATAAAACGCATCCTCTGTGGGAACGCAAATGAACAGCTTAGAAGCGAAAACAATTGCATTGCAAGAACACCGATTCTCCTTTCACATACCAAATACAAGCCCTGAGCAAATTTCGGCATCACCATCTTTGTTGAAATGGCATGAATCAGAGCACTAAAACCGTGAAGTTCAAGTGCGCAATGCTCTAAAGCTAGAGCTTTGAAAAATTGCACAAAATGTGGAGGGTTGGGTTGACGCCCCAGCCCACCCAAACCAACACAGTTGAAAAATACATAGTTTAGCAGTAGAAAAAGTGTTTTTCAACTAAACAAACTCTCGCTTCACACCATATATAGTAGACATGCCAATCACTACACAACCCAGGTTTCGCATGGCTTAGCAAATGAATCCCAAGTTGATTTGAAACTTCCAGTAACTTTCAATTAAAGTCTCAAAATGTCCACAAGAAAGATGGCTCTAGAATCACGTGGTTCTTATGATAAAAGATGCATGCACTGATGAGAACTGGTCAAACAAGTGCTTCCTTTTCACCGCAAATCCATTGTACATTGGTAAGAGAGTAAAAGTTGGTCATAGGCTTACAAGAAAGTTTCTTGCAACTCTACAATGGACGCTTATGTGGATACACAAGTAGACAAAGGACGGACGTACATTCGGAGTTACAAGAAGGGAACCAACTTGCTTACAACATGAACGAAAATCTCTTGCCATCATCCCACGCAGCTGGTGTGTGGCTGTTACGCAGAGAAGGAGAATTGTACAATCATTGGCATTCGAGACCTCGACAAATGAATGGGACCATATGCCATGCCGGTGAATGCAAAGTCGATGGTGTGGTTGCACGCGTGCAACGTCAAGGCAAAAGAGGCACCCAGTGACCCCAGCTTGCTGCAATCCGTGAAGCTTCTGGCAGGGAAGGTTTTGTTGCAATCTTGCGCAATTGCTCCCTCCAGGCCCACAACCAGCGCAACAACCAGTATCCACAATTGCAACGCCGAAGCCATCACCATCCTCTGCTGGAACAACATTTTTTGCAAGTCAAGTGATGGGCGCTTTCACACCACAACAGCCTCCAAAATTCCACCTACAAGATTGGCAACAGTGAGATCCCCAAACACCCCTCCTTCGAAGCAAACTCCTAATACAACTTAATTACTACATATTCTTTTCACTTGCAAATTGCTAGTGCCGAAAACCAGCTCACCCAAAACAGGGAAATTGAAGCAGCACTCGATTGGAATACAACCAGATGTAATGTACCATACCGGCGACTAAGTCATATTCAGTTGATTGAGTTTGCAGCAGAGCAGTGATGAGCGCTCAAGGCTGGGATGCAATTTCAGTCGAACAAAAGCTTGAAAAAAGTCACGGCAGGAACTCGAAATGCGCGTGCCAGGGGTGCCCAAGAAGGGTCGCCGCAAGTGCGAAAGTTGCGAGACCAGGATTTAAGGCCTTACAGGTCCCTGTGTCGACAGAGCCCTCGTTTCGATGCTTCGATGACAACTTCCCCAGCAAAAACTGGCCACGGCAATCCAAAGATCCAGTGGCCTAAACCCTAAACCCATGAAATTCGCCACTTCCATGGCTCCAATTGCACGTACTGGATCTTCCGACGTCGTTGAAGACTAGAATTCAACGTCGGAGGAATCCATAGCTACATGAGAAGCTTGGGATTCTAAAGTGGAGACAGTGTATCTGGATAAAACCTCGCCGTCAACCGGAAACTGGACCAAACCTCGACTTATTTTTTGAACAGGGCACTCGATCAACGTTCGCAATGCAGACGCGGAGCTGTTGGTTTTCATCGGGGTCCTTGTTGCACGCGATTTGAGGAGAACACCCGAGAAGTGCTGTGAGTGCGTTGGTGATGTTCGCCATCGGGTAGTAACGGTCGTCCGGAAGAATGTCTTCGTCGCGAAGACGGCATTTGCCATGTGAGCCTTGGAAATATAATATTCTGAGTGATTTTATCCCAAAAAATCAGACAGAGATCTTCGGGATGAATATGCTTGGAGCTGGAAGATATATTTAAGACATTCTGCAGGAAGCTGCTCAGGCCGACTGGTTGTGAGAAAGTACAAGCCAGATTAGCCAGGCCACGAGTAAGGTTGTTCTGATATCTACCACTAATTCTGGACTTTGGACATTGCTGTCGGCCCGTGCTAAGAATTTGTATCCAGCACAATGAACTAGTGTAGGTAATTGGAATTTGAAGCTAGGCTAGCTCTATTGCGTGGCGGCAGGAGCATGTCATGCGAGAGACAAGGTAGTGACATGCGCTCACTGAATGGAGAGACAAGGACCACAAGCCAAGGCAGTGAATGCAATACTCAATCTACCACAACTAACTACCAAAGTGTAACAACAAATCTGAACTTAAATGTGAGACGGATTGTACACGGACACTTCTGAAAATGCGAAGTTCACTATGGACTAGATTACCTACAATATCCGGGAAGGTTAGCTAAAAATAATGCAAAGTTATGCTCTTCAATCCGAGAACAATTCATGGACATCCAAGAGTGCAAGACTGGTGTTTGGCTCACCAGAGGGCTACTACTGATCGACCACATTGTTATGGATTTGTAATATAACCTTTCCATCTCAATAAAAGGAAACTGGATACATTTGCATTTAGAGTCAGCTTGGCGTCATGGATACTAGTACCATATGGTGAGCTATTCCAGCAGCAAAAAAGAGATTTTCGTTTTGGATTAGGTGAAGAAATTAAGACAAATAACACATCGTTTTGGATTACAATAATTAGGCAAAGTTGTAAGTACAGTATGCATCCTTCTTAAGACAAATAACATATTAAGCCACTAGAGCCTGGTGCCCTGTTGAGAATTGCCTTTTCTATAACAAGGTTTTACTTTCACGTTACCAAATCACAAAATAACTTCAATGGTTGGATCTTGTTTATCCAGTTATTCTCAATCAATGGGCTCATCAAAACAAGGACACCTTGAGATGAGATTGTGAAATAAAATGATGCTCTTTGTATCGCGTAGTCGCCGCTACACTGAATGGGTTATACGTGTTGGTTTCCGAAACTGAACAACAATTTTTAGATAAGTACCATAATTTGACTGGGAAATTGAAGTTTTGATCTTGATTGCTCAGTTGCGAAAACTGAAGGAAGGGAGAGGTAATTATTTATATTTATGTTCCTCCTGTCGAATGGTACTAGGTCTACATAAGCTTAAAGTAGCTTCATCGAAATTATGCTCAGACAAGGACAAGAATTTTTTATTTATTAAAGGACCAGAGTGACCTAAGATATTACAATTGTCAGCAAATGAATGTGTTCAGGTGCCTGAAAACATTGTTCTTTTTTAAACATTCAATGTCAGTGCCTTTGTAGGTGCTGCATAAAGTCATAAACTCTTAAAACGTAGATTCATATACCTTATTTTCTTTGAACGGGGAGACATGTTGGTCTTATTTGAAAGCTCCTCCTTCAGGAGCCAGGCCAGTTCCTTTCTTATCACTGAACAGTGAACACTTGATTGTGTATACTTTATGGGAGCGCAAATCTCCATAATACATATGAGATTTTAGGACTTATGGAGGACCAAAGTGGACCACGGCTGGACCTTTCGAAGACTTCCTCCGTAAGCCCTCCGGGAATCTGCACGGCCCTGGGATGGGTTGTCTGTTTGCTTCTCCCCACCAGGTCGTTTGCGACTGGTGGGTATGTATTTTATTCTTTGCAATGGAATTCTTTATCATTTTGTAAAAAAAAATTAAGACTTTTGGAGGTAACACCAATGGAGGGCTGACACCGAGGGCGACAACAGGGAAGACATTTTCCGGACGCACTACTGTAGCATTGGTGGTGCCGTCCTTTGCACGCCCAGCTTCCCGAGAGAGCCCAGGGAACCCTTTCCTTGTTCTCCGACGTCGCTACTCCACGCGCTTGGCCGTTTCTTTCTTGAGGAACGCAGTGGGCGCGACCCCGCTCGCGAAGGCCGGATTCAGGCTCCCCTGCGAATTTCGACTAGTGGGTCGTGCGGATGCGAGGTGAGATCTCCGCTCTCTTGGGCTTACCGACAAATTGAAGCTCTCTCCGAGATGCATGCACGAGAGCAGCTTGTATTGTGAGTTTCTGTTGCAGTATTTGTCACAGGTTTCCTCGACTGGCGTTACGCATCACGCTCTGGGCACTAGGTCTTGGTGGTCTGGGATCTCTAAGCTAGGGTTTCACTTTTTGGTGTGCGGAAGTGGTGTGCTCGACCTTGGATACTAATCTGTGGCGGTATTCTCTCTTGTAGAGCCGTGAGGCCATTGAGGGAAAAAAGACTACAAGCTTAGTGCAAATTCTCACCTGAAGGTACGAGTGGCTGCATCTGCGTCTTTGTCGGTATGGCTGGGATGGAGATGTCTGTCTTTATCGATTGATTCTTGCTGAGAATTGAGTCTGCTTGACATTAGGGCAAGCAAGTTCTGATTGGTTGGTATGCAACTTGTTGATCTCCGTTGTCGTAATTAGTTGGGTAGATTCTGCATGATAGCACTTGGCCAGTTTGCGATTTAAGATTGCCTTGCCATGGGCAAGTGATTTTGATGTCATGCACCACAACAAGGGCTTGGGTTCTTGGTCTCTCTGTAATTATTGCTTTAGGGTGACAGCGTCATGTGAATCATTTGCTCAGGGTCTAGACCACCTTTGTTAGAGCAGAATACTCATATGGACAAGGGAGTGGTACTTCACGTATGAAGGTTTCACTGCAGATGACACCAACTGGCATGGTTTGTGAAACACACCATCGGTTGGATTTGTCAGTTCAGGCCTTGAACCCGGTGTTTCCTTCCGTTCTTCCTGAACGTATGAAAAGCTTAGAACATGATAATTATCGCTTTGTTTTGCAGGCATACTTTGTTTTGACATTGTTCCTGCCCACTAGATTGTCTTACGCAAGGTTCATGTCTTGTCTTACACTCCTGTCTCTTGGGAGCGTTTGTTTCAGGAACTATGGATGGTGCCTCAAGAGGAGAATGTGGTCTGTCGCAATATTCTAATGTCCTGATCCGGGAAAGCATCGAGGGAATAATGCGGCGCATATTGTGAGTCCTCAAGATCAGGTACCGGTTGCAGCACTTGCAGCATTGTCCAACTTTTGGGGGCACTTGTATTGTGAGTTGTTTTTGCATTGTCCATGCATGTTTCCTCGGCTGTTGTTACAGATCATGTTGTGTGGGTCTTTGTGGTTTGGGATTTTAGTTTTGAATTGCAGATTTTAGTTTTGATTATGCTCGACTTATAGTTTTCCATGTGTGGCAATGTTCCATCTTGCAGATCCGTGAAGCTATTGAGGGAATACAACCTTGCACAATGCGAATTCTCACCTACAGGTGTGGGTTACATCATGTACATCAAGTAAGTTTTGATTGCTTTTAATGTGTTTTTATCTTTTGCAAATTGTCTATATAGGTTGTCTTTCTAGGGGTTCTATTTCAACGTTATTTAGTAGAGCATGCACGGAGTGTACAAGTATGTAGTTTGTGATTACATATAACCTCGTCTTGTGATTTTAAACTCAACTAAGTGATTATAATTAAAAATTCTTTGTAACTACATCATTGGCATTTAAAATTGATAGGAATCTTAGCATGGATGAGTGACACTATGGTATTAGCAAAGGAACTTGACATTTTACACTTTGAGATTCAATAATCTCGTATATTGGTTAATGAAATATAATATAATAATAATATTTTACTATTAAATTATATAACAAATCACTATTGGATATGAAACATTTGTTAGTATTTGATTTTATTTCATAATTTTATTATGGAATAGTATTTATTTTTTAGTATTATTGGATAATATCTTTTCATACATATTGTGAGTTAGAAGCAACTCTTTACAACACCTTTTGTTCTCTAACACCTAAAAAAGGACCTCGAATGAGCACTTCTATAATCCAAAACCACAACTTTTTAGTAGCAACCAATTAAAGTTGAGACATTTTTTGCTTCAAGGGTTTTCATTTAAGGTGAATCTAGTGTAAATTATAGGTTATTTTATGATTTCAACTTTGAAAATTTGTAAAATATTATTAGAGTGTCTTATTAAAAAAACTACTTGATTTGCATTCTTCTTGAGTTTTTTAATATTCTTGTCAAATTTTTTTGGTCATTTGACTTTTGAAGTAGTGGGACTAGAAAAAGTGTAGCTCGTAGGTGTTGTGATCTTAATTTGTGTTATCACATTTGTGTAACATTTCTTTAAATTTTGAAGGACCTTGTCCATTGGGAAATGGTCAAACATTATATTTGATCTAAATTTGAAATGTGGTCAAATATCAATCATATATTTTTAGTAGGTGATGTTATGGATCGTCTATCATTGTAAAATAATTCAATTTATTGTGTAAAATTGTTATTATTATGATTTTTGTAGGAAAAAGTGAATAAATTAGTGAAAATAATAAAGTCAATCTAATTAATTTGAATTTTTCAAGAGGTACAAATAGCAATGGAGATTGGTGTAAGTATCTATCAACTAATCATTTATATTTTACACCCAAAATACCCTTGCTAATAACCTTTTAGTCAAATGCCATTGTCAATCTAAATTTATCTGTTTTTGTAGTTGATGTCTTTTCTATTACTATTGATTTCTTAAAGTTTTGATGGGAAAAAGAAAATTGTTGTTATTTTTATTGTAGAAGATTGAAAGTAAATTTTTATCAATCATATAATACATACTAGAATGATTTGAAATGTGTATTGGTTAGATGTTTGTTTTGTGCAATTTTGTATTGCAAGCATTAATTACCTCTCAATTGTTCTACATATTTGACATTGTTAATTTTCATGGGACTTGCTTAGGGAAGGTGTCTTCATGTCTTAGACTTGCAGTCTTATTTTCTCAGAGAAGAATGATTTGATCAATGATCTTGCCTAAACTTTTGATTAAGGAGATGTGAAATTAGGTGATGTGGAGAGGGACTATAATATCCACTACCTCTCTTTGAAACTTGTGCTAGTTGAAATCTAGCTTGTTATAAGTGAGATCACACCTTATGCAAGGAACTTTGTTGAATGCTATTTGGAATGTTAGATGTGGTGACGGTGAACTATATTTGTAACAACATTGCAATGATAGTAATTGCTTGTATTGATTCCCTCAATTACTATGCTTTAATAGTATTCCAAAGTCTAACCAAGGAGTGCACTAGAATTGGCATATTTTCCATTGTGCTGTGATCCATATTTATAATAGAACTTCCTATTCAAATGCTTTGAAGATATGGTTTTTCAATCTTCTAGTGGTCTTTAATTAGGATACTTCTTGATTGAGGTGAAATCTCTACTCCAATTGGGCTTACCAATAGTTTAAAGACAATTTGTTGAAGGCCCTTGAGAAATTTGAGCTATTAGTGGTTTGTGGGGTACTTTGAATTTGTGAATGTCTTTTTAAGTCTTGTAATGTATATAGATTGAATACCACTTGAAAATACTACTTGTTGTAATGTTGAGTTTATCCATTGAAGTTGTGCTCTATTAAATGTTAATACTCAAAATGTGTATTCGATTGTTTGACTTAAGTTTTCAAATCTAGATCAAGAAATTAATCCAGCTATTCATTAGTTAAGTTTTAGTGGTATATTTTAATATCTTTAGACTAAGGAGATATAGTGGAAGTTTGGAAGTTTGGGGACTACTTATGAAATTTGTTCTTTTCATTAGAGATTCATCATTCATAAACTTAGTCATTCTTGTATTTACTTAGGATCCACCTTCCATTTTATTGTTGTTAATACTTTGAGGCATGCACAAAATTAGAATAGATTTTAGAATGTTGTATTGGTTATATTTGCAGTGTTGAATAATGCTTGGATGTAATGTATGTATGTCTCATTGAGAATTAGTAAGCCTTTTTTGATAGAATATGTAGCAAAACATTGAAGGAAGTAATCATATTTGTAAATCAAATTTGGACATATTGTCTTTCACTTCAATATGGTTCATTTGAAAACCGTTGTGTACTAATAGGTTAGAATTTAAATAGTAAAGTTTTGTTTTTAAGATTATTGTTTCATCAATCTTGTTAAGTGTCAAAATGTGGGAGTGCATTCAAGTAATGTTTGAAATATATGACTATTTTTTTGAATTTTTTTAACAATTTGCTTTTAATGTATGGAGTTGTGTAATTTCTAGTTGAAATTGGGCTACTTTCTTATATTCTTTAGCATATGTATGAAGTTGCTCAATTTTGTTTTGGTGCATAGTCCATCATCATTTGATTTTAGAAGGTGAACATTGAATACATGTTACAAACAATTGTAGATATGTTCTATTATCTAAAGCACTAAGACCAAGCGGTTGTGGCAGTTTGGAAACAACTTTTAACAAGACTACATTTGGAGCATTTTAAATCATGGAAAAACTAGAGAGTATGGATGGCCAACCTTCTTCATCAATAACAAGGCTTTATGAAGGTAATACTTCTATTGTTTAGAGCCATCTTTCTATTTTGCACTACTATTTCTACTTTCGTGAAGACATAATTGTATACATCCACTTGTTTATGAAATATAGATTACCATCTAATGTCAAGGCATAGAGATGATTGTTAGTAAATGAATGTCACTACCTATGGGTACATTCAAATGTTGATTTTATATTCTTCTTCTTGATAGCTAAAGAATATTAATAGTATGCAATGAATGTGTGCAGAAGGCAATATGAGTCTTGAGAGAGGGTTGGATACATACTCAAAACTTCTAGTTGCTTGTTACGAACGTGTACAAATGATGCATTCACTATCATTCAACAAGGAGCAATGTCAATATCTTGTTGATAAACTCAAAGAGGTCCTTGAAAGTGTGTTTTTAAAGACATCACATGGCACACTCATTGGATCATATGGACCTATGGAATTGGAAAAACATCTCCTAAGCTTCAAGCTACTCCTTGTATTGGCTACTGAAATTGAAAGATTTATTGAAGGGTGTAGCCAAAGTGTATGGGTACCAGTTGCGATGACATTGACAAATATGTCTGAGTTTGTTTCATCCATTGGATTTCATTTGGAGTTGTGTCAAGTTGCCTTGTCTAAGAGATGTGGAGCATTTGGAGGTCTAACTTTGGATCAAGTGGCAAGCATCAACAAGGTTGTCAATGAAATTGTCAAAACAAAGGCTTCTATAGACAAAGAAGACCTCTTGAAGAAAATTGCATTGGCTTTGCCTTCATTGGATGGAGATGAGAAGAATTTGGCAAGTTATTTGCTTCAAAGACTTTTGAGGGTGGCCCCAATTCCAAGCATACATTTACTGGAGTCAAAATGGGATTTATCCCAATATTTGGTTTTGTTGGGAAGTATCTCTCAAAAGGTAGAAAAAGGGATGGCCATTGGAAGAGGGACTTCAGCTAGTGTATTCAAAGCCATGTGGTTGGGAATGGAAGTTGCAGTAAAAGTTTTCCATGGGATAAATAACCTAAACTTCCTAAAAGAAGTTGATATCCTTACTGGATTGTGCCATCCCAACATTATGTCCATGTTTTGTTACACACAAGAAAGGCGAAAGTGTTCTATTTTCATGGAGTTGATGGATGGAGACCTCTTGACATTGATTCAACAAAGATTGGAAGTGAATCATGATTCTCCTCCTTTCAATATTTGGGAAGCAATTGACCTAATGCACCAAATAGCGGAAGGGGGAAAGTACCTTCATGAGCAAGGAATTGTACATAGGGACTTGAAGTCCATGAACATTCTTGTCAAAAGTGCGAAGGCACCTGGTATGGATTTGGAATATATACAAGCCAAGGTGGCGGACTTTAATGTATCTAAAATCAAGAAAAACAGCACCACAAATGCAGAGCAGACAAAGAATGTTGGAAGCAATAGATGGATGGCACCAGAGTTGATCCAACTTCAAAGTACTGACAATGAAATGAATGTTGAAACAAGTAATCAATCAGTACCAAAGCATCCTCACAAATGTGATATTTATAGTTTTGCAATGGTGTGCTATGAAATATTGACTGGAGAATTGCCTTTTTTGGACATTGACAATCCAAAGAAGATGAAAGCAATGATACTGAAGGGTGATCGTCCCAAGCTTCCTGCTCAATGTCCTCCTCAATTGAAAGCTTTGATTGAAAAATGTTGGAAACCAGAGCCAAACAAACGTCCAACTTTTGATGACATTTGTCAAGAGTTGAAGTATGTGAAGTATGTATTAATGACAGGTTAGAATATAGACTTTCAACTTTTCAAGTCTTTAAATTTCTAAGATTTTACTTGTTTTGTTTTTTAGAAAAATGTTTAGTTTGAGGATATATGGTCATAGTTTTCAATTGTTGTTGACATGCATGCATGATATCCATGTCAAATATTTTTTAAATTTAATGTATATTATTCAAATGTAGTATATTGTAGAATATTGATTTAATACTTATTGTCTAATGAAAAATATTTATGAAATATGGAACACTATACTTATAAGTCCAAATGGTTGTGTTCTAAGATATGTTTTAGAGTTTTGCAGTATCCAACCATTGTATGATTTTGAAAGTAACTTTAGTACTTTGAAAATTGCAGATATCTCTTCCACATCCAAGGTACGATTGCAACTTCCTAATGAATTTCAAGATTTCTTTGAAATTAGTTTGTATATCTTAAAGCTTATGTGCTTTTATTTGAAACTTTGATTAAAAGAATTTTATACTCTAGATGTACTTTAGATTTGGATACATGTTCATCATTAGATTAGATTTTAGGGTTGTAAAGGGCCATAAGTTCTTGAACTATTGGGAATATGAGAAGTGCATCAAATCAATTCTAAATCAAATAATAACTTTAATTTTAAATTTTTTAAATTTTAAATTAATTAATTTTTTAAAAATATTTATGTTCTAACCATCAATAGTTGGTTCATAGCATGGGAAATGGGCTTGGAATGACCCTCCAATGCCCTTAAAAAACATCTAATGATGCCAAACAAATTATAGATGTATCATTGGGCCTAGTACTTCTACATGGGGAATAATTATTATATATCTTCTATATAAAATTGTAGATTTAAGACTCTTTTGAAAAGGAATGAATAGAAAAATGTTTTGACTGTACATTAAAGTTATAAATGAAAAATTAGAGGATATTTACAAAATTGACAATCATTTTTCAAATATTCTTACTACTTTGAGAAGTTGTAGATAACTCAAGGAATGATGACAAGGCTATGGATGCATTGGACTTAAACAAGGCTAATGAACTTGAGCCTAATGGTGCTTTGACATTGCAGATTCATAAAAAAGTTAAAGGAATGATGGGCAAGTGTGTGGACGCATTGGAGGACTTGAACAAGGCTAATGAACTTGAGCCTTATGATGCATTCACATTGCAAACTCGTGGGATAGTCAAGACAAAGATGGGCAAATATGCAATGGCATTGGAGGACTTGAATGAGGCTAATGAACTTGAGCCTAATGATGCTTTGACATTAAAGAGCCGTGGGGAAGTTAAAAGAAGGATGGGCAAGTATGTAGATGCATTGAAGGACTTCAACAAGGCTGATGAACTTGAGCCTAATCATGCTTTCACTTTGAGTAGGCGTGGGGATGTTAAGAAAATGATGGGGAAGTATATAGAGGCATTGGAGGACTTCAACAAGGCTGATGAACTTCAACCTAATGATATTTGGATATTGAAAAATCGCGGGGAAGTTAAGAGAATGATGGGCAAGTATTCAAATGCATTGGAAGATTTAAACAAGGCTGATGAACTTGGACCTAATGATGTTTTGACATTAAAGAGTCGTGGGGAAGTTAAGAGAATGATGGGCAAGTATGCAGATGCATTGAAGGACTTCAACAAGGTTGATGAACTTGAACCTAATCGTGCTTTTACTTTGAGTAGGCGTGGGGATGTTAAGAAAATGATGGGAAAGTATATAGAGGCATTGGAGGACTTCAACAAGGCTGATGAACTTCAACCTAATGATGTTTGGACATTGAAAAATCGTGGGGAAGTTAAGAGAATGATGGGCGAGTATGCAGATGCATTGGAAGATTTAAACAAGGCTGATGAACTTGGGCCTAATGGTGCTTGGACATTGAGAAATCGTGGAGAAGTTAAGAGAATGATGGGCATGTATGCAGATGCATTGGAAGATTTAAACAAGGCTAATGAACTTGAGCCTAATGATGCTTGGACATTAAAGTGGCGTGGAGAAGTTAAGAGAATGATCGGCAATTATGCAAATGCATTGGAGGATTTAAACAAGGCTGATGAACTTGAGCCTAATAATTCATTCACTTTAGGGAGTCGTGGGGAAGTTAAGAGAATGTTGGGCATGTATGCAACTGCATTGGAGGACTTCAATAAGGCTGATGAACTTCAACCTAATGATATTGTAATTTTTAAGAGGCGTAGCAAAGTTAAGCGAATGATGGGCCATTATTCAAATGCATTGGAGGACTTGAACAAGGCTAATGAACTTCAACCTAATGAAGTTTTGACATTGCGAACTCGTGGGGAAGTTAAGCGAACGATGGGCATGTATGTGGATGCATTGGAGGACTTGAATAAGGCTAATGAACTTCAACCTAATGATACTTTGACATTGCAAACTCGTGGAGAAGTTATGAGGTTGATGGGCAAGTATGCAAATGCATTGGAGGACTTGAACAAGGCTAATGAACTTGAGCCCAATGATGCTTGGACATTAAAGACACGTGGGGAAGTTATGAGAATGATGGGCAAATATACAAGTGCATTGGAGAACTTCAATAAGGCTGATGAACTTCAACCTAATGATGCTTGGACATTAAAGAGGCGTGGGGAAGTTAAGAGAATGATGGGCAAGTATGCAAATGCATTGGAGGACTTGAACAAGGCTGATGAACTTGAGCCTAATAATCCATTCACTTTAGGAAGTCGTGGGGAAGTTAAGCGAATGATGGGCAAGTATGTAGGTGCATTGGAGGACTTCAATAAGGCTGATGAACTTCAACCTAATGATGCTTGGATGTTGCGGATTCGTGGGGAAGTTAAGCGAATGATGGGCAAGTATATAGATGCCTCGGTGGACTTGAAGAAGGCTGATGAACTTGAGGCTAATGATGTTGTAAGCCTATGACATGAAAGAAGCATGGGGAAGTTAAGAAAATGGTGGGAAAATATAGAGATGCATTGGAGGACTTGAACAAGGCTATTCAACTCAAGTCTAATTATATTTGAACATTGGAAAATCATGGAGAAGTTAAGATAATGGTGGGTAAGTTGAGGACTTGAATTAGGCTAGAAATCTTGAGCGTAATACTATTTTTGCTTTATGGAGTAGTAGAAAAGTTAAGAGAATGACTAGCAAGTATATGGATGCATTGGAGGACTTGAACAAGTTTGATGAGCTTAAGCCCAATGATGATTTTAAAGTATTATGAGGAAATTCATGGAATATTAGGCAAGTATACATATGTTTTAAAGGATGTTGGCAAGACTCATGATCTTGAGTCTAATGGTGCTTTTATTTTATCTAGTCATTTTTTTAAAGTCTTTGGTTTAGAGTAGTTTGATTTTGTTGAATATTTCATTGTTTATCTTTGGTTTATTCATTTAATTGTAAATGACCCTTTTCTTAATTGTACTTGAAATTAGAAATGATGTCACTTGGAAAAGCAAGCATTAGTATTAATACTTAGTTAATAGCTTTTTGTCAAACATTAAAACTCCCTTAAATGATTATTGTTTTATTTATAGATATGGATTTTTTATAATTATTTGATATTGAAGAAATTATAGTTTTCTGTGAAAATATTCATATTCAATTCTGGTATATGACTTCATAATAAAATGCTCAATAATTTGCTTTGGACATTATTGTGTTTGTACAATTGTACATGTTCAGTCTATTGCTTAAGTATAAGAACATTATTTTGTTGATGGTCTTGATGTTGAAGTATATTAATTGTTGATAGAAATGGTAACACAAATGTTAATTTAGAATTTGGATAGTTTATCTTACATGTTTTTATTGGAAGATGAAAACATACCAATTAATGGAATGTTGATATTATTAAGATTGTATATTGATATTTGCACTTTTGGACCAATTACAATCTTGGTTCACCATGTATGTTTTCATTTTTTCCATGATATTTGTACAAAGTATATTCTTTTTGTCTTAGCTTTAATGTGATTTTTTTTATCTCAATATATTTAGGATAGTTAATATAAATAGATTATATTTAGATTAATTAATTATAGATTATATTTATAATCCTAATGTTGAATGTCAAAATCCAAAGTTGTAATTTTTTCAATTTCAAAGAATATACTTAAAGCATGTCAAACTTATTAAGAAGCATTCATTATTGATTATGATAGCTTAGGGAAAAAAAGGAATCTTGCCTATTTCCTCATTCTAAAGCTTTGAATACAACCAACTATGATACTCTCATTCTACATGTGTATAAAAATTGGCAATCTACATTGAGAATTGTGCATTTTAATTCAAAACTACTTGCAGTATATAAGACTATTATGAACTCCAAAAGAGTAATATCATCATAATTTGAGTGTTTAGAATGATTTGCATTGATGCTTATCACAATTGTCTAAATCATCACTATAAGAAATTGATGTTTTTTATATGTTAGAAAAAATGTGGTACCACGTTACTTCTAATGCAAAAAAAATCCGTGTAGATGTCTCACAAAATTTGTCAAAACAGATGGGCAAAAAACATGCTCTATTATGCAAAAAACGGGTAGAATTTGGACTTGTTTTTTTTCTAACGTCCAATAGAACACACTATTGCAAGTGCTTGAGGGGGTGGCACGTGGACGACACGTGACCTCTACATCACCAAGTCATCCACGGGCAATGCCACATCATTTTTTTCATCCAACTCCTTCGTGATGTGTCTTGTGACATAGATCTTGTAAAAGTCTAACGTGGCATCTCCTTGTGGCTGACATGGACTGTGCTTTACACTATTTTGTACATTGAATTTTTGTTTAGGGGGATGTTCCCTGTAACACGGTTATATTTTTGTGGATGTCTTTGAAGACGGGCATGTGTTCTTGCAAGCCAGTAGGAGACAGTTCGAGTCTGTTCTATGAGTCGTTAGAAACAACGGAGGCATATTGGCAATGTCATCGCTACTGACATTGAAGAGAACATTTTAGAACCTTTTGTATATTTATCATTGTCACTGCAGATGTTGGAAAAGACAAACTCAAGAATATATGCTGTTGACAGTGGTGTTTACATGAACATTTCATTAGATATGGGGATTCAGCAAAGACGTCCAGATACATCGTTTGCGACATTGGAGCAAACGCTAGAACCAACGGTGGGTGCGCATTTCAGCATGTGGTTGGACATAACAAACCCACCGTGTTCCCCTTTGTACTATGTAGAATACAAAGCAAAACAAACATTACTCCTCACACATGGATTTGACTAGAAACATGGGAGACATGAGATTGAGAATCACGTTTGACAATGTTGAGGAAATATATTTAATTACAAAATGCAACGTTCCCTTCACTACATATTGCTGCAAGGTGAAACCTCCTATTCATGGCTATGAGTGAAAAATCACCCGTAGCTATCTAATTCTACTTTACAATACCTTCTACATGGACATGTTGTCCGAATCCCACAACTATAACATTTGATAAGGAAAAATAGCCTTGTTTATATGAACACCACTTGAAATGACATCTCCTCCAGACGCCCTTAGAATGAACTTTTGCCCTCCTTGACATCATGCGTGACTCCTCTACCACAAAGTTGCAAGAATTGCCTTTGGACGTCCTCGTAGATGTCCGCCGTGATGTCCTCCTAGAGATGTCAAATTAGATATCTTTTGAGACATCAATTAGTGCATACCATACTCTCAAGAAAGTATCAATAGAAATTAATTAATTAAAATTAAAAAATATTAAATTTAAGAAGAATTGAAGAAAACTCACCATCTACCATTTCCTTGAATTTTTGATGGTGAAATGAAGGAATTCCTTCATTAAAAATTAGTGAGAGTGAAGGAAAGAGAGGTCATACTTATACCTATAGTTCGTCCATGATAAGACAAAAGATATAGGATAACTAAATATAAAAACTTTGTCATTGTCCACCTTGACATCATTTTAAACATGTAGATGATGTTTTAAACATCTAAACGTTACTTTGGACATCTACATGTTATAGACATTAGGAAAAATATAACAGACATTTTACATTGAATACAAATTTTTTAAGATGATCCATATAGATTGTTTCACTTCCCACCACCTTACTTGTATAAAGACCAACTTTTTTCATCCATAGTAGCATAATGTACATCCATCCATTTTTTTTACTTTTAGCAAAATATGCCATGTGGTTGCCTTTTCTTTTAGTTTTTCACAAATGGTCAACATTTTACCATTGATCATAGTAATTTTTACAAATTTATCCATGGTCAAAATGAATTTACTTGCTGATGTGGCATCTTTGTGTTTTTTGTGACGTCTGAAAAAACATGAACGTGTTTTTGTAGATGTCACATTTGTCAATCCAACCTATGTTGACATAACATCCTTTTCCACGTTCTCTGTATATGATTTTGTTGACATCATTTTGAATTCTCACTCTAGAGGTCCGAAACCCATCGACGCAGTGATGTTTAACACAACATGACCTGTTTTGTGAATGTCACAACTCTACACTCCCCGTGTCATTGATGTGGAAAACGACAAGGACTTTGATGGCTTACAATTAGAGATGTTAGATACTGAATCCATTTGCGAGGCCGCAACTATAGGTGGAATGTACATCCCACTAGCAACCGAGCCTCCAAAGCCACAAGAAATAGAAGCACAATAGTAAATAGTATTAATCCAGTCATTTACAATGTTATCATTGCAGATGGAGTTTGAAGCCCGCTGTAACAAAACATGTTGTAGTTGATGTCAAGTACAACGCACTATGCATGTCTCTAGACATTTTGAGATGCATTTGTGGTCTTTTTCATTTGTTGACAAAGTTTTTTCCTGTGTTATGAATGACTTTTTTGTGCACTCTATGCATGTTGTATTTGTCGTTGCCTCTTTTGCATCACATGGTGACTGTCTCATATAATTCTAAATTGTTGAGAACATTAGTTGCACTTTGTCTAACATGAATGAAAATGAGAGGAATTTTTTTTCTTCTTTTTAACCAATTGTTGAGGGGATTTTTTTTATGTTTCCAATTTTTTGGGCCCAAATCGTCTGCTAGTGTGGCACCCATAATTTTCTATGTATTTTGAGTCCCCTAAGGACATGGGAGCAAATTTTATTTTCAAAATTTAGTATTTCTTGGACCTCATTCCAATCATTAAGCGGGCAGCAAGCAATTGCGTTAGAAGTTGCATTTTTCGTAAGATAAATGAGAATGGAGGCAATTTTTTTCTTTTTCATTATTTATTGAGGTGAATTTTTTTTATGTTTCCAATTTTTTGGGGCCAAAACTATCTGTAGGTGTAGCACCTATAATGTTCTATGTATTTTGGGACATGGGAGCAAATTTTATTTTCAAAATCTAGGAATTTGAGGACCCCTTTCCCCTTTTTATAAATTGCACCTTTTGTATCCATTCTCTATAATATTTTGTACTCTCTTGAATGACCACAAGTAACAACAAACACTACTACAAAAGAGTCCGTGATAGTTATTTTGTCATCCCTCATCAACATCAACATGCATCCAAGAAAATTTTTCACAACCTACCCAAGTAACTGCCCTTCTTCTGTATTTTTTCCTCTTGGTCAGTGTTTTACTTGTTGCCATTGTAACTTTTTCCAATTTACCCACAATAAAAATAGTTGTATTGACTGACGTCGCACTGTCATGTTTCCTTGGACATCTTGTAAAAACGCAAGCCTGTTTTGGTAATGTTCAAGTGGACATGCCTATCCGCGCAAACATGTATCCATCTAGCCCTCTTTCAGATGCCAATTCCCATGGACATCATACAAAGTTCCCACTCTTGCAGTCCAAAACGCCCGATGACTCGACACTAGAAAAAGCACGGCGTCAAAAAATGATGATTGAAATCTTGCTACATTATACCATAAGATCTAGTAGTATACTACTTCATTACATTATAGTAAAAAAATGGGAGGTTTTAACCATACAAAGTGCAAAATAATAGTATTTGAAGTTGGAAATGGGGGGATCCAAATTCCAAGCTAAAGTTACACAGGTTAATTTCATTTTTTTGCTTGAAATTTCTTTGCTTTTTTGTGATAGAGTTGGCAACATGTTCAAAAAAATTAATAACATTTCAAATTGAGAAAAATTCTATTAGGGATCTAGCTTCAAGAAAATTTTCTTACAAAGCTGTTTTTTCAATAATTTTTGGCTTGCACATACAGTAATTTCTTCAAAATGTTGACAATAGAATTCTAGGTTTTAACTAGCTATAGATGAGGAAAAAAATCGCCCAAAATTGTGACTTGGGAAAGCTTGTTAAATTTATGGCCTAAAATGTCCAAATTAAATTCAGGGATACTTGGGCACATTAGGCAAAAAGAAGCTTGCTTAAGGTTTACTTGGCATTATATTCAAAAAAACAAAATATTTGGCACCTACATAGTTCCAAAAGCCATTTATTTTGTGTGTATAGGGATGAGAAGACAAGTTCATTATACAAGAGGGATAGGAGGTAAAAATCCAAGTGAAATATATAAATTAAAATTAGTGGAAGCTCAATTGCTTATAGGTAAGTCAAAAATAAGAATTGTGTTCAAAATATTATTTTAGACTTCATTTAGGCATAGTAGGACTTTGAACTTTAGACTTCATTTAGGCGTAGTAGGACATAAAAAAAATTTGAACTAGGTTAATTGGAAAATTCAAGTAAACTTTCATCTACAAAAACCATTTTAGATTTCGAGCACTTGGACACCAATTGAAGGTCCACCCCATGTCATGAAATAATATGTTGGAATTTTGTGGGGGTTAAGCCATAGGAGTCATAGGAGAATGGTAAAATATTGACTAATGTTGGAACCTAATGTCACCATACGTGCAATAGTATGAGGAGATTGTGACTCTTGGTGTCTTTATAAGTGAAGTGCTATAGAAACACTTTAGAGAATTTGGTAGAAACAAATGTCAAGAAAGAGCATGACACTTAGTATCTAAGCAAAGATTGCACATCACGATGGAGGTTGAAAATATGGCTTAGAAAGCTATCAAAGCCGGTGAGTTTGAGTTTTCAAGACAAGGTCGACAAACACATAGTCAAGGCCTAGAGTATGAAGGAACATCAAAATCTATAGCTAAAATAGGACACTCTTCTATTAACCCCTAAAGTCCCATTTTCCCCAAATTCAAAGGACCCTTACAAACCACAACCTACTGCGTACAAATCTAACACACAATCTACAAAGTTCTAAACCATGTCTTCACTTTTTTTGACAGGTTTTGAGTGTGGGGATGAATGGGGTATCTATTGTTGGTGCAGGGATCATGCCACTACATTTCCCAAGCCCTATTTGAGGAGAATGGGTGGCGATGTTCTTACATCACCAACTCCTTGATAAAAAATATGTAGGACAATAAACCCGTCCCATAAAGTGGGATTAGTAGGGGGAAAACGCAAGAATTTTACCCAGGAGGAAAACACAAATTTTTAAAATTTTTCTCACAATTTTTTTGTTGCAAATTTTGAATTCATATGTGCAATTAGAGATCCGAAATTATCTTGGAGAGGTTTCAAACATACCCTAAACTTGGCACATACCCTAAATAGGGAATAGGATTTTGCTTTTACCCCTAAGAACTTGTAGTTTTCTCCCTACTGGTCCCTATTGCTATGTGGGACGGATTTAGTGTCCTACCAAAAGTATAATTGTCTGAACCACAAAACTTGATCCAGTCATCAATGCTAACATAATGGATCTCTATTGTAGTAGGGTCCATAGCCCACAGTTTCTCACTTAAGGTAAAACAGCCCATTGTGGTCAGAATTAGGGATTTGACCTCATGTTGTTCTTGAAATTTTTCAATTTTTTTTCACATTATTACAAGTGTGAGAAGTAGTGAGAGTAATTGAAATTATGTTTTTTGACAAAGTATGAATTTGTTGTGAATTTTTTAAGTATTCAATGCATCATGGCCCAAAAGAGTCTATAGACTACCTTAGTACCAACAAAATCTGAATCCATCATGCTCATTTTATTCACCTAAAGCAATCATTGTATTTTCTAACATCGGAAGTCTAAAAAGTTCACTCTTACAATAAATTCACACTGAAAAGTTGGAAGTTCTTAATGAAGTCACTAATCACTTCATTACTGTCACATAAAACATGCATTGTGGCCAAAATTTCACATACTGAAATAACCCATGATGAAGTCATTCCCTAGGTGTCCACTATTGGTCATCTAACTACAATGGATTGTTCTACCTTAGTTTGTTCCAGATGTCCATTTTTATGGGTGCTTCATTCCAAACCAAACAGGCTTGTCAAAGTTGTATCTTGATGTAGGAGTGTTTTTTTATGGATCTCTTCTTCACTCTAGAAAATGGTGTAAAAACTTCGACATCCAAGTTAAGATAAAACATTCTATTGCAGTCAAATGACCCATAGTGATCAACTAGGAAATGACCCCATTGTAGGGTTTTTTAGTATGTGAGATGTGGGCCACAAGGCATGTCTTACATGACAATAATGGAGGAAACAATGACCTCATTAGGAACTTCTAACTTTTCAATGTGAAATTCATTGTAAAATTGATTTTTTAGGCCTTCCATGATAGAAAATATTGTGTTGCATTAGGTAGTAAGATGAGCATTATGGATTCAAATTTTGTTGGTTATGGGGTAGTCCACAAACTCTTTTGGGCCATAATGCAGTGAACACTTCAAAAATTTCTAGCAAATTCATACTTTATCAAAAAAATATATAATTTCAATTGCACTTCCTGTTTCTTACACTTGTCTTTGAAGTGGAGAAAAAATTGGCACTTAGTTCTACTACAACAAATCATGTATGAACAAGTGGTTTCTAATAAACTATAATTTTAACTTCAAATTTTGAGCATTGTTTACTAATGACTATAGGATTCTACTTCCAAAATTTCAAACTCAAATAAAATATGGAATGATTTTTAGAAGAGGTTGAAAATGCACTAAAATGGCATGTTTTTTTAACTCAAATATTTTTAGAGAACACATTTAGATGATCATTGCATCAATATTTGACTCAAAATGAGCTTTCAATAGAGAGTTATTTTTAAGAATTTTTTGTTCATTTTTTAGACAATTTTTTCTTATATAATATAGGAATGTAAAAGTTATTTTTTTAGTTCTATAATGAATCTTTTTACTTCAAAAATTTGTAACTAATTATTATTAACAAATAAAAATATCAATAATTCAAAACATAAACTTTCAAAGTAGAAAAATCTATTCATATTTTTTCATTTAATTTTATTTAAAATTCAAAAAGTATATAGGGGGTCCAAAGTTTTGTTCGCATGTGGTTTTTAATGGACACTCTAAGTGCCCCCCCAAGCAACAAGATGATGTTAAACTCCTCATTCTGACCACAATGGGCTGTTTTACCTTATTTGATTTCAATGGTGCACCAAGGTTGAGATTGAATCCACCCTATTCTATATTCAGCTTCCACATTTGAGTAGAAATAGAATTCTCAGTTAGAGCTTAGCTAAGGAAAATCAGAAGGCTCAGAAAGCACTCATCTAAGGAAAAAAAGACCTCTATACAAAAATGGGTGGATCCAAAGTTTTTTACATTTTTGTGAAGGAAAGAGAAATGAGGATTACAACAGCGAAAATTTTAAGTTTAATTTTTTGACTTGAAATGAATAAGATATGATTTTTCAAAGTCAGAGGTACATAGGTCCCTACTAATGCTCATAGATGCAATTGTAATCAATCAAAACATGCCATTGAATGGAGCCAATGAGTTTAAAAACGATCCTAACCATGCCTTTAATTGGAACCAATGAGTCTAAGAATGATCCACTATATGTTACCATTCAATTCACTCCCTATTGTAAATAAAAAATTTATTGCAACCACTAAACACCCCAGGGTTTCTTCACATAGTTTCAAATCCAATTCAAAGTACTATAACTTTTGCATATGATCGAATTCAATCAAATTTGTTGCAAAATTTGCGTTCTCTCTTCTAGTTTGTGTGGTAAAATTTTCAGATCAATACAAGGTATACTGATTTTTTGCCAATCAAAGCTCATAGGTTCAATTTGGATCTACAAAACTGCATTTGCTGGCTGCAACTTCAAGGGCTTGTATCTCCTTCATCCAATGTTAGTTTTCAATAAAATTTGTTGAATTATGTTTCCCTTGAAGTCTAGTTATTGTGGTAAGATTTTTCATGTCAATCCAAGTTGTTTTGAATGATTGAGAGCAATTCAAAGTTTAAAATCCTGACACTTTTGGATTACAATGAACTTCGGTAGCTTGTTTCTTCTTCATACAATGTTCATTTATAATAAATTTTTTGAAAAAGTTGCACATACTAGTCTAGTTTGCATGGTTAAAATTTGCATCAATCCAAGAAGTTATGAATGACTAAAAAGCATTTTAGTAGAAGGAGGTTTAGCCTCAGATGTGTTTTTTGCAATTTTTCTTTCTATTTTTTGACATTTCAAAGTCATTCTATAAACCTCACCAAATTCAGGTCTTTATTATGAGTAAAATCACACATGATAATTAACCATGTCACTTGCTCAATAGCCTAAAATCACACACATGGGTTGACAGTTTCTCACTACATAAAGTCATTCTTTTTTTTTGACACAAATAAAGGAATACCTTTATTGCAAGAGAAAAAAGGAATAGAACCCAAGTGCAAGTAGCTTGGGGGTTGCAAGTAAACAAAAGGCAAAAATAAAAAATAAAACTACAAGCTAGGTGCAAACCCGGTAAGTGAGAGCTGCCACAAAACAAAACAACCAAGTCTAAGGTGGTTGAAAGACAAACCTAGCTCATGAACCAGTTAAGATCCACCGAGGAGTGTCACTCACCATCATTGCAAACAACTCATTGCGGAGCCACTTCCTAACAAACCTCTCTCTAACCTCCTCACCATTACTGGTCTTTTTTTTAAGACGTTGAACTACATCCTATTCTATCCATCCATAGTCAATAAGCCCAAACTAAATTCGTTGCATAAGCTTGATTGGGTGCCACCTGATGTCGTTGAAGGCCGTGTTGTTATGTTCAATCTACAACATCTAGAAGATAACTGTATGGAAGACCCTCAAATACTGCTCACGGGGTGAAATTTACAAAAAATGCGATTAGAGAAGATCCCTTGTTTCCATGTAAGAGGTTGCCATGGACCTTTAGCCTCCTTGTTGGTAATAAGAGTATTTATAATATGAATTTTCCATTGTCAACGTCTTTGAACAGAAGTGCACTCCCAAAACTTGTGTAAGACTGATTCATGAGCCTTAGAAAGGCACACTAGACAGTTGTTGTCCACTACATGATGGATTTGTCCCTGCCATGCCTTAACCGCCACTGATCGATGCCAAATTGACACGAGGATCAACCAAAGAAGCCCTACGTATTTCTTTGGATATTCATGTCTACACCCAAACTGTGTTCCACTTTAAATGATAAGAGAGGTGTAGAATCCCTTGCCACTTTTTTTCAATGATACAAGGAATTATGTTTTTACTCCCCAGCAACTCACAACCTAATTTGTCAGTGAAGCCAAAAAAGGGGACTGGGCCCTGGCTCCCCACCGACATGAACCTCTACAGATCCCAGTCACGACACTCAATTCTCCCAAAGAAAAACAAGATCGTGCCTTTCTTAGAGCCCCTATGGACTGGATTCACTCGGACTCTTTGGAACGTACCAAACATATAGGTGGGACATTTGTTGCTTCTTCTTTGACCCCACTTGAGCAACACTTAGCTACAGTACTAGAATATGCTCTCACCTCCCACACTTGCTCACCACCGGAGAGGCACCAATTTTGGACTGGACCGCCTACCACTAACTTAGAGCCACAACAAACTTGGACCACATAATTTGAAAAGAGATCAGAGTCATTTGTGAATCAACCTAACCACTCTCTTGCAGTTGATATAGGTGAAAAGGTTCCCAAAAGGGTACCCCAAATGCATTGTAGAGCTTTGACCATGGCATCCCAAGCCTTGAGCTTGTTAGTCAGTGACCCAAATTTAGTCGTTGCTTCGTCATAGATTAGGAATTGCCTCCAATGTGTGTATCCTGAATCCTACATAGGCCAACGTGGTGAAGTTTGGTAGCCCTATTCCTCAAGAACCTTGGCCCAATCTGTTCTGAGAGTGTAGACCGCAACAAAGATTCATTTTGTAGTTCTTCTAGGGTGCTAGGAGGGCCAACCACCACATCCCTAACTAACTTCTTCCATGCCATACAAGCATAGTCCCATGTCTTCGATCCATGTTTAACTTGGAATCTTTGAATAGTAAAGAATTCCATATTTTGTACCCACCTACCTCCGCTATAAGGCTGAAAACAAGAGATTTGATACTGGAGGAAAATGTGGAGGTTAGATTGGTTAGGTTCACAAGCCTTGATGATCCATTTTGCCATAAATGTAGTTAATGCATCAGTCGGGTTAATTAGTCCAATGCCTCCCTTGTCCTTGTTTTGATAGCACTACACCCAAGCAATTTTGGCACAAGAAAAATGAAGTAGGCCAGACCATATAAAGTGCATCACCATGCTTTTACATTTGGCAATCCCAATTTGAAAGCCTGCCCAAATGGCAATAAAGAAATAAAAAGATGATAATAGCACGTGATTCACCACCACTATTTGTTTTGTGGTATTGATTTTAGCTAGGCTCCCCAAACTCAATTGTTTATTGACTCTCTCAAGTAGAAAAGCATCCACGTCCCTAGAGTTTAGAGATAAACCAAATAAGGACCCCCAACAATTTACACACATCCCTATCATCGGCCCATTTGATATGAAGTTGAGATGTTGTGAGTGAATTTCACCTTAGGGTAAAACTCATTCACAAAATTGGGCCGGAAGAGGAGTGGAGGGACCCTAATCTAAATGCCTTCCAAGCAATGGACTCTACAATGGTTGTTTTCTTTTTAGTAAATTGCATTCAACTGACTTTTAGTGAAAGAGGGACGACCCTTCTAAATGATCTTCATACATGTCTCAAAATCCCTACACCATCCTAATTCAAGCTTAGGGAAGTTAGGATCTTTTATTGTACCAAAATCTCACTAGAAATGCCCAATTTGGACCTTAAATGAGCTAAATGGGACTCTAAAAAACCATGACAGCACACTTCCCTTAAGCCAAATCCCTAAATTCAACCATGGACTCCCTTATGGACCTTTCACCAATCATGCAAGAGTTTTAAGCATCCAAATTGTGAAAGACCATAGATATATACTCAAAAATGCAAAACTCAACATAGATTGTAATCAAGATTACATTTAAACTTGGTTGAAGTCACAAAACAAGGAGGAGCACAACTCGAATTGCCACCCATGAGGCAGCTGGACTCTCTTCACCAAAATGGCTACCATTTCTTTTTCCTTGCTCCAAATCCAACGAGATTTAGCACTTTGGAAAGCTAACTTCATGATCCATTCTCCCTCCAAATTTCACTTCAACAAACCTTGCCAATCTTCCGCAATCGCTCCTCAAAGTTGTAGCTCCATTTGAAGGCGGCAGCTGACCTCCCTCCACAAAAATAGCCACCATTTCTTCATTGTTACTCCAAATTGGGTGATCTTGGTCTTTATAGAAATCCAACTTGATGATTCATCTTCTCCCTAAAGTTCAGCCTCAATCAACCTTCCATCCCTCCGCGATGATTTGCCAAAGTTGGTGACCTTGATTTGCCGCGGCAGCAGACCACCTTGCACAAAAACGGCTACCTATTCTTCATTTCAGCTCCAAATGAGCTGAGCCATACCTTTTTGGAAAGGTAACTTTAAGGCGCACTCATCCTCCAAATTTCAGCTCCATCCCTTTTACTGTCTGCTTGTAATCGCTCCTCAAGTTGGCAATTCTAATGGCAATTCTCAAAACCTAACCCCTCTTAATGTTTTCTTGTTCGACCTTCCATCTAACCTCAACCACCTCCATTTTTCACCCAATTGTCACTTCAATTTAGTGAAAACCTACTTGACTAATTGCCTATGATCCTAATTCAACTCCTTTCACTCATTGTTTCCCCCCCAAAAAACCCACACACAAAAAAAAACCCACAAAAGAACCAAGAGCAAGAAGAGAGCTCCCAACCCTAATTCGACCTTTTCCCTATTTTTCCAAGTTACTAACTCCTACTTACCTTCATCCATCCTTCATTTACTGAAAAATGCCTTTAAATTACTATTTTGTCTAATTTAGTGCTCCTATGACTATGTAAGTATTTTCCTAATAGTTTTCACTTCAATAATTTTTTTGGTATTTTTATGTTTCTTCTTTACTCATAGTTTCCCATTCACATTAAATTCATTTTCTAATTCTACGCTTGGTTTTTACTTAATGTTTTGTATTTTTACTTTTTATGTTTTTTAGTTAATAATTTGATCTAGGTTTATTTTCTATGAACTAAAAAGTGTTCAACCTAATGATTGTAGCTTACTTTAGGATATTAACATTTTTAAATTTAAAAACTAACACCTAATTTTTATATTTTCAATTATCATAAATGTGAACCAATATGGTGGTTCACAGATGTCCATAGGGAGCGCTCTCCACCACCATTAGCTTGCCAATAGCCACAAGATTTATCCTAGTTTAGGAATAGCCCTAACTCTAACATCTTAACGGTTGCCAAACTATGCCTTCCTTGCCCAATAGGGTCAATAATGTGTCATCCGCATACTGAGCCATGACTTGTTGACGGTCCTCAACATGTAATTGAATACCTTTGATGACACCCTTGTCCATCTCAGTTTTGACCATTGAGTTCAAAACCTCTGTGACTAAAAGGAAAAAGTATGGAGCCAAAAAGCATCCTTGACGCACCCCTCTTTGCAGAGGGAATGTTGATGATTGAACTTCATTGACCTTGACTGAGGCGCACGCCCCTTGGAAAAAAATCTTTGTTATTATGTTATAGACAAATTTTGTAGGGAGGCCAAAAGCTAGTAAAGCTCTGTTCTAGAACAAGAGGTCCACCATGTCATAGGCTTTACTAAAATCAAGCTTTATGAAGAGCAACGGTTGGCCTGAGTGCTCCACCCAATCAAGAATTTTGTGGATAAGTAGAATATTGTCCAAAATAAACCTCATAAGCAAGAAGGTAGATTGGTCTGAGGATATAACTTCCATCAATATAGGTTGCAATTAGCATTGTAGTACCTTGGCATAGAGCTTGTAAGATACATTGAGCAAGGTGATAGGATGACAATTAGTGAATTTGCTCCTTTTTCCACCCTTGTGTAGAAGGAAAATAACTCCCCGCATTATACTAGGTGGCATGATGTCATCCTACACTATATCTGTAATCATCTTCAAGTAATCAACCTTAATGATGTCTCAGTAGCTCTTGAAAAAGCCAGTAATGATCCCATCTAGCCCTGGTGCCTTCCTTGGATCCATCTCTTTAAGAGCCTCATCTAACTCTACTATAGTAATGGATGCATTGAGGGAATGGACCATTGAATCAATAAGCCAATTAGAGATTCCATCAAGGTAGGAGCCTATGTTAGCCTCTTTAGTGCATAATGAAGGTGTGGTTGTATACAACTTGGTATAGTAATCCACACGGATTTTTTGCAAGTCGGCTTGGTTTGAATGTGGCACTCCTGCTTCATCTTCTAATGTCGTGATCTTTGGTCCATTCCTTCTATCCTTATATACTTGAAAGAATTCTTTTGAGTACATGTTGCCAACTCTCTTCCAACGAATTTGGTTCCGTACCTTGAGGCCTTCTACATGTGATTTCTCCACCCCACCTAATTGTTTTCCAATGTCAATTGATTCTGGCAAGTAACATCACTAGGATCAACTTGGAGGGCTTCCACTGCTTCTGCTAGTTGAACCTTTAGATGAGCTTCTACCTCTCTTTGCGCCTTAGCTGCTCTAATACAATATTCCTTATAGTATTTAATAACCTTGCGTAGCTTTCCAAAGAACCCTCCCCCCTACTTGCTTCCCAAATTTGTATGATCCTTGTCTTCACCACACTATCCTCCAAATATCTACCACTCATTTTATAGGACGACTTCCTAGGAGCAATAGTATAAAGCAGGAATTTCTCCTATATCGGTAAGTGGTCAGAGTGATTGCTATCCCCTTTAATAAAGTATTCTAATATTGGGCTGGGACAACCAACACTAGGTTGGAAAGAATAGAAGCAGTCCAAACGAACTAGGATCCTCAACCCGTCTTTTTTCCTATTATCCCATGCGAACTTAATAGAATTGTTGTTAGGAAAATGCTCCTCCAAGTTGAGGGCCCCTAGTAACATCCCAAAAGAGTGGTGCTCATTGGAAAAAATGAGTTTGCAACACTTGCATGCTAGACTTATCTACCCCATTTTCTACAAAATTCTAGTCTCTACCTACAATCCATCTACAATCCTTATCAAGATTAGCCAAGAGCTCAACCCAGAGTTCTATGTGTTTGCATACTAATGTAGAGGGATATATATTAAGGATTGATAGGTCCCCTCCAAGCATCCCTTTCAAGTGCACCCATTGAGCCTCCCACATTGAGAGAACCTAGAAGAGGATACCATATATTAAATGCCCAGAGCTACCCACATGCAAACGCCTCCTTTACCTGCCCCTTCATCACCAAGCCTATGTCCATAGTCTATTGATGCTTCTAAGCAAAAAAAACTTAGCTCTTGGCCAAATACCAATAACCTATTACCCTTGAGTCGATGTTCTTGGAAACAAAGAAAGTCCAAACTTGATTTAATTGTCCAAAAATAATTCTTAATAATGTCAACCTTCAAAGGGCAATTAACTCCCTGAAGGTTTTGAGAAAGGAGTGTGATTATCATACTAACGGTTGAGGGTCAGGATGAAGCAACAATGGGCCTCTTGGTGCAACCCTCTCTTCTGGAATCCTCCTAAAGAGCAACCCTTCTCCTTCAAATCGACTAGGTGTGCTTTTCCGCTCTTAGAGTAGTGATGTACGAAGGCATCTAACTAAAGAGGAGATGTCGGCCCTTCGTTGTAACTGAAACCCTGATGAGGAAATATTTGCCCTACATTGTATTTGCATTCTCGATTGCCTTCGAGGTTGGGGGGTAAAAAAACCACCATTCACTTGAAGCTCACGTTTCTCCCTAAACCATTCCATAAATTCCAGTTGCATATGACCTAGGGGGGAGTGCAATGACCAATCCACGCTGGATGTATAGAGCATTGAATTGTTAAAGCCTAACGGAATTGGTCCTAATGGAGCCTGCAAAGTTTGAAGGTGGCTTGGACCTGACATAAACACCCTGTTACATTTTTCCCAATTAGAGTGTCTAAAGGATCCAAAGCTAAACCATTTAGATCAATACTAGGTCTTCCTCCACCTTGTTCATCCAGTTGTATCATCAATTAATCACCAATTGTCCTTGGATCCTTTACCACTACCATATCACTAGTGAAATTACCATACCTAAGTGTCAGAACCAAAACAAATAGATTTTATTTATTTCAATTAGAATTTGAAGTAAGAAATCCATTCATAGTATATTTTCTTTATTTTGTGGGGTAGAAATAGAGAAATTACTAGAGTTATGGATTAACAAACTATAGGGGCTCTTAATTGAGGTAAAGTGGTTGTGAACCTAATTTTTTCGATTTTGATGTCAATTTGCCTTTCAAAGTGTAAATAGAGCTCATAATTAGTTCCATTTCCATTCCCATGTCAAATAGACTTGTAGAAATTAAATGAGACCTAAAAGGGTGCACATTAGACGGATTGGAAAGAACTAATAAGAAGAATTGGAAAGACAAGTTGACAATGTGCCCCACGGTAAAGAATTGTCTTCAATTTTTGGGACTATATGTCCAAATGTCCAGTTGTTTTATTTTCAGTGCATACAGGTAGTATGACTCACAATGTGCTTCGTTTTCAAATTGTGAATATATTTTAAGCTTTTCATTGTGCAAATCGTGTATGTCTATTTGCCTTGAGCTGCGACAGCAGGTGGCTGTGAGCTCCTTGTGTTTCCTTGTCTACTTGTCAATTTGTTTGTGTGTGCGCTATATCTCAGTTGGTGTCTGAAGCTTTGTCTAATCGCCATTGTCAAACTACAGTTTTAATTATATTCTTCACAATGTCCAGTGGTCAGTGTTATGGAGGGTGAGAGTATTTAGTTTGTGAGTTTGGAGTTGTAGTCTAATCGACTGAACAACAGGTAGCTGCTATTTGTTGCAATTGTTATATTCAGTAAGGAATAGATTAGAATTGAAAAATACGAATAATGGTCCAATGGTTGAAGCTAAGGGTAGCTGCCTTGGAATTCGGACAAATGGACTAATTGAGCAGGTGGCTTGTTGTTCTTCCCTGACGGTGGTAAGTTTCTGTCAATTGGTCTGATTAATTTCTTAAGCACTTACATATATGTGTTTAGAATTACAGTCTAATTGATGCACACAAGATGCTTGAATAAAATAAAGAAGTTGTACAATTGTGCTATATCAATGTTAAATTAGCAGTTGGATTAACAAGAATTTATGTGAGATGTGTTAATTTAGTTTATTAAAATTGGATGGTCTAATAGATGTGTGTTATTGTGAGCTATTATTGAATATCTGAATTATCTATGTGTTAATTAACAATATGAATCAATTCAGTTAAGCCCAATTGACTGTAATTGTATAGAAACTGTGTCAAATTGATTGAATGTATGTGGTTTGAATTAAGTTCCTGGTTGAGTGTTGTATGCCATGCCATGTCTAATTGTCAAAACCAACAGGGTGATGAAGTCCAGTTGACTAAGTAGTTGGGATCCCCAATTGTTGTAACTGGAATAGTATTCACAGTCTAATTGATTAGTGACTATCAATTTGATTACAACCATGTTTGTGTAGGTAAGAAATCTTGAATGACTTAATGAATAATTTACACTTTAAGTTTGATAACTAGTAGTATGTCCAATTGTCTGTAAAGAATTACAGTTTTGCATTGTAAAGTCTAATTGATTGAGCAAGATGTGGAATTAAATTATATTATCATATGCCAAATTGATAAACTGAATCTAAGGTTTTGCTTATAAATTGTCATGCCTTTGATTACTTTAGTGTCAAATTGACTATGAAGTAATATTGAGATGAGATAATTTATGGAAGTTGTTTAATAAATACTATTTGTCAACTAGATGTTGTGTCATGAGGAACTTTATAAATAAATTTGCATAAGTCTAGTAGATGGAATAAAATGAGGGCAAAAACTGAATTAAGTCTAATAGACTGTGATTATTTTGATGTTGTCTAAATTACAAATATATGAAATTAAATCCAATTGGATGTTACATAGAGTCAAGTTGCAGTTGGAATTGTAAAATAATCGCAATTGTATCCAAACTACCAGCATATCTGGTAGGTGGGATTTGTTTTTGAATAAAAATTAAGTCTACTTGTTGTTAGAAGGTAGTATAGGTCTAAAAGATGAAGTAGTTGGCATAGATGGCTAATTGACATGATCCAATCAAATGGAATGGCTAAGACTATTTGACATGCTAAAGAGGATCAACTTGGCAAGATAAAGAAATAATCAAGACCTAAGGAAAGATTTTGAATTTCTTTTATTTAAATTATAAAAGTGTAATTGAATTAAGAGTGATAAATTGCTATATGAGAGAGCAAAAAGAGGAATTAAAAATAAATAAATAAATATTTATAAATATATGTATTGCATTAAGTGGCTAGAGCATACATAAAACAAATTGACTGTCCCTGACGAATTGACAAAGAGTATTGACATGAGCCACCCACTAGACAGGACTATGACGCCATATGGTCTATACTATAGCATTAGGTTTGTGGACTGTGACAATTTGACATTAGAGATTTTTCTTGGGTTTATTTTATTTAAAACTAAACTAAAAACGACATAAATAAGTATCCAACATACAATTATTGTGACTTTAGTCATGCAAACAATAGACTTATCGACCTTTCTATGGAAATAACCCCCCTAGTTGGTTGTCTTGGGATTTTTGTCAAGTAGGCAAAATTGCCATCACAGTGGTTAAGGAGGAAATTTGCACTTTCTGTCCTAACCGGAAACCGGAGCCTGGAGAGTTGTCCAAAAAGTATTTTCAAAGACTTTTTGTAGTATCGAAACTAGATCCGGAATCAATCCGGAACTATTCCGAACTAATGGATTCAGAATCCAGAAATGTCTAGGATCTGGATGAAGATCCGGATAGGATCCGGAATCCGGAAAATGATTCGGAACAGAAGCCTCATACCAGGCAACAACGAAGACGATTCCGGTTGGAAGCGGAAAGGGTAGATCCGGAAAGGGCAAATCCGAAACGGGTAGATCCGGATTGGATCCGGAATTTTAGGAATTTCCGGAAATTTAGGACGTTCCGGAATTTTAGGAAGTTCCGGATTTATAGGATCTAACGCTGATCTTTCCGGATAACTCGGAGGGATTCAGCGATTGGTTGCCTGGATTTCCGAGTTTCTTTTCAGGCTTTTAGGTGTTGATTTTGGATTTTTCAGTTAGTATTTAATGGCAGGCAAGTTAGTTGTCCTGCATTCCATTCCAATTCCATCCTAATGCTTTCACGTATGTTACTTCAATTTCTTTCTTAATCTAAGTCAGTTGGGGTACTACTAGCTGCACTTTGCTTACAAAATTTTAGCTGGTGTATGCGTTGGTGTTGTATCCGCGTACTAGAGCAAGAGAGGGACGGGAGAGGAGGAATCCGGATCTTGAACGACGGATCTCTTGGGTGTTGAGGTAGTCGGGAGGGGATGCAATCTGAATGAGGGAGTGTGAGCGTTATGTGCCTTCAAATTGCCGGAACGGCGATCCGGGTAGAGAGGTAGAGGTCCCTGCGAGTCCGGAACCAGGGAGGTTCCGTGCGGAGATTAGCGACCACCAGAGGAAGGATCTCCCGCTACTCCAAAAGGTCTACCAACCTCCGCATCAGTACGTTGTCTTTTCCTTGGAAATCTGCTCCCTTGAGTCTAGAAGTTCGGATCCGTTGTTGTAGTAAGAGAGGTGTGAGAGTTTCTTTGTGTGACCTATTTCCGGATCAGCCAATCCGGAAGCTGTGAGAGAATACTTCTCCCTCCTCATAATACAACTACGTTGTCTAGGTGTGTTGTTTATTAGATTTAGAGTGCAGAGAGGTTAATTACACAAGTGGTGAGTCCCCACCCCTTTCTAGATCAAGGGCGGATCCTCTGAGGGTAAAATAGAGGCAACAAAAACCATAAACTAGGGAGAGATGGAACTAGGTGCCGGATGTGGTCCGGATCCGAAACGGAATCTGGAATGTACTAAATTTCCAGAACGGGGTGAGGAAGTGATACAAAGGGAATTAAGGATGTAGTCACGATCCAGATACCTCTAATTCAAACAATATCGTATCTAGAGTTCCCTGGAACGATAATTCGTATCATCTTGCAACAATTTGTTGTTGTAAGGATACTTACGGCTAACTGCGCGTACGACACTAAGATTGGCCAATCCATCTGGTAGTTCAATTTTGAAAATACGTAATATATAAGGCGAGCTATTAACTTACTGCATTTTGCAGAGGAGTTACAAGCTGTCAAACTGTGCATCGACTGAAGATGTCCGGGTGTGAACTGTAGAAGTTGCGAATGCAATTATCCCTCCTCTTTTGATAGCAGCTCCTGTCGCTATTCCCTTTTGCTGGTAGAATCCCCCTCTTTGTGTGCTCTACTCCCCGACGGATCTTCTAATGTGTTTGTTGTCTTTGTATTGTCCATCAACGCCCATGGAGTAGGCTCGCCCAGCTCCATCTACCACTCTAAGGATGGCTTTTCCGGTGCCACCCACTGAACCAAAGCTAGTCCTCCCTTCACCTTCCGCCGCTCCATTGATGGCTTGACTGGTTGAAACTTCAACCTACCGTGTGAAGGGATTGTATCTCGAAGTCACCTCTAGAGAATTTTTGGACGTTGAAGGTGGAGTAGCTATAGATATCCTTTCTATGCCTTGAGCTCGCATATGTTAATTAGGGATACTAGGTCCCCAAACTTTTAGCCCCCGCATAACCATCTCCCATCCATTCCACTCATATTCCAGGGTTGTCATAACGGGCAAGTTAGGGTCGTCAGACGTCCCGGACGGACGGGCAAACCGGACTGGACAAACGGATGGTCTGGACCAACTGGACGGCTTTAATTTTTCAAAGTTGTGGAATTGTTTTGAATGACACGTCACCTCAAATGGCGAATCCAGGGCGCGGACGTCATGTGTGGGTGCGGATGTCACCGTGCCACCATCAGGGCATGGACTCGTGAAGTCAGGGCGCGGACTTCAGCGTCAGGGCGAGGACTTGTGCAGTCAGGGCGCGGACTCGTACAATTAGGGCAAGGACTTGTGCAGTCAGGGCGTGGACTCATACAATTAGGGCGCGGACAGGTAATCAGGTAATGGTGGATTTTATTTATGTGTTCTACAATATATGTAATATATATACATATTTTTTTTTGAACAAGGTAATGACCCCACTACATTTAAAAGAACCAGTAACTGCAATATATTTTACATGATTGCACTCACCAATGTTTCCAACATGCACGTCAAATACAAAAATACAAAAAAAATAATAATAGGCTACAATGTTTGTGATAACCAAAACTATTTATAAAATTCATGCATTGCAAAGTACAATAACAATACAATGAACCTATACTTCCAAAATACACCCACTTTCTCATAGGTTATCTAAGACAATCTTTTGGCTTCTCGTCCATCTTTCTTCCAATTGCTACAATTCTCTTCAACTCTTAAAGATCCGAGATCTACCATCGATGCAACTCTATAACCTCAATTATTCAAACGACTTGACCTACGAACTTCTTGGGCACCTGGATCCGCTGCATTAGCATCTCAAATAACAACATCATCATCCTCAGGTGCCTCATCATGGGCATCTTTGTTGCTATCATATTCATCTTCTGCTTCACCACTGTCTGTGGTCCAATGTCCTTCAACTTCCGAGTTTTCATTTCGAAGTTCTACAGTAGTTTGACCTTGACTACGTTTGCGCTTCAACCTCTTATGTCGTTGTGCGTGGGGATCTTTTGCATTTGAATTTATAGTGGGCCCACCTGGAATTGGAATTGTTGGAACAACAAATGCCGGGGTTGACCCACTAGGTCCTGGTACGTATGTACTTAGGAACGGTTCTACCATCCTATTTGGATCTCTTGCCCCAATTCCGAGAAGTGGACGATTAGTAGGCCTTGATGATGATGCTTCTCCAATTTGTTGACCTTCTGTTCGTCTACAGCCTCTAGTCCCTCCACGGCCTCCAGCCCTTCCACGGCCTTGTTGATATTGCCCTACTTCATGACGAACGGGGGGCCGAGGAGCTATAGGTGGTCTACCACGTGAAACGCTTTGAGGAGTCAAATGAACATTCCCCACTGAGCCTAACCCTTCTTGAGAAGGTCTTCGGATGGCATTGGAAGTTGTTATTGAAAATGGGTCTACGGAATGTGGCGTTTGTGTACCTTGGTTTGAAATAGTAGGATGGCCCGCAATTGGAGCAGGTACACGGGCAAGGTCTTCTGCAGGGTCCACAAATGCAAAAACATCATCAGGGTCCACACGCTCTAGATCAAAAGGCCTTCTCACATTACCATCCGGTTGATTTCTTGCAATAGGGCGTGCCACTCTTGCATTTCTAACGTTTCTGTCATGGTATCCTTGAATAGCTCTAATGTTACGAGTTGATGGCCTCACTCCCGTAAGCCCTGTATTGCCATCTCGATTGTGAGAAGATCCTCTACGATTTGGATTTGCATTCCTCCCCCTGTTTCCGTTGCCATCTTCATTTCCACCACCATTTCCATTTCCACCGCCATTTCCTAGAGGGAGGTTGTCATCATCGTTGTTGTTGTTATGGGAAATACCATCATTGACGTTATCGTCATTTGGATTGTCGGTCTCTAAAGAAGACGACAAAGCTTAGACTTCAGCATTCCCTTCATTTTGAGGAAGTGGAGGTGAAGGATGGCGACGTGGATTGGGTGGAATGGGTGGCCCCCAAGGCCCCCAACGACCATGAAGGAGTTCCTCCTCTCCATCGTCATCATCTCCATAGTAGTTCCTCGCTTCCTCGAGGCGATCGGCTCCTCGCCTCCAAAGATCTGGGTTTGCCGAATACTCTTGAGGGTTTAGATTGGCTTCTCCATCAACCTCTTCTTCTTCCTCTGCTTGCATTGCGTCGAATTCCCGATTGCATTCATTCACCGAGATTGGACCAAGGGCATCTAGATCGGAATCCTCCGAGTATATATTTACATCATACCAACGAACTAGATCAGCTCCTGATCGCTGTTGAAGTACACGGCTATTGGTATAAATATATACCAATGACTCTGCCTTTTGGGGGGCTAATCGATTTCGGACCTTATTGTGAACAAAGGAATAGTTACTCCAATTCCTTTAACAAGAGCTTGCGAAACATGTGAGGGATAAAAGACGCACGGCAATTTTAGAAAGAGCCCGATCTCCAACCCTGTGCCACCATTGGTGGGGAAGCATTTGTGTCACACGGATGTTGGGTGTCTCAACTGCACTGTACGGTCCAGTACCCTCCTCAAATTGTGTTAATTCCGCTAGCACATCATCGAAATCCACACCCACTGAATCTGCCATCTTACGGATGACTTTATATAATGCACGTAGGACAATTCCATCCACCCTGAGCGCCACATTATCCAAGAGGTATGGATTCAAAAGGGCCGCAGCGTAGTGTGTATCTTCAAAAGCCATCTCCCACCTTTCATTGAAAGATTCTTCCTAAGTGACTACTATGTCATCATGTAAGCTGAAAGGTGGTTCTCTTAAAGAATACACGTGCCCTCGCAAATTGTGCATTACGAGCCACGCTCGACCCATGGCTGGTTCTCGTCCATCAAACACACGCAAAGCCTTCAATACGTCTTCAGTCATGTACATGTAATTCACACATCGTTGCCAGAAGGCCACATCTTGAATGGTGTTTCTGACATTACGTGCAGCGGTAGCTGACTGCGGTCCATTTTGTTCGTTCCGTAAGGTATCAAAGTAATTTAGAACACGCGGGTGGTTATTCAACCGCTCCAAGACTGCTCTGAGTCTCACCAGGCGCTGCAACATGAGGAAATTACAAACAAAGCGGGTTTCAGTTGGCACTACGAGTTGCAGATTTGGACTCAACTCACGGAAAACCGACCTGGTCGCATGATGGTTTCGAATGTATTGGCACAATCTTTTTGCCCTGACAATCAAATCGGCAAATTCCTAGATTTTGGCCCAATCTTCCAACATGAGATCTAGTGCATGTGCCATGCAACCTTGTGCAAAAATGTGCGGGTATGTTCGAGTGATGTCTTGCAATGCCCCAAGCATGTTTGCTACATTATCTGTGCACACTTGTGTCACATATTTGGAACCCACCTTCTCAATGTACACTTTCATTTGGTCCGCTATGTAGCGCATGGTTTTCTTTTGTGAGGTAGTATCAATTGACCCCAAAAATACATCATCTGCAGGGCATGACATCATCACATTCATGAGAGGCCTCCGATTGACATCATCCCAACCATTGCTGCATATCGTCACCCCGTAGTGCTTCACTGCAAAACCAACCTTCGCTTCAATCTGCTTCTCGATTTGCAACCTCCTCAGTTCAATTAAATTAGTCTTGAACTGATGGTAAGAAGGTGGACTATTCAAACCTCGCCAATGAAGTTGCCCTCACAGCCTCAAAGAAGGCTGAATGCCTTGCCACATTAAATGGCACATTCGCTTCATAGAAAAAACTTGCCCACTTCTCATCCAACTCCTTTCTCTTTGCAATGTTGAATGCGTCCACCATGCGCTGCTGACGTAATGATCCAGATCTCGTAGAATTTGATGCAGCAAAGCTATTGGACATTTGTAGGGTTTCATTTCCTTCTGAAACGTTTGCCCCTTCTTCCGCTCTCCCACCATTGACCCCACCGTCACCTCATTTTCTGTGGCTTCACTTGAACTTGCAAGTGGAGTTGTTCTAGATGGCGCACTTTGAATTGGTTCTCCTTCATACATGTCCCCAGGATCCATTCGTAGCGGGACAAAACCTGCACAATTGGCAAATCTATGGCGCACTGCACGAGGCATACTTTGACAAATTGACCTCTCCGATTTTGAGCCATATCCAAAATGTGCAAACGCATGCTCACGTTTGTAACTAAAGGTCCCAACACAAAAAACACAAGTCACCTTCGTCCCATTCTCCGCAAAGTTTAGCCACGGTTCCCATTCCTTGGTCTGCTTCCTTTGACTTGCCATTGCGTTCAGCCGTTCACAAATAATTTCAAATGTCTTCCTCCTCCTTTGTATTGAAGTTAAAAAGACCAAAGATATACCGAACAAAGTATTAGTAAACAGCAGTTAGCGCTAATCCACTACTTGCACTGATTTTGACATCACCTCAGCAGCAAACTAGGGCCATCTGCCACCCAAATAGACTCACAAGGAGCTCAAAATGAATTGAAGTCCAAGAGATAGAGGCCAGGTGACAAATGTGGGGAATGCTTGGTCTTCCTTTTCTATATATACTTAGGGAATGCAGGGGCGTGGACTTCATCGTTGTGCGTGCCAGTAAGGCGCGGACGCACAATCTGAGAATTTGTGAAGGACGTTCACAACGCACACCTGATTTCCTAGCATCAGGGCAAGTACAAGAAGGTAGGGCGCGGACTTCAGGGCGTGGACGTCATCATAGGGCGCGGACTCCAAGGCACGGACTTCAGAACAGGGCACAGACTTCAAAACAAGGCGCAGACTCCAGGGCGTGACACCATTACAGAAATAGGGGTGCGCACATGGGGATGCACTGAAAAGTAGGTTGACCTCTGGCATGGGATTCCTCCTTCTTCCTATTTAATGGTCTTGAAAGATGGTGTCCCTCCTTTTCATGGAAAAAGGGAAACATTAAATGCTGACACACCTTGTTTTGGATTCCTTATATTTGTGGGGAGAGAAGTTGGCAAAATTAAACATATGTTTTCGCTGAATGGGCAGTGTCAGGGCACGGACTCCAGAGCGGACAATTCACAGAGGCGGAGGAACTTGAGAGAGCGCAGCTGAATCACAGACTCCATGGCCTGGAGTTAAAGTTAGGGCGCGGACTTGAAGTCAGGGCGTGGACTCCAAGGCATGGACTTCAAGTCAGGGCGTGGACTTCAAGTCAGGACGCGGACTTCAAGTCAGAGCGTGGACTTCAAGTCAGGGCGTGGACGTGGTCGTCCAACACAGGAGGCATGACTTTGAAATGCGCTTGGGCTTGACATCCTTCAATCCATCCTATTCTTGGAGCGGGTGAACCATTAATTTCAACCTCAACAACTTGTTTTGGATTTCGACAAGTCAATGAAAGCAAGAGGCCAAATTAAGAGCTCCACGGACTAAGATTTGGAAGAAACTTCATGGAAGAGCATGTCCCATCGTTGTGGTGGAAAATGTTTCTCCTTACTTCTTCTAACACTTCAAACTACTTTGAACCAACATATACTTTAGGGTGTAAAACAAAGACTCTAAATTCTTTGATTTAGGAAATGGTTAGGACACTTTGAGGAAATATTTTGGAAATGTTTTGGAAATGTTTAGGCAATATTTTGAAAATGTATTGTACTCGATAAAATCATTATTTTCCTATTTTTCTTGCTTCATTAATTAGGAAAACTTTTCTATTTTTTTACTCCAATCCTAAAATTCTTTTATTCCAACTCATTGTCATTCTTTTTTTTGGTGAATCATTCCCTGTCCTATTTTTGTTGGCTTCATTCCTTAAACTCTTCCATCCTAAGTTAATGCCATTTTTTATTTGTTCCATCATTCCCTTTCCTATTTTTTCCATGAATTAGGAAAGCTCTCCCATCCCAACTCTATGCCATTCATTTTAGGTTGGATCATTCTCTCTCCTATTTTTTTTGCTTCAATCCTAAAACTCTCCCATTCCAACTTGTACTTATTTTTTTTCTTTTGGTTGAATAATTCTTTTTTCTATTTTGTTCCTAAAACTCTCCCATCCCAATTCATAGTTCTTTTTTTTTCCCCTAAATTCATTCCATTTCCTTTTTTTTGGGCTTCATTTCTAAAACTCTTCCATCCCAACTCAAAGCCAAATGTTTTGTTTTGGTTCTATCATTCCTTTCCCAATTTTTTGGATCATTCCTAAAACTCTCCCATCCCAATTTATAGTTCTTTTATTTGGGCTTGAATCATCTCCTTTCCTATTTTATTTTTGCTGATTTCCTAAAGTTCTCCCACCCCAACTCAAAGCCATTATTTTTTTGTTTCTGCTTCATTCCTAAAACTCTTGCATCCCATCTCCATGCCATTTTTTTTGGCTTCATCAACTCTTTAAAGTCTTAAACACTTCCATTTCAAGTCAATGCCATTTGTTTTTGGTTCCACCATTCCCTTTCCTATTTTTTTGGGCTTCATAAATTCCTAAAACTCTTGTATCCCAACTCCATGCCAATATTTATATGTTGAATCATTTGCTTCCCTATTTTTTTTGTTTTCCTATTTTTTTTTCTTCATTAATTTCTATAACTCTTTTATTCCAACTCCATGTCAATTTTTTTTGGTTTTGCCATTCCCTTTCCTATTTTTTTTCTTTGCTTCATTCCAAAAAATCTACCATCTTAATTCATTGCCATTCTTTATTTGTTGAATCATTCCCTTTCTTATCTCTTTTGCTTCACTAATACCAAACTCTTGCATCCCAACTCAAACATAAATTTTTTTATGGTACCAAATTGGAGTCTTTGCATTCACTTCCCATTTCTCATATAAAAAAATAGGTAATGAAAAACAAGATTTGTTTCATAATTTTTTCACATTTGTTTGCTTTTATTAACAACATTTAAAATGCACTTACACTCCAATGGATTGACATTCCTTTCTGTTCCATGTATGGTATATGGGACATTTAATTAGGGGGCAAAAGCATTTATTTTTATTTTTTTCTTTACAAGAAAAACTCTTCCATTTAACTCAATGTCTCAATGCCATTTTTTTCTCTTCACATGTCATAAAAAAAATAGAACATAAAAAAAATATGAAGTTAGTCTAGCAATCACCTCAAAGTCAAATTTAACTATTTAAGGGGTAGGGTTGAGGGTTTAGATTTAGGTTCACTCACTCACTCCATCCCAACTCCATTCCAACTCAATGATAAATTTTTTTACAATATCTTTCTATTCTCTTCACATGTCATAAAAAAATAGATAATAAAAAAAATGAAGTTAAAGGGCATCACATGCATTAGAAAATCAAGAATGACAATGGATACTTTGCATTAAATCTTCCGAAGAAAAATTTAACCCATTTGTTAATTTGTTTATGGTACATGGGGCAAAAGACTATTTAAAAAAAAGAAAATAGGTGAAACAATTTTTTCTATTGGTTTAGTTCCCATTTTTTTATAAAAAAGAATTGTAGGCCCTTACATCGGATCCTACCCTTGGATTCCCTACTTGCCTTTAATTCTCTTCCTTGGATTTGTTTCTCACCATTTTTCTTTCCTAGAATTATATTTTAGCAAAAAAGCAAATTCAAGTATTTGTGTTTGGGATTTAGGAATTTAGGCTCCAACATTTTAACTTGTAACTAAAGTTTTGAATCATACTGATGATAAATTTACAAAAGTTTGGGTGACACCCATCCCTCTTTGGGGGCATTGAATTTCAAAGAACTTACATTCGAAGTCAATGCCAATTTTTTGGGTTGGATAACTTGGAAGGGAACCATTTCTAAAAAAATAGCTAGAAGGGATTGTTCTTGAATTGAAACTTAGATCTTCCATTTTTTTGGATTCACATGAAGGGACTAATATTTGAAAATGCTTCGTACGAGGGTTTTTTTTAACGTAATCTATAAGTTTCATTCTTTTGAATTCGTTATTCTTAGAAAGGGATTCATTCTTGAACAATTTCACTAATAGAGATTGTTTTTGAATGAGAACTTAGAGCTTACATTCTTTTGGATTCACGTAAAGAGATTCATTTTTGTAGATGCTTCATGCTTGTTATAAGTTGTTTTTTTAAGAACTTCAAAGTTTTGTTTACTTAGATTCACGTGGAAGGGAGTCAATTCTCAAAAGTAATTGATAGATTGAATTTTATTAATGAACCAATAGGTTTTATTTTTTCAAATCCATTATTCCTAATTAAGGATTCAATTTTAGGCATATTAACTACAATAAATTTATTTAGGAAACGAGAAATTACAAGTTATATTTTGTTCTAAACGTAAAGGGATTCTTTTTTTTAATACTTGGCACAAGGGACTCTTTCTTAATTAAACATATAAGTGAAATTGAAATAGAGTGATTGTGAATGCCAATCCACAATTATGAATCATTGCTACAAGAAATTCATTTTCACATGAACTTACAAGTTAAATTGATTTCGATGCATGAGAAAGGTTCTTTTCTAAAGGTAATTGCTACATCGATTTGTTATTTTATCTACCCTAAGCCATTAACTCAAACCCGAAACCCAAAACTCAAACCCGAAACCCGAAACTCAAACCCTAAACCCTAACGCTGCACTCTTGAAAACCTTGCCCACGATAATTCAAGAAGTTGGAGGCTGCAACTTCACTACGCTGGCGCTACTCAGGGCGCGGACGTCATCATAGGGCGTGGACTCCAGGGCGTGGACTTCTAGTGAGGGTGTGGACTCCAGGGCGTGGACTTCTAGTGAAGGTGTGGACTCCAGGGCGTGGACTTCAAGCAAGGGCGTGGACTCCAGGGCGTGGACTTCAAGTGAGGGCGTGGACTTGAAGTCAGGGCGCAGACTCCAGGGCGTGGACGTCATCAAAGGGCATGGACTCCTGAATAGGGCGCGGACTTCAGGGCGTGACTCTACTACAGAAATGGGGGTGCGCATTTGGGGATGCAATGAAAAGTAGGTTGACCTCCGACATGGGATCCCTCCTTCTTCCTATTTAATGGTCTTGGAAGATGGTGTCTCTCCTTTTCATGAAAACAGGGAAACATTAAATGCTAACACAGCTTGTTTTAGATTCCTCATATTTATGGGGAGAGAAGATGGCAAAGTTAAACATATGTTTTCGTTGAATGGGTTGTGTCAGGGCGCGGACGCAGGGTGCGGACTTCAAGTTAGGGCGTGGACTTCAGGGCATGGACTTCAAGTCAGGGCGTGGACTTCAGGGCGTAGACTTCAGGGCGTAGACTTCAGGGCGTGGACTTGAAGTTAGGGCGTGGACTTCAAGTCAGGGCGTGGACATGGTCGTCCAGCACAGGAGGCATGACTTTGAAATGCGCTTGGGCTTGACATCCTTCAATCCATCCTATTCTTGGAGCGGGTGAACCATTAATTTCAGCCTCAATAACTTGTTTTGGATTTCGACAAGTCAATGAAAGCAAGAGGCCAAATTAAGAGCTCCACGGACTAAGATTTGGAAGAAACTTCATGGAAGAGCATGTCCCATCGTTGTGGTGGAAAATGTTTCTCCTTACTTCTTCTAACACTTCAAACTACTTTGAACCAACATATACTTTAGGGTGTAAAACAAAGACTCTAAATTCTTTGGTTTAGGAAATGGTTAGGACACTTTGAGGAAATATTTTGGAAATATTTCGGAAATGTTTTGGAAATGTAGTGTACTAGATAAAAGGATAAAAGTGCATTGTGTTTAAAATGAAAGAAATAATAGGGAGTTATCTAAAATTCTAGGGCTTTGATACGCCACTTGAATTTTTAATTCCATCATTCCCTTTCCTAATTTTCTAGGCTTCATTCCTTAAACTCTTCCATCCTAAGTCAATGCCATTTTTTATTTGTTCCATCATTCCCTTTCCTTTTTTTTCCATGAATTAGCAAAGGTCTCCCATCCGAACTCTATGCCATTCTTTTTGGGGTGGATCATTCCCTCTTTTTTTTCTATAGATGCTTCATTCCTAAAACTCTCCCATGGCAACTTATACTTAATTTTTTTTCTTGTGGTTGAATAATTTTTTTTTCTAATTTGTTCCTAAAACTCTCCCATTTCAATTCATAGTTCATCTTTTTTTTGTTGAATCATGCCCTTCTCTATTTTGTTTTTGCTTATTTCTTAAAATTCTCCCATCCTAATTCTAAAATTCCCAACTCAAAGCCTTTATTTTATTTTTGCTTATTTCCTGAAGTTCTCCCGAAGCCATTAATTTATTTTTGCTTATTTCCCAAAGTTCTCCCACCCCAACTCAAAGCCATTATTTTTTTGTTCCATCATTCTCTTTCTTTTTTTTGTTTTTGCTTCATTCCTAAAATTCTTTCATCCCACCTCAATGCCATTAATTTTTTTTGTAAATCATTCATTTTTTTTTGTAAATCATTGATTAGCGAAATAGATCCATCTCAACCCAAGGCCATTTAATTTTTGTATTCCCTAAACCCATTCTTTATTTTTGGGGCTTGATTTGCAAGATTATTCTATCCCAACCGAATGCCATTCATTTTCTTGTATACCATTCCTTCCCAATTTTTTGCTTTTATCCATCATTCCTTTGCCTATTTTGCATATATATATATATTTCCATTAACAACATTTCAAAAGCGTTTTTTCCTAGTAAATGACATTTGTGGTCCTTTTCTAATTTTATTCATTGATTTGTGTTTGGAAATGAATTGTACTCCAATTCAATGACATTTTATTTCATGGTATAAATAATTTTAATATGTATGAAGTGAACAAGTCGTTCCAAATGAGTACGTACAAAAAATGAACGAAGTCACTTTGGGCAAAACCATTCAAAATAAAATCATATATATTTCATAATTCATATGCATAGTGTAATACAAAGTAAGAAAGTATATAAGCCTATATAATGCTAGGAAAATAAGTCTTCTAAGAAAACCTAAGCTCACTAGCTAAAACACTCTAAACTGTACTCAGTCCATGTTCATTGGACTGCTTGCATTGCCACTTGGTCCAGCCTCATTGCCATGTATCCCGGCGCGGACTGGAAGGTCTTCATCTGAGCCCAAACGAAGTCTACGAACTGCGGATCGGGTTCTCCTTGCTGGTCCGTCTTCCTCTAATATAGCCCTCAATATTTATGATTGTTTGAGGCTCTCAAGACATTGCAGAGTTCCTGGGCTATGTTGTTCCATCAAATAGTCCATCCCTTCATCTTGAAAGGTTTCTCTCCACTCTGACTCTAATAGTAGTGCAAGTTCAACTGGGTCTGGCATGTCAATGTCTCCCCCGATACGCATCTCGTGATCATCAGTAATGCGATGTCCATCAACGCCCCACAACCATCCACGAGGATGAGGGCCAAATTGGAAGTATTGTCCAGCCTCATTCCAATGTCCATTGAAGCATTGAAAAAAGAAATTCTATCGTCCTTGGCTGAAGTTGTCCTTTAGTGGAACCAAGTGGTGGCATACCTCGACAATTTTAGATGGACCTATTTCCCAACCCCATTTGGTACAAAGGTGTTGTTTGCCCAACGAATAGATGTTCAATTTCCAGCTCCACACCAAGTCTGTTCCCCACTTCGACGAATGATCAGGCGCATTTTCTTCATTGTATTTCCAATGCGGTGGCATGTAGGGAACTAATCCAACAACTCATACAAGCGCTCATGGAAAGGAGTCTTGCACAATGAACAACGTCGGCGAACAATCATCAAGCTAATTAGGCAGAATGGATGGTACAAATGTTCGCACGTGCCTAGATGCACTCCACCTTCCAGGCCAAATGGATTAAGGCAAATGGGACATGTAGTTCCATCATGCACGAAGGTTGAAGGGTTTGGCCACAATAGTAATGGATTGCCCTGATGGTCGACGGCAGTGCCAACTTGATTCTTGAAATTCCAACCATGTTTGGACCAGTCGATGGTTGTTGGTTGACCAGTAATGTCGATGGTCGCCATTTCATCCATGTTGAAATGATCATCCACCAGGGCCCACGATGTCAATTCAAAAACCCTCTCTTGATTGTGTGCGCCGCAACTGTGGTCAATTTTTTTGAATTCTTCCACCATTTGCCTAGTCCTGTCAACACTGAAGACATATGCCATCTTCCATTGGTAATACTGCTCCATCAACGCATGCAATTGATTTTTCAATCTCAAATTCTTTGCAAGCGCGTTCGTCAGTTGGGTGCTTTGGTCAACAGGCATTGCTGCAACTTCATTCGTGGGTAATTCTCCAAAGGACAATGAATCATCTTGAGTATTCATTGTTGCACCAACTTCTGCATGTTCCAATGGAATTTGAGAAGTATTCAAAGGCCCTTGTGCTTCCCCTCGTGGATCTTGACTAGCATTGGCCATTATTACTGCCTGGAGAGCGTGTCGAAGTGCCTCCATGTCACGTTGTTGTTGATTGATGATGTTGTCTTTCTCTTGGATTTCTTCCCTCAATTTGTTAACATCATTATACAAAGAACGTAATTCCGCATTCTTGTCATTCACTTCGGTCAACAAACTCTGGATTCAGTTTGTAACAGCTGTAACATGGACAACTCCTACTACTGGTTCGTCCGTAGGTGGCACCTGTTCCTCCACAACATTTTCAGGTAAAACCTCAACAGTTGCACGTGCAACCCTTCTCCTTTTAGCACGTTGTTGTTGTGTTCTATGGCTGACTGGAACTACCACACGAGATCCATCAAAGTCGTTGTCCGTAGATGAGTCCGGAGTCTCATATGTTGGTGGTGATTGAACTTATATAGTTATTTTCCCTAGACCACCTTCTGGGTATCTTTTTACCCCTCTTGGAATGAATCCATTTGCTGAGGTAGGAATATTGACATCTTTTTCCATTGTCTTCAAAGTTGACCAATCCACTCTCTTGTTCAACTTCACCTCCGCATGGACCCCTCGTGCAATGAAAAGATGCACTTCATTGCGCGGGACGGTCGCGACATCATACAACACTTGGACCACCTCAATGCATCGGGTCGTGAACTCCTCGTCAAGGCAATGCTTCAAATTTGCCTTGTGGAAGCGTCTGTGGAAGTTGTGGCGCTCTTCTGGGAAGACCTTGTCAATGTGGCACCACTCGATGTAATTGACGCAGTCATCAAAGGTCCATGGATCAGGCACGTCCTCCCACCCCTTGAATGCAAACTTGGCAGGGTTACGTAGAACATGCAGTCGCTGACGATGTTTATTTCCTGGTCGAAGTCGGGTCTTGTCTCGTTCCTCCTTGGTCATTCTTGGTGGCGTAGCCATTTTTGCAGAAAAAATCGAAAACCTTCCACATGGCAATCAAGAGGACCCCGCACAACGCTCACAACCAACTCAATGAAGAGGTGGAAGGTTGAGAGTATGTAGGGCGGGGACGAATGGGGCAGGGACGGCTTTATATAGTGGGAGGTGGGGGATGCCAAGGCGCAGACGCCATCGATGCGGGGGCGCGGACGCCATCGAGTGAGGGCGCGGACATGAAGGCAGGGCGTGGACGCCATCGAGTGGGGGCGCGGACGTCAAACCAGGGCGTGGACGACATCAATGTAGAGGCGCGGACGTGAAGTCAGGGCGTGGACACCACGTGCCAAGGCGCGGACGTCATCGCGGTTGGGGCGTGGACGTGTGGGAACGGGGCGGAAACGTGAAATGATGGGGCGGGGACGTGAAGAGATGGGGTGGAAACGCGAGAGGATGGGGCGTGGACGTGAGGGGAGGGGACTATATAAAGCGAGTCCCCGCCCTCATTTTTTTGCCAAGTCCGCACCCTATGCCTCACACGCTAGTTCTAACGGCCTATGCAAGTGAGTTTGGTGGGTGGTAGGCTTAGCCCGCATATGTGACCCGATTTTTTTAAATTTTTTTTGAACTTCCGTGCTTGGGGAGAGATACGGAGGCCCATCGTATAAAATATTCTTCATTATGATAGGGGAAGGGAGTGGATCGGCGGAGAAACGTCCCATGTTCATAGATTTGGATGACGTCAGTGAGATGATAATTCCATCCACAAATACATTGGTGGCCTCAAGTTCATCGAATCCTTCCTCATCGGGCCAAAAGAAGCGCAAGAAAGCACCCAATCCCCATATGCCTCCACACAAATTCATAATTGAAGGGAGAGCAATAGTTGTGGTGTTCTACACTCGTCGAAGTATAACTATGTTGACCAGGGAGTATGTGGCGCACAACGAAGAAGGATACCACAAACTGACGAGGGACCTGCGAAGGGAGCTGGAGTCCAAATTTGAATCATCAGAGAAATTCAACAATTTCTCTGATTATTGGTTGCACCAAGACTGGCTGGATAAACAGGTGGTCACCAAAGGTGTCAAATCTAAAAAACTAATCACCAAAAAAATATGAGGTTGAAGGGCCTAACATCCATAACCCCAATCAATTTATGGCTTCTCAAAATCTACTCTACAATTTTTTAAATGAATTATGAATGTGATTTTTTTCCAAGATCTAATGTATTTGAGGCTCATTTCTAAGAGTCCTCAATACTACAAAAAGTCAAGATTGCAATGGACACCCTTGCACAAAATCTAGAATAGAAAAATTATAATCATTAAAATAGCAACTTAATTGGATCTTATTTAACTTCAAAATATTATTGACACTAGAATTTGGTGCCTTAGGCATTTAGGAGTTAAGGTAGAGGCACTAATTGTCAACCATACCCAATATCCAACCTATAGAGTGTGCTATTTCCAACCTTAGTTTGAAACTCAAGCTTGGAATGTGTTTTTTTGGTCCTTCTCAAGGTTGGAACTAATAAGGTTATAACACATGTCCCGAAGTAGTAAGCAAGGAAAGTAGTTCTTGAATGATCAAAATTAGAAAATTCTAGATATTGACTACTGGAGAGACTACTGGCAAACAGGTGAAGTGTAATTTTTGGCTTCCAAAATTCACATGAGTTTCAATTTTGGGAATTAATTTCTAAAAATTTGCAATCTCCATATTTCCTATCTTCTTGAATAGGAAACATTAGATGGAATTTGAGGCTTGCAAAGGACTGTTTTAGGCCTGTTCTCCCTACAGTAAGGGAACAAGCAGCTGACAAGAAAAAAAAAATTCAAAAAATTTCAAAAACAAAATTAGTTCTTAGAATGCAAAAAAAATTTTAAATTTATTTATTTATTTTCAAAAATGACATGGCTGAGTCTCAGCCACGTTAGCCTGTTGCGTTGTCCCTGCTCTATCATTGCTGCAGTGCGTTCCCTGCCATGATAACTCAAGGCCTTTTAACAGCCTCAAATCCCATCTAATGAATTTCCACCACCTCATATTACTCACCATCTGCTCCAAAATTGCTTAAATCTTGCTTTTGGATTTTTTTAGATCAATGATTCCCAGGGTATTAAAATAGATAATTTCCACAGATATTGAAATGGATGATTTCCACAAGCACCAATCCATCATTTAAGGGTTAATGACTAGCTTGGGGAATGAGCTCTATTTGCAACAAATTTTAACAAACTTAGTTGAGTCCCTCCTTCATATCAAAGGTACAATTCAAGCAACGCTCCTTTGCAACTAGGTCCTACTCTGTCACAAGGTAAACCATCCCCATTATAGGCAGAATTACTAATTTGCCTACATTCTATTGCCAAAATTTTAAAAAATAAAATTCCACACAGAGACTAAGGTCAAAAATTGCACGAGCACTTGAAATTATATATTTTCAACAAAGTATAAATTTGTTATGAATTTTTGAAGTGGGCTGCCCAATTGGCCCAAGAGAGTTTTTAGATTGCCCCCAAAACCAATAAAAAGTGAATTTGGACCAACAAGAATTTCACTTCACCGTGTCCATTCAACCAACCAATCAATCCCTTGCCCACGTACCCACGTACCCATCCACCTATGGGATTTTTTTTTTCTTGGGATGGTTTATGATTGGCTAGGTTTCTCTCCAAAAACAATCCACAATGAGCATCTCTTGAAGTGTTTGACTTCAAAAAATCACACAAGGTAGAGTTTTTGTCCAAATCAAAAGTTTTTTTAGCTATAAAAGACAACTTGACTAACAACATGGGAAAAAAATTTAATTTGGAGGACCAAGGTAGCCCTTGAATGTAGATAGCATCTACAAAATGGTTGATTGAGCATTTAGAGTTTAAAATTGGCACATTTCACTTAATACTCAAAGAAATAGGTGAAAAATGCATGAAATTGCCAAATTCCTCTTCAAAAAACCATTAAATTTGGGTGGACACTAGGAATAGATAATTTTATGGATGAAGATTTTTATAGATGATAATAGAAGATTCCATCAATGTTTTTCTTACATTCATGTTTGCTACTTAGTGTCCATTTAGGTCTACCAACAAGAAGAAAAAAATGATTGGCGAGAAGCATGAAATTCACAAATCAATTCTTTACATAGTTCTATAATTTAAGGTAATAAGCTCTAAAATTGCCCACATCCTCAAATGTATACTACGTGTACATGTTGCTTTTTCATAGCTTTTAGCAATATCCAAACAATGTATTTTTAGGAGGTGGGCAATTTTAGAACCCTATGCCATTTCAACTTCAAAATTTTATAACTAATTCCACAAAACTCCAAAAGAAATGAAACAACTTGGGTTAGATGTCAATTCCACTCGTTGTTCAAGGAAAATTTACTAAAAATTATTTCAAGAAGCTTTCCCTCCCTAAAATTGAGTTTCAGCTCTTAGGTGGACAATTTCTATACCTATTTCATAGTGGTTTTTTCATAGTTTCACTTTTGTTATGTTTTGGAAAAATAATGAGGATTGTCTTTCTAAGTTATTGATAAATTACTACCTAGAAGATATTTGCATCTTCTAAGTACGTAGTGATAGGATTGTCAATTTCAATTAAAACCACTTGATTTCCAAAAGGGATACACGTGGCATTGTCCCATTGGTTGTTAAGATTTTACAAAATTTCTACAGTGATAGGATTGTCAATTTCAATTAAAACCACTTGATTTCCAAAAGGGATACACGTGGCATTGTCCCATTGGTTGTTAAGATTTTACAAAATTTCTACGAGGGGTACACATGTAATTTTCCTACTAGTTATAGAATTTTTGAACAAATCCCTTATGTGAAAAGAATTTATAAATTCAACGTGTGAAACCTATTCCAACATCCATATTTGTATTCATGGTGAACTTGTGGAAGTTGCAAACCATATGGGATATATGTGTATTTTTGGCTTGTGAATATGTATGTATTTTGTATTTATATTTTGCATTTGTATTTTGTGAATGTATCCATATCCAGATTTTGTCCATTATCTAAATTTGTATCCATATATCGTATTTGTATTTGTATTTATATTTATATTTTATATTCATATTTTGTGTTTGTAATTTGTATCCAAATATGGACAGCAAAGATCGTTTGCTCCCTCAACATCAATAGCTTTGATTTTTTTAGAAGATTGATGGCATTTCTTGAACTCATATCAATGGTTCTTGATATTTCCAAGGAAAGGGGGAGAGGAAGTGAAATGCAAACATCATATTTGCATTTTTTTGGTACATAGTAATTTAATATCAGTGGACCAGGACAACGCCTGGCGAAAAGAAGAATCCATATTTTCACATTTTCAAAAGCTTGAGTTGAATTTTTTTATACAGGGGATGTTCACTTGCTCAATAACTACAGTGTTAGAAGTGATGTTCACAGCAAGAAAAAATGGAAATATTGCATATTATGTGGAAGAAAACCCTGTAGTAAAAACAAATTAAAGGAATGTACCTTCAACTTGCTGTGTTCAGCTCCTTTTTTTTGGCCTCACGCTGCAAAAATATATGCCATGTGCTGTTGGCATAGGCAAAATAAAAGTAAAAGTAATTTTATAATTTTTTGAACCAAAAATAACTAAAAATATCCCATAACTTTCACCCCATAGGTCCAAACGTTATGAAACAAAGCCTGCGCACCCCTCCTTGTAGAAGGCTTTTCAATAGTATCAAGAACGTGATTGGGAGACACAGTCTAGGAAATCTCAACGTAACAAACAAGTCAAACAAACATACAAACATCCTAATTTAATAAATGGATACCAATGAGACAATCAAGCATGAGAATAAGGTAGAGCCACCCATTACCAACCTAGCCCCATCAACAATCTGTAGAGTAACAAAAATTCAACAAAGGTTTGGACTCATTTCCGACCATCAGTTTTATGACACATGTCCCTGATTTTGAGTGCCAAAGTAGTCTTTAAATGAACGCTTATGGAACACTTCAATCATTGGTTATGGGTTTGGACTAACTTTTGGCTTCCAAAATTTATAGTAATTTCAATTCTTGAAATAAAATTCTTGAAAGATTTGCAATCCACATGATTTCTATCTTTCTACATAGGAAAAATTTGCATTGCTTTATAGTGCTCCAAAAGCAAAATTGCTTAAGTGATTGGTTATGGGTGGCTTCACTATGAGTGCTTTTCAATGAGATGGCAAAAAACACACTTAGAAGAGTTTGATGGGAAGTATATACTACTTAACCTTTCAAGCAATGGATTCCACCCTAGCAATTTAGTTTACTATTTTTAGACATTGCTCTAAGACTCCTACTCAAACTTGAGAGAACACCACAATTTACACTTACTTATGCATCCATGGATTCATCCCCAATTATTTGACAAATTCCCTAAACAATTGAAATTAAACTATAACCATTTAGGAACTCATGAACTCAAACAAATTAACCTCATGGATTTCCACCTTCATTTTGCCTCATCCACAATCATGTATAATTCATGCAACCTTGAGCTTTAAAGACTTTGGGAAACCATTTTTGTCATCAAGGTTTTTTAGTGAATAATTCACTTGTTACTATTTTTTTTTGTCTTGGCAAAGCAAAAGTTCAAGTAACACAATGGCAATGAGTCCTAAGTTGTGTTTATCCACTACACAACTCTTGCTATGACCTAATATTTCTCTTTAGAACAATTTTTATCTAGCCTTCAAGGCCTTTAATATTTTTGCTCTTTCCCAATGAAATCTATGCCTACAAGCAATCAACGTCTTGACATACATGGCTCATATTGAATGCCTAGCTAGGAACTCAATGTTTTTTGGTTTAACCCTTAAATGTTGACCTTGACATTTGGCATTTAATGGATGACAAGGAATCCTTCTAGTAGGGTGTGAGCGCTTATTTACCCACCCTTGGTAAATCAACAAACACAACCAGGTTCTTAAAATCGGTCCTATCTTATGGGTGTTTTACCAGATTCTTAAAATCGGTCCTATCCTATGGGTGTTTTAACGTTGGTCCATTGTGCCTTCCAAGCAATTGATATTTTCTAATTCCTAAGTATGTTTCAAGCATGCAAAAACCCAACCAAACCAAGTTTTATCCTATTAGTGATTTGGTAATTCCTAATTCTGATGAGCCACTGAAGTTATTTTGCAAAAGGTGATTCAGATACAAAATAAGTATTTCATCTTGTAGATGATTAATTCCCCTTTCCAAAACTATAAAATTCACCCTAATCGGACACTCCTAGCAAAAGATACAGGTAGATGAAGTTTGATTGCTAAATGGTTCATCAAAAACTTCATCCACGGTTTTAGTTTGGTTCCCTAATTCAAAAGACCTTGGGGTTTTGAAGATATACTTAAAACATTTCTTACTACCCAACTCTGAAGTTTGGTCTTAAGTTGACACATCTATTGAAGTTTCATCCAATCCCAGCCTAGAACTTCATCCTTTAATATCTTGTTGGGTTTTTAGTTTTTTCTTGAGTTTGAAGTTTCATGGGTTCTAATTATCCTCCTCTACAAGTTTGTGGTTCTAAGTTATCATTCTACTCTCAATTCTAAGCTCTAAGTTAGCCTTCCTTGTTCTTCTTGGTTCCGGCCTGACTCTTGTTACTTTACTAATTTTAGAAATTTTACCCCTTTTCATGTAGTTCTCTATTCTAGGATTCTAGATTGGGTTCACACTTGCTAATTGAATCTTTCTACTAGAAGTTAACGATGGATGAAGTTTAACTACTTAAATGGTTCTTCAAACTTCATCCATTAATATCTATTAATCTACAATTTGAAATTAAGTTTTTCCTTCAGTGCTGGATTCTAATTAATATTCTCTGTTTTACTAATTTGACTTGTTCCAAACTTTTGGTTTTGTCAAAATTTCATTCAATTTAGACTCTAAACTTCATCTGTTCCTAACTTTCTTGTTTTAAGTCGGAATTCTAAGTGTGAGATGTTTTTGAAAACCTCCAAGAAAGATCTACCATCTAATCTGATTATCTTTAACTAAAAACTTTGTCTTGATACTCTGAATCCTATTTGTAATTCGGCCCTATGGTATTTTATCCTATTTTCAATAATTCAAAAGGAAGGGAAGAAATTAATGTTTTACCTCAAAGTTGGGTTCGTTGTTGAGGTAATTGTAGGCATCTTGGAATGCTCCATCATCTGCTATCTTCCAAAATCATTTGATATTTTTGCCCACGGCTTAAAAGAGGGGTTTAGATACTCTTCTAAGTCCTATTTTTCTCTAACTCCTTTCCTCCTTTTTATCTTTCCTTCTTTTCTTTTCCTATCTTCACTTATTTCACGTACTTCAAAAAATACATAAATTGACCCAATACACTTGATCAATCTTCTTCTGATTTCCCTTATCTCAATTCTAATTGGTTGTTCTAGATACTTGAGATTTCTCCTTCTTCTTCAACTTCAACTATAATAATCTAACAATTTGGTCTTCAACTCACAACTATCATTCCTATTGAGTTTTTGAACTCAAACTTAGTCTAAGCTAGAAGAGTTGAAAAAGTGGTGAGATAGAACTTTGTTTTGCATTCTTCCTTGCTAGTCACACCTCCCTAATCTATCCTTCTTCCCTTCTAATCTATTTTCTAATTTTCTTATCAAATGCTTTAGCTCTTGGTCTGACTTTTGACAGCTTACTATTTTTAGACTTCTAATATGTTTTCCTTGTAGAAGCTAAAACTAGCTTTCTAAGTTGATGTGGAACTTGCAAATTGAACTTTCCTAGTAGAAGTTATGCATGAATGAAGTTTTAAGTCCTAATTAGTGTTTGAACCTTCATCCGCTTATAACTTTCTCAATTCAATTCGGTTTTCTTTGTAATTTATGTTGTTGAAAATCTCTAAGCCTCTACTATTAGATTCTTAACTCAAATCTATACTATAACCCCCATCTAATGGTCTGACTTTGCTTTTAGCCTTGGCTCTACATACACTCTAACTCTCAGACTACCTTTTGGTAGTTTACTATTTTTAAACTTCTAATATGTTTTCCTTGTAGAAGATAAAATTAGCTTTCTAAGTTGATGCGGGACTTGCAAATATAACTTTTCTAATAGAAGTTATGCATGGATGAAGTTTTGAGTCCTAATTAGTGTTTGAAACTTCATCTGCATATATCTTACTCATTTTAGCTCGGATTTCTTTGTATTCTATGTTTTTGGAAAGCTCTTGACCTCTACTATGAGATTTTGAACTTCAATTTGTACTAACCCTTCTTCTTAGCGGCTTGACTACACCTTTGGTCTTTCCCCTAAAGAAAGACTAATATTAAAAATGACAATTTGACCAAACTAAGGCCAAAAGGCCTAACTACATAGAAATGATCAAAAGAAAGGAGAGGTTCAAAGCTTCACCGTCAAAATGAAAATAACTAAGAGTTCAAATCCCGCGAAGTCAAAGCTTCGCCATATTCTAAAGGATATACAATTTCCTCCTTCACTCTAAAACATGCAAAGTCAAAGCTTCGCTGTATTTTAAAGAATATACAATTTCTTCCTTCACTCTAAAACATGCAAAGTCAAAGCTTCGCCGTTCCAAATGAGATAAGAAAATTATAAGGAAATACTCCCACTTCCACTACAAGTTAGTACAATCATAAAAAAAACTCTAGAGACCCCCACAAAGTGGCATCGCCAAGGTACGGAGTGGGGTTTCTCTCTAGAATTAGTACAAGCCAAAAATCCAACAATAATGACCCAAAACCCAAGTTTCAATGACAAAAAACAACCAAGATGAAGCCAAGATTTGAAAGAACTTGGCCAAGGACAACACGAAGGAATTAACTTATCGAAAGAAAACACATTCGCAGGCTAAAGGCTCTCCTAAGCGGCATCACCAAGGTACGGAGGGGAATTCTTTTAGGACTAGTAAGATAATTCTACAACAACTCAAATCCAACGCAATAAGTCCACGAAAACACAATGACTCAAATCAAACTTGAAGGGACCCCAATGTCCTTCAAGAGAGCTTGAAAAGTATCAACAATGGGCTAAAAATACCCGAAAAACACGAGAATTTGGCAACGTGGCCGAAAATTGGCCAAAATTCAACTTAATGGATCCAAATGAAATGAGGCGGTTCAAAATGAACCTAAGGGGTGTTTTGAGAGGAGAATGGGTGCCCTTATATACTCTCCCAAGGGCACCCCCCCCCTCCTCTCTTTTCCTACAAGGTAATCTTATCAATTAAGATTTTCATCTAATTTGCCCAATTTTCACTTCTACGCTGGTCCAAATTCCTAACTTTTGGAGAAATGCTCCAAATCACAAACGGATTGCGCCATTGGCTTCAGAAGGCCATTTTTAGTCTACAAGAATCCCCACCCCTTTTTCCTACATCAAAATCACAAAGATTTCTAGCGCTAACTAGAAGACCAAAATTGGATAAAAGCCCAACTTTTGGAGATCAACTTTTCTAAGAAAAGTAATTAGCCTAGGCTCTTTATTAGGTGTAAGGAAGTAATAAAATACCCCGCTTCGACCTTAATCCGATTCCGTATGTTCCCCGTACGCCAGTCAACTCCACGATTAATCTTTAAATTTGCCAATTTTGGAGGATCTTGATGGTTTTGCATCTTCTGACTATTGGAATGCCACGAAACTCATTGGAGCTTGTTATTAAAATAAAAGAACCTACCCTGATTTTTAGTGAGATTTTACCGTTGCTAGGGTAATTTCTAGGAATTTCCCATCATTACTTCCAACGGTTGACTACCTAGAAAAAGATCTTTTGAAGATAAAAAAAACCCGAGAATTTTCATGGAACCTCTCATGGAGTTCCACAAGGGATGTGTAAACTCATATTTCCGTTTTGCACATCTAAGGAAGGAGAATCAAATCCTACTATCTCCTTTAACTTTCGGTAAAAAGGGAATCTTCCAAATAGAAGGGAATCTTGGCGAGCCAATTGCTCCGTTGGACTCCTGGCATGATTTCCACTTTGAACTACCGTACTTAAGTTGTAGATGCCTTCTTATGATTTGTCTTGAGTTTTCTTCACTTGTAGGCTAACAATTGGAGTTTCTACTATTTTGCCAATGGAATGGGAAAACTGAAACCTCTCTTTAGGAATCTATACTAAGGTTTTTACATAGTTCCCTTGGACCAATTTGGTTAGGATTTGTCAGTGAAAGGCAGATTTAGACAAGTTGGGCAATTTCTACTAAATATGGTTATTTTGTACAATTTCTGGATTTCTACCCTATCTACCCTATCTACATGCAAGATTTGGTTACAAATAACAAGAAATGCCTCAATTAGGACCAATGTTCATATTGGTATGTGACATCTCCGTTTTGGTTATTCACTCTTTTTTGGACTTTTTGTATATAAAACTACACTCAAAACTTTATAAAATCCAAAAAAAACAATTCCGAATCATGAGTGACCAAATGGGCACTCACATAGGATAGAAATGCAACTATTCATCCTTGAAATTTTGTTGTGAAAACGGAATGTCTTTTGTAGTAGTTTGACTTCCAATGAGTGTTTTTGCTATTTTTGAAGCCAATGATTTACATGGTAATGAAAAGGGATGATTTCCAAAGTCACTTGTTTGTCCTTTAAAGGTTAAGGAATTCAATAAGCTATTTACAAACCACTTGAACAAGGCTCCCAACCTCTTGTGGGCCTTATGCGAGCCTTCTCCGTCTTCTTTTGTGAGCTTCACAACCATTTTTTCCGAATCTTCCCTTGCATGCTATTGCTATTGTCTTTAGTTTCTTGTCACTTATTGAACCCCATCTTGAATTGGTCGGGTTGAACTGACCCCCTCACTTGTCCCCCTAAAGTCATTCTAGGGGTGCATGTAAAATAAATAAATAAACTATTTTGTGCTTGATTAATCCTTAAAGGCCATTGGGTGACCTTAGAAATCATTAGTTTTCATGACCTTGTGAAGCATTGGCTTAAAAAATTGCAAAAGCACTCATTGGAAGTCAAAGTACTATAGAAGATCTCCCCTTTCTACACAAAATTCTAAAGATGAATAATTGCACTTCTGTCCTACATGGAGAGATTCTCTATCATCCATCGGATGCCAAACGTCTGCCTCGATGTTAATTTATTGTGTACATCTTTCCTAGCTAATTTGGAGACTCTAATTGCAAATATGCATTCAAAATTTGCAAATTTTATCATGGGTAGCAAATAAAAATTTCAGCGTTTTTCCTCGGGGATGAGCGAGGGGTTTAGTTCACCCTTACCCTTGAATCCCTGTGCTCTCACTCAATTCAACTGCAAGCAACTCGTGCCCACCAGGTTGTTGTTTTTGGATCAATGTCCCCCTGTTGGCATCACTATAAGGCCAGTTTTTGGAGGGATGAAACCAAGGAGATCAGATTTCTGATAGTCTAGCAAAATTTTGCCAAAAAAACCAGCCTTGGTGCCCACCTCCTTGCTTGGGAGTTCTCGCCATTTGTTGTGGGTTCACCTTGTTCCCTTCACTTGGTTGGTCTTGGATCTCGTCTGGGATTTTTATCCAATCTAAGGTAAACTAGCCTATGACAGTCCAAATGCCAGCCAACCCATCACAAGCAAAAAAAATTCTAGTGATGCACATTTCAAAAACTGGAATGTACACCATTAGTACAATTTTGCCTGTGGTGAGATGGCTCCCATTTGGGCAGAGTTACCTTAGTTATCATCCCTAGCGGCCGAGCTGCATTCGTGATTCTTCGTATTTCCTTTCAGGGTTTTTTTTGTTTTTTTTGTTTTTTTTTGTTTTTTTTGTTTTTTTTTGGCTTTGAACACAACCTCCAGAGTGTTTGATCAGGTTGGCCATCCATTCATCAACATCACAATCTTGGGCACCTTAGATCAAGCCCTCATTCACCACCTCTCAAACCCTAATCTCTTACCTGGACTCTTGATTTCTCAAGTTAATACCAGTTTGGGGCATGGGTATGGGTGCAACCTGGATATCAAAAGGGTTCTCAATAATGGTATCTCACCCCAAGCCCTGCCTGGTATCAATTTTCCCATATGGTGATCAGAACCAGTGATGTGGCAACAACTCTCTTGGGAAAATATCATGGTAGGTAACCAACCTTGGAGGTTTCAATTTTCATAAATTGAAGTGCATATCACTAACATCAATGAAATCAAGAAGCACTAAGAGTATCATTAACAGTATATTTGCATAGTAATACATGACATTTGGATCTTCAAGTAGCGATTCTAAGTACAATGAAACATCCTTTCATAGTTTCATTTGCAATGTAACATAGGATGTCATACAGAAATTTCCCACATTTTATGTGCTCTACGATAACCTATTGATAATGATTTAGTATAGTACCAGCATAATTTCTTGATTTGTGTGTAAATAATCTTGTTGCTGAGTTTATGAAACTGAGATTATTAGAGGAAAGATTGTGTGCTCAAGACTTAGGAGATGTTCCCACTTGGTATTAGAGGTGAGTGATGTTTGGAATGTAAATTTGGTCCAATAAAAGGTCTACATTTGTTCTGTCTTGAGGAGATGTTCCCACTTGGTATTAGAGGTGAGTGATGTTTGGAATGTAAATCTAGTCCAATAAAAGGTCTACATTTGTTCCTAAGACCTTCAATAACAACACGTTTAACACCAAGTATGAACATACTTTTAGAATGTGTAGGCAATGAAAGATATATGATTGAACATTGAGTAAACAGTGTCAAGAATTGAGAAATCCAACATGAAAGATCTAAACAAATCAAAAAGAGGTGGAGTGATATTAAACACCTCCATAATGTCAATTACACCAGATGTAAGTGTAAATAAAAGCTTGTAACACAAGAAAATGATACAATACAACATTTTATTCATTTTATTTCTTTTTAAGTTTAATGATATCATTGTGCATAATAGACTGTTATGTAAACCTTGGAGGTCCACCTTATACCACTGCATGTATAGAAACACAGAGTTCATGTTGATATTAATAAGGTAGGTACATCTAAAACCGCCACTTTTTGCTATTGAGCCTATTTTTTGTAATTAGATTGATCAAATTTTCATATGTTCTTGTTGGCAAGTGAAAGGTGGTTCCAATGCACCAGAGAATGTGGCATTTGGACACTGTAAGCAAAAGTTATTAAGGAACAAAGTTTGGTTCTAAAAGCATTTCTTCCACAAAGGTACATAATTGATTTTGGAGATGTACATATAGTATAGATGGCAGTTTAAGTTCAATGGCACATTTGGATGTACCTACCTTAACAATTTTAGTTGATTGAAATAATTTTCAACCCCAGTACCTTCTTTTTTAATGACACCATTCAAATTTGTAAACTAGTACTTGACTGGTATGCTGCAAACTTAACCCATGTCCAATATTGATTAATACCCTTAGGCAACCAGTATCTTCTTTTTCAATGATACCATTCAAATTTGTAAACTAAGGTAAACCAACCCATGATAGGCCAACTCCCTAATACAATCACCTAGAAACCCTCTCCATGAGAGTCTTACATCAATCCATGGCAAATTTTTTTTAACAAATGGGATTTATACTACATTAGGGTGATTTGTTGCCATATCAATGCTTTAAGAGATGGTCATGAAGTTTCTCTTGTAAGTCCAAATCGAGTCCATTATGAATTGTATTAGGCATGCTTATGTTGATTATGGACACATGGCTGCCCTAAATTAGTATTATTTCTGATGTTTATCACCCAGTCTATGGGTTGTTATGGAACTTTGATTTATTAAATGAAATGAAATTGATGCAGTCATCAAAAAAAATTGAGGACCACCTTTAGTGTTTCTTAAGCCTTCTACAATAGTGAAAATTAACCCTTTTGTCACTAACTTTTAGTTTCATACCACATCAGACAATCTGCTTATTATAGTCTGGTTTACCTTAGTACCTGATTGGTATGCTGCAAACTTGACCCATACCCAACATTGGTTAATACCCTCAGGCAATGGTGGCCATCCATGATAATTTGACCTCCTAATACTAGCCAAATCAACCCATTGTCTCAACTATAACCAATCATTTGTATTGTCCATTGAACTTCCCTACAAGAAAGTATGAAATCTAATCGAAAAATTGTCCTACTTCCTTTCTTCATTTAATCATCCTAGTATGTAAGCCATATTCAAAACACCAACAATCCCAAAAAATTCCCCCAAAACACACACACCACAAAGAGAGAGAAGAGATTAGAGCTTCTAAACCTAATCTCCTATACTAAAAGCCATTAGTTTAAGGATTCATCCATTAAAATTTCATTCCTATGTTAATTTATTGTAAATTGCACTAAATTGTGAAAATTTGCACTAATTTACTGTAAAATGCACTACTTTACTATGAACCTCCCTAATTTACTGTAAATCTCACTATTTTATTTTTTTCACCCTATTTTAAAGTGTCTACCACAATGTTAGTGTTCTTATATTGGTTCTTATAGTTTTCTAGTTCTACTAATTAATTTTGTAGTTTTTGTATTTGCGTTTTGAATTTCCAATTCCTCTTTAGTGTAATCTTCTTCATGTAGTATTTTGTTTCTAATTTCTCCTCATTTAATAATTTGCTTAATTTAATTAAATTCATGATATTTATTTATTGTCTTTTTAATTCACGATTCCTAATTTTTCTCCCAAATTTTTGCACAATTGCAATTTGTAAAGTTCACAGCATTGTTATAAAATTCCCATTCCTACCTATTGGAAAATTCACTAATTCATGATTATAGTGGATTTCATCCAACTAATCATTTCTAACTTGCAATTTCACCTAAATTGTTTAAATTTTCCTAATTCTAATATGTGAGCCAATGTGGTGGCTCACATTCACCTAAATGATTTTTTGATGAGGCCTTCTAAAGGAGCTAAATTCAAGTTCCAGACAAACAAAGTTTGTAGAAGAAGAATATAATACACAATGAAGATACTTCAAGAAATTAGGGTAAATATAGTTGCAATTGAGGTATGATTTGTATTGGAATATAGAAAACTATGGTAGAACTATTGTCATTCCTAACCAGGGATCCATATCCAACATGCAAAGTGCAGTTATTTTCAACCAAGGCTAGAATAGATTTCCAATCAAAGTTTGGAATGTTTTTTTTCTCCTTTTCAAGGTTGGGACTAATAAAGTCATGACACATGTCATGAGTAGTGAGTGAGAAAGTAGAAAGTAGAGAGCGGGGAAGTAGTTCTTGAATGATTGGAATTAGAAGAGTTTATACATTGGGTATGGGTTCAGATAAACGTTTGGCTTCTAAAACTCATAGTAATTTCAATTCAAGGCAAAAAAAATTACCCAAAAAAATACAATCCTTGTGATTTCTATCTTCCTACATGGCAGAAAATTTACATTGCTTAATATTGCTTTACAGCATTCATGGAATTGCTTAAGTGGTAAACTATAGGTGGTTCAACTATATGTTTACCACTTACGCACAAAATAAATTACGATTGGATCTACTCAGTCCTACACCAAAGTCCAACATTGCAACAACAATTCATTTGGTAGCAACCAAATTGAATTGAATGTAGTAACTCACAACCTAACCATACAAGAGAGATACACAATGTACAAGTGTATCTTCACTTGCTACATTTCCTTCACCCACTGAAGTAAGGTAAACCAACTTCCAAGAGGCAAACCACCAATGACAAGCATCTTGGGAATAATCTATTCCTAAGAGCTTTATATCAATCCATGATTAAAAAATTCTAATAAATAAGATTAGGACTATACTTAACATAAAACAACCCATTGTAGTTAGAATTAGGGATTGGGTTGCATGTCGTTGTTGAAATTTTTCAATTTTTTCCCACATAAAAACAAGTGTGAGAAAGAGTGAAAATTTGCTATGAATTTTTGAAGTGTTCATTGCATCATGGCCCAAAAGAGTCTGTAGACTACCCCAGAACCAACAAAATCTGAATCCATAATGCTCATCTTACTCACTTAAAGCACTTAAGTACTCACAATATTTTCTAATATGGAAGGCGTAAAAAGTCAATTTTTACAATGAATTCACACTAAAAAGCTCGAAGTGCCTAAAGAGGTTACTAAATAATCACTCCATTATTGTCATGTAGGACATTGATTGTGACCCAAATCTCACATATTAAAAAATTATAATGGGTTCATTTCCTAAGTATCCACTATGGGATCATTTCACCGCAGTGGGTTGTTCTACCTTACATTAGGTTGGTTAGTGGCCAAAGTCAATGCCTTGGGTGATGGTGATGGAGTTATTAGTAATTGCTTTAGAAACTTCTACCGTTTAGGGTAAAGTCATGACAACAAGTGATTTTTTTATTCCTTTATGTTGTGACCATATTAGGAAATGCTTTGGCCATGTTGGGAAATATTGCAACTTCTTTAGATGGTAAGATGATTGTTATGATTAGACTTTTTGTTGGTTTTGGAGTAGTTTAGAGACTCTTTTGGGCCAATTGGGTAGCACACTTCAAAAATTCGTAACAAATTCATATTTTATCAAAAAAGAACAAATTGTCAATTTCTCTTTTCATTTCTCACATTTATCTTTGTAAGGAAAAATATATGAATTTTTTGCTAATGGCAATAGGTCAAACCACTTGTTCTACTTGTCATAGGTTGGTTTACCTCACTAAATATATATTGGTGTCTTTTCAACACACCAATGATATCATACCATAAATTTGGTAAGAACGTTCTAAACATTTTGTGCACCTACATTAGGATTGCAAGATTGTAAGATTTGGGATTTGCTCCATGGTAGCTTTAGTAGAGAACTTAAATGTACACCATTTCAAAACTTAAATATATAATACACCAAAATTACAATTTTCTACACAATGGACTTATTTTCAATTGTGTTTGCAATGGGCTCATTTACTTTAAATTATGCAGGAACTTACTAAGTATTTTGTGTACCTACATTAGGATTGCATGATTTGGGATCTATTCCATGATTTCTTCAATAGCAAGTGATGTTTCTATTCTTCATTACCTTGTGATTTTTTTTCTAGTGGGACTCCAACAACATGCAAAGTCAAATGATATGTTCTAGTGCAATACCATATGTTGAGGTTAGATTCATTTTTTTGTTGTTGAATTTCCTTTCATTAACTCAATTTAGAATTTTTAGAATTTCATTTCATAGTATTTACAATATTTCAAGGCCTTTAGTAGCAAGGTGCTTACACCTTTATTATAGTACTTAGGGATTTATTGAATATTTTGGTACCCTTAGCAGTGGGTGAGGCAATGCAGTTGTCACAACTTTGCTAAAATATTCATGAGAATATTCATGACATTACCAATATAGGTACTTGCAACTTATTCAATATTCATGGCTTCACGGCTTTGGTGCTCTTCATCAAACACTCAAAGCCTTTGGTTCTCATGAAATTAGCTGGTTCACAAGCCATTGATGTAGAAAAAACAGAAGCATACACTATTATTAATGGAGTTCATTCTATTTTGTATTTTTTGATAAAGGGGTTGAAATTTGTACTTGTGTAGGTTGTGTGCACAATTATTGTTGTTGTAACTTGAAATTAGATAGGACTTTGACAATTATGGATGCTTTTACAAAAAGGACAAAGAGGTATAGACATAGACCCCCAAAGCAATTGTTGCCAATTTCATTTTGCAAAAAAATTAAAAAAGTGCAAAAAGAGAAATCTCTTGAGAACAATAATGAGGAAGATTATATAGAAGAAAATTAATAATTTTGGTAGACTTCAAATTCATTATAGGTCTAGGGTTTGTGCATAGTGCACTTTTTCAATTATGGATAGCATTGAGTTTCTTTGAATAAGGTTTACAAGGCCAATCAATCGTGAAGAACATGAAGCAAAATTGAATAAACTTTGTGCGTTGTTTTTGAACTACTACAAAGTCATGTAGCTATGGATGTTGTTGCAATTGTAAAGAAGCAACTTGGAAGCCTTGGAAATTAGTGAGTGAGACAAGTGAGCAAATGTTTGATGAGTCCATTGACAATATTAGCATCAAGAGACAATATAAAAGGCTTCATAAGTTATGAGAGACTATTGGTAATAAACAAACATCCCTTGACCTTCTACAAGTTGGGATGCTAATTTTCTCATTTCATAAATTGCATGTTTTTGTCTATTTTTTGTTTAATGTTCCATTGTAATTGTATGATCTTATAATTAATTTTAATGGGTCTTTTGTCAAATTGAACTTATAGTCTAGTTGAATTTGTGTTTTTAAAATGCTTTTTAAGGTTTGAATGTCCTCTGAATTACTTGATTATCATAGCCTTCTATACAGTCTCTCCTTGTTGCAATTTGATACTACTTGAGAAATTAATAATGTTCTTTATTTTTAAAGTAGGATTTCCAATCCAAATGTATTATAATAATTTGAGGTAGAAAACTTCTTTTTCAGCTATGCCAACATTTTATACCTAAGTTGCATTTTATTGGATGATTCATTTACTAATATATAATTTTTTGGTTCATTTGAAAAACCATTACTTTTAGTGACTCAATGAATAAGTACCTTTCTCTTCATTGTCTAGTAAGGTGTTTATTACTTCTTTTCATTTCACATAGATTTTTTAATTATTTGAATTTTTCTATTATCAATATATATTGAAAATAATTTAAGTCAATTGTTAAAAGAAGTATGTGATTTGCTTATTGACTCAAGAGATGCAAGACAATCATTGAGTATAGGAATTGTCCAACCTATAATTTTAGGTGTTTACTACTAAAAAATGTATGTTTTATGATTGCAAAATATAATTGCAGTGAGTCAAAAAATCTCAAAATATGACTCATGTCAAAATCATTGTAGATGATTCGGAACATGACTAGGTCCAATCATTACCGATGAGTCGTATTGAACATTAGTCATATTAGCAGTCATATACATTAAGGAGTATAATTAGCCATTTTTTTGCCAACATGGTGTACATATAACTCCATGTAGTCATATTTTTGGTTGACGTGAAATATGACCGCAGTAAATCATATTTTTGGCTAATGTGGAATATGACTGCAATGAGCCATATTTTGAATAACTTGAAATATGACTATGGTAAATCATATTTTGATTGACATGGAATATGACTACAATGAATCATATTTTTGGCTGATATGAAATATGATTGCAATAAGTCATATTTTGGTCGACATGGCATATGATTTTATACAATCATATTTTTGGTTGATGTAGAATATGATGTTTGTGAGTCATATTTTCTACTAATGTGGAAAATGACTTTCTCGAGTCATATTTTTGAATGATGTGAAATATAACTCATGAGTTATATTTTTTACTAATTCAAAATATGACTTTTGTGAGTCATATTTATAGTTGATGTAGAATGTGACACTTGTAAGTCATATTTTCTGCTAATGTGAAAAATGACTATCTTAAGTTATATTTTTGAATGATGTAGAATATGACTTGTGAGTTATATTTTTTACTGATGTGAAATATAACTTTTGTGAGTCATACTTATGATTGATGTGGTAGTTCACGTGAATGTGATTGGTAATTTATAACTAATTACAATTATGTTTTTAAAAGCGCAAAGCCACCTTTTGGTACGCATAAGTATAAGTAATTGAGTACTATATGACTACAAGAGATAATCATACAAGAAAAAATGTGACTTTCATCAATGACATTTACTAGTTACAAATACAAAACATATGTATATATATATATATATATATATATATATATATATATATATATGTATATATATATATATATATATATATATATATATATATATATATATATATATATATATATATATATATATATATATATATCACAATGAAGCATTTAGACAAGCCAATAAGGTCTATTTTCCTTACAATAATGTGAAGATGATTTTATTGGTTTGTAAGTAACCTCCAACAACTTTATTCCAACTTTTCATGTTTGCATATACAATTTAAAAAATGGGAGGTTAATTTTTAGTGAATGAACAATAAATCTCAACCTTCAAAAACTTACAACAATACAAAATATGTAGCACAAGTTTAAAGTAAGAATAATAATAATGATAATGAAATGAAAAAGAAGAAAAAAGTAATAAGCGTTAAGAGATAACAACAAGCAAGAGTTAAGATGCAACAAGGAGCTACAACTAAGAGATAACAAGAAACAACAAGAAATGAGAGTTAAAATGCAACAATAAGAAAACAAAAAGTAATAACAAGAAGAAAGAGTTTTGATGCAAAAAGAAGAAAGAATTTTGATGCAACAACAAAAAACAAGAAACATGAACTAAACAACAAGAAGAAACAAGAGTTAAACTATGAATTAAAAAACAACAAAAGACAACAACTAAAAAACAAAATTAAGAAGCAACAAGAAATAAAAGGTAAAAAACAACACAAGGCAAGAAAGAAGAGTCCAAAGAAGTGGCGGTTAGGGTTTCAAAACCTTAAAAAAGTGATAGCTAGGGTTTCCAAAACCCTAAAAAAGTGACGGTTAGAGTTTCAAAATCTTAGAAAAATAGCAGCTAGGGTTTCAACATCTTAAAACAATGGCTTGACCATATTTTTTTGGATTGCCTATATTTTTTCAGGGTTGCTCCAAAAAATATGATTGGAAATATAACTAAACCAAAAATATGACTAAGCACTTTTTCAACAATTTTCTTGCCGAAATTTACTTCGATCTGCCCAAAACAAAAAAATGTAATCTTTATGGAGATATGACTATAAAGTATGACTCAAAAAAAATATGACTATAAAATATGACTCCACGTCCCCAAATATATTCCCTATGGTTCCCTATAAAGTATTTGGCATTCCCAATGGATATATATTATATACCCACGAAGTACAAGGTCAAAATATGACTGCGACTAGTCGCTAGTCATATTTTCACAATCATAAAACATGCATTTTCTAGTAGTGGTTATTTTCTCATACACTAGAGCTACTTGAAAATTTTTAAGTGAATATGGAATGAACTCAAAAATTTCAAGCATCAATTAAAGTGGAGCTATAGGCATGCAACCACAACATATGGAAAACTTTCATTAAATTGGAAAAATCAAGGAAGAATGATGGCTCATATAGTAGCTTATCTTATAAAAGCTTATGATATTTCACCAACTTTGGTGGTAAATACAAATTAAATTGGTATTAAATGTAATCTCTTACTTAAAGTGTTGGCAATTTTGCATTTTTTTGTCAATTTATGGTATATTATGAACTAATGTTGTTCAATGTTATTTAGGTGTTAACCTTGTATCAATGGCTAGAGAAATTAAAGGACTTGGGAGAGAAGGGCATCTAAGAACATTAAAGTCCTTAACATGGAGGATAAATATTAAATCAAAGCATGGGGCTGTTGAAGAAAGATAATTACCAAATTGGAAATTACCCATTAGTATAATAAGTTCGTTCCAAGGGAGGCGGTCAAGTAGGAAATCTATGCTAATAGGTTTTATTTCTAAAATTGAAATATCTCAACTTACATTCAATAGTCTAGCTTGAAATTTTATATCCAAAAATAATACTACAATGACATTGCACACATCCTCAACTGAATTCATTTCCTTGTCACACAATCACTAGACACCAATTCAATATGTAATTCTCATCATATTAATTCAAATAGCGAATACAGTACCATTATCCAATTTACATCTTTATTGTGAGACTAATCACACTTTAACACCACATCCAAGTAGCTTCATTACTCCCTTCATCAAAAATCTCCTACTTAGAACTATAAATTCCATCTCTAAAACTAGCATCATCTCATAATTCTTCAAAATCTCACAACTTCACATACAAAACAAAACAAAAATAAATATACACAGCCAACTTGGGCCGGGATTTTCACCGAGCTCTCTCTCAAAGTGGGTAACAACCAATTCGGAGCACAAGGCTAAATACCACCCAAAGGCACCACTTCAAATCCCACTTAGCAACCAATTTACACCCCATGACATCTATCACCCCAATTTGGAATCTACACTTGAACGTATTTTAACCACCCAATTGGAAATCAACCCACTGAATTGAATTGGGACCTCAAAATACTACCAAGTCAAAATTCAACTAACAACAATAATCCACTTTCCCATTTGAGCATAAAAAAAGCAACCAAATAAACACACCATAACACTTAAAAGCCACTAAAATTTTCACTTAACTTTATCAAATAGAAATTTCTAACTTCAAGATTTTAGAACCAAATTCTAGCCTATCTACAGGGTCTCTTCAATAGTAAATGAGATTTTATTGCAAATTATCTTTACAAGTAAAACAATAAAACGTTTGCCAAAGACTCATTTAAAAAAACTTTGTTTGAGTTTTGGTTTTCATTTTATAATGATTGAAAATCATTGGTTGAATTTCAACATTTACCAATAGTTAATTTGTTAGCAAGATTCTTGATCCATATTTTCAAAATGTGAAGTACAAATTGTAATTGCTTGAGGATCAAAAATCATATGGTTTATTGATTGTTGGTTGGTTTACAAGTCAAAACAATTTTTAGACTAAATAAAGGTACAGTTGTGTTTGAAAAGTCTTCACATCCTAAAACAAAGTGTTTGTACACCTCCTAATATCTCAAATGAGAGAACCAACACTTGAGATTCATACAAAATATGGAGGAAACCCTAAACTTCACTACCACTTTGTATGACCTCTATTGGCACCGATTACATCCTAAATTTTGCAAGGCATTGAATCTATGAAATCATTGACATTGCCTTGATCAATCTCCTCCCGTCAAGAAACAACTCAGAAGCACTATATGGATGATGTTCTTGTTTTGAAAAACATTTTCTAAGTCATCGTTTCAATAGCAGTCATAAATTCTCGATTGAATTGAGATCTAATGAGTTGGATGGCCAAGGGAGTTGAAGGTAGCCACAATTCTCTTGAAGTTTTTTATCCCTAATTTGAAAGCAATCTTCCCATCTTTCCATAATCCCACCCTGTATGCTCATGAAGGGGTATAAACTTTTGAATTCAACTCCTCCCGTTCATTCAAATCTCAATTCTTTGCTGCCATTGTTTTCTCTCGCCACTGGTGCAAATAGACAAGGGTGTGTGAAGACTTTTTAAACACGACTATACAATATCATTTTATTAATGTTGTATTCATTCTTACAAATTGCACATCAAAGCTTCAACCTACCAATGTGATTTTGTAGAGGCCACTTAAATGTAGATTGTGTTGAGAGCAACAAGGTTTTCTTCTAGTGAGTATTGGAACATTGCAAGAATATCTAGGTGCTTAACTTTTGTTGTAATGTTCCAATAATTAAATATGGCATCTAATAAATTTTTCAAAAATTATAATGTGGCATAATTGAATAGTATAGAAAATATTAATGAAAATAATCTTAATCCTAAATAAAAAACCAATGAAAATTGAAAAAAATAATAATATACTTACCAAGTGTTTTCTTCTATAGTTTGTATTTAAAAATCCTTCTCAAATGCTCTAAGTAGTCCACATTTTTGTCATTTTTTTATGATCATGGCACCTTACATTCCAATTGTTTTCCAAGCTTCAAATATCTAGGTTTTGGTATGAAATTGTTGTTGTCATATCACTATCAAATCACCTATAATCCAAAAAGATGTACTATATAAATGCCCTTACAAACAAACATCTTGAATTCAAAAGATCGTAGTGAAAATAATTGTCTTGGTTGCTAAATATAAATCAAAATTATTTGTATTAATTGTGTAATAGGACAAATATCTTCAAATCAATTCAAATAAGATGCAATATTAGGTCAAATAGCAACCTATAGATCATCAATTATAGTAAATGGAACCCCAAGTCTTTGATTCATTAAGGATCTTAAAATTCCATTCAAATTTCTATTATCTACATTTTTTCTCAATATATTTTTTCTTGAAGCACACATATGCTGATCTTTTTACAATATCAATGGAGGTGGATTTTAAATGATGTATAGTTGGGTCTAGTTCATTTATGAATTGTCTATTTGAGCCATTCAAATTTTCTTTTACAATGTAGAGTATAATTGATAGATTTTGGGAGAGATAATTATCATTGCATCTTTATGCAATTGCACTTAAGCCTACGAAATTTCAACTTCAAAAAAACCAATCTCCATTTTTGGTGAATTTTTAAAGTTAATATTCATGATTTTACAAGATATTTTATTGCAAGCAAATGGTGGTGAATTTTTAAAGTTTGATTGTGGATATATGTAGGGAGCATCCATACGCACATCTTACCCTAGGCAAGTTTCTCTAGAAAAGTTTTAGAATTCCTTCTATAGAGTTTTAAGTGTTAGGATGACAATGTCCAAATGTTGTAAGAATAGATATTTCTTTGTTATAATTAGATTTTTCTATTTGCCACTCATGTGGTAACTAATTTGTTACATTTGAGCATGATGGTACAATTACTTTGCCAAGATCTAATTCAAAATATAGAGATATCTATTTCACAAAGTTTGGTCATATGATGCCTCAATTGAGTCCTTACTGGGAGTTTATATTTTTGTTACTTAATGGGGTGTTTTTTAATATGAAAGATGTGCATATGGATGTTCCCTACACATTTATGCAATCTCGAATCAAAAAATTCATCACCAACTATTTTCAATAAAATATTATGTAAAACCATAAAAATTGACTTCAAAAATTCACCCAAAATGAAATTTTGCTTTTTTAGCTGAAAATTGGTAGGCTTGAGTGGGATTGTGTGAGAATTGAGTGTAAATAATGCAAGATGAAAAATTCCAAATCTCTTCCACGCTATGCAAGGAAATGTGCACAGCTCAAATAGGCAATTCGTAAATGAACTAGACTTGACTGTACAACAACATGTAATAAAATATTGAAGTCATCATGGCTCAAAAAAAAAGCATAGGCAATTCTTGGAGTGATTACAAAAATCACCTCAACAATTGAATCTATTGGGTGGTTAGCTTTGGAATTCATTTACTTCCAAACTATAATTACTTTTCACTTCAAGTTTTTTCAAGATTGTAGTACACATAGGATACTATAACATTCTTATTTACTCATTTGAATTTGGTCCTCTCATTTTCAACATATGACCATTGAAAGTGAACACAGCAGAGACTCAGTTTTTGCAATCACAGTAAACCTAAGAATGCTTGCAATGGCTATGCTTCTAATGCCATTTCTGTCGAGCGATTGATAATTTGATGACATCGTCCTATCTGGTCTTAATTATAATCAATGTTGGATGTATGGAAGTGCCCATACCCGTTTGCTGCGGTAGCAAGATCGCGCAGGTCATTGCTTGGGCGCTACGGCCATTTTAGGAGTCGTTGAGAATCTCGAACTTTCAACGCAAGTGTCGTACAATTTCCGAACAGTGACGAGTGTTTATGCAATTAAAACCTGGAGTTGTAAGCTTTAACTCTTATGGGTTTGAATTTTATCTGTATCACATTCGCAGCAACCCTTGATAACATTCTTGAGGAACTCCCTCGGATCTGATTGCTTCTGGATACAATCTCGACCTGATGATGTCGTAGTCTCTGCGAAGGCACTTTCTCAAGTGCTTAGAATTTTTTGCTCCATGTGTCAAATAGTGACGGTGATTGAAATATCTTTCAGTACGATTCTATTTTGATATGATATTCCCTACAGAAGAGAAGGATGCTTTCAGCCCGACTGCTTTAGTAGGTGATGATCACATTTGCAGCAAAACCGTGAGCCCAAATTGACGAGTAATAATTGTGCCAAAATAAAAAGAGCAAATAGAAAATGTGCAAGCAGTCTTCATGTTACAGCAGAAGCCACATTGCACGGGCACGTGCGGGTCATTGTCTGTAATAGTTCTGTTGATTTTGTGAACCATTCCTTGCCTTGAGTGCACTCCATCTAAAAGCCATTTCAGACACACTTTTCAAAAAGAGTATCCTTGGTATATGCTGGGTGTCGAGAGGAAGTCGGTTTATAAGCGAGGAATTCAGTACGTTAACTTAGCAAGGTATGGATGAGACGTTGTTGTAGTAAGTAGCTTTGTTTTGGGTCTTCAAGGTTACCGTGTCAGACGAACGACCTGCAATTACTTCGAGGTACGTGCTGATGAGCTTTAACTTGAGTGGTTTAGAAGGTTCTGGGAAACGTACGAGGTGATGTGGTATTCAGATCTGGTTGTGCTTGTGAAGGGGTTTTGAGTTGAGATCCGTGCAGTTGCTGTAGGGTTTGCGATGAGTTAACGTTGAACAGGTGTTTTTGGTGTACAGGTAGGGAGCTTGACAGAGAAACGGCCATGGCTTCCAGAATGCTAGTGGCCCTTTTCCATTGGAGCTTGTTCTGCGGTGCAGTGGTGCAGGCCCAGGACTTCGATTTCTTCTACTTCGTGCAACAGGTGGGATGCTCTACCTTGATCTTGGTCCGCAATTAAGTTGTATAAGTTATAAAGCAGCAGCTTCAATGATATATGGGTCATTCATATAGCTCAGTGAATAGTTTACTGTCAATCTAATGACTTGTTTTGTTGATGGGAGCAGTGGCCTGGTTCATATTGCGACACAAGGCAAGGCTGTTGTTTCCCTCTCAGTAGTAATCCGAAGGCGGTGTTTGGCATTCATGGCCTTTGGCCCAATTACAATGACGGCAAGTATCCCTCTTCCTGTGGCAACGAGCCTTTCAATCCGCAAACGGTATCGTTACCCTCCTCTGCTCTTCAAATTCATTGCGCCCGGTGGGGCTTAAGGACTCTCTCTTTTACTGTGAATGAATTGTTCTTCTGTCCCCTTGTCTGAAGCGCAGTGATGGCTTTGCAAATGCAGGTGAATGATGTGTTAACCAAGTTGAACGATGATTGGGGTTCACTGGCTTGTCCCTCCAGTGACAGTAAAAGCTTTTGGAGTCATGAATGGAGCAAGCACGGTACTTGCTCGGGCTTGACACAACATGATTACTTCCAGTCTGCGATCGATCTTTACGGCAACTATGATATCACCGCCGCCCTTGCGAATGCAGGTACGTGCTCTTGTTTTACAGCTTGTCGGTCAAATTTTCGCAATTAATTAACAACGTCGACCGCGAAATCTTTTTTCGAACAATTTCATTTGAAAATCTTGTACGCTTCGTTGTTCAGGTATATCGCCAGATGGGGGTCAATATCAAATCCAGGACATTCGCAACGCCATTGGCAGTGCTCTCAATGGCCACCTTCCAGGAATTGAATGCAACAAGGATGAAGAGGGCAACCGACAACTGTACCAAGTTTACATTTGCGTTGCCACGGACGGATCCACTCTGATTGAGTGCCCCATCTTTCCTAGTAATGAATGCAAGGGCTCGGTGGAGTTTCCAGTCTTTAACGGATTGCAGAGTCATCAGCGAGTGTGAGCGCCAATCCAAATGAGGAGCAGTCCCTGAACCTAGATTCGATAGTTTGGTTCATCTTGCAATCAGGTTGCATGGCCTCTGCAAGCTTTTATCTGTTGCGTTAAATTGTGATCTTCATGGCAGTTGTTCGAAAAGGAGACTGCCTTGAGTTTCCAGTTTCCAGATGTACGGATTATCGTTGACAAATAGGGCCAGGAATGCACACCGTTGTGAGAAACCTTTTCAGCACGCACGCCAGCTACCTGTGCTTTTGTGTGGAGGATTTTGGCTTGTTATTGCGTCTGCTTTCAGTAGCAGAAATTGTAAGTATGCGTTGATTGAAACTTGTATGCTGGTCAATGTTCAGCATACTTGTGGGTATGTGGGCATGAATCATTCATAAGAGCTGTTTCCAGAATTGGAAAGCTGGTTATTGTAGGGGGGGGCCACAAAAATGGAAGCCTTATACTAAACTTGCCAATCACTGCACAGACAAAATCCAAATCCTTCTCCATAAAAATATAAAGAATTGCATGTTTTAAAATTTGGCAGTGATTATTAAATGTCATGTTAAGATTCACCTTCAAAAAACAGAATGCAAAAAGATGTCTTCCTACAAATTTTATTGCAATTTAAACCTTCAAGAGCTTGGAAGTCCTTTGTGATTGTAGTGTATTATGAATTCAATGGTTTTTGATTAGAACAACATTGACCTAATATTTTTTAGTACAAAATAAATTAATGATCATGATAGTACGTAAATAACAATGTATCACAATTCATATATTAAATCACAATTGAAAAGTTACAAGGATAAATACGGGGTACATAGAAGAACCCTACAATGGCCTTCCAAGGATTAAAGGCAATGCACCTAAAATTGAGTTAAAACTTCCTTGCAATTCTTCACTGCACAATGTGCAATCATTGAATGGTGATACAAAATTTTGTTTTCATCACAATTGAATTGGTAGTTGAATCATGAAGTTACTATGCTATAATTGGCAACTATTGTTGTTCAATTATGTGTGTAGCAAATGGTTGGTTTATTCTACCCAAACAAGAAGTACAAAGTATTTTAACCATGAAATGTAGCTAAGAATTAGGTGATGAATGACTTTTAGAGAATGGAACCATAAAAGAGCATCTACAATATAAATTGTACTTTTGCCCATTATCTACACAAATGTTAGGAACTAATTTAAGAATTTTCAAAATATTAGAGGAATGAAGATAATAAGTTTTTGAACAATATTGGAATTAATCTTGTTTAACCCCTAAAGCCCCATTATTCCTTTAAGGGACAAAATGGATTTTCAACAAGTTCCTATGGTCTCAATATTTGTTGTAATATTTTGAATTTTTGTGAAGATAGAAAAATGCATTAGCTTTTCAAAAACATAATTTTTATTTCAATCAGAGCCTGGGAGCAAAAATTTTGGAACAAAAAGCCCTTTTTTCATTCGGTGGGTAGAAGAAAACCTTCAAAAAAAACTTGAAGTAAAAAATTTAAAATTTTGTTTTGTATAGATTACATTTTTATGTACATGTCAAGTTTTGATTCATTCCATTTGGATTTGTGATGAGAAAGTTATGAACAATCATGTTTTTCGAGCAATTAGAGCATCTTCAAGGCCATATTCGTTATATTGAGACTTTTCACAGATTTTGAAACAAAATGCCAGATATTATAAATTCATTTACAAAAATAATAATTGAAACCAAGAATAAATAATGCTCAAATAGTGATTCTAAAATGAAATTCTAAAAGTTCTTGAAAAAATAACTTGTACAATTCATTTTTGACCTCAATTTTCACAATTTAAAAAACAAAGTTTCACAAGGTTAGGATCTCTTCTTAGAACAATCTCACCATTGAGATTAGTGTATTTCAATTCTATTTTAGAGCTATCAATAATTTAAATTTTACTTCAATCTTGAACCTACTCTACTTAACAATTTTTTAATGAATGAAAATTAAATTCTTTTAAAAAAAATTCCCTAGAATCTCAATTCAATTATTTATCATATAAAATTATAAATTCAAAATCAATAGAACAAAAATTACAAGTTAGAAAGGTTTAAAGCCAAATAATGTAATTGGGCAAGGTACAAAAAAAAATTGTTTTCTTCACTTTAAACACAAATATCTTGCAACCTACATGGTCAAAGTTTGTAAAACTTTTGTCATACATTCTCATACTAATCTAGTACAAGATCCTATGGTTAGATATGAAAAAAAACTTAAGAAAAAACTTTTTGCTTATTGCTATAGAAATGGCAATTTTGAGTGGTTTTTGATGGAAAAGAGACCTTGGGACTTTAGGAGTTATCTTTTTTTTTTCTTTAGTTTAATTAAGAAAGAATTTTATTTATTTGAAGTGAATATTCATGCTTTTGTTATCTAGTAACAACAATTTATTATTGACTTTCACTTCATTCAACACCAATTCTATTCAAAGTGAAAAAAAGGCTATATCAAGTGACGAAGATATGGTCTTCAAGTAACTAAAGCATTATCCTATGAGTATCTTGGTCCAAATGGCTACGGAAGGATTAATTCCCTATGAGAATAGTTAAATATTATAACCTTAGAAGTTTCAAAGGAACTAATATAATTAATGTATGACAACAATGAAAAAGGTTTGATTTTGGTCATTCTACAAATTAAACACCCACTAATGATATATCAAATGAGGAAATATTGGAAGTACAAAAGCTATTGGACAAAATCAATGGTTGAAAGTATGATAAAAACAAGTAGAATAATAGGTATAAATTTTTGAAGGTACTATAAATGATTGTTATAGCTTGTAAAGTAAATTTTTTATTTTTCAAGAATAGGTATTTGATTTTGATATTGCTCCAACCTTTCCCAACAAATTCATCTAAATATAAATGTTATTTTGAAATCCAATGTTTACAAGAGTCAAATTAAACCTTTTAAGTCTAAGGAAACTGCAAACTATTTTTTGGAATGAGAAAAACAAAATAATTCACAACTTGAGAAGAAGTGGAGGAAGTGGAAGTCATTAATTTATTTGATAGAGAATGAATTGGAGCAATTAAATCTAGAAAATACAATTGCATTCAATAGTTATGTGTATTTATATAAATGTGTACCTACCAATCTCTATACAATATATAAAAATATGTAGAGAGAATTGCAAAAGATGCATCCTTTCTTGTGTCTTGAACAATATTGGTAGTGTTTTAGGGAAAGAGAACACAAAGATGGTACAATTAGATAAGCACTTTAGTTTGGAAAGGTCACTATAAAGAAATATGGCATATGCCATACTATGTATAGCTATGTTTTTAGTACTTTTAGATATAATGGTCAACAATTTTTTTCCCATCTTTTTGTTGTAAACATTGGCTTCAACTACCCCTACATAAGTGTTTGATTAGTCATAAAAGAAACTTAACTAAATTTATATCAATTTAACCTTTGAAGTCCTAAACTATGTTTTTTAACAATATAGTGATTTTGGACAACTTGCTAGGAATAGAATTTTTATTTTTTTCTTTGAAATTTTCACACAACATATGCCTTAGGTTTATTACTTGTCAAGAAGCCCAAGCAACTCAAAAAACTTCTTTAAAAATAACTTTTTAAAGAAATAAAAATTTAAAATTGACTTTTTAGATTTATATATATGTGGAAAGCATTATATCATTCTATTTTGATTAATGAAATGAAAGTTATGAGGAGTTTTAGATTGCAGGTAGTTTGCTTGGGTAGTAATGGAATCTCTACTCTAAGATAAATTGTGAAGTTCTTTACTTAACTCAATTTTCAATATTTTTGGAAAAATATTAAAAAATTAGGTATAGATTGTTCATTACAATATTAAAACCATAGGAATTGGCATTTTTCAATTCCATAAATAAATTGTTAACAATTTTATATTTTGAATCATTCTCTATTCCTTTCTACTTATTATTTTCTTCCTATATGTTATACAATTCCAAATTTTTTAAGCATGTAACCATCTAGCCTTGAAGAATGAATTTCCAAAAGCACCACCAACATGCATTTTTTCATACAAATGAGACCTTGTGAAATTTAGCTACCCAATTTTTTGCAAGGACAAACAAAGGATTTTTGTCACTTCAAATGCTAATACCTTGCATCTACATAGTGGAAATTTTTAAAACTTTTTCCACATCTTCTCAAACCAATGTACTACAAGATCCTATGGTTACATATGTCCAAAAACATTTTTTTTTCTAAAATTTGGTAGTTATACTAGAAATGGCAATTTTGGAGCATTTTTGGTGAAAACGTAGTCAAAAATCTTTATGGGTTTAATTAAAATCCCTATCAAGAGTTTCTCAATCATACTAAGCATGTATTTTCATACATTGAAGATGTATTTTTCCAGTGTTGATTGCTCTATGTGAATTACGAAAGCAATATCTACTAAATCTTAAGGTCCTTGAAGTGAATTGTTTAGGAGCTTGCTAATACTGTAGGCCTATATTTGTGTATTTTCCATAAGTTGATGTCACCAACATTCTATAAACCATCAGCAAACTCTAAATTCTTTGAATTCCAATGGTGAATCGTCCTAGTTTTTTGCACTCCTATTGTCTATCACTCATTCTCCAATTTGGTACGATTATTTTTTTTGCTTCAGCTTTGTCCTCAATAACCTCACATCTAATGAAGATTCTATCTAAAGTCTTGCTCTAACCAAAACAACGGAATGATATCTTTCAGCTTTGCGACACAAGGTTATGGACACTCCCACTCATAATTAAGTTGCCTGTTTGCATTAGATTCTAACTGTTAATGAAAGATCAAGCTGTAATTGAGAAATTCAGATTTCGACTGGTTTGGCTCACATTCAACTGAGTCGCACTAATGCACTTATCAGCATGATAGAAAAGATCCAATGAGCACTTGATTAAATCCTGAACAAACCAATCTACAATCTTCGTGCTCAAGCATGTAGCTTGTTGCCTATGGAGGTAACTAGGACAATCATAGCAAACTCCTGGCATTGCATGACTTGATTATCTCCATCATTGATGCTTCATTTGTATCCAGGGGAATCTGGAGCTCTAGCTAGCAAAATGGATGCTGTTCCTCGGTGATCCTCGGTGTAAGTAAGTGGACTCTTGATTCGGTCTGAAGTTCTTCTGTGCAGATAAATATATCCAAAATCAACAAAGAGAGAAAACTCAAACTCCCGGGTTGACACTGTGCATCAGAATTGGACACTGTGCATCTTACATTTGGGGACATCACATGATCAACAGGAATTGGACGTAGTGTCGGTTTTGCAGTGCACTGCCTATTTTGGGTATACTTACCTTACAATATTTGATCCGAGACCAGCTCCTCAAAAATATAATCGTCTGAACCACAAAGCTTGATCCAGTCATCAACGCTGACAAAGTAGATCTCCACGGCAGCAGGGTCCATAGCCAAAAGTTTCTCTTTGTTCCAGGTGCCTTTTCTGGGTTCTCCCTCCAAAGCCGAGCAGACTTGTCAAGGTTGTATCTTGATCTGGGAGTGTTTTTTATGGTCATGCTCTTCACTCCAGAGAATGGTGTGAAAACTTCGACATGAATTTGATCCTGACGCACCGAGGGTGTAATTGAGCCCAACCCTATTCTATGTTCAGGTTCAACAATTGAGTCATAGAAAATTTAATGCTGAGAGCTAGTCCCTTCATCGATGTATTCAAGTTCCACATTTGAATCAAAGAAAATTTCGTGCTGAGAGCTTGTCCCTTCATCGATGTGTTCAACTTCGATATTTGAATCACAGAAAATATCGTGTTGAGAGGTACTCCCGTCACGCCTAAACCATGCTCTGGCGCTGGATTGAATATGTCCTGGAAGCGAAGGCATCATCTCATTGCAACCCAGCATCTTGAAAAACTTGGAATACAGTAGAGCCTGCACAGATTCTTCATCCATGTGGGCAGTGAGAAAGTCTGCAAATCGCACTTTGAACTCCATCCAAGGGTTGGGATCTAAGTCTGGGATGGTGAGAAGTATCCCAAACGCAACAGGTATGGCTGCAAATATCTTGGCCTTAGTCAACCCTATCACCATTGCCGCCAGTGCAGAAACTGTCACTCCCTGTGATTCTTCAATCCAAATATGAAGAAGTGTGTAGTCGCCTTCGCCTAAGCGAAGATGCCAAGGCCTAGTGTAACCCAGCCATCTTGGATATCCACCCGCTGAGGGCGGCGAGTGCAGACCAAGGTAAACAGTTAGAAAGATGAGAGTAAAAGCCCAGAAAGGACCGACGTAGGCAAGGTAATCTAGTTCGCTCCAAGAGTCGACTGAAGCCCACGCTGGAACGTATGAGAATAGTCTAAAACATACAGTAAATAGCACTCATAGATCACTGTGACAATTAGAAATACGAATACACTCCATGACGTCCGGGGGATAGGATGGAGGAGAGGAGGGTAGGTGACAGTCAAGAATGGCACAATCCACAACAACGGATTCGCAATCAGCGTGGTCATGAACTCCATTTGCAAAATTTCTTAACAAACACAGCTGAATCAAAATCACAAGTCAAGCCAACGCTCATGTGCAGCTGACTCCTGCTCCGTCCTTGTGAAGATTAGAAAGGGCAGCGAGGACAAGAAGGACAAGGACGCTGCCGACAGTCGGGACGAGTGCATCTCACGTCCCGTTTCGTAAGGGACTGCCCTCAGTACTCTCATTAGATAGCCTTTTAGCTCTTAAATGAACGGGCTGGTGACCGTGGATATATAAGGTAGGAGGTTCTTAAATCACCCGGGTTCTAAATGCATTCCCTATTTCGGAACAACCAACATGCTCCTTGAAATATCTATTACTAGCATTGATGAGGTAGGTTGGCTTAAATGGGTGATTTATGGACCTCCTACCTTGTAGTAAAGCTAATCGTAAAGTTTGTCCTATATTTGTGCTTGTAAACAGCTGTCAGAGGAAGGTTTAACTAAGAATACTACAAAAGAAACATGGCACCAAACTCCATCGGACCTCAGTTTTGGTGCTCATAGGAGTTTTGTCCTAAGTTTTTTTCAAACTATGGCTAGTGGTCCCACATTGTACACACTTTACAAATTAACTCCATTGTGTCAATAGTTAATTTATAAAAATTCAAAAGTAGTCATTGGAAGTCAAACTACTATACAAAACCTCTCCTTTTCATGCAAAATTATAAGGGTGAATAGTTGTACTTCTATCCTACATAGAAGGATTCTTTGTCATTCATCAACCCTAAAATGGTCGCAACATCGTTAATGGGTTAGTAAGGTTTCCCACTCCCAAATAGAGATACATGATGGAAATTTAGATTTCAAAATCTTCAATTTGGGTACACAATACAAACCCAACCATAACTTATTCATCATATTATTGATTACAGAAAGTGATATGAGATGTCAAAATACTTAATGTAGGACAATCTAATGAAAATACTTGGTGTACATGTAATTGTATTCTAGAGAGTCATTGATCATTATTACTATTAAGACATTGCCAAATTTGATTCTAGTTAAAAGATAGAAGAATAGACCCAAGTACTTAATTTATGTCATACAAGGAGTGAGAGAGCTTTCCTTCATGATAATTTTTTTTGAAGCATGACTCACATAAACTTGAATTTTTTTATTAGAGATGTTTGTCTTGAATGTAATCATATTCCATATTTTTCAAAAAAATAATAATAATTTTATATTTAAATGTCAATTTTGCTAATTTATCATGTTCTGAGTTTTAGGGGTTGAGTACTATTTAGGACCATGAATTAATGATCTAAGGCTAAAAATTTTGTGGTTTATTTGTATAGTAGGAGGATGTGTTCCTACATGTCCTCCACATTTGTACGAATAGAGCTCCCTTGCATGTGCACTTCTTGAATATTGAAGATGGTTTCAAGCTCATTCTTTTGGTAAAATCTCTTCACCATAAAGTCCTCCCAAATGACTAATTTTTAGTTTCTTAGTAAATTATTTTTCCTACTTTTTACAAATTAAAACATCAAAATATCTATTTTCTTGCAATTATGCACTTTTCTAATTTTCCTACTTAAAGAATATTTGTATGTTTTTTCCTTCCTAGGGTAACTTTTTTTTACAAGTGTATATATTATCTGTATTTTTAATACTTTTAAAAATATTTTTCTAACTTTACAGTACTCTCGAAAAGGCTGAAAACTGCCAAAGTGGACAAAATTGGCAACTCATTCTTGCAACAATCCAAACTAACATTATGTTGCCAATGTGTATATGTACATATGTATCTTGATGATGGTCTTCATGTTAAAATACATTGTTTATTCATAGAAATGGTGACATCTTCCATGAAAAATACCAATGAATGAGATATTGACATTGTTGAGATTGTTTCCAATAAATTCTATTGAAATATGTATTTTTGGACAAATCACAATTTGCATTCATTATGTAACTTTTATATTTTTTTTATGACATTTGTACAAAAATACTCCCTTTGTCTTAGCCTTAATGTGATTTTTTTTGTCTAGTTATATTTAGGATAATTGATAAATAGACTATACATAGATTAAATATTTTAGATTATATCCATAATTCCAATGTTGAAATATCAAAATCCAAATGTGTAATTTTTCAGTTTCAAAGAATATACATGGCGCACATCAAATTTGTCAAAACATTCATTATTGATCATAATAGTAAATAAAGAAAAAGGATATGGCCTTTTTCCTCTTCCTAGAGCTTTAAATACAACCAACTATGATGCTCTCATTCTCTAAGTGCATGGAAATTGGCAATCTATATTTAGGACTCTCCTTTTTAATTCAAAACAAAATTACAATATATAAGACTATAACAAGCTCTGAAGGAATAATATTGTCATAATCCTAGTATTTTGAATCACTTTATGCTCATCAAAGTGGCCAAAATCATTGAGTAAGTCCTTGATCTAACTCAATTGTACTTGTTTGACATTTGTTATTTCTTACTAAGTGTAAAATGTCATCAGTGTTTAAAGAATCCTCACCCTCAACTATTGAAATATGTATAAATTAAAGTACATTTAAAGCACATGTGTCCTTTTGTGGTTTACATTTTATATCACTATAACCTATAAAAGCCCTAGTAGCCTACTCTATGTATATTGGCAACTCAAACAATTTTTCTGGACTAATTAGACATGCAAACTCATTCAATTGTGACCTACTCCAAAGTTGGTGAAGTCAATTGTCTAGCCTTACAATTGAGTGCAATAAGTCATAAGATTCAATGTCCAAGTAAGAAAAAAACAATAATAAATAATCTACTAATACCAAAAAATCTAAACTTACTTAACCAAACAAGATTTCTTTACAAACTTCCAAGCAATAGCTCGCATAACATCCAAATCTTGGAAAGCCACTGCCACAACCAACAATGGTAGTAATGTAGGCCATTGGTGCAATCTTCATCATTGGCTTCAATGGTGCATGGAATTTCTTGGAATCTCCTTCTAAAACCACAATCTAATGGTTAGAGCCTTGACATGGGATGATTGTGACACTTAACAAAAACAATTTGACTATTAATTATTACAAACTTAGACTACAAGAATGCCATGACAAGCTAAAATAAACTCACCAATACATTTGAATTAGTTGATTGAGCTACAAAATTCTACCTATGAGACCATCCATTAATTCCGAAAGAAGTAGCAATAAGACTATTCCAGTGGTCCCACTTCCAACAAACAATTGGCCTTGGATTTTCAAAGAACAAGGCTACCATTCTTCAACAAAAGGAGCTCAAACAAATTTAGGAAGCTAGAAGTGGAGACTGGTTTCTTATTGTTGAAGAAGTAGGTGTTAAGTTTAGACTCAAGGAACAGAAAAGAGGAGTTTGACATTCAATCACAAGAACACTTCAAGAAAGATGGAGGAGAGTCTTGTTGTACAATCATCTATTTGCAAAAGTTGAGGAATGGGTAGAATGGGTTCTTTTCAAAGAAATGGATTTATTGTAGTTTGTAATTAAAGTTCCAAAAGGTGACAAGGTATGAATTGCAATTTGCCAAAGTGGTGTCCTCAAGATCAATGCGCAATGAGTTTGTGGTGCTACTGGTGGCAAGTGTGAAGCATCCTACAAGCGACCACGACAAAGATTTGCATGAATAGGAATTCAGCTCAATAAGGCACTTTCTATAAAGTATGAGTCACTCAAATCCTCAAAGGCCCAAAGAAGGTGTTTATATTATAAGGAAACTGTGTTTTATGTGATGTTTAATATAACAATCAATGTCTAAGTTGATGGATTTTAGGTGACATCGAATCTATCAACCTTTATTTTTTTGTCAACAACAACGTTCAATGTTACATCTTGATGTTACATTGGACTTCATTATTGACATAACAACAAAGGTTGTTAGATTTCATGTCACCTAAAATCCGTCAACTTAGACATTGAAAAACTCTAGTTTCTTATAGTATTGTACTCCTTTTCTACGAACAATTAGACCAACTTGGATAGGACCCTAGTAAGCATGAGTGGAGAAACAAAGAGAAAAAGGTCTCATTCATGGTATACTATTCCACGGCCAAATGGGGAGGAAGATCTCGATGAGAAGACCACAAGATCCAAAATCCCACCATACGGATGTAGGGAGGAGCTTTGCTTGGCAGCTTTCAACTCAAGTAGAAGATGGTTTGGACTAAAGAAGGGGTAAAAAAATAGCAGGTCTTATGATATGACATTGAGTAATAGCAGTAAACCATTGGTGAGGAGAGACATTGACATCAGGTGTCCAATCTATCCCCAAGCAAGCAAATGAAATGGTCTTGTATCACTTTGGAGAGTATCATGTAGCATAGAGAGCCTAACAATGGGTTGTATATATTTTGAACACTCTCATTGTTGTAAGAGAAGCGTAAGGCCCATGGCAAATGCTCTTGGCATCAAGGAATATTTTCAACAAGGATTCTAAGGAAATTTAATTATGTTCAAAGGTTCTAAAGTGAACTTTAGTCTTTTAAAACCTATGGATTCAACGTATTGATAAATTTTTTAATAACAAGACCTAGCCACTAAATAAAGATGCAACAAATTTGGGATAGATTTATAGACTATGGGTGGACTGAGTGGGCAAATATGCAATATAAGTACCCCTGAGCCCAACATGTGCAATGATTGGCAATGGACACCTTCATTAAGAAGAGATGCAAGTTTGGAATTATGGCAAGAATGGAAGAGGTTCAACCTAAGTGGGTGGCATTTGGTCCAAATGAAGGCTTTGTTTTCCAACCCTTATGAAGGTCAATTGAGTGCATTAGACTACTAAAGAACCTACATGTGGACCTTACCCTCAAGCTATGGTTCCTTTGTTTTATGTCTGGTTTGTAGGGTAGGTGGGGTGTGCTTGTCTATCGGTCACCATTAGGCCATGTATGAGTGGTTGATTTTCTATATTCTCATGGCAATGAAATTTCATTTCATTTATTAAGAAAAAATTAGAACAATCATCCAAGATAGATTTGAATCATTTGACTTTGGAATTTTTTTGATAAATTAATGTTAAAACTAAAAAAAATTTGGAATTAATACAAGGAAGTAAGGCCTTTGAAAATTTATAAAAGGCCTTCTCTTCTTCCTTCCTAAATATCCCATATTCATTTTTTTTAAATTCTATTGTAGTGGTTTTGGCTAATCATGCCAGTTTGTTTCTAAAGACATTAGTCTTTGGGGCAAGTAATTATATATGTGTCAACCTTGTTTAGATACTTACCAACAATTTTTGTAGTATTTAATTTGGTGGAGACAAAGTCCCTACCAAACTTAACAATTCCTTCACAAAAACTAATGTCTTGAAGTTGTTTATGATGTTTATAATTTCATACTCATTATTGAATTTTTTTTGTGATTCTTTAGTGTTGGAGTCTTGTACTAATCTTCCTAGAGTGAAATGATACCATGATGGCTTGCCACTCTATTGTGAATTTTCAAAGGGTGTTGTAGAATATTAGTATCAATTGGCAAACTTCCTTTTGTTTGAAGATGTTTTCAATTGTTCCAAAATAAGCCACAAGTTTGTATTTATTTGTACCATTTTTACGACTTTCCTTATATTTTATGATAAAATTCATCATTGGAAATCCCGTAATATTGAAGCTTTGATTAGGCCAAACCATAGCCAACCTTCTTTTATAAGGTTTTTTTATCTTTCCATTGTTGTTATTTCTATCATTATACCTCCCAAACTTTCCAATAAAAGCATAATTATCAAAATTTGGTTAAATTATAGGAATTTAGGTGCCATAGAATTTTTTTTAAATACCAAAGGCTACTTGGGCTCAAAATTGTATAGGCTATTTAGGCTTTGAACTCAACAAGGCCATGTAGCTTTGATGTGGAGTGTTGGAGGTTGTACATAGGTTGAAGAGGTGGGATTGAGCATTGATTGGGGAATTAGAAGTGAAGATAAGCTAGGGTGTTGGAGGTTGAGCATAGGTTAAAGAGACAAGATCTAAGCATAGACTAAAATTGGTATTGAAACTTAGGCTAAGGAATAGGGGTGTGAACATAGTCTGCAATTGAAGTTGAGCAGTGGATAGGGGAGGAAGGGTCAATGCATTTGGATTGGGAATCAAACTTAGGCCATTGGAAGTGTCAATTGGATGCATTGGAGTGCCAAGCAAAGAGAAATAAAGAAGAAAGTTGGAATTGCATTGAAATAAAAGTGCCTTATCCATTGGATGTTTTGGGTGGGCATTAGAGGGCCATCTCAAGCCTATTCTCCATATTGTGAACCAACCACTATTGGCTATAATAAAGAATATTAAAGAATATTTTTAATATTTTTAATATTAAAAATAAAAAATAAATATTTTTAAAAATTCAAAAGAGTATTTAAATTTTATTTTATTTATTATTATTTGATGTGGTAGTCACTCTACTACATCAAACTACTATTGTAGTCAAATTTCCATAGTTCAAGAACTCCATGGAACTTGCGGCCTTGTTGAGCAAGTGAATCTCATCTAATGACTTGGTGATTAAATTATAAATCCTCATAGCATGAGAATATATGATAAGCTTTCAAAACAATTAGAGCCAATGGTCAAGATTTTCTTTATGAAATTAGTTAAGTCAACAAAGTTTTCGAGGAAAAAATTGTATGTCATAAATATCTTTTTGTTAGAGTCAACCCATCTTTTGAATATCAGTCCCAATTTAAAATTGTGTGCCATAATATACACAGTTTAGAAAAGGAAAAAAGGAAGAAAAAATAGAAAATAGTTAGAAGGAAAAGACACCAATTAATAAAAAATAAAAAAATAAAAAATTCTAATAAAGAGAAGAAAAATAGAATAGAATAAACATAAAACTTAAACTATAAACAAAAAAAACTAAAACAACATGGTCCTATGTACTTTGAAGAAGGCAAAACATTCATGGTAGATGTGAAGAACAACCATAAAGTGATACTTAGTGCAAATGAAGCGACCATATAAACAAATTTGTCATTTTATTTTATCACAAGTATTTTTTTCATAAATTTTTAAAAAATTGTCAAAAGTTTTTTTTTAAACCTACTAAAGGAAATCAAGATAACAAATTAAATTAATTAATATGGGTAGAATCCTAAGACTTAGAAAATTTATATTTAAAAACAAACAAACAATTAGTTCTTAAGAGTTGTAGGCATAGAATCGACACTATTGAGTGAGTTCAAATTCAAATTTCAAAGACAATCAAATAGAAAATTTGAGAGGGTTCTAAAAACATATAACATTTGATAAACAAATAGAATTTGAACAAGATAGAATAGGATGAAGTTTGGATGTTAATCAAGCAAGTTTTGGATGAAAGCCTACAACTTGGAATGAAATTAGGAAGAACTTCAACTTTCACATAGAAGTAGCTACAAATCATCCAAATCTTCCAAGAAAAATTAGAAAGACCAAAAAACCTAAAAAAAACACCTTCAATGAAGTTTCAATAACTAAAATTCATCCAAATTTAAGGAATTTCTAATTCAAGTTAGGGAGGTCTAATTAGCATATGCCATACCATTTTAGAATTGGCATAATTTGGTTTAAATGTTTGAAATTCTAAGGTCTAGAACAAAAATCCTTTAACTTAGAACCATATTATGGATAGTTTATACAATTTAGTATATAACAAATTAAATCCAGTCCATGGTCTCTTGTTACACCATTTTTCAACTTATTTTTGCATATGTTGTCTAACACACACCCTTAATTTAGATGTGAAGAATTGCCATTCAAATACTTCATCATTTGGATCCAGCTACACATGTTGTGTAGTCCTAATTGCATATCTAGGCAACATTGTCAACTTGAGGGGGTATTTAAAAGTGTTCTTTTATGTATTCTTGTTTAAATTTTCTTTCATATTTGATGTGTTTTATGTCACTCAATTTGTTATGTATTACAATCTTTATTCACAAGACAAAATAGATAGAACCATCCACATATATACATTCAAGTTAGATTATCTATTATAATTTTTCATCAAAATATTGACAAATCTAATATTCTTTTGAAAAGAGATTTGTGATTTCATCCATTTTTTCAAATATTTTTTTGGTGTTAGAGGAACCAATGCCAAAATCATCTAAAGATTTTGATGAAAATTTGCCAAAAAAAATTTGGCTACGTCCAAAAATTAGATCATTTTTGAATGGTTGCCTTGGTCATAGGCCAGCATCCTTCAAGGGTTAAAATTGGCACATTTCAATTAAAATGGCAAATTTTTGTGCAATTGAACTGGTCCTAGTTATTACTTGTGGATCTATTTTCAACAATTGGAAGTTTGCAATGTAATTAAAATGGATTTAAACACATTATCTAATATTCAACTAATGTTGAGGCACCAATTGTCAACCACACCTAGTCTCCAACTTGAAGGGATGCAATATTTCCAACCAAAGTTTGGAATGTTTTTTTGTTCTTTTCAAGGTTGGAACTAATAAGGTTATACACATGTCTAAAGGAATGAACAAGAAAGTAGGAAGTAGTGAGCGAGAAAGTGGTTTTTGAATGATCAAAATTGGATGAGTCTAAGGTAGGAGGCTCTAAAATCATATGAGTATTAAGAATTGCCCCTATAAATAGCTATAAAATGGACATGAGGTGGTATTTAAATTGACCACTGTAGTCATTTGAATGAATCAAGGAAAAAAACATTATTAATTGTAAGAGTCAATCATTGTCTTTACTTTTCCATCTTTCTTTAGAAATTGCAAGTGAACAATTTATAGAAGACCTACGGTCATAGATAGGGGCCTACAGCACAATTCATTTGAAAATTCATAAGTAATTCAAAAAACATAAAACTACTTGCATTAGATTCTTCATCTATTTTTCTTTAACTAAAAAATGAGCTAAATTTGTTCCCATCCAAGGAAATACATGAAAAAGGCAGACCACCCCTTAGATGAGCAGTTTCTAAGCCTCTTACCTAGGACATTGGCTACTTGTTTAGACAACTTTTGGGCTTTCAAAATTCACAATAATTTCAATTTTGATAATAAAATTCTAATTTTTTTTCTATCCCCATATTTCCTATCTTCCTACATAAAAATAATTTCCACATCCTCATACTATACACTATCATCTTCAAAATTACTTAACCCTTTAAGGATGAACTAGTTATAGTGGAAATCGTCCCTTTGAATAAAATGGAAATCATTTGCTTAATGCAATACAAAAGCACTCATTGGAAGTCAAACTACTATAAAATTTCACAACAGATTCCAAGGATGAATAGCTGTATTAATATCTTGCACAAAAGGATTTTCATTTATTGGACACAAAGGATTACACTAAAGGATTCTTTGTCATTCATTGGACACAAAACATTTATAGCATCATTAACCCCTAAAGTCCTAAAGTCCAATTATTAAATTAATTTTTTTTCCAAGATTATCTTTTGTCTACATCTGAAGCTTTGATTCATTCTATTTGGACTAGTAATGAGAAAGTTGTGGACAATCTTGTTTTTCGGACAATCTAAACATCTTAAAAAAACAATTCACAAACTTCATTTTTGTTTGCAATTTTTTTTAAATTCAAAAAAAAATTGTTAAACAAGATTAAGTTTGTTTGCTAAAACAATCTCACCATTGGGATTGTTGTATTTCAATTCCATCTTAGAGCTATTAACGGTTTAGTTATCCCTTCACTCTTGAATCTACTTCTACTTAACAATCTTTTAATGAATGAAATTAAGTTTTTTTTTGTTGAATTTTTTTCCTAGATTCTCAACTCAATTCTTCAACATAAAAAATTAGAAAATCAAAACTAATAGTCCAAAAATTTTAAGTTAAGAAGATTCAAAGTTAAAAATCTAGCCGATCAAGGTGTAAGAAAAATTTGTTTTCTTTACTTCGAATGCAAACATCTTGCAATCTATGCAGTCAAAGTTTCTAAATTTATTTTCCATGCATTCTTATACTAGTGTAGTACAAGATCTTTGGTTAGATATGTAAAAAAAAACAATATTTAAATTTTTTTTCTCTTTGCAATAGAAATGGCAATTCTGAATAGGTTTTTGATGGAAAAAAGGCCTTGGAACTTTAGGGGTTGATGGGTTAAATGGTAGGCTAGTAGAATAGTGCCTCAACCTTCCTGACATCTTTTAGTCAGATTGCAACGAACTATGGAGCCTGCATGCAAGGTTCAAAAGACCCACAGGATCCTTGAATCCTTGCTTGAGGACAGTCAAATTTCCCCCAAATCGTCAAGAGAGTCACATTCCTACAATGCAAAAGGTTACAGTACACTGAAGTATCCTTAGATTAGTCCAGGGACCAGGTCGGCGATGCAACTATTGGAAGAATTTAGTCACTCTAGTCGCGGAAATTTTCGGGGAAAATTGGCGCTCGAGCGCGCTTGCCTGCCTTCTAAAATTCAAAACAGGCAAATTTGAAGTAGATGCTACCGCGAGATTGCAAGCTCAAGCAGACGCTGTAGAGAGGGATCGCCATTTCAAGCCAATGCTCCATCAAGCTTGCCATCCCTTTCAAGCGGTTCTGAAATTGGCTCGGATTCGGTCGACAGTCGCCTGCTCAATGCGGAAGCCACTCCGCAGCACTGCATCATCAATTGGCGGAGTGGAATTGAACAGCCCCGGAGCGATCTGCTGCAACCCCGGATTCTGACTGTTGAACCCTGCGAAGGCCAGCGCCGGACCCGGACCCACATTGATCTGGAAGTGGACGAGGCCACGCGGGAAGATGAAGACGTCGCCCTTGTAGAGCGTGGTGACGAACAGGGTCCGGGCGGTGGTGATGAAGCCCATGTAGAGCGCGCCCTCCATCACCAGGAAAACCTCCGTGGCGCGAGGGTGCGTGTGCGGAACGTTGATGCCGCCCACGGCGAAGTCCAGGCGCGCGAAACCCGCGCCCAAAGTGTTAAGGCCCGGTAGCGCTTCCACGAACACCTGCGACGCAGCGATACACGTACACCCTTTAGTTTGTGAGCCCATTCTTTTGACAAATTTTGCTTATTGGAAATCACAATTTTAGGTGAAACCCTACTCTGGTTTTGAGTTCAATGTATGAACTGGTTGACAACATTGAATGCATCTGTGAAAACCCAAAATTGTTAAGCTATATTTTGAGTAAAGAGGCGAGGACGAATTCAACAATGTCAATGATGAAACGGGCTGATAGTGGGTTTCACAGTGACTTGCACTAGAATTGAAAGCAGAAAGACTGCGTCAATTGCACACGACGAGCGTGAGCCCGTTCGTTTTCACAAATTTTGCCGTTTGGAAATCACAATTTTAGGCAAACCCTAGGTGCTCTGTTTTGAGTCCAATTTATGAAGCTCCTTGACAAGATTGAACGCATTAGTGAAAACCCACGATTGTCAAGCTATGCTTCGTGCTATGTTTCGAATAAACAGGAAAGGAAGAATTGAAGCACAGCAATAATGAAACGGATTAATAGTGTGTTTCACAGCGACTTGCACAAAAACTGAAAGCAGAACGGTCCTTTGTTTCGGCATCGCCATAGCTCCCAGAATTAAAACAAGTTTCGATCTATCTTCTTCCACCGTGCACAGTGTCAGTGCTCACATTCGAAAAAATCAGACATTCGATAATGTCTGATGCTGGGGTAAATATGAAATGGAAACGATCATGTGATTCGGCATCGCCATATCAACGAGTTCATTGAAGGGAAAGCGGTACCCTAAAAACTATTGAGCAAATTTCGTTGCACTTGTTGGTGTGAAACCCAGTCACTAATACTAGAAAACTTGGGATCAATTAGGTGGTGCAAAATCTTCAAGAACATGTTACACTGACCTGCGTGGTCTTCTGGCGGTTGCCATTGTTGGTGTCACCTGGAATGTGCAGGCCATGGTAGATGAAGTCGTTCACGGTGACTGCGTCCAAGGCCTTGCACACGAAGCCGTTCACTTTGACGCTGCTCGTCAGGTCCGCCACGCAAATGTCTTGAAGAGGGCCCGGATCATTAGCTAATGCAATCAAGGGGTACAGAGCGACTTGCACTAGAATCGAAAGCAGAACGATAATATGTTTCAGCATCTCCATAGCTCTCAGATTTGAACAAGTTTCGATCTTCTTCCACCAAGCACTGTGTCAGTACTCAAACCCAAGAAACTCGGATACCGCTAACGTCTAGAGCTGGAGCAAATACGTAATGGGAAACATGAAGAGTTTCTATGATTTATAGACAGTGCATGGCAAGGATTTCAAAATGTAGATGAGTGGATCAGTTGGCATTAAGTGCAGTCATATTCGAGTGCGGATTAGGAGTGATGGGGATACCTTACGATCAGTTAATTTGGTCCTGGTTTCAAGGATTTACGGTATTGCAGACTTGAGACTTAATGAGCTTCCTTACAGTTTAGCAAGATGACACTCATGACAGTTCTTCGAGGTGGGTGTGATCATTGATGATTGTGCACAGGAATTAAAGGCTAACCGAGTACTGTTCCTTCAGTTTATGAATTTTTTTCATGCATGCAGTACTAATTTGCAGGTCTCTGGGTACTTGCCAGTTTCTCTGAATACGGTAACTTAGTCTGGCAGTCTGCTCCATGCTAACTTAATATGCTTCTGTTGTTTGACACTGCATGACGAAACTATGCGCAACACGGCCGCTACATTGGGAACATGAACAAATAAAGTCAGTACGAGAATTTTTATTTTTATTTTTTTTTGACACAAATGAAGGGAAATTCATTGCAAGAGACAGTACCAGAATTTCAAATCGAAACATTTGGTATTGACCATAAGGTGAAGGCACCCATTTCTAACTGACACCCCATCAGCAATCAATAGGGTGCAGTATTTCCAATCAAGGTTGGAACAGATTTTCAAACAAAGTTTGGAATGTGCTTTTTTCTTCTTTTCAAGGTTTGAACTATTAAGTACATGACACATGTCCCAAAGTAGTGAGCAAGAAATTAAGAAGCAATAAACAAGAAAGTAGTTCTTGAATGATCGGAATTAAAAGAGTCTAGACATTGACTATGGGTCCAGAGCACTTTTTGCCTCCCTAAATTCATAATAATTTCAGTTCTAGCAATAAAATTACCAAAAAATTTGCAATCCTCTTCATTCCTATCTAAAATTGCTTATTTAAAATTGCTAAAATTCAGATCCTGTCTAAAATTGCTTATTTGATTGGTTATGGATGCCTTCACCTTATATCCTGTTGTTAGACTGATCAAATATTTATTGAATTTATTAGAATTTGACAGGAGGTTTTGACGTATATTACTTGGAAATCGTACGCAAATGTTACGAGAGTCGCTCTTGCTGATTATGAACTATGATTCCAAACTTTTCCTGTGAACTCTGATCTATGAAAATGAGTATCATAAGTCTTTCAAGATTTCTGTGGTCAAGAACTGAAATTTTTCTTGGAATAGTTGTGTGTGATCCTCGTAACTAAGCCTCAGTCCAGTGACTCCTATTAAGTTTGTTGAATTATGGAGATCAACTTCTCTCAGAAGATATTGTTTACGGTTTGGGAACATGAATACCTGCATATAATTGACAATCAACCCAATTCCATGACACGTACCGTATGTGATCCAATTGTGAGGAGACAATCAATCACTGAATGAGGGTGACCGGTGACCAAGCTGAGGAACTGAAACTTGCTGCAGACAAGGTCACTAACTTAGAGATGCTGACAGTCTTCCTGGCCACGAGAGTAAACCATTTGATGCACTTTTTCTTTTCTTTTTGAAACAAATGAAACGGCCAGGCCACCTGTGGCTGGCAGGCCTTGTAATTTATTTTTGCAATGGAATCCGTTTCATTTGTTTCCAAAAAAAAAAGAAAAAAAAGAAAATGGGATTGATGCATTTTTTCTTTCTTTTTTTGAAACCAATGAAACGGAATTGATGCACTTTGGACAGCTTGCATATTGTGCATTGACTGCATTCCATGTTTTCAAAGATGGAATGAGCGTGAATTTCTTTTATGGGTCTACACTAAATAGTGAAATTAGGTTGGCCCCACACTAATTTCGTGACATTTGACACCATATGAATGTTTACTATTATTGTACAAGAATGCAGTGCTTTTGAATTAGGTCATTGTTGCAATTCGGACTCATGAACCTCCATGTGTACAAATGGAAACATTAGTGATTAGTAGAAATATTTGTTGACTTTAATGGTTGATAAAGTAAATATCTTGAAATAAGGCTAGAACCTAATTATTCAGGCAACCTAATTTCTCTATTTAGTGTATGTAATGCAATGTGGAAATAATGATCCTCCTTACGATAATAGCATGTGGAGCCATAGGAGCTTGGATAATGCATATTAGGAGACCATCTTGCATTTCCGTAGAGAATGATAAAAAGACCCTCAAAATGTTTGCATTCGGTGAAGGAAAGCAAACAAAGTTAAATTGAAGCCCCAAAGAAATTTTGGAGAGGAATATACTGTACCTTGGAATTTAAAGTAGAATATTATATAGCAAGAGTAAGGAATGTTGTGATTGGTGCAAAGGGATGTTGCTTTTATAACAAGGTTCTACCTTCATATTATAAGATGTATCAATGGTTGATTCTTATTTAAACACATTCAATCAATAGACTAAACAGGAACAAACTATATTAATGTCACCTTTGATTTTTTAAGCAACTTTGTTACTTTCTTGTTGGGTGGTGAAACAAAGGTTACAACTCATAATTCTTATTCTTAATATACATAAGCTTCTTGAACAACTAATTTTAAGTATAATCCAAACGTCTAAAATTCCTTGAAACATCTTAACATTATCAACGTCCAATAATCTTTCTCAAACATCTTGGTTATCTAATCCATAACCATAGGGAAAAAAATAAAATTGCAAGATATAACTATACTCGTTGTATTGGGACAATGCTTGATTCATCATTTGCAACTAATTATACAATTTTTTTTAAAGTAATACACAATTCATTTAAAAAATAAAATCCATCACATCTATCAAAAAATAAAATCATAAAATCTCACAAATGAACTAAAAGTTAACCTTGAAAGTCCCAAGGCCTCTTTTTGCATCAAAATCGATTCAAAATTGCCATTTCTATTGCAAAGACCAAAAACAATTAAATTTTTTTGGTCATATTTAACTGTAGGATCTTGTACTAGACTAGTATAAGAAGGTGTGGAATCAATTTTACAAAATTTGATCATGCACACTACAAGATATTTCTGTTCAAAGTGGGAAAAAAATTGCATCTTACTCAACTATATATTTTGGCTTTAAACCTACATAACTTATAATTTTTGCTCTATTGATCTTGAATTTCTAATTTTCTATAATAAATAATTGAACTCAAATTCTTGGAAAAAATTTAAAAATACTCATTTAATTTTCATTCATTAAAAAATAGTTAAGTAGAAGTTGGTTTAGGATTGAAAGAAAATCTAATTTACTAATAGCTCTAAGATGGAATTGAAATACACTAATCTCAACGGTGAGATTGTTCTGGCAAAGATCTTAACCTTGTGAAATTCTGTTTTGAAAATTGTAAAAATTGAAGTTAGAATGAATCAGTTATTATTCAAGAAGATGCTCTAATTGTCCAAAAAATAAGATTGTCCATAACTTTCACATACCAAATCCAAATGGAATAAATACAAGTTTCCTACGTACACAAAAATATTATCTATACAAAAAAAATTTAATTTTTCACTTTTAGTTGTTTTGGAGGGTATTTTTGCTTACTAAACTAAAAAAGGCTTCTTGTGCCATGACTTTTGCTTCTAGGCTCCAACTAAAATAAAATTAATATTTATAGAAATATAATGTGTTTTTCTATCTTCATAGCCAAATTTAGAGGATCTCAACTAATATTGAGACCATAGTAATATGCCCAAAATCCATTTTATTTACTTGGGGGACAAAATAACTTCAAGGATTAAAAACAACTACATTACATACATATAAAATGAAAAATTACTAGATTTATGTAACAAATATAAAAACATTTTATAGCAACAAATCTAAACAACAAATTCTAAAAAATATAGGAATTATAAAAAAACCAAAATAAATGTTCATCAAATTTTGCACTTGTTCGTGTATTGTACAAGTAACATATTTCTATAAAGTTTTTTTTTCTTAATTTGTAAAATATTGTTTTATTTTTGTATCATTTAATTGAACTAATTAGTGACAATTTTTCAAAACAAGTACATTTTCTCCACATTTCTTTCTGAAAGTAATTAAAATTCAATCAAAATTTTCTACAAAAAATGTGATGAATTCTTAAAATCAATTAAGTGAAATATTTTTGACTAAAATATGAATTTCTGTTATTCAATTTTTTACATTGTACATCCAATTAACATATATACATTCCATATACTATTATAATTTACCTCAAATTTTGAACATTTTCTAAATTAATTTTAAAAAAACATGCAAATTTAAAGTCAAATTTTTACAGTAATTTTTCAATCAATAAAATTTAAAAAAATTATAGTTTTTTAATAGAATATTATTAAAATATTGTCATTCTATCTATTAATAAATTTTCAAAAAAATATATACTTGCCTTGAAAGCTATTTTCTACTAATACATTTAATTTAATGATAAAAAAAAGAAATTTTTAACTTAGAATTTTCTTATGCCAATATATCACTTGTACTTGAGCTTGTACTACAACAAATCAAAATATTGTTTAAAATCACTAATTATTCAATTAGGTATATCAATTTCTAGTAGTTTACAATACTTTTGAAGACCTAGTAAGTATGTAGAACTCCCTTCTAAAAAAATTCATTTATAAAAATCCACTTATATTATAAATAAAAAACAATGGGTTGTTAATTCTATAGAGAATTTTTGTTATCTACTATTAATTGTTACAAAATGCACTAATGTTGAACTCTAATTGGAAAAACCAAGTCTTTGACATCGCATGTCTAAACGCTACAAAACAAAGCACTTGCACTCCTTTGTACATAAAGCATTCTATTTGTATTAATAACTCAACCTTTTGCATTGCAACATTGCAACAAAGCCCTTGCACTCCTTGATTTCTAAGAGATATTGAATTTCAAAGTTTTAAAAAAAATTTAAAAATATTGTTAATTTAATTTTAATTTTATATTTATTTAAACTCTTCATAATTTTCCCTTATTGATTGTTCAATTGGGATATTGGCTACCTGTTATTGAAAATACCAACCTTTTAAGGTTCGCTGGTTCTATGACTCTATCGCCCTTTCTCCAACGTTGGCTCTATTGATTCCGACTTCCTCTCTCCAACCTTGGCTCTATTGACTATATTTCTTCCTTCGCTTTGGTTTAGGGTTCTCTTAGTAGTTTCTTTGTCGTTGACATCTCTTCTTCGTTGCGCTCTTCCCTTAGCTCTTTCGCTCTTCCTCTTCATACGCCCTTTCCATTGCTGTGTTGTTGTCATCTTCATCTCCCTCTTGTCGTTTGTGTTATTGCTTCTTTGACTATATACTCTCTGCCAGTGTGCCCTCTACCTTGCATACTCTCTATCAATGCGCCCTCTACCTTGTATACTCTTTGTCGCTACGCCCTCTACCTTCTTCTCTCTGTCACTACTCTCTCTCTCCCACCACCATCTAGTACGTCGATATAGTGCTTTTGTAATCTCTTCCTATAGCTCTCCCTTTCCTTCTTTCATCTCTCCCCTTCTTCAATTTGTCACTATCACTGTGTTTTATAGTTTTGCGCCTTCCCAACCTACTTGACTACTTCATCTATTCTTTGTATCCAAATTCAACTCTTTCTACAAGTCTGCCAATAAGTGCGAAAAAGCAGAGGCGATAAGTATCAAGTATCTATCGATAGGATTGCATTCAAATTTCTATAAATAGTGTCACACGATCTGTAGACGTAGATGATGTCCATTGCACAACATTAGATTAAAGCTAAAGCTAAGCTTTTACTATATTTAAATTTATAGCATATTGCACAAGAAAGTGGTGGAGTAATCATCAAAATTTTCATTTGAATTATTTTAGATCTTAAACTTTATAGAGGAAAACGTTCAATCCCATTGTCGTGGTTGGTATGTTGCAGCTCAACATAGAAAGTTACTGTTTACGCGATTTCTGATCTGTTGACTCCCTGGTGGAAGATGTTAACTACCTCCCATAAAACATTCGGGGGGGTCTGATAGTGGGCCCCTTTGGCTCAACCAATTGCCTTGGAGGCACTCATCACAAAGTTTATACCTTACGGTTTGGCAACAATTATCGTGTAGTTATTGTTGTTTCATGGGTTCGCACGTTAATCACATTGTTATCGCATCATCATGGTGCATTGCTTTGCATCGTTATTGCATCGTTACAATTCATTACTTGTAACTGCACCGATACGATGCGAAGCAATGCACCGTAATGATGCGATAATAATGTGATTAACGTACGAATCCATGAAACAACGATAACTACACGGTAATTGTTGCCAAACCGTAAGGTATAAACTTTGTGATGCTCACCTACCTTTCTTCGTCCTCTCAACTTCGTCTCCTCCATCCATTCTGAGGTTTTGGGATTTAGTTTGGCTTGGTGCCTCTTTGTACCTCAGCTGTCCAGGATCGTGGGTTGTTGTATTTTATTCTCTCTCTGTTAGTATATGATTGAGTCAATATCATATAGACTTGAAGCAAGTGGGAGTGGAAGAGGTGGGGAGCTTAATTGAAATTGAAGCCTTGCCGCCTTGCAATTACTCACATCTAGTTGCAGTTATGTTGGAGGTGTCCGTGACCTTGTTTCATTTGTTCTCCTTGCAGTGTTGTTCTCTTTCTTTCTAGATGCTGTAGCTCACCTCCAAGTCGTACTCAATCACCTCCCCGTCCTTTAGCTCAACTCTCCTATTTCTCCCTTTAGCTCAGCTCGCCTCTCTTTTCTTTCAACCCAGTTACGTCCCCTTTTCTTCATCTATTGGTATGATGCAGTCAGTTGATGCAAGATTTTGATATAAGAACATTGATGCAAGAACATTGATGCAAGAAATGAAGATTTTTTTGATTTGAGTCCCTAGGAGTAGGAAGTGAAGAAGATGAGCCTTGCAACCCATGTAAGCTTGAATAGTTCAATGAGGTATTAACTGCATTTTTTTTTTAAAAGTGAAACAATTTCATTGCAAAGAAGAATCTTAGATTGCAAAGTGTAATGTGGAAACTTTAGATATTTTTCACTCTTTCAAGGAGTTGTATATATTCCAGTTAATTGTGCAAAGAATATTCATTCTTTACTTCTACTTGCCTTGCCATGGAGCATTATGTAGTTTATGTCTTCATTCGAGTTATTATAATGTTGGAATGCATTTTGAAGCATGGGCTCATTATGAAGGATCCCTTGTTAATAAGTTCCAAATCCCTATGCTTGGAAAGATCTATCTTAAAGCATCAATGTAATTCAAAAAAATTTTGAGATCTAGAATTTTTTCTAATTATAGTATATAGTTGAACAATGTTATGTCTTTGAATTTGTTCAACCTAAATATCCTTGTTGACTAGAAGTATCTTCACATAGTTTCAAGTCTAATTCCAAGTAGTGTATCTTTTGCATCTAATGTTCAAATTAAATTAAATATATTGAAAATTTTACATTCTCTTATAGTTTGTGAGTGAAAATGTTCAAATTAATCCAAAATGTATTCAATTTTTGAGAAACAATTAAAGCTAAAAGATTCAATTTAACTCAACATATTGCATTTGATGGCTGTAACTTTTGGGGTTTGTATCTTCTTCTCTCAATGTTTGTTTTCAATGAAGTTAGATGTGTTATGTTTAGAAATGTAGTTACTGTAGAAAAATGTAGTTATTGTAGAAAAAATATCATGTGAATTCTAGTTTGAATGTTTGGGAGCAATTCGAAGTTTAAAATCCCCACATTGTTGGATTACATTTAACTTTTGGTGGCTTGTTTCATCTGTATGTAATATTCTTTTTCAATTAAAAAAATAGACAATTAACACGTATTAGCCTACTCTTTTTACTTAAACTTTCATATGAATTTAAGAATTTATGAGCATCTACAAAGCATTATAGTAGAAGGAGGTTTAGCCTAAGAGTGTGTTTTGGATAACTCCTTTTGCTATTTTTTGCTATTTCAAAGTCATTTTGCTAATGTTTTGAGTCAATTCAATGATAATTTATTTTACCAATATGTTTTTATTTTGGTTTTGAATCACTTTATAAGTTAGGATAATGTCATCTTGTGTCTACAATACCTAAGGTGAGCAAATGTGCAATTGATTCTATTTGAATTATTATTTTTTTTTAGATTCTAAGGTTTTTAGATTTCTTTGTGATGGAGATTTTAAAATGTTACAATTTAGATGGGCTTTGATGAAGTCCCTTTCCAATCCAATTCCTATCTTTGTTGTATTCATGATTAATTATAGTGTAATGCTTGCCTTCATATTCTATAGGAATTATTGTATGTACAAGGACAATGTGTGCTAATTTTTGTATTGTAATGTCAATGGTGGTGCACTTTAGGATTACAAAAACAAACAAGATGTCTTCATAAGTCCACAAGAGACATATATACTTAGCATATATAACAAGACTTGCAAATACAAGAGTTTTATATGCTTGGAAGTGCTACACCTATAGTGAATAAAGGAAAAGGATTGTTTGAAGACGATCACCATGCTTATGAAAAGAATATACACTCTATGCTTGGTTTTGGTAGTGGACATACTTCAGAATTTAATCCTTATGGAACTATGGACATGGAAATTTTTTTTTAATCAAATGCCATGGATTCTATTATATCACCGAAGGAAGATAGTTATGTATAGCTACATATGAGTGAGGAAGCTCCTACATACTACCATGCTAATCTTCAATCTCTCTCACAAATGGTTGAAGTTTGTGAAGATGAATAAGAACCACATATTCTTGAAAAGGAAAATAACTTGATTTGTGCATTGGCCAGGATGGTTCAAAATCCACCTATTGGGCCATTTCAATGTGAAGATTTGATTTGGGTGGCTCACAAGACCAATAATTGAGGGATTTACCAAGATAGTGAGATTGTTGTCATTTTATGGAGCCGACTAGAGGATTTCATAGCTGAAGAGCAAAACAATGAAAAATTTCCATGCAAGTTTACAAAGGAGACCTTGAATGTCAACAAACCTAGCGCTTTGTTGAGACCTCGAGCAAATAATGCCTCTAAAGTGATTAGGTAATACATTGTTTGATGTTTGTTGAATCACTTGAATTTATTGAAAACAACAACTTCAATTATACTTCTATTATTAAGCATTTCATTTTTGTTTATACAACTCATCTTTAGACTCAGTAAAATGCATTTTCAAGTCATGCAATTCTTTTGTCATTGTGTTTGACTCAAGAGTCGAATAGAATGGCACTTGTTCAATGAATTTCTCAAACAACTTGTACACAACAAAATTTTGTTATGATAAGATGGTATATTGGACATCATTCGAGTTCACATAAAAATGAACGTAAAATGCACATCTCTTTTGTACAATTTCTTCTTCTACTTGTACTTTTGTTCTTTGTATGTCCAATATTAAATAGTGCATTAAGCTTTATTTGTTGAACTACAAAAACTTATGAATTATAGTAATAATTTTATTATTCTACAATTTTTTCTTTGTTTTTACTAGTCTTATTTTGACTTATCTATATAGATACATGTGTCACTTTGGTCTTGAAAACCACTCGGGAGTAGTTTCTCATGATATGAAAGCCCTACTAAAAAGAAAAGCAAAAAGGTGGAAGATAAACCAAAGCAAAAAGGCAAAAAAGTCCTTCTAGAATATGATGCTTTCAAAACACAACATACCTTGGAAGGCATAAAAAAGCGCATTGGAAAAATTGAATTAGACATGTCACTCAAGCGTGGATGCCAACGATGTTTTATTGTGAAACCATCGTACTTGGACAATATTCTTTGTCAAATTATCTACTCTCAAACAAAATATGTCAACAGAGAAGGAAACCATTATCATGGGAGTACTATAGGGGGATTCCGTCATACAATGGGTGGAACTCTTCCAAACGATATGAAGAAGCATTTATCTACAATGTTGAGTTTGGGGCTATCACCATCCCAGGTGATGGCCCAACATAAAGCAGATGTGCGTGAGATGGCATTGTTGAACATACATGTTACTTGAGACACATTTGTCATGCTTCATGATGTCCAAAACTTGTCTAATAAGCGAGTAGTAGAACTTTGGCAAAAGCATTTTAGTGATCCTCAAAGCATAAGGATGTGGGTGAAGGAGAACCCAATAAGTGTTTTTTCACTATAGGGAACATGCTCTGCTAAACCAAAATTTAACAATTCAAGATGATGCTCCATTTTCTCTAAAAATACAAACAAACTAGCAATTAGAAATGATGGTGACACATAGTTAAGGCAATGTACTTGCTTTTGACGCTACATTTGGTACTACTGAAACCAAAGTAAGCTATTATATCCTAAAATTGAATTCATTATTTTTTTGTTTATTATAAAAATATATATAATTAAATATTTATTAAATAAAAAATTCTTTACAATCCTTTTTTATTATATTGCAATATCCGTTGTATACTATCATGGTCTTTGATGAATGGCGGAATGGAATACCGGTTGGATTTTTCATCATCTCTAGAACATGTGAAAAGCCTTACACATTGTTTTACAAGAACTTAAAGATATAATACAATCTAAGGTACTAAGGTGGGCACCTAACTCAATTATTGTAGACAATGCACAAGTTGAGATAAATGTTCTTGGGTTAGTCCTACAAACTCTTTTAGATTGAATACTATATTTGATTGTACTCATTTCCTAAAAAGGTCTTTTTTTTTTAAAATTTACTATATTTATTTGTCATTGTAATGTAGATCAATGTAGCTAGAGGCAAGGATTTTCTTGTGTCTTTGGCATATTCCGAAGAGTTGGGGTTAAGAATGTAGTTAAGAAGAACATAACCATTGGAAAGAAGACATTTATTCTTAAGGCACTAGGGGATATAATGTATGGTAAAAGAATGTCATTTGACGACTCCAATCAAATGGGTACATCAACAACTTAACAATCTTGCTGCTACAAGACCTTTGATTGCAATATTTATGAAGTATATAGAAGAGCATTGGCGTGGGAAAGTAGAGATGCAGTGTACAAGATATCTGAACATCTTTCATGCTGGTCAAAATACTAATATTTCCATTGAGTCTTATCACGAGAATTTGAAGAGTATTCTATACTTCCAAAGGAAAAAATTAAACGATGTCATGTCATATATACGTATATAGTATAGAAATACGTATTTTATGTTATACAAATAGTTTCAAGGTGACACCTTCTCGTAGAGATGTAAGTCATCTGTATAAGAAAAAAGATCCACATGAAAGCTGCATCGAATTGAAGTATTGTTGTTTATTTTTCCACTTTAGTTTTAGAATGTCGAACTAAAGGGTTTTTTTCTGAGCCTCAAGATAAATATTGTCTTGAAACTCTAGTTTTTACCTTTAATAGACATTAGTTTGATATTAGCACTTAAGTCCATGTTTGAAGTATTTTATAGAAATTATTTTGTATGGTTATAGTTGTGAAAGGAAAGAATGGAATTAGTTTGCCTTCTAGGTGGACTTTAAAGTAATTTTCATTCTAAGTTAAAGATAAAAAATAGTTGTAAGGTCAAATATGAAGACTAATAGTTGTAAATTAACTTTAGGATTAATAGGGGCTAATGTCCACTTGTTTTGGGTGGTGGGGAGTTGTTGATAAGGTAGAGAAAAAGGTGGACTAGTCATCTTCTCTCTGGTGGTAGTTTTGAAAAAACCTGAAATGTTTGGAGAGCCATAGTGTGTGGAGTTTTGAGAATTTTGGAATGATAAAGTAGTAGGAGTTGTGCATCATAATGTCTTGTTTTTAAATTGATATCACTTGCTTGATTTGAACTTAGCATTCAAAAGTTGTGCTTGTTTGAGTGGAGGGAGATCTGCTACCTCCTATGAAGAGGGGCTGAGACTTCGACCAACCATAAAAGACGGACATGTCTTTTGTTTGCAATGAAACTTTGAGGGAGTGTAGGAAATGTTGTTAGATTTTTGTGAAGTTATCATGCTTTCAATTTGGAGCATTTATGAGTGAGTTGTGAGTGTGGAAGTGAAGGAGGGTTTGCTGCCCTTGATTTTAGAGGCCAAAACTTTGAGTGGCCATGAAAGATGGACAGAGTGTTAGTTTTATTTGAATTTTGGAGAAGATGTGGGAAATTTAGTTAGTTTTCTAAAAAGATATCATCCAATATGTTTAGAGCACTTATGAATGAGTTGTGAGTGTAGAAATGAAGAAGGGTCTGTTGCCGTCACGTTTAGAGGCCAAAACTTTGGACGACCATAGAAATTGGTCGGAGTATTGGAATGAGTTGAAATTTGGAGGAAGTGTAAAAAATTGTATTAGATTTTTAGAGAGCTATTACTCATTCCATTTAAAGTTGTGAAGAAGCGGTGGTATTCATTCAAAGTTCAGCTTTAGATTTGGAGTTGGAGTGGAGTTTTGAAGTGAAGATTTGAAGTTCAAGTTGAAGTCTGAAGACATGAAGATTGAAGATTCGTGTGTTGTGGCTTAGTTGGATTTGGAGGCTCGTTGTCTTTCTATTATAATTCCTAGTCGGTTTTGGAGGCTTGTTGTTTTCTTTTTAACATCGTAAACCAATTGCGGGCTTTGTGGGTATTCAGTATTAGCCCCGTTTTGTATTTGTGGCGACAAAGTGGGATTGATCACTCACATGGTCAATCTTATTTGTTATTCCCACTGGTGAAAGGCGCTTCCTAGTCAACGTGGATTTGAAGTTTAGGAGCCAATCTTTCAAATGGTCAACTCGTGTTTTAGCCGTCCCGTTTTACCCGTCCGAAGTCGTGGGTTCTTATCACCTTATCATTACCCTTACCCTTATAGAGCCACCACAACATAGGCCAACGGGGAAGAGTTTGAAGATTGAAAACTAAAAGATTTGATGACCATATACAAGATTTGAAGACCAAGTTTAAAGATTCACGAACAACAATAAATTTTGTTGTCCTACGAAATCTTTCATTCCTAAGTCATATCTAGTTGCAACTAGAATCCCTGTGATTTCCCAAAGCAAACTGCTCTTTACACGACAACAGTAGACGCATGGATTGGTTAATTTACCATTTAGTTGGAGATATATTATTTCATTATTGGTACAATGTTCATTTGAAGTTTGAGTTTGTAAAAAATACTCAACAAAAGTTCATAGTAGCATCTGCCATCATTCGTGTGAAGTTCATTCCAGATTCATAAGTTTTGCTCTACCTTGATAGTGATGATGTTGCTTTGGTGGCCTCAGAGAACAACAAACCAAAAGTTTGGATGATGCATTCTCCTTATTTTAAATGTACTCAATACAATTGCCCTATTACAAACAAAAGACATGATCTACAAGCACTCTATTAAAGTCTTCAAAATGCTCTATCCAAACATAAAAGATGGGCTAATTGTTAAGGAACCTAAAAACCGACATGGCATTAACAAAGACACCCCTTTGTCACAGGGATTATCTTCATTGCTCACAGAGCATTGTACTACAAAACTCTCAATTTTTATTGATGACGACGTAGAAATTTTCTTTAGTTCTCAATTTTGAGGATTAATAAATGACAATTAAAAAATAAATGTATTAATTGTTTAATGTAACATATTAACCATGAGGATGAACAATTTTTTATTTAAAAAAAAATTTATAAGGCAATTAGTGGGGTTTTTTCATTCAATATCAAACTAGCACTACCACCTTGCAATTTCTAATTTTTTAAAGAGAAATACAAAGTTTTTTTGATTAAAATCTTTTACAAATGTTTTCAATCTATCTTCAAACATATTCATCAAATGCAAAAGATGAGGGACATACATGTTTTTTTTTTAAAAGAAGTTGAAATATAAAATTTCAACTTTTATAGGGTTAGAGAAGCCCACATTTCTAAATTCTATCACATTGAACTTCCAATTTATTGGAATACTCATTCTAATATTTTGAGACAATGTACTTGAACAAATTAACCAAAGGACTCTATGGTGGGATTTATTGAAAAAAAAAATATTGATGAAGATTTCAACCTCCCTCTTAGAACGAGTACTATTTTAGAAGTACTAGTATCCCCATTGGCCACTTTCCACTACCAAAATGAAAGTAAAAATAAATTTCTAATTTTTAAATTCATTAAAACTTTTAAACTCAATAACTTATACATTGTAGCATGAGAGGATGCATTTTTGATACAAATAGAAAGCTCTATGCACAAAAGAGGGCAAGGGATTTTGAGGAAGCATAAATGAAAAAGTTATATTTTCTCCAAAATAAAATATAATGTACTTTAGTTTTTTAATTATAAGAAATTCTTAACTTTCACACCGTAGGTTCAAACACCAAAAAACTTGGTACAAATAGAAAGCCTTGTGCACAAAGGAGTGCAAGGAATTTGTTTAGTAGCGTTCAATGATACAATGTAAAAGTTATAATTTATTTAGAATAGGAGATAATTTATTCAATTTTTTAATTTTTAAAAGCTTTGAAATTCATTAACTTTCACACCATAGTTCCAAACAAGACAAATCAAAATATATGCACACCTCCTTGCAAATAGCTTTTCAATGGTATCAAGAGTGGAATTGTACACCTCACGATGTATTAAATCTCAACATATCAAATCAATAAATTAAAATTAAAACAAACAAACAAAAGAAAAGAAAACAAACAAATTAATTTAAGGTATAAGGTTCTTGTTTTTGTTTTTGAAACAAAATGGACAATTTCTAAGGTATAAGGTTTGGAATTATAAAGAAAGAGTTTTTGAGGGAAGAACAATAAAATAGCAAAGCAGTTCACTTAGACTCACGTGATCTGGAACAAGATTGTTTGAAAGGCGGGAGGCTGGATCCATGTCTGGATGGGAAGTTGAGACATTGGGATGGACGAAGGGGACAAACTGACAAAGCTGAGGGGATGGAGTCGAACGAATGAGTGCCTTTGGGTTGAGTTAGAAGGGCCCATTGCCAACCCCTCCCAATATTTCATAGGGGTCAAGTAAACAAGACCTTTGGGAACTTCGTAACGTCTCGCCTCCTTGGCATTGTCAATAATTGGCAGGAATTTCTCGAATTTTTAGAAGAGTCAAGTAGTGGAAGAAGCTCTTGTGCAAATAGAAGCTCCCAAAGGTCTTGGTTATACTATGGTAAGAGGATACATTTTCAATATTCGCTTTTGAACATTATTGTAAGACGGTAGGGGTTTGTTGATCCTTTGTGGTGCATTTAAATGTCAGATTATGGAGACTTTCCATCTCCCTAGTTTGTATTTTGTCTTCCGCCCAATCCTTGCTTGGCTTATGCTACATTGAATTGGAGCTTAAATTTGCCTATTTTGAATTGAGAATTTGGCCAAGTGAATGTGCTTCCCTCTTTGGGCTGTATTTCCAATGAAGCTTTTGGTGAGATTGTATAGATTTAAATTATTTGCATTTGGACGATGCTTGGGTGCGGTCATTCCTTACAAAATCAATTATGTTACATTCTATAAAAGAGATATTGAACTAGGTCTAGGGTATTATGAAGGTGCTACTTAAGTAGTATGAGAGGTTTTTAGTTGCATTTATCCTTAAAAGATGTAGCACCCATGATCAAGGTAGTTACCAAAATGCTTAAATTATAGGACCAATAAGTAGGTGCATTTTTTTGTTTTCACACCGAACAATCAAGTTATCCATTGACCACTATTTGGCTTTAATGTCTTTAAAGGGTTAAAATTGGATTTTTGCATAGGAGATCTATGACATTGCAAGTGATGAGCTCTTCAATAATGAATAGTTGCTATCTATGATTTGGAGAATTAAGACTTTTGTTGAAGGAGTGAATTCAAGACCAAGTCATTTCATTTGCTTCTAGACAGAGTTTTGTGTGTTCAATGTGAAAATCGTTCTTCAAATCGGAAATTTGAAAGAGGGTTTCTCAAATTGAAATATTTTGTTTATAGATTGAATTGTTTTGAAGATCATAGAAGAAGATTTCACATATCCACCTTCAGAGGTGAGAATTTTTAAAGCTTTGGGTCTCTTAAGGCTTTTACAATTCCAAGAATCTTTTTATATTTTAATTTTAGTCCTTTTGCATCTTTACTTTGTGCTAAAGGTAGAATCTTAGCACATTGTAGCTTTCTTCCTTCAACTTTGAAGGCGTGATGATGATGATCCCAAATGTAACCGTAAGGTATTCTTGAAAAATCTTTGGAAATCCCAAAACCCATGGAGCCAAGTATACTGGAATTTATGATGAGGCTGGGATGATCAATGTGCAAACTCTCCCACTTAGTATCTAATAAAAAATTACTGAAAATGGTCTCTTACGGTTGTGATTTGAATGACCATGAAGATTGTTTGTAAGTTTGTTTAGAATGTTGGTTGTTTTATTCTAGAAATTTTCATGTTTGAACTTTTTGTTTCTGTAAATGCTAGGTCATTGACAAGAGGAAGGAAAAGAACAACAAACTTTGAAGAAGAGGCTTATTCAAGGACAAGAAAAGTAAATACAAAGGTTCGTAATATTCTTTGTTATCTTTTCATTCAATTTGACATACTATTTATTTACAATACTAACTTTTGATTTCAGGAGTTACTTCTCTATGGTAGATTAACAAAATACTAAACCACAAACAGGACACCATGGTAGCACTTGCATACAAGGCTAAATATATTGATAAGCTTGTCATTGTTGTGATCCTTTTACCTCTTCTAATTATTGAAATTTTGTTGTTGCATAATAGAGCAAGTTTGTCAAAGTGATCGAAGTCATTATTTTGGGACGACAAACAATATACATTAAGTTCCTTGGTACTTCAACATTTGTGACAATTGTAGATTTATGGTGACTCAAAAAATATCAACATTGACAAAGCTTTGGGTTGGTCAGCAAACTCAAATCTATACTTGTTCTAGTTATCAAATCCAAAAGTATTCATGGATATCACTTTGGCAATTACAAACTCATAAAACTTTGTTCACATTGCTTGAATGCTAACTTCTTCTAAAAGTTCTGCATGAATGGCATTACCATGTACTACATGGTGTGGATATGATTTTAAACTCAAGCTAGAATTCTGGAAGTCAATAAAGGGCCTTTCGCACATGAAGTTAGGCAGCAACGGTGGTAGAGGAGGGAAATAGCAAAGTAGCAAAGGGGATAGTGGCAACTTTTGTATCCGTGACGTTGATGAGTATTAGCATTAGCAGGGGTAGGACGGCACGTTTCAAATGATCGTATTGTTTGCACATGGCGGTGTAGTAGCTTCATGGGGGTGGTCCTATGTACAGTCAAGCAAAGAGCAGTCACACTACTCAGAAGATGTTAGGCGTCGTGGTAGAAGCAGTGGCATTTGGAGTGATGAATGTGATCATTTTAGTTGTGCGCAGAAGCTAGTGCTGGCCATGTTCCTATGTTTTGAAAGGCAGTTTCAAACATTGCATTTGAAGTAACAGTGTCCGCTAAACTGTCTGAATTCATAGAGGTGAGGGACGTCACTAGGGTAGACATTGCAAAATCTCCGACAAAGGAGAAGGCATTCTAGTGCTCAGTAGAAGCAAAGGTATTGTCTTAGTACAACAGCATCATTGACTTTTTTTGCTCATGATGTAGGAAGCGGCGTACGCAACAGATTTGGGTGTCCGTGAATTGTCGGCAGGAGGGAAGTTCGGCATCGACGTATACAGAAAACTGCACTTCCGCTAAGGTATTGGCAATGCAGTTGAAACTTCAATTTTCTTGGGTCAAGAACCTAGAGTCTTGTTTGATTTATGGGAAGTTTTTAGTGCAATGGGAAGTTCACCTTTGCATTGACCTACATGTAGCCATGCTAAGAAATGCATATTAACTATTTCGGCAAAGAACTCCATGTATCTAAGTTGCATGACCTATTGTCGTTCTCACAGTAATTGGTGGCAAGCAATGTGCATCACCGCCATTGTAAGAAAAGCAACACACTTCCTGCACTATGCGACAAGCGTTGATGGGAGCTAGGATTACTATTTTCCGACTCAGCAGCACTGAAACTGTATTAGTGTCCGGCTAGTTGGTAGTGTTCTTGCAATTATATGATGGTTCTCTTCGACGACCCAATTGACATCATGTCCCTAGCGTCCATCTTGTTCCTCATGCTCCTTAGTAGCAACCGCCAGCTCTTATCGGCAGCTTCAAGTAGTAGCACTAAAGAAGACTGCGTTGATGTTCATGAATTCCAGTAGTACATGCTCCCATCTACTCAGGAATTGGATGCCACTACAAGAGCGACATTGCACTACTTTCGGCTCCTAGACAGTTTGAGCGCCATGGATGAGGATCTTGGTTATTGGGTGAAACCAAAATCCACCACATGGTTTTCCCATTTCATTCTCCAAGAATATGATGACTCCCATTGGTTGCAAATGTTTCGCATGACCAAGCACTCCCTGCTCAACCTCGCACAACTGTTGTCGCCCTTAATGAAGAAAAAAGACACACGGTATTGAATGGCCATACCTATGTTTGTACGCATAGCGTGCACCCTATTCAAACTTAGTTATGGCGCCAGTTTGTTGATATGTAGTGAAATGTTTGCAGTGGGTAAAAGCATAGTCTCCATAATGCTACAACAAGTAGTCCATGCTGTTAATATTGGATTGCGTGGAAAAATTAAGTGGCCATTTGGTGACGCTTTGCTACATGTCTCATAGGGCTTCCAAGACATTTGTGGTTTACCTGCCGTCCTTGGTGCCATAGATGGAATTCACTTCCCTATTACAAAACCTCGAGTAGGAGTTGTTGATTACTACTACTTCAAGTTCGGAACGTATACAGTGAATTGCCAAGCCGTTGTTGATAGCTCTAAAAGATTCTTGGATTTGTACGTTGGAATGCCCAGCTCCATTAATGATAGTCGAATGTTGCAAAGATCTTCGCTTTTTAACCACGGACATTCAAAGGAACACTCTTTGGGACGGAGGAGTGTCTTTCTCAGACTTCGCACCATATCTGCTAGCTGATGTAGGCTACCCACTACTATCATGGCTAATGGTCCCACATTGATGTGTACAAGGCATGCCAGTGGCCGAGCAACTGTTCAACTGCAAACTCAATAGGGATTGAGTAGTAGCGAAGAACGCGTTTGCATTATTGAAGTTGACATTTCGAGAATTTGCACAGCGTTCCGAACTCAACGTGGTTTTCTTCCCTGACATCGTCATTTGTTGTGGGATTTTGCACAATGTCATACAAAACCAATTGCAGGAAGCAGTGCAAAGGCTCCTTGACGTCATCCGCCACGAAGTTCTTGTACAGCCTTCATAGTGCCGATCTACAATTGTAGAAGAAGTGCACACTACTGATGGTAACTTTTCTAAAGTTGTCTCAACAGCTGTTTAATCCACCGTGAAGGTGACATATTAGTCTTCTGGGCCGCCAAGGTCGGCAGCATCCGCTGTCTTTGTATGTTGTCGTCATTCTGGCCTCTCCTGAGATGAGTTTCAATGTACCACAGGCTAGCGCTACGGTCAACGCAGCAGGTTCTTCACTGTCGATGGATCCACCTTTCCTAGGGCCATCTGCAGTATGTCCTTCCTTCAGTACAATACTTCCACTGCAAGTCGTTGCTAGTTTTTTCCGCTTTTAAATGCCCATCCTACATGCACGTCCGATGTTGCCAAGGACATTTCATCATTGAAGTGCGCCACTCCAATCCCTTGACTGTCATCTTCGCACTGACAGTGGTTCGTCATTGCCTACATCAGGACTTGACGGAGTTGCCGATGCCAACAACAGTGGATGTCGAAGTCATAGACAACGAACACACCAACGATGCAAGGAAACATAATTCAGGTTCAGAACAAGTCATTGTCCTGTTTGTGAAGTTAGCATTACAATGATATGAGCATGCTGTCCCATGTAGTTCATCGAACGAGGAATATAATAGCAGTAGTGATGGACAACTTTGTTGTTGTCGATCAATAGTGAAAGTATTCATGGCTCTCATTACCAAGCAATGTCTTTTCTAATAAAAAAAGCATGCCGTGGTCGCTTTTGCTGTTTCTCAATTGTGGATTTTGCAATGTATTTTCTACGTCCTTATCCACATGCATCAGGGATGAAACCGAAGCGAACACTAAAAAGACATCAAAGGCCTCAGTTGTGCAGCACATGCTTACATACATCCTTGACATTTAGTTCACATGCACCTTGGAGGTGCATCACACGCATAATAGACATGCGAAGCAAATTTTGGGACACACATACGGAGCACTGTGGAATACAGTACCATCCCAAATGGACGCCATGGTCCTTTCATTACAGCTTTGTCAAGTACAGCATTCATTTCCACTAATTAGTGTAGCTATGTAGACATGTATAGAGTGCACAAATTAGTTCTGTTACGCATAGTGATTGATAGTGGTAGTGTTGTAGCTAGCTAAGTTGAAGGAGACCACCATTCGTTCTTGGCAGTTGGCACCTAAAATCAGTCGTCCATTTCGAAGACGGAGTTGACCGATAACGCCTCTGCAAAATTGCCTGTGTCTTTCACCTACACAGGTCAGTGGTCAATAGATAAGCCAACACTTCACTAATAGAAAACAGGGTCAAATGTAACCAATCAAAAAATGACTGGTTACTAAAAGGCTATTGAAAAATGACTGACAGTCATGGAAATGGTGCCAAAGCTGACCTGTCACAATCAGTAGTCATTTAGTAGTGATTTCCCAGAGCAGTGGATGGCGACCAGATGAAACAAACGACCAGAACTAGTGTCATCTACAGTTCAGTCTGTATTCTGTGGCCTTATTGCTGATGCAGTTTTCGTTGAGTCATATTTGAGTTGTGCTGTCATAAAATGAGCACAATATATGACTACAGTAAAATTGAAAAATGACTGACAATAGGACACCATGGAAATTGAACTTATTAAATTTATTATTTGCTTCTCTATAAAATGCTAATTGCATTGTAGTCATTTTTAAGTCACAAACTACTTTTCAAATGGACAGTTTAGATGAATGGATCAGATGGACGGCTTAGATGGAATGATGGATGGATCAAATGGATAGTTGAAATGGTGGAATCAGATGGGCAATTTGAAAATGAATAGTTTAGACTTTAAATGGATGGATAAGATTGTATCTTGATAATAAATGGAGGGCTTAGATTTTAGGTCAGCCGCCACATTTTAGGTTAGCCGCCTTTCTATTTCTATGTAGGTTGACATGTGGCATATTATAATTACAGCTGTCAAACACACATTGTAGCTGCTGCTGCCTTCTTCTTCAAGATTCATCTCTTCTTATATTTTCCTCCTATTTTTGCCTTCTTCAAGCTTCATCTTCTTTCATATTTTCTTCTTGCTTTTGCCTCCTCTTTGCTTCTTTCTTCTTCTTGTTTTTGTTTCCTTCTTGTTTCTTGTTTATCAACTTCCTCTCATTTGTTCCTCTTGCTTGTAAATGAAGGTTCAGGTCTACTTCCAACCTTATCTCTTGAATGTAGCAATTTACTTTTTCTTTAGTGCTTTCTACTATTTACTTCTTGTTTGTTGTTATTTGTTATTGTTCAATTCAGGCAATTCAGGCAATTCAGGTAGTTCAGGCAGTTCAGGCAATTTAGGTAGTTCAGACAATTTAGGTAGTTCAGGCAATTCAGGTAATTCAGGCAATTCAGGTAGTTCAGGTAGTTCAGGCAATTCTGATAGTTTAGGTAATGCAGGTGGTTTAGAAAATTTAAGCAATTTAAGCAACTCAGGCAATTCTTGATTTCTAGCAACTTAGGCGATTTAAGGAGTTTAGGTAGTTCATGCAATTTAGGCAACTTAAACAATTCAGATTTTGACATAGTGCAATTATAGTATAGTCATAGTGTAGTCATAGTGCAAACATAGTGTAGTAATAGTATAAATGTAGTCATTTATGCTTACAATATTGTGACCGAACTAATCATTTTTTGGAATGAATATCACTTGAAAATGACTACCATAGCTTACATAGTCACTACAAAATGATTCCAATAGCCTATATAATGACTCCAACAACCTACAAAATGACTTTAGCAACCAGAAAAATGACTACAACAGCCTACTAAATGACTACAACATCCTATGAAGTGATTGCAACAGTTTGCGAAATGACTGCAACAGCTTGCAAAATGACTCCAACAACTTACAAAATGACTGCAGCAGCTTGCAAACTAATTGCAGCAACCTGCGAAATGACTCCAATAGCTTACAAAATGACTGTAGCAGCTTGCAAACTGATTGCAACAACCTACAAAATAACTCCAGCAGCCTATAATATGACTCCAACAACCTATTTGACATCAAATAGAATCACTCCAATACCAACGAATAAAAAATTGTCAACTCAATATGTTAGATCTGTAGCCACGTGGCAAACTGCCATTGGAGGTGCTCCATATAATCACACCCTAATGAAGTTCCACATCAGCATAGGATGAAAAAGAATGGTCTTGTCCCAAATGACTGCCTTGTCCGTAATTACTTGTCCTAAATGACTCTGAGCCCAAAATCCAGTTTTAGTCATTCTATTGACATTAGTGTCCTAAATGACTGGTTACGCAATTATATACAGCAGTCATTGATAGCCTGTTTTCTACTAGTGCTTGTCATTGTAGAAGAGAAGGACAATGCTTCAGTAGAAGTGAGTGGCACAAACTTGTTGACGATCAATCCTCCAATGCAGGTGCTCCCATTGGCCCTTCATCTGTAGGTGTCGTAGACATCGATGTCATGTGCGGAGAACCTGTAGGATCTATCCTCCTAATCGGCAGTGCATGTATAGAGGGTCCGCTGCATTGCACGCCACTACCCAACACAACAACTAGTTGCGCGAAGCAATTGACCACCTCTCCTTGCTTTTGAATGAATAGCTTGGCATTTTCATTAACTTGTTGAGCGTTTTCCTACAATCGATGATCCCGCTCTTTCTGGTACAACATTTACTCAGAGAAGAGTTGTTGCTACTCATCGATTTTTGTTTTCTCCAATACCAAACTAGCGTCTGTCATGTGCTTCATCTAGCTAGTCATAGCCTCTCTAGTAGCACAAGTAGTTTCAGTGATGAGAGAGTGCCCTGAAACGCTTTTTCGGCGCACAAGCGGACTGGAGTACTTTGCAGTAAGTATAGGCAACATTGACAGTGGCATAGCAGGGCTATTTGCTGCAGCCCTACTTTGGGGAGTGCAAGTTGTAGCCGTAAGCGATTGAGTTGATGCACTGATGTCCTCACTATCGCTGAGGGCAACAAATAATAGTCTAGCATTGTCGTCGAAGTCATCGTTGTAGTTTCTATCCGTGCCTGCTTCATTACCTGAGACGAGCGTCTTGTAGTTACTATCATCATTGATTCATTGGAGAGGAAGTCACGAGTGTGTGCCAGTGTCACTGAAGGCCGGCGGCCGTACCACTTATGGATTTGATTGAAGACATCAAGTGGAAATGCACAAGACAATGCTTCCGCCTTCTTCTCTATAGCTGACATGTTCCAATAGGAAAAATCATTATTACCACTGCGCACCAAAAAATCCACAATGCGCTTGTAATTAGGGATCAATTGATTCCATTTGCACTTGCAAGCCGGGCCGTCTCGATGACATTGTGACACGTTAGCTCTCATTACTACAACACTAATACGAAGCCATTTCCCGACATCAGGAACCATGGACTCTCGAGCATCCGTACTTTCGTCCTCTTCCATGCAAGAATGCGTTTTGCATCTATAAGAGCCGCGACTTCTTGCGAACTCCAATTCGGACACCTCTCTTTCCTTGGTTGCTTACTACTGGGCCTTGCGGTATTGACATCTGTACACGCTATCGATATATTGATTCCGAGAATGCCGTGTGCTAGTCCAACTGTGCTCTGGTGGGCAGTTGAAGCTGAACCTGCATAAGAATGAAGAAAATGTCAATGTGGTCAACGTCCATGCATTTGTACAACTGATGTCAACCAACTACACTAAAATTGGTAAATAGTGTTGGCAACACTAATTATCCCAACTAACACTAATAGCGATGTGCACGCTTAGTGTTAGATCTTTTTGTACCGATTCTAACACTATTTTAGCTTTGAAGTAAATTTTTGTCATTTCAAAATTTGTAGAAGAGTGCATTTAGTGTTAGATGGTAACAAAATATAGAAGTTGGAATGGTTGGGAAAATCTTGTGTATGAAATGCTGAAATGTTGAAATGTTGAATTGCTGAAATGCTGAATTGCTGAATTGCTGAAATGCTGAAATGTTGGAATGTTGGAAAGCCCAAAAAACAACAATGAAATGTTGGAATGTTCAAAAGCCCAAAAAACAACAATGAAATGGTGAAATAACCAAAAAAACAATGAAATCCTGAAATAAATGTTGAAAGCCCCCTAAAACAATGAAATGGTGAAAAGCCCCCAAAAAACAATGAAATCCTGAAATAAATGGTGAAAAGCCCAAAAAAACAATGAAATCCTGAAATAAATGGTGAAAAGCCCAAAAAAACAATGAAATCCTGAAATAAATGGTAAAAAGCCTAGAAAAACAATGAAATCCTGAAATAAATGGTGAAAAGCCCCCCAAAACACTAAAATCCTGAAATAAATGGTGAAAAGCCCAAAAAAACAATGAAATCCAGAAATCAATGTAGAAAAGCCCAACAAAACACTGAAATCCAGAAATCAATGTTGAAAAGCTCCCCCAAAACAATGAAATCCTGAAAAGTTGGAAAGTTAAATGAAATCCTGAAATAAATGCTGGAAAGCCCAAAAAAACAATGCAATGGTGAAATGCTGAAATTTTTCATAATGTGTGTATATTGCAAAATATAGGAAGAGTCAAAAGTATAATATAATAGTCGTAGCTGTAGGCCAGAAATTGAAGGGAAAAAACAGTAAAAACTGAAAAAAAAGATCTCTAAACTGCCCTATTTAAATTAGGCACTTCTTGCCCTTGGAAGTATTGCAAATGCTTTGCAATAATGTCTTGGAGATGTGGAAATAATTGTCCAACACTCCAAGATCCATCAAGTCCTAATGCCAAGCCACAACGAATCATTGCTTTTCTAGCATAGGAGATGTTGTCACAATCCACCTCTCTATTAACATCTTCTATACTATCAGCAGCCAATTGTAGGAAAAAACGTTTCCCTGGATTGGTCAACTTCCCTGACCATTGTCCATCTGCCCGGGGTGCATTTTGCCAAGCATTTTCTTGTATCAACTGAATTTTTTTGGCTTCCCACTGTCTTGTCCATGCATCTTTGATCTTTGAAATCAAGAATGTATCTACTGGTTGGCAAAGGTGAATAGAACAAGGAGGTAAAAATTTGAAGACTGTATTTTTGGCTGCTAGGACATCAGCCAACCTAGGGGTTACCGTATGGTCGGTACAATTATCAATCCATATGATCTTCATGCGGTGATGAAGATCAGCTTGATATGCCCGATTTTCCAAAAAATATTCGGGTAAGATGGTTTGGTCCATCCACCCTTTAGGGCCCGACCTATAAGACACCCCGGGAATATTATCAATTAGACCTCGTATAGGGTAGCTCCTATTTTCATTTGTGAAAATGAGCATAGGAGCTTCTATCATAGCACGCCGGCCTCCTGAAATACAAACCACCATAGTCATAGACTCCCCACCCGAAACCACTTCAGCATATTTGACTGTTGTGTCTCCCCGAAACCCTAAAGTGCGTCCATTGTCAAGATTGACAACAAAATGAGTTTCATCCAGATTTTCCATTAGATTTTCATCAAATTCCCCGGATGCAAATCCCCTTTACAAAACCCCCAAATGATAGGCGGTTTGTTGTTCGATTTGGAGTTCTTTTTGAGGACTACAAGTCAAACGGCCACGTTGGGAGAGGAGGACTATGTTGTGGTTCTCCATGAATTGATTGACCCAATTCGGGGTAATTTTGTTAACCAACAAAATGTTATCCTTTGGGTCAACAAATTGGATTGTGAAATTGGACTCGGGAGCTACGAGAATGGAAAGGGCCAACTCACGAAGAAGAAGAAGAGAAGAAAACTTTACACCTGATTTTCGAAGGCGGTTGAATTCTTCAAGTAAAAGTGGGTACAAATATTGTACCCATTCACTTTTTTTCTTGCCTCGGCCTGGTCTGGCTTTTGGACAATGGCGCCGCCTTATGCCCAATTGGTTGCGGCTGCACGAGAATGCAATGACTTGGGCTGCATTTTCTGCATTGTCCTCATCGAATTGGTGGCGTTGCTGCCACCATCGGCCAGCTTTTACAAGGTTGGCAGGGCTTTGTTCACGGAAATGTTCTGGAAATGTTTGAATTACGCGAACATTTAGGCCATGCTCACCGTGAATGGCGACGTTCTTCACCATCCAAGCAGTGACAGCTCGTCGAGTTGCAATGCTGGAAACTTGTTGGAGGCGTCGGGGAGAGGCATTGAGATCAGCAAGCGGAGAGCGGTCCATGCCAGGCTAGAAAATCCAGAAAAAAATGGTTTTAAAAAAATGGCGACCAAAAAAAAAAACCCCATCTTTCACAGTAAATAGAAGAGAGGAAGAGAAATCCAATGGTGTAATCAAAAGTTGAATTGCATACCTCAATTGAAAGTTAGGGGCACCGGAAGATTCAAATTCAAATTGAAGCGGCAATGAAATCGGTGGGAGTCGTCAAACTATAACCCCCCCCCCAAAGCTCATAATGTGGGCTGAAATTTTCAAGAAGCTCTCCAAAACTGTCTTGTGGTCCCAAGGTGGCGCCCACAATGTGGAAGGAAGAAAAACTCCAACCCAAAACTGAAATTGCGAATGGATTCTAGGAATGTGCTGTAGGGGCAAAGCCTAACCAAAACTGAATACCACAATGGGCTGAAATTGCAGTGCGCCAGGTAAGGGATGAATCGCCGGACATGAAGCAAACAAACAAAAAACAAAAATTCCAAGGAAGGAGAAAACTTCCACGGCGAGAGAGAAAACCAAAAGTAAAGTTTCCAAGGATGGCCAAGATTTCAGGGGCGGGGGTCAGAAATTGTGGTTCCCAAAATTGAGGTTTCCAAGGTAGGGCCAAATTTAGGCGGCACAAATTAAGTGCCCAACACTATTTATACATAAGTTGGAAAATAGTGTTGGAGGTAAAAACCAGGGAATAACACTAATTATCACCCAACACTATTTACCAATTTTAGTGTAGTGAAGAACTTTTGCAATTCCCGATGCAAAGCAATGACTTTCAACATGACAGTCACGAATACCTTCTACACTGTGGGATTGCGGAGTCCTCAGCACCAGTGACCGCATCATGCTTGCACAAATGAACAGATCATTACCTAACGTTCACTACACATCATTAAACATGTCAATATGCTAGTGGGACAGCTAATACTGTAGCAGAAGCTAAACATTACATCTAATGCATGGACTTCCAGAAAAGAATAGTCTATTCATAGCCGTACCTGTGCTGGCGCCAAGAACGGGTCCTCCAAAGACCATGGGAGATCGATGGCTGCAGCGGCGGTCCATCTTCCTCCTACATACAAAATCATTGACATGCAATGACCATTCGAACTAAAGTGTTGCCGACCTTATCATTGAATTCAATGACGACATCAAAATCTCCCTACCAGTGGTGGAGACTCACTATACACAGATCTACAGTCCAGTGCTACAACTCATGCAGTAATCGACGTCACCTAAACATTGCTTTAATTTGAAAAGATGAAGATTAGAGGTCTGCAATTTGTATCGTGCCAATGTACCTTGTCCATGCCGAACATTGAATTCACTTATACAGCAACAAAGCCGTAGTCTGGTCCTTTACATGGATGACTACCGGAGCGCTTAATTATATAGAATTTTTTTAAGCTAAATTGCCGTTACTTTGTAAATACGCAATGTGGGGCATGCTACCTACTACCACTTGTTTTTTTTTCTGAAATCTTTATTTCCACTTGAATTGGTCCTATTTTATTTCTTGCTCTTAAAGACTGTCCTTCACGTACGAGTCGCCGCTGCCTTCTTACACCACCGCTCTTTGCGGCAACCACGTGGCTGGACATGTAGGCTTGGTGACTACATCACCTCACAAGTCTGTACACCCTCCTCTTCACTTCCCTAAAGCTCACCTATAACAGAGCACTCATCGTCCAGTGCGAAAGGCCTCTTCACTTCCCTAAAGCTCATTTATAACAAAGCACTCACCGGCCAGTGCGAAAGGCCCTTAAGCTGCTTACTAAATTTGTTTTGAATATTTATCTTCAACTGAAAGCCTGATTGATTGCAACTTCTTTGCTGAAATTATAAATTAATAAAAAAAATGAGCCTCTTCATTGATGAATAGAAGAAGTATTTTGAAACTACATCTTTGAGAAAAATTAAAAATTAAAAATATCTAAAAATTAAAAATTAAAAAAATAATAATTCAAATTTGCACCTTCCATGGTAGTGGTCTCTATTCTTTATGCCTCCTGAGCTTGCCAAGCCACTTTGTTTAAAAAAATCTATAGCCCCCTTCACATTATGAAATAATGCAATGATATTGTACCTTTTGTAAGGTTCGATATGTAATTCTTTTGGAATTTTTGAAAATTTATAAAAGAAAATATAAGCATATTTATTCAAATGAAAGAAGCAAAATCAATTACAAAAGAAATATGTGTACAACTTGAATTTATTATGCTTTTTGTGCATTTTTGTTTTCATTGGATAGATAAATTGAGATTTGAAGAACTTTGAGTCCTTAATTGCATTATTTGAACGGTTAGAAAGCTCTTCACAAAAAAGGATGCATAGAATTTGGTTCATGGCCTTTGGACCTATAGTGTGAAAGTTATGGATTTTTCAAATATTTTTCAATTAAGAATTGAATTAAATTACCTTTCATTTTGGAAAAAACACAACTTTCGCATTGCATACTAAGGGTGCGCTAACTTTGTTTCATCGTGTCTTACTAATGATAGAAAAGACATTGAATTTTGAATTTTGAATGAACTAATATATTAAAATTTACTTTTTTATTTTTTTTATAGTGTGGTAAGTAATGGCATAAGGCACATTAGTTTGTAAGGGAATGGTAGTCTCTACTCAATGCTTTCTTGGTGCTTCAAGATGTGTTTGTGTTAATCTACTATTTGAAATTGAAAATCTTGTTTTCAAAGGGACCATAAAGCATGTGGTGGACTTATGGTCCTCAATATTAGTGAGTTCATGAATTTAAAATTGAGTGTGAAATTTGAATTTTTAATCACATTGATGTTTTCTAATTTTACAGAGTTTGTAGATTAGCAAAATAATCAAGACTTATTTGACAAATATATTGCTTCAAACACGAAAGAGGTATGTTTATTTTGGAGTCATTTTTGCAAAGTCAATTATTGAACAAGGAAAATACTTATTCTAGCTTGCCTAAATGTACTAGTAACATTTAAATAATAAAATATTGTGGAAGGTATGACTTCATAAATCATAATGTGTACCGTGAAAATGTAGAAGAAGTAATATGGTGCATTTCAAATTTTTTATTCCTAGTAAAAACCTTCTTGGTGTTCTTATGTTTGTGCTCATCTATTGCTTGAAGTTGAATGTCCGGTCCTATTGTGATTTAGTTCTATTTTCCAATGGTCACAATTTCTTTAGTGTCTTCCACATATTTATATAATAGTGTAGTAAAAAAATACAAGATTTTATATTGAATCCCTAAAAGACAATGGTTCCCTCTTGGGACAAAATGGATTGTGGGAAGGTTCCTATTACTTCAATTTTTAGTGAATTTTTTAAAACTTTCTCATAATATAGAAAAACTTTTTAGCTTTGTGGGAATATATTTTTTATTTCAATCGGTGTAGATGAGCAAAAGTTATGTCATTGTAAATGGCTAAACATAATTTTAAAGATACTAAGCAAAAAAAATCTATGAAGATTTGAATTTGAATTTTTTTCTGTATTGATCATATTTTGGTCTACATATGAAGCTCTAATTCATTTCATTTGGATTAGTGATGTGAAAGTTATAAACGATCCTTTTTTTAACAATCTAAGCATCTTTTAGAAAAGATAACTTATAGGATTCAATTATGAATGAAATTTTTATAATTTAAAATTATATATTTGACAAGGTTAAATTTGATTACTAGAACAATTTCATTTTTGGAATTATTTTGTTTCAATCCTATTTTAGAGTTATTAACAATTTAGTGTTTCTTTCAATCTTGAACTCACTTCTACTTAACAATTTTGTAAAGAATAAAAATCAAACGTTTTTATTTTGAATTTTTTTACTCTTTCCACTCAATTCTTCAACATAGAATTTTTAAATTCAAGGTCATGACTATTGAAAAAATTCTCAAATGATGCTCGAACTCTCAAAGTCATTTGAAATTGCAACTATTGTTCAAAAAAGCTTTGATTTCCAACTTTGAACCTAATATCTTCCAATCTATAACGTCAAACTTCATGAAATTTTTCCCACATGATCTCATACAAGTAAAGTACAAGATCCTTTCTAAAAAAATATTTGTGTTCATTATATTGGAAGAACATAGTAAAAATGGCAATATTGAGTGTTATTAAAAAAAATGGCCTTGATCTTTTAGGTGTTCAATCATCAAAGAAAAATGATTTTTAATATTTTTAGTTTTAGGTGATAGAAATTGAAATTCTTATTTCTTTATGATGTGAAGAAGACCTTTGTCCTTCAAAGGATCTAGTACTACTAAAGTTATTCATTATATGAGTTGTGCATAAAAGTTGTGGGTTGTATTTGATTTTAGACTTCCATTGTTGCATGTAATGAACATGAAATAATGAGGAAATTTTTTCTATGAAGTACATCTAAGATACATGTAGGTATCCATTTGTGGTGGCCTCTCAAATGTTTTCAAGTAGTTGTTTTTTTAAGAGCTCACAATATGACCTTGAGCCATCACTGTACTATATCTTTAAAGAACAAAGAGGTACTATATGCCTATAAATTAGTAGAACCTTGAACAAATGATTTAGGATATTTTTAAAAGCATTTTGAATGTACACCTTGTACACCATTATGATACTTGTGTTTTTGAAATTTCATAGAAAATGTGGAATAATTGCTTTTGTTTCTGAAACTAAAAATATTATTTCTATTTGTTTACAAGAAATAAAAATGCCCCAATTTTAATGTGAACCCTTTCTATTGACATTAGGTGAAATGAAAATGTAATGTTTTACTAGTTTTCTTTTTAATGAAGCATCAAACAAGTAATGAACTCAACTTTTTCCTATAATAAAATTGCTTAATATTTTTTGTTGAATCCAATTGAAAAGAACCTAATATTTTAGTTTTTCTTTATTTTCAGTACTTAAATAATGTATGAAAAAACTATGACTTTGCAAGTTGTTGAATATATGTCTATATTGAAGTTGAATTAGACTTTTTTAAATACATACAATAAATAATACATATTATAAGAGAATACATAGGGATTGGATTAATGAAGACGTTAGGAATATGTTGAACTACATTAGTGTGTTAAAGTGACATTATTTGTATTTATAACGTTGTCCAAGGGAGGAGACTTTATGATAGTGAGGTGACATTTACAAATCCTACAATGTATACATAAGAACTTAGTTTGTAGAATTGTAGTGCATTCATTAGATAGTAGGTGGGGAATTTCAAACAAAAATCAAATGAGGATGAACTTTAACAAATATGGTACACGATCTTGTAGTTGTATATTCAAATTTTCATTGTGAAGCAGTTGTTCATGAAAACTCCTTGGAAGCTTATTTATATCTAAAATAATTGTATAATTGTATTGTCAATGTAGTGTTTTTATCTTTATTGAATTATTGGTATTGTATTTTGTGGAGTGTTGTTCATCTCATATTCTGTTGTATGTGTAGTTTTACTTTGCATTATGAAATTAATTTAACTTTTTATTCTCATTACTTTTACTTTACTTTATGATAATTTTAGAATACTACTTAAAGTAGTAATTGAGGGGCAATGGTCTACTTGGGGTACCCAAAAATGTTGTCCGAACTACAATGTTAGTCCATTGTAGTGTGTCAAACGACTTCATCTTTTAATTATATTAAAGTGAAAGTTCAAAAAATATGGTTTTAGCTACCTACACTTGTAATGTATCAAGAAAAAAAATCATCACGATCAAAGAATTTTAAGAATTTTTAATGGATTTTTTAATTAAAAAATAAGTTTTGTCCGATGCACCTAGAATCCTCCAAAACAAGCATTTGGAATATCAAATAATTTTATTTTAATATTATTTTTGAATATGACTTACATTAAGTGGTTCAATACATAAAATAATTGAATTTATTAACAAAAAATTAATAAATTGTGCACTATGATGCTTGCAAATCTCAAAATTTAGCATTTTTTTCACTTCTATGAAAAGATCCAAAAATTAAAGTTTTAAACAAAAAAAAAACTTATTAGGAATATACATCTTGATCCCATTGAGGTGCAGGAATTTAAAAAAAAATATTTAGGATCTTCTTACTTGATCAAAATGAACAAATTAGTCAAACTTTGGACATTTTAAACAAAAATAAGGTAATTAGTGTGTCCAAAAAGTGATACCCAAGCCGACCATTGTCCTGTGGTTAAAAAAATTAGTTTTGATTTTGTTTAATAATGTCAAATAGTCAATGAATTTATATTATCTCATATATGAATTGTACTCCCTTCATTCCAAAATAATCCCTGTTTTGGACTTAATTTTTTGTCCCAAAATGATCTCGTTGTTGCACTTTGTGACATTGTGAATTTGTTGAATTTGGTTTTCAGTTGCTATTTGGGACCAATAAAATAACTCCAAGTGGTAGTCCCCTTCATCCATGCAAACTTCAATCAAAAGACACATAAAATGACTTAAAGTGGTTAATCAAACATTGTTCATTCTTATTTTTTGCATCTCTTTGAATATTGCCTGATTGATGGGGATGAAGCTTTGGGATGCAAGACAAAGGGCTACACGTAGTTTTGGGCATATACTAAATGCCTATAAAATGCCAAACTCAACAATACTAGTGGTATTCCTTAAAAATGCCCTCCAAAATCTATTAGTCAATATTTTAAAAATACATTTTGAAAAGGGCTCTAAAACTCAAAGTTTCTAGAATGTTAGGAGTGTAACAAACTATACTTACAACGCAAAATTGGTTCTTAAATAGTTATTCTTAGCCTTAATCCCCAATGTTTTGTCCAACAAGAAGATCATTTTTGAATAAAGGTAGCATATAAGAACATATTCTCTTCATATTAGAATTTGTCATACAAAAATTTCAATTTTTATTTGTAGAATAGTACAATTTGACATCTTTTATATAAAAATGCATTGTACTGGAACACATGTAGGAAGTTTGCATTTAGACCTTTGTTTTTTGTGTTACATTGTTTTTAATGTGTGATATAATTGTCATCACATTTCATATAAGTATAGTCTTTAAAGTACTTTGTTTTAGTTTTCAAAACAAGCAAACATACTCTCAAGTAATAAATTATAGTTATGTATTTTTCTACAATGTATTATGGCATTGAAAGTGCACTCAAATTGGTTGGAGCATGGATGGTGGATTGCAATTGATGATACAGGAAACCCCAATTTGTGGACTACAAAATTTGTTATTGAAGAGGGTCATGAGTGGTCACCATTGGGATCTTCAAATGGAATCGTTATGGCCCTCTCAAGCACTATTGATGTAGGAGTCAACGTGACCATGAGTAGCACTAGTGAAAACCTTATGAAGTACAAGTTCAAGAAACAGCTTAAACTTGCACCAATTCCTCAAGAGTTTTTTTTAGCTATTCCTAGAATGCATGGATTGAAACCATTGGATGATTTCTAGAAGAGCATGCCCAAGGAATTGAAGATTGCAAGGGAAGCATTGGTTCAAAATTCAAGGAATTACCCCCTACACAAGCTTTTTGAGCACGTAAGAACTATACGGAGTATCAAAAATTTAAAGAATTGGCAAGAAGTAATTCGATTGTTACCCAAGAACGACCTTCACCAAGAGAACCTGAGGATGAAGATGAAGTTTACCAAATTTTTGTTGCACCTTTGATTGTGAACTGGGTTCTAGTACAAGAACGTACTCGAAAGCAAGTGGGTTTGGAAGTGAACGATACAAGTCATTTAGAAGAAGGGGTTGTTTTACGGAGACAGAGAACAGTTTGTAAACCCGGTTCTTCTTCAATAGTAGAAGCCTGGAGTTGGAAGCGGATCACAACCTCCAATTAGTAGGTCACAAAGTAGAGGCAGAGGACGAACTACATATTATATGCCATTATTAGGGCATGAAATTGTTGCAAATCGTGGTGGCCAAAGGGGTTCTACAACAAAAGTATTGACAAATGAGCAAAGACATGTTTGCACTCGTTTTGCAACGCAAAGACATCGACAAAGAGTATCGATGGAAAGACCTCCTGTACAAGGCAATGATGGAAAAAATGCAGATGATGATATGGAATTCTCTGAGGAAGAACCACAACCAAGACGTGTAAGTGCATTAGCTAAAAGTGTCAATAAACTACCGATGGTTTTTCTAAGAGAAGCGGAATACAAAGCAGGCTATGTTTGGAGCTAGAATCTGGTGTTCCAAGTTAAAATTGATAGCATCTAGAATGTCATGAATGCCGATACAAACCACCGGATTTTATTGCTAACGCAAGTGAATGAGATTTATAATTGTCTCAGAGGGTCAAAGGCAGATGCAATCAATGCAATCAATGCAATTACTCTTTGTCCTCTAGCATATTTTCGTGAGGATACTAATGAAAAGGTGCAGTTGGTGGAGATACCTTTTAGTAGTGAAGGCGCTGCACATGAACTAGAGATTGTATTTCTACAACATTATCCAGGAAATGCAATAGGAGATTCTAGTATGGTAAGAATCCCGTGGCTAAAGAAGAATATTATTTGGGAACCAGTGGACGGATAGCATATTGTTGCAACTTGTACATAAATGAGCTGAACAAAAAAATCCTAAGAGGACAATGTCACATGAAGAATACAATAACCGCTTTGCAAAACGGATAGCAAAATTTGTGGTATATAACAATCTTTTGTTCTACATTGAAGCTTCGGACAAAATTAATGCAAGGGAGTTTGACTGAACCTTCATCACTACATATTATGAAAATATCATAAAGCTTCGTGACATTTGGAAAGCGTGTAGAAGTCCTAGTGTTGTTGTTTGGCATGATGACTCAAATAGAATAAAGGCATTGACAATGACAACGAGCGCGTTGCATTGGAGTAAGGACCTGCTGAAGTAAATGTCTCTTTGAGAATTGGCCAAAAAAATGATTGATTACACTCGGCATGCGTGGAATGAAGATGAAGAGTTCTACAAGGAAGAAGACAGCAAGAGCAACAAATGCAGATGAAACAGTGGATGGAAATGATAAGCAGAAACAAATGGTCCATACTTGGTTGCGGCCCTTCACTAGAGTATCCAAGGAGAGTTATCTACGACTAGCGAAGCAAATGGTCGCCAAAGATATAGTGGAGGGGCAACAAAAAATATAAAAATACTACTTCAATAGTGCAACCTCTCCAAATCCTCCGAAGGGTACAGTGACATATGCAATGGATCACTTGCACCATCAGAGACCAAATTCATTTTTTGATGGTGCAAGCAGGGGATAAAAAGCCATCATCTATAGATGAATTTTTTGCTTTAGATGTAAGTAGGTACAAAAATGCATGTGGAAGACAGTTCATGATGATGGGCCAAACATTGGGAAATGATTTGAAAATATTATGGAATGTGCCCTTTGTGAAGACAATCTCAACTGTAAGGAGTTTTGAGCATCTAATTTCAACCTTTGTGAGGCAATACATGGAAGATATCTGAGCGAGTCGTATGGATTATGCATGATACAATCAGAATGTTGAAGATATGGTAAATGCTCAATGGAATTGGCAAGTGGCACTATCCACAGTACAACATCAAGGCAACTAGAATTCTCTTCAAGTGGGATGTAGGGGAGGTTTCTTTGAAGAGTTGAGTTGGAAAGCCATGTTTATGGATTTTTTTTAATTGTAGGCATGGAGGTTCAAAAGGGGAAAAACAAAAAGTGGTCTAATGAAGACTATAGCAAGGTATTTCAACAATTACAAAGGTAGATGTCTTCAATTTTACGATGGAATGCCATTTTTTTGTTTCTACCGAGCGTATACTTTAATGAATCGTTGAAAATAGAGATGGCATTACTAGAGGGATGCACATTCTTGTGTGGTACATGGACGTTTGAACTAAAGACTGTTTCCAAATATATGCATGATCTTTGTCATGGTGAAGAGAAAAAATCAAAGTGCAACTAATGGAAGATGTAGCAATCATTATACAGTGTCCAAGTGAGTGTTCAACTATTGATAACTTTTCAAAGATCCAAGGAAATTTACAAGTGATGTTCAAGGACTCTTGGAGTACGAAAGTGTTGCCACAAATTGAGGACAAGTTGGAAAGGACACCAACAGAGTTGAAGAAGATGGTAGACATGTATTTGCCATCAAATTGGGGATTGGTAACATTGGGTATAACAATGGTAGTGCCTGGATTTTTGGAAACTACACTACTAGAAAATTCAGATTTTTTGTTGATTTGGACATGTTGATCATCAACACTTTTTTGTTGATTTCTATCCAAATCAACAGATTTCTATCCACAAAAAGGTGTTAATATCAACACGTCCAAATCAACAAAAAATTTGAATTTTCTAGTAGTGCTAGTTTTGTAGGCAGTGACATCATTATCATGGAGGGTACATCATCGAGGACTCAGTTTGTGTACAACACATTACAGTTGACATATGGGGACAAAATGGTGATGGTGAATGTACAGTATGGATAGGTTTGTTGAACATAGAATTTTGCAGGATGTAAACACAGGAGAGAATTAATCCAATGCTAGTTCTTCACAAACAAATGTGGGCATACCACATGGCATACATGTTAGGGTCGTGCAGTCATCGAGCGAGTCTTTAGAGCGAGACGAAAAATTTCAAGCAATACAACGCAAGAAGCAAATGGGGAAGAGAAATGAGACATCAATTGACTCAAGAACATCCCTATCAAGCAACAATGATAATGGCCCTATGCATCAAAACTCAAAAGAGTTATATAGTGGTGGTCAAAGTTTAGATTCTTCTAATATCTACTCTATAGGTAACCCACGTAGAGTTCAAGAAGGGTTGGATGAAATGGAGTCAAATCTCAATTTTATTCCTTCCAAAGTCATAGATGATGTGAAAAACATGGAAGTAGAGGGGGTTGAAGTCAACATCGAAGTAATTGAAGATGGAATGACATCTAAATCAATGGAACCTACATCAACCTTTACCATGCTAGAGTCCATGAGTTTGACAAAGAGTGAAGATGGATTTTTCTATGATAGGGAATGTGTACAATATCAATGGACGGGAGAAGAAGGACAGTACAAATACTATCCGGTCACATGAATCTTACAACCAACTTCTTTATTTCCAACAACATCAAGAGAAATGGCAATACCAATCACAAATATCATGGAGGATAGGACTTTGGATTGTACCTCTCAACCTTCATCAACTCCAACTATTTTACTAAGAGTGCAGGTTGACACAAATGTAGTAGGTGGAGAAATTGAAAGTGCATCAGCATCACTGGAACCCATGTTAGTGTTGTCAATGTTTATTATGTTGGAATCCATGAATTTCATAGAAGGTAAAGATGATTATTTCTATGATAGGGAGCGCAAACAATATGAACAAATAAGTGAAGAAAGAAGGTACACATATAAACCAAGTACGTCAATTTAGAGTCTACTACCCTATCTCTAGTAGTATCTGAGGGAAGGTTGACACTAGTAGAAAATGCCACAATAAACAGGATAGTGGATTATGCCTCTCCACCATCGCAGTCTCCAATTAGTGTTCCAAGATTAGATGAAGATATAGATGCAACCATTGGAATAGACACAGAAGAGCAAATACAATCATTTGTACAAGTGGTGGAAACACCAAAAGAAAAAGTGTCGTAAAATAATAGAAACACATGTGTATATAGAAGAAAAGGTGAAGTAGTGTGGGTACTATATTGTGTGTGTATGTATGTGCTAGAATGCATATTTTCTATGTGGCACGTTAATTGAATAAAAATGGAGAGGTAATAAACTTATCTCCTATTTTGTATTATTTTGATGAATGATTGTGTAAGTCATTGCATTTATTGTTGGTGTACAAGTGAAATTGGAAAAAAAAATTGTGCAATGTTTGTATTTTAGTAGTATACAAAGGTAGAAAATGAAAGCATAAAAAAAAGACTTCATTTGACCAAAAAAAGCAATATTAAATCAAATTTTGTTGAGATAAAGAGGAATAAGAACCCCATGAAATAAGTGATATGTATAGAAGTAATACCATATAATAGAGTGGAGAGCATGTAGTTATGAAAATTTTAAGGGTACTAAAGTTTTCAAAAAAGTAATTTTCAACAAGCAATTATACATAGATTGAGTACACTTGGCCAAGTGCAATAATGTCTAATTCGGTGTTGCTTTTTTTTTTCTCTCTCTCAGTGTTTTGAGTTTTTTTACCTTTAACGCTATTAAGTTCCCTCCCATTCTCCACAAGCCCAAGTAGCATTCCCTCCCATCTTTTCTTCAACCTCCCTTCTAAGTTGGATTGATTGTCTTTCCCCCAACAATCCTTTTTTGGTTTTTAACGATCACCTCCTTCCCCCAAAAAATTCCATTCCATTCCAATAAACATAACATTGCTAACATTCATTGGAGGATTCCTTTTGTTATTCCAAAATTGGGAGCCCCCTACAAGAAAGCACCTGTGACAACCAATGACAAAGAAACACACTGACAACACAATGACTTAGTTTTTGTGCCAGCCATTTAGTGACTCAGAATTATAACTAAAGCTTCTCCCCAATTATACAAGGGAGAATTATACCTCAAGCTGGGGGGGAGGCAACTTCGCTGATAAACAATGTCATGAATAGAGTTAACCGTAAAGTGTGTGCAAGGCAGGACTAGGAGCCGGAGTTTGGGGAAAAAAACACAGGACCAAACTCCTTGGAGCACTGACAAACTCAGGTCTAATCAAGTTTGGTCCCATTTTCTATTCTTAGTTAAACCTTCCTCTGAACACAGGTTCACAAACAGAGGACAAACTTCACCACGATCAACTCTAAGTTGATGAAGGTTTCCATTCCCGAGGCGCTGCATTTGCAGATGAGAAAGGAAAAGGAAAAAAACTTGGGTGCCGTGCTTCCGGCATTGATGTCGACGGACGCCCCTCCCAAAGCAAAAGCTCTGCCGTGGACTGACGGACTTACCAATTCCTGGCTGGGTACCTTCCCTACCTTCCCTGCAATCACCCACTTCCGTTACTGAAGAGACAAACAAGCCCAGGTAAAAGAAAAACAACTCCTTTTCCGTCTCAGTCGTCCTGACGGACGGACGCCCGGAGAGGGAGCCAGGTAGCATAAACGTCAGCAGTGACGGATGTTCTTCCGAGTTCCGATGTTGGGGAATTTTAAAAATCCGGCCTGGAACGCCGGGCTAGGCTAGTCACCGTGGAAATCATCCCGCCTTTGGGTATCGTGTGAATCATTTGCTTACCTCTTAGAGGACAGATTGGTGACTGTGGAAATCATCCCTTTGGTTACCCTGAGAATCAATCTCTTACAAAATTGCAAAAGCATTCATTGGAAGTCAAACTACTATAGAAGACCTCTTTTGACAACAAAATTTCGAGGATGAATAATAGATGCACTTCTGTCCTACTTGGAAGGATTCTTTGTCATCCATTGGACGTCAAACATCTTTGTCGACATTTAAGGGTTAAAGGATGGATTGGTTGATAATGGAAACCATCCCTTTGGTTACCGTGAGAATCATTCACTTGCAAAATTGCAAAAGCACTCATTGGAAGTCTAACTATTGTAGAAGACCTCCCCTTTTCACAACAAAATTTCAAGGATGAATAGATGTAATATTATTCATTTTTTTTCTAACCTTGGATTGCATTGAAGATGTATAAAATAAATAACAAAAAACAAAAACTTTCATTAGATTTGGAACTTTTGTCCTACCTAGAAGGATTCTTTATCATCCATTGGACACCAAACGTCCTTGTCGACATCTAAGGGTTCAAGGATGGACTAGTGACTGAGAAAATCATCTCTTTGGTTACCATGTGAATCATTCACTTGCAAAATTGCAAAAGCACACATTAGAAGTCAAACTATTGTAGAAGACCTCCCCTTTTCACAACAAAATTTCGAGGATGAATAAATGCACTTTTGTCCTACCTAGAAGGATTCTTTATCATCCATTGGACGCCAAACATCCTTGTCGACATTTAAGGGTTAAAGGATGGACTAGTGACTGAGAAAATCATCTCTTTGGTTACCATGTGAATCATTCACTTGCAAAATTGCAAAAGCACGCATTGGAAGTCAAACTATTGTAGAGGACCTCTCCTTTTCACAACAAAATTTTGAGGATGAATAGATGCATTTTTGTCCTACCTAGAAGGATTTTTTTGTCATCTATTGGATGCCAAACATCCTTGTCGACATTTAAGGGTTAAAGGACAGATTAGTGACTATGGAAATCATTCCTGTGGTTACTAAGTGAATCTTTCGCTTACAAAATTGCAAAAATACTCATTGGAAGTCAAACTACTATAGAAGACCTCCCTTTTTCACAACAAAATTTCAAGAATGAATAAATGCACTTCTATCCTACTAGAAAGGTTCTTTGTCATCTATCAAATGCCAAATGTCCTTGTTGACATTTAAGGGTTAAAGGACAAACCAGTAAGTGTAGAAATCATCCATTTTGGTAATGTGTGAATCATTGGTTTTAAAAAATCCAAAAGTATTTATTGGAAGTCAAACTAATGTAATAAACCTCCCTTTTTACATAAAATTTGGAAGATGAAATAGTTTCACCTTTGCCCCACATAGAAGGATTCTCTATCATTCATTGGTCAAAAAATGGTGCAATATCATTTATGGGTTAGAAATATTCAAAATCACTCATTGGAGGTCAAACTATTGAGCAAGACTTCCCTTTTTCACAAAAAATTCTAAAGGTGAACATTTACACTTCTATCTTACATAGAAGGTTTCTTTGTTATCCATTGGTCACTTTTAGATTACCACATCATTACATGGATAAAACATTTTTAGATTGGTATACTTTGGTAGTAGTTATGGCATTCCAACCTTGTTGAATTGAATCTTTACATCTACTTGTTATGGATTTTGGCCTATCAAGTGAATTCATGTAATTCTTTAGGGGCAATAAAAAAATTATTTTATGTTGACCTTACTATCAAAGAGGTAGGGTAGGGCCTTTGAAAAATAAGTCTATAAATAGATGCTAAAAAATTAGAATTGTTTTTTGAAAGGAAAAAATTATATAGGTGAGAAAAAGATATTTTGGAATATTTCTATTTTGGTCTTTATTGAACTTTATTTTTTGGAAAAAATAAATATTTGACAAAGAGGTGTCAAATTTGCCCTTTACTTATGGTAATTTAAGATAGTGTTGTACACAAAATAGTAAAATTACGTTGCTCTATACTAATTTCTCAATATTTGATGTTATATAAATATTTATTGTTACAATACAAGAATACACTACTTTTGAATTACATATTGTTGTAATTGAAACTTATGAACCTCTACGTGTAAAAAGATATTTCTACAAATATTTCCATTTGGACTTGTAAAGTAACTTTCTTGGAATAAAACAATCTAATTTTTCTATTTTGTGAATAGAAAATATTGGTGCATAAATTACTAGGCAATTGCAAAACTCTTTAATAGGACACCCCTCCATTAAGTGACATTATCATATCTATCAAATGTGACACAATCCTTTGTTGGAATAAAATTTTCATAGCAAATTTTATAAAAGCAAATGGAAGAAATTTCATCTTGATTTACAAGGGTGTCTTTAATGCAATTTGCCAATAGTTTATAACTAATAATTTTGTAACTAATAATATATAGCATCGTGATCATGTTGTCATGGGAATTAATTCTTCAATTGGTTTTAATTTTTTCTAAAGAATTTGCTACTTTAGTTGTGTCTGAAGGGAACTCAATTTTATCATGATCTCAACATGGAAAAGCTCATCCTCTTCTAGATTGGAAACATTAAAACAAAGACATATGGAATATCATTAGTGGGTTTCTAAGTAGTTACTTCCATTGTTGGATGTTCTCAATCTATAGAGAATGAGGATGTGGCATTCTCTCCTTTAATTTTAGAAGGCACATTTTCTGAAGATTGAGAATTTTTTTTCTTTTCCTCTGAAGGCGAAGAATGGTCGTGAAGTTTCATTTTTAGAGGTGTGACAACCCCTATTGTTGGACAAAGCTTTGCATGAAGGTGCATTTGCATTCTTCTAACATTCTTTTAAGGTTTGAAGTAGCCACCTCAAGGAGTAGGTAAATCATTGTCATGCTTCTATAGATGAAGGCAATACATCTTGTACTAGTTCAAAATATGTTCAAAATATGTGAGAAGATGAAGCTACAAAATACTCACCACTTATACTTCCTATTCCACTATTGGAAGCTTCAATTAGCATTGAACATTTTGTACAAATATTGGAAGATTCTTTTAGAGAGAAAATAATCCCCAACACTCCTTAGCTCAAAAATGAGAAAATACTCTTGAAATTCCACAAATACAACACCTTGGACAAAAAGAGCTATAAATAAATTGTCATGCATTTTGAAGAAATTTTAATTGTAGGATCTCATTCTTGACTTGTGCTACAATGACATATAAAAAATTTAAGCCTTATGAGCATTGCATGAGTGAGATCCATTGACGCAAAACACTAATTTTTACTACTTCACTTAAGATCACCAAAACAATCCAAAACGATTTTAGATTGAAAAAAAGCTTTGCAGGGGTTAACCCCATAGCACCCCACATGCCAAAATGTGGCCTCTTTAACTTGAAAGGTTATCCTTGTTTGACTTGTTATAATCTTTTCAATGGTACGATCAAATCATTGGTCCATTTCCATGCACCTTTGAACCTCTCTCCACTACCAATCCGTATGGTCAATATTTTGTGGATCTCATTTTGGATGGTAGTTCAAGGGGAATGAGTTCCAAAGGGTTTGGATTTGAGCTGGGCGCTCAAGGGTTAATACTGAAATTAGGAACAGATAATAAGCATCACTTCTGCCAATTCTTCTACAGAATTCCAGTGCCCTTGGGTTTGCGATTTTGACCAGTTTTGACCGAAGTTTGAAATTTGCTTTCAGAGCGGTCTTCGGAAGTATCAGTCGACATGCCACTATCAATGAGTAAGCTTATATGTTAACTTTTATTTGTGAAAAGCTTTTCTCTTCTCATCACAGGTTGTCAAAGTTTCAAAATTCTGTGTACATAGCTTGCAATTCCCATTGCTTGCACAAATCTCATTGACTAACCAACTTTGGTGGCTTCCTACCGAGTCTACGTTTCTTCTTCTTTTTTCATTTTTCATTTCAAGAATTTAGTTGATGCTAGCATTTCTGTAGGATTTTACAACAAATTTTCATTGAAACAGATTTAAACAATTATATCTTGCCTCTTACATTTCAATTTTGACTCATAAAATACTTCAAATCTGGTGATATATAACCGAAGAAAAAAACCACTATTGAATGCGAGCTATACAGTCATGGTTTGACTTGGTACTATATTCACCAACTCATTCGCTTAGGCATTCCCTACTGAGTGGAACGAAGGCATATCAGTCATCATCGTGATCTAAAGCAATAAGTACAAATTCCAAAGCACTTCTACTCCTCTTGAAGCTTTTTCACTGCTCGATCGAAGAGAATGGGAGCTTGGTTGGACTCGAATCGACCCTGTCTACACACATGGATCGTCTCGTGAGGAATGCAGCAGAGGATAGAACATGCGTTGGAACCAGCACAGGAGAACTCCCATATGTCCATCTATGGAATTTCTGAAGAATTTCATAGTCAATGTCCATTGATATAGATTAGGATACAATAAGACACACTAGGAATGCAATGGGAAACACAAAGGACATTTGTCCAATTTCCGTAGACACAGAAGGGCATTTGTCCAATTTCCATATTGGATTTCTCCTGGGCAGAACAGTACGTGCACAAGAGATTACGAAATAGACGCGAGATTGATAACCACCGTAGCGACGGAGTAAATTCGGTGTTGTTTTAGGTTGGGCTGGACTCTCCGGGAAGAAGATTTCTGCAACTGACCCTAAATTGCAAGTATTTGCAAGTTACGAAGAATGTCCATTTTGTGGGCATGGCATTGGGATGAAGCGGGGAAAGAGCGTTACCACGAAAGCGGCAATTACACTTTCGTTGTTCCGGAATTTGAAAATCACTCATATGCGCGACCAGGTATTTAAATTTTCTTCGACAAGCATGAGCGCTCGAATTGACTCTGTGAGTGTTGGTCGCGAATCGTTAACTTCTGCACCCTCGCCTATCCTCTGATCCCTGCAACAAGGGAATACGATAGCGAGAAAATGGGGTGATTCGAAGACCCTTTCTTGAAAATGTGCCATCGGTGAAAGCAACTTCAAGAACAAGAAGTTGAGATGTTTCGAGCCCTAGTGAGGAAGATGAGAGGCGTACCTTCATTACATTGCATCAGCTGCAACAAGCACATCAAGTTGTCACTCCTTCATGCACGACCACATGCAGAGGACCCATCGAACAACATGAAAGAACGTACTAAAAAGAGAAGATCCATCGAAGCTAGTGCTTAATAGAAGAAAAACGTGCAGATCAAAGACTGTAGGGTCGATGCTGGAAGACGAATGACTGATCGCGATCCACGAGTAAATCCAAAGAGGGTGAAGAACAAGGCTTTCTTTAGGGAGAGGAGTTCATAGCCAGCAACCATGTCGACAAGGCTTAAATGGAGTCCTGGCAAACCCTAAACACCAAGGCAATACCGCAGTCTCTACGATCCCACTGACTGGGACCGTCGACTCATGAACTAAGTTACTATATATGGCAAGCGCAACCACGAATCCCAGGAGCGTTTCAAGAAGTATTGCAAGAATTTCAAGCAAGATTGCAAATGTGTGGGAAATGCATAGCATTCTGAAATGTGACCCAACAGACTTGCAATTGAGCGCACTATTCACCCCATTTCGAATCTTAAGCTTGTTGTATTGGAATTCATGGTGAAGAATGAAAGTGGGAAGTGCCATGTAAGTTATGCTCCAGCATCTTCTCCCACTGACATTCTCCACCCTTCTGGCTACCGTACTGCATAATAATATAGTATCAGTAGAACCAACGTGCGCAATGTGTATTACCATTCCATACAGTCATCTACTGTTTTCGTATTCTGAAGCTTCTGTAGGAATTCCTTGGAAACCTAAATATGCCCTTTGCAGCAAGTTGACACACTGTGCATCACTGTAGTCGGTAACAATCAAAGCTTTAGGTTTCCAATGTCGGTCCGTTGGCATGCATCAATCTCTGACAACGCGTGTGACGATGCTCACTGTTCTGCTCATGCTCACAGGACGGGATTGCCAGACAATGAAAGGTAAACACTAAACACTGCAGTACCGATACTTAAGTTATTTCAACACTCTTCGAAAGGTTCCTGTCAGTGATCCCAGAATTAGTTTATGGAGGTTAGTGCAATATGCTACCTTCTGAACAAACAGGCATCAGCTCTGGCTACCTTGAGAGGGAGTAGTATTTTTTTTAAATAGAAAAGAAAGGATTTTGCAAATTTTAAAGGATTCATGGGAGTGCTACAGCACAAAACAGACTAAATAGATGCTAATTCCTATGCTGAGGAAGCTGCAAATTGGCTGTCAAACTCTATTGTTCGTTGCAGTCTTGGCTAAAATCTAATTTTTTTCAAGGATTTTCTCCAATGTACATTTAGCTACTGAAAATTTTGAAGTAGCAAATTTTAGCAAGTTCTGTGAACACTGGTTCCTGTTGTCTGTGGTGTGATTTTGTTTCAATTTTTTTTCATTGTTTTGATTTGGCACACATTGAATTTTGAGAATTCAAAGAGCCGAATCAGACAACCCGAAAGAGATGAAGCCACGGGCAGATAGGGTGTGATTTTCAACTTAGGAATTTGTTGAACTGATTGGCGCTTTCAAAGATTGGCATGACCGCTTTCTGAAAAAATTCTGGACTTTCAATGGACTTTACCTCAAATATTTAGTCTGCAGAGTTCAAGAAAACGTATTCTCGGTGCAGACATATTTGAGGTAAACTTTTGACATTTACATACTATATTGAAGTGGTGCTTAACTCCTAAAGGTTCAAAAGTCATGGAATAAGTTTTTAAGGATTTGGGGCAGGTTTCTTTTGAAACTTTTTTTTGAGATCAAGGAATGTATTAATAGTTTTATGGGAATATCGTAGCTTCCTAGCAACTTGGTCAACAAATACATAATTAAAAGGGTGCCTAAAATAAATAATCGAAAGTGAAATTGCAAAGTTTTTTGCCTTGCCATTTTGACATGGCCATCATTAGACATGGTCAATGTTCTAAAGCTTAGCCTCTCACAAACAACCCATGATACTTAACTCTCTACCTTGTATGTCAAGATTTTGTTTTAGAGTTTGGATGTCAAGACAAGGATTTAGGTAAATGCAAATGCCTTACATGAAAGTAGCAACCATTCAAAAATTGTAAGAACAACTTGGATGAATGCCTAAATTATTTTAATTATATTTTAAAATTATCCAATTTTAATATATTATTTTTTGGATTGCATAACTATTTTTTGCACTATAAATATTTATTAAATAGAAAATTGACCAAGTTGCTCAGAAACTACAATATCATTTTTTAATTTCATTTGGTAATTGGAAAAAAAAATTATCCCCTCTTGGGTACAAAATGCTTGCCCTCTTGGGCAACCAACAAAAAGCAAAAAACTTGATTTTTAATTTAAAATGTTTTTTATAAAATAAATCTATGTCTTTTTGGAAAGTTTTTATTTTTTTCCATTTGAATAAGTGATGTAAAAGTTTGGAAAAGTCTAGTTTTCCGAGTATGCAAGGTACCCTTCTTGAAAAAATAATATGTATGATTCCATTCCAAACTCAATTTTCACAATTTTTGAAACTAAAACATCTATAGGAAGTAGATCAGTTGGTACAATGATTTGACCATTAGGATTGACATGTTTCAATTCCATTTTAAAATAATTAATGATATAATTTTTCCATCCTTATTTTACCTACTTCTATTTTAACCAAAAAAATTAGAATGAAAATTAGAATTTTTTTTCTTAGAACTTCATTTGGTGTCTCCATCATAAGGATTTAAATCTCAAAATTGTGTAGTGCAAAAAAATTAAGTTAAAGTTTGGAAACCTAATTAAGCAAGGTGGATAAAAAGTGTAATAGGATAATATATGTTTTTCCTAACTAAATCAAATACACTTAAGCAATTGCTTTCAAAGTATACTTTATGATGTAAATATGTGAAATCTGAATGAGTATCTTGCTTGTACCTCTACTTTGATTTATTTGAAGGAAGGATTGTCACTAAATAAACCATAGAAGAACCATTTAGAAGGATTTCTAAAGTCATTTTGGTGCTCTTTAGATTACATTAGTCCTATACAATGAGTTGATACTAAGTACGTGACAAAATGAATTTTTAGACATTAGACCCCAATCCAAGAGGTTTGGTTTTCAAGAAATCTTGAAGATAACATCTCCAATATTCAAGTACAATATAATTATTTGATATCACTTTCTTTATTATTAGAAGATGCATTTATCAAGTTAAGTTTTGTATTTGAATGTGTGGCGCTTGCATTGGAAAAAAATTTAGATTTTTAGTCTACTAGCTTTGAAATAGCCTATTGACTTAAAGAGGGTAGAAACTCATCATTGATTGGTTAGTTGTACAACTATTTCATAAGAATTGAAAGAATCTTAAATCAAAATTTAAGTTGTTTTACGAGAACCTAAAATGTCATTAAGGTATGTACACCTATAATCAATAGTACCCAAAATGCAACATCAACATTTGAACTAATATTTGTCAAAAATACCTAAATTTTGATTATACAAGATGTACATAATCAAAGCACAAGATTGTATGAGAGTTTGATGTTGTTTTTAGTTACGCTTAAAAAAGGTATTCCAATAATTCATTTTATTTTACACAGTGTCCAAATAATGCATACTAAAATGCGTTAGAATTGTCTCACAATGGTAATAGGATGATAGTATATATAATCATGTTTGATTACAGTGAACATGCTCAATTGCAATTAGTGATGATCATAGGTGTGTATACCTTAATGAATTAATGCTATGCCCATATTGTTGGTTTGCAAAATAACTTGTAAGCTCTAATATTATTAGACAAAGTTGAGTTCTTTGTTTGAACATAGTTGTAACCTATAGCAACAAGGTGGGCACTCCCAAACCACCATTTTTTACTATTGTGTCTAGACTAGTTAAATTTTCATTTTTTCTTGTTGGCAAGTAAAAGGAGTTTCAATGGATTTTTTAAAATTTATTTATTTAAATTCACACTATCCTTTTGAAAAAAAGAGGTTCCAAGTTTTTTTGGGAATTCATACTATTTTTTTGTTTAAAAAAAAATTTATACCATGCTTTTAGAAAAGGAGGATCCAATGCACCCAAAGAACACAACATTTGAATATTGTATGCAAAAGTTATCAAGCCTTGAAATTTTTTTGGTAGAAGTTCTAGAATCAGTTCTTCCATATAAATATGTATTGATTTTGGAGATATTTACAGAATGATAATGACGATTTTGGGTCAAGGATGCATTTTGGGGATGACCACTTTAAGGGAGGCAACCCATTCCTAATCACCCCCTTGTTTTGGCAATGTAGGTTGCTCTCTTTGCGTATAAGAAGAGATGAACAAATGATCAATTATGGCACATTTCCCAAAGCAATTGTGGCGCATTATAATTGGCTACAAGATCTCCATATTGCGATCACCCTTGGTGGGGTTTTGCAATCAACCCTGAGTGGTTTTTGCAACCAGCCCTGGGTCAAAATCTCCAGTTGAAAAATTCACAGTAATTAAGGTGGGTACACCTAAAACCGCCACTTTTTGCAACTGAGCCTATTTACCATTATTAGACTAGTCAAATTTTCATATGTTCTTGTTGACAAGTGAAAGGAGATTCCAACACACCAAAGAACATGACATTTGGGTACTTTATGCAAAAGTTATTAAGGGTCAAATTTTGTTTCTGAAAGTGCTCTATACAAATAGGTACATATCTGAAATTCGAAATCTACAAACCCTGTAGATGGCGCTTCAAGGTCAGGTGCCATTTGGGGGATGCCTACCTTATACTTCGAGAAATAAAAATCTGAAAAATTACAGAAACCTTCTGGACTCTATTTCTGCACATGGGAAAATTTCCGCACATGGGAAGAACCCTGCCCTGCACATACGTGTATCTGCTCAAGTGGTCAGAAATGGGTTGCCTCCCTTACATACATACAGAGTTGCAGACATACAGCTACGCATTCTCTGAAGTGCCTGCCACACACATGATTGTCACCAATGACACTGCGACTGCTTAATGAAATTACATTAAAAGCAAAGTAGGAGTACATGTCTGGCGTACATGAAATTGATAGAATTTTCTGTTTAATTTCTTTAAAAAAAAAATGGGTAGAATTCTCAGTCATCCAACTTACCCACGCACCTCAGTGAACATTTGGTGCTCAAGACATGTCTTCCTTCCTTCATTGTTTGCTAATCATGGATATTTGTCCTTCTCTCTCTCATTCAATGAATGTGCAAAGCAAGGCAAATTTGTTGCACAACAATTGCCTTAACTTGTAGGTAGCCAACCCATTTCCTACCATGTAAGGTAGTAGCATCCATTACTATCGATTTAAGGTTTTTGACATCATGTCTATTAGTAAACATTCAACAAATTATAGGATCTTATTAGCAAGAAAAAAATAATTCATGTGCACTTTTAAATGTGTTTTTTTGGATATTGTGAGTGTAAGTTGTGAATTTTTAAAGAGATGACCATAATTGCACCTAATACCACAATGGAGTTTGATATTCAGATGTAGTATATCCTTGTGATCACATCTATTCACTTTCCCAAGTTTTTAGAAGTTTTTAGAGGAGGTGGTTCTAAGTACAGTGACCGTTGGGGGTGTTGCTACCTTAAACAATTGAGCATATCTAGAGCATATCTATTGAGTGTAAAACATTTGCCGTGTATATAAATAGATTTAAAAAAGATTCCATAATTTCCCACAATTTTATTTGCCAAAATAAAATCATCCTGAATTTTCTAAGTGAAGATTTTGTTTGTCTTATACTTGTCTTTTAGGCCACTCTAATTTGGATTAAGGGCTAGTTGCAAAATCAAGAGTCCCGTAGCTAATCATAATGATCCATATGTGCACCATAATTGATCATTTATTCATCTCTACATACACAGAAATGGAGTGCTTTACATTGTTAAAATGTGTGTGTGTGATCAAGAACGGGTTGGCTACTTTATTAACCTCTAAAAAGACCAAGTGACCATTCAATGTATACAAGAGATTTTTGGTAGTTATGTACAAAGTCAAATTGGATTGTATATTTACAAAATTTTGACACAATGTAAAAACCATATAACCCCTTTATGGAAACATAATTTATTTTCCAACCAAGTGCTTGAATTAGAAGTTATGTTGTTTTGAACTTTTGGAGCAACCAGGACAATATGTGCAAATTAAAAAGTCTCCTATAATAATTAAATTTAGCAAATATGTAACTTATATAATACAAGATGCAAAATGTCAAAAAATATTTTTTTAATCTTTTATTTTTTCATTTTTTCTCATTGCCCCTAAAAACTGATAGTTTTTTACAATTTCTACACAAAATGTGCCTTAGTCCTTTAGGTATTAATAATCAATATAATCTAATATTTTAATCAAGCATAAACAACTAGGTGTGCTAAACGTAGTCAAAGTTCACAAGAAAGAGTTCAATACTAGGAGCAAAAATTGTTCATTCTATGTCCAAATAGAATTGAAAGATTTTTTTAAACTTGTAACTTAGTTCTTGTGTCTTTGTGTTGGACACTATGTATAAGCAAAGCATGTAAGGTAAAACAATCCATTTTGGCTAGAATTAGGAGTTTGGCCTCATGCTATTGTAGAAAATTTTCATTTTTTCCCCCACATAAAAACAAATGTGAGAAATAGTGAGAGCAATTGAAATTACATTTTTCTAGTAGAGTATGAATTTTTGAAGTGCTCATCATATCATGGCCCACAAGAGTCTCTAAACCATCCCAAAACCAACAAAATCTAAATCCATAATGCTCATCTTACTCACCTAAAGTAGTCACAATATTTTCTAATATGGAAGGCCTATTGAAAAGTCAATTCATACAATGAATCCATGCTCAAAAGTTGGAAGTTTCTAATGGGGTCACTAATCACTCTATTACTATCAAGTAAGTCATCAATTGTGACCCAAACCTCACATGTTGAAAACTCCTGTAATGAGGTCACTATACTGGGGTCACTAATCACTCCATTACTGTCAAGTAAGTCATCAATTGTGGCCCAAACCTCACATGTTGAAAACCTCCATATTGGGGTCACTAATTACTCCATTACTGTCAAGTAAGTCATCAATTGTGACCCAAACCTCACATATTGAAAAAAACCATAATGTCATTCCACTACATAATCATCTAACCAACTACATGGCCAATGGGACTGTTCTACTTTATCAACTAGCTCAATTTATCCCTTGATTTCTTGATTGCATTTTTGCACATTTTCATTTACATCTTTATATGAGTATTTTTTCTGAACTTGTTGAAAGACAAAACTTCACCTCTTGGAAGTGCTAGGGAAGTCTACATTTATTTCAAAATTGATTTCGTCAATCTGATTGATAAATCTTTAAGGGATTAAGATATTCCCAAAAAATTTATATCCTATGAATCTCTACATTACTTACCTCAATTGCAAGAAGTCCATCATGTAGCTAGCTAGGAAGATTGTCTTGTAGATGACTTAAACATCACGTTGGATGGATGAGAAGTTACTCGGACGAAACAAAGCATCTCATCCATCCAATGCCAATGCCAACGCCTTTTGCCGAGTCACTATGTTCGTTCGTAGTCTAGAAATTTGACTGTCCAAGAGCTTCCTTCCTTCCTTGCTTCATGCTTCGGGGTCAGGTCCGGTCAGGTCAATTTTCCCAGGCCCTGGTCAAAGTGGGAGGCCAGGGACTGCAACAGAGGTGAGTGGCTTGGTACGTAACTTAACCACCGTACAGTATCCAAAGGCATGGGAATGATATCTGCCGCCATGAAGTTCCTACTGTTTGTTTTTCTTACATCAATTCCGTATTGATTTCAAACGAATTAAAATACAGTACAATCAATAGTACAAACAAAAATTTAAGAAGAAGGGAGAAAAAATATACATATATATACACACAGTCAGAGTACAGTAATAAGTATCTGTCTCTTGGACATGGAGCAGGCTACCAGACCACTCACGTAGTGAGACTGGGAGAGCGTGAATAGGAGTCTGCCGCCATCAATACAGCTCTTGATTTTGCCCTAAACGTAAGTCACCCCACTCAGATACTCGAACCCCTAAATGCCTGAGGGGAGGCCTGGTTTTGGAGCTTCTAGAAATTGGCTTTAACCCTTAAACGACGAGCCAGGCACAGTGGAAATCACCTGTTTGTTTGGGTACTGTGTGAATTGTTGGCTTAAAAAAAATGAAAAAAAAAACACTCATTGGGAGACAAGCTGCTGTAGAAGACGTTTCCTTTTTCCCGACAAAACTTGGAGGATGAATAGTTGCACTTCTGTCTTGCATGGAGAGATTCTTTGTCATTTAGCAGTAGGAAAATGTCCTCGACGTCGTTTCAAGGGTTAAATTGAACAACAAAAAGGCCAACATTTAGATAAGCTTGTATCAATTTTTTTTCTTGAATTGTAAGAATTGTTCATGACTTTTGAACGCATAGTGAGGTCAAGAGGTTACAATTTCTTTTGAATTGTAAGAATTGTTCTTGTCTTTTGAACGCATAGTGAGGTTAGAGGTTACAATTTCTTTTGAATTGTAAGAATTGTTCTTGTCTTTTGAACGCATAGTGAGGCAAAGGTTATAGGTGAATTCAATTAAATTTAAACCCAATTAATTTTTCTTTTAAAATTCCCACACCCAAACCCTAATCCTAAACCAGTTATTTGTAAATTTAGATTGATATGGGATATGCAATCAATATGTGATATTGCCATATTGTTGTATTTGTATTCACATTCCATGTTTTTAATATGTTTTCCGTATTTGTATTCATATCCATATTTGTATTCTAGATCGATAGCTTCCGTTTTTTTAATACATCCTCGGTGATGGGGAGGGTCCTTTATTTCTCTAGTAGAGATTCAATGGTGATCATTGAGCGTCTATAAAATACTAGGTTTATAAAATCAATGGCTTCCTAGGTATTGTGAATATTTCCATCAATCATTCAATGGCAAGGGTGACCAAACTAGACAATCTAAATTCAACTCCTAAACAAAGAAGGATTTGCTATTGTGAAAGTTTTCCGGCAAAAGGGAGTTGCAAGGAGTATTTGTGAATGGAGACCAAACAAAGCTCCTGCTTTTGAAAACAAATGTTCAATGTAGATTGATTGAATGTAATATTTGAATTAAAAGGTTGTAGGTGGGATTGTCTATTTTTATGCACCGTAGGCAGTGGATACTTGTTGGCAAGCCAAATAACCACCCCATTTTGCAAGCCCGATGGTAATGCCCTTAAACCAATTAATGGTTGGTAGAAATGGCTGGTTTGATTTATCCTATTGGCATTGGTAAAAATTTTGATTCTACGTATAGGTGAATGTGTGAAACAGGGAGAGCAATTGAAATTTTATTTTGCAGACAAAGTATGAATTAGTCGTGGATTTTTGAAGTTTGTTGCCCAATTGGTCCAAAAGAATCTCTAGACATTAAAAGATTTTTAAGGTCTTCAAAAGCCCATAAGTTTTCAGACTATGCGGAACGTAGGAACAAAGTTGCATCAACAATTTGACGTGGTTGAGAGATGGCCACATCAAATAATAATATCTAATTAGTTTCAAAATATTTTTTGAATTTATTTAATATATTTAATATTTTAAAGTTATTTAATAGTTTACCAATGGTGTGGTGGTTTACAACAAGAGGAACAATCCTAAAATAGTCTTTCAAAGGCCTCAAATCCCCTCTAATACTACCCCCAAATCAACAAACAGTGTATTAGTAATAGTTGTCTTAGTCACCTAAAGCAATCACAATATTTTCTGACTTGGCCATACAACATGAACTCAAGGTCTAAAAAAGTCACATCATATGGTGAATTTATACTCAAAAAGGTAGAAGTTCCTATTGCAAGTCATTCCATCACCATCATCCAAGACATTGATTGTGGACACTAAAGAAATCTAATGTAATTTAAATTTCATTTGTTGGAAAAAGTTTGTCATGGGTTGATGCATAATCTTAACGAGTCATTTACAAGGTGTCAGTGATGGATCTTCATAGATTGATTTACCTTATGCTTAAAATTAGGTTTAATCCTCTAAATCCCTTTTTTTTTTGTAGAAACAAGAATGTTGACAAATCTTCAACACATGTGGGATTATTGAAGATCAAGGAGAGAAAGTGAAAAAATAACTATATAAAATTGGAAAATGAATGATAAGACAATGAAAATGCATGCTTAATATGATAACCACTTGACATGTGTGTATACAAAATCTTTTACTCAAAATTGATATGAGTGTAGTTGTGCTTCTTTTGAGATTGTCCACTTACATAGGGATAGTTGAAGCTAACACCTATATCAAGAGATGAAAAAGCACTAGGAAAAAACATTTGTTTAGCATCATATACAAAAGAACTAAAAATATTATATATAGCATTATGCACCATATTTCTTTGCAACAACCTATTTTTCTTCCAAAAAGTGCCTATCCAATTGTACCATCTTTGTATTTGCTTCCCCCCCCCCAAAAAAAAAACACTTCCAATGTTGTTTAAGATACAAAAGGGATATATCTTTTGCAATTCTTTCTACATATTTGTGTGTATTATATTGAGATCAGTAGACACAATTGTATGTAAATATGCATATTAGTTGCATGGAATTGTATTTTCAAAATTTGATTGATGTAATTCATTGACTATTAAATAGTTTAGTGACTTCCATTTCCCAAATCACTTCCAATTCTTTTTAGATTATTTATTATTTATTTCTATTTTTCTCAGTTCCAAAAACAACTAGTAGTTTTTGGGGTTAAATATTAATCCTCAAAGGACCAAAATTCAAAGGTGATCAATGTATGATTTTGAAGATTTCTACAAAAATGAAGATGGATGTATTGGTCTAAATTGGATCATTTTTGGCAAAGTAAATTGGTAATAGGATTAAAATGAAATTCCATTCAATAGTTTCTAAAATCAATAATTATTATTAAAAAAAAAACTATAAAAGAAGAAGTATTTCATCTTTTTAAATGTTAGAACCATGCATCTAGGATAGTTTTTTTTAATTGTATTTTCTAGACATTTGACATTTAAATGCCCTAAGGGTTAGGCCCCCACTTTGAATTTTGTGAGACTTTGGGAAAGCTCGATTGACTTCAAAATTTTGAATTTTGGCATGAATTTCTTAAGATGGATGCTAATCATCCTAATCTACATATGAAGCTTTGTTTCACATCATTCCAATATATATTACGAAAGTTATAAGCCCTTTTTTCTAAAATCATATTAATTAATTTTATTTGGTTGTATAGATCGATACATAGACAAAAAAACTTTGAACCATTCAATTCCAAATTATGAGAAGAAAACTATGAGGAGTTTTATTTTGGAAGCAATGAAGGTAGAAAAAACATTTGAAGTTGTAATTTATCTCAATTTCAAGTAATTTCAAGTAAAAATAAAATAAATGATATTTATCATTTATTAGAACTTTCTCACCATTGGAATTGATCATTCTCATTTTTTTTATACAAATTAGTAATAGTTTAGTTTTTTTTATTTCATTGATGATCTAAAGTATTATGTAGATATAAAATTCTTGAAATGTACAATTTTTTTCATGATTGTAAAGATGCCAATACATGATGGTACAATTTACAATCTTTTCCATTGTGAAAATCTATTAAAATGTAGATTTCAAGTTTGTTTTGGAAATTGTTTTCTTGAAATGATCACTTATGTACATTTGAAAATCTTTTACTATAACTACATTATACAAATTTGAACAAGAGGTACTATATATTGCTATGTCAAATTTCAAAATATAGTTTGGAATGTGCATAAGAGAAGTAAATTTGATATACATTAATTAATATATTTCTATTATTTACTATATGAATTGAGCTATATAAATCAACAAGACTTTTGAATACACATTTGTAGTATCAGTTGTTGTTTCAAACATCAAATTCTTTAGTAGTGTTTGTAAGTGTTGGATTTCAAATAAAGTGATTGTATAGGTGATGTATAGGTGATATATAGGTGATGATACCTTAGGTCAAATACAAATTAATGTGAATCAAAATGAGGATTCAACGATTGTAGTTGTGGCTACAAATTTCTAAATGTTACTTGAAAATTCATTGCAATTTAAGGTAAATGGTGGATATATTACTTTTTATAGAATATTGGGATATTTTGAACAAAATTATTTTTTGGTACACTTCGAATATTCTGTTCTATTTCCAAATCAATGATGAATAAACTTTAGTCACAAACAATGAGATGATCTTCCTTAGGCATAGTTTTTATCCAACAAATATTTAATTAGCATTTTATGAACTAAAAAAAAATTAAGAAATGACATTTACTTTTGTTTTGATTGTGGCAACTGTGCACAAGGCACACTAGTGTAAATGAAGTTGCCAAGTTTGCAAGAATACAATTGATTTGGTCCTAAAGATGGATGGATGTAGAAATACAACGCTTCAATCAATCAAAAGCAAAAAGCCCTAAAAGCCCTTGTTGTTAGGTAGAAGGCAACTATAATTGTGGGCTATGCGGCTGATCCTTGTGCCGCACACTTTGACCTTCTTCCCTCGGCAACCAGTCACTAACGCAGGTGCTGAAGAATCGAATACTTCACAGTGAGTTCCCTTACCAACTCCCAACCTTGGAAAAAAAAACACATAAATGTGTTCGAGCTTTGCGAAAACTTTCGGAAAGTCGTCCCTCGGCCCTTTTCTTTACCGAAATATGTGCATCTGCCACTGGAATGGGAGTGTAGAGGCTCCAACATTCACTCCATATTCACCCAAAATAGAAAAAGAGAGTCTTTGGGGGATTTAACGGAAGGCAGTTCTCTCTCCCGACCGCTGGTCGCCCATCCGAGATAATGCCAAATTTAGGGTGTTCATTATTGAACAGTTTTTTTTCTTCCATCCGGTGGTCGTTGGGGAGCCACTAGGCCTTTTTGACCAGCCGTACGTACCTGAAAACTGACTGAGAAAGATCGCAGAACGAAGCCCCGAACCACTGTCAGATGGGCAGCGACCTCAGGTAGGAAACTCCTACCGAAGCAGTCAATGGAAAAAAATTCAAACTGGACGCGGGCGCCGTCTGGGAGTCGGACGAGTCTTGCCCGTTAAGCTTGCGGCTATGCTGGAAAAGCCAAAAGAATTCCAAGTCTTCACTCTCTACGTTGACCTCTAATTGGGTTCCCCAGGTGGTTCACATCTCTGGGAACTCTATGAGAACGGGTCAAGGCGGGCAAACGCGACTTTCGGTCAGGCATGAATTTTCCCCGTCCAATAGTCGGCGTTTCCGTTCCTGCTGGCTGTCAGCCTTCAGCCTTTCAGAGCGCTCTACTTGAGACGGCATCTATCGGTCGTAGGAGAATCGTCGCTCCGACCGACGGGTGGAGCATTTTGAAACAGGGGAATGCAGGCGGCGATCTCTGGACGGCGGACTGACCAGGGGGAGTGTTGTCAGGGGGAAGAAGGTGGAGATGCCAAGAGCGGTCCGGAGGTAGCAATGGCGGGTCACCAGGAGTGACCAGAAAGCGTTCAATGGTTGTTGCGTGCTCCGAAATGTGCGTGTCGGAGTATCGTCCTCTTCGGAAACGGAATTAGAGTCCGAGGAGATGTTTCCGGTCTTTTCTTCTGCCGATTTGGCGAAGTTTTGGTTGTTTTTCTAGCGGAATGACTGTTTGCTTGCAGGAAGTGAGGTGCAGTTAGGCGATTGAGAAGGCAGAGGTCTGGTGGAGCGAGGCCATAGCTGAACTGGTGTTGTTAGAGAAGGAGAGGGAGCGGGATTGGAAGGAGAAGCAAGGAGTTTTTGATTAGGAGCGCTGCGGCTTTGATTAGGGGGCCGGGGAGTATAGGGAGACGTATTTACTGTGGCAGGGTTAGATAGTTTGTGAGGTTGTGCATCAAAAACTGAACGCGGAGAGTGGAAGAGACGCCTGGAGACTGTGTTGGAATCGACTAAAGGAAACAATATCAATTAAGCGAAGTCGATAAATGTAACGCCGGTGGCGTGCATGAGCTGACGATGATCCCTAGCAACAATCAGTGGACGAAGGGCTTCTATGCACAGGGGACGCTATTGGAGAAGAGGAGTATGTACATTAAGTTTTGAGTGAAAAAACTATAGTTGAACATGCGTTTTGTGATTGGTAGGGATAGAGTACCATTTAAGTTACGGCGCGGTGTTGCTTGCAATTTTGTCACAGCCAGGTTCACTATTCTTTTCACAACGAGCTAGGAAGATTGAGCTATTGAAGTAAAGTGTTTAGGTATCGTCACTTGAGACCATAAACATATGAGGTATGTCGGAAGAGCAGGAGCAGGAGGAGACTTGTGTGCAATAGAAGGGAAGAGACCTAAGGAGGAGGAAGTCAATTAGAAGGGGGATACTATTTGCAGATTGAAGGAATTAGTTTAAATAGAGAGCAAGTGATTGTTGCATGCCATGGACGATGATGGGGAAGAAACTGATCCCGTGTAAAGCTTCGCAAAGTCACGACGGGTTGAATTTGGCCGCTAACGAACGGCAGCTATCTGTTTTAATTACGGAAACTGTCTTTCCAGGACAACATAGAGGATCAAGCTGTCATTTCTAGGGCATGTAAGAGGCTTCAAAACTCGAGCTGGAAAGTTCTTGCGAAAGTAGGTCACTATGAATCTCTCTAGGACTCTGTTCGGGATGTCGCCCCCGCACATCCAGCCACTGACTCCAGTGTCGGAGGTTTCAGAGCCACCGGAGTCACCTTCTCCGTACCCGTATCTGGATGGCATTCTTGAGACTCGTGAGCAGGTGAAATCCAATCCTTGGTTCTTCTCTCTCCTTTCATTGTTTAATGTTTTGATGACTTCCAGAATACTGTTTAATTTTGGTCTTATAGATTAAATACCATGGCATTGCTAGAAACATACGATATTTGTTCATCCTGAGCTGCAAACTTCAAGCGTAGTAGAATGACCGTTTAGTCTTCGCTACCAATCTCTTAATTCATAGCGGTTCTCTTTATTCTGTGGCAAGTTCATAACCGGAACAGTTGGATAATGCAGAGGATGGTCATTGATATGCTTCAGTTCAGGATATAGTTAGTCTGTGCTTGAAGCCTCGGAACGAATCTGATATGAAATCATAGTCGAAATTCAGGATAAAAATTGTTTCTTTCAGTCCCTAAGGATTTACAGTTATCATGTAATACTGCCTATTGTTCGTCGGAATACCGGTAATTTCTTTGGGCTTGTATTTTTCGAGCGTTGACTCGTATCACAGTGGGGGCTAAGTGGAAATCATCGCATTGCAGATAGAAGCTATGTCCGGGGACGACGAACAAGAGGTGGAGGAAGCACCTCCACCATCAGTTCCTTTCTTTCGTCTTTTTGCGTATGCCGACGCGCTTGACTGGACCCTAATGACACTGGGGAGTGTTGCGGCTGCAATTCACGGAGCTGCTCTGCCACTATACCTGTATGTCTTGGGTAGAATTATTGATTTATTTGGACGCTACCAACAGGACGTTATTTCGAATCCCGATTTATCACTTTCTTCGAGTTTGTTGAAGAACCTAGCTGAGCAGATTTTGAAGGTACAGCATGTCTCATCAATCTTACTCACATTTATATACGTGGTAGCTGTTCGTTGGCTTATCAAACCTGCAGAGGAGGAAGTACATAGGTTCGTCACACATTTGGAAGAATTTAAAAGCTTGTTGAGCTGGTTTCGAACAGTATGCGATCTCCCATTGTGATTACTTTAAATTTTAAATTACCTTTGGCTTATTTGACCTCATGAGTTTATTCACATGTTAGCATCCATGAAATAACAGCACATTGCAATAATTTTTTACCTGTCCTTTTGGTTGCAGCTTGCTCTGGACATTGTCTATATTGCGGCAGCAGTGCTTGTTGCGAGTTGGATGGGTACACTTCTGAGCACCATCTCATTGTATGTCGGTGTGCAAAGATACGAGAAAATACCTCACCTCAAAGCGGCTTAGCTCTTATACTTGTAGTGAGCGGATAGTTCAGAAGATATTAATCAAAGTGGGTTTAGAGTGAGATCATGACTCCGGTGAGCCCACGATGTTGGTTTAGGATTGCTTCTGGTTTAGGATCTCAAATCCACCTGGCACCCGGAGTTGTGGTTATTCGTTGCGCTGCTTTTTCAAGAGTTTAGGCGATTCTAACTATGTAATGGTCTTTCTGGCAGAGGTGGCATGTTGGCTCTACACAGGGGAGAGACAAACAGCAGCCATTCGCTCCAAAGGTGTACAGAATTTACTGAAACAAGATTTAGTTTATTTCGATAATTTGGCAGGGAATGTTCCTTACGTGAGCCAGATTTCAAATGATATCCTTTCTGTACATTCTGCCCTCAGTGAGAAGGTATGACTCTTTTTTGGGCGAAGGTTTCTGGAAGTTGATTATATCTGTTGTGAGGGTTTTGTGTAGCTTACTTTCGCATTTGACGTTAAATGCGAATTTGGCATAACTAGACCTTTTTTTTCTTCGGTTTGTTACATAGATTGTAGATTTAAGCTTCCGCTTACTGACGCCTTCACCAGCAATTCGTGTATTTTCTTTAAAGAATATTCCTAGTTGTTACCTCTTTGAAACATATTTAGGGTAGTGGTTGCCTTAGATTGTTATGGGTTTTGCCAAACAATTTCCTTACTGTCATGACTGGGTAGTCTTCAGGGTGTTTGGCTTTTAGTGTTTCTGATACGTAAGGTAATCTATTGATGATGACAGGTGGGTAATTATATTCACAACATGGCAACATGTGTGGGTAGCATCACCGTTGGATTCGTTAGCTGTTGGCAAATTTCCCTGTTAACACTAGCCACTGGGCCCTTTATAGTAGCTGCTGGTGTTGTATCCAATATTGCTCTTACACGGCTTGCAGAGCATGTACATGACTCCTACTCTGAGGCTTCGAGCATTGCTGAGCAGGTTCTTCTTTTGTGCTCCTTTTAAATATGCTCTGTATGGTGGCTGTTGGCTATTTGTCCGCAAGAAGTGTAACCATATTTATTGACTTTTTAGATGGGTTTATTTTTGTGTTCTAATTACTATTGGTACGGCTGTTTTCATTTAGTTTAGATTTAGACTTCGATGAATTCCCCTAGAGATAGGATGTAAAACAGATCATCGTCATCCACTAATGTATATTTGACGAGGTTTTTTTGACGATGAAAGTAGCTTATAATTTCTCAGTGTTCAGAATTTGGAGCAAACACGAATCTGAATGTGTTAACAAGCTCGTTTGCACATTTGCCTGCAGGCTCTTCTGTATATACGGACAGTTTACGCGTTTGCCAATGAAACAGTTGTGAAATATGCATATGCCAATGCATTGCAGCCCACATTGCAGTATGGGGTGCAGATTAGCCTGGTACAAGGCCTTGGATTAGGGTTTATCTATGGAATTGCAATCTGTTCATGTGCGTTGCAGCTGTGGGTCGGGCATTATCTCATTGTGTCTGACAAAGTCGACGGTGGTCAAATTTTTGTGGCTCTATTTGCCATCATTTTAAGTGGGATGTAAGTTTTTACTTTGTCCTGTATGGTCCTCTATGATCTCTTCGAAATCTTAATAATCCCCTCGATGGCATTTCTCAAAATACGTTAAAAGCAGTTCAGATGAATTCTCCGAGACTTGCAATAAGTCTGTCGAGTCACAATCTGTTGCCTCGTTTCATAATATCTCAATACAATTTGTTATCATAGCTTCAGGATCTTCTGGTGGTCATAGTTAGATTCTTCCAGTCCACTCTTCTAGTGTGATGTTACCTTTCCTTGTCTTTGCTGTCGCCTAATTATCTGACAAGGTGCTCAGCTGAGGGTGTCATTTCGACTCTACTTTGTATAGGGTCTGTTTAAAAGTAGTGTTTTTCTACTCTTAGGGTTTTGAGATTCGCCGCTGTCAGAACAATGAACCTTGGTTCTTCTTTAAAGATCTCAGGCACTTATAAAACTCCCGTTGTATGTTTTCTTGATGCAGAGGTTTGAATCAGTCGGCCACAAATTTCCAGGTCTTTGAGCAGGGTCAGATTGCTGCCCATAGGCTCTTTTCAGCTTTCGGTTCGAAGTCTACGGCAAGTAGCAGTGATATTGAGGGGGAAGGCACATTAGCTGATGTACAAGGAAATATCGAGCTTCGAAATGTCTATTTCAGCTATCCGTCACGACCAGATGTACCTGTACTTAGTGGGCTTTATCTTTCTCTTCCTGCAAGGAAAACTCTGGCACTCGCAGGCAGCAATGGATCTGGGAAGAGCAGTATTATTGCCCTGATCGAACGCTTCTACGATCCAACTCTGGGTCAGTAATTCAGCATTTTCGGCTGTGTATCGATTTGAAAAATTCAAATCTGTAATTTGCTCTCTAAGCATATAAATTAATGTAAACGAGGAAATCCTTGTGCAACTTAGAATGATTTAGATAACGGTTTACAGGGGCAATATCGAAGTTGGTTAGGATGCGTGTTTACATTCATTATTGAGTGACTTTTTCGACGGGGTAGCTTTTCTTTTTGGCAATTGTGATATATTGTAGATGATAAGGGAAAAGAAATTTAACATAGAAATCATAGTCAACTTAAGCTAACATAGGCAAGAAATCACATTACAAGTTCCCTTCCATTCATTGTCTTGAAATGCCAAATTTTCCGAGAAAGATTTACGTATGCTGTTACTTTTGAAGGGCTTTCCTTGTGCTTCCTTTATACTCAAAATTTTATTCATCGATCTACATTCTGATTTGTTAATAACTGCAGGTGAGGTACTTTTAGACGGAGAAAACATTAGAAACCTTAAGGTGGAGTGGCTGAGAAATCAAATAGGACTGGTAAGCCAAGAGCCTGCTCTTTTCAAGGGAAGCATCATGGAGAACATTTGCTATGGTCGTGAAGCTAGTATCGATGAAATTGAGGAGGCTGCAAAAATTGCACATGCACATACGTTCATCAGCTCCTTACAAGAAGGTTATGAAACACAGGTATTGAGCAGCTAATCGTCCTAATTATAGTCATCTCTCTTTCCAGTTCAGAAGGGATTGAAATATCTCTGTTGTATTCTTATTTTATGGTCTGTGACTAGTTATCTTCATGCGACTGTTGGGGTCCCGCTGAGGATTCAGAATCTTCCTCTTTATTCTTGGTTCATTTCTCAGCGTCTTCTAAACTCGATTAGAGTCGCACTTGCTTATTAGTCATGCGGTTGTGCTATTTTGTAGGTGGGCGACAGCAGGCTTAGGCTTTCAGAAGAAAGAAAGGTGAAAATAGCAATTGCCCGAGCGGTTCTCAAGAATCCTCGGATTCTTCTACTTGATGAAGCAACAGGCACGTTGGATATGGAGGCAGCGCAGAATGTCCAACAGGCTCTGGATATCTTAATGCTGGGAAGATCATCCATAGTAATAGCACATCGTCTTTCAAGTGTACGTAATGCTGATGCGATTGCTGTCCTTGATGAGGGGCAGCTGGTGGAAATGGGAACTCATGATGAGTTGATGAGACTAGATGGCGCTTACATTGACTTGATTCGTCTACAGGAAACTGCCAAACAGCCTAGGAGGTAAGTGATCTTGTGAAATCAAAGTTTACTGCACCTACTAATCATGAATACGAAGTCCACATGTTCGTGCCGTCTTGCGGTTTCAAGTACCATTTTCACATTTTTAATCTCATTCTTTCCGCTATTGTCTGAACGTCTTACTGTGAGATGACTGCTGCCTGGGATTAAATCTGGAGTAAAATGGAATTTGAGTTACATTTCTGGCTTTGAGCTTTATTGCTTATCTTAATGTATGGTGCATTGGCGTTGGTTGTCCTTAATTATTGGCTCCAGACCTCCGCCAAGATTATTTGTACCTCCTCCACCACAAGACTGTATATCGCCGAACTATAGCAAGCCACCGTCTCCTCGCATGGTGAAATCGCCGTCCCTGAAGCGACAAAATTGTGTGCGAGATCGACCCGACTTCCTTGCCGTTTCTGATTCACAACCCCCTAGTTTAACCCTACCTCCTGTACAAAATACCAGAGAGAATGAGAATGGTAATGTTGAGATGCAAAGTATGAAACCTGAACAGTCTGTGAAGAGACAAGACAGCTTCGAAAATGCATATAGTGATTCTCTTTCGCAAGTCGACTTGCAACGACAGACATCCGAATCTTTCCGCCCGGAGTCTCCTGCATCTCCTCTCTTAACTGATCCAGAAGATGAGCGATCACATTCCAAGACGTTTAGTAGATCCCCTTCTCAGTGCAAGGACTTCCAGGCCTACGAAGATGAACCCTCATTCTCAAGCATACCATCGCTTTGGAAGCTTGCGAAGTTAAGTTCGCCTGAGTGGTTCTGTGCATTCTTAGGAAGTTTGGGAGCAATTCTATTTGGGTCTCTCAATCCCCTCTTTGCCTTCCTGTTGGTTCAAATCGCTGAGGTCTTCTATTACTCCAGCCAAAGTACTTTGCGTGACGAGCTGAGCAAATGGTGTTCGATACTTGTGGGGTTGGCTCTGGCGACCATTTTAGCGAATTTTCTGCAGCACTTTTATTTCGGAATTATGGGGGAAAAGATGACCGAACGAGTCCGTCGGCTGATGTTCTCAGGTACCTAATGCTAAGTTATACCTCAGTTTGATCCCTCGCAAAATTTGACTGGGTCTTCGGGAAGGACTACATTTCAGTGGTTTTATTTTCGCACCTTACACCTTGCCTGCTGGGCTCTTCTGGTTTATGTTTCTTATTTCATCCGCCTTCATGTGGATGTTGGGGAAGGCCTGGTTTGTAAGTTTGTTCTCTCCTCTTTTCTCGAAACTTCTACTGAGGAATAGATTCTTAATATTCCGTTTTGTATCACTCCTCAATCACTCCTCATAAGCAGATGACTAATCAATTTGTTTTTCCGGTTGTCTTTTCGGTCTTTTGACAGCAATGTTACGTAATGAGGTGGGCTGGTTTGACAAGGAAGAAAACTCTCCGGAAGTACTATCCATACGACTGGGACACGATGCTGCCTATGTGAAGGCTACATTCAGTAACCGGCTATCAGTGTTCATTCAGGACATCGCTGCTGTTTTCGTTGCCCTTGCCCTGGCATTGGTTCTACAGTGGCGCTTCGGGCTTGTTGCGCTGGCAACGTTACCGCTACTCGTCTTCGCATCGATAACACAGGTTTCTCTTTTTAAATCTCCTACATGACATTCGATTGAGCTTTGTGATCATGCGCTGGTCTCATGGGGGTTGTGTGGGGTAGGTTTGCTGATGTTGAAACATCCTAATTATGCAAGTCTCCATGTGGGAAAACTGAATGTTTATCAGGATCTGAATGTTTGCCAGAGAATTGTATTTTGATACTGCACTATTTCCTAGTGAAGGAAAACCCGGCACCTAAACGAGCTTATCTGGTGTTTTTGCAGCAAATGTGGAATTCAGGGTTTTCAGGAGATGTGAGGGATGCCCATAAAGATGCCCGACAGATCTTAGAGGAAGCAGTTGCAAATATGCACACTGTGATGTCGTTCTCCGGCGGTATGAAAATTCTCGATCTTTTCCACAACGAGCTGAAAACGCCTCTACGGAGAAGCCTCATCAGAGGTCAAATATATGGGTGTCTCTATGGTGCAGCTCAATTTTTTCTGTTCGCTTGCAATGCGCTCCTCCTGTATTATGCTTCATTACTCGTCAGAAGACAGCAGGACTCAAGTTTTCCAAATCTGCTGAAAGCTTTCATTGTATTCACCTTCACTACCTTTGTTCTAGTTGAGTCATTTGGGTTAGGGCCTGTGATAATGAGGCGGCGTAAATCGATTGCACCGGTGTTTAGTATTCTAGATCGGGGTTTGACGATGGGAACTGAGGAGGAGGGTTTAAAACCGCCCTTCATGGCTGGCCGTATTGAGTTTCGTCATGTGGGATTCAGGTGCGTATAGTAGAGAAGAAAGATATCTCTAAATCAATGATGTTTTTGTCGATTCAGAATTACGGTGCTTGCATTTGATCCTCTGGTTTATGATGAAATTGCTTTTGAAACGAGAGCTTACCTGTTAGACTTCGTCTGCAGATATCCGGTTCGACCAGAGGTGCCCATTTTGACACATTTTAACCTGAAAGTGGAGGCAGGGCAGACCGTAGCAATTGTAGGGACCACAGGTTCTGGTAAGAGCACAGTGCTTTCTCTGCTGGTACGATTCTATGAGCCCACAGGTGGCAGAATATTGCTTGATGGGAATGATTTGAAGAACTTCAACCTAAGATGGCTACGCAGCCATATTGGGATGGTGCCTCAAGAACCTGTGCTCTTCTCAACATCAATTCGCAATAATATCATATATGGACGACACAATGCTACAGAAGCTGAAATCAAAGAAGCTTCCAGGATTGCGAACGCTCACCATTTTATCAGCAGTTTACCTCATGGTTATGACACAATGATTGGAGACCAGGGGATACAGCTTACAGCTGGTCAGCGGCTAAGAATTGCCATTGCGCGGACAGTTTTGAAAAATGCTCCTCTCCTGCTTATTGATGAGCCGACGTCATTACTCGAGGCTGAGTCAAGCAAGGTGGTCAATGAGGCTATTGACCAGCTGATTGTGGGTAATCGGACTACAGTTGTTATAGCCCACAGGCTAGCCATGCTCCGACGTGTGGACGTAGTTGCAATGTTGCATGATGGAGAGGTTGATGACCAAGGCAGCCATGATGAGTTGATGAACAAATGTGGGCTATATGCTCGTTTGATGCAGCCTCAATTTAGCAGAACTTTACGGCAGCATCGTCATTCCTGAGGTTCTGCATGCTTAGCTCAAAGGAATGCGAGAGACAAAGAAGCGAACCACAGCCAAACAGGGGAATTTTATTCCAGGTTATCAAGCTGCAAGAGGAGCGTTTATGTACACTTTTGAGATATTGCGTTTGTTCGAGATCACTTTGGGCTTTTTCGATGGCAGCAGCAGTCCATCACCTTGGTGGTCTTCCTGTTGCCCCACTATACAAGTAGTTTGCTGCATTCAGAACGTCACTACAAGCATGCAATTTAGACGAGGTCTTCAATTTTGGACCTGGCATTGATACCTACCGTAATCGCTTATATTATTAGAATTCGATCTACAATTACTGGAGTTAAAGGATCTCGGCCCTGGAGCATTCAGAATTCTACAGGCTGCAGATGGGCACAGATTGAAGAACTGGCTTGTGGACATAGGACATGCTATACCATGAAAAAGTGAGTTGACATAAAACTGCACGTCATGACATATTCGTTTCAATAAGGTAGCAATGGTTTATTTTTACGGATCTCGAGGGAGTCCAGAGATCGAGAAGCTGGAGCTAAAGAATGGCTGGTGTCTTTAGTCTAGTTTCACCTTTCTCCTTCGAGCCCTTCAGATTGCAACCTGAAATGTTGTTGTTCCTATCCGTTAGTCTTCCAACCAGGTCTTCATGTAATTGTAGGAAACTTCAAGAGGGAGGGCGTGAGTGAACCGAATCCTGTGTCATTGAGTGGCATAATGGAGATGCCACGATCCGACTCCACATTCATACTCTAGGCTTATTCTTCTCTATTGCAGAGCCTCCCAGAGCTGAGAAACCAAAGTAAGGACTTCAGACCTAGCACGTAGAAGTCCTATTACTTGACTATCCCCTGGTGGGGACGTCAAAGATTGTCACTTCATTACATCAGGAGTTCCAATTGCATCACTTGCATCGTATCAGTTTGGGTTGTGACAGCCAAGATTTATCTTTTATGGTGTTTTGTATTTGTGGAGTCGTAATGATTGTTTGTATGAACCTTGTTCAAAATAGGTCCTTTTTTCAATCGTTATCTATCTCTATATATACACGTGTGTCTATGTGTCTAAATATCTATATTAATGAGTACTTGAGGTCTTGAGTCATGTCAATTTGCTTCCCTATTGTGACATAAGTATACTAGCATCAGATGACATTTCTTTGATAAGATTGAATGACATTCTAGTCCCTCCTCTAAAGAAAATATAAAAGTTTGAATGTCTTTTTTACCAACTACACTGCAAGCGCAACAAATTAACTTCCCTCGATGCACTTATTTAGGTTCAACAAATTCCGATGTTTGAATATGGGAAAAAAATAGATCATCGAAAGAATTGCCAATCAACTTCCCTCGATGCACTTATTTAGATTCAAGAAACTTTGATGTTTTAGTATGGGAAAAAAATAGATCACCAAAAGAATTGCCAATGGAGCTTGCAAAGGCCGATTGTTGCTACCAAAACACAGGTTGATGATTGTGAGGACATTGGAAGCACATCTCATTAGAGTTTGGATCACGGTCATTGTTGTCATTGTCAATTTTGTTACATTGGGTAGTATTCCACACCAACACTGATGATTGTGAGGACATTGGAAGCACATCTCATTAGGGTTTGGATCACAGTCATTGTTGTCATTGTCAATTTTGTTACATTGGGTAGTATTCCACACCAACACTTTTAGGGCAAGCAACCTGAAACGTAAAATTGTCACACAATTTTTGTCCACGGAAATAAAGCTAATTTGAAGAAATTGACAGTTTTCACTTTGTGTTTTCACTTGATTGAAATCAGCTACTTCATCGAAGAAAACCAAAATGTTTGTCTAAAGAATTCTTGAAGAATTCCAAAGTCCACAATTTTATTCATAGAATACACTAGGAATGGAATTTGCACATAAAAGGACATTTGTCCAATTTCCATATTGAATCTCTCTTGTTCTCTTGTCTAGTGGTGAGCACTTGTAATAGACTGTTAAGATTAGTTCAAGATTCCCAAATTCAATATGTGAAATTATGAAAGATTGTCTTGGTGTAGTTATAGGTAGAATCTTTCTAAGTCAATATTATGTAAGTCAATAATCCTCTTTAATATAATAGTCCTGACTTGGAGAATATGAAAAGTGGTAGCACTAAATGAGAGCTAGACGAGGTCCTTATTTTTTCAAAATGTGCCACTTGTACAACTTTGACAACTTCCTAAGTGCAAATTCTTGAATGGGCAAACCCTCTCTAAATCAATAAACCTCTTTATTATAATATTAGTAGGCGATCCAGCCCTATTACATTAGGGAGGTTCTACATGCACATGTTTGAATCAAATGTAGTTACTTTGAAACTCTTCTAATAAATAGCAACTTATCTAGTTATAAAGTCACTTGTTATTGATAAGTCGAGAAAATCAAAGATTAGGCACTAGACATAACTTTTGAAAGCTCTCATATAAGACCCTTCGAATTGTAAGGTAGGTCAGTTTATAAAGAGCTGGAGCTTTAGGAGTGTTCTTTAACAAAGAGATCCACTTTGATTTCTCATTGCACTAGCACTATACAAATAGTGTACATTTCAAGAAATAGACACTTTTAGTGACCACTACATTTAAACTTTAAAAAACTCATAACTAATTCCACAAAGCTCCAAAAACATGAAACAATTGAGATGCTAATTCTATTTTTTTTTTCAATAATAGTTTTTTTCAATTTTTTTTAGAACCCCTCCCCCCCAAAAAATTAATTTTCAGCTTTTAAATGGGTTCTTCATAGATCTCCTACCTTACATTATAAGAGCAACTTCAATCCAATCGGAAATCACCATACCAACACCATAATAATAGGGTAATTCCAAAAAGGGTTGAATAAATATGAAGAGCTTACAACTTGATTTAGAATAATGAGCATAAATATCCTTCCTTTTTCAAGCATTGGTATGTGTGCCAATAAAGTGGACCTTCCCTTTTTTTGAAATGAAAATTGTTTTTTAATGTAAAATGTTTTCCTCTCCTCTTTATTATGCAAAAAATGGAACCTCAAAATTCTATTTGAGGTTTGAATTGCTGACTTTGCATTGGGTCCCTTTTTTTTTAAGTCACTGTGATAGGGTACGTTACAGTACGTCCCAAACTCACCCACTTCCACGAGTCAGAGTCAATTTTGGAAACCAACGTACAAAAGTAGTCCACACAAGGACAGTACTCCGCTTTGCTTGAAACATGGGATTCTTCTTTAAATAATGAAAATAGTCCCAACTTTTTCTTTGACCAGTTTGCCACACTTCCAGAATCCAGAATAAAAACTGAAATGGCAAGCTTAAGCTTAGTACCAGTGGATCGTACTTTCGGTAGTCCCAGTTGAAAGATCAGATACCACCTTCGCTGATTCTCTTCTCGCTCAACAGCAGACAGTTCGATTGCCGCAGGGCCTCTCATGTGAACTTCTCTACTTTCACACCAAACCTGGATCCAAGAGGAAACACACAAACACACATTAAACACACATTGAAGCTGTCGGAGTCTTCTACAAATAGTTGAGTCTTCATGGCGACCAAGTTTTTCACTCTAATTGCAAACCCCTGCACACCAGATTTCGTTGTGCAATTACACTGATTTGTTCTAATGTAATAGTGTGTGTGACACTAATTTATCAAGGTAAGAGCATTGTCACCAACTGCAGCAAGTCAACCTTGGCAATGCCACTTTTTGCTTGTCATGCTCAGTTTGAGAAAAAGGGCTCTATAACCAACACCGCATCCTTCCTGTCACTTCTATATTTGCTTGGCAACTGACAGCCCTTGTAGCGGGCAATATTAAGGTAAAACAATTCATTGTGGTCAGATGACCTATAGTGGACACCTAGGAAATCACCCCATTATGATTTTTTTTAGTATGTGAGATTTGGACCACAATGCATGTCTTTCATGACAGTAATGGAGTGATTAGCAACCTTGTAGCAGGCAATATTAAGGTAAAACAATTCATTGTGATTAGATGATCCATGGTGGACACCTAGGAAATCACCCCATTACGATTTTTTTAGTATGTGAGATTTGGACCACAATGCATGTCTTTCGTGACAGTAATGGAGTGATTAGCAACCTTATTAGAAACTTCCAACTTTTCAGTGTGAAATCATTGTAAGAATTGACTTTTTAGGCCTTCCATGTTAGAAAAATACTATGAGCATCATGAATTTAGATTTTGTTTGTTTTAGGGTAGTCTACAAATTGTTTTGGGTCATGATGCACTGAACACTTCAAAAATTCTTAGCAAATTCATACTTTGTCAAAAAAAAAAATAATTTCAATTGTTTTGATTATTTCTCACACTTATCTTTATTTGGAAAAAAAATTGGAAATTATCAACAACCACATGAGGCCAAACCCCTAATTTTGACTACAATGGACTATTTTACCTTACTTTCATGCCAATTTGGTCAACTTTGACAATTGCTTTTATTGAAGCAAATGAGAGGTGTAAGAAGAAAGGGGAGAGTAGAAGAGAGGACTTTAAGGGGTTGTTGGTGCGGATCATATAGTCTTGAGTGCATTGCTATATCTCATGAGGCCACAAAGTGCCTCACTACTTCGTATGGAGGTCCAATTTTGCGGAATTGGTGGCTATGCTCTAATAATGGTTGAAAAATTATTGAATTATTTCAATTTTTACAAAAGTAAAATTTTGTAATGACATTAATTTTATTTAGGAGATGCTAGTTTTCCCATTTACTAATAGGACAAATCAATGTTGACTTATATGTATTTTATTGATGTCTACAACTTGACAATGTGAAGTTCAACTCTTAGATATTCCATAATTGCAAAATTCCACCAAATAACATCAAGTAGCCTTCATGCACCTTACTCATTATTGAGCCTCCACTTGTCCACTTAGCTAGTGATGAAATATTATTAGATCTAAAATATTTCACATCATCTTTTGTAGAACCAAGGTAATGAAAAGACATGCTACTGAAATTTATGGAAACAAGGTTGTAAAAAGTACCTGTGGAGTACCATATGTTCAGTTTGATGCATCACCTGCATGTCAAAATAGTATAATTTTGGCATTTGGATAGTTTGGTAGCTTGATTTGATTTTCTTGACTTTCAATAGATTTCTTCCTAATTTTTCAACACTTCTCTTCACAAAAATGTTTCAATGTTGTTGCTCCTCTTTGCAACAATGTTTTTCTAAATTTTCTTAAGAATAATTTTTGGAGATTCAAAATTGGCAACAATGAAATTTTCTCATATTTCCAGAAATAGCTGTAGAATTTTTTATATTTTAGACATTTTCCAATTTTTCCCTTAACTATTTACAAAACTGACCTACACGTGGAGTACTCCGTAGTTGCGGATATGTGTCTGGTTGCTACACTGAGCAGCACCAGGTACGCTGTCGTCACTCGAAGCCCTAACCTTCAGCTGCAACTAGAATGAGACTAATTTCTTGTCAGAAGCAAATTGTTCATAGCTCTTCAACAAAATATCACTTGCAAGATTTGAGCAAGAAATGAGCAAGAAATCTTAAAAGAAAATGCATAATTTGTTGGCATTCTTGTGTACTAAGCTTAGACAGTCAGTAGATAGCAGGAAGGTCGACCATCTTGTTTCGAAACCCACATTGAAGTAGACAGAAGAGCGGCATAGCTTGCTTTGTTACCGAGAAAACTTGTTGGAGGAAGAGCTCGGTTACCGAGCATGGAGCAGCCTAAGGTGGATCAGAGCATCATCCTCGACAGGAAACCTGCGGACATGGTGCAGTACATGGTTGAGGAGAACAAGCTCACTCAGGTGCCTCCAGAATTCATCAAACCGCCGCAGGAGAGAAGGAAATCAACCACCGTTGAAGCTGGGAAACTAATCCCTGTTATTGACATGGCGTTGCTGGCGGATGCGCAAGGAAAGGAGAAGGTGATGGCAGAGGCTGTTCGTGCTTGTGAGGAGTGGGGTTTTTTGCAGGTACTTCCAAACTGTCTTCGTCTAAATTGACTTGCCGTGCGTGTCTGTGACGGAGTACAATATCTATGCCATCTATTTGAAGTTGCAGTTCTTGAGGGAAGGGTGGAGAAGGCGTGGTGACGAATTGGTAATTGAACGTGTGATTTTGCTTTTGTCTGTGTGATCTAAGGTGCGATCGTGCATCGTAAGGGTGATATTTGCAAGGTCTTACTATCGTGGGGTCAGGTTCCAAGAGATTCTAAGGTTTGGGGAGGTTTAACGAAGGTTGGTTGGTATGATGTAGAATCTATGTTGACCTGGCTTCACTTTGAATTAGGTCACAACTTACTTCACCGTTTCAGTTCAATTACCTGGGGTGAGTTCATTTCTGAAGGTGGCACAGTACTTAATGAAGCTGGACGATGAATCTAGAGAGAGACTTGCATAGAGAGAGACTACGAAACTACTAACAACATTAGTGCAGTTCCAACCCCCAAAGCATGAGTTCATTTTCTGAAGGTGAAACGGGTCTGAAAAGAATCTGGAAGATGAGTGTAGAGAGAGACTTGCATAGAGAGAGACTAGCAAGTACTTACTACACTACTGGTATCGGATGCGCTCTTTTCTGAAGGTGACAATGACGAGATGACCTCAAGACAGGAAGAAATTAAGTCTAGAGTGGGAGTTTTGCAGTTTAACTGGCATCACCACTTGATTCAATTCTTCATTGTAACCAGATATTAGATTAGATTGTGGTGTTGATAAATTGAGTATGAATTAATGAGTCTTGGAATCAATTGCAGGTGATCAACCATGGCGTGCCGGAGACGCTCATGGACGCTGCCATGGAGATGACAAAGAGATTCTTCGCCTTGCCGTCGGCCGAGAAAGAAGAGTTCAAAATTAGAGCGGTGGGAGGTCTGGGCTATGGCCGCTTCTTCGAGTATCCGGGTGGCACGAAAGACTGGGTGGATCGTCTGGTGGTGTGCGCCGTTCACAAAGATGTGCGTGAGCCTTACGATCTCGTCGTCACCAACCCCACTGACTTCCAGTAAGCGCCTCTCATCCAAATCGATTGCTTGTAAAAAAGCCTGTTAGTAATGCATTCTAGACTTTGTGGAATGTGATATCTTCAACAGTGAATGACAATGCACACATCATGGCAACTTTGGTGTGGTAGATGAATTCTTCAAAAGTTTATTTGCGTTTACCATCTTCTCAATGTAGGTGATAATGTTGACCTTATGAAGCATGATTAAGGTGTTCTATTTAGACCTTTGATTGAGTATGACTGAACAAGATCTAACCATTGAGGTTATGTTTAGGACCACAAAAGTACAACCTCATTATGGAAATAGAATCCCTTTCTCTAAACGAGTCTCTCCTTTCACATTTGTTTGTTCATTGTTCATCATCAAGTTGTGCAAACCTCAAGCCAATGTCTTGCTTGAATGTGTTGGGTTTTTTTTTGGGGGTGGGGTGAAGGGACAATTGAAGGTGTGCAAAGCATGTAGTACCTCATGCATTGGAGTTGCATAGGCTTGTCAATTTCCATAGTCAATCACAACTCCTATATACCTTAGTGCACCTACACCCATAGAAGACAACCTCTTTGCTTGATTATTCCCTAGTTTCATCTACAATGTACTTTTATAGGCTTTCAATAATGTATGGAAGGTTTGAGCCCCATTAATGAATACCCATGTTGTACATGTAGAGCAGTGTTGGAGGAGTATGGAAATGCAATGCACAAGCTTGCCAAAGAGATCCTATCTGTGCTCTCAGAGGGTGTGGGGCAAAATAGTAATCTTTTTAGCAACCAATTTGTAGGGTTGGAGGCGGTTGCTGTGCAAACAGGATTGAACTTCTACCCACCGTGTCCTCAACCGGAGTTGGTGATGGGAGCCTCTGGCCACGCTGATGTTTCAGTGGTCACTATTTTGCAACAAGGTGAAGTAAGTGGATTAGAAGTGTTGCGAGAGAGTTGCTGGGTATTGGTGCCGCCTATCAAGCACGCCTTTGTCATCAATGTTGGTGACATTCTACAGGCAAGATCCATACTTTTCCATCTTTTCTCTTGAAAATATAATGCCTAATAGAATCATCAATGAATCACACTAAACAACTCTTGATATAAACTGATGCACCATTTCCTTGATTTTTCTTTCTTAAGCATGATTTGAAGTAGTTCTCTATATTTTTTTCTTTGTTAGCTTGTTTCTAATGGGTTCTATCTTCATTGACTAAAGTCCAAATCCTAATATTCTTGTGTTTATTCAATGTGATTTTTGATGCAATCTCAATGATAGTATTCTCAAGTTCTAATTTAATATCAATCAAAAGCTAATAATAGAGGACCCTTTTTCTTGTGAGTTTTTGATGATGCTCTAAAAGTGTCTCCAATACAACCAGTAAAAGCACTTGACAAACACCAAAATGGATGAAAAACAACATTGATTTGTCCTAATTGTTTGTGTGTAGATTTAGCATCACCTAGAAAATAAGTGGAACTATATGATTTCATTTTTAAAGGAATTGATAGAATACAAGAGTATATTAGTTATACTAAATAATTCAAAATAATATGACTTTGGTAATTAGGGTCCTAGATACCATTTGGATAAATTGGTGAATTGCTTTTGCTAAGTTGTCTAAGTCAATACTCTATAGTTCTTCATTAGGGGAGGCTGTGTAGCAAAAGTTGTTGCAAGGGGAGGTGTTGAACTTGCTTAAGTTTGATAAGTGGCAAGTGCTCCACTCTTTACATCATTTTCTTTGGCAAGTTCATTGACAATGTTATATTCAACCTTTGAAACAATTAACCTAGTTCTCAAACTCATTGAAGGTCCCAACTTCACTTCAAGTTTCCTTGTGACTTTGCCTTTTATATCCAACCTATAAACCATTCTTTAAGACTAACTTCAAATAGAAATCTTGAACTTGATTACATTAATGATGGAATCATGTCTTATATAAGATGTGTCATGACTAGTCCACCAACTATTTATATGGCATTTATTTAGAGTGTAATTATGTTAGTTGAAGTTAAAGTTGAGATGAACCTATATTTCAAAAGGTATATGTGAGAATCTGGACTAGGAGTGCTCTAAGAGCATCTCCAATGCTTTGTCAAAAATTCATTTAGGTGAAGTACAATGTTCAAGATTTGAAGACTAAATCACCTATGTACTTTTCTAATGCAATTTGTTCTTTTTTTTTTCCAACCAATGGCATGTCTCTTAGTGAGCTTTAGATAAAAAAATCTCATAATCATCATGGATGATGCCAATGTACTATTTTGAAGACGAATATTAATATTTAATAAAATTGCAAAAAATAGAGAAAAATCAATTTTTTGTTGTGGAAAAGAGATTTGGGGGGGGGGGGGGGGACATCTATTTATTATTCATTTTCATCCAAAAAATATCATAATAGGCTTAAAAGACAAACCACTAGAGATGATCTAAAGGCACTTCAAAATCTAATTTAGTTTGGCCATCGATGGATGATTTCTTTTGTTACTTATTATCAAACACTTGTTTTGATAGGCGTATTGGTTTTAGGAGAAGTGGGTTGATAAGAATAACTTTCTATGCAACAAATGGATTTGACAATACTAGAATGTATGCTTTAAAAGTATTGTAGAAATTGTAGAAGTATGTGGGCTTAGCAAAGTTTAATTTTAGTTTTATAAAAGCATTATGTCTACAAGTTTAAGGATTTAACCAATTAAAAAATAGAAATAAATATTTTTTACAATGAAATCATCACATTTCAAATTCATTGCAACAAATGTCATCTAAAACTTATTGGTGCAGTTGCAAAGTCTACCACATTTTTAGAAATCTATAACCTACCCTTCATTAGGTATTTATGAAAAGATGATATCATTTTCCAAGCTTTTAATTGTTGAGTAGTCATTTACATTGCTTTCAAACCTAATTAGAGTTTGCCAATCTATGATTAAAATCGATTGACTCTATTGACACTCAAAGGCTAGTTGACATTTGGATAGTATTATTTCTAAAGAATGGCTTGGTTGCCAATTATATAAACTTGAATATATTAGAAAATTTCATATTGGTAGACATCAAATTTTGAATACAATCAATTTGCATTTTCAATATTAATAAGGGACACCTATAATTGCAATTAATCTAAAGTCTCTATTCTAAAATCTTAAATGAGAAATACATGTTGCTTAAGCAAATAAATTGTACTACATCTAATAAGAGGTTGTTTTTATTATTACAAAAAATCCCTATCCATAATTGAAAATTTTAAAACTAAATTCCAATAATGTAGTCTTGTTGAATTAGAATCCCTCAATCATTTTTCAAGAATGTATAAAAGGTTGAACAAACTAATAATAAGAATGAACTTGAAATTAAAAGTGATAATTTCAAGTATATCTACAAAATGGTAGCTAGTAAAATTTTTGGGTAAGATTAGAGATTGAATTTTTTTACTTACATAGAGGCTTTGATTTATTCCATTTGGATTTGTTATGTGAAAGTTATGGACAATCTTGCTTTTCGGGCAATTAGGGAATCTTCTTGAAAAAATGACTTGTAGGATTAATTTCTAACCTCAATTTTCACAACTTTTCAAAAAAAAAAGTTTCACAAGGTTAAAATCTCTTGATAGAACAATCTCACCGTTGAGATTAGTGTATTACAATTCTATCTTAGAGCTATCAACAATTTAGATTTTCCTTCAATCTTAAACCTACTTCTATTTAACAAATTTTTAATGAGTGAAAACTAAGTGTTTTGTTTTTGTTTTTGTTTTTCTTAAATTCCTAAACCCTCAACTCAATTTTTTATCATATAAAATTTGAAATTCAAAATTAGTAGACAAAAAATTATAAGTACCATGAAGGTTCAAAACTAAAATTGTAATTGAGCAAGGTGCAAAAAAAATTGTTTCCTTCACTTTAAACGCAAATATCTTGCAATCTACACAGTCAAAGTTTGTGAAATTTCTTCCACACATTCTTATACTAGTCTAGTACAAGATCCTACAATTAGATATGTCAAAAAAACATTAATTTTTTTTTTCTTTTCTCCTTGCTATAGAAATGGCAATTTTGAGTGGTTTTTGATGGAAATGAGGCCTTGGGACTTCAGGGACTATTATTAATAGTGATTTTGACACAAGAAGAAAGAAAGAATGAATTATTACAAGTATAACTGATCAATGATTTAGATTTAACAAATAGCTTAGATTTAGAGACATGTTTTGGATTGATTGAAATTAGTGAATGTTGATCATTCATTCAAATGAATGATGTGTAAGTTGTGTGTCAGATTGTGAGCAACGATCGATTCAAGAGCTTGACGCATCGAGCTATAGCTGGTTCGAAAGGCCGTTTCAGCATCGCCAATTTCCTTTTGCCTTGGAGGGATGTTCTAGTGCAACCTGCTGCTGAGCTTTGCAGCAATGCCCAACTGCCAGCATTTATGTCGGTAGAATATGGTGATTATTTCTTTGTGAACCAAAACGATGCTAACGCAACTGGTGTTGAGAGGCTTAGGGTGAAGTAAGGAGTAGAACTATCCATTACCACACAGGTTTGCTATCTAGGTACTTTGGAGAAGCCATTTGTTAGCTCTCATATTTTCCAAAGATTGAATGGTTTGAGAGAAGTCAATTGCAAAAAGAATGAAGACATTCCAACAAGAATTGAATTTTCTGTGATTTTTCAAAGCTGAAATGTTAAACTGTGAGTAGACCCTTGTTGAAGCATGATCAAAACCATTGTTGAAGCGTGGGTTGATGTCTCCGCTCTCCAAGTGCATTGCCATCATGGTGAAGGATTAATAAGATTGTGGTAATAGATGGGTCAGTGATGGAAATGCGGGAGAAACTTGTAGGTGGCAGAATTGAATAAATGGTGGTATTGGCGGCAACTCCACCTTAAATGGTTCCAAAGTTTTTTTTTGGTAGTAAACCTTATATGGAAACCATTGTATAGCAAGTTGATCTAATTTCATGAAATATGAATATCCTTGTTTGTAGATTGGTCTTGTTTTAAAGGAATTCTTGTATTATTTCCATTGTGAGCAAGTATTCAAATTTGAAAAGAACTTGCATAGAGAGCGAGAAATAATTTTAGTATTTTTACAAACTCACTATACTTGAAGATATCGTTTGTTTGTCGTCCTCCACTTTGTCGTCAAATCCTAAATGATTGTAAGAGTAACATGAGACTTACATACCTCTTTCATCAAGAGAGATTAATTAATCAATGAGGGAGACATGGAGAATCCTTCAAATAGAATGGACAACAATATAATTAAAGTGGAATGTCACTATAAAATTTTATTTTTGTCAAAATTCATTCTTGTAAAGTAATATTCCAACCTACACCAATTAAAAATAATATGGCATAAGTAAATTAGTGTCATGAGCACACAAAGAAAAAATAAATTTTCCCTATTTATGCAAAGGTGCTAACAACTCTTAATTCAATAAATAATCCTTTTCATCATCTCACTATTAGAAAACCTATTTGAATATACTAAAATTTAAGAACCATTACTACTCCAACTCATCACTATCCAAGTACACTCATTTTTCCTATTATCATATCCAACAACAAAAAATAAATAAAAAACTAAAGTCAATTTTTTAGTAGAAATGATTTTCAAAGAGTGCTACAAAATTAAAACATTAAATATTACAAATGCCAATCTATCAAAAAATGGGCCTCATGCAATTCTAGAAGGGGCTACACGCAAACCTAAAAATAATAAATTTGCCACCCTCTTAAAGTAGTTCCTATGATTAAAGTGCCAAATTCCTGAAAATAAAATTTAAAAAAAGTTAAAATATTAATTAATTCTAAAAGTGACCAATGAACCACTTTTTCAAACTTTAGTTATTTCTTTAGTATGAAATGTCAACCGTGACAACCAAGGTATGATAGTGAAGAGGGGAAATTAGAGTCACTCCAAAATTGTGTTTTTGTGCAAATTGGTTCAATACAAAAATACTCCAACCTGCACTAATTTAGAATAGTGTGCATGGAGGATATTAAATCCACCCTACAAAGTGTGCATGGATTTACCCCAGGGAAAAAAATATGAAATTTTTTATTTTTCAGTTTCCACACATGATAAAATTTGCAATTTTTTCATTCATATTTGCAACCAGAGACCCAAAATTAGCTAGGAGAGGTTTAGAACATACCCTAGACACTGCTCAAAATAGGGCTTTTTTTTTTTTACTTTTACCCCAAAAATTACCCTGCTGGTGGGCCCCATTCGTGGGCCAGGATTTCGTGTCTTGCAGCGTGAATAGAGGAATAATAATGCATCGCTTTCGGCGAGGCTTTACTCGCAGAGCCGCTCTATGGATGTGATGAGCTCTATGGATGGTTTAGAGGGGCAGGCCCCGGCTGGATCGGGCGTTTTGAATCGGGTATTTGGGCGATGGTTTGCTGCATTGAAGATCACGGGGGAGAACTATCCTCGGAGCAGTTGTAGATTACTCGTGGCTCTGAGATCATGCCAGATCAATTGCACAATCTGGTAGGCACCGTTGTGAATCCCGCATTGGATTTCTTAATTCTGCCAATAGAGGAATCCTGCATTTTCTTCTAGGGTTTCGAATTGCGGGATTTCTTATGACTTTCTCATAAATTTGATGGTTCATGCACAGTAGTTCTGAAACGGAGGTCCTCACAGTGATGTCAGATCTCCAATGCTTGTGCAATTGCAGGGTTGCATGCTTTTTAGGGTTTAGGGTCTGGGAGCTAAATCTTTACGTGTGCTCTGTTTTAGATGTTTGCTGGCTGCCTATTTCTGAGGCAAGCATTAGATTCAGTCAACGGTTTTGTACAATGTTAGGTGTTGGGGATGGTACTTTAGGGGTTCAATGGAAGTTTATTTGTGACTCTTCATTGTGGGCTGCGTTATGAGATGCAGTACTTTTGCTGGATAGAGAGGAAGCAATCTGATATTGAAACACGTGAATTGCTTGAATCCTCTGACACAGTTCCGTTACATCTTGAGTTCAAGAGTTTTGGAGAAAGAAGTCCCTAGCATCAATCGTTTCAATAGCTCCCTGACAGTGGTTCCTGGATTCACTCTCTTGTGAGCCAGCAGAAATAGCACATCATTGACTGAATCCAAAAGCATATATTTTGTTTTTCTGTTTGTTATCAGATGAACAGTTAGATGAGTGCACTCATAGAACAGCTTAAGAATTTGATGTGGTCGGTTTGGTGGAGAAAATTAGAGTTGGATTTTAAAATGATGCTTAATTACTCATGCTAATCAGTTTTGGAAATACTTGCTAATCAGAGCCTGCAAGCGGTGACACACCGGATGTGCGAAAATTCATGGGGAACGGATTGACAACATCAGTTCAAGGTATTTAATTGTTTATTTCAATTTATCAAATCTCCCTGTTCTAGATCTACATCATGCATGTCATATCGTACTATCTGAGATCATTAGTATGTTTACTTAGTCTCAAATTCGAAATTGAGTTCTCTTCTGCAAGCTGGTATTGGGGACTGGGGGTGGCATTAGGACGTGTTAATGACACTCTTGCAAATCAATCGTTCTTCTCGCGTGGGATTTGAATTCTTTACTATTGAGTACCCCCACCCACCCTTTTTCGTTGATAAAAAGGGCAACATTATTGTACTGCAAACAACAGGTACTACAGCCAAGTAAAGCGAACCGTTTTGGTCAAGGTGGTCAACACCTCTTTTACTTTTATCAAAGTAATATTGTGTAATAGCTGCACTGGAGTGCCTGGACATTTGCACGAGCTTTGGCTACCTTATACAGATTGAAACTGCGTCAAGCGGTCCTGCGAGGCAGTGGTTTCGAATTTGACAGGGCTTCATTCTTGAGAGCAAGTACCAGAAAATGACGGCAGTAAGAGTTTTAGACGCATTAGACGCTTGACTGTGCGTCCAGCAAAAAAAATTCCCCCGGTTCTTGAGGGGAAGAGACTCCAAATGGCTGAGTACCGAGCCGTTGGAATTTGGTTGCTCCTGGCATGTTGCGTAGGTTTATTCGTCCTCTGTTTCACGTATATCGACGTCAGGGCATCCAACAACAGCGGCAAGGAATTACAGATCCTACTGCAGAGCCTGAGTGATTCGGGTACCAATTCGTCGAATAGCCAAGGATCGGAAGCTGAGGGCACCTCACCACGAGGAGCAGCACCCCATTTACATGATGAGCCGGTGTTTGAATCTACAGCTGGGAATACGAGTAATTCAGCTGACTTTGGACTCAATGATGACACTCTTGAATCTCAAACTCGTTCTGCGAAGGTATTACCCGTTGGGTCGCCAGGGGTTACAGAGATCACGGGCAGAGCTGCAGCTAGTAATAAGTCCCTATCTGATTGTGATTTCTCTCAGGGGCGCTGGGTGTATGACGAGACATATCCTTTGTACCGATCCAAGAACTGCCCGTTTATGGATCCAGGATTCAGGTGTGAGGAAAGTGGTCGACCCGACACAGATTTCATGAAATACCGCTGGCAACCTCACGACTGTGACTTACCCAGGTGCCCATACCCTTCACCTAGCTTGTTTAATTAACCTCAGGTGGACCAAGAGACCCAAATTGAACCTGTTGTACTTTTTTAGCAGTTTTTGCCCAGTTTTAATTAGTTTTTGACCGACTCATGCAATGTTTTTCACTTATTTCCGGTGATATAAAATCGGCAGCATGTTAGTTAAAATCTTTACAATATGATGAACTAAGTTTTCATTTTAGACTATTATAGTACCTTGGTGAGTTCAACGTGCTTTACTTATTTTCAGTTAAACATGTTTTTTGAACAGAGATTACAGTGTAAACGAGCTTGCGGTTAATGGGTAGCAATTGTGTTGAGTTGTTATTTGTTTGCTGACTTGTATTAGTCATCTGTAGTTTAATAGTTTTCAGGCCGACTTAGTAGAGAACAAAGAGCCATTTTGGAAGTGCGCTAAATGCTGGAGAATGGGCTACGTACTATCTTGCAGATTTGACCCAGAGGGCATGTTGGAGAGGTTGCGAGACCAGCGGGTAGTATTTGTTGGGGACTCATTGGGGAGGAATCATTGGGAGTCCATGTTGTGCTTGCTTGCAGAAGGAGTGCAAAACAAGTCGCGGATTTATGAAATCAATGGAGATCCCATAACTAAGCATATGGGTAGCTTGGTTTTCCGATTTGAAGACTACAACTGCACTGTGGAGTATTACAGGGAGCCTTTTCTTGTGCCACAAACTCGACCTCCCCCAAATTCACCTAGTAATGTGAAAAGCGTACTTAAAATCGACCAAGTCGCATGGAGTGTCAAAAAATGGTGGCCCGGGGCCAACATTTTGGTGTTCAATACTGGCAACTGGTGGGTAATGGAGAAAATTGAGCAATGGTAAGATTCATGCAGATCCGTGCCCAAGTTAATTTAGTTGCTTCACCTTTTTCAGGAGCCGACTTCAGTAGAAACATGACAAGCCTGTAAGATTTATTCATGGAAATACCGATATTCTGAGGTGGATTATACTGAACGTTTTGTTGCAGGAGTATACGGTTTCAAGTGGGGAACAAATTGACAACTCACGGTCTTGAAGATGCGTTCCAAATTGCAATGAAAACTTGGGCATTGTGGATGGAAGATAACCTTGATCCGGCAACGAAATTATTTTTCAGAAGCTATGCTCCAAGGCATTTTAGGTACGTAAGCTATCATTGATGACGTTTGCAGATTCCTCCCACAAAGATAAGAATGATATTTCATACGCGTACCTATGGTTAATCTTTTTACCATAACGACGGCAGTTATTTATCATAACACACGACAAAGTTCAATAACAACTGATAGAAAGAAGGAGCATAGCGTCACTACGAAAAGTTAAAAACTACACTTATTTATTACGTCGCTTACGCTTTGTTCTTGTACATCACTTTACTGTCGTCACAGCTTCTAATTTGGTTTTCGGATTCTAGCCGATGCAATTATTTTGACAAATTTTAGCTAGCATGACACTCTTCATGAGGTTTGAACTGTTCGTAGCTTAGAATAATGGAGTGATGAATATGCTTGCAACTAAACCTCAATTTCACCTTGTTGGACCCTTGAAAGGGAAGGCCGTTGGAAGGGATCTTTGAAGATTGCTCGACATGTTTTACTTTTCACATTTAGTACTGTTTGTATAAAAAAAATGTGAGATTTTAATAGGAACAACAATTTTATTGGGAAAGAATTGTATGGAAAATGTGGACAAGAGTAAACATTATACATGCCACATACGAAGTAGTCTGTCAGAACGCCAAGTCTACGTCTTGAGGCAACTGTATAACTTTCTCCTTGGCGAGTTAGAAGATATGACTCTTAACTGCTCATCTCAATTCGAGCCCTTCGATCAACCAAAAGTTAGAATTTTGGACATTCAAGATTCAAGGAAAGGTCTTTGGCGTTATGTCTTTTGGTGTAACCTTCTCAAGCCTCTTGACTCTCAAAGGTTCTCTAGTCCATGGAGAATTCCACTTTAAAGGAATTTCGCTTTAAAGAATCCATTTAAGAAGCGCTTGAATGATGCAAGGATTCAGAACATGATTCATGGTGTATTCAGAGCTCGAGTCTACAGTACTGTATAATTAATAATTTTGCAATATATGATGATATGCAGTGGAGGATTATGGAACTCTGGAGGACATTGTGATGAAAATGTGAAGCGGCTAACGGACTTAGAGGGACAGGAAGTGATGGAAACGCCTTGGACCAACAAACACATTCTGGATGCAATTAACCAGAACGTGAAGAGGAAGAGGGGTGCCGTCGAGTTCATGGATATCACAACGTCAACAAACTATAGGTCTGATGGTCACCCAGGAGCGTTTTCTGATTTACCCCCAGACAGAGGTCAAGACTGCAGCCACTTCTGTTTGCCTGGAGTGCCTGATTCATGGAATGAGGTCCTTTACGCAACTTTGCTGGCCAGGGAAAAAAGTACAAATTACTAACTTATATAATTTTTAGCATTTTTTCATTCTTTACTTTCCATGAATCATTTTTAGTAATTTTTCATTCTTTAATTTCCATGAATTATTTTTAGTAATTTTTTCACTCTTTGCTTTTCGTGTATCATTGAAGGGCCACTTTAGATTCCACTAGTCAGAGCATCAAGTTTCAGATACAAGCTTAAAAGTTCAACCAACGCTCTGTGCTACTGGGTGAGATAGTTAGCTGAAATGAATCCATTGCATTTATAATGCCTTATGATGCAATTGAGGTAGCAAGTGGACTCTTTGAAGTGTCCAATCCCAGTAGGTTGAAACCTTCTACTGTCAAATTCATTTAGGAGACACATAAGAGCCATGTATTAATTGACTTTTCTTCTTGTTTTTTCTTGTTACTTGGACTATTGGAGTGTAAAGTTGTCAGTGAACAATAAAGAAATATTTTTGCACATCAAAGTGTTGGATTCTCATTATTTTAAGTTTGTTAATTTGTTTTGATCCTAGGTGGTTGAATTTATGAAGTAGCATGTTGCTTCAATTTTAGGTGCAAACCATGAAAGGTTTGATACTTAAGTTCTTAAATAATAATCACTTAACTCTTTTGACCAAGTTGACTAACAAACATCATAGGGTATTTTGTATGTTTTTTAATTTTTGTAAATCATTTTCACTTCATTCCTTGTAGTTTTTGCATTGTTGTTTGAATAGTGGAGTGGTTACCAAAACAAAGCCAACAATTTCATCTTCTTAACAATTGATTAGATTCTTGCATTTTGCTTTGCATGCAAAGTTGGTTAAAATAGTTGTAAATTGTATCTAATTTGTGTTCATTTATGAATTGGAACATTTTAGCCATTCACTACCTTAGTGATAGGCTTCATTCTTTCAAAGTGACATGACACATAATGGTTGAATCTTTAATAGATAATCTTGCTTTGTATCATTGATTATTAGCAAACTTAGCATAAAGTAATTTTAAAAATGAATACAAAAAATTTAGGGGAATTATTTGTCAAGTTTTTTGCTCTTGTAAAAAAGAGAATACTAAAAAAATAATATTGATCAACATTCTTCTAATTCCATGTTTTGTAGAAAGATGTTTTATTTAGGACATGAGTCTCTTGTAGCAATGGTGTTAGTATGTGAGCATGTGAGCATGTGAGTTTTGAACATGTATATAAGTAAATATTCTACTATTGAAGGTGTTTATGATGTTAACACCTATAATATAGGTACCTATATTATAATTACACTACAATCATAAAAGGTTTCTACAATATAGCTCCCTATAACATAGGTGTATAGTCTTCTAAGTTCATGTGCTCATGCTTCTAGGATTACATAATAGCAACATTTTCTCTTGTAGTAACTTGTAGTTATTTGTGGTAACCAATTTGATGAAATTGAATAAAATACTACATCTACCAAAAGATATAAGTAAAAATGTTCAAAATTCAAGAAAAGATTCATACATGAAATAGTTAAGGATATTAGGGTCATAGCATGGGATTCAATTTTATTATATAGCTAATTGCCTTTATTTGTGCATGGATTGAAATGCAAAGTTAGAAGATGCCTTATCACCACTTCTCTATGATTGCATTTGTTGTCTCTTCCTCCATGGGAACCTCACCTTATTGTTGGTTGGATTTTTTGGTATTGGACTAAAATAGAAGAGGCTTTTCTTTTACCAAGTACTTACTCGAGTACTTATGAAAAAGTTTCACTAGGACCCATCACTACAAAAGTGAACCATTGTTTTGGTGACAAAGCCTCTTATAGTTTGCTAATTGCACCTAACTATGACATGTTTACAAAATTGCCCATCTAGGTTCTTGCCTAAAATGTAAAATTTTTATTGAATATGAGATCCTAACATCAATCTCAGATATATTTATTTTAAATATTTTGAAAATTTATAGTTTATTCATGTATGTTCAAAAATTGTATGCAAAAAATCCCTTGCATTAGAGGTTTTACATTATTTTGTGGATTTTTGGTTTAGTAAGAATAAAGGATTTTTGATTGTGATGTGATGGTGAATGAGTGCAAGGAGGCATTAATTTTATTTTGACACTAATTTCATATATCCTTTAAGGTAGGAATGACCAAAATTGTTGCTTAACATTGTTTCTATTATGAAACTAAGTGAATCTTTATTGAATATTTTTTTAAATGCAAGAGGATTTCAAGGTACCAAAGAACTGATCATTTGGATAATGTATGCAAAAGTCATGAAGACTTAGAGTTTTTTTTGTTAGATATTCTAAAGTGATCACTTGATCAAATGTTGGAAGAATGTACATTTATATCAATTTGTACCTATTGGAAATTTTGGTTGTTTCTACCTTTTATCACAATATTACAAATGAATTTTTTGAATTTTATTGATGACATTGGAATTTTGATGTCATGTTTAAAAAATGACCTAACTTAATGAACTACGCAATTCCTATATCATCTTTAGAAGTTATTGGTTGTAGCATTTTAGAAAGCATTGATAATCATGTGCATTTATTGTAGCTTCCTAGCATCTTGGTCAAAAAATAAATATTTAAAAGTACTTAAATTTTTGGAAAATTACTCACCTAATTTTCTCCGACCCCCTTCATGTATGTATGTACGTACATGTATCGCCTAATTTATAGAAATTCAACTTCTTCCATATAATCTTGCATCTCTTTTTTGTCAAAAAATCTAAACATATAATGCAAAGTTTTTGCTTCATACAATAAACAACCCTAACACCTAACAAAATCGTGACACGTATATTGGCTTTAGATGAAAGTAACAACAACCATTCAAAAATTATAAGAACAACTTGAATGAATGCCTAACTTATTCTAAATATATTTTAAAATTCTTTGATTTCAATATATTAATATTTGAACTACCTAAATTTTTTTGTACTTTAATTAATTATTAAGCAAAAAGATACATTAAGTTGCTAGGAAGCTATAGCCTCTACTAGGACAAAGTTCATTGCAATGCAAGAACACCAAACAGGTTTCATCAAGCAACAAATTTTTCATTGATAAGATGTTTGAATGTCATTAGGGTTCACCAACAACCAATGAAAGAAAAATTGTGCAGAAAAGAACGCGATCTTGTCTTGAATTTATGATCTTGAACGTGAATGTCTTGAATGTTTTGAACATGAATTCATGATCTTGTTATGAGAGATTGAGAAACAAGTTACACCAGTAATAGAATTCTGTATAGAGGAGAATTAGACCGACCGTAATTAGAGCTGTGTTTGTGTTTGACAAGCGAGCAGGAAAATGTTGAGCAGAAGCAGACCGGTCAGCAAGAGCCAGATGCTTTGAAAAAAATGCTTTGCACCATTCAGGATCCACAGAAGCCGCTTAACGTAAGACTCGTCAAGGCACGTTGCAGGAATGCATGCAGTGTTAGGATAGATTTCTTTCCAGCATCCGTGTGAAAGCCATCCAGGAGAGTTGACGAAGGCTGTGAGATCTGTAACGTGAATCACAGCAGTTAACATGCGCGAGGGGTGTCATTGTCGTAACATTCTTGAAAGAAGCTCGTAACAACTTGGGCCCATCTCCGAATGCAAGGAAGCATCAGGGTAATCCAAGATGCTCCAAATCTTTTTATGCCGTTTTCTAGGAACACAAATCCTTTTACATCTTGGGTTTATAAATTTTGTTTACCCTTCTGAAATATTAGCATGACTGATCTTTGGTACAGGTTTGGAGGAGAGATTTGTTTCGTGAGCCTCCAGATCGAGGGTTAGCTGTGCCAGGGTTTGCACAGGACCAGCAATATGGACCGGTTGGGAACACTTTGACGGCAGGGCAGAAGAATCTTGTTTCTATGTATCCCTCTTTCTTTCGGGTTATTTCTTGCAGTAGCTGTAGGTTGGTTCAATTTCATAGGTGTCTTTTTATAGAGATTGATTTTCCAACAGTGACGGGATACTTGTAGTTTGTAGTATGCCAAATGTAAATTGGAGTCCAGCGTGAATTGAGGTTGCCCATTTTGTAATCCACGTTTCTAAACGATAGGAGGGTTCTTGTTTTGCAGCTTCTGAGTGAGGGTGATTGCTACTGCAACAGCCAAACGCATCAGTAGCCGGAGTCTCTTCGTGACCATTTCGTGTGGAAGTGATTTGTATAACTAAGACCGGCTTTACGTGACCAATTTTTAGGTCAATTTTACAGTTCACATGCATTCAAGAACATATTTGCACTGCCTTGCATGTGTTGTTAATATTGTCGGTGTTTGTTTGGCCAACAATGGGCACTTCCTCTTGAATTAGGAATTCAGACCCTGGCCAGACTAGAATCCTTGGGAAGCTTGCGAGCCAACTGGTTTGTGTAGGGTTTGGGTTATGCAATGCACATCATCAAGGTGACAACGAAACCATTTCAAGAACATGAATGCTCCAGATGTCTGTGTTTTCAGTGTACTGCAACCAGCTTGTCTTTGGCCTGTTTTGGAAGGGCTACATTCAAGCTTTGGATACATGGGACGCCGGCGGTGATAATGGACAGTCCCTCTCTTATTTGGGATGAAAATGATTTATGTCATGCACCCTAGTGGTGGTCGTGTGGGTGGATGGTGCCACCCAGGTGCCACATCTGCCACATCAGGGCTGTCGGAATAGGCATCTGCAGCGTGGTTTGTATAATTAAATCGCCTCAGTTTTTTCAGTTGGGTCTAGTTGATAGTTGGATTGAAAGAGGATCTTATTCTCTTTTAGGACACTCATTTGTATGAATAAGTGTTGATCATGGGTTTTCCTGAGCTCTTATATGTGGACAGTGACAAACTGTATATTTCAGGCAAGCGCCCCCAAAATGTTAGTTTTAGTAATTGAATTGAAAATATTTACATTCCTTTGTACCATAGAAAGACCTTCCGGAGGAAACGTAACATTTTCATTGGTATACGTTTTTTCCGTGTTTTCTTCCGTGTTTTCTTCCTCCTAGTCTGTTCAAAGCCCAATAACTTGAAGACCCTAATCCCAATTTGAAGTTGGTTTTTGAAAACCCTTACAAATCAAAAATTCCTCATAAGCTAAGCAAGCATGATAAGGATGGAATGTGCAAAGGACATGACACAGTGCATGACACCTTTGCATTAAGATGGTGTGATGCACAACCAAAATGATTTAAAAAAAATTGTAGGCCCTTCCAAATATCCTCCAAGGCTTCAATCTGCTACCATGTCATGCAATACCCCTTCAAGTCTAACTTCACACTAGATAGTACATTCTACTTATGATTAGTCCATAATTATGCATTTTCAAGACACATTTGATGTATAAGGTAGACTCTTCAAATTTTAAGGTGAAATCTAAGCATGCCAATTTTGATGCTTTAAGTTAAGCAAATCGTTTTGTTGAGTGTCTTATCAAGACTCATAGAAAGGAGTTTCTTAACACTAAAAAGATAGAACCTAACATCAAGGTAGTCAACCAAAAACGATTCAATTACTAAATGAATATGTGCATTCTTTATTTCTACAAGAACCCAAGAAGTCATCCATCTATCAGTGAAGTAGGAGGTTCTAAAAGCGCTCATACTCTAAAATGGTTCACCTCCTTAAATGTACACTATTTGTACATGTTGCTTTTTCATAACTTTCAGCAATGTATACACATTGTACGTTGTAGGAGGTGAGCCATTTTAGAGCCCTATGCCATTTCAACTTCAAAATTTTAAAACTAATTCCACAAAGCTCCAAAAAATATGAAACGACTTGAGTTAGATGTCAATTCCACTTGTCTTTCAAGGAAAATTCACTGAAAAATATTTCAAGATGTTTCACCTCCCAAAAATTCAATTCCAGCCCTTAGATGGTGCATTTATGGACCTCCTACCATACTAGTCCTCTCTGGGCTTCACAAGTGTAAAGACTGACTGATTTCATTGATGAGTTTGAGGTTGTCTTCTGCAGGTACATTCTTAGCTGGTGCATGTACAAGTTGTGATTGACCCTGGAAATCCAAGGCCTCACCGCTCCAAAGTAGGGACACCTTTTTCCATTGCGCACCTGCCCCCTTTCAATACGGTCCTGAAGAACACCGGGTGGCTGCACTTCGGGTCCTCGCTCGATCTATTCTCCGCCTGTCCCACAAAACGTGACAATAGTGCCATTGAGCAAGCCAGCTGGATCTTCTCTGACGCCCAACTTCCATTTAAGGGCAGTGAGCAGGCTGACTCCACCATGACACACAACGCGAAGACAATCATGCAAGACGACCAGGTGACGGAAAATCATCATGCACTGGTGCAGCTAGCTAGATATCTAACTTTCTAGCAATGATCACTGCGAAGGGAGCTCTCCCTCAGAGTCTGCCAACTCTCACGACCTTAACTTGCAGCTGTTGCACTTCAGTCTATGAAATTGAAGTTTGATTGAAGGCTGGTCGGTCTTGCATACGTGAGTTGCAACTTGTGGAGACGTGAGCGGGTACATCGGGGTAAGCTGGCTCTGACACCAAGCTAGAGGTTAGGCAGGAGCTCTCCCTCAGCTCAGGGTCTGCCAACTCTTTCAGCCTTGCAGCTGTTGCATGCACTTCAGTTTGTGAAATCGAAGTTTGATTGAAGGCCGGCCTTGCGTGTACGTGAGTTGCAACTCGCTTGTGGAGACGTGAGCGCGCGGGGGGTAGCTGGCCGGGTTCAGCTGGCTCTGACACCAAGAGGCTAGGCGCGCAGGAGCTCTCCCTCAGAGTCTACCAACTCTTTTGACCTTGTAGCTGTTGCACTTCAGTCTGTGAAATTGAAGTTTGATTGAAGGCTGGCCTTGCGTGTACGTGAGTTGTAACTTGTGGAGACGTGAATGGATACGTCGGGGTAGCTGGGGGGTAAGCTGGCTCTGACACCAAGAGGCGGGGTGATAGTGTGATATACTGTGGTCCAGGTAATTGCCGCGGCCTGCATTATTACCACCGAGGGCAGATCTGTCCACGAGGAAACGCACGTGGGCGCTTCTGCTGCTTCATGATGCCAAGAGGCAACAGAAAACTGGCTGAACCGGCTTAACAGGGATTGAAGGAATTGAATGACGAGCTTGAGCTGGGCAGCTATACTACAGGAGAGGCAACCCAACTGCTTGCTGCTCATGAAGGAATGAGCTGGGCTTGCTTCTTCGTCTTTTCTTTGGAGCCTAGCGAGCGAGCGAGCGAGGGAGGTTCTTCTGTCAAGAGCATCATTCGATCAGCGTGCACGGATAAGCTCTCGAGACCCTGGCAAAACGGCTAGAGGAAGTGGAGGTCCAGAACTGATTCTTCGCCCTTGTGGCTGGAGTCCCTCAGCTGGGCCTTGCTTGACAAGGTAGTTGCCGTGTAAGTTACTGTGGTTTCAGATGAAAACGTGGGAGTCGTGATTACTTATTACCCTGCGCTCGGGTCAGATTCACTAAAAAATAATAATTCAAGTATAAATAAATATGCGGGCATGTAATGAAATTTTCAGAAATTATAACGTGGCATAATTGAATAGTGTAGAAAATAATAATGAAATGGAAATAATTTGAATCCTAAAAAAATCAAATCGAAAATGGAAAATAATATACATACCAAGGTGATTGCTTTATATATGTAAAAAAAAGAAAAACCATGGAATAGGTGCTAGTCACCAGAAGATTACTTTTGATCAAGAAGCAGTTTCGGGTTTTGTCTACAATTCTTGAATTCTACCAAGTTATTTTTGACTACATCTTGTTATCACATTTAGTTTTAGTTTAAGTCACACATTCACCATAGTTGTCATACTGGACAAGTTACTATTCATTTCTTGTCCTGTAGGACGAGTTACTATTCATCAAATGTACTTGAAAAGTACTTGAAAAGTACATTTGATGAATAGTAACTCGTCCTACAGGACAAGAAATGAATAGTAACTTGTCCAATATGACAACTATGTCATTCACTTGGGTTGTGATTTGCAAGTTAACTTGAATTTCCTTTACAAGTATTTAATTTCAAAAGGAATTGGTGTGCCCTGTGTTGTTGCCACAACCAAAATGTAAATAAAAGTAATTTTCTAATTTTTTAATTCATAAAAACTTCAAAATTCAATAACTTTCACACCATAGGTCAAAACTCCATGAAACAAGCTCGTGCACCACTCCTCGTAAAGTACTTTGTGACAGTACATAGAATGCAATCAATGGATGTATGGTCTAGGAAATCTCACCATAACAAAAAAATGGCCTAACTTAAGGTTTGGATTTCTTTCTTTTCAAGCATCTAGGAATGTATTGTACAAATAACCCCTAAAATCCCAAGGCCATTTTTTTTTGTCAAAAATGACTTAAAACTGCTAGTTTTGTTGTATTCATCCAACAACAAAAATTAGAATCTAAAAGCAAGATTTTGCATTGAACTTGTCTCAAATCATGTGGAAAAAAATTTATAAAGTTTGACCATATAGATTGAAAGATATTATCATTCAAAGTTGGAAAACTTTGTCTTTTTGAATATTGGCTTGTAATTTCAGATGACTTTGACTGCCATTTGTAGAATTTTTTTGAACTATAGACTTTGATTTTTTTTTTAAATTGTGTTGAATTGAGTTGAAAATCTAGGAATTTAAAAAAAATGGGATTCAAACACTACAATCCTAGTGGTGAGATTGTTTTAGCAAGCAAACTCAACCTTGTCAAACAATTTTTTTGAAAAATTGTGAAGATTGAATTTAGAAATGAATCCTATAAGTTATTTTTTTTCAAGAAGATGCTTTAATTGCCCAAAAAATAAGATTGTCCATAACTTTCACATAACAAATCCAAAAAGAATGAATCAAAACTTCCGATATAGATAAAAAGAAAAAATTAATTAATTAACTTTTTTTGGTGAGGAGGTTTCACTTTTTGTTGCACAAAAAAAATGAACTTTTGTGCCATAACTTTTGCTCTTGGGCATCAATTGAAATAAAACTTATACCCATAAAAAACTAATGTGTTTTTCTATCTTCACAAAAAGTTCCAGAAAATCATAATGAAAATTGAGGCTATAGGAACTTGTCCAAAATCCATTTTGTTCCCTGAGGAGACAATGGAACTTTAAGCTGATTAAAGTATATTCACACTTGATGTTAAATAGTATTGTTACTAAGGATCTTAGGAATGAATTTAAACCCACTTTTGGACTAGATTTAAATTACAAACATCACCTCTAATACCACGTTTGAACATACCTTAGAATTATCTACACATGAATTTACATATTCTATCGCCTAGCTCTAATAAGTGAATCTATAGAAGCTATAGTAGTTTAATGGAATTGTGATAGTTATGATCTAGCTTTTAATGTTTTGTTGAATTCTACCCCTTGGTGATTTTGTAAGTACTCCCCTTTTTTTTCAAACACATATGGATTGTTGTCACAACCACCTTTTTTTTTTCTTCTTCAATTTTTAACACAACAATAATCATTTATCCTCTAATTTATAAAGATACAAGATTATTATTACTACAAAATTATTATTATTATATGAAAATGAATAAAATTTAGTATTTTTTCAACCTTTACTAATTTAAAATAAATACAATGGTGTGACACTATAAAATTAATGTCATACGCACTACTAGGATCAGATCAAAGTATCACCATCTTTGTGGAAGGTACAAAGTTTGTCTTCAAGAGAGAGAAAGTTACATTGATTGAGTATTGAAAATGGTATACCAAAGTGGTTATTTAGTATAGGTGAATAATTGGATAGTATGAAAATTAGTATGACCAATCTGACAACGTCATCTTTGCACACCACAGATGCTCCAATGCCACCACTACAACCGATGTTAACCCTTAGCCCATAAACGACGTTATGGCCATTTTCTAGTCAATGAATGATAGAGAATCTTTGAGTGTAGGACATAAGTGCAACTATTCATTTCCAAAATTTTGTATGAAAAGGAAAGGTCTTGTAAAGTAGTTTGACTTCCAATGAGTGCTATAGGATTTTTTTTAAACCAACTATGCACACAATGCCCAAAAGAATGATTTCCACAGTTATAGGCCCATTTTTTAAGGATAAAGGACGGTTGGTGACTATAGAAACCATCCCATTTGGCATTGTATGAATAGTTGGTTTAAAAAAAAATCCTATAGCACTTATTGGAAGTCAAACTACTATACAAGACCTCCCCTTTTCATGTAAAATTCTGGAGATGAATAGTGACATTTTTGTCCTACACTCAAAGATTCTTTGTCATTCATCAA